>OZ004632.1:10361885-12819385 GCA_963924495.1 Nemapogon koenigi
TATAATTGCATTCGATTGTAATAGGTACGTACTGGTTTGTACCACTTTTCATTTCGTTTGTACCTCAAAGGGTTCCGAGATAGGGGGGTTTCAAACTTGCTTACAACAGTTTCAACCAGACTTTGGAAAAAAATATTTTTTATAATTGCATTCGATTGTACTAGGTACCTACTGGTTTGTACCACTTTTCATTTCGTTTGTACCTCAAAGGGTTCCTAGATAGGGGGGTTTCAAAATTGCTTACAACCAGATTTTGGAAAAAAATAAATTTTATAATTTCATTCGATTGTACTAGGTACGTACTGGTTTGTACCACTTTTCATTTCGTTTGTACCTCAAAGGGTTCCGAGATAGGGGGGTTTCAAAATTGCTTACAACAGTTACAACCCCGACTTTGGAAAAATTGAATTTTTATAATTTTCCAAATTTACCAGTAGGTACCTAGTACAATCGAATGCAATTATAAAAAATATTTTTTCAAAGTCTGGTTGAAACTGTCGTAAGCAAGTTTGAAACCCTCCCTATCTCGGAACCCTTTTGAGGTACAAATGAAATGAAAAGTGGTACAAACCAGTACATACCTAGTACAATTGAATGAAATTATAAAATTTAAATTTTTCCAAAATGTGGTTGTAAGCAATTTTGAAACCCCCCTATCTCGGAACTCTTTGAGGTACAAACGAAATGAAAAGTGGTACAAACCAGTACGTACCTAGTACAATCGAATGCAACTTTAAAAAAATCATTTTTTCCAAAGTCTGATTGAAACTGTTGTAAGCAATTTTGAAACCCCCCTATCTCAGAACCCTTTGAGGTACAAACGAAATGAAAAGTGGTACAAACCAGTACGTACCTAGTACAATCGAATGCAATTATAAAAATTCAATTTTTCCAAAGTCGGGGTTGTAACTGTTGTAAGCAATTTTGAAACCCCCCTATCTCGGAACCCTTTGAGGTACAAACGAAATGAAAAGTGGTACAAACCAGTACGTACCTAGTACAATCGAATGCAATTATAAAAATTCAGTTTTTCCAAAGTAGGGGTTGTAACTGTTGTAAGCAATTTTGAAACCCCCCTATCTCGGAACCCTTTGAGGTACAAACGAAATGAAAAGTGGTACAAACCAGTACGTACCTAGTACAATCGAATGCAATTATAAAAATTAAATTTTTCCAAAGTCGGGGTTGTAACTGTTGTAAGCAATTTTGAAACCCCCCTATCTCGGAACCCTTTGAGGTACAAACGAAATGAAAAGTGGTACAAACCAGTACATACATAGTACAATCATATGCAATTAAAAAAAAATGTTTTTTCCAAAATCTGGTTGTAAGCAATTTTGAAACCCCCCTATCTCGGAACCCTTTGAGGTACAAACGAAATGAAAAGTGGTACAAACCAGTAGGTACCTAGTACAGTCGAATGCAATTATAAAAAATATTTTTTCAAAGTCTGGTTGAAACTGTCGTAAGCAAGTTTGAAACCCCCCCTATCTCGGAACCCTTTGAGGTACAAACGAAATGAAAAGTGGTACAAACCAGTACGTACCTAGTACAATCGAATGCAATTATAAAAATTCAATTTTTCCAAAGTCGGGGTTGTAACTGTTGTAAGCAATTTTGAAACCCCCCTATCTCGGAACCCTTTGAGGTACAAACGAAATGAAAAGTGGTACAAACCAGTACGTACCTAGTACAATCGAATGCAATTATAAAAATTAAATTTTTCCAAAGTCGGGGTTGTAACTGTTGTAAGCAATTTTGAAACCCCCCTATCTCGGAACCCTTTGAGGTACAAACGAAATGAAAAGTGGTACAAACCAGTACATACATAGTACAATCATATGCAATTAAAAAAAATGTTTTTTCCAAAGTCTGGTTCCAGGTTCACACAGCTAGTTTTAACATATCATTATAGAGAAGAAAATAATAAATAATAAGAATAATAAAAATAAAAAAGCCTTTTATTTCATACACACAGAAAAAATACAAATTTAAATGTTTTTTTACAAAATAATTATGGTTCATATCATACTATGCACCCCTCGCAGGTGAAGGCCTCCTCCAGTGATTTCCTGCATTTATCTCTATCTCTGGTTTTATGGTCATTCATGTATGCCCAGACACCTTTAGGATGTCGCCTGCCCAACAAGCTCGTGGTCTACCGCGTCGTCGTGTCCCTGGCGGACCTTTCCATTCCGTCACAAGTTGTGACCATCGCTTGGCCTTGCTAAATGAGGAAGTTTCCTGAGTATCAGCAATATGGTTTTCGAGATCCGTATAATTAAGTATACGATTAAATTGTAAAGATAGTCTACTACGTTGTCCTTATTTACATTACATTGCTCCTGTAATTGTTGAAATTTAAAATAATTGCTATATTCTTGTGTTGAAGTAAACGACAGCCATTTCCACGAAGCTCGTACAAGACATGCTGCACGTCCGCGTACCACACGGACGGCATGTAAGCAAAATCTATCAACTGAGTTTTGAGAGCGATTTCTGATTTGGTACCTAAAAAACTTTAAATTGCTATTTCTACGCCCAATTATTTCTGAAAGGATCAAGAGTTAATGTACGACTGGTAAACGAAACAGTTGTCAAATACGTGAAAATGTATGATTTTGACAGTTGTTATTTAACTAATCTTTGACTAGACTTTTAAAAATTGGACGTTACAGAAAATATTTAGACAAATCAGAGATCGCTTTCAAAACTCAGTTGGTGGATTTCGCCGATGTGCCACCGGGAGCGGGCGGCTGAAGCTGTGATCTTGTACTATCTAAATACGCAGAAATTAAATAATTATACCAAACAGTTTATTAGATGACGGGAATTGCTAGAAAAAGGGTCATGTTACGTGTGCGGCGGCCATTCCAGTTTATTCGCACTTCCTGCGTTATGTTATGACTCCTCGTTTTACATTGTATAAACGTGGAAATGGCAGGAAACCTGGTTTTATTTCGGTACGCTTGTATGTACCTACACGACTTTAGTCGTGGTGAGTGTGGGGCAGGCATTTTCCTGTCAATAACTCATTATGTGAGTCATTTAAATTTTACCTGATTAGTTTAATGTGAGATTTAAATGTATCATCGATTCACTTTTTACATGTTCGTTAATGTACTATTCTATTAACGAGTTATTGATAGGACAATGCAACATTAACTGACAATACGAACGCTATATGTTAATAACGTTATATGCAGAAACTTATAACTGAATTATAATAATTATATGAAATGTAGCCCATATGAAACTAAATTTTTGCATTTTAACTACTGATCGACGAAAACTATATTTAATAAACGAAAATTATATAAATTACACTTATTTTTCTCCAAGGAGTTTATTTGCTTCAAGAAGTTTGTGTATAATATATAATAATATAAACAACTTGTTCGTCAGAGTGAACGACAGTTTCGTTAGGGCACGTAGTTGTATTTCAGTCGGTCCCATACATTTAAAGTTCACGAAATTCTATTCTAAGTTATATTCTATTTGCTAAGTTGTACATTGTCTACCCGCAGTTCCACAATTAAAATAGGAAGCTTGTAAGGCGCTGAGGTGGTCCTCTTTGCCCCGTTTTTAATTTTTTTTCCATACATTAACGTTATTGAAATTTACTTGCAAATCGCGACCCATTCGGAGCAAATAATCGTATTTAAAATGAATAGCCTCCATATTAATCGGCCTATTGCGAACTCCAATCAACGAAACACTCATAAATTTCATTGAAGGAACAGCCAGCCAGCCCTGTTAGCGTGCTTGATTGACGGCTGCAAGACTTAATTTAGGTTAACAAACACACATACAGTTGGACACAGTTTCGACATCCGCGCCTCATTCGTGCGAACAGTGCGAACACCCATAACAATGTCGACCTTTCTTGAATATTGTTAGGAAGTACCTACTCTCGATTTCGACACGGTAGCCCTCACGCTTGTTTCTATAGTAAGTGTGGTAACCCCGTAATGATTTCTCATTGTCAACTCCTGGAGTAACAGAATCAGAATCCATTACAGCCCACCGTTTGTCCCACGGTCCACTTTCGTGCACATATTACTGTCATCAAGATGATGCTTGTTTTTGCATTAGTAATTATTGTGTATTTTGTTGTACTGTTTTCTCTCGGCGGCGTCCAATTATTTCAAAATTGTGAGATTTTTTTCTTGTTATTATTATAATAAAGGAATTTCCTTTTGTTTGCTACACAATGCGTGTTCGTAAAATGATAATTATACGCCACTCGAGAATTTATGCTAATTATTACAATTTCACTAAACTAAAATACAGTCTCATTCTGAATTTAAAATACGCAGTCATTGAATGTAATACCGACATTCACATTCATCGTTTCAAACAAGCTTTTTGCATATGAATAGAGTCATCAAATTTTGTAATTTTGTATATAAATAACCTGCAAAATATGTAATCAGGATAATATTAATTGGTATTGCAATTCAAGGTTAACTTTATCCTCATTTGCTTTTGGGTCAAATTAATATGATTTGACAAAACGTACTCTTTGAAACTTTTTATATACTAGCGGCCCCGCCCCCGGATTCGCACGGATACAATATGGTTTTACAACAATTTGAATACCTATCTACCGCGCACTTTTTTGTAGATCATTTTATTCTACACAATTATTTCCTACATCATTTTGTTATATATCTGACGGATAAGACAGCATACGCCAACTTTTCCCCCGACTTGATTCACTTATACTATTAATACTCAGCTCCTAAACATGATAGGTCCATATTTAATACTCGAAATCTTCCCGGTGAGTCATCCTATCTAATAGGGAAACTGCAACAAAATCCGTTCAGTAGTTTTTGCGTAAAAAGATCACAGACACGCGGCGGGGGACTTTGTTTTATAATATGTATTATTATATAATAAATCTGGCTAAATGAATCCTTTCAAGTACATGATGTTTGAACATGGTTGAAAGGTGTTTAGGAAACATTATGACTATTAATAACATCTCACCGCAGCCCGCCATACACGTCACAGTACTATGAGCTGAACAACGATATTAATTACTTTAGTACGTCTAATTAGACACGCCTCGTCGTAACTTTGAGAATGAATGACCAACGTCATTATACTTGCATTATGTACAAGTATTTACGTACAAAACGACTGTCATAGTCGTGGACGTAACAGGAACTTCTATACCATTTGTCATATTGAGCTGACTGCTGAGTGACTGGAGTTTGAATTGTCTAATTGCTTCGTTTTGACTATTGACTTGAAACAAACAAACAATTTCGCATTTCTAACATTACTATAGGTTTAGGTCTACCTGAGATTCGAATCAGCGACAGTCAGGTTTGTTGATATGATCGCTAACCACTAGGCCAAAGAAACTAGTCCAGAGTCGGTACACCACCTACTTACCAGTTACTTAAGATTAGATAAAGCAAGAGGTAATTAGAAATCTTGGTTAATTCCAACATTGTCATCGTTGTTTTTATGTAGCTTCCAACTCTATAATTTTTAAGTTTCACCTCATCTCGGTAACAGGCACGCAGTTTCACAAAAGTCCGTGAGTTTTCTCACCTTTTTCCACGACGCTAGCGATTTGCAATGCTTGCGGATCATAAAGTGCGTGAGACGAGACATAACACCGTTAAGAACGTATTGTGCCTTTGCCTGTCAATGGCTGTCAATCTCATTTCATCAAACATCGTAGCTGTAAAAATTTACATCGTAAAAAACTTCATTCAAATAAATTCTGCCATTGTTAACTGCCACAATTTGTATTAGTAAAAGTTATTTTTTCTTCGTGGCTTGCCTTACAGCTCCCGAAACCGTGTTATCGGTCCCAGGGTACCCAGTGGAAGACCAAGTATTAATCTTTTAGCCGATGGTATTTGTAAGGCTATACCTAACAAGTGACCAGTTCTGTTGAGCTATATTAAAATTTAGATGGAATTTAATTATTAAAAGAAACTATCGGTACATGGCCGGGATCGAACCGTGGAACACGCAGTTAGTAGAAGTTCGTCTTCCAAAAAGGAACACAAACCGCTGTTCCGCCCAAAAAGTTGGCAAACACAATTTAGAGGATTTTAACCCTGTTGAGGACTTTTCCATTTAAATTCTTGGAATAATTTATTATTACAAATAAATTATCTTCTCAGTGACTTGTGAATGCCACTTGGGAGACGGTGAGGCAGGGTTGTTTGAGTGGGAGTCTAAAATCAATGGTCTCGCACTCTCGCACATCGTCGTTTCCAAATCACTGGTTGTAATAATTAATGCACACCTTCCTTGACACACCTCTTGCTTCCACTAAATTCATACAATCGATAGTAAAAACAACAAATGGCATACTGGTGATAATTTATTGTTGTAACACGCATACAAACGTTTCGTTTTTATAATAAGATTGGCACAGAGCAGTTAATTGGCATTAGTAAACGTCAAGCGACAGGACAGCCCGAGACTTGCCTTGGTGCTCCGTATAGGGCATTATACGGCGAGGCCGGTGGGCACTGGTTGCGCAACATAAACTACTCTAAACGCTTGTAATGGCCTCTTCCTTTTTGAGGATATCATAATAACACTCCTTAAATCCTTACATAATTTATGTCCCGTACAAGCGACTGACTCATAAAACAGAGCGTTCACTTTTTTCTCTCGGATAAGCTCTAGCATGTTGATAATCTTGATATGCTTCGGAAGATCGGCTGCGACATGAATGAGTTTTTTACTACAAGCATCTGTTATTTAACAAAACACTCCATCACGGTCTTTATACATTGCGATGTAGCCAGAGACAGACCATATATAATAGAACAACACTTAATGGACCTACCTAGGTACCTGTCATTTCTAGCACTGGAAGTCGATTAAATCACTTTTGGTGGGGATTAAGCCCGGGTCCTCCTGTTTCAATTCTAACGACGCTCTTTAATTTTTTTCCTAATGAACGTAATCGTAGATTGCTTACTAATCTGCCATGCGCGCCCACCTAATGCCTCGGTAGTTATCATTATTTCTCGTCATGTTTCGTCATAATGAACCTTATCCCATTAGCGTCGCGCTTCACTGAGGCAATTGGTATACGTGACCGTACGAGAGATAATAACATGTGCAATCACTGCCCGTACGAAACTGAGAACGACTGTAGCGGTTTGTGACGACACGTTCTGCCTAAAAGATAAAAATGAGTGTAATTAGCTTCTTCATGTAAAAGAAACCTTTCTCAAAATTCAAAAGGCAATAGTATATTGTTCACGGAGGGAAGAAAGTGGCCGATTACCAACGCAATAAGTGTGCAGTATACCACACGAGTTGGGAATCGCACTTTCTCCCGAGTGATACATAGTTATATGTATATTATACCTACGAGGAAAATAAAAGAAATTATAAATTCACTTAAAACAGTTTCAACAAAGGCAACAAAGCGTCATTTTCACTTTTCAGAACACAATATACCTTACTACAGAAAAAGTTTCTCCTGATGACCTAAAAACAGCACGTTAGATTTTCATATAAATTGTCTGCTCAGAGCGTTAGATAATTAATTTTCATATCAATTTTCTGCCCGCATATTTGTTTGAAAGTAATGACGTATGTTCTGCCCCGTTTTGGAAGAAGTAAAATACGTATTTTCTGAGCAGGTGTAGTATTAAACACTTAGATAAGATTATATTATATATTATCTAACACCGAGTTTTCTCTGAACCGTTACTTTCACTCATTATAACATTGCATTACAAGATTGATTCACGCAATAGACTCCCTATGAAATGAAAAATATCATTGTGTTAGTGAAGAATGATATTTTTTTTTATTGGAATTTAAATATTTGAATAATTTTCTTACTGGCATCAGCCTGACTTGTTATGATCGGAACTCACGTAGATACATTATTATACAGAAATGCATATAGTTGATTCATATCATGATAACATCCCCGGAACAAAGTGGGTACTTCTAGGGATTTGTAAGAAATGGGTTTTTCTATTCTCTCTTCCATTTAACTGTTAGTGCCTAACATTAAGAAGTAACAAACATCAAATCTTTTAAATTCTCATTATTTTTGCCTTCTGTCAACTTGCAGAACAGCTGAACATAAGTCTTCATCATTTATAGCCCATAAAATGTTTGCATACAATTGCAATACATGTCATCCTTGTTTCAGGTGAAGCTAAAAATCTGCCAGCTCGGAGTCATGGTGCGCCCACTCACCGCGACACGTACTGTGTGCTGTCGCTGGACCAGGAAGAAATATTCCGTACTTCAACAATGGAGAAATCGCTCAAGTGAGTTACTACAAGAAATTTTGAGGGCTTTTACGTACTTTTCATTAATACAGCGAACAGTTAATGCCTAATTTAAGTTATAAATGAAAAAATCTTAGTTAAAACGATTAAGATATTATACAGGACTGCAGTCTCCTATCTTTCTATCTTCACTGGTTGCCTTACAGCTCCCGAAACTGTGTTACGGTCCCAGGGTATCGGAAGACCAAGAGTCCTCTTTTTAGCCGATGGTATTTGTGAGACTATACCTAACGAGTGGCCTAATTTTTAATATTATTAATGCATTGTTTGTTTTGTTTCTTTTTGCCCTTCTTTCACGTCAAAACTTTTGCGCAGATGCGTTTGGAGGGCTGGAGAGTGACAAATTACTTTGTAATGTATTGTTATGTCACATCGCACGAAGCCGGGGCGGAAAATTAGTGTTAAATATTCGTGCTCATTTTTCCATATTGAGTAACTAAGCTACCGCAAAGCTATAGCTTTTAAATCCGACATGAAGCCTTATAAGTATTGTATGATCTTTAGTAGACCGCGGTAGACGTTTCATATACCTACATGTCGTCCAAGGCGATGGAAGTTCAAACATTACACAAATAATTAAGAGGATCGTGTAGCTCAGCGTACGCAGCGAAATAGGTATTTAGAAAATCATATTCTGTCTCAAGCGCGCTCTTCCCACGGGCATCAGTGCGACAGAGAACACTGCAGCTCGTGAGTGTTCGTAGGTATGTTCTTCGTTGAAAATTGCGTTTTGGGGGAAAACGATTTACACCTACTAAACTATAACGAAACCTTATAATTTTGGTGTCAAACGTTTTAGCAGATTATAATCTACGTACGTACGTTTTGCTTTTTTTGAAATTTTGCTTTGTTTCTCAAATACAGACGGTTTATTACGAGCAAGTTATGAACCAAAAAAACCGAGATTTGAGGGGCTTATAACTTTTGACCTATTACGAATTTTGAAAAAAGGAAAAAATACGTACGTAGTTTTTCATTATGTCAGTAACATATTACAAAATCGTTACAATTAAATGATATTTAGGGGTAGTAAAACGTTTTCTCCGTTTGTATGGACATGGACGCGGTACACTACACTCTTAAGAACTAATTTTTGCTAACCCTTGATATTAGATCTATCTATTATCACGCCTTTCATCCCAAGAGGGGTAGGCAGAGACAATCGAATGCCATTTGCTACGATCCTGACATATCTCTTTTGCTTCTTTTATATTCATCATACCTTTCATACATGCTCGGCGATTGTGTGTACTTTTAATATTTCCATCGATCAACATATTTTTTATATGTTCAATAAAAGTACATCTAGGTCGTCCTCTGCCAGCATTTCCTTTCACTTCAGCCATATAAACCTTTTTAGTCAATCTTTCATCCTTCATTCTTTCAACGTGTCCAAACCAGCGTAAACTACTTTTCTTCATTTTAGTCACAACATCATCTTTTACACCGCATTCTTCTCTAATGTCCTCGTTCCGGATGCGGTCAATACGTTTTATATCACACATTCTACGTAAAGACCGCATTTCCACTGCATTTATTTTACTTTCATGCTTCATATTCCATACCCAAGTCTCGCTTCCATAAGTAAGTGATGGAACTAAAACTGCATTATGTATGTTCATTTTACTTTTAGTTGTAAGTTGTTTATTTCTGTTTACATTGTTATACATTGTTTAGTCCACCAAATACCTTGCTTCCCGCTTTCACTCTCCTTTCAATTTCCTTGTCTATCTTTCCACTTCTTGTAAACATACTACCTAAATAAACATATTCATTCTAATTTTACTTCCTTTCACACAAATGTTACAATCCGTCCTTTCGTCATCCTTTTCAAATACTAATACTTTTGATTTCGAAATATTAATGTTCATGAATTTCTTCTCGCATTCCTCATTCTATATATTATATAATGCTAATATAGAATTTATCTAATAATTGAAGACTGGTTGAACTACCTTACTCGGAGGGAAAGGAAAATCTTCCCAACGGACATCCTTGGAAACTTATATATTTAATTTTATCAGTAGTTGTACCACTATTGTGTCCGTAGAGCCACTGTAAGAATTTACTGAAAGCGAATCGACTCCTAAGTTTCTAACCTAACAGTTTCAGTAGGCACCTTGATAGCAGGCGATATGAAGTTGCAACCAAAAAAGTCCCCCTTGTAAAGATTGACTGCAATTAAGTTTGGTTGTCAGATTTCCGGTGTTATCGTATGGGCGCGGCGCACTACCGAGTTTGGGGGATTGTCGAAATATGTCAAGGTTACACTAAAATACACAAATACCTGATTGTTGGGCATTGTCGCTCGAATAAAATATTATTTACTCGGCACGTAGAGTATTTGAAAAGGTGGTCTCGATGAACGAATTTAGATACAATTTATATAGAGTATTATATAATACTAGCGACCTCGCCCCGACGTCGCACGGGCACAATATGGGTTTACAACAATTTGATTGCCTACATAAATACACTTAACTACCTATCTATTAGATATATATGCTACCGCGGACTTTTTGTAGATCATTTTATTCTACCCAATTCTTTTCTATATCATTTTGACTCAGACGGATTAGACAACACACGCCATGAAAACTCGCTGGGGCTAACTTTTCCCCGACTTGATGCACTCATACTGTAAATGTTTAGCTCCTAAACATGATAGGTCCATGTTTAATACTCGTAAACCTTCCCGATGAATCAACATATCTAATAGGGAAACTGCAACAAAATTAGTTCAGTAGTTTTTGCGTGAAAAGGTCACATACAGACGCGGATTCCCAATTGCCACGATCCCAGCAGAAGTGGCACATTTCTTTCGCCTCATATCAGTGAAATTCATACATTTCGTTCATGCTCTTCGATATCGAATGCTTTTTATTTTTTTTAAATAATAATAGAGCAAGAAATTGTAGTTTATGCTCTGTCTATCTTGATCATATTCAGTCGTATCAAAGCTAAAGAGACTAATGAGTAATAATTACCATTTTTACCAAACTCTTTTACATTGAGCAGCATGTTTGTGCTGTACTTTTTTTTAACTACGGCTGACACTTCCATAAAAGTGTTGATTTTAAGTTCCAGAAAATTGGTGGTTCAGACTTTTAAGCCGGGACCAGCAATTCTAAGTCCAATACCAAACCACTGCGCTATAGACGCTCTAATCCGTCCATAATGGAATCGCACAAATCTCTTGATAAGTGTCCCGAAATATATTTTTGTGTTTTTGTTCTGCTAGTTGTTGATCTCTCGGTTTATTGCGAGTATTTTCATTGGGTTTTATCAGAGCATGGCATACTATTTGACATGGTAAATTGAACTGTATTTTATGAATGAAAGTAATGCGTAACATTTTTATGTTGTTTTCGTTTTTGCTGACAAATTATGAATGGCGTGCTTTGGTGTGGGCATCATACTCAATGACAACAATATAATATAAACACTAGCTTTGGACATTTTTGAAACTTGACATAAGTATTTATTTTGTTATATACTTATGTGTTTCCGGGATCAAAATAAGGACAAACTATCGCATTTATAATATTATTTAGGTTAGTAGTTAGTAAATACCCATAATTACCCATAAAAAACGGTCCTGCGTTTGAAAGTTAGAAGAGTTTTGGAATATAATTTAAGTATCTCGACTTGTGAATATTATATTGTTTTGTACTTGCCATAGGTAGGCTCATATTACATATTAGGACATCCCCCTTCTAAAATCCAATAAACAAATCCAAACAAAACATGGCGCGAGTGTACAACTGTAGTGTGTTACGGTAAATGAAGGTTTTTTTCAAAAAAATATGTTCAGCACGTTACGAGGTTAAAAGTTTATGAAAAAATAAAGGGAACAGACAACTGTAGTCACTCTTGCATTATTAATCTGTTAAATCTAAGAGTTGACTCCGTCGCATCGCATGCAAAAGGTATTGCTTCCGGCGCTTTCACGTGAGGCCCTTTGTTGTTCGCACGGCGCAAGTGGGCCACGCACGCATTACACATCCTCACCGTTACTCTGTTTACTATACTAAATTGTATAATAATGTACTTTCCATTCCGTACTATAAAATTATGTTTGGTGGGTAGACGCCCAAATTAGAATACCATGTGCTATTTTAGGCAATCACATCAAAATCTTGCATTTTAAAATAGAAACTAGAATACAGGGTACCTAGGGAACGACCCAAGTCATGCTTGTTGAGCCAATGATGATGATATTTTTGAGTACGAAAAGTCTGTTAGAACATTTTTTTTTATAAATACAATTTCATACAAACATTTGACCCGGGATTTGAATCCAGGACACTGTAGGTCACTATAAACCACTAAGCCAATCCTACCATACCTTTTTTGCCTGTTCACTTGACTGAACTTTTGTTTGTGACATTTTATTCCCAGTACATATAGTTCTAAGGCTAAGTTAGAGTTTTGTAAGACAGCAATATTGTAACTAAAATGCTCCGTGGTTATTATTTTCATTAGTAATTTTTTTACGGGCGAATACGGGACGGGAAGCTAGTTCTATATTAAAAATAAACATTCCAATGTTAAATGGACGCGAGACGTCACAGTCTACCCCCACGATGGGTTCACAAAAAACGCCGAAGCAAGTGCAATGCGGGGGCGAAGGCGGCTGCGGCATGCCACGTCCCGGATGCGTATCCGGCGCTCGCTCGTCCGGAACGTCCCTTCCGGCCGCGTCATTTCACTTCTGCTACATCCCCTTTACACACCCACTAACTGATGAATGGGACCGAATTAACTTCATTCATGGGTTAGCGTACAGCGGATTTATTTTTGTTTGTCTGGGAAAAGCGGTGGGGTGTCGCGTATGAAGGCGTGTTCATTGCAAAAATCCATTTACTAGTCTCTTTCCAACCTTGTTTTCCTTATACAATACTAGATTTTTGCCTGTGGAAATTTTGAATATATAAACAAATTTAAATATTGCTATATTATTCAGGGATGATGTTCCATGCCATCAAAAACATTATACCTATGTAAAAATGTTATCAAGTCTCGCTACTATAGGTAATTAGCCCGTAAAATTCAACAAATTACTCATGTAGGTATGTAGGTACTAACTTTAGTTGCAGAATAATTATTTTATTACTCTCTCTTTATCTCTAATCTCAACCACTTGACATTTTACTTAGCGGATCGACGCGATATTTTTTGCACTAATTTAAGAGTAACGCAGGCAATTTTTGATTCCGGATAAATTTTTATTAGAATCTTTGATAAAAAAAAATTATATATTCGTACGAAGCCGGGGCCGATCGCTCGCTAGTTCAATATAAATATATAACAGCTAATGTTATTTGTAAGACGCTGGACGGAAGTGATATGTTGATAAGGTATTTGTGACCTCCCAACAGGATGTGGTGTGGATATCGAAGGAAATGTCTTGTCGCTCATCGTCGACTTACATTGAATGAACTCTTTGTCTTACGATACGTTATCGGAGACCGTATGTGTATGAATACAATGTACTTACGAGTTACGTACCACGCTTATATTAATAGCTCAATGGTATCTTAATGTACATTTGTAGATTGTAATTGGTGTCTGGTTGTCTGTTACGGTCGTTTTTCTCATTAAAACCCACCACAGACTCGGCGGATATTTCACCGAAAATTTTCGGTCCGTCCGCCAGATCTAGAGATACAATGTCACAATAATGTGTATGTGGAACTGTGGACTGCAGTCCGGGATCTGTCCGACATCGAAATCGACCACAGAGACGATGATTTGAAAACGGACAGGGGGCCGTTCGTTCAAGAGTTGGATGAGTCTGAGGTCGATTTCAGTGGCGATCGTTTATATGTGTGGGACCTTAACTGTTTAAAAAAATCCCAAAATATCCCTTAATGTCTCGTTTGCTTGTAACTCTAGAATAAATCAAATCGCATCGTAATTTTAGTACGTTTAGCGTGACGTACCTATTATGAACAATGTCGCAAGTAAACCCTAGGTATGACATATAATTCTAGATTTTCCTATACCTAATTGTCGTGCGTATTTACAATTATTGATAGGGATATAAATAAATACATAGGATTATTGTATTACATCCTCATGTTATCTTATATATAGTCGGTGTTTTATTGTATGTTTTAAAGTCGTCAAGTGGATATCACCAAAATATATACTCCGTCCGTGGAATTTTTTGAAATGTAACACAAGAATTATCCTGAAGCATTTCCGGCATTAAAAGTACCCTATGTATTATGTTATAGCCCTACAAATATATCTGTGCAAAAAGTCTCGTCGATCCGTTTTCTTGACATGAAAGACAAACAAGCACACAGTTTTCCATTGTAATATTAGTTCCGGTGTATCTGCCCACACCGCAAGGTATAAAAGCCGTGAAGGTGTGTTTTGTTTTGTTACTTAGGATGTAGTTATTACGTAGCTTCAGTTAATGAATCATCAATTTATTTGGACTAAACCAAATACAGGAAATTCAATAAACAAATTAAACTAATTTGGTAACATCATTGTAATTTGTGTTCTTTTGTGTCGATAAATTATTTTACATGAGACCGCACTGCCATCTGATGTTAAATTATAAATGCGAAAGTGTATTTGTTTGTGCTTCTTTCACTTCAATATTGATAGTGATAATGGAAATCCTTCCGGGTAAAATCTTGTCACATATCATCAAAATTCACGGGTGATGTCGGGCGGGAGGCTAGTATCTAGACTATGACCCCCTCTTTACCAACGCACAGACAGACAGTGTCGTAATACATAATTGTGTGTGTAGGTAAGACCGCCAGCGCCACCCCCGCGCGGTCGGTGGCTGTTCCGCCTCCGTTTTATAAATACCGCGCTGGCGCCGGATGCGCTCCTGCCGACACTATCATAACCCCCTCTTAACCGAATAGCCACTTTATTACATGAGCAACAAAGTCGATTATAAAGTGACAGTTGGAGTATATTGTGCAACGTTGTCGGTGTGATCGGGCGCCCGGTTGTGCAGCTGGAATCGATCACGCGACCTATATACAAATACACGACATTAAAACTTATTTTGGCTACTGAATATTTCTAAATGAAACTCTTAAAGCCACTCCAGAAGAATTTGATGCCGTTTCCACAATTAGATTGATTCAGAGGAAAGGTTTACAAGTTTTAAACATGGTTATATAGGAGGTGAGCATTAACAGCTGTATTAGTAAATCAATTCGGGGGAAAAGTTAGCTGCCGCGCGTTTTCATGGTTTATGCTGTCTAATCCGTCAAATATAATAGCAAAACGATGTAGGAAATAGTTGTGTAGAATAAAGTTATCTACAAAAAAGTCCGCGGTAGCATACTTAGTAATAAGCGTAAAATTATATTATAGTTTAGTGTCACTAGTTTAATATAGGTAATAGTTTCGCTCCAGAATATTTTTTGTTTTATTCTAATTAGGTCTACACAATATGATGAACTTTCTAGTGCGCGTGGGCTCGTCTCGTCGCAGTCGTCGCCCATACACACGTTATCAGATGTCGCTACTCGCGCCTCCCACGATACCTAACTTGCCTTTCTCGTCTGTAAACATTATGGTTATCTCAATAGGTATTTATTTTTACGTAACTTTTTGCCCGTCAAGCATTTCCTATTGTCCATTTGTCATTTATTTAGATTTTTTTTTTAATATGACATATAATAATAATTTATCCAGAAGGATTTCCGGGATAAAAAGTGGCTTATGTCACTCTCGGACCCTCCTATCCTTGTACAAGAAATCACATGCAATTTATTTTGACGTAAAAGAAGGACAAACAAACAAACACTTTCGCATTTATCGTTTTTCTTTTGAATGAAGATTTTGTTGATGTAGGCGTGGGTGGGTGTTCGATTTGGAAACGATCTCTTACGCTTACGCTAATGAATCACTTTATTAATTTGTTTTAGATTATTTGTTAATGGCTGCAATTTTTGTAATTCCAGTCCGTTTTTCGGGGAAGAGTTCCAGTTCGAGGTGCCTCGGCGGTTCAGATACCTGTCCATATACGTTTTCGACAGAGACAGACATCTCAAACAAGATAAAGTTCTCGGCAAAGTGGCTATCAAACGGGAAGACTTGCACCGTTACAACAACAAAGACCACTGGTTCGCATTACGGCCCGTCGATGCTGACTCCGAGGTTCAGGGCAAGGCCTACATCGAACTCACACTCGAAGATTCACGGAAGCGACTGCGGATGGAGCCAAAGCAGCCGGACCCGGAGCCGACCGCCGACAACGGCCAGACGAAAGGACGCCCAAATAACCTGTCTAGAATATCTGAATACTGCAAAGAGAGCATACGATTCGGTTCCGGATCCACCGGCAACAAGCGATCCTCCAGCGTGCCTACTTCGGAGCCGTCACCGACGCTGTCCCGATCCGAAAGTTTAAAGGATCGGGCGCAATGGTCCGCTAGGAGTAAACCGCCGCTCCACGCTATGACGGAAAGCGGGGGCGGGCCGGCCTCCAGTCCTGCCGACTACTGGTCCGATCCGGAAAGACACTGCGCCGCGCGAGCCGATCCTGACACAATCCGGTTGCGGGTCCACGAGTGCTCCGAACTCACGACCAAGAATGGCAATTGCGATCCATTCGCGATGGTGTCAGTGGTGTATTCTAACGGCCGCCGCGTGGAAAAGAGGACAAAACCGCGGAAGAAAACCGTCAACCCGCAGTTCAACGAGATATTCTGCTTTAATGTCGTGGACTCGGGCTCTAGGGAGAAGGATGGGCAATCGGTATGTACACTTACTTTTTTTATCGGTTTAAACTCACAATCGAGACACTATTTAAACAAAAAGCAGAAGTACCACTCTATAATCTCTGAAATTTATCAAAAACCATTCAGCCATTTCAAAGCCTATTCTGGACACACATTGGGACAGACAGAAAAAAAAATCGTCTAAATAGCATAAGCATATAGCATAAGAATAGCATAGCATAAATTCGATACTCCTTAGAATTGAGGACTATCATCTCAAAGTATCATTTACTGCTTTAGCAAGATAATAATGAGAAATTGGTACTGTTTTCAGAAGGGCGTAGCGACTGAGGCGCGAGTCTCTGTTTGGCATGAAGCAACGGCACCTGTATTTCTAGGAGAGGTGCGATTACCGCTACGGCAACCAGTCCCCTCCTCGCCTTCTGCTTGGTAAGCTTATATAGTGGAACAAAGGTTACGTTTCAATTTAGGTCATCTCTAGAGTAATGCAGAAAAATTATGAAGATTCACTATAGTAGTTACAACAGAATCTTTATTTTCTTCATCTTCATCAGGGATGCATTTTCTGGTACAAAATTGATGTTTAAAAGTATTAGGCCTTTATTCATAAACGTTTATTAGCAACGTTTTTGTTAAAATACATTCCCGGACATCTGAATCGAGCCACCTTGCATTTTAAGGTTTGGAGTACTGAAGCTTAAAAAAAATGTATGATGAAGGAAAAACTTTTGATGCAGTTTTAGTGCAGACACATTTAATTATCTTTCTACTGAGTATTATTCCAAATTTAAATTTAAGAATTTAAATTAAAGAACAAAAGCCGAGCTAGGTCACTGATTTGAAAAATACGACTGCAGAAAGTTGAAGCAATTTAAGTTTGTTATTTTTTTATTTCGTAATAACCGTTTTAAAAAAAAAGTTTTGTAGGTACAGTTTTTATGTTCCCATAATTTAAACTGATTTCCGCTTTAAAATTATGGATACTACACCTCAAGTAGCCGCGCAAGCTGTAGCGCTTCTTCAATCTGGGCTAAGTCAACTATACGTGAGTGCACAACTTCACATAAGTAGTTCTGCCATTCAAAGAGTGTACCATCGGTATCTAGAGACTGTCAGCTTCGTTCGCTGAGCAGGAGGACCTCGTTTCCGAGTGAAAACGGAAAGGCAAGATCGGTTTATTTTAACTACCACCTTACGAAATCGACACCTGACGTCTGTTCAGATATAAAGAAACCTCCGAGACTTCAATCGAGCTCTCGGACCATTAGAAGGTGACTCAATAAACGTTGTCTAAAACCAAATAAGCCAGCCAATAAACCCAAATTGACACGAGCTCACCGAATGGCCCGCCTACAGTTTGCGCGCGAACATTTCAATTGGACTCAACAACAATGGAGCCTGATACTCTTCACTGATGAATCCAAGATAATGCTGTACGGTAATAATGGAAGGAGTAAGGTGTACCGAAGGGAGGGCGAGCGTATCGCGCAATGTTGTATTGATGGGAAAGTGAGTTATAGTGGAGGATCATAGACAGTCTGGGGAGGAATTTATATGGAAGGCAAAACTGAGCTTGAGGTTGTAACGGGACCACGGCTGCCGCGCTTAAATGGCAACCGTAACATTCTTCAATGCTTGGAGAACCATGTGATGCCATATGCTGGATTTATTGGCCAGGGTTTCATTTTTATGCTCGATAATGCAAGGGTCCACACAGCGGGAATCATCGGGGAGTACCTAAAGGACGTTGGTATCACTGTCGTGAGATGTCCAGCACGAAGCCCTGATATGTACCCTGTAGAGCATTTATGGGATAAGCTGAAGAGTCGTGTTCGAGCTCACTACCCTGCCCGCAAACCATATAGGAGCTGAAAACCGTGATCTTGGAAGAATGGGAGAACATTCCTCAACACGTCATAATGGCGTTGATTAATTCAATGGTAAACCGTATGACGGTCGTGATAAATTTACTCGGAGGTAATTCAAGTTACTAAATAAACGTTTTTTAAAAGTAAACCATATTATTTCTTAAAAAAATGTGATTTGAAAAAAGCAGATATTGTCTTGGTCAATCTTAACTCGATTTCTTTAGTACAAATTTAGTTCAAACTTAGAACAACGACATACTAAAATGATGGTTAGTATATTAGCTTCAAAATTACTTCAAAAGTTTTTCCTTCATCATACATTTTTTTAAGCTTCAGTACTCCAAACCTTAAAATGCAAGGTGGATCCATTCAGATGTCCGGGAGTGTATGTTTTGTCACTCTCTAACAAACCTGTCTTTACTAATAATAGAAAGAAACAAAACACATTGTTGCTAATAAACGTTTATGAATAAATGCCTTATTCTATATGGCTCGCAGATATGGCTAATGTCTATACTGACGCCATCTTGAATCATTCGCTCTTATTATTCATTATGTAGAGAAAAATTAAAGTTATGATAAACTAATATCGAACTGTTTGTAATTTCTAAGTTATTTGCTATCAACTATGGATAACTACAAATAAGGTAATTTAAGGGCCCATATATTTTTGAAACATCTCGTTTATGCCAATGTTATTTTATATTTATTCATGCAGCTCCGTCAATGTTACAATAATGAAAAGGCTTACTTTCTAAATAATGTTCTAGCACTTCAGCAATTTTTCTAATTGCCTGAATTCATCCGCAGGTATTTCCTGACGTCCCGTCCCGGCGGCACGATGTCTCGCGGTGCGACGCCGCCCGGCACTCGTCTGTCGGCGGCCGGCAGCGCGGCGCTCGGCTCTGTGCGGCTACTGCTACAGTACACAGTGGACCACGTGTTCCCACTTAAACACTACTCAAGGCTGGAGGAGTTGCTGCTGAGGAGCGTACAGCAACGGGTTAGTGGAGGACTAGTTTTCCTCATTTAGCCGACTGGCATTGAGGCTATACCAGTGACTGTTGAGGTATTTTTGAGATTGAAATGCCTCTTCATACCAATGACAATACCAAAGTTAGCCTCGCTTATCATCTGTCATAGACAAGTTAACACCCAACGGAACAATTTCATGTCTCTGCAGTACTGAATACATAGTTTAAATTGTGGCTGTGATAAAACGGATTTACTTATTCCGTTATTTTATACAGGATTGCTTTGGATCCAAACCAGGATACACTACTATGTCAATGGCAGTAACACAAACAGTATGCATTATATTATAAATAAAGCTTTATGCTCCGGCTTGGCCTGTGAATAAAAAAAAATAAAATATAAACTTTTAACCCTCCGATTTTAAATACAAATTTTATTAAGTCTGTCCGGAATAAAGTAGCTTTATAACAGACAAAGAATTTTCCAAATTTACTGTTAATAAATTTTAATATTTATGTGTTTTCAGCCAATAACAACGTCGGCAGTGTACATCTTAGGTGAAATAGTATCGAACAAGACTGAAGCGGCGCAGCCCCTGGTGCGACTGTTCACGTACCATGATCTCATTGTGCCCATAGTGCGGGAGCTGGCCGATGCTGAGATATCGGCTTTGACGTGAGTACATTTATAGACCTCCCAAGCTAAATATAGTTAGTGACAGAAAGAGCGATGGGAGCCGGAGAGGACAACCTAAGGTCCACCAACATGACCATCACTATTTACAAATCAACTATTTGTTCACTGTTCAGACCAAAATCCAGTGGTCTTTTTATGTGATTATGCTTATCATCAAACACTCAAATACCTCTGTATTTTTCGTCCATTGGGTCTTATTTTTACAACTTTAACTCGAGAACAAATTATAATACGGTATTAATTATACTATGGTTATTATCATTATATAAGTTTCCAATCGCATCGTCAGTGCCCCGATTTTCTACGTAACTACTGAACGGATTTTGTTCCGGATTTTACGCTTCGATTGGTTCACGATGAAGGTCCTATCACTATTTATGAACGATGTTGGTAATTCAAGTCGGGAAAATAAGTTATTTTTGTATTTTCCCAATTTATTAGTGTATCTTAATATAATCTAATTGTATCCGGGCGAAGCTGTTACACATTTATAAACTTTTTAAAATATATATATTTTACAATTTCCAGTGATGCAACGACTATATTTCGCGGAAACACTCTAGTATCCAAAATGATGGACGAAGCGATGCGGCTGAGTGGCGCAGGATACCTCCGGGCTGTACTGAGACCCACTTTAGCCGCCGTTTTGGCTGAACGGAGACCGTGCGAGATAGACCCGGCGAGAGTTAAGCCTGCTTCAGCCGTCACCAGTAATCTTACTAATCTTAAGGATTATGTTGAAAAAGTGAGTTGAAATTAATTGAATATTCAATAGATTTTTTCTGCATTAATATTCTGAATTCGTCACACGATTGGTCTCATTGTGCTTGAAGATAATATGCGTTGCAGTTGTAGGAAATGCCAAAGACGAAAGTTCGTCTCGCTATTAAAATTGTTATTCAAACCTACTAGACAATTCCAAGATAAGAAGACAATAAGACCAAGTCTTCCGATGGTAAATTGTGAGGCTATACCTAACGAGTGGCCAGTTCTGTTGAGGTATATTTAGATGGAAAAGCCTCTTGCAGTTTGTCGGATTATGTATATAAGTTTTTAATTATAAAAACCCATTGGTCATGGTCGGGATCGAACTAATTAATACTTTTTTTATATAATACATATACAATGGGTCTCCTACAATATCTCTAAAATGTTTTGATATAATTTTAGAATATATAGGTACATAAGATATAACATTACATTCTATAATTATTCATTTGCTATAATTTTTTTTAAACCTAAAATCGATTTCTGTAATTTTCAAAATCACTATTATCAAAATATATAAAATTAAGTTCTATAATTATTCATTTGCTATAATTTTTTTTTACCCTAAAATCGATTTCTGTAATTTTCAAAATCACTATTATCAAAATATATAAAATTACATTCAATAATTATTTATTTGCTATAATTTTTCTTTTGTCTAAAATCGATATCCGTAATTTTCAAAATCACTTATCAAAATATATAACATTAAATGATCTAATTTATAATTTACTATAATTTTCGTTTTATCTAAAATTGTTTTCTATAATTTTCAAGATGTCTAAATTATCAAAAGGTACAACATTTAATTATGTAATGATTAATTTGCTATATTTTTTCCAGTTTATTTGCGAAATATTTATTAATATATAAAAATCTTCCTTACTTATTATAAATAATATATATATAGGTATCATATCCGTTATCAACAAGTGATGGTTGTTTAGGTATTTATGAGTTTCTGGCGCTTCGCCGTCCGCTGCCGCGGAACGCTCGCTTCGCTCGCTCGTCTCGCGCTCTGTTTTAGCACTATTCGAACCACGCTCGTCGCTTCGCTCCTCGCTAACCTATTTTTATTTACAAATTAGGGGAATAGGAATCGAAAATTACTGCAAAAGACATTAACAAAATCTACTGTAAATTTTAATAATAGTACTTATTTAAATTGATTACATTATAGAAAATTATTTTTTATGATTATATATTTGTAAATGTAAATAGAATGAAGTTATACGTTTAATAATATAGTGAGTACACTTATTTTAACAATCCATTAGAGCAAATGATATTATAGATTAATAAATTTATAGAAATTGAATTTATATATTTAGAAAATTATAATAACTGCAATTATAGAAAAGTAACCATTAGTGCAACTGAAATTAGAGATTATAAAAATTATAAGACATGAGATTATATATTTTCAAAATTATAGTAACAGCAATTATAGAAAAGTAGCCATTAGTGCAATTGAAAATAGACATTATAAAAATTATAGGACTTGAAATTATATATTTTGAAAATTATGGCAACTGCAATTATAGAAAACAATACGTTATAGGAATTAATATTATAGATTTAAAAAAATATATCAAACAAATTTATAGATTTTTAAAATTACAGGAGCTAAATTTATAGAAAATGAATATTTATAGCAACTAAAATTATAGCTTCTGAAATTATATATTTTATTTTAGAGCATTTGAGAGGATACCATATACAATAGTTATAAATTTTACCTCTTTATAATATTTTACGTCTTGCAGGTGTTTACCGCAATAACGTCGTCGTATGCACAGTGTCCGGCCGCGATGTGTCGACTTTTCGACGCGTTGAGACAGTGTGCCTCGAAACATTTCCCCCAAAATGCCGAAGTGCGATACTCGGTCGTGTCCGGCTTTATTTTTCTGAGATTTTTCGCGCCCGCCATACTCGGGCCTCGGTTGTTTGATCTAACCACGGAGCAAATTGTAAGTAAAAACTGTTATAAACAACTTTAAATATGTCCAGTAGTTTAATAATTCTAGTTTTTTATAACTTCACGGGTCACCAGGGTAACAATTGCAGCTAAAGACCATTATTATTATTTTGGAATAGCCGTTGATATATCATCTTTATAGAACATAGTAATTATATACCCTTTGACATTATTAATTTTTATTACTCTTGAATTACTATTCAGAAACTGGGGAAAGTATAAAACTTACTTATTCGCTGAACTACAGCTCTAAAAAGTAATCGTGTAACACCTAGGTGTACTATATAGGTGGTAGACCATGGGTCCGAAAAGATATGGTATTTAAAAGCACAAGTGTGTCTATGGGACATTTATTCTACTTATTTTTGCAGGATCCACAAACCAACCGCACTCTGACTCTGATCTCCAAGACGATCCAGTCCCTCGGGAACCTTGTGAGCAGTAGGTCCGCACAACAAGTATGCAAGGAAGAGTATATGGCGGAACTGTACAAGAGCTTCTGTACAACCAAACATGTTAGTACTGTTACCGTTTATCTATCTATCATCACGACTTTTATCCCATGTTGAGTAGGCAGAGATAATCGAATGGCATTGCTAGTACCTCTTTTATTTTCATCAAACCTTTCAAACATTCTCGTCGACTGTGTGTCCTTTCACTGCCTTCGCCCTGTGTCAGCATTTCTTTTCGCTTCGGCCATTCATTCTTTCAAGTTGTCTAGACAAGCGTAAACTAATCCTTTCTCTAGTTTATACCATCACGCGTTGCTTATCATATCACTCATGATTCATTCGTGTTACTGACTAAACGGAAGACAAATCTTCCTTATATAGCCGATAGAATTTTTGTAAAAACAATTATATTGTGACATAGTATTCTAGCAGAAAATGTCCGTATGCCTTATAACGTTTTGATTGAAAGGCTCTGATTTGTCCAAATCAGTAAAATCGTACGTATTCTGTACTTGCCTATATAAATTTGACTTATTTATTTACAGGTGCAAGCTATTAGACAGTTCCTTGAAATCATCTCTACTAGTTCAGACACACAAAATAACAATATTCAAGAGATTCATGTACTACTTAAAGAAGGGTGTGTATACATTTTTTTATTAACTAGCTGGAGTTACTTATTGTGGTCAAAACCTACCGTAAAGTGATATCTGAACTATCACAAAGAAACTATAAAGAGACTGCATAACCATATCGACAGTAATTTTTGCATGATGATATGCACGAGGCTATTACAATTTTATTAATATATATTATATGTTTTTTGTTTTTTTGGTAAAATAAATTTTATTTATAAAAATCAATTTAACAAATAATCAATTACTACGAAATTTTATAAGTATTCTAAAAATTATGGCAAGGTAAGGCAGCTCCATCGTCGAGGCCAAATGATTTGGCTATTGGTAAGAATCTGCGTCTTGTACCACGAATTCACATACTTGTAGCTCGTATTATGGAGATAATGATTCTTGATCTTAGCCATCCCATCACTGTACTTATAGATCTGCCCCAACGGTCAGCAAAGGCTTCACCAAGGTGTTTCACGAAAGTACTCATTTGTGGTGCAAAGACTCCATCAACAGATGTCACAAGTGGAGTGAAAGTCGCTTCTCGCAGGCGGAAGAATATTTTCTTTTATTTTCTTCTTCAGCCGATTTTAATACGGAGGCAAACATATATATTATATGTTAGTTGTTTTAACATGATTACATTAAATATGAATCTAGGTGAAATATTAATATATTAGATGTCAGTTGTTTTTAACATTAGGTGAAATGAGTTAAATTACTTTACATCATTGATATTGTAATTGTTTTTTTTTGTCATTGCTGCTATTTGGATTAGTTATGGGTATGTATATTTATTCTAGTAAGGCTTTTTGTATGTTATGCTATTTATAGTGAAACTCCATATAACTAAAAACTCTCGACGTAAATAGATAATAAATACCAAAAAAAACGTCCTAAATCCTAACTAATAAATGTGAAAGTTTGTTTGTCATAAAAGAGGAACGGATTGACGTGATTTTTTTGCACAGAGATAGCTGAGATGATGGAGTGGCACATGCTACTTTTTATTCAGTAAAAATATTAAAATATGTCAAAATTGATTTATTCATAAACAACTTCTATCCGAGCGAAACCGCCCCGGCTAATTCATATAAATAATAGGATTTGTAATAAAAACAATAATAAGTAATAATGTATTTGTTATTCCAGGACAATGTTCAAGAGATCTGAGGGCGTACGAACTGGTAATGGCGGTACGTCGCCCAGGCGGAGGTGGCCCCGCGCGGCTCAAGCTCACGCCAAACGGAGACACTTTAGATTGACCAGGTAATGCCACTATTTTTATCGTAAATAAGTATGCCCACCTAAGTGACCTTTAGCACGTAAGTCATAAATATTCTAATATTCTATAGAAATGTATGAAGCAGTGCCCAATAGCTTGACGTGGCACTGGCATAAATTGACACGTGACAAGAAACTCGTAGCAACCATAGAGGTTAAATACGATTCCACGTCCTGTTATGGCGGCAGACGCACGCGTCTCGTCATGGCGTGATGGGGAATCCGGTTTAATCCCGTCCGCGCTGTGATGATTGTGATTAGTCAGCGATTAATAAAACATATCAGAGTCAGCGGGATAATCTTAGCTACCGATTTATCGGCGTTGCCATATATCAAAAGAAGAAGAAGCCTATATACATACATATAGCAAGTCATTTCAGGTTTTTCCATCTAAAGAATTGGCTACTCGTTAGGTATAGCCTCACAAATACCATCAGCCAAAAGAGGAAGACTTGGTCTTCCGCTGGGTACCCTGGGACCGTGACACGGTTTCGGGAGCTGTAAGCAACCCGTGAAAAAAGAAAAAATATATAAACTTCATATTATATGTTCCAGTCGAGAATTAACGTGGTCAAGATGCGGATCAAAGAGTGCGGCACACCGACTGTCCTTATCTGGCGTGCTCGCTGTAGAGACTGTGGACCATCCGCCCGCAGACGCGCCGCTCGGGGCTAACAACATCTTTAAAATAAGTATGTATAACATAATGGACATAGAGGAATAAAAGTTAATATTAGACTAGACAGGAAAAGAATTCGAAAAATCTCATAGGTATAGCCTCACAAATACCATCGGCTAAACGAGGGAAACTTTGTCTTCCGCTGTGTACCCGGAATGGAACACGGTTTCGGGAGCTGTTAGGCAACCTGTGAAGAAAGAAAAAAAAATGTATATACATTTTCACGGGCGAAGCCGGATTTATTTGATTCTCTACCAAACTTGGGATTCCTTTCTATTGATTTCGGGTTCTCTATATTCTCTAGCTAATATCATATATTTTTTTTAGCTCATAAAGAACGAGAGTTGTTTGTGCAAGCTGGAAACTGCGTGGAGCGGGCGGAATGGGTGCGCTTGTTGTCGGCCTTGTGTCGAACTGCAATAGCGCCGGCTCACGTCGGGTACTACCATGACAGCCAGTGGACCTGGTAATATTTCATTATTATTGATTACGCAGATATAGAATGAAAATGGCGACTTTTGTATGGACCTCTCGCTTGCATTTCGCTCGCTCAGTATAAAATGAGAGTCGTACTTCGGAGGGCACGTAAAGCTGGCGTCCGCACTTATAAAAATAACAGACTTTGCCGTCTGTTCTGTTTAACACGGACAAATGGCAAAAAAAAATTGATATCACACCGCAATAAAAGATTATACATCATTGGCGAATACTGTAAGACTAGCCTTTTTTTTTCAGCTGTAAACAATCAGAAGCTGAAGCCAGTGGCTGTGTAAGCTCGGTCGCTGGTAGTGAGGGTGCCACGAGACTGGCGCTCCGACTTGACCCGGCGCGCGACCTGCAGCGACTACACGCGCTACTCGTGCAACACTCTCAACATCTTGACGACCGATTGCATAGACCATCACGTTAGTACCTACTTTTTATGTAGCATATAATATTATGATAAGTGGCAAAGTGTGTTTGTTTGTCTTTCTTGTACTTTAAAAGTAATTGACGAGATTTTATTATACAGACATAACCTAAAATCCTCTAAATCCATACCTTTCGCCCTGGAGGCAAACTCTTGACATACATTCCTAAAATCCTGAGTTCAATTTCGTTGTGATGGCGACAGTAACGACAATTTTATTGAAATTGAATTGTGTTTAAATTATTGTCTGATATGCTACTCTAGTTACTGTTGCCGTCATCGCAACGAAATTAAATTCAGGACTTTGGTATTTAAATTTAAAATCTAAGTCAAGAGGCTACCAGATGACGGATTAACATTTTCATACTTTTCATATGTCTAGCTCTATCTCTTTTAGAATATTTTCATTTTTTATTTAATTAATTTTTTATGTCTTATATCATTTCAGAAGTAATAATAGACGAACGGGAAGCGGAGGCGGCCACGTTACGTGACCTGCAAGAAGCCATGTTTGACTTGGAACATCGACATAGAATATATAAACGATCCTTAGAACGGGAAACTAAATATGGAAGCAAGTGAGTTACTTTTATTAAAATAAATAGTAATGATCTACCGACTATGGATTTGGCAAACTAGCCGACTAACGATTAATGACTAGTCGGTAGATCCCGAATAAATAGCTTAATTTTTATATTATTTATCTACTAAAAAAACTTAAAATATCGAGATGAAACAAAAAGCCGATTCTAAATCTATGTACCTTCTATGATCGCTGAAAGTTTCATCAGAATCCATTGATAAGTTCTGGACAAAAAACCCATTGAATATTTGGGCAAACAGGCAAACTCTAAAAATCGTCTATATACTACAGTATCGTGTAAATGGCATAATTATTTTTATTAATTTTGAAATCACAAATAGACATTAATTTTATTTATTTGTATGGATACAATTTAATGTAACATTGTTACTTCCAGACAAGCGCCCATAGGTGACGACAACTACCTGCATCTGGCAGGCGCGTCGGGCAACATCGACAAAGGTCCGCTGTTGTGGCGCTCGTGGTGCGGTGACGCGACAATCGGCCTCGACCTGGACGGGAAACCGCTACCGGACCTCACCTCCAGCACAGAGTCTCTCAAGCTCGCCCGCCACACCGACGGTCGCGGCTCCGGCAAGTCTAACAAATCCACCGGCAGCGGGTATCTTACAATGTCCTGCCTCAAACACGAGCCCTCCGAAGACAGCGACGCGTCCGCCGACCGGCCCGCGCGACCACCCAAACCGCCGCGTATGTCTCCCCCCGCCGACCAGTACGTAGACATGGAGCCCCGGCCGCCCGAGCGACGCCCCCGTGTCGAACGCGAGCATCGCTGCACCGAGTACGAGCTTATGTCGGACTTCATGAGTCACGCGCGCGCCTGCCCGCCGGACGCGCCGCCCGTCGTCCCCCCGCGCACCCCGCACCGCCGCCTCACCAAGCCTCGAACCGCCAACGAAGACGCCAACGCTAACTCCACCGCAGTCACGAGCGACGTTAAAAATTGTAATTCGACCGCGGACGACGCCAAGTTCGACACCATCTCTAACGACGACAGTCTCCTCGACGAGCTGCGGAAGGACACTTACTGCGTGCTGAAGGTGTGCGAGGACGACGAGTCTACTCGCGACACTACGACGGACTCGCGGGAAGAGGTGCACAACGACACCAAGGAGGACTACGGAATATTCTCACGGATTAGTATACAGAGGAAATCCAACCCGTGCAAGTCGCAGTCCTCCTCCTACAAGCCGCTGAAGACGTCCAACTCCGCGTCTAACGTCAACGAGGCACTGACGCACACATCCCGCCCGATCGCCGAAAGATTCACACCGTTCTTTCTGAAGAAGAAAAGCAAGCCGCCGGACGACTCCCGGTCCGCCGGCAAGTGTCCCAAAAAGGAGGAGAATCTCATTGGGCGACTGACTCCGCGCTTCGGTCAGTCGCGACTGTACGGACGGGGACAGTCGCTCGAGCTCAACCCGCCTGCTGAGAGCACGCGACGGATCGAACGGTCCGCCACATCCGTGAGCATCCCGGCGCGACACATGGACTCGTCCGTGGTGGCCAAGATGCGGTTTATGAGCTTGCATCGCTACGGCGCTCAGCCGACCGCGACCGTGCAGTGTCGCAGCTTCACCCCGCGTGATGAGTACGAGCCTGCTGTGACCGGCGCGCCCGCCCCGGACTCTGTCCACATAAAAAAGGTTCTCGAATACGTGTCAGGCGAAGTCCCGGGCGAGGTATATGCGGCCGTGCGCGATCCGCTCAGCCTGCCTCCTCTCATCGCCAACAATGATATTAGACTGTAAAGGTTGTAACTGGCAAGCTCGCACACAGAACTCCATGATATTATTTAAGACTCTCGATTACCTACATTTTATATGAACAACAACTGTTAAGTAGACTATGAAATATTATTTTTAGCGTAATGTTCACAAAATTATTAGGAGCTACTCGAGCTGGAACTGTATATTTTAATTGTACAGATGTATAATGTTAGTTAGAATTAACTTCGTATTTATTTTAATGATGTATTTCCAAGTTCGACTTCATTAAATAGAATGATGTGCCTCTCGTACGTAGTTTTAGATTGTTTCGTAATGTTGCGAAGGCGTACTGATAGGTAAATAGTAAAATACTCAAATGGTGCCAATTATGTAACTTCAGTTAGTTAAACGTCATGGGAATCCAAAATGGGACGGATGAAATGTTATGTTAGGATATGACATTATCTCAGTGACTTTTTATAGTTCAAAAATCACCTATTTAACTTCTAAGATGTATAGTGACATAAACTCTTGCCATCTCTTAAATATCCATTAACGAAAGGAGCACAAACTACTTGGCAGCTAAACAAGTGCTTACTCTTAGATACTTAAATTTTGAAACAAGGCGTCCATAGGGGAGCGTCGTAGTAGGAGTGAACTGATGAAGTACTCTTATTTCATACTAAATATTTTTATTTTATATTTTTTAAATTCTATACGGGGACGCCTAATTTATTTTACGAAACTGTGGCCTTAATTAATGGATGAAGCCTATGATAGATGGCCTTTTCAGTTGAATGACTATGCAATTATATAAGTCACTTTACAACTTGTATCAACAATGACATTTGTATTATAAAATCTTGTTTATATTTTATAATACCTGTCTAACATATAGAGAAATTGATATTTATAATAGAGAATTTTTGTAAGTATATTTCAATAAATCTCTTGTTACATTACTAAAACCACTTGCTCTTAATTTTATATTATAACTATCACTGTGTTATTCTTTAATGAAAAAATTAACTTAAGAAGAATGTACAAATTAATATCTGATAAAATATATTGTTATTTATTTCATTATATTTTCATTTTCTGTTGAATAAAAGTACACATTGAATTCCAATCTCCACTTATGTTTGACTGTCATTTTATAATACAAACATCTAAAGATAGATATTATTTCCCGATTGAGACTCGTCGCACCAGCTCGTATCTCTATAGGTGTTTACTTACTAAGGTTGTACCTCTAAGCGAAATATGAACATTAAAAAGCATTAAATAATTTAATTTCACTGGCTCGAAAATCAATAATAAACAATCATAAATGAACCTGAACAAAATCATAGTGAACTACTATCTATCTATAGTATCTATACAGAATGTTGGAATCAAATATTCTAAAATAATGTTCCATATTTCGTCGCATGCCAAGTTATACTTGACTCTCTGTACATAAAATTATCGCTCCTCGACGCGTTTATGATTGATTTTCTAACCAGTGAATATAATTTTAAAGTTCATATTTTGCGTGGAGGGTTTTTAATTTTTTAATACATTTCATTTCCCTCTTTTTAAACAAGGTACTAGGTTTAAATAATTCGCCACAAACGGTACTACATCGTATAGGTACCAATATTTTATATCGATTGAACGAATGAGCTTCGAATCCCTCACCAATTTATCATCAATACTCTTTCCTGCTCTATCATCAGACCCTGATCACCATCTTATCTATCTATAACATATTCCAATGAACCCAAACATGATACCTCTGCTGTAAGTTGGTGAGGAGTTGGGTATCCTGCTGATTCCAGATGATGCTGCAGCATCAGGTCAAGGTTACGACTCAAAGGAGCGGAGCAGTAACCATAAGCGTCAACCAATCGAAAATTTCCACAGCGAAGCCGGGGCGGAAGGTACAGATTATATCTAAGTAGATTTAAAATACGTATTGTGAAGGTATTCAAATAGAATCGGCCTTATTTCCATCGTTTCTAATAATCTTATGTGAACTGGATATGTAGGTATAATTATAAATCATATTATAGCTACGTCTGTGACGGGCACACTATGACACGTAGGTCGTATGTGTAATTTCATAAATGTACAGTAATACCTCTTATTGTATAGGTAGATTAGGTACTTATGCATAATTACCACATTTAATTTATTATTATTACTGGAAAAATTGATTAAGGGTGTAGTGTAATAAGTATTGTTTGAATATTAGTATGTAATCACCTAGCTGTATTAATTTTAAATTATAATCTTAATTCTTAATTACCTACCAGCCCAAAGTGGTAATTACCACATTGAACTTAACTTCTATTTTTTTTCAAAATGGCTCCATCAGGGTTTTGATGATTCCGCCAATGTCAAGTAATATGAACTTAACTTAAGTACCTAATTAATTAATTAACTACATTTGTAGTTGTTTATCAAAAAATCCTTTTTATTTTAAATTAGATGTTTTCCCGGGATAAGAAATAGCATAATATTATGTCTATGCACATTCCAGTTCTCTATCAATTTTTGGCCAAAAAATCACATCGATTCATTTCATTCATTGCCGGTTTTTATTGAATTTGGAACTTGATTTGGAACCTGCCGAGTTAGCATACATTTTGACAGAGACACTTTCGTTTCGGTCGATTGGCCTTGAACAGGCCAAAACGTTCATGTCCAACAAGGACCGGCCAGAGATAGCCCGGGGCCGAGAGGTCCGACCTAACAATGTGCGTGCAAATTTGCTATGCCGGGCAAAGACAAGTACACAGAATTTGCCCGCACATTGTTGGGCCGGACATTCTCGGACCGGGTATGTCCTGCACAAGAATGCCGAGCAATTTGCTTGGCCGGACAAAGACAAGTACACGGAATTTGCCCGCACATTGTTGGGCCGGACCTCTCGGCCCCGGGCTATCTCTGGCCGGTCCTTGTTGGACATGAACGTTTTGGCCTGTTCAAGGCCATTCGACCGAAACGAAAGTGTCGCTGTCAAAATCTGTGCTAACTCCCCGTGTTGGAACCTATCTCCGAAATGTTTCAAACACAGTTTCGCATTTATTATAATTGTGATAAGTAAAATAAGTTAAGGTATATACCTACATGGAAAATCGAGTCAAATACCACATTGAAAGTAATTTGACGCGGTTGTTTGGGTTCAGGTTCTAGGGTTACTGGGTACCCCACTTTCCCATAAAATGAAATAAAGATATAATAAAGGAAAATTACTATATTTTCTATAGAAGTGTGTATTGACAAGTGACAAGCTTTATTTTTCACTACTTGACGTACTACGTACACATTGCACGAAAGAGGTTTCGTTACATACACCCGGCGTTGCAATTTTAAACATATATAAATTGAAAAAACTAATAACATAATAATAACAATAACAAATCTACAAAAACCTATGTGGTTTTTTTATAGAACGACCAGCACGGGTGGTGACTGTTTGATGCGGTGGCGAAACAACTGGCTCTTGTGGCAGTCCAATATTTGCCTTAATAAGAGGTGATATTTCATTTGATGTTGATGATATCAATTCTAATGGGTATAAACGCTGATAAGGCCTAATGCGCTCCCCATTCGCGGTTTTGACCCTAGCTACCCTACAAACTCCATCAACCCCAGGAAATGTCTCTGTTATGAGACCAAGAGGCCAGTTAATTCTCTTTGCTTCATCAGAACCAATGAGAACGACGTCTCCTACATTTATATCTCGCGACATGTGATTGGATGTCTTTTCAATCAAAAGCGAAAGATATTCTTTGCGAAAACGCTCTTTTAAGTCTTCCATTAGTTTACGCATATATCGTACCCGTACTGTTAATAATTTACTGTCGACATAATTAAGCTCCGTTAATGTGTCATAATCTGGTGCATTAACTTGCAAAAACATTGATGGTGTGAGAGGCTTTAAATTTTCCGTGTCCTCTGCTATATATGTAAGGGGCCGTGAATTAAGTACAGCTTCTACTTCGCAAAGAATAGTAGACATTTCTATTTGCTGTAAAGATGCTTTAGCCAACATCCTCCGTAATATGCCTTTTAAACACCTGACCATTCGTTCCCAAAATCCTCCCCACCATGGCGCTTGGGGTGGTATAAAGCGCCATTCCAAATTCTTAAGAAGAGTTCTTTTAGATACCTCTTGTCAATACACACTTCTATAGAAAATATAGTAATTTTCCTTTATTATATCTTTATTTCATTTTATGGGAAAGTGGGGTACCCAGTAACCCTAGAACCTGAAACCAAACAAAAAAAAAAAAAAAAAAATAAAAAAAAAAAAAGCGGTACTTATGGAAAAAATGCAAGATAAAAATGGTTTAGAATAGAGATGGGTAGTTCCAAGTAGTTCATGTATGATATGAAGGACAAAAAAGAACTACTTCACCTACACAGAAGCAATATATCTTTAGTTCACTTTAGTACACTCTTTATCTTTTAGTTCTTTACTTCACTATTGTACCTACACTCTCGCTGAACGATTGAAGGAATGTAGTATCTCGCTTTTTCTTTATAAATGAAGAAGCTAAATACATGCACGACATAAGCATGACAGGTCAATAGGAGTCACGCGAATTTGGTGCCAAAGTAAACGTTATCATATTTTAAATAAAGTACAATTATGTTTGACTACAAAAAGTTTGTACTTACCAAATTGTTTTATAAATAAAAAAAAATATTATAGACAAATGTACAATAGATAATTTTATAATTATGTAGGTATAGGGCAGAATTTTTAACTTATACTTTGTGCGAGACCCGTGAAGTTGCGTTTTGATTTAATTTTTTGTCGTTTTTGATTGCTTATTTCTATGTTTATTATTACTAAAGAGAAATATAATAATCACGTTCTAAATGACGGGTATTTTTCTTTAACTCAAATACTTCTGGTATGATTAGTTCCCGTGATCTAGTGAACTAAATGAAGGATATAGTTCTTTGTACTCAAAAGATATGTATCTCTCTTTTCTTTTTAGTGACACACTTTGCGCAACTCATAGATAATATCGCACACCCGGTGCAACAACGTCAGAAGACAAAAAATTCGAAAATCGAGTTATTGATCACAAATGATACCTAGCATGCATATACATCTGGTACAAAAACGTCGTTAATGTGTTTCCAAAAAAACCCTTACAAAGGCGCACATGACGTTATGGATTTGGCGGTATTTCGTTAACCGCTAGTGCGACAACGTCCAAATGGGTTAGTTGCTCCGGGCGCCACAGAGGTGTTGTGTGTAGGAGCTACAACGTCATAAAGGTAATTATGACTAATGTTTTTTTTTTATAACTTTAGGGCAAGAATGTCATAAATGTACAGTTAAGACATTGTGGTTCCTGAAGTAGTAACTAAAAGTAACTGTCATTTATTACAATTATGTCAATATTGTGCTAGAAATTCACAAACAATACCTAACTTTTGTGACTTCAGGTTCAATTTATGCATTGTAATTAGATAGATTTTTGGTTTCTGCCTACCTCTATAGTAATCATGGTGTGAGATTATGTAGGTATATATTGTAATTATGTGTTTTATGTATGATTTTCATGTAGTGTTATAATACTTTTTACTGTTTTAGCATAATTATGGAAAGTCCTGGTAAAAGACTAGTGCGGATGTCTTTAATGAACAAAAGTCAAGACGTAAGTATAGCCAATTATAAATAACCAAGTAAGTACTTACGTTTTATTTGTTTCGTATTATCAAATTTTTAAATAAATTATAGTTATGATTTAATTACGTGTTTTTCTTTCAGCATTATCGATACCACCGAGTCCACTTTTCATTATTAACCTTAATGACGATGATTTAATACTTAATTCGGTTACAAATGATTTTTCATCGAACTGAGGTAAGTACTTCTATTACTTTCTAATTAATAACAATAATATTAAATAATAAAATATTTTTGAACTTTGTACATAAAAACCACGTAAAAAAAATAACCTAAAATCGTGGATTACTCCGGGACTATTGAAATGTATAAAAAAACGGGACCTCTTACACCGAAAATGCAAAAAGAATCCCACTGATGCAGACATTAAATACACGTACCTAAAATATAGAAATACTTGCAGTAATATATTTAAAAACTTGAAACATTCTGAAGCACGTAGGAAAATTGAACAAAATCTTGATAACCCTAAAAAAACTTGGAACAACATAAAATCTATTTGTAATATTGATAAACCGAAAACAAAATCTTTAGAACTGCTTGGATTGGCTGGCAATCCAGTGGAATCAGTCAATAAAGTTAACCAGTTTTTTACATCTATTGGAGAAAGTTTGGCTCGGGGTATTATGTCTAAATCTAAAATTACTGAAAAAGAGCTGATATGTAAAGCAGCCAACCGTATACCAAACTTCAACAGGTCTATGTTTGTGGCGCCTACAGATCTGTGTGAGGTTTCCAAAATAATAAGTGACATGAAAAGCGGCACGGCACCAGGTTGGGATGGCATAAATGGGGAGATCTTGAAGAATCTGAAAAGCCATGTAATAGAACCTATCACCTATATAATAAACTTGAGTATCGAAACTGGAAAAGTACCAAAAGTATTAAAGATTGCAAATGTCTGTCCTATATACAAATCTGGTGACCCATATGACTGCAATAATTATCGCCCCATCTCTCTTCTTTCGACCATAGGTAAAATCTTAGAAAAAGTTGTAAACAAAAGACTGATGAACTATCTTGAAGAAAATGATATTTTAGCAGCCAGTCAATTCGGGTTTCGGGCAAGGAGAAGCACTGAGGATGCTGTAACTTTTCTTACAAACATTGTAGCTCAAAACTTGGACCGAGGCCAGAAATGTATTGGTACATTTTTAGACCTTACAAAAGCATTCGACACAGTGTCGATTCCATTATTATTAGGGAAATTGGAGTCATATGGAATACGAGGTTTAGTTTTGTCGTGGTTCAAAAGTTATCTTTCGGATAGGAAACAATTTGTTAAACTTGGATGTGCAGAGAGTGAAATGCAAGAGGTGTCCTTTGGGGTTCCACAGGGAAGTGTTCTTGGGCCGACGCTGTTTCTGATCTACATAAATGATTTGTGTGGGTTGGATTTAGGGTCGGCCAAAATTATAACTTTTGCTGATGATACGGCCATTCTCTTCGAAGGAAAAAACTGGGTAGAAGTGCAGAATAACGCTGAGAAGGGAATGTCACTAGTGTCAATTTGGCTTGAAGATAATTTACTAACACTCAATGTATCAAAAACAAAATACCTGTGCTTTCACTTATCAGCCAAGTCAAGACCCCCGCAATCCCTTACTATTAAGATCCATGAAGGCCAATGCGTTGATAGTCAGCACTGTAAATGTCAGGAATTGGACCGAGTTGACCAAGTGAAATATTTAGGAGTCCTCTTGGACCACACATTAAACTGGAAGATGCAAATTGATAGCTTGGCAGCTCGAACGAGAAAGTTATTGCACATCTTCAGGAAGCTCCGTTCTGTTTGTGAGAAGGGCGTAATAAAAACCGTTTATTTTGCTTTATGCCAGGTAGTGCTTACTTATTGTATTGCGGCATGGGGAGGTGCTGCTAAGACTACTTTTATAAAAATTGAGCGTGCACAACGGGCAGCGCTAAAAGTAGCCTTTTCGAAAACTTTTAGATTTCCTACATATCTTTTGTACACCGAAAATAAACTACTGTCTGTCCGGCAGCTGTTTATTCAGAGAACAGCTTTGATGTTTCATAAATCAGCACTGCAGACTGTCATTAATCCCAGGCATAACCTGCGCGAGTTAAAAACCCGTCCACGCCCTTGGAATATTCCCTTTACAAAAACCACTTCTGCACGTAGATTTAATTATTACCTCGGTCCTTACATTTATACTCATGCCAATAATGATCTGCAATTGATTTTAATGACTAGAAGTCAGTGCAGAAAGGCAGTTTGTAAATGGTTATTCAAAAAAGACTACATACAAACGGAATTGTTTCTGAATCCCCCACTATTGTGATCTGAATGACACTGACACCTCTCAAATGGATTTATTGGAATTGGTACGTTATGTTGGTTTTTGGTATATTGTACACGCTTGTGTTGCCGTATGATTGCGTGACCGAAATAATATATGTAAAACAAATGTGTAATTTTGTGTTCATAAATTATCTGCTTTTCGTGAGTATACTGTGTGCGAATCCATTGTGTACCCTCATTTGTATTCTTTATTTTTTAAATATTTTAAATCTGACTGTATACATTGTTTGATGCCTGTTTTTATTACATGAAGGTGGAAATGGATGAAACCCTGGCTACCCATAATACAGTGAATCCTAGTTTGGGAGCCAGGAACATCACATATTATATGCAAATTTTGGTTATAAATAAACATATTTTTATTTTTTTATTTTTTTTTTTTAATGGTAATTTGTTGTAAAATAAAATAAAGCCCATGTTATACTCGCTGATATGTAACTTTCTATAAGTGAAAGAATTTTTAAAATCGGTTGAGTAAGTAGTTCTTTAGTTTATCCATTACAAACAAACATACAAATCTTTTCTTTTTATAATATTAGTTTAGATATTATATATTTATGCAGTTTACTTAACTCCTTTATAACTTTTTAGCCTATTTGCGAAACCCTTAATGATGATGATTTACGAAAATTAATGCCGTTACAAACGATTCTTTAAACATCTGTGACGATCAAACTGAGGTACTCCTATTATTTTCTAATTAATAATAATTATTATTAACTTGTAATACATAATATATTTTTTACAGTTTACTTAAGTACCTAACTCATTTATAATTTTTTTATCCTATTTGTGAACCCAGCAGCGAAAACTGTTCTGGGTGGGACTGACTTTCCTGCGATTTCTGATGGAGAAGAATATATTGTGCCTAAATCCTTGCCTAGCTCAGATAGTAGTAGTATATAGTAGTTCAGACAGTAGTACCAGCTCAAGTAGCAGCTCAGATTCTTCATCTTCAGAATCTAACCAAGAAAATCAAGAACCCGGGCCATCTACAGTCAAAATTAATATTGTCATTAGCTATAAGGCAAAACTCAAGCATCTCATGTTCCTAGTTATTTACTCATAAAGTCTGATTACAGGTTAATATTCATAATTAAGTAAGATATTTTTATAGCATTTATTTAGATAATAATATTTGTTGAACTTGTTAACCTAAAACAAAATATATATGAGTAATTATTACAAATTACGGAATACCGATTATTTGTAAGTTCGGCCTTAATGACGTTGTCGCACCAAACATGATACTTTAATTAAAACATTTTGTAGAACAACGTCATAAATGTAGGTATTGTGATGAAAAAATAAAAAATATACCACCTTCTTTCATTTTTTTTTTCAGAAACAAAATCATTTAAAACATATACATTATAAGTAATATACTGGTAATTCTTATTTCATATTATTATAACTACATTTAATTTTATTAAAGCTTAAACTTTTAAAACGCTCTCTTTACAAAAATGGTTTATGTTACAAGTGACGTTGTTGCACCGGGTGTGCGATATATATACTATAATATAACTCTAGTTTAGAATAGAAGGGTGGAGATCAATATTTAATACGAATGTTGCTAGCTTACGATTATTGGGGAAATGAAGAAAAGGTTGAATAAGCATTGACGTACTAATATTATATAAATATATATATATATATATAAAATACATATAATAAAAACAAACAATATATGTTGTTATAATAAAAACACACTTCTCACAAAAATATTATAGTATTTTGACATTATACGTTTGAAAGTTTAGTGGATTTATTAGATTGTCATATGGCAACCCTGGCGATCGGCGGATGTCTGCATTTCATTCGTTTCCCTCAAATCCTCAATCATATCATTCATTCATTCTTGTTCTTGCTTCGTCTCGGAGTGCACGCCTTGTTTGTTTTATGTTTGGATTATTCGTGTATTCTGTATTCATTCGTTCATTTGATAACCTCTATAATAATAATTAATACGCGTCGCGAATTCAATACAACAATAAATAATGCTTTATTATGTGTGATTTACAAAAATAGTTACAATTAACTCGAGTGTAAATAAGGAAACGTGAAGTGACTCAATTGTATAAAAATGGGGGACAACGCAGTGAATATGTCTTTAGGTAACACCATTTTTCTTACATTCTTTATTTTCATTTCTATTTTAGGATATGTCCTCAAAACAAAATGTAGGTTTTTAGATAGTTAAATAGTTGACATTTCAAACGTTTAGTTACCCAAACATTTTCATTACTTGTGACCATTTTATTATAAAAAAATATCACAATAAAATAATTTAGTCTTCTTGAAATATTTTTTATTATTTAGTAACAAATTTTGAAGTGATACTAAATACTCTATCTGGTTAATATTTCGTCTAGTAAAATGGTTCGTTTAAAAGTTCATTTATTTACTTATATTCATAAGTTTTTTATATGGACCCACAATAATTTTTTTTTTATAGATATTTAGTACTAAACTAACAAGTTTGAAGAGTGTAAATAGATAATACAATGTGTAAATTTCAGTAATTATGAACTGTTATGCAGATAAACACTTGTATCAACACAGATATTGTGTGCATACCTAAGTGTATAAAGATTGGAAACTAAAAAAGATTGCATATTATATTATATCCTATAATACACATGGTAATTTATAGGTGAACCGTGAAACAGTATTATAAAATTAGTGATTAATGATTTAGCTATTTTCTCAAAAATATTACAAAAGTCATGGGTAATTCAGCTAGTTTAACACCATATAAAATACTAAAGTATGTTTTCAATTACAGATGATATAATTAGACAGAATCGCGCCAGTAGAACAAGAGGGCGAGGTCGTGGAACGGGTCGCGGCATAGGTCGCGGGCGAGGTAGAGGACGCGGTCGTGGTCGCGGAACTGTCAACAGGAGTCGCTCAAGGTCACGCGCTAACACACCCGGCCCGTATCAAGGTCGGTCTAGGTCTCGGGGGCCCAGGGGACAATCGCAACAAAGAACTAGATCTCAGTCCAGAGGTCGTTCCCGGTCCAGACAGAGCTTCGGTAGAGCGAGATCTAATTCAAGAGGCAGATCAGCTTCTAGATCTCGTTCCCAAGGAGCAATCAGAGGCAGGGCAGGACTGGAACTAATGCAAACAGATGGACCTCCAAACCGGGGAAGGTTTACTAGAGGTAAGCTAAATACCACAGTTTAATTTAAATTTAATTCAATTACTTGAAATTGGATACAAAATAGCTCAAACACAGACTAGGCCGCAGTTATATCCAGTTTTTTATAGTGAAATTTTAACTTTTTATTACAGGTAATGGTTTCCATCGGTCGAACTCTGTGTCCAATCAAAAGGGTGACATTCGCAGCAGGCTCGGGAGCGCGCGCCGGGGCCGTCCGGTACTCCGCCGAGGGATCACTCGTGGGGTCTCTAAGAGAGGAAGAGGTCTGGTCACAAGAAATCGTTTCACGTCTGTGGGCCTGCGCTCTGACCAAATACTCAAAGAACAGAGACAGAACAACATCATACAAAGCCAGACATTCACTCGATCCAGAAAGTCACTCAATGCCAATTCACAGCTAACGGTCAGCGTGGCCAACGACTTTATAAAGCGGCGCAGAAACAGCATGGGCAGCGCCGGCTACCTCAACAGGCAGTCACTGGCACAACTCAACAACCAACTGGGTGGAGGAGTTAGAACTAGGAGAGGACCGGGCAGCGTCAAGTCTTTGGGGTCCAACCGCTCGGGCAGGAGTAATGGTTCAAATAGATCTAGGGGTCGTGGCAGGGGTCGCGGGGTGGGACGCAACTTTGTTAATAAACAAACCCTGAACCCACTGTTACAACGACAGATAGCTGCTATTCAAGGGAAAACGTACAGCACAGTCGCCGACGACGCTCCCGGTGGTGTCAACTGTACACCAACTCCCTCTACGACCAAAACTACGCTCCATCAAAGGTTTGCTGCCATGTAGAGCACATGTACCGTCTCGCAATTTAAACAAAAACATTGGTACAGTGGCGATTACGAAATTAATAACATTGAATCAGTAAAGTTAAATTATTTGAATTTGTGATACAATTAAAATGTTCGCACATTATAGCTGCTTGGCCCAATGTTAAATAGGGTTGGAATTAACAATGTGAATCACTATTTTCAGTAATTAGTATGGTATTTTTATTGATAGATAACAAGCTAATGAATATTTAACTGCTTTAGTTTAGTTTTTTTTATACCAAAACAAAAGGAGAAAAGCCTTTTGTTAAAACACGGAATTTCGTCCATGGGGGAAAAAATTGAGATTTTAATATTGTATGATTTTATGATAAAAGTCATGCAATATTGAAAATCACATACAAATATAGGTATCAACATTCTTAGTTTGATTGCATTGTGTTAATAATTTTTTTAAAGATGCATGGGAATAATATGAGGTGCATTTATCTCCTTTTGATTTGCATTAAGTTTTCGTAAGTTCTATTATTTTTAATGCTTCTTGAACTAAAATTCTACCCACATAAATTCTCTGTGTAGTTTGAAGATATATTTACAGAATGTATCTATTATTGTGCTAAACGCATTTGCCTTTTTTCTTTGATTTATTAGTTTTTAAAGTAGATTTTGGATCAATTGGACTGAAACAATATTTTCTGTGTGTATTTATTTTCATTAAGTCATTTATGTATTTACAAATTAACTAAATATGTGTTTTGAAGTAAGAAGATCTTTTTATGTTTCTGTAATAAAAGAGGTTGCATCAGCTGTAAATTACTGATGTCAACAAGAAGTAGATTTTTGTATATAAATTAATAATAAAATGTTTAAGTGAATTTGGTTTGTTTTCCTTTCATAGCAGTCCATAGGTGATTTCTCCCTCAAAGTAGTCGAGGATTAAGGAGCTGGTTAATCAAATTTAAAATATTTTCTTTTTTGTGTTCAATTAAAATGTACTTTTAAGAAAATCTGTGTGGGTATGAAATCTCCATGGATTTGACTAGGAACTTTTTAGATCTTCAGGTCTTAGAGAACCATGTTACCTGCCCCAAGGCACTGAGTTGAATAGAAATCTGCCTTATTTAGCCAGTAACTACATCTTTTATCATGGTTTATCAAATTGTGTACATTAGATTGATTGAAATCGATTTTGTGTGGTCTAACACTGTGGTAATAACATACAAATTAGCATCACAATATGTAGGTTCCAGTTCATGCAGTTTTTACTAGATAATTGATTGGTAGAAAAATAATATATCAACAGCACACCATCACAGTCTTTATATCTTGGGAGAACATTAGTAACAGTCTCCACTTTTAGCCAGTTGCCCATATTAAACATAAAATAAGATATTTTAGTTATGTAGAGCAAATAATATATTTGTGCATCTTTTTAGTCTTAAACATTTTTACACATGAATAACAGGTTTTTTTTTACATTCTATACATCTTGGGCATCACAATGAGAGAATCAGTGACTGGAACAAAAAGAAAACAATTATATAATTATCTGCAATTTGTGATTAAATATTAAAATTTAATAATGCAATAAAAAACTCACAATTCTCTTCTAAAATATTACTGAGAATCAGTCCATGAAATTTATTAACAACTATGTTAGCAGTACTACTTATAGGAGTGACATTTTCAAAAGTCCACCCAAGATGGTGACCGCAATGCGGACAAGTACATATTCTCCATGAATAACCAGGAAACCAAGAATCACCAGCATGCCTCTGTAATAATTAATGTTCTTTTTATACACAACTCAAATTTTAGAATGAATAAAAGGTAGAACACAAATTAATTAATAGTTTATGAAATTGGTACATTTGGTTTTTAACAGTGTCGCAGGAGTGTTTTTATACCTTTTGGTCAAGCCACAGAAATTTTTTAGGCATTATTTTGTTGAGAAACTAACATTTTAATGAACATTTAAGTACAATTTTTTTTACATATATTAGAGATGTATGTAAATAAAAAAAAAAGTCATTATTGACTATAATTTTATGTAGATTAATTACACTTACAGTGCCAATGTGCTCGCAGCGAGCTTCTTTAGCAGTTATTATATCAAATTGTATACCATAGGGGTTCACTAATGTTTGAATTGTTACATTTCGTTGTCCAAACACATCTTGTTTTTCAATTTTATGTGCCCCTGGACTAACTTTGTCAACCAAATATGAAGAGTCTGCAACATCTGATCCACATTTTCGACATAGTATAAATTCTGAAATACAAATGAACAAAATTTGTAGGTACTTTTATTTGTAAAAGTTTATATAGAAATAAGAAACAGATTTCTAATGGTGTTCAAACATTCTAGACCCATAGGAAAACATCGGAGACTTATGTCTGATAGGTTGAACAGTTAGGTCTTTATTAGTTAAGTATTTATTATTTGATAATAGATGATCATGACCAGACCCCATATTACATATCTCAGTTACTACAAACAGCTAAGGTTACCATCCACAGATTAGTAATGTACAATAAACAGAGATGAGCGAGCTTGCACGGTACACTCACTTGGCCTGTTATATTTACTAATCTATGGATGGTAACCTTTTGTTAGTAACTGAGATATGTAATACAGGGGCTGGTGAAGTTGGAACTTTATGATTAGCTTTTTTCATTGTGAATTGCCTGCATAATGGTAACCAGTGATTCTTCAGTGAATAACAATAACTTCTATGACTCTTATTAGATACAAATAGGTACCTAACTTACCCTTGACATTTTGAGTAAAGAAAGTATCTTCTTTGGAACAAAATGATACAGATAACTGTAACAGTATATAAATAATATAAAATATCATGCCTTTAGTGATAATAGTCAAGCACTTAAATCAAACTTTAAATAAATAATAGCACTATAAAATTTTACGTTATCAGAAAATAAAACAATTATAAAATTAGTGATTAATGATTTAGCTATTTTCTCAAAAATATTACAAAAGTCATGGGTAATTCAGCTAGTTTAACACCATATAAAATACTAAAGTATGTTTTCAATTACAGATGATATAATTAGACAGAATCGCGCCAGTAGAACAAGAGGGCGAGGTCGTGGAACGGGTCGCGGCATAGGTCGCGGGCGAGGTAGAGGACGCGGTCGTGGTCGCGGAACTGTCAACAGGAGTCGCTCAAGGTCACGCGCTAACACACCCGGCCCGTATCAAGGTCGGTCTAGGTCTCGGGGGCCCAGGGGACAATCGCAACAAAGAACTAGATCTCAGTCCAGAGGTCGTTCCCGGTCCAGACAGAGCTTCGGTAGAGCGAGATCTAATTCAAGAGGCAGATCAGCTTCTAGATCTCGTTCCCAAGGAGCAATCAGAGGCAGGGCAGGACTGGAACTAATGCAAACAGATGGACCTCCAAACCGGGGAAGGTTTACTAGAGGTAAGCTAAATACCACAGTTTAATTTAAATTTAATTCAATTACTTGAAATTGGATACAAAATAGCTCAAACACAGACTAGGCCGCAGTTATATCCAGTTTTTTATAGTGAAATTTTAACTTTTTATTACAGGTAATGGTTTCCATCGGTCGAACTCTGTGTCCAATCAAAAGGGTGACATTCGCAGCAGGCTCGGGAGCGCGCGCCGGGGCCGTCCGGTACTCCGCCGAGGGATCACTCGTGGGGTCTCTAAGAGAGGAAGAGGTCTGGTCACAAGAAATCGTTTCACGTCTGTGGGCCTGCGCTCTGACCAAATACTCAAAGAACAGAGACAGAACAACATCATACAAAGCCAGACATTCACTCGATCCAGAAAGTCACTCAATGCCAATTCACAGCTAACGGTCAGCGTGGCCAACGACTTTATAAAGCGGCGCAGAAACAGCATGGGCAGCGCCGGCTACCTCAACAGGCAGTCACTGGCACAACTCAACAACCAACTGGGTGGAGGAGTTAGAACTAGGAGAGGACCGGGCAGCGTCAAGTCTTTGGGGTCCAACCGCTCGGGCAGGAGTAATGGTTCAAATAGATCTAGGGGTCGTGGCAGGGGTCGCGGGGTGGGACGCAACTTTGTTAATAAACAAACCCTGAACCCACTGTTACAACGACAGATAGCTGCTATTCAAGGGAAAACGTACAGCACAGTCGCCGACGACGCTCCCGGTGGTGTCAACTGTACACCAACTCCCTCTACGACCAAAACTACGCTCCATCAAAGGTTTGCTGCCATGTAGAGCACATGTACCGTCTCGCAATTTAAACAAAAACATTGGTACAGTGGCGATTACGAAATTAATAACATTGAATCAGTAAAGTTAAATTATTTGAATTTGTGATACAATTAAAATGTTCGCACATTATAGCTGCTTGGCCCAATGTTAAATAGGGTTGGAATTAACAATGTGAATCACTATTTTCAGTAATTAGTATGGTATTTTTATTGATAGATAACAAGCTAATGAATATTTAACTGCTTTAGTTTAGTTTTTTTTATACCAAAACAAAAGGAGAAAAGCCTTTTGTTAAAACACGGAATTTCGTCCATGGGGGAAAAAATTGAGATTTTAATATTGTATGATTTTATGATAAAAGTCATGCAATATTGAAAATCACATACAAATATAGGTATCAACATTCTTAGTTTGATTGCATTGTGTTAATAATTTTTTTAAAGATGCATGGGAATAATATGAGGTGCATTTATCTCCTTTTGATTTGCATTAAGTTTTCGTAAGTTCTATTATTTTTAATGCTTCTTGAACTAAAATTCTACCCACATAAATTCTCTGTGTAGTTTGAAGATATATTTACAGAATGTATCTATTATTGTGCTAAACGCATTTGCCTTTTTTCTTTGATTTATTAGTTTTTAAAGTAGATTTTGGATCAATTGGACTGAAACAATATTTTCTGTGTGTATTTATTTTCATTAAGTCATTTATGTATTTACAAATTAACTAAATATGTGTTTTGAAGTAAGAAGATCTTTTTATGTTTCTGTAATAAAAGAGGTTGCATCAGCTGTAAATTACTGATGTCAACAAGAAGTAGATTTTTGTATATAAATTAATAATAAAATGTTTAAGTGAATTTGGTTTGTTTTCCTTTCATAGCAGTCCATAGGTGATTTCTCCCTCAAAGTAGTCGAGGATTAAGGAGCTGGTTAATCAAATTTAAAATATTTTCTTTTTTGTGTTCAATTAAAATGTACTTTTAAGAAAATCTGTGTGGGTATGAAATCTCCATGGATTTGACTAGGAACTTTTTAGATCTTCAGGTCTTAGAGAACCATGTTACCTGCCCCAAGGCACTGAGTTGAATAGAAATCTGCCTTATTTAGCCAGTAACTACATCTTTTATCATGGTTTATCAAATTGTGTACATTAGATTGATTGAAATCGATTTTGTGTGGTCTAACACTGTGGTAATAACATACAAATTAGCATCACAATATGTAGGTTCCAGTTCATGCAGTTTTTACTAGATAATTGATTGGTAGAAAAATAATATATCAACAGCACACCATCACAGTCTTTATATCTTGGGAGAACATTAGTAACAGTCTCCACTTTTAGCCAGTTGCCCATATTAAACATAAAATAAGATATTTTAGTTATGTAGAGCAAATAATATATTTGTGCATCTTTTTAGTCTTAAACATTTTTACACATGAATAACAGGTTTTTTTTTACATTCTATACATCTTGGGCATCACAATGAGAGAATCAGTGACTGGAACAAAAAGAAAACAATTATATAATTATCTGCAATTTGTGATTAAATATTAAAATTTAATAATGCAATAAAAAACTCACAATTCTCTTCTAAAATATTACTGAGAATCAGTCCATGAAATTTATTAACAACTATGTTAGCAGTACTACTTATAGGAGTGACATTTTCAAAAGTCCACCCAAGATGGTGACCGCAATGCGGACAAGTACATATTCTCCATGAATAACCAGGAAACCAAGAATCACCAGCATGCCTCTGTAATAATTAATGTTCTTTTTATACACAACTCAAATTTTAGAATGAATAAAAGGTAGAACACAAATTAATTAATAGTTTATGAAATTGGTACATTTGGTTTTTAACAGTGTCGCAGGAGTGTTTTTATACCTTTTGGTCAAGCCACAGAAATTTTTTAGGCATTATTTTGTTGAGAAACTAACATTTTAATGAACATTTAAGTACAATTTTTTTTACATATATTAGAGATGTATGTAAATAAAAAAAAAAGTCATTATTGACTATAATTTTATGTAGATTAATTACACTTACAGTGCCAATGTGCTCGCAGCGAGCTTCTTTAGCAGTTATTATATCAAATTGTATACCATAGGGGTTCACTAATGTTTGAATTGTTACATTTCGTTGTCCAAACACATCTTGTTTTTCAATTTTATGTGCCCCTGGACTAACTTTGTCAACCAAATATGAAGAGTCTGCAACATCTGATCCACATTTTCGACATAGTATAAATTCTGAAATACAAATGAACAAAATTTGTAGGTACTTTTATTTGTAAAAGTTTATATAGAAATAAGAAACAGATTTCTAATGGTGTTCAAACATTCTAGACCCATAGGAAAACATCGGAGACTTATGTCTGATAGGTTGAACAGTTAGGTCTTTATTAGTTAAGTATTTATTATTTGATAATAGATGATCATGACCAGACCCCATATTACATATCTCAGTTACTACAAAAAGCTAAGGTTACCATCCACAGATTAGTAATGTACAATAAACAGAGATGAGCGAGCTTGCACGGTACACTCACTTGGCCTGTTATATTTACTAATCTATGGATGGTAACCTTTTGTTAGTAACTGAGATATGTAATACAGGGGCTGGTGAAGTTGGAACTTTATGATTAGCTTTTTTCATTGTGAATTGCCTGCATAATGGTAACCAGTGATTCTTCAGTGAATAACAATAACTTCTATGACTCTTATTAGATACAAATAGGTACCTAACTTACCCTTGACATTTTGAGTAAAGAAAGTATCTTCTTTGGAACAAAATGATACAGATAACTGTAACAGTATATAAATAATATAAAATATCATGCCTTTAGTGATAATAGTCAAGCACTTAAATCAAACTTTAAATAAATAATAGCACTATAAAATTTTACGTTATCAGAAAATAAAACAATCAAATGGCATTTTCTGTAAACGTACTAAATTTGCTACTACAATAAAATTATAAAAATCAAAATAATCAAATAACACCGCTGCTTCGTAAATATTATTCCCGCACAATCCGGCTTTTAAGTTTTTTATTTCATATTTTTGTTTTCATTTAGCAGATGAAGGGGTAGGGGGGGGGGGGGTTACTGGACAGCACTGGCACGAGCACACTGACAACTTGACAGTTGATTTGATTGGTTGATAGTACTTTGATTTGATTTGATACTCTTTGCTTGCTTTGTTTTTTCTTTGCTTGATTAAATTATTCACATCACACATACATATTAGTGATGAATCGGTCCCAGGCCAACTCTCCCTCTTTTAGCAAATGGTATTTTTTTCCATGTGCACGGGTTACCTTACAGCGCCCGAAACCGTGTTACGGTTCCAGGGTACCCAGCCGAAGATCAAGTCTCCGTCGTTTAGCCGATGGTATTTTGTGAGGCTATATCTAACGAGTGGCCAGTTCTGTTGAGATATATACTATACCTAGGTATAAAGTTGATTATGGTATTCTCTGAGATTAAGCAGTTAGGACTTGGTTAGGACTAATTTATAAGTTTCTCTATGGGACTAATGCTAATGAGCAGCCATGGGTACAGTGTTGCAGGATTATTACCAAGATGAGATGTACACTTCTCACTCACTCTCGTTTTTTACCACAGATTCAGTATATCTATCTATTCCTTCGCCTGTGATTGATCGTTCAATATTCGATGACAAAATATAGTCTGTGACGACCACTAAAAAAAATTAAAAATGAGCGTTTGTGTGTATATTTTATTTGTTTTGTGTTGAATCTTTTATTATTATCTACAAATATACACAAAGTACATTTTAGTGTAAAACAATTCTAAAATAATTATCTGTCTCATCTTTTGAACAAAATGTCTTTCTTCAAGAACGTGAGCTTTGGTAAAAGTAGAGACACATTATTGAAGGAATCTTTGATAAACAATCTTTCGGAATGCGTAAAAGATATACAATACACAAATCAGTTTGAAGAGAACTTCCACAGTGTTTTGGGGTCCACAGATTCAACTACCACACTATGTATGGCTTTGGAAGCAATATTTTTGCATGGTCTCAAAGATACATTCTTGAAGAAAGCTAGAAATGCTTTGTCTGGAGATCCTGATTACCGCCCACAGCCCAGCTTTTGGCCGCTTATATTGGTACTCTCTCACCGACAAAATATTGACCAAATTTCATCACTTCCACAAATTAATACTGAGATAGGACAGTGTCGTGCATGGCTGCGCATTGCTCTCAATGAATTATTATTGTCATCTTACATGTCAACATTACTGAGCAACATAGGCGCTATCAAACCATTTTACAATAGGTCAGCTTTTGTTTGTGATTCTGAAATATTGGATGTTGCTCAAAGGCTTATAGAAGGGTTGGAATCATGTGTGCAGTTTAACTTACCCACAAATTCCAGCATTTTGAACCAATGGCCAGAACATGTGTTGATACTAGCTGGTGTATCAGTCACTGCAATGAGAAGTGCACCTATTGGTGAAGGGGTAGACATCGCCAGCACTATCACAGATGAGATCCAGCCCAAACTTACATCTACTCCCATACATAATATTGAAATAACGGGCCTTGGCCATATGCTATCATTGAATGAAGATGAGGCATTAAACTTCATTTTGTCAAAAGATTCTCATACACTGATTCAGGAGACAAGAAAAAATAAGAATGATGATGCATTAATGGGAGATACAACAGAGAAAGCTTCTTTTTCTGGTAAAGCTGATGCTTCTGATAGTGAGGAGGCACAGTCACCACAAGATGATGATGATGTTATACCACCTTCAGATATTGTAGTCACTGGGAATTGTTTGACACATAAAGGTTGGTCAACCTCTAACTCATCACATGGAAGCAGTTTAATAAAGACACCAGAATGCAAAAGTTTATCATCTCTTGAGGATCAGTCAAGCACTCTAGGTGGGTCATATGTCAATACACCTAATATGAGGGAACTTCTGAACGATATTAATAAAGAACTAAAGTTGAATAGTGACGATGACCCTGTTGATTTTGTGGAACCATCCACTGACCAAACAGAAGATCAGGTAAATGATCCAATATTACAGAACATGGAGACTACAGTTAAGAAACCTAATTTGAGGGACATTATGAATGACATACATAAAGAATTAAAATTGAATATGGATGAACCCACAGTGTCCCAAGTTTCAACAAAAACTTTAACCCAAGATAATTTACAGGAAGATGATCCCATGTTGCAAGGCTTGGGCTTTGAAGTTGTCTCAAATGCATTGACTTGTTCTTTTACTATGCCTGAATTACAAAGTCTAATAAAACAACTGGGCATTTTGTCTAGAGAATATGGTTTGGATCACCAGAACTATCAATGTAGAGGATGCCAGGACCAACTAGGTAGCACAGTTTCTAAAGCCAAGGTGTGTTGTTATACTGGAGAATATTTCTGTGGGAACTGCATGGACCCCAATGTCTTCATAATACCAGCAAGAGTTTTACACAATTGGGACTTTAAAAGATATCCAGTTTCATCAAAAGCAGCTAGATTTTTACTGGAATTTCAACACAACCCCTGGATTGACATGAATAAAATAAATCCAAAAATATATTGCGGGGTCTCCGACATGGCTACTTTACAAGAGTTAAGGATTCAGCTGAATTATCTCAGAGCTTACATTTTCACTTGCAGGGAGCCAGTTATTGAAGAGCTACAAAAGAAAGTATGGCCTAGAGAATATTTGTATGAGCATATACACATTTACACAATCTCTGACTTGGCACAAATTCCAAATGGTTCTCTAGTGTTGCAGCTGGACAAAGTTGTGAATTTTGCAAGAAGTCATGTTTTGGATTGTTGGCTTTGCAGCCAAAAGGGTTTTATCTGTGAAGTTTGCAAGGATCCCAAAATATTGTATCCTTTTAACACAGCAACAACATACAGGTGTGATGAATGTGCCAGTGTATTCCACTCACAATGTCTGAATGCCAGCCTGCCATGTCCTAAATGTAAAAGAAAGCAGAATAGATCCAACAACCCCTCGTTGGTAGAGGCTTTACATAAAAGTTTTCAGAAGTAAACAACTTATGATTTTAATTAATAGGCTAATATTATTTTGTATAAATGTATCCAAATCAAAAATATATGTTGTTCCTGTTTTGTTATAAGATTTTATTTATTTATTGACCTATTTGGCACAATGTTTATTTTATATTGTAAGTAAATATTTTTTAGGTAAGTGAGCTAAGGTATTTTAAATAAAAATATGTATGTTGAAAATAATTCTTTATATTCCAACCAGACTTTAAAAGTTCAACATTAGGAAGAATAAAGAAGCCATAAACTTACAATGTGTGGGGTAATTTAAAAATTATTGCATTATACATTTCACATAAAACATTATGTATGTTTTTATAAAAAATATAACTTCTGGATATATGGAATTTTAATGCATTTTAAATCTTATCAAACTAAGTAAATTGTTAAGTTAAATAATATATGTATTGAAATTTATGTATATTTACAAAGCTGTATAAAATTGTATGCATCTCATTTATTATGACTAAATGGAAAAATTGACAATTTATTTCAGGATGAAAAAATGTCTTCTGATATTAGCAACATTAATATGTGCATACAATTCTGATAAAAAAAGGTGATCTTAGACATTCTTTACAAGTAAAATTGTAATTTCTTAGTGCAATCTAATTTATAGGTATCTAAGTACATATATACCTAAATAAAGGGAATTTGAAATAACTTGCTTTTTTATATAATATATTGAAGTTTTCCTTTACAGCAATCTACAAATTAAACATGTCTCATGAAACTGTTAGGATGACAATGTATAATTTGGAAGTCATTTACTACACACAGGCTAAGTTGTGGATGTAAAACATGCTAAATAGCTACTTAATTGGTATAAAATCTGATATTGTCTTCTGCCTTAACATTTTTTTCTTCCATACAATGAATTGATACTTTCATGAAACTGGACCAACCATAATGTACAAAATTTGCTTGACCAAAAACAGTATGCCAAGTTTAGTTTTAGAAAAGAAAGTATTAGAAAAGCAGGCTGCCATAAAGAGTTAAAAGAAAGACTATACGGGACTGTACCTATATTATACTTATACAAGAAATGCTTGCTTAAAGATAATAATATTGATTAGAAAATTACGATTTAATTTTTAATGAGAAATTTCATTAATCTGACACTACTCTCTTATTACTTGCAAACACAGCATATTAATAACATAGCAGGTAAGTAGACTTTACTTAATATTTAATCTATGCTTAAGGGCCGTTGGTCAAGGTCATCTTATAACTGTCAAAAATATGCCAAATCTCAGTTAATCCTGGAAAGGTGAGTTTTCAAAACGAGCATTGCTTTTGCGTTTTGAAAACTATGGCTATTTAGAACTCTTAATAATGAAAACATGGCTCAATCCAATTTAAAATAGAACATCCCTAGCTTATCTATTCCTGTTAGCATTTAAAATATCTTGCAAATAGTTGTAACTGCTATCCCTTTCTACCTTTCTTGTTTCTACCTTTCTTGATTTATCGTCCTCTTCACTCACATTAATAATTCTATCTTCAATGTCCGGTTCAACATATATATGTTCAGTATTTGTGTTATTTTGAGAAGTGTTTGTGTCTTGGGACTCTTTGGTGGTTTTTGATTTTTTCTTTGCTTGGTAACTTAGAGCATCTTTATCAAAGTCTAGCGGTACAATACCTAGGTCGCCGCTGTAACGATTTTTAGCAATTTGTAAATATTTTTTGCCCCTAACTGCGGACAAGCGTTTATCCTGAAAAAAAAAATCAATTAAAAACCTGAATACAGTGTACGCTTTTTATAACAAAGCTGAAGGAACCGAATTAGGAGTAAAGCATCAGAATTTTACAAGAAACATTTGTTTTACATTTTCACACAAATACTAAATTTATTGTGCGAAGTTGAGCGAAACACAGGTCGTGCTTTTATAATACCTAACATGGCTAGACACTGGTAACAATGTCTACATTTGAGAAGTTGCCAATGCTTATTACCACATGAACAGACAAACAAAAAAAACAAAAATCTTTATGGCCTTTGTACCTTATGGTGTATCCAGAGACACTAGTAACAGTGTCCATTTTGCCAGTTGTCCATATTGAACAGAACAGGTGGCAAGCCCGTTGCTGCACTTAATGGACCTATCTGTCACTTCTTTAACAGTATAATATTTATTATTTTATTACGGCTTTACGTGCCGTCCGAAGCACCGCGAAAAGTCGAACATAAAGCACATTTATTAAAGAAAATTGGTGCTTAGCATTTTTGGCACGATTGAACCCGGGACCTCAGCTCAGATGAACGGAGGTATAAATATTTAGATACACTGATACACACCTGTATTATAAGTACATTATCCGCCTCTTGCGATGCCTTCGCGCTACCGAATATGGAACTTGTAGATAGATCATCTGCTTCTCGTTCCTGTATATAAAAAAACTAAGTGTTAGAGACTTCGCGTACCTGTTCTGTTGGTCACGAATTCGTCAGACTGTTTTTTTACAGGTGACTTTACTTTTCTAGCAAGTGGCACAATGACTTCCATTCGGATTAATATGTGAAATTGCACCTATAATGTATGTAATGGAATAAATAGTGAAGACGGAAGTTGCCTTTTTAATATTTGGAATGTTTTTTAAAAATATTTAAAAGGCAACTATTCTAATTTGGCACCTATCGTCCTTAAATTAAATTATGTAGGTACATGAAATATTTTTGAACATCGATAGAAAAATTCAGTTTCTGAAAACTACTGAACCAAAAGTTCCTGAAAACAAAAATGGGACCGATCGGGAAGAATTCACTGTGGATCAAGAAATAAACCATCAAATTAGGTTAAGCCGCCTCGAATATCGAACCTCCTTTTTTATTCAGCTAAACATTAAAAAAAACAGGTGCGTCGGTGGCCGAGTGGTTAAGACGTCTGGTATTAACTAGGCAGACCACGGGTTCGATCCCAGATTCCGGCCATGTACCAATGGGTTTTTTAATTAAAAACTTATGTACATAACCCGGCAAACCACACTTGGAGGCTTTTCCATCTAAATATACCTCAACAGAACTGGCCACTCGTTAGGTATAGCCTCACAAATACAATTGGCTGAACGAGGGAGACTTGGTCTTCTGCTGGGTACCCTGGAAGACGGTTACGGGAGCTGTAAAAGCAACCCGTGAAGAAAGAAAAGAAAACATTAAAAAATGGCTACCTTCCTTGGATGCATCACAAGAGTGACATGACAATGTCGTGCGGTGGCGAATGTCCGGAAGGCCGCGATGACGGCGTCCTGTCTCGCGTACTTGTCCCCATAGTCGCGCTCCTCGCCCACTCCCAACATGAACTGCACGTTGTCCACAATCACATGGGCTATATCGTGCATGTACCGCGCGTGCTCTACTACCTGGGAAATTCAATATTTTATGTTTAACTTGGGCTACTAACGATCTTCCTCAGCGGGGTAACAAGTATGTGAATTAGTAGATATGTCTCAAATATAGTCCACATTTCATTTCAAGGAATGCCCAACGAGAGAACGTTCAACACTAGAATGCCGAGCAAATTGCTGGGTCGGGCAAAGACAGTACACGGATTTGCACGGACATTCTAGGGTTGGACATTGGTGCGAACCCGTCGTTTTTAGTCTTCGAGTCGAAACGAAAGCGGTCCTAAGTATGCTAACAGTTGTTATTGTTTTAATTAAAAATTATGAGACATATTTTGTTTGTTTGTTTTTTAATGTGTAACCACTCAGCTATCGCTATGTGGCATTTTGTAGGGACTAATTTCGTAAAACAGGATGAAATGCGTAACCGTAAATAAACAAAGGACAATGTAATTTTTGGCCTCTGGGCTCTGACTCAACACGTAGTTTTACAGTTTACAGCTACAAAGTTTTACAATAATACATGGAAGCTGGAGACCCGAGTGCGAGCAGATAGAAATAAATGACGAAAAATAATCAAACAAATAAAAATGTAATGTTTGTTTTAAAATTTAGACTAATGTATGTATTTTGTAAAAGACGCCATCTGTTGGAGATCACTTGAACTAACTGTACGAAAACTTCAAAACAAAACTAGTTACATGTTATTATGAGTTTGTCTATCACGGCTCGTAGGACCAAAAATATCGTCTCATAGAATCAGGGCAAAAATGTATTCAGGAAATAAATATATTTTTAAGGACATGAACGAACAAAGAAATATACAACTACTTACTTCCATAACGACTTTAATATGTTGCTGTCCATGAAACGCCAAATAAAATATTGGCAGCTTCTCGAATTCGTCCGCGTATGTTTCAAAGTTTGGCAGATTCTTTTCAAGCGGCACACCGGCAAACTGCTGGAGCATCGTCCGAGCCAACCTTGAGTTTCTGATCTCAAAACTACCCCACAGTGTGTTTACCTAGAGAAAAAATGTAGCCCTATTTATCTTATATTGTTTGCATTAAAATATGGATAATCTTCTACACGAAGTAGATTTATGGGCGTCGTCAAGGGGGCCAACCCGGCCAACAACTGTGTTTGAAGACTATGAATCGCCTCTTTGAGTTTGTAAATAGTTTCGATTTTACATAGCAAAATTGACAAAATCAAAACTATTCATGGGTAATAACGGTCAGACATGATGCGATGTCTCTATGACAACGTTCACATATCCATATTTCGTGATTTTAAGGTCGTTGAGGCCGCATCCCATCTACGAGTATCACAAAGTCAATCCATTTATATAATGTGTTTTGTGGTTCGCTGTCATTCAGTCAGACATGTGTGGCGTAGGGCTAGCCAAAGTGCCCTGGAGTGTGACATCAAACATAGGGGCGGCTCGGATCTGATCATACACATACAGGCCGAAAAACTTATCTGTGCGTGTAGTGGAGGCGCTGGCGTCGTGTTTAATATTGCCATAATAAGAAGGTTGCCTTAAAATGGGCAAATTCGTCATACAACAGAGTACGACAGTCGGGAACCTCAAACAAACTTACATACATGTTTTAAACTAACTTCTGGCTTTAGTTGCATATTTATTGGAAAAAATAAATGCAAGGAGATATTTACAGTTTAAGCTACATGCAGAAAATATTAAAATAAGCAAACTCATAAAGAGTAAAATTAAACCAGAAATAGACATGTCTCAGAAACGTCTCTAATTTATGTTTTTACAATATTCGTGGCCAAAACGATGTCATAAAGATAGAAACACTAGCAATAGTAATGACATTTTAGGCAAATGGACTTGTATCCAGCCTAAACCCAAATAAAAAAAATAAAAAAATAATGACATTTCAACATGGCGGAAATTAGTTACATTGTTCGCCGCACGCACAGATAAGTTTGTCAGGCTGTACATAGCTATACTATTACAATATGCTAGCTATAGAAAAAGAAGACTTACACCTTGTTGAGCTAGGTCCAAAGATATCTCAGCACACAGCGTAGTCTTGCCGCATCCAGTGGGTCCAGTAAGGACAGTCAGTTCACCGCGACGGTGGCCACCCAATAAACGTGTTAACGCGGGAAATCGCCGCCATTTCACACCTTTAACCTGATAATGTTTATTTTATGGTAATTTATTTGGCTGAAGTGAAAGGAAATGCTAGCAGAGGACGACCTAGGTGTACTTTTATTGAACATATAAAAAGTTTATTGATCGAAGGCAATATTAAAAGTACACACAATCGCCGAGCATGTATGAAATGTATGATGAATATAAAAGAAGCGAAAGAGGTATGTAAGGATTGTAACAAATGGCATTCGATTGTTTGTTTTTGCAAACCGTTATGCTATTGTTCATGTTCACCTTGGGGTTAACACATTTGTTTTTTTCTTTCTTCATGGGTTTGCTTACAGCTGGGTCACCGACGCATCTTTGGGTTAACACATATACATATAAACCTTTAATCGACGCGGGGGCGAGTTACAGTATATTCACGGGAAGAAAAAATGTACGACAAAATTTATAAGCAGACATTCGAAACTACAACTAAGTAACCCCTAATTATTGCAAAACTGATTCCTTCTTGCATCTAGATTTCCTTATGTTATTGGAAATGGAGAGTAATATACCCAAAAGGACATCTATTATAGAAATAGGTATATAAATGTTGCAAGTTGTACCGATTTATAAGGATTGATCTTCAAGGTTTACATGAAAAAATACTTGCAAATTATGTATTAAAGACCCTCTAGAAAAGTTCTACTGGTATTTCAATATGTAATTCATAATCACTTTTAATTATTTTTCTGTTAACAATTGTCATAATCATTTACCTTTTCAATATTAGTCAAATCAGCATAAACATCATCCCTAAGTGCATTAAAAGTAGTTATGGATCTATGAGCGGCAGGCTTGGCATTGGCTATGAGTGTTCGTAGAGATAATCCTGCATTCGCCGCCTCTGATGCTGTTACTAATCCGTCTGTAGGCCTGCAAATAATTGAATTAAAAAACATGTTCAGGAGGTGAGAATTAACAGATTAGTAATTAAGTAAGAGAAAGTAAGCGCCAACGCACTTTCGTGGCGTATGTTGTCTAATCTGTCAGAGATATAATAAAATGATGTAGGAAAAAATGGTGTAAAATAAAAATATCCACAAAAAAGTCAACATATATCTTTAATAGATAAGTAGTTATGGGCCGTATATGGATTTCACCGAATATGAACATTTGGCCGAATATTCGGTTAAACATTTACCGAACAGAATATTCCGGTTTACCAAAGCAGGCGTTTTACTTGCGTAAAGCGCGCGAATTGACGCCGGACCTACCGCCAGCTCCCCCCGCTACAGTCTTGTCGTTGTCATTGATATTGCATCATCCAGTACACAAGAGTAGGTACCCTACTCTTATCCACGGAACGTCACCACGTGCACATGTTTTGTTTCTTTTTTAATAGAAAAGTCTGTATTTTGTTGAGGTTTTTTTGCAAAATTGTGTGAAAAGAATTATATTAAATTATTTTAAAATTTTGAACACAAATAATATTATTTCATTTTGTATTAGGTATGTAGGTTTCTAATTTTCTCTGTCTTGATCGAATATTCAGTAAAACTGCAGATTCGGCCCATCCCTAATAAGCATATTTATAATTAGTGTAGATATTAAAATTGTTATAAACCAATATTGTACACATAAAATCCCACCTGACAAACCGACATCTGTCTTCTCCAAGTTTCTCAGCTACATTCCGCATGTTATTCCAGTCACCCCACAAGCAGAGCTTTTGGTAGTTCTCCAAAATGGGCAACATTATTGGTGGTAATGAACAATTATTCAACCATATTAAAGTACCTAAAACACAATGTTTTATTAGTTGAGTAGAGTAAAGCATTAGAATGATCTCTTCATAATTTAGAAAACTTGGATTATTGCCAGACATATTGTCCAAGTGTCTTACTATTGACATACATTTCAATTTCCAATCTATAAATCTCAAATTATTTGTTTGGGACTCTCGCTTACAAATCTTGCAATGTAGATTTGAAAATCAAGTGATATTTTTGATTGGAATTTGGTATGTAAAGTAAAAACTAAGGTATGAATTATATATTTTATTTCAAAGGTAAAGCTACTTTAAGAAACTAATTTGAATATTTTTGCTTTCAGGGCAGTAGATTTTTTACAATAAATTTTCAAAGTTTTGCTGACAGATGGCAAAGTGACGAAATTAGGATTACAATAATTTACAATTGGCCATGCTACATATTTATGATATACTGTTTTTATAATTTATTTTGAAAATATAGCCCATTTTAAGAAACTAATTTCGATATTTTTGTAATTATCCATTGCGTCTATTTGTAATATATTTTACAAATTTTACACGCGAAAAGAAAACGTGACGTCACAAGAAGTGGAACAGGATTAAATAATCTTGGCCACTATACATAAAAAAGTCAAGGCCGACTTACCTAAAAATTACTCTTGTTTATATACTCCTGTTCATAATTATTTAAATTGTAATAGTTTTTTTTAAATGGCAAGTAAATAGTGTTTCATCCCCTAGAAAATAATCACACGTGAAATATAAATTTATACAAATGACACTCAAAGATTGACGATTTTAGTATAAAAGATCTGTGACGATTACCCTTTTTTGTAGGCAAAGGCATTTTTTTCCATACCGACGTCATACATAGAGGTCAAATAAAGGTTATTGTTTTTTTATTGAATATCTTAAAAAGTATAGACCTAATTTAAAATCTGATAAATAGAAATTGTATTGAAAGCTTATATCTCGAAACGGTTTCGAGATCTTCGTTTCTGTTCAAAAAGTTAGCATGGCCAATTGCAGTGAAGAGAGATCAAAAACTATGTTTTTTAGATTCAAATAAATTAGAAGCCAAAACAAATAATGGAGTTTCCTAACTCCCAGTAGATATCGCTAGTGTTGTATTTATTGGTTTTATACTTTTTACGCAATTTTTTCATTCAATTAAGTGAAATATTCTTCTTCTTCTTCTTTTATTATGGCTCCGCCAATGTTTATCGGTGATTTGCCAATGTCAAGTATTATATCCTTATAGTGTTTATAGCCGATTAATCGGTATTTAAGATAATCCCGCCGACCGCGATATGTCTTATTAGTCGTCAACTAATCACAACCATCACAACACGAACAGGTTTAAACTGGATTTCACATCACGCCATGACGAAAACGCAAGCGTTCGCCGCCATGACCAGATGTGGAATCCAAGTAAAATATTAACAATTAATAAATTTCGCGTAAAAAGTAAAACCAATAAATACGACACTAGCGCCATCTTTTGGGACCTAGGTTCGAGACAAAAAAACATGTGATGCTGTAAAACTGAATCTTAAATAAATTCACCTGGAATTTTGTGTGAAGCTAAGTTCAATACATCTTGAATTGTAGGCACTAGTACGGCTTCTGTTTTGGCCCCTTTCATTGCTTTAGTACAAAATAGACCAGACATGTGTAGACCGTGACTTTCTGTTTCATCTTCTCTTCCAGCTTGAACTTTTTTATATCCAACCACATTATCCAAATTGTTTACTAAAGGAAAATATAATGTTGTTCTATCTTCACTGACTTGAACATGTGATAGTAATTTTGGAGCATCTGTGTGAAACTGAAATATTTTTTTCAAAAAAAATAATTAAACATTTACTGAAATTGAAGGTTTTGAAGGATTTTATATAATATTTGCTTTGTTACTAAAGAAATTGGGCTGATAGGGCATAAATCATTTTACATAAATGAAGCATTATAAAGGAGTAAAGTAATATTACATTACATTTACTATAGGAGCTTCTGTATTCTGCCAATGCCAACATTAATTTTGTTTATAATAAATGTACTTACTTATAATTTTTTCAATTGGGGTGATGTTTGAATAGATCTATTTTTGTATTCTTTTTAAACCCTGTACTTTTTCTATGACATCTAAGTCAGTGATGTAAATTCCTTGTGCGATTAACCAAATCATTAAATACTTACTGGGTATTCAAAGAGACTGAATAACTCTTTTATTTCTGTATCAGTCAGCTTATTTAATGAGATAGTTGTATTTAATACAGTCTGCCAGTCTTTTTGAAAATCTTCTGCATCCTTGCTGAGCTTATTAATAACTTCCTTTGTTGAGGTATCTATTTTGGTCTTCGTTATCAAATGTTCTAACATATTCCAACTGCCATGAAAACTACATTTTGGGCAAAGGAAGTAACCTGAAATATTTTAATGATAACAATTAAGTACTTTTTTCAACATGTACATTAGTTTCTAGTGAAGGAGCTGATATTAGGTTGCTAAATTTATGGGAAAACAAGATGAGCCATTTATTTTTAAAAACTATAGGCATTCAGTTTAACCTACCATAAACCTTTCATTTCGGCATTGTTAGGTATTGAACAATTATTTTCAATAGATAGGCCACTCATTACCGAATGAGCCTCACAACTACCATCGGCTAAACGTGGGAGACTTGATCTACCCTGGAACCGTAATATGGTTTGGGGAGCTGTAAGGAAACCCATGAAGAAAGAAAAAGAAGACATGATATTTAGCTATGGTATAATTAGTGGTCAATACTAATTAATTTCTGGTGCAACTACTAGATATTGCCTTGGTGTAGAGGAGTTAAGGAAAATTACAAATGAGCATGTGGATTTATGTTTACCTGTAGTTTTATTAATAAAAATTTTACTGTCTACATCACTTTCTTTTGAAGCACAAACAGAGCATTTTGTGATGATAGATGTGCATCCATCCTGAACGGAAAACCCTTTTTGTCTTAACAATTTCTTGATATCCGATACAGATACGCGTGGAATATCACTCAAACCCACATTATGTATTCTCCTTCTTACTTTTATGGTATTACAATAACACAGTTTAAAGTTTTGTAGGAAAGTATTTCTTAATAATACAGCGGAATGTATCATTATAATATAATTTATAACTTATTCAAATGTAAAAATCTAAATTGTTAACAACATAACCTTCAAAATAGTACACACAGAGCAAGTAAAAGAAGAGTTGGGACTTTGTATTAATTGATCTGAGGTTGGGACCAAGTAAAATAGTACAAACAAATAAACTATTCTATTTTTTTTTTTTTTTCAAAATGGCTCCATCAGGGTCTTGATGATTCCGCCAATGTCAAGTATTATAGACGTCACAGTAACAATAAGCCGATAATCGGTAGGTAGAATGCTCCCGCCGGCCGCGATATGTCCTATTAATGACTGACTAATCACAACCATCACAGCACGGACGGGATTAAACTGGATTCCCCAACACGTCTTCGCGGCGCGTGCGCTTTCCACCAAGGCGTGTCGTGGAATCAAAAAACAAATAAACGTCAAAAAACTCAAAACGTAAACAAAGGAATGGCAAAGACATGCGGTCAAACATCCTTAGTTTAGGGCTGCAATAAATTGTAAAATAAAATTATGTGGTTCAATTTGAAGAGATAGATTTTACAAGCATCATGAATTTATTATGAAGAAATGACATGGATGGAATAAAAAATTAATTTTGCTTTTGATAAGTACATCTCTTTTGAATAGTTTGCCAGTCTCACCTTTCAGAAACCTAAGAGTATGAGAAAATCAAGATCAGAAAATAATGAATCTTCTATACTTCTATTCTATTTTTTCGTGTTATGACTCCATCAGGGCTTTGAATACTTACCCCATCTTCTGGAAAGTCTCGGGCAGTTTCAGGATTCCAAGTTACTAACATACAATGATACCTGATTAATGATGATGCACTTTGGTTTATGCATGATGAAATCAATCAGACCTAAACAGTAACCCCCTCTATTAAACTCACATTGCACTCAAGGTTTAGATCTCAACATAACAAAAAAAGACAATAGATCAACATTCATTATTTATTGAAATCTAAAATTCCTATATTACACTAGACAATAAAAATACTTATTGTGTACCAACACATACTATACAGTTGATCTGCATTATTCCATGATTTGTGATAAAGAATATTTACTATCTACTGTTAATAAAAGACAAAATGTCATAAATTTATATCTTTGGCAATACTTTAGAATAAAATAAGCGAAGAAATGGTTATATATAAAAAGAAAAAGATAGTTTAGCAAGGAAGGTGAACGGCACAATTAGCATCTAAATATGCACTTATTATTTGACAAATCTTGGGGTGACACACTGTACATTATGTGTTTGCTGCATTATAAAGTAATGACCCATTCTAAGGACAACCATAATGTTTGTTGGCAATGACATCTATGTTATGTTAAACTTAAATAGCTCCTGCATGGTGTGAAGCAGCCTGGAGAACAAACTGCTCCGTAAACACTTACATCAATATCACAGAGATGACTTATATGGTGGCAGTCTTAGATTTTTAAATTACTAATATTAAGAATGTACATAATATTATGTAAGTATTACCACATTATATTACAACTTGCAAAGTTCACATGTTATTGTATGCCTTAAAATATTAGTAAATAAAATCAAGATTTAATTTTTGTACTTGTGTTTACTTGTAGTAGATTTTAGAAGATATAAATTTAAATTCAATTAATCCTATATTGTCACATGAATTACTTAATTCAGAGTTATTTCAAAATATTAATGTTATGATCAAGTATCATGAGGATTCACAAAATACATCTTTCTTAATACTTACAATTGGGGAAGTTGGCTTGAATTACTATTTTTTTATCCTTAACATATATATAAATAATCTAATAGTAATATCAAATTCAGATAATTTATTATTACAATTCAGTACATCTCAAGACTTTTAAAAATACAGTTAGTATGTTGGCTCTAGCTTGATCTTAGCCTTCTTAATTAATTCAGTTTTTATTTCTACTAAATCATTCTTGTCACAAAAGTTTTTGTCATGCATATTGCCATCCCCTTGGTTATTACATTGGTGATACTCATCCTCCCCATCTTTGTTATCAAGATGTCTTTTCTTACACATGTATATCTTGTTATTTTTCACAGACCCCATCAACTGCCAGCAATCTGATAATCCATATAAAATGCAGAAGTTGGCACTTACATCTCTGTTTAATAGTAAGTTTTGAACTGTGGATGGATACTGACTTATATCTGCTATTTTAATATCATTAATATCAATACAATCTTTAAGAATAGCAATATTTTTATCTCTGATTATAAATATACGATATGGAACAGATTTTGTGACATAGAAGTAATTTAGTTGTTTTCTATATCTAGAGAGTATTAACTCCCAGGGATACAATTCTACATTGCCTCTTTGTGGCACTTTCAAACAATTGGGATATAATCCATTTTGTACAAGGTACCTATATTTCATGTAACTGCGGTTCAAAAACTGAATAAATTTTGTTTCATTACTTGGATGTTCAGCACTCATTACAGGATTAATGATATTAGTTTCAGTAGACATTTTTGTGTCAATATTATCATTATCTTCCATGTTTTACAATTTTCATAATTTTATTGTGATTCTCACATCAGTTTCTGGTATTTAATGATATACCTCATTGCTTCACAAAGAAGAAATTAGGTTCTATCATTAGGTATACCAGCCAGAACAATATTCAATATTACAACTAATAATTTCAGAATATTTAAAATAATATATTTGAGTGAACATGTGAAATTTAGTGGTGATGGTAGAATATGAAAACAAAACTATTTTAACAATTAATTAGCTACCATATTAATATCATATACATTAGACAGATAGTTTTGTACAATAATGTGTTTTCTATTTGACTGATGAAATATGATTATGAATACTAGTTTCATTCCTAATTTTTTTGATTCTATTAACATAGCCAGCTATATAAAGATATTGAATTTCTAAAGCATCCACACATGCCTGATTTTGAACTGTCTCTTATAATCTTGAGTCTTCTAATGTATTGGTTCTAATGATATATCTCATTTTATAATTTAATAAGGGCATAAATTTTTTCCATATTATAATCCAATAAGTTAAAATCTATGGTTAGCACTGGAGTTTCATCCTGAAAATTAAACAAATTACATCTTATTAACTGCAATGCCAGACAAAGGAAAACCACAGTCAATTAAAATTATACATATTATTATGATAATTTCCATATTTTTTATTTTATAGATGGATTTATTTTAAATTATTTGACATGTGCTATCATATGGATGAAAAATAATATATTAAATTTAAGAAAGTTTACACATAGTTATATAATACAAAAATAAGAATTATTAAATATGGTAGTGGTAGAGAAGGTTATAATTGTATGTAAAATCAGTCAGTAAATGAGATAACAAAGAAAATTTTAATGAAATATAACACAATGAGCATGCTTGTTATCAATGCACGTTTTCTCAAAATTATTTATTTACTTACTTGGTGAAATGTTTCGAGGCATTATACCTCAACTAAATTGTTTTGTCAATGAGTTGGAAGGTCTTAGGATATTGTTGACATCGTGCTCTTGAAAATGTTATTTGTTTTCTAAATATTTTAAAAGAATTTCCATTCAGAGAGTGCACGATATACTAAATTACTTCATTTGATGATTTTAAGTGGGATAAAACGAAAGAAAAAACAATTTGGAGACTAAATCCGAGCTAAATCCTTTGTTTACGCATTCGCTTCACTCACATCACGTATTCCAATTGCCTGAACTAGAGATGGGTAGTTCATGTATGAAGGACAAAAAAGAACTACTTCACCTACACAGAAGCAATATATCTTTAGTTCACTTTAGTACATTATATATCTTTTAGTTCTTTACTTCACTATAGTACCTACACTCTCGCTGAACGATTGAAGGAATGTAGTATCTCGCTTTTTCTTTATAAATGAAGAAGCGAAATACATGCACGACATAAGCATGACAGGTCAATAGGAGTCACGCGAATTTGGTGCCAAAGTAAACGTTATCATATTTGAAATAAAATACAATTATGTTTGACTACAAAAAGTTTGTACATACCAAATTGTTTTAAATAAAAAAAAAATATTTTAGACAAATGTACAATAGGTAATTTTATAATTATGTATAGGGCAGATTTTTTAACTTATACTTTGTGCGAGACCCGTGAAGTTGCGTTTTGATTTAATTTTTTGTCGTTTTTGATTGCTTATTTCTATGTTTATTATTACTAAAGAGAAATATAATAATCACGTACTAAATGACGGGTATTTTTCTTTGACTCAAATACTTCTTATGGTACGATTAGTTCCCGTGATCTAGTGAACTAAATGAACTAAAGAACTAAATGAAGGATATAGTTCTTTGTACTCAAAAGATATGTATCTCTCTTTTCTTATTAGTGACACACTTTGCGCAACTCTACCTGAACTGAACTGACTCTGACTGACTGGTCTTGCTTGACTGACTGAACCATAGAGTAATGAATGAAATGAACTGACTGACCAGAGTTGCCAAATTGCATTTCTGAAATATCCCCAAATGATATATATATATATTTCTTGCCACCATGCCACGCGGACCAAATATTTTATTTATCATCATCTTAAGTATCCAAAATTGAACTTTTTATACATGTTTCAACTAATTGTGATAAAAATAATAAAAAAATACTAAATGCAAACATTTTCAAAATTGCTTTCTTGGGGTTGGATATGAGGCTATTACATATCATTTTAGGTATATTTTACAAATAATGATTCAACCGTATCATATCTGGAGGAGCCCAAACTTGGTATGTTTTGAAAATGATTTTTATTTTAATTTAAAACAAGTGACTGAAATACAATGATGTGATATATTTTTAGAATCGGTAAACCGATTAAGGGGCCATCATTATGGGGGTCCAAAGTCATGAAATTTGTGTGACGTGAAATTTGTGTGACGTAATTTATGGATGGCCCCTAAGCCCTTTCATTAAATATATACCACGTGACACGACAGGTTTCAAAACTAAAATATCCCTCAGAATAATAACTAAGACAATTAATAAATATCCTCTGATTAGTCCTTCCCAAATGGGCCAGAAAAATAGACAGCTTCGCCGGGAGCCGTGTTGCCAGTCCCAGCCACACGTCTTACCACTCGGACACACAGTTTATATCATGTGATGCATTAGAGCTCTTAGGATTGTTATAGGGTTGGCCACTTACCTACCTTGCTTGGTATAAGTATCTACTTTATTTTTAAATGTAGTTTCTGTTTAACAATGTGATTAAGCTCATAGTTTTATTTGCATTATCCTAATGGAGGCATAAATGAAATCAAGAAATATTTCTATAACTTATATTGATCACATTAAAATTTAAACTAAATGATCTAAAATAAAGTAATTCTAAGCAATTCGTATATTTTATTATAAATTTGGACATTGAATTACTATTAAATGATTTTTCTTACTATGCTACAATTTACGCACTTTATCTAGGTTCAGGTTTTTTTTATACAAAATGATGTTGCATAAATAAATACTTACCTACTTAACTACATATTTCTATATATATATATAAACTTCTTTATAAATATTGACATGTTAGTACTTACTACATTTATTTACTTACAGTAAAATATTTTAATTAACTGCAGTAAAATTATAGATCGCACGTCATTCTGTAAAATTATGATATTGATTTTAATATTTATGTAATTCAGTCCAGGCGATGAATGAATCGACCAAAGAACTACTTATTAAATATTCTTAAAAATAATATGTACTTCATATAATAAAATTGAAGTTGTTTAAAAACTAAAAAAAAAAAAACTAGAAGGTAATAATAAAGTAACAACGTGCAACGTCTAAACCTGTTATTTTACTGCAGATAATGAAAATTCTTACTATTGTTAATTATAGAAAAATATAATTTATAACGTAAGTAGATGGAAAAATACTATAATAACAGGTCAATAGTACAGTACAATTTACTAGATCATGAAAATATCAATTTAAATTTTGCTTAGTACCACTATATAGGCGCATAAATATAAAAATATAATATAAATAAAATAATCAAGGACATTGATTTTATGATAACGAATTTAAAATAAGAGTGATTCCATCGTTTCGTCCAAATCAAAGCAATTTTGTGGAATCTTTTTTTTATTATTGGTTTTGAAAAATTTATGAATTAAATTATTCCTATACCATGTAGATATAGATTATCGTGAAAGGCGTTCATGGAAATGATAACATTTTCAAGAAAATCGATGGAGTGTAATGAGGGCGCAGAAGGTAATGAAATATGGTGAGAGTGTAATGAATATGTTTGGAGGGTAATGAAATATTATAAGAGTGTAATGATTTAGTATGGAAGGAAATGAAAAATGTTAGGTACTTAAATAAAAAGTTTAGAGTAAATCCCATATATTTTATATAACTCTATTAAAAATTGTAAGCATGTAATTTATCCAATTAGGTATTACAGATCATAAGTTAAAAAAACATGAATGAGTAAGTGTTATCAAATTCCTGGTATCTCGTTACTTTGTTTTGCATTCTTTTTTACATTTTCTTTCTAAACGTTTTTTGCCGTATAACTTACAACATATATTTTGTAAAACTTCGGTAGGGGACCTTTCTGTTATATTTGATTTTTTAAATAACTTTATAAGAAGTTCGACGTTAGTACGTAGCTTGCATTGGCACGTATCTCTTGTTCCTGAAGGGTGAACTATCAATTTCGGTCTATATTTACAAAACACCGAATAGGAAATGCGACCACTTTCCTTACAATATTTTGCATGTAAATTATTTATATTGTCAGTCAGGTATCGTTTTTGTTTTTTTATACCACCAATTTTGACCCATAATTTTTTTCCTGGAGCTACTTGACTGTTATCGTCTTCTTGCAGAAAATTTTGTACATTTTGTTTTATCTCTGCAGTTTTCTTTCCTCGCAGTTTTTTTTCTGATAATTTCTTCTTTAGTACTCCATACTTTTTGAGTCTCGAATTATCAACTATACCTTTAACAAAAGATACCTTTTCTTTTTTAGGAAGAATTTTATATTTTTCAGATACTTTCTCCCCTAATGAGTCTTTCATTGAACAGTAGTTTCTTCTTTACTTCCTCTATTTTATCAGCCTTTATGTCATTAATAACTTGATCTACTTTTTCCTTAGCATGACCTTGTTTTTTTTTTATAGAGAAGACGACATGTGACCTTGCCACCGCCTGATTATAAAGCATAGGTGGCTGTTCCATGAATGCGTAATACAGTCCGCCAGTCGCGCCCACTATGCCGGCACTTAGAGATGCTTTTTCAGGTTTCGCTTAAAGAACCCAAGGTTGTAGAAAGGAGGAAAGACCGACGCCGGAAGTTCATTCCACTTTTTAGCAGTACGACACAGGAACGAGTCACTGAATTTTTTCGTTCGTATGCAGAACGTGTCGACGGTGTGAGGATGAAAACTGTATCCTGTTCGAGCAGTGCGGGTGCGAAAAGGGGATGGAGGGACGAGGCCATGAAGTTCTTCTGAACACTCCCCTTAATACAGTCGATAGAAGACGCTAAGAGAGGCTATGTCTCTGCGTAACTGTAGAGGCTCGAGATTTCGTGTGGCCTTTGGGTCATTGATGATGCGAATCGCTCTTTTTTGCAAACCGTTGAGGGCATCGAGGAGATACTGAGCGGAACCATCCCAGAAGTGTGAGCAATATTCAATGCACGAACGAAATTTGGGCTTTGTAGAGCTGTAGTCTGAGCTTTGGCGCGAAATATTGTCTCACCTTGTTCAGAATTCCTAGTTTTTTAGAAGCTGTTTTGCTGATGCTCTCAATGTAGTCTCTGTGATTGAGGTCAGAGCGGATTGCCACTCCTAGTAATGAGACACTGTTTCGCAACATCAAGGGAGTGTTCTGAAGAGTGGGGGCGGGAATGAAGGGGTCTTTTTTGCTGTGAATGCACACGCCTGGGTTTTTGAGGCATTGAACTGAACGAGGTTCTCCGAACCCCAGACCGCAATGCGATCCAACGCCCCGTCCAGCTCACGGACAACACCCTTACGCAGTTCTTCCAGTTGCTGAGGGCCTGTAGACGGTCGACCGACAAACCCATATTTCGGTCTAAAACCATATTGGCGATCATTTATGATTGCGTGATCTTCCAGATATGTCATAAGTCGAGCATTGATTATCGGCTCTATGACTTTGCACAGAACTGAGGTGACAGCAATGGGACGATAATTATTTGGGTCCGATCGGTCTCCTTTTTGGGGATCGGTTGCACGTTAGCCAACCTCGGGAGCACATTTCTTGAGCACTATTGCTGGAATACCGGGCCTTTCGAGCATCGAGCGATAGTAGAGCGGCTCGGACGTCACGCTGTCTTATGCAGATCTCAGCCATCTTGTTTGAACAGTCAGCCAGCTTTGGTGGAGCCACCCCACCATCGCTAATCTGTGAGTTCGAAGCGAATAACCTTGCCAGAAGCTCGGCTTGTTCTTTTGAACTATATTCTAGGGAACCGTCGGTATATCTTATTTTTTTTCTTCAAATAATCGATTCTGAAAATGTATTTAATGCATTAACAACAATTTTGTGTTGTAGGTACCTACTTATGTAAGTGTCTAAAGTTTTATTAAGTTTGGTCTTCTTAATTGACCAAAAACTTCAAAATGTGTGTGGGAGACGATTAAAAGTGAAATCTCCAGGAAATTAGGTAGGCTACTTATTAACTGATATCGGAAACGTGAAAAAGTATCTATTTATGATGAGATAATTGAATATTTTATAACTCTTATGTCTTTGATCTACATTCTCATTTCACTTTTCCAAAAATGTTCATTACATTCCAAAATGCTTCATTACCTTCCGTCCAAAAATTGGAGGGAACGGAATGTAATGAAATGGAAGGGAATGAAATTTTAGCTGATTTTCTCAATTAATTCAGAATAAAATAGGATGTCGACCTTAATAAGTATAATGTGACATAACCCAACCAAAACTATAACTTTATCGCAAAACCTATTTATTATTATCATGCGCTTACTTTGAGTAAATCGATGGAATGTAATGTGTACTTACCTGTGACAAAAGTGATTTCCAAAATTAGAATAGAAAATATTTTCTGCTACGGTCGCACATGTCCCTCCGAGATGAAATATTTCGGCAGACTGAGGGGCACGGGAGATATAGGCAATTGAGTGTAGCAATAGGGTTTTGCATTTAAAAATAATTTCGATTGCAATTTGTATGGAAGGGAATGAAGTTTTTCGTTTGACAAAATTTTAATGCTGATTCTTTCTATGTTACGCACTCGTAAAAAATACTATGTTACGAAGTAATAATCGTTATTACATGCTTAGTAGCTAGGAACAAAAAACCTGTACTTTTTCTTTAGGAAAGCGCACTAATGTAGCTAGGAACATTCTGAATGGCCATCTGGTTAGAGAGGGGAATGAAATTTAAGCATGATTTTATTCAGTTTTTTTGTTATGTTTGTATCTAGACCTAATATGAAAGATGCATCTTTGAGCTTTGACTATATGTAAACATATTCCATTAAAACATTTTTATTATCTGTAATATACATAACGACTTTTGCCCTGGAACGACGATTTGGACGAAACGGTGGAACCACTCATAACATGTAAAAAGTAATTTGTCATTGCGAGTGAAATGATTCTATGCAATATAACAACAGTGTACGGGACTTTATACGTAAGGTGGTGTTACACTTAGTCTAATTAGAGTAAATTTAAAATCATATCAAAAGCTTCATCACAATACGAGTAAACAATGTTATATGTACAAGATTACACTCGTCAAAAAAATCTGAGGTGCTATTCATAAGATAGATTTTTAGATGTATTGATTCACATTGCAAAATTAGGTGAATTCATAAATGCTTTGTGGGAACCCTGTTATAAAATTTAAAGAAAAATGTATCAAGCAGTATTAGTGTTACTATGGAAACATAGTTGAAAGACTGTTAGAATTATGTTTCGTTTCTCTCCAACAAATCTGTCATTCAATATGACAAAGGAACCTAAAACACATTTCAAATAAACAGTTGTTCAACTACGATAGTGAGGCCCTAAATGTTTAGTTATCCACCTGAGACAAACAAAAAGGGTACGACTTTCGATAGAAGTGAAGCCAGTAAAAACCATGCTCCTACAAGTAAATACACGTGAACAAACACATTTAAGCATCGAAGACATTCTCAGCACTCGTTACGAGACATGGTTGTGTAACGTATAACGAATGCTGAGAATGCTATGGTGCTTAAATGTGTTCGTGCGCATTTATTTACTTAGGTACATTGTTTTTTTTTGTATTTTTGTTGTTCATCTGATCTATACCCAGACAATAGCGACCGTAGATGATTTCAGACTATTTAGTATTTCTATATTTGGCGACTTTCGAGCGGTCGTTAATATGGCGGCTGGTACTGTTGTCTCTGTAGATGTTGAACGAGCGGTCCCTGCTGTTGTTGTTGTTGCATGGCCATCATTTGTTGACGCATGCGTTGTTGGTTCAACTGTTGCTGGTACTGGGCGGACTGCTGGGGTTGCATGCCTCTAGGGTAAGGAGGCGCGGGGCCACCCATGCCTCCCATTGTCACGTTCGGGGACTGTGGAAATCACGTAATAGTAAAATTTGAATATATATTATTATTTTAGCACATAACACTAGTGAAGCGATCCCATTTCACATTAAAATTAAAAGTTACACAGTCAAATAATCCTGGATTAACACACAAATTAAAAGTTACACTTTTAGTCCCGGATAATTGGAGGTTTCGAGTTTCTATATTAATTAGTCTTGGGAAGACTTAAGAGGATCGTGTAGCTCAGCGTACGCAGCGAAATAGGTATTTAGAAAATCATATTCTGTCTCAAGCGCGCTCTTCCCCCGGGCATCAGTGCGACAGAGAGCACTGCAGCTCGTGAGTGTTTGTAGGTATGTTCTTCGTTGAAAATTGCGTTATGGGCGAAAACGATTTACACCTGCTAAACTATAACGAAACCTTATAATTTTGGTGTCAAACGTTTTAGCAGATTATAATCTACGTACGTACGTTTTGCTTTTTTTGAAATTTTGCTTGGTTTTTCAAATGCAGACGGTTTATTACCAGCAAGTTATGAACCAAAAAAACCGAGATTTAAGGGGCTTATAACTTTTGACCTATCACGAATTTTGATAAAAGGAAAAAATACGTACGTAGTTTTTCACTATGTCAGTAACATATTACAAAATCGTTAAAATTAAATAATATTTAGGGGTAGTAAAACGTTTTCTCCGTTTGTATGGACATAGACGCGGTACACTATACTCTTAATCTATTAATACATCCATGCGAGCGAAGCCGCAGGCATTGGTGAAGGTACTACATTCACAAGTCATATTGTGAGTTTTCTTTTTCTTTTCACGCATATAAACCCACAAAATTATGGTCACAGATAAGATAAAATAACTTAGTCAGTGACAGATTGACAGACAATTATTATAATATATGTAGTTACTAGTCTGTGGTCATTTATTTGACTTTTAGGTGAAAGTGACGTCACTTCCCGTTTGCGGTCATGTGACCGAAAGTATGACTAAATTTTTCATTTAGATATTAAAAATAAAATATTTATTAAACAAATAAATAAACATTATTTTCAATGATTATACTTTATAAACTATATAAAAAATATTATTGTGTATTTATTTTCTTTCACTGTCAACACACCCCTATTACCTCCTAGCCAAAAAAGAATGGGACTTTTCACTGATGTCATATGATACATTTTTATTATGATGTTATTTTTGTTACGTCTTTATTGACATTTTGTAAGTATTTTTTGAAGAGACCCATTTTATCAATGTGTTTTGGCTTTTTGGCTAAAAAACTTATTCATATATTTACCTAATATTGATATGGGATGATGAAGAAAATCGGATTCTACTAAACCAAATAAAATATTATTACAATGTTCGAAATAATGCGGGCGAAGCCGTATATAAGTAATTAAAACATACTCACTTGCATATATTGTGGCCTTGCGTTTTGCCTTTGTTGAGCAATGTACGCCTCTTGACTTGCCCTCCCTCCCATCATATTCTAAAAAAAAAACATTTGTGAATAAGAAAGGCTGAAAATTATTGATGTTGGTTGAGAAAGGCAAGGCTTATTATTGTGCCATGATTTCCACGCAAGTAGAGGCGCGGACATGGGCTAGTTTGTTTACTCATAAAGTTTGGATGTGTTTTGGTGTAATTTCGGGAACTACTGAACCAATATCAAAAACATTTTCACTAATATAGTGGTGTTTCAATACCGTGTTATTTTTCAGTTGTCAAGGGTGAAGCCACAGGCAGAAAGCTAATGTAAAATAAAGATAGATAGATTACCTGTTGGAATGATTGCTGTCCAGGGAATCCGCCCATAGCGTTACCTCCTTGTGGTCCCATAGATCCTCCCTGGCTGGCCATAGCGCCCATACCTCCACCTTGGCTCATTTGACTCATCTGGCTCATGCCTTGACTCATTTGTCCCATTCCCTGACCCATTTGTCCCATACTCTGGGACATTTGGGATGATTGACCGACACCTTGACTCATTTGTCCGACATTTTGACTCATTGAGCTCACACCTTGACCCATTGCGTTAACTTGTTGTCCCATTTGGTTTACACCCTGAGTCATACCCTGAAGCAAGACATGCAACATAATGAGAACAATAAATATAATAAATGATATATGAACGCAAATAACTCAAGAACCACAGTATGGTTTGATTTAACTTATTATTCAAGGAAGGTTAAAAAAATTAGAGGATGAAATATTGTACATTATTGACAAATATATATAAGCCAGATAAATTAAAGCCCTTCAAAAATAGGTCAAGAATTTTGAAATCCATTAGTGCGGATTTTCACAGATGAAAGGGTGTAACTCAGAAGATATAATGCTACATATAAATCCTATCTAATATTATAAATGCGAAAATGCGTTTGTTTATTTGCTTGTGATTTATTGCAAAGAGATAGTTGGTGGACCGCAGAGTGACATATGCTACTTTGATTCCCTGAAATCCTTCAGGATAGAATAATTGTCACAAACCTGATTCATCATCTGTTGCTGATTACCCTGCATAATCTGCTGACTGTACCCGTACCCTTGCTGCATACCACCATATTGGCCGCCAAACATTTGTGCACCCATTCCGCCCATTTGTCCGGCATTCATCTGACTGCTGGCCATCTGTCCGCTGTTCATTTGGCCGGCGCTCATCTGGCCCGGTCCCATTTGTACACCTCCCATTTGTCCCATCGGTCCCATTCCGCCCATACCGCCCATGGCATTCATTTGGCTGGAAGAATATTTGATTTATTAAGGTTCAGTAGTCATACTTTATTAAAATTCAGTATATTTTGTTGAAATACCACGAAAGACTTCTTCTATTTTACGTACCCTCTGAAGCACAAGAAGTAGATTCAAGCACATATTCTTAAATAAAATGACATAGCATTTTTGGCACGAATGAGATTTGAATTCGGGTCGCCACGGTTTCAAGTTCAACGCTCTACCAATTAAGCTAGGTACTTTAAGGGTCCGTGGCTCTCAGTCATCTTGTATCTGTCAAAAATATGGCAAAACTCAGTTAATCCGGAAAGGTGAGTTTATTTATACAACATTTCCTTAGCACACAGTTGAGTTATTATGTGCTAAGATACAAGATGACCTTGACCACCGCCCCTTAATTAGGAAATTCTTGTTCTAATCTCTGGATGCCTAGGTTTTCCAACAAATTACATTATATTTTTACTTATGCTATTCCTTACTTTGGTTGCATTTGTCCCATTTGATTAGGCTGCATGGGTCGCATTGTTTGCCGCGGGAAAGGAGCTCGAGTATGCGGTGCACCCGGATAACCGGCGCTCTGAAATAAATTGTCCACAAAAATATACATACATATTCTATAAGAGTTGACACATTCGATATTAGAACTTATAAGTATTTTTTCCCATCAGCTCTTTTTAACGGACTTTTCTATATTTTATATTTCTACGTAAAAATATAGTAAATCAAAATTAAGTTCAAATTTCAGTGAATATTGCTGATACCTGCTGCATTTGAGACATTTGGTTGAACGGCACTCGTTGTCGCAACATTTGACTGAGCGCCTGCTTGGACTGCGTGTTGAGAGGTGGCGCTACACCTCTCTGATTGACACCAGCTGAAAATAAACAATATTTTTGTTATTATACGTAACAATATTACATATTGTTCTTATCCAACACAAACTTCTTTTCGTGCTAATGTCATTGCAGTTCATAATTATACTTAGAAAATCATAATTATAACCCGTCATAGAGTGGAAAATATGTTTAATGAAGATCTGAATAGCGTATTTTAACAGAATTCTCTTGATATATAAAATCTGTTTTTCATGACATAGATATTGGTCATACACTGATGTGTTAAGGATCGGGTGATATGAAAATAATATAGATGAAGCACCTAGATTTTTTAGATATTTTAAGAACACATTTTCTGCAACTTGCTGTTTGTAGTGGTTTTTTTGTACAATTCTGGAGCTTACCGGGTGGATTATAGTAGTTCTGTTGCGGCGGAGGGAACCATTGTTGTTGTGGTATGAAGGTGGGTTGCTGTGTTGGAGCGGGAGCCATGCTCATACCCCCTGGGGTACCCGGGGTACCAGCAGCGCTGTTCGTCTGAAAAAAAAGAGTATAATAAAACTTGGACCTAGATCACAAAATTTCCAGTTCATTAGTTTATTTTTATTTTTGAGCGAAATTTTATGAATAAAATATAATATTGTTTCAATCATAAATTAGTTAATAAGATACAATTTCTGGTATGGAGGGACTTGAAATATATTGGATTATTTATTTCCTTTGTTCTATATCCACACGGGTGAAATAGCGGGCAAAATATGTTACTTTGTAAGTAAGCAGTCCTTTAAAAGTTAGTGGAAGGAAATTCTATAAAACAAAAAAAATAATTACAGGTGTGGTCGACTTGGGTTTCTTGATTCTCTTGCCAGTTTGTCGACGACCTCGTCCTGCTCCGGTGGGGCTCTGGTCCAGACTGCCAGGGTCCTGTAATAATATTATTTAATTAATGCTGATTGAAAAATCATTAGATCGATATATTGTTATTTAAGGTCTACGTCTAAAAAAACCGGAAAAATAATGAAAGTTAGTTAACTCCCATTTTATGTGACAGTGTGATTATTGCTAGCCTAATTATAATAATAATGCGCATCCGAAGAGAAACTTTAAGAAATACCTATATACAGTAGAGATCATAATATTGCGTTACCTGTTTATTATCATTGGCTTCTATATCTTCTGGCGGTAGAGGTAGTGGCTCCAGGAAGTAGCTTAGAGGTTTGACTAAGCTGTGTGTGTGATACTTCAGTAATCTTTAAAAAATACAATTTAAAGTTAGGTTGTTTTTGTTCGAACTATCCGTTTAAAGTATTTCAATAATTTAATAGATAAACTGACTTTTCAGTGTTTCAAAATTACTCATATAGACAAGCTATAATTGCAATGAGTGGATTCGGAAAAAATCCACAAGAAATTAATATCTAATGAAAATTTTAATGCCTGGGATTTAGATTATTCCTACACTTGTAATTGGATTATTAGGTAGTAGTATTAATAGTTTATTAATATACTGAATACTATCTTAATTTATATTTTATTTATTTAAGAACACAGAAAAAAATTACAGCTCGCAAGCCAAGTCTTAATCCGTTGTCACATATAACAATTAAAAAATAACAATTAAAAATGTCAGAAGTAAGAAAATTTAAGAAGTAACAGCACTATCTAAATACTTTTTGACATTTTTGATGAAAGAAATATAATAAACATAGTGGAACAACTGTTTAGTTATAATATGTTTTGTCTCTCTAACAAATCTGTCATTGAATGTTATAGATAGAGAGTGACAAAACATTATAACGGATTCCACATCCGGTCATGGCGGCGAACGCTCGCGTCTCGTCATGGCGTGATGTGGAATCCGGTTAAATCCCGTTCGCGCTGTGATGTTTGCGATTAGTCAACGACTAATAAGACATATTACGGTCGGCGGGATTATCTTAAATACCGATTAATCGGCTATAAACACTATAAAGGCTATAATACTTTACTTGACATTGGCAAATCACCGATAAACATTGGTGGAGTCATAATAAAAGAAGAAGAACATTATAACCAATTGTAAAATACCTGTGCGCATTTTCATAAGTGAGTGGTTTTCTTTCCAGTTTGGTAGCAGCGAACCACGCCCACGACAGCGGGGCGGGACTGCGGCCTCCCTCTACCAGCTCCCATGCCGACACTCGCTGTTTGTCGGTCAAACGAAGACCCTGGAATCACAATAATTACCATTATTGTAACCAAGTTCATATCGGGCCACGCGTAGTGAATCCATACCAGGATGTTGCAATGAACGAGTTGTTCTACATCTATCTATCTATCTATCATCACGCCTTTCATCCCAAGAGAGGAAGGCAGAAACAATCGAATGTCATTTGTTACGATCCTGACATATCTCTTTCCCTTCTTTTATATTCATCATACCTTTCATACATGCTCGGCGACTACTTTTAATATTTCCGGAACGATGTCATTAGAAAAGAATGCGGAGTGGAAGATGATGTTGTGACTAAAATTAGGAAAGTAGTTTACGCTGGTTTGGACACGTTGAAAGAATGAAGGATGAAAGATTGACTAAAAAGGTTTATATAGCGGAAGTGAAAGGAAATGCTGGCAGAGGACGACCTAGGTGTACTTTTATTGAACATATAAAGAATATATTCATTGATGGTGTTGTTTTACAGAACCCTAATAACAACTTACAACTATGACAGATTAAGAATAGGTGATTAAGATATAGGATTCAAGATTAATATGAAACTCAAAATACCCCATTATATAGGAGACAACTCTGAAATATTTTATATGCTTTTTATTCTAAAGTTTTATTTATTTTTTAGTTACGTCACCAAATAAAAAAAATTGAGAAAATCCTTACCGGTTTCTTATCACTATCGAAACCAGTGATTTTGTTGCCTTTTTGATCTACTAAACATCCGAGAGATTCACATGCTATAACCTGAAAATAAAAGAAATGAAATGTTATTTTCATACTACCTTCCTTATTTTGAGGGTTAGTGCTAAAACTACTAGTTCTTTATCATCAGGGGTTGCCTTCAGGCTTTCAGCTTGTCAGCCCCAGAGCACCCAGCGGAAGTCTCCCTCGTTTAGCCGATGGTATTTGTGAGGCTATACCTAACGAGTAGCCAGTTCTGTTGTGGTTTATTTAGATGGATCTCTAATGGCCGATTCTTTACGTTAAGCAATTCCTTATTCAAATATTTAATATGGTTAAGGAATTGCTTAACGTTAAGAATCGAAGAAGATTGGTGAAAACGGCCGTAAGTGTGGTTTGTCCGAATAAGTTTTGAATTATAAAAAAAAAGTATTGGTGCATGGCCGGGAACGAACCTTCTTTATTTGTAATAAATTAAACGTTCAGGAAAATTCAATTAAAGTCTACATCAATGGGCTACTGGTGGGAATCCATACTAATATTATAAATGCGAAAGTAACTCTGTCTGCTGTCTATTACGCTTTCACGGCTAAACCACTGTAGCGATTTTGATGAAATTTGATACGGAGTAAGCTTGTACCCTTAAGGACAAAGGCTACTTTTTTATTTAAATCCACCCCCCCCCCAAACGTTATGAATTGAAATATAGAACGTGCCACCTCAAGTTAAACTGTCTGTATATGCGTGGAACCAATAGTTACTTCAATAATAGTATTCTTAGGCAACGGCAACAGTTGCCTCACACACTGGACCGACGGGCCGTGTCTGTCACCGAGCTCTTTCTTTAGTTTCTTCATGAGATTCTGGTAGTGTTTGCGGTTGTTGTCATCGCCGCCGTCCGCCAACGTAGAGTGTATTAGTGTGGATAGCATGTCCAGGAGCGTCGTGAATAGATTACTGAAATATTATTTATCTTTATAAATTAGTTATATTATTTAATGTGTTAAAATTACACACAATCGACGAGCATGCATGAAAGCACAAATATAAAATTGGCGAAAGAGGTATGCAGAATCGTAATAAGTGACATTCGATTGTCTCTGCTTACCCCTCATGGGATAGATAGATGTATAGTTTGGAATGAGATGGTAATGGACATATAACCTCACTTGTCTTCGATACTACGCAATTTGTTTTTTTATTATCCCACATGGTATAAAAAATCTATTACTGCTAATGTTCGTCACTCCACGGGCCTATCGCTGCAAGTTTTTTTAATGCAATCTTATAAAAAAAAACCAAATTAGTATGAGCGCAGTTTTTTGGGATAAGTTATCGACTATTATCAAAATTCGACATTTCAATTTATGCGGAAGTCGGCTGAAAATTGCATACAATAATGAACTATCTGTAATCACGCTTTTTATTTCAGGAGGGGTAGGCATATCGAATGCCTTTATATTCATCACATTTCATATACATACGGTAAAAAAATACTAACGTATTATTATAAGCGTCGACGACTTGATGCGCGACCAGCTGAGTCAGCAACACAGCCCAATCAGACGTCAGTTGGTAGGAACGTCGGATAGCGTCAAACATGCCACCGGCAAGGGAAAACCTCAGCTGCAACGCTTCCGGGGCCGCCTCGTCTTGCCAGGTGTCGTTACATGAAGAGCGCTCGTGGTCGCGCGCGTGAGTTAAGTAATGCTGGAGTTGCACGTGAATGGACGCCAGTAGACTTTCCTGTAATAACAATAAAAATAGTTAATAATAATTTGTTAGCTGATTACAATTTTTAACCTAACAATTTTATTTGATTACCGCTACCTGTCCCGGCTTTGCACTGATATTATCATCATGCGATAAATAATAGCCTATGTCCCTCTCCGGCTCTCCAACTATCTCTGTGCAAAAAATAACGTTGATTCGTTGCTCTATTTTGACATGAAATAAGGAAAAACATAGAAACATAAACACTTTCGTATTTATAATATTAGGTATGAAGGATGATAGAAAATCAAACTTGCTTCAAATAATGCTTGAATTTGTAATAAATGATGTATTATTGACTTTGATTTTTTTTTCTTCACTCCCGAAACCGTGTTATCGGTCCCAGGGTACGTAGCGGAAGACCAAGTCTCCTCTTGTCTTAATTATACTGCATATTTGAACTTGAACCCATGAAAGCGTCATATTTTGTCATGTGGGCATGTGTTTAACATGAAAGTTGCGAATAGGATAACAATCTGTTTTTTTTTTGAGCCAGATACAACGCTAGAGTGGGGTGCAGTCTAACCACTTTTCGGTTCAAATAATTTACCTTCTGATCGTCCTGATGCCGAAGACAGGTGAGGACTAAAGACAGCAGAGGTTCGTGCGCGAGCCGCACGTTGTTGTTGGCGCCACAAGCGCACGCTCCAGACGCCGCGCTGCTCGCCACGCCTCGTTTACCGCCACCGCCGCCGCCAGCCGACCTGGACATTCACGGTCAAATTAAATTACAGATGTATGATGTCCAATGTGAAGTCTTCCCTATATAGGGGCCGGCAGCTAAGAACAACTCGTGAATTGGTAACACGAATTTCTTGCGTTATATTTTATTTAACCTTACAAAATTATTTAATTGACATCAAATTTTAATTGAAATTGGATCGACAGCAAGAAACAAGTGCTAGCCCCTTAGAGTTGTTTTTAGAGGGATTATAAGGTAAATTGAATGGAACAAAGAAAGATGGAGACGGTCTGCAATATTTGCCGCTATAGAAGTAAATAATAGGGGTGATGACAGAGAAAGAAAATAGATACACAATAATAATTTTTATATAGTCTATAACGTATAATCACTGAAAATAATGTTCATTTATCTATATATATAAAAATGAATTGCTGTTCGTTAGTCTCGCTAAAACTCGAGAACGGCTGAACCGATTTGGCTAATTCTTTTTTTGTTTTGTTCGTTACAACACAGGGGTGGTTTAGAAGAAAAAAAAGTTAGTGGTAGTGGTAGGGGTAGGAGTAGGAGTAGGGTAGGAGTAGTGGTAGGGGTAGTGGTAGGAGTAGTGGTAGGGGTAGGAGTAGTGGTAGGGGTAGTGGTAGGAGTAGTGGTAGGGGTAGGGGTAGGAGTAGAGATAGGGGTATGTGTAGGGGTAGGGGTCGGAGTAGGGGTAGGGTAGAGGTAGGAGTAGGGGTAGGAGTAGTGCAGGCAAGCCAACGTTTGGGCAGTACGTCTGCCGGGTCCGCTAGTTTGTTTAATAAATAAATATTTTTAATATCTAAATGAAAAAGCTTTAAATCATACTTCCGGTCACGTGACCACAAACGTCACTTCTAAGTAAATGTCAATTAAATAACCACAGACTAGTAACTATATTATAACAACTGTCTGTCAATCTGTACCTGACTAAGTTGTTTTCTTGTTATTTTATCTAATCTGTGACCATCATTTTGTTCGTTACCTAGGTGTGACGTGACGTCATAATCGCGCCCAGGACGTTTTCGCGGGAATTTGAAAAATAAAATTAAATGATTATTTAAATGAAAATGCCCTATTCCACGTAACGAGCTCCCAACGAAAATTGGCCATATGCGCCCATTAATGCGCATGACCTTCGTTAGTACGAACTACAGCCATTATCTTATTTCTAAATAGCAATGCGCACTGACCATTATTTTTATACCTTCACGTGTTAACCACTCATTTTGCGTCAATGAGTTGCGAGTATTTCCTCCTAAAAAGCTCGTTATGTAGAACTAGAAAATTAGTCAAAAAATATGTTAAAATACTTACCCTTTATAGCTGGGACTCTGGTGACTTTTACAATCCCTATGGGAGCCTCCGCCACTGCCACTACTACTATTGCACGTTCCGCTACAACCGGCACCCCATCCATTTTCCAACACCTAAATATTTATAAATATGCTAATTAATATGTTACCAAAGGAAAGCTGTGATAAAATTTTTTTTTTATTAAATAAATAATAAAAAATATTAAATTTCTATGTGACAACTTTTGAAATAATAAGACGCCAGGACTAGTTGCTTATAATCACAGATCATCATAATTCTCAAAAAATAGAATTCAAGAAGTTTTTTTCGGTCTCTAAAGAAACATATATCATCACGCCTTTTATCCAAAGAGGGGTAGGCAGAGACAATGGAATGCCACTTGCTACGATCCTGACATACCTCTTTCGCTTCTTTTATATTCATCATACCTTTCATACATTCTCATCAATTGTGTGTACTTTTAACATTGCTTTCAATAATTCTTTTTAAATGTTCTATAAAATTACACCTAGGTGGTCCTCTGCTAGCATTCCCTTTCACTTCTGCCATATAAACATTTTTAGTAAAATTTTCATCCTTCATTCTCTCAACGTATCCAAACTTTTTTTTGACTACTTTTCTTCATTTTATCATATTTGACAACATCATCTTTCCCTAACAAAATCATTCCGAATGCGGTCAATGCGCCTCACATCACACATTCTACGTAATGACGGCATTTCCACTGCATTTATCTTACTTTAATGTCTCCTATTTCATAATAACGTTATAGTTATAGTATTAAGTATTTTATGCTTCGTCTTTCTCTATCACACAGCATGTGATATTTGTTAGAGTGACAAAACATTGTTACATAAAAATTAAAAATCCATTCAGCCATTTCAGACCTTATTCTGGACAAACATTGGGTTGGGACAGACAGAGAGATCAAAAAATTCTAAAAACCTGTTATTTATGCTTCAGTATCGTCTTTCAATTTTATTTATTTGTGTAGATGTATAGTTACCTGGCCGGCCTGTTTTAGAACGCGTCCCTGTACAGCGGCCGGCAGTTTAGCCACCAACGGAGCCACAAGCCACACAGACTCCGACCACTTGCAGCTCGATATACTGTTTCTGTTAAAACAAATAAAAATACTATTGAAAACGAATAACAATGGTGACCATATGAATACAGAAATCAATCTTGAAATACTTCATTTCAGATAATGAGTTCTGAAATATTATCTGTATGTGCACACCAAAAAACTGCAAGTATATTTCGCGACCACACTTTGTATAATGACGCATTTACATATATTAGTCGATAACTAAGAGGCAGACGCTCCATAAGTCTAGCGCGTCTGCATGTTAGCGAACGGATTGGAATGCGATTTTCACTGATGTCTTTAAAATTGGCCTATCACTTATAGGAGCTGTGCATTAATTAAGGTTTACCGCCAGTGCACTCTCATTAAATATCATGTAACAAAGAGTGTGTTCGCTAATCGGGAGTGGAGTATATAGAAGAATTGAAGAGTTAGTCGAGTGCACGCTTTAAGAATTAATTTGTAAGTATACACGCATAGATACATACACGGGCAATCCGCGAATTATTCATTCTTTAGCTTTGATATAATAATAAGTAGAGGTATTACCGGTCCTTTTCTGTGACAGGCTGCTGAAATACGTTGACGACGGCGCGCGACACCGTATCAAGCCATGCGCTCAATTCGGACGAGCCACTCGGGAACTGTTTGAACATCAACTGAAGGTCTAACCACGACATACGAAGGGACCACTGCTCCAAGTTCTGAAAAAAAAGTTATAATTAGACTTTGGGATATGTGTCTCTCTATTTATGTCTTTGCGCGTCGTCGTGACTCCGCACGGGAACCACTGAATAAAATATGCGCTTTTGGACTTTCTTGATCTGCATTTCTCGAGGAAGGCTTACATGTAATGAAAATTGTCCTATCACTTATAAGGACTGAGAATTATTTATTCAACAAATAATTCTCAGTCGGGAACTATGAATAAAATCATGGAGCAATTTAGAAAAAAATCCATTACGATACAATTGTATAATTCCGATGGAAAAATGTATGGAAAACAGAAAGATGCTCAAATTTTTTTTTATAATTATTAATTTTATTTCCAAAAATATTTGTTACTTACTTCCAATAAGCGTGTGATCATAGTTTTCTGATCAAGATCAGGATGAGTATGACTCGCTGAGTCCGGGTAACAGATCATATGCAGCAATCTGAAAAATATAAGACATATACCTATACATACATAGCATAATATGCACAATGCACATGCAATCCTGACATGTCTTTTTCAATATTCGATTTCGGGTATAGCTTAACCTTCACGGCCTTTATACCATGCGGTGTGGTCAAAGACACCGGTAACAGTGTCCACTTTTTGCCAGTTGTCCATATTGAACAGAACAGGTGGCAAGCCCGTTGCTGCACTTAAGAGGCGGTGGTCAAGGTCATCTTGTATCTGTCAAAAATATGGCAAATCTCAGTTAATCCTGGAAACGTGAGTTTATTTATACAACATTTCCTCAGCACACAGTTGATAGTTATTATTTTAAATTGGATTGAGCCATATTTTCATTATTAAGAGTTCTAAATAGCCAAATTTTCAAAAACGCAAAGGCACTGCTCGTATCGAAAACTACGGCTCTTTAGAACCCTAAATAATAAAAATATGGCTCAATCCAATTTCAAATAATAACTATCAATGTGTGGTGAGAAAATGTTGTATAAATAAACTCACGTTTCCAAGATTATTTCTTTTCCAATTTTTTAAATTGTATTAATAAAACATTGGTATGAGTAAAAATCTAACCTTTGTGCCTGCCTGGGGGTCAACATTGAGTCGAGTAACATATCAGGTTGATATAGCTCATCAGGGTTTTGTAGACACTTCTGTAGCACCCACTCCTCTGAGCAAATCTCCGCTAAAACCCTCCGAGCTAGCGATGAGAGCGATTGCGATGAATCTAATAATGTATTGCCAACTCCGCCACTGCCCCTGAAGTGATAAAAATGTTTAAAATATTGCATTGATAAACTAATTAAGTTTCTAATGTTATTCAGAAATGAGAAATGTTTCAATTATTATGGTAAATTAAATCTATTTTAATTTAACAGGATGCTATAGGCGCCTTAACAGTATTTAAAGGCGCCCGAATCTAAAACAAACCATTAAAAATTAAACTAAGGACACAAGAAGCTAAAAAAAAACAAAATTGAATGAACCATTGATGAAGATAAATAAAATTTGCATTGAAATGAAAATGAAAGGGTGATTATTAATATAATTAAACCATACTAGATTTGAACATTAAGATATATACATAGCAGATATTAAAGGCAGGTACACCTTAGTTAGGAAAATGGATATGTTATACACATGTAAACTATGTACATAGTATATGTAGTGCCTATGGGTTATGCGTAAGTGCACCATACAATCACATTACAAACCAGACACGAACTAACGGCCGTTACCAATTGTCTGTATATCGCCAATTTAGGCATACGTCTGCCGTGCAAGCATGACGATAGAAAATCTCAGTTAGAAAGAGAAAGATATAATTTCCCGTAGTGACAAAGCAGGACAAAAACTAGCGTCGCGGAAACCGGTCCTTTTTGTCTATGAGACATTATTATATTTCTCTCTATAAAGTCATGCTCGCACGGCTGCCAATTACATACAAATACCAGACCAGGCGGAAAAACGGGCAATGACCTATATAATACTTGGGTCATTTCCGCATGGTCTGGAAACATACTATACAATGACTTAAAACTTACGTCTCGTATGCTTAAATAAGCGATAGACTATTGGGAAAGGCCGTTAGTCATTATATGGACATGAAAAGCGAACAATGATAAGTAAAGCGGTAAAGGTCGTATACACAGGACCGGGCGTGATCGGTGCAAGTGAGGATCTCAATATAAAAGTCCAGACAAACCTAGGAGTTCTATGGCCCCCACTCATCTCAGAGTCTACCATCCTAAAGGATAAAAAAACACGTTTATGTAAATTATAATTGTGATGTTCTGAATAATAGGCAACATAAAATTAACTTTATAAATAGATATCTTTAAATATATAGACAGAAATCAAAATCATCTTGTTACTTTTCAATTTTATATGCATATAAAATGCTCCTTTCTTCAAGTAAATATTAAACTATTATGTGTTGCCTATAAGGTATACGGTGTTAGAATGCTCATAAAATGCTTTTTAAATTATTAAATACGGTATTATTAATTTTATTATATACTAGTTTTCCCCGCCCCGGTTTCGCCTGTGGAGCCCATATTAACTTTAATCCCCTATTATGGTCTTGAGTAAGCACTTTCAGTTTTTCCCGAATTTGCCATATTTCCGGGCAGCTTTTTCAATTTTTCTTTCCCAAAAAACCTTATGAGACTATTACGAACATTTAGAAAAAAATGTTGCCAAATCGTTTCAGCCGTTCTCAAGGGAAGCGCTTACCAACAACAACCAATGCGAATGTAGATGTTATAAAGTTGCCTTTATTCATAATTAAATTAAGGTATATTACGCGACAGAAAATAATATCCAGCCTTGAGAAAGAGATTTCAGTTTCGTATCTCTAAGGTCTGTTTTTCTAGTCTTGTATTATTCGGTAAACAAACTTTGCATGTATTTTTTAAATAAGTTGTCTGGCAAAAAGTGGACACTGTTACATGTGTCTCTAGCTACACCGCAAGGTATAAAGGCCGTGAAGATGTGTTTTGTTTTTGTGTTTGAAATTTTAAAAAGACATTATATTTACAATTTTCCAAATTATTTAACATTTCTAACCTATTACATTTGTAGAACTAACTATAATAATATTTTCATTTTTTCTCTCTTTTTTCTTCTTCACGGGTTGCCATACAGCTCCCGAAACCATGTTACGGTTCCAGGGTACCCAGCGGAAGACCAAGGACTCCCTCGTTTAGCCGATGGTATTTGTGAGGCTATACCTAACGAGTGGCTACTTCTGGTTTGTCGGATTATGTACATAAGTTTTTAATTAAAAAACCCATTGTTAAATGGCCGGGATCCAGGATCGAACCCGTGGTCTGCCTACCAGACGTCTTAATCACTCAACCACCGACGCACCTAAACTGTTATTTAAAAAATTTGCATTAAAAACACATGCAAACTTCGTTTACCGAATGAGACAAGTGAAATAAAATTTACTTTACATGTGTACTACTAATGACGGAGGCAACGTCGTACAAAACCGAAGTCACTTTTTAAACCGATGGGTATTATATTCTGCCGCGTACTGTAAAGAGGAAACCAACAAATATACTTACGACATGAGGTCTAGTTGCGAATCAGTTGGTACAGTATCGCTGGTGCCCAATATATGGGACAGTTCGCAAGACTTCTTACCACCCGGTTTGCCACCATCACGCGCCGTTGAGTCTCCAACCACTGAGAAAATATTTTATTAAGGTAATGCAATGTACCTTTTTGACTATGAACATATTCAATTTACAAATACTAAAATGAAAATTACCTCACGAATAGATAAATGATAATAACTGATGATGAAGCAAACTGTCCTGGTTTGCTGTGGCAACGTGTTAGTATTTGCTTAGTAGATATAAAATATTTTGCTTAACCATAGTCTGGTAAAAAAAGATGATTAGGTAATGCAAAATTGACAAGTGATTCAAGAGGCGACAACGGATTCCATGCAGTAAAGTACATTATTACATAGCATTAAGAATAACCCAAACTTATGATTTTCCACTTTGAAAAAAATTTGTCGTGAAATATACCTACATTATGTAGGTATGTTGTTGTGTACTATTTATTCTACGGTCGAATTTTTTATTTTATTTATCGTAGGCAGTGTAAGACCGTTAATAGCAGTTAAGCAGCGTTCAACGTAACTTTTTTTTTTACTTTCCAGAACAGATTACTAAATAAAATATATATACTAATATACCTCAACAGAACTGGCCACTCGTTAGGTATAGCCTCACAAACATTATCGGCTAAAAGAGGGAGACTTGGTCTTCTGCTGGGTACCCTGGGACCGTAACAGGAGCTCGGGAGCTGTAAGGCAACCCGTGAAGAGAGAAAAAGAAATATACATACTAAGTATGGCTTTAAGAGTAGCCAGTACAGGCCCCACGCCTATGTTCTTGTGGGCGGCGGCCAGCAGATGTCGATCGCAGGATAGACGCACACCGGCTGCCGAACCGCCAGGTCCGGGGGACGTAGATACGCTGTACAGGCCTAAATAATGGACTAAATTAATAAATAAACAATGGATATAGAAAATAATCCAAACTAATACTACCTTCACGGCTTTTATACCTTGCGGTGTGGCCAGACACCGGTGAAAAGTCCGTTGCTGCAATTAATGGACCTAGAAGTGTCACTTCTTATCTGTTATTTTTAGAAGTGCGAACTTTACGTTCCGAAGCACGAGGAGTCATTTATCTTCGTAATTTAACTAAAAAAAAAAAATTTACCAGGTTGAGGAGTATCTGACGTCTTGAACAATCGCAACAGCAGATGGCAGGTAAGTCGTGCGCCTGTGTCGGGCGAGGGCGCGTTGGCCGGGTTAGCGGAACCGTTGCTCCCGCCACACGCCTTCACCAGCGATGGCAGCGCGGCGTGACGCACGAAGTCCTCCAGCGAGAAGCAATGGCGTGCTACAAACAAATTTAATATACTATAGAAATGGATACGATTGACACCAGCCCTCGTATTACGTATCTCGGTTACTAACAAAAAGAGATGGTAACCGTTCACAGATTAGTAATGTACGATATACCGAGAAGAGCGAGCTTGCACGGTACACTCACTCTCGGCTTGTTATAATTACTAATCTGTGGACGATTATCATCGCTTTTTGTTAGTAACCGAGGGCAGGTGCATATACAGTTTAACTAATAAGAGGATACCCTCTTAGAAGTTTGAGCCACTTGTGCGAAAACAGCTAAGAAAAAAAGTTATTTTTACTACTGCACATCTGGAACTTTTCGGTTTTGTGAAACGGAAAATATATGAAAATGATAAAAAAACTTAGTAAGACTTACAGAAATACAGAGTGGGCCAAGAATTCGTTAACATTTGAAAAAATCGTATAAAAAAACCATTTGACATATTTTAAAAATTGTTTATTTACGAGAAAGCTAATTAGTTGGAATTTTTTTTTTTTCAAATAATATCATCTATATGACCACCGTTTCGACTTTTGCACTTTTCAAAGCGAGTACCGAAATTTTCGAATACTCGTCAGCAAAGAGACCGCGAGATCGCCGACATCTCTTCCCTGATTTTTTCTTTTAATTGACGTAGTGTATTTCGTTTATGGATGTAGACACGACTCTTTAAATAACCCAAGAAAACTCACTCAACACTCATAAACACTCGGACACTGACTTAAGTCGTGTAAATCGTATTCAACGAAATAAGCGTCTCACAGTAAATGAGCGAACTGTTGTATAAATAACACTATGCACATAGTAAATTACAAGTTAGCGCTAATGCTAATTTTTTAACAGTTAGTAGAAGGCCCCAGATCATGCCACTTACCCACAAGAATACACGTGAATACAGCCAATGCGTCATGCGCCGCGGCATCATGAAGATCTCTATGATTCAGTAGGTCCGGGTAGAGGGGAGGAGGGGCGGCGTGCGGGGCGGCAGGGTAGTGTTGCGCACCGCACAAAGCAACCAATGCTCCGAGCCATTCAGCGGCTAAAGCACTACACCAAGCGGTCATCTCGGCGCATAGTACACCCAGTTCGTTTACGCTGGAATTTTAAGGTAAAATTTAACAATAAACCAGTGTCAGGGCTTACACAGTTCCGTCATTTTGAGCCAATAAAGAAGTCTTATCAGTATGAAAAATTAATAAACGTTAAAATGAATGGCGTATATTTTGTTGCATTTACGTATAAACTTTATTTTTTATGTCAACTCTAGCCATTCATTAGAAAAAGGGTCTTGACGGACAACAGCGTCTTATAAGGGTTTCGTTTTTCATTTCGATATGGAGCCCCAAAAACATGTACAATTTTGATGTGGCAAACACTGTGAAGATAGTTATAATATTGCATTACCTTTAAGAGCTTAATACTGTACATTATTAAGTCTATCTTATATGTCCTAACCATTTAGTTTATTTTAAACTAGCTTTCTATCCCCGGCTTCGCTCATGGATATTTTCGAACAAAATAAAATATCGCCTACATTTCTCAGGGATATCGTAGCTTTCTATTCGTAAAAGAATTTTTAGAATCGGTTCAGTAGTTTCAGAGATTACCCCCTACATTCAAACTTACAAACTTTGCCTTTTTATAATATTAGTAAAGATAATCATATTAGATAATTTCAATTACAAATTACGAAATATTCGTGAAAGAACTCACCGATCATTGTCCACTTCTCGACAAACCGCCAGCATTGCAGAACATACAAAACTGTAACGATTGGAAGCGGACTCCGCCACTTGTCTAGCCCACGATATCTCTATTTTTCCTGAATTAAAATAATTTTGTTAGTAATAAGAAGAAAAACAATAAAAAATAAATTTATGTTTAAAGTTGAATTTACCTTTTCTTGTATTTGTGAAAAATTCACTCAGGAACTGAGGGTTATATATGTGATTGGACGGCGTGGGCTGTAGTGGCGAATATAGAGCTTGTCTGAAAAACGAAATAGTCACACTCTAATCTTGCAAATATAATAGAGGAAGACATATAAGACATTTTCGTTTAGACTATGATATTTTGAGGCTATCTAGTTATTGAGTTGTTATGAAATGCCTCAGTATAATTTGCGAGATCATGTACAGTATATCAGGTTTTTTGACTTGAAACTTGCTTGGTTCAGTATTTTAACCCAAAAATGAGGCGGAGAAGGAACGTAAGATACACATTCATGCGTTTATTACGCGTTTTCAAGTAGGATTAGAAGTACTCACTTGATCTTTGGATATGCATTGGCAAAAGTGTCGGCATGAGGCGCGTGGCACAAGTGCGCGGCTGCAGTATACAAATCATGTAGTTGGGCCAAAACACATCTCTCCGCTGAACCGCAGTCCCCGGGGTTCACCACGCACTTCACAAGTCGACACAACTGCTCGAATACGAAAGTCGTCTGTTCTACGCACACTGTGATATAATATAAGAAAACATTAATAAAACAAAATAAAAAGCGCCGATAGAGCATGGTTAGAGCGCTAGACCAGAAACTGGAGGTCGCGGTTTTGAATGAGGAACTCGAGCCTATAAAGATTCTAATTCTAAGCACCAATTTTCTTCAATAATAAGTCCTTAAATTGACTTCCCGTGCCTCGTCTAAATTCAGCGTCCATACTTATTCTGGAAATAATATATAAGTACCTACTCTCTAAGGAAGTCCAGAATCTTATCACTAGCGCGATAGAGTAACGCGACAGTAGGCGCCATCTGTCGGTTGTACCGCCACAGCTGGCATAAAATACTTACGCAACAAACAAGAATGGTATCTCCGTAGAGCTCCAACGGTATATAGAGCCAGTGCTGATGTGTAGGCGCGAGGCGCGGCCAGACCAGAACTGGCGGCACCGCGAGTAATTAGCGCAGTCTCTACTTCGGACAATTCTTTCAATATCTGAAATTATTAAGGACATGTGAGTTTGTTTGCGTGTAAGAAGTAAATTCGAACATTGCTGGACCAATTTGAAGAATTATTTCACTGTGATGAAACTAGATTATTCCAAAATGAACGACTACGTATGTTAACATAAAAGAAAGTTACGAAAATAGGCTGAAATTTGAATGATTTAAACGAAAAAGGACGATGAAAGTGACAGGTTCATAAATCTGTAAAAATATTATGACCTGTGGAGATCCTTTGCCCAGCTTACTCCGATAAGATTGATGCATGAGATTTCAGCTTCGTGAGTTAAAATAAAATAAATGATAAATTTACCTGTATACAAGTATCTATAAGTCCGTGTACATTCAGGGCAATCTCCATTAGATCGAGGGCGAAAGCCACATGTTCCGGTTGTGGCAAGTAAGTAGTGGCACCGGCCGCGTATGCTGCTAAAGACTCGCAGACCGCGCCCCCCACTGCCCAAGACACTGCACCTTGCTCATACATGGACATTGACTGGAAATAATATATAAATAATATAAATAAACCAATCAAAGGTCAGTTGGATTCATGCTCCGAAAACATATTTAAAATTAATAAAGCTATACATAAATAGAGTTGAATGACTATTTAAACATGTTTTGTCTTAAATATAGATAAAGGGAGACAGAACATATTATAACTAAACAGTTGCTCTACTACGTTTTTAGTATGGTCCTATTAATCTATTACATACTTCGCTATCTGTCTGTCTGTTACCGCAGAATGTATCAATACATAATTATCACAAAAAGTCCACCTAGGAAATTTTCCTGAACTTTTATATATTTGGTTTCGTAATCCTCGTAGTTGTAGGAAAACACAAAATTATTATAAACCACTTTCAAGAAGTTTCAAATGAAATACAGACCTGAAACTTTTGAGTGACAGCCTCAAAATTAAATTCACTCCGGGAATGTTTCTTTATTTTACCACCCTCTGCGACATCGATTGAAAACTTCTTTGAGAAGAGTTTGCAAATTTCTGAAAGTAAAATAAGATAAGTAAACACACGCCAGATAGGATGCAAGTGTCCAATTTTATATTGAATTGAAAGTCTTTATACAGGCATGTAACGATTGCTATTCTCGTTACAATAGTTGCATTCGCACATTTACGCACTACTATTGTCGAAGATTACACTAGATTCCGCGTCATGCTGCCCTGACACAACGTGATGTGACGGGAAAATCACAACTTACAGGGATAAAAAAGGTAACCGTCACTGGACGACCCGCAGATGTATACGCGCCACGCACACACAAGGGAATAGAGAGCGGCGGGCGCGTCTATAGGTGTTTTACATCAAAATATGTGAAGATAAAACCATATTTACGTACCTTTGGTCATTTTCTTAACAACATGTTTCGCCTCATCTCTCTGCCTACCAACGCCATACAGCAATATGTGTCTTTGGTTGGCGTCGTGCGGGGTTTGTTCCGGCTCGGCGGGCGGCAGCGGGAAATGCATCGTGTAATGATAGTGGCGCGATACAGTCTGCATGACGTTACCGCAAGTGCTACTTGGACCTGCACTCGTGGTTCGCATACCTGTTATATTAAAAGTATGATATGTTTGGGATCAAGAAATATTTTTATAAACCTAGGTATCCCGGAACCGCGTTACCTGCCCAAGGTACCCAGCAGAAAACTAGTCTTCCTTCTTTAGAAGATATCGAGAAGTATAGGTATATATTAAAAAATAATTGGCCGAGTTGCGAGTATGACTCGCGCGCTGAGGGTCCCGTATCATTTTTTCGTTCAGATACGATTTTCGTTTAGGTTTTCCTGTAAACTATAAGAAAGCCCCTATATTGCCTATATTTTTTTTCAAAATTTTAGTCTATATAAAACTTACCAATTCCGGGAACAGACATAGGTCCCATTCCCATAGACTGCATGCTTGGAATACCACCCGACATCACACCAATGCTTCCAGGGCCCATCATTGGAGAGTTCACCCTGTAACATAAAATTCACAATCATTATACAATTCAGTAAGGATTTAAGGAAGAAGCAATTCCTTCCGCCATTTTGTTTCTGTCAAATCTCGAATTATCGTTGAAATAAGAGCTTATTCATCAAAGTAATCCCATTTTGATATAATAGCAATATATTTTCTATTAAGAGTTATTTATAAAATAGCCATAGTTTCTGAAACTTGATGTTCCGTTTCTAAAACTATGGCCATAAGTTAAACTATAGCTACATACTTAGCGAAAATATTGCTTAATGTGCATCTAGGATCTCATGTACCACATTAAATTATAATAGGTATAGAAACAACACCTTTAATACACTAGCTTTATCTCTAACCCACAAATCATGTATAAAAATTAAATACATACCCGTGGGATGGTTCACCAGGATCCTTAGGGCTATCTGGCGCATCCATAGAGTTCTGCTGATCCTCCTTTATATGTTGCAGCAATTTATCTAAATCATCGTCAATCTTTGAATCGTCCAAATCCATTCTTACATTTTCCTATAATTTAAAAGTGCAATTTGTGTTTAAAAAAGCGTTATTATCCGTTCCTATATATGTTACGGACATTAGAGCTGATCCACTATATACTTGTATGAGAGGTGCGATGCATATTAAAGAGACAAAAGAAGCATGTCAAGATCGTAGCAAATGGCGCTCTATTGTCTGTCTCATATGATAAAAGGAGTAATAATAATAATAGACTATGTACATTCTCCCTCTGATCATATGTCTCAATTCAATCACCGAAAAATCATTGTGTCTAATGAATAGCCTCTTAGGAATTAGATTTTTTTTAAACATTTCATTATAATTTAAGAAAATAAAAACAGTCACCTCCATTTTTGGTTTAAGATCGATCCCGGCAAATATATCATCATCCATATTGTGCGGATTGCCCACAGAGTTCACGTTTTGGACCACTGCATTCATACCGCAACCTACGCTCGAAGACGATGGCTCAGTAGGTGAGATCAGATCACCTAAAATTATTTGTAACGGTTAATTTGCAATAGAACATGATACCTACATATTTATTTTTTTCAAAAATACTTACGACTACAAAGGAGAGTTGAATTAGATCTAACTTCTTATTATTTAGTATGTGCAAAATGACTAAAGTTCGCTAAGTTGTTTTGTCTATGAAATTTAACGAGATTTCAATCGATTATAATATGATGGTATGACTGATAAACTACAAATGAAGAAAAATCATATTAAAATATATTCGTATTATTACAAAACCTGTGAATATTGAAATTGAAAAAAATATTGAACTAAAACTTTCGATTTATGCTGTTAAATACTATTTCAAATGTTAAAATTTGTTACCCGTCAGTCAAACATTTATGTTGAACAGAGTATAATTAAACTAAAAGTACAAAAACAAGATACTCTATTGTAAAAAACAATAAATTACCTCTAGATATAAGTGTGCACATATAAGCATCGTGCGAGAATACATCACGGCGGATCAGCTCTCCAAAAAGATGAATCAAGTTCGCAAACTGTTGACGATTGCTGGGTGGGGCGTTAGGACTTTCATCTGTGAAACAAACACAATTAGGTACTGTAAGGGTGCCGGAAATTCCCACTCAATTTAATCTCATTTATAGATTTTGCATTTCACGTCGGCGCCCTCCACTCTTTTACTATAATAGGAACTGTCCTACTAAAAGCGAAAGTTTGGATTGGATGTTTGTTCCTCAATGACGCCTTAACGGCTAAACGAATTAGGACGATAATTGCTGGATAATTAGTTGATGTTGTGGATTAAAAAATAGGCCACTTCTTAGGCCAGGTCTTTTAATATTTAGGATGCAATAAAGAGACTACTTAACATATTTTATGGAAATATCAAGGTTGTTTTTTATTATAGCCACAGGATTATTTATTTTATTTGTTATATTTCCACGTGGATGAAACCACGGACAACAGCTAGCGGGAATATAAATGAGAAATGTGTGTGACCTAAAAATTGGGGTTTCTAGTTATGGTTATCGGGCTCGGTCTCCGCAACTCGACGTCTTAGCGCATATTTTGCGTGAGGTGTGAACCTAAAGTGGGCTGAACCAAGGTGGATTGCAATATCCATAATTTTATTTCTTCCAACCATGCTATCGGCGATTTAAGGCAAGAAAATTAGCATTATTATTGAAACAAATTAATTAAAGTTTCAACAGTATATTAATACATAGCTCCTGACTAAATAATTTTGCATGGCTAGTTTTCGTAAACATATACCAGTTTGTAAATAAAATTCCTTACAACTCTTTCGAGAGGAAATAAAGGTTAATACTGACCAAGTACTGGAGCATCATTGTCCAAAAATCTCAATAGCAGACTCTGGAATATTGGTGGTCCATTGTAAAGACCCGTGCCGGAACTGATGGATTCTTTGTCATCTGTTCCTGTAAACAAAAATAAGTAAAAATATTTATTCTAAAAACTATATAAATTTTATGGGTTTTTCAAGCAGCCTGAGGTTTCTCAGCAGGCGTTTGTGATGAGATGGCAAGCTAGAAGTCCTGACAAGGTTAAACATTTTACCGTCTGGCACGTTACATCGATTGACGTCAAAAATGACTGCCAATTACGACGTCGTTTCTATGACTTTTTACCAGACTGCTCCAGAAAAGCAGGGCAATTTGTTTTACTTATGTCACATGTCAAAATGGCGGCAAAGCCGGGACAGAAAGATAGTTACGAATATAATAAAAAGTCCTCATATTAACTCACCAAGAGCATGATGTTCGTGATGTTGATGTAGCAACTGTTGTTGTCGCTTGTCAAGCAGCGCGGCGCACGCCATCGCTCGATGTTCGCCCCACCTCGCCCCGCATACCGCCCATTCACACAACACTCTTACTACAGGATAGGAACACGCCCATTCCTGTAATAATTTAATGTGTTTTAAAACTAACAGCAACACTAATGGCGAAAAGCTCATAGCCGATGTCTTTCGTTATAACAATTAACTTGAGTGTTAGAAGAAAATTGGCACTGCAGTGCTTCGGATTTACCAATGGGTTTTTTATAATTAAAAACTTATGTACATAATCCGAAAAAACACACTGGAATATATTAAAACAGAACTGGCCACTATTTAGGTATAGCCTCACAAATACCATCGGCTGCGGGGTGCCCTGGGACCGTCACACGGTTTCGTGAGCTGTAAGGCAACCCGTGAAGTAAAATAATATCGTACATTATCTTTGTTTAGTCAGTAAGTAAAGGTTTCGATAGAGGGCGCCTGTAATTATATTAAAGATTTAATTGTTTTGTTAGAATGCATGTATAAAGTAATTTTTGTTTTATAAGGATGTATGAATAAAAATAAACCTACAGTTTGCTTTTCTTTTATTTGTTGTGAAATATCGAATTTTCAGTTATAATTAAAAATTACATGGTATCTGATCATAGTCTGATTGGCCATTTCTAATAAAAAAGCAAAAATATTATAATCTTACGGGATCTTTGGTATCTGGACTAGTGTCTTTAGAAGGAGGTGTACAGTGCGCAAAAACTTCTTTATACAGCGTGTCCAAATTGTTATTGGGGTCCACGCGGTCGAAACAGTGGCGGTCCAGGGCTTCCAGTACTGCTAACACTCGAGCTGAAAATTAATATTAAACAATTAATAACAGTATCTCCTTTATAATCTCGTTATAATTCCCTCTTGTCTGTCTATCTGTTACGCTTTCATAGTTAAACCACTGAACCGATTTTGATGAAATTTGTTACGGAACATTTAAACATAGGAAAGTACATATGCTACTTTTTTATATCAAGCACCGACCGTGGTATTGGTGGTATAATAGGGGATGAAAGTTATATTGGCAAAAAAGTGAAATAAAAAATAATTACCTTGCGAACTGGTCTGCCATTTATCCGTACACCATTTGCTTTCTGCCTTTTTACTTCTCAACGCTATTTGCTGTTCTGCATCATATACCTAGAATATCAAAGTGAATAATACATATTATTTCATTAAGTATTAGTGATGTCAATGTGAAAACACCATAACTAGGTTTGGCAATACATTAGTTATCATAATGGTAGAATTTATTTAGAACTAGCTTTCCGCCCCGGCATTGCCCGTGGGGCATTTTCATCCTCTGTTATGGTCTTGAGTTCATACAAAAATCCAATAGAAAAAAGCACCTCTTGTTTTCTCGAATTTGCCAATTTTCTGGGAAGCTTTTTAATTTTTTCTTTCCCTAAAAATTGTTAACGAATCGGTCAAGTGACGCACTTACCAACGAACCGCATTTAATTGTTATTATATAGATTACTTGGTTCCCATAGCACAGAATATTCTAGCTTAGAGGATAAAACATTTTGTGTACATTTCTGTAACTTCATGGGCTAGGTTGCTTCCTCTAAATGAATATCTACACTTATTCATGTCAAATGATGATTATCTTACCATTTTTCTATAGTTCTCTGTTATAGCAGAGTCCATATGTGGCATGGGCAACGCGGATGGCGGCAAAGGGAGCAAATCTAGAGGAGATCCTTGCAAATATGACCCGCATCCAGACCACACCATGGCTGATGGACACTCCACGCATATTATCTGAAATTATATATAGGTAAAATAACCGAACTGCGAATCAATGTACAGACATCAAGACAAAGTTAAATTAAGGTTAGCGGTGTTAGCGCAATGAACTCAGTAAACTGCGCGGCTTATTTTGTCTATATCTCTTTAAAAAGTTGTTAGAGAGATACACTGCAAAATGGAATCGATAAAATAACCAAGGATAAGATAAGCCAAGATTCACGTACCAGAAACATGAGAAAGAACGATTTCACAAAAAATAGGTCTTGCGAAAATACACAAAACCCACAAATATGCTCTTCCAGTATTATACAAAAACTTAGAAATAGCAAGTTGTAGTTAATGTTTTCATAAAGTATGTGAAATTATCTATAGGATAATTACGAGAAAATGGTACATTATTTGATAGTTGATATATATTAAGAGAACTCGAGTAGCAAAATCGGTTGAAAATACGCGTGAAATTGAGGACTTTCAGAGCTTCATAAAACTTAGGTGCAACTGTTTTTTTTTCCACATAGAATAGTTTTAGAGCAAATAGCGTGTGACAGACATACGGGTGGGCTTTTACTAGAGACCGGCCTTCCTTCTCAACATTCATCAACCGAGAGCATTCTGGTCAAAACTATACAAATGTTATAAATCTAAAGTACAATATAAATAACATACCTGAAGGACAGTGGCAAGTTGAATGATCACATCTCTATGGTAGGGACAATTTAAAATCTCCCCAAAACCCGCCTGCACTGGGTTAATGGCGGCAACAATAGCAGCCGTCATCGTAGTTTTAGTATCGCGGGGCGGGGATCTATCCTCCTTCATCTGTATGTCCATAGATTGGGGGTTCGGTGTCCCAATTGGATTAGGGGTCCCCAAGTTTGGATTCGGTGTGCCCTGGTTTTGGTCCAACGATGTACCCGACCGCTTTAGTTGAGGTATATTTGGTTTTACATCACCATTGGCTGCTTCGGGCGCCGGCGACATCGCTACACCGTTTGTATCTGTAATTGAAAATACACATTTTATTTGTATACATACTTGAAACAAACATTCCTTTAAAGAGAATCGTCTAGCTCCAAATATATTTAAGTGTTAGTGTCGTCTATCTATCTATCATCACGCCTTTTATCCCAAGAGGGGTAGGCAGAGACAATCGAATGCCATTTGTTACGATCCTGACATACCTATTTCGCTTCTTTTATATTCATCATTCTTTTCAAAAATGCTCGGCGATTGTGTGTACTTTTAATATTTCAATATGCTTTATATCACACATTCTACGTCAGTGTCGTTTTTATTGATTTTCTATTTTTTTACATTATATTACCAACACAATTTAAATTGTCGTTTATTCAAAAAGTAAATGTTTAAGGGCGAACGTCTCGGTCCTAATTCGGTGTTAGTGTCGCATTTTTACGTGAAATTTAAGAAATTAAATAAATTTATTATATATATAAATTATGGTATATTTATGGTATATTTATGATATATTATGGTAACGACAATTTAAATTCAATACTATTTAGGTGCAGTTCTTTCAATTTACGTTCAGACCCGACCTTTGCCGTTGTTAGGCATTAGGGTCATGGGAATAATAAGGTACAATAAGTAATATCTATGTGCGTGAAGGTGTAGACATCTACCTGGTCGATCAATTTTGAAAACTGCAGGCTGATTGAGCGTGCGCAAAGTGGTATCTGACAGTACAGAACATATAGCAGCCGCCTTCTTAGCACAAGTTGTAGCCAATCTCCGACTCAAACCCTCGCAAAACACGAACTCGCACATGTGTTGCAGAACTAGAGGCAAGAATAACCTGTGAATAATGAAAAAATAGAGTGAATACACTATCAATAACGAAACTCAAGGGACCAAGAGAAACATTTTTTTTTTCTTTCTTCACGGGTTGCCTTACAGCTCCCGAAGCCGTGTTACGGTTCCAGGGTATCCAGCGGAAGACCAAGTCCCTCGTTTAACCGATGGTATTTGTGAGGCTATACCTAACGAGTGGCTAGTTCTGTTTGGTTGTCGGTGTGGTTTGTCGGATTATGTACATAAGTTTTTAATTAAAAAACCCATTGGTACATGGCCGGGATCCGGAAACGAACCCGGGGTCTGCCTATTTAATACCAGACATCTTAACCACTCGGCCACCGACGCACCCAATATTTAGTTATTTATTAAAGAAGGAAAACATTTCCAGTGGGGTTAGCATACTTTAATTACTTAACAAAACGATATCGTTTCAGGTTTATTCTATTAATTTTTTTCGTGTTTGGCTCCATCAGGGTTTTGATGATTCCGCCAATGTCAAGTATTATAGACGTTATAGTATCAATATGCCGATTAATCGGTAGCTAAGATGTTCCCGCCGACTGAGATATGTTCTATTAATCACAGACTAATTACAACTATCACATCGCGGACGGGATTAAACCGGATTCCCCATCATGTCACGACGAAACGCGTGCGTCGGTCGCCATGACATGACGTAGACGATATCTAGAGTCCTGATGATGAAGCCGGAAAGTGGTCTTCTGTAACGAAACGACGTAACGCCATCGAGTTTGGGCTCATTTGCTTTGCGCAAGTGTGCGTTACTGACATAAGCGTGTTTTTAGTTTTTTATAAACTATTAATTATTTTCACTTTCTTTGACAGCTCTTTGACGTCTGACGTCTCCAAATCGATCGAATCAACACGATTTCGTTTTCCCTAAGTTTTATAAAGTATGCATTTTGATTCAAAGTTAAAAAATACTATAGTTGTAATAAATTATTAGACTAAAGTAAAACGTAAGGACTGTAATCATTTAGCATAATATGTTACTTTTATTTCTCTGTTCATTTTTGGTTGGTCATGAGGTTCTTAAATAGGATCTTTTTATATAAAATATTCGATGATAATTATACCTCATCAGGCCATCATCTGGAGTTCTCTTGTCCATCAGCTCAATGATCCATGTAAGAAAGTCGTGGCGATCCAAGAGCCCTTCATCCAACAAATACTTAGCTAAACGAGTACAGTAATTCCACAACTTCAAAGCTTGTCGCCAATCTGTATTCTCATTCATTAAGCCTAATGCTGCAAGAAAAGAAAAACGAATTTGTGAATTACGTAATTTAAATTAGATTTGTATGGAAGATATTTTAGTAATAGTATAGAAGTGCCTGAAAGCGACAATATTGTATGAAAGGTGTATGATAGAGAACAGTAATGCATAAGGAATAAGTCTCTGCCTATGCAATGCAATACAGGCTTGAGATTAAGCTGAAGAGAGAATCCTACTGAAAGATTCTCTATAAAACCATTTTTTAATACTTACCTATAATTTTAACTATCTTTTTAATGTGTTTTGCTTTTTATACAATTTCTTTAAGAATATGTGGACACTGTTAATGGTGTCTCTGGTAAGGCATAAAGGCCATGAAGATGTGTGTGTGTGTGTCTGTGATAAATGATAGAAATGTTTTATGATCAACCTACCATTGGATCCCGGAGAGTGCATTGAGTTTGAGACCGTTGCACTGTTAGGTGTTGATCCCCCAGGAAGACTTCCTGAAGAATTGTGAATTGGTGTCCCTTGTCCTGTTTGTAAAAAGGGTGATTTAATTATATAATAATAAAACATTTTGTGCCTTTGAAGGAGACAGATTAGTGTGCACTGTTTAAATTTCACAATATTTGTTGCAACATTATATGTATTTAGACTAGCTAGACACAAAAAAGTGGAACTGTACATTTGGTTCAAAACTTGTTCACTTCCATATACAAAATTATTACTGGTGTCATCTTGCACATAGTAAACAAGTTAGTCTAAATTAGGTCTCTTGCCCCAGCCTAGCTAGCATGACGCTCAAGATTTTGTTTACCCGGTGTAGAGAGACAAAGAAGTTTCAATTTGTAACCGCGACGCGACTCTTGAAATGATATAATTTTTCTTTGCAAGGACTTTTCAGACATTATGCATTCATAATACATACATAGTCATACAATTCTACCATTTTTACAGTGTGCAAATTTTTTTTAAATCACATAATTAATTAAAGAATAGCAATGAATGGAACCTTTTCGCAGCAAGAGACTTGAACATCCTTGAAAAAATTTTGAAAACACATTACTAAATGTCAATAACCAATTACAATGTCAAGATATACTACACAATGTAATTTCACAATTATAAAAAAAAACGGTTAACCCATTTTAATTTATTCTCAGGCTGGTCTCAAATTGTAGAAAATAATGATATTACCTGATTGTGAGGGAGGCGTTTTGTCAGACACATTGGCAGAAGTAGCACTCTGGTAATGCTCAGATAACTTTGGTATTTGGTCCTTCAAAAATTTTATAAGGGTGCTAGTCCATTCTGAAATGCAAAAAATATATTAAACATGAACTCATAAGATAATGATAGTTATTAATCACTCATAGTTTATCCATGTACTAGCAACTTACTGCCTACAAAAATACGAGTTTGGTATATAGTATATTATATTTAATGAATTACATTTCTTCCGACTTGATTCACTAATCCTGTTAACACTCAGCTCCTGAACATGATAGGTTCAAGTTCAACACTCGTAAACCTTCCTTGTGAATCAATCTATTCGTGAATCTCTGGAACTACCAGTTGGATTTGAAAAAATCTTTTTGCATTTGATAGCCAAATTCTTGAGGAAGGCTATATAAAATCACGCTACGACCCGAAGGAGCGGAGCAGTAACCATTAACGTGGGTGCAACCGCAAGGCACAGCTAGGAAACCTTATAAAGCCAACATCTGTCTTATATTATAGAGAAGACGACATGTGACCTTGCCACCGCCTGATTATTAAGCGTAGTTGGCTGGTCCATGAATGCGCGCGACTGGCAGATCATAATACAGTCTACCAGTCGCGTCCGTAGAGATGCTTTTTCACGCTTCGCTTGAAGGACTTGAAGTTGTAGAAAGGAGGAAAGACCGACGCAGGAAGTTCGTTCCACTTTTTGGCAGTACGACACAGGAATTAATCACTAAATTTTTTCGTTCGTATGCAGAATGTGTCCACGGTGTGAGGATGAAAACTGTATCCTGTGCGAGCAGTGCAGGTGCGAAAAGGCCATGGAGTTCTTCTGAACACTCCCCATAATACAGTCGATAGAAGACGCTAAGAGAGGCTATGTCTCTGCGTAACTGTAGAGGCTCGAGATTTCGTGTGGCCTTTGGGTCATTGATGATGCGAATCGCTCTTTTTTGCAAACTGTTGAGAGGCCATCGAGGAGTTACTGAGCGGAACCATCCCAGAGGTGTGAGCAATATTCAATGCACGAACGAACATGGGCTTTGTAGAGCTGCAGTCTGAGCTTTGGCGCGAAATATCGTCTCACCTTGTTCAGAATTCCTAGTTTTTTAGAAGCTGTTTTGCTGATGCCTTCAATGTAGTCTCTGTAATTGAGGTTAGAGGGTTGCCACTCCTAGTAATGAGACACTGTTTTGCAACATCAAGGGAGTGTTCTGAAGAGTGGGGACGAGAATGAAGGAAGGGGGTCTTTTTGGCTGTGAATGCACACAACTGGGTTTTTGAGGCATTGAACTGAACGAGGTTCTCGGAACCCCAGACCGCAATGCGGTCCTACGTCCCGTCCAGCTCACGGACAACACCCTTACGCAGTTCTTCCAGTTGCTGAGGGCCTGTAGATGGTCGACCGACAAACCCAGCGTGAACCGTGTCGCTGTCGTCAGCAAAGCAATGAATGTTTCCCAATGTGAGCATATCATTTATATGCAGAAGAAACGAAGTTGGCGACAGATCCCTGCGGGATGCCAGCATTGACCGACATGTGCGTAACCACGCTTCTATTAACAAGTACGCGGATGCCACGCCCATGCAAGAAGCCGGCGATCCAGTTGCATAGGCAGTCAGGTAGGCTGTATGATGGCAGCTTGGAGAGTAGTGCCTTGTGCCAGACCCGGTCAAATGCCTTGGAGATGTCTAAGCTGACAGCTAAAGACTCTCCGTATTTATCCATTGCTACACCCCAGACGTGGGAAACATAGACCAGAAGGTCACCAGTGGATCGGTTCGGTCTAAAACCATATTGGCGATCATTTATGATTGCGTGATCTTCCAGATACGTCATAAGTCGAGCATTGATTATCTGCTCCATGACTTTGCACAGAACTGAGGTGACAGCAATGGGACGATAATTATTTGGGTCCCTTTTTTAGGGATCGGTTGCACATTGGCCAACCTCCAGGCCTCTGGAACTATACCGGAAGAATACGATAGGCGGTACAATCGAATCAGCACGGGAGACAACTCGGGAGAACATTTCTTGAGCACTATTGCTGGTATACCGTCGGGGCCACTGGCTTTTCGAACATCGAGTGATAGTAGAGCGGCTCGGATGTCACGCTGTCTTATGCAGATCTCAGCCATCTTGATTGAACAGTCGGCCAGCCTTGGTGGAGCCACTCCACTATCGCTAATCTGTGAGTTCGAAGCGAATAACCTTGCCAGAAGCTTGCATATCTTAGCGGTGGAACGGATAAGCGACAGAAATTGTTCTCCACGGATTTGGCAATTTGGCATTTGGAAAGCACGATTGCCAACCGGCTGAGCGGCCAATTTATGTCCCATTCGGGAGATGCGAGAAGCTTCTGCTCTTTGGAAAACCCGCTTACAGGACCGTGAGGCCACATTGTACGCTGATTTCAAGGCGCCAACATTGGGGTCGTTCTTAGAGCGACCATGGACCCAAGCACGGTACGCAGCATTTTTTGCCGAAACCGCAGCGGCACATTCGCTGTTGTATCATGGTCTGCCACCATTCCTGGCTGACGTTTCACAGGTGTAATTGGTGGAGGGGGCGATGAAGGCACCGAGGAAACCACTAGGCAGTGGTCAGAATTACTCTAACCATGTACCCAGTTGGATGACTCGTCAGCATTAGGTCCAGCTTAGAGGGCTTAGAGGTCTACCAGTTGAGTCAGCCCGTACATTAGAGCAAAAGCATGCGCGGTTCTGCCTGCATGGTCACTCTTGAGGGAGTCCAGCCACTGCATATGGTGCGCATTGAAATCCCCCAAAAATACCAACTCTGCATGAGGGAACCGTTCCTGCGCACTGCAGATTCGGGACTCATTTCCCAAGTCCACAAGCACCCATAGGCAGGAGAAGGAAGGGTCCTCCATGCACTGCGGACGACGACAGCAAGTCTCCGACTTTACATATAAGCAAACCCCGGCTTTGGCAGAGAACGACTCATCTAGCATGTAGCCAGGGTACTTAACATATGATGCGTCAGCAGGACGCTTTATTTGTGTCTCCGTCAGAAAAAGCAGGGCCGGTTCCGCCGATTTCAGATGTTGATGGACGGCGTTAAGATTCGCGTGCAGTCCACGGATGTTTGTGAAATGAACACGAAAATCGTAAGGGATGTGATGAACCGCTGGTGTACTCTTTTTCTTATTATTAGTTTGCATGGAGGGGGACATGAAGCGTGAATAGGGGGACATGAAGCGTGAATAAACTGGTAGACGATTTCAAGGAACGCTAAGCAACTTCATCATGATGTAACGGCAGCTGGTGCAGATTGATCTGTTGGACGGACACTCCAAGATTATGCGCCGTGTGGTGGTTCAGGCCCCTGTACTGTACGGCGGGCGGCCAGCGGTTTCTACGGGTCTCCCTGGCCGACAGGTCAATAGCCCAACCGTTAATGAATCCGTATGTCCGACATTGCATCGATCCGCCCAGTCGCCTATCCTTCCCTATGGACTGGGTGTACACAGATTGATCCCGGAAGGCGACAATGTCACTTGACGGGTTGTGCATCTGAGTACGGTAGTTGCTACCCAGACGACTAAACCCTACCACCATGCTCGTGCGGTCGTCGATTGGCCACTATTGGTTTAACCTGGAAGGTCCCAAAGAGCGTTTCCAGGGGTACCACTGGGAGGTTCGGCCCCCAAAATTGTTGATTTCACTTCATATCCAGGTTGTGTTCTAGGTTCTCATGTATAATTATATGTATAACTACTGCACAATTTATTTAAAATTATTTTTTAGGGGATGGGGGTTATAAATTTTGACAGATTCTTTAGAACATAATAAAAATCAAACCTGTAGTTGGATCCGGGAGCTGTCTCTTCTTAATTTTAGCTTCGGAAACAGCAACAGTGTATGCAGAACTGAGTTTTATGAACCATGCTGCTCGAGGCATAGCCACTTGATACTCCGTAAGTGTAATAAATATTTCTTCTTTCTTATTAAAGTTGGGTGCTTTCTTTGCCAATAGTGACAAAGCTTTATTACCTGAAATATATGCTTAAATATGTATTATTTTATTTCATAAGAGGTAAAGTTGCTTGTTAAATTTTTTTTTTGTCAAATTCAGATATTTATGTTAACCAACTTTGGTTCCTTTTTTGTTTGACTTGAAAAGTTGGCAAGCCTGCTTTATTTTATTGGGTTGGGTTAAATGAGAATGTTACCTGCAAGATCTTTGAACCATGCCTCAATTTGTGGCTTAGTTCTAGCAGTTGCAGGCCAAAAGTTGTCTTTAGGATTCACCTGTGGCCGCTTCCTACCACAATCAGGTAGTGTATTCAACTCTTCCTTTTTGGACATAATACCAGAGAAGAATTGGCCAATCTGTAAAATTACATAATGTTATGGTATGGCTGACAAATTTTAAAAATAGAAAAAAAACATAAACATAAAACATTATTCCTATTATGTAATAGTTCTGATAAATAAAAGTAAACATTAGATAAATAGACTATAGGCGTAAAAATTGTGCAGCAAACATAAATAATTGCACAGCAGACCCACCGTACCACCAACCATACCCCCCCAGTGGTACAGTGAGTTATATTTTATTCCGTAGTGTTGCGGAAAACATATCTTTCTGTCTTGCTTTATGCCCCCACCCTCTAAACACAACCTCGCCCCATGCATATATTGTATATTTATACTAATAATAAAGTTATGCATTTCAATTTTAAGATTTTCAATATGCATGTCCTTTTTTCAGATTGGGAACCCCTCTGAAAAAATAAGTTGTGCCATTTGACATTTGGTGTTCAGTACAAATTAGGTTTAAAATGAGTGTATTTGTACTGCGCACTGAATGGCAAATGGCTTTTAACTTATTTAGCAGTAATTATACCTTTGCTAGATCCCCAGGTTGAGAGACAACAACTTAAGGTGCCTAAAGGGCGAATCTAAACAGTATCAACTTTTATTACCCTAATACACAAGATATATAATCAGGTTTTAGGAAGTTATTATTTTAAGAGTAGTAGTAAAGTAAATACATCAATATTTTACCTTAGATGCTGAATAATTAACATGTCTGGCTGTTCCAAATTCATCGCTGGATTGTGACGAAGTAGAAAATCCATGTTTTACATTTGTTGACGTTAGCTCGTCTTCCTTTTGTCGCGGTTCCTGGGGGTATACATCTGGAGGGCCAAGTCGAGGCCTCTTCAGTGGACGTTTCTCATACATTATACCCATCGTGGTGGGATTAATTACTGGATCTGAGTAGACAAAATATGTTTTTAGAGTAAATAATTTAAAATGAGCGACACAGTCTACTTTGCAATACGTCCTATATTTACCTTTCATTGATAACTTTTATTGTACTCATTATGTGCTAATACTGCTACTAAAAGATAACATTTTAATAAACTTTAGAATATTGTTACGAAATCAAATAATATTAAATAATAATAAAACTACAAAAACACATCACAAATACATAAAAAATCTAATGACCGATTTGAATGAATGAAACGAACATTTATTATATCAGCATCAGCCAAGCAGCACTGTCATCGTCATTAGCCTTGAAAATAGTGATGTCCATTTTGTAAAAAGCTGTAAAAACTTGAATAGAGTACCAAACCTATGGAGGGGCCATAGACGGGCTCCCCCTTTCGCCAATTTTTTCCCCTTTGACCAGTTATACTGACCAGTGGGGTTAGCATACATTTTGACAGCGACACTTTCGTTTCGGTCGAATGGCCTTGAACAGGCCAAAACGTTCATGTCCAACAAGGACCGGCCAGAGATAGCCCGGGGCCGAGAGGTCCGGCCCAACAATGTGCGGGAAAATTCTGTGTACTTGTCTTTGTCCGGCCAAGCAAATTGCTCGGCATTCTTGTGCAGGGCATGCCCGGTCCGGTCCTTGTTGGACATGAACGTTTTGGCCTGTTCAAGGCCATTCGACCGAAACGAAAGTGTCGCTGTCAAAATACTGCCGTCCTTTAACTAGAAAGCCGTTAACCCTCAAATGGTCGATTTTGACTTTTTGATTGAATGTGATAGAGTTCAAAATTCTCCATCTTTCTATCTAGGAACCATTTTAAAAACTGTAGTAGTTCCAGAGATATAAAAACTTTGTAGGCCGTTAAGTGACAGAATTTTTGATGATTTCTTCTCTTAAAAGCGACTAAGCCACACTTCTTAGCTTAATTAACGTTAAAATACTTTAGCTGCCAAATGTGATGATTACTTTCTGATCTTTTACTTAACTAAAATAACGTTATCTGATTATTCTTGACTAAAGAGACGCAAAACAACTATAACTACTTTATAGTTAAGCATTGTCTTAGCTTTTCACAGAAAAACTTAACTTATTAGCAGTTACCATCCCTTAACGCCATTTTAGTTAAGCATGTACTACTGTCAATTTCTAGAACAGCACTTTGTTAGAAAAATATTTATGCATTTTTCATCATATCGGTGAAAATAATTTAAAATTATGCTTAGTTACAAAGCAGCTAAGTCGCATCACTTAGCTAAAAGGCAGTTTTTCAACGCTCGCGCTTTGTTGTTCACTCCGGGAAGTCGGCGGTGTGGACGGTGCGGGTGAATCAAGGTATCTTACCTTAAGGAGACGCCTCATAACTTTTGTCCCATACAAATAACGTGCTTCACAACTTCTTAAATTACGCGATAACTATGTCTTAGTTTCGATATATTTGTCACAGAATGAATTTAAAAAAAAAGAAAATCACTTACACCTAAGTTTAATGAAGCTCTGAAAGTCATCAATTTCACGCGTATTCTCAACCGATTTTGCGACTCGAGTTCTCATATTATATTTACTAACATAAGTCTGTGTTTACTAATGCACCATTTTCTCGTATTTATCCTATAGATAATTTCACATACTTTGTGAAAACATTAAACAACTTTCTATTTCTAATAATTTTTGTATAATACTAGAAAAGCATTTGTCCGTTTTGTGTATTTTTGCAAGACCGATATTTTGTGAAATCGTTCTTTCTCATGTTTCTGGTACTTGGCCATATTATCTTATTCTTGGTTATTTTATCGATTCTTTTTGCAGTGTATCTCACAAATACACAAAACGGACATATATTATGCTCTTCCAGTATTATATAAAAACTATTAGAAATACTTAAAGTATGTGAAATTATCTATAGGATATATAAATACGAGAAAATACGCGTGAAATTTATGACTTTTAGGGTTTCATAAAACTTAGGTTTAACTGATTTTTATGTTTTTTTAAATTCAACTGTTTCAAATATATTTACCTATGTTTCGAAAGCTAATAAAATTTCGAAACTAAGACATATAGTTATCGCGTAATTTAAGGGTCGTGGAGCTTAAGTAATTTATATGGGACAAAAGTCATGAAGATTGAGGCGTCTATACATTCCGGCGTATATGTTAACGATTTCATACTTAAAATTAAATGCTTTATCTAGTCCCGGGAAAGATTATTATCATTTAATTTTAAATTAAAACAATTTAATTAAATAACGGCATTTAATCAAACTTTACGTATTCGTAACGACGTACTTATTCAAAATGCAAATCCAAGAGCATACCTCAAAAAAAGTCTTAAGTTTCTTTCATAATATCGAGCTTTGATCTCCACTATTAAAATAACTTTGCTGAAGACTATAAAACCTTGAAATTTTATATTACAGTTTCTGAAAAACCCTTAATTGGCAACAACATTTCGTTAGCTTCCCAAAGGGATAGAAAAAGACCGAAAACAAAACTTAGGTTGTTGATAAGTTGTCACCTTATATTTGTATAATAATACCAAAACATAAGATGATTCTCTGGCAAGATTTACATTTTTTTTCATAGTGCATTTTTTTATTCCATTATTACTTTTATTTGTGAAAGTGAAAAAAACGAAAAAAGCACAAACCAATAAGCTGAATATATTTTTACACCTCGAGATTGATTATTATATATTATTTAATTTTAGTTTATTAGCTAAGTGCCTACTTTAGATAAAACCAATACGTAATAAATTTGATATTTTTTTTAATTCGTACTGTGTGGACCTTAGATATATTTGTTTTCATAATGAACAAGTTTTATGAAAAATAGAAATTCAACATTTAAAACGTAATTATAATTTAATCTATGATTTAACTCGCAAGATTTTAAGAATTTGCATTTTTTACTTTATGTGTGATTTATAATTTTATTTCTCAAAACTGCCATTTGATTGTGATACTATGATACTAAATAGTGCCTTGATTTAATTTGATATAGGATGTAGATCTAACATATTTCCGTGCCAAACAATGATCTTAATAACTTATTTATAACATTTCCTTCGGTTCGACTTTGAGATTTTCAATTAAACTTTTGATTTTTATAAGTACGTGTCTTTAATTTCCCTTATGAATGCCTAACTATAAGGAAGTTAACCACAAGCGAAGTTTGTTTTGCCACCTTTTAGTTAAGGAAGTGTGTGACTTTTCACAATGTTTCTTATTTCAATTGAGAATAATTAACTTAAAAGAATCTAAGACACCATAACCGCTTATTAAGAAAGGTATTGTAATTTTAATCTGAGGTAATAGCTTGGCTATAAAGCCGTTTAGGTCACTTAACAACTTTGTAGTTAAGGATTTCTATATAAATTTACCAAACATTATAAAAGTTAACAATTAAAAGATATTATATAACTAAAAAGCGGCTAAGGTAACGTTAACGGCCTTTTAGTACAGTAATTAGAGGCAAAACCTAGGTAACATTCTTAACTAAATAACAAAATAGTGTTTTAAAAATAATTAAAAAGAGTAATCTGAGGATCAAAAAGTATGTACGGAAAGAAATGTCAATGATATGTCCAACAATCACTAATCTAAGTTTCATAGTTTTCAAGAAACAACGATTCCCGCGTTTTTTGCCTTTTTCTCGGAAACAACCTTTTGGGTTTAACGGCCTTCTAGTTAAAGGACGGCAGAATATATGCTAACCCAGCAGGTGCGCAGTAATAGAGTCATAGAGTAATTACCTTAGATTTCGTTGGTATCGTTTTGTGTCGCGAGACAGAGCTCCAGGAAAATAGTTAATTGTGATGTTTTAAACGGGAAAGGCGATCTAGGGCGTCAAACTTAGTGTTTCCAATCATTAATTATAATTATTATGTTTGTATTTTAGCATAATCGTCATATAACGTAAAATCCGTTGCGACAATAAAACGACAGAAAAATACAGTGGTACAGGGGCTAGTACTAGACGTTTACCTCCCCCACCCCCCCGCCAAAAGTGGCAGAAAAAATTGTTATACCCTTCACGTCTACTTTGGTATACTCAAAGCCCTATATAGTCTGTGCTTGCTTCTTTCAGTCAGTCACTGTGGTCAGTCAGTTCAGTTCAGTCAAAAATATTTTTGAGGTTATTAAAAGTAAAAGTGTAAACAAATGTGGAAATAAGCTTTTACTTGCTCTGTGCGAATAAGTTTGATATAACAACTTACATATTAATTTTATTCCTATTAAGGAATTAAGTTTCTTTTTATCGTTGCGATGCCGCCCAAAAAATCAGATAAACAGAAAACTAGCGCGGATTCCAAAGGCACAAAAACAGCTGCTCCTAAAGGTTATGTAAATTATGTTTTTGAAATCTAAAAGAATATGAAAGCTAAAATGTCTGGTCTACCTAGGACCTTTCCTAGGACCCTAGATAAACTCTTCCGTCTTCCGACTCTGTTCAGTGTTTCAGTAATATTACGAAATCAACAACTTAATTTACTTGCAGAATATGGTCAATGGTCATGTTTCTGTATTCATAATGCTGACCATTTATAATTTGTCAACAGATGCAGGTAAAGAAAAAAAAGGTGGGACAGCTGTCAAAGTCAGACATATTCTATGTGAAAAGCAATCAAAATGTTTGGAAGCCCTTGAAAAATTGAAAAGTGGTCAAAAATTTCCTGATGTAGCTTCAACATACAGTGAAGATAAGGCTAGGCAGGGAGGAGATTTGGGGTGGATGACAAGAGGATCTATGGTTGGACCTTTTCAAGATGCTGCATTTGCTCTGCCCATATCAAATGTGAATAGCCCGGTTTATACAGATCCACCGATAAAGACTAAATTTGGATATCATATCATTATGGTGGAAGGGAAAAAATGACGGAAATGGTTTTCGAATTTGAATATTTCTGGGCAATACTCCTCCTGTTCATTATGGAAAGAATTTGTTGTCTTCAGGAACAGTTTGATAAAGACATTTCTGGATTACCTGATTCCCAGCATTCAAATGAGTCTTTTACTCGGGATATTGAAGAATTTTCAAATAGGGAGTGAGTATACCTCTGAAATGTAATGCAACCTTGTAGTGCCAAAATCATATGTGAAGATAGTGTACCCAATTCCTTTACCACCTTTGATGTCAACATTTTTGCTGTGGTTTTGAAAGTTAAATTGTGTTTTTCAGTTCTGGATTGAAAATATGTTTCCTGCGACTGTGCCGTGTTATGCATGTAACTATGCTGTTAACACTTGTCTACTTCTGCAATATATCATTGTGGTTCTTAATGAGCAAGAAGGCATTGCCCAGGTCCCTTCAGTACAAGTTCAGAGTAACTATTCCTTAAAAAATATTTGTTTTATTGAAAACCATATAAATATTGAATAAATATTTATAATTTCTTGTGTTTTCAGATTTCCTTGTCATTTCTTAATCCAATTATGACAATACAAATCTTATAATTGAAGAGTGAGACTGTCTTTATAAAATTATTTAATCTTTTTTGGTATTATAGTAATAAATTTGATGTATATATAATAATAAATATGTGGGTATTATTTTTTAATTATTTCAGTTATGTAATTTGTTAGATCTGTGTGGACAAGAAATCTGAATGATTACCCCAGGGGATATCAGCAGGGGATCCAAGTGGATGGTGTTCCTTTATGCTCCATTACTTGGATCCATTTTAAAAGTTCACTATTTTATACTGATTGTTCCATTATGCTCCATTGAAAATTTTACATATACAGAAAACTGAAGTAGATTGCATGTGAAGTGCAGTAGACGTTTAATGCGATGATGGTGCACAATTACATTTGTGCATCATACTACAGCAGTGATGTCCCCCCCCCCCACGTCAACTTGGATCTGACGCCAAGAGATGATCCAACCCTTTGGTGTACTTTGGAAATATTCAAACAAAATGTATTATAGCAGTCTTTATTGACGTTTCATTAAATACTTAACAATAACAACGAAACACTCCATCATGTTGCTTCCTTCCTCACTGATAATGAGAAGTTAAATAAATATGTAATGAGGTACCTACTTTAAACCTAACTCTTATGTACTAGTTTTGGACGGAAGTAAACATTTCCTGGTAGAATATTATAGGTATTGCAAACAGCACACAGCCAGTGTTTAGTACTGTGCTCGCCTCAACTCTCGCTGCGGTACCTATACCTACCAATTTTCTGGCAGTGATTGTAACTTTGATATGAGATTTTAATGTTAATAATTCGTGGAATGGCTTTGTTTAAACTCTAAGGTTTGGGTTGGTGTACCTAACATATTTTAGGAGAGCATCGTTCTCCTCGCAAACGAAGGGCTTGCGGTGATGACACGCTACGTCGTGCCAATGGACGCCGTCGTTGTAGAAGTTATTCAGGATTGCCACGCAATGCTCTGCTGCCCCTCCTTGGATCAGTTCCTGTAAAAGTAATGAATAATATATTAATGCATTGTTTGCGTTTTTGTAGTCTTAGAAGCATAAGGTCGGATTAGCAAGCAAGTGGAATTTTCGGATTCAATATTTAGGAAACGCCTGATTAAAAACTAACAATACCATCAAAATCAGTAGCATAATGAGACTATACACAAGTGTGTCCCCGTGCTGCTATTTGTTTCTTCTACTAATGTCGTCATGCTCCTGCTGACGCGTTACTACAAATCCATACCAATTTAATAGGAGTATATAAGATAATTTTTCTGTCGTGTTCTCGTTAGCGTGAATTATAAAAATTCCAATTGGACAGACTGGTCTCAATCTGACCGACGGGAACGACCCAAACAAATTACTTGCACAAAAAAATTTGTAGCGGATATTAGTACAGCGGCTTCGTCCGTGTGTAAATGAGTTCGCGCACACGGACCGTCGCGCGCATATCGGCGCAGCTATGTCTCTACGGTAACGAGAGTAACAAGCCCGTACTAGCTGTCCGATCTCTCTTAACTTATTTATTTAATTTGCATTTTATTTAACATTATCATTGTATATTTAACGTTGTAATATAGTTTACCTTTTACTAAATCTATCTATTATTTATACAAGAGCTCCCCTGTACATATAACCTACAGTTGGTGACCCCAAAAGAACACACAGTATAATGGAGAAGCAAGAAGTAATTGGAGCTGGCAAAGCCAGCGACTTAGAAACAGTTAATTTATACCGTGTGGGAGTGCGCGTACCACCTTTCTGGCCCGAAAAACCAGCATTATGGTTTGCACAGATAGAAGGTCAGTTTGTGTTGTCAAATATTACGACCGACTCCACTAAATTCTATTATGTTATTGCTCAATTGGATCATCAATATGCTGCTGAGGTGGAGGATATCATTACATCACCTCCTGAGGTAGACAAATATGCAAAGTTAAAATTAGAATTAATAAAAAGACTTTCTGCCTCGAAAGAAAAACAAATAAAACAGCTACTTATGCATGAAGAGCTTGGAGACAGAAAACCCTCTCAGTTTTTGCGCCATCTTCAACATCTGGCAGGAACATCAATTCCGCATGATTTTTTGCGCACTATTTGGGCTAGTAGATTACCACACAATATTCAAACAGTTATTGCCTCACAAACAGAATCAACATTGGAGACGGTGGCTGAATTGGCGGACAAAGTGTATGAAATTGTACCATCAATACCTGTGGTAGCAAGTACGTCGTCTGCAGAAACCACAGAAGTGGCAAAACAAATAGCCCAATTGACCCAACAAGTGGCAACATTAACCGCTGAGGTTCGCTCACGCTCACGTTCCTCCTTCTCGTATAAATCTCGTCGTGATAACTCCTCGTCAAATCACTCGTATTGCTGGTATCATCAAACATTTGGTGATAAAGCTCATAAATGTGTGGCACCATGTAACTTTACGCCGCATGCGGAAAACTCGGAAGGCAGACGCAAGTAGCGGCTACCGACTGCCACAGTTATTCTACAGGCCGCTTATTTGTTATAGACCACACATCTAAATTACAGTTCCTAGTTGACACGGGTTCTGACTTATGTGTTTTCCCGAAGTCAGCGATTAAACAAAAACGCAACAGAACCGACTACGACCTTAATGCTGCAAATGGTACTATCATACCCACATATGGTTGGATTCAGCTGCACCTAAATTTAGGACTGCGTCGTGACTTCACTTGGCGTTTTGTAGTAGCGGATGTTTTGAAGCCAATCATAGGAGTTGATTTCATATCTCACTACAACCTCCTAGTGGACTGCAGAGGACAACGTTTGATCGACAATCTCACAAGCCTGTCTGTCAACGTACCACGCCAAATGTCATCAGAAGACGTTACTTCAGTAAAAGCTATAGTTGGTAGTACTATTTACTACGACATTTTGCGAGAGTTCAAAGAAATCACTTGTCCAGCTGGAACTCACATTACTCCGCGGCACAACACTGTACATAATATAAGGACTACTCCAGGACCACCAGTAACGAGCCGTCCTCGTCGACTTGCACCTGATAGGCTACTAATAGCTAAAAAAGAGTTTGACGATATGTTGCAAGCAGGTACATCACGAAGATCCGACAGCTCTTGGGCATCACCGTTGCATCTAGTACCTAAGAAAAATGATGGCTGGAGACCATGTGGAGATTATAGAGCTCTGAATTCTCGCACGGTTCCAGACAGTTATCCAGTCAGACACATTCATGACTTTTCTTACCAATTGGCAAATAGTTGTATGTTCTCTACTATTGATCTGGTCAAAGCCTACAACCAAATACCAGTATGTCCTGAAGATATTAAAAAAACTGCCATTACAACACCTTTTGGACTCTTCGAATTCCCATTCATGACTTTTGGATTGCGGAATGCAAGTCAAACTTTTCAGAGGTTCATGGACGAAGTTCTGAGGGAATTGGACTTCTGTTATAGTTATATAGACGATATTTTGATTTTCTCATCATCTCCAGAGGAGCATCAGTTTCACTTACGTCAAGTGTTTGAAAGACTTCGTTCATATTCTGTCTTAGTGAACACTGCCAAATGCGTCTTAGGTCAACCAGAGGTTACCTTCCTCGGTTTTCAAATATCCGCTGAAGGGGTTCGACCACTACAATCCAAAATAGATGCAATTCAACAGTACCCAATTCCTAAAACTGTTAATCAACTCCGAAGATTTCTTGGCATGGTAAATTTTTACCGCAGATTTGTGCCAAATTCTTCTAAGATTCAAGCTCCACTTAATAATCTTTTGGCTGGACCAAACATTAAAGGATCACATCCAGTAAATATTACACCAGATCTGATGTCGGCATTCGAGGAATGCAAGTCTAGTCTGGCTCAAGCAACTCTTTTGGCCCATCCGAATGCCAGCGCTGAATTAACAATATATACTGACGCGTCAGACATTGCTATTGGTGCAGTTCTGCAACAACGCTCTTCAAATGGATGGAAACCATTAGCATTTTTCTCCAGAAAACTTAAGCCGTCTCAAAAGAACTATAGTCCGTATGATAGAGAATTACTCGCTATCTATGATTCTATTCGCCATTTCAGGCATATGGTGGAAGCTAGAACTTTTTGTGTATATACGGATCATAAGCCACTGACATTTGCTTTTACTACACGCAGGGATAATTGCTCCCCACGACAGTTCAGATATCTTGATTTTATTTCGCAATTCACAACTGACATTCGACACGTATCTGGAAAGGAAAACGTCGTTGCCGATGCCTTATCTCGCATCGAGAGTATAACAAGACATTTGGATTACCAAGCCTTATCAGAGTCACATGATTTAGACGCGGAGCTACAGCAACTACTCAACAATAATACTTCTTTACGCTTGGAGAAGGTACTTATTCCGAAATCCAACATAAGGATGTACTGCGACGTGTCTATGGAAAAACACCGGCCCTATGTCACACCTCCATTTCGCAAGAAAGTCTTCAACCTACTACATGGTCTAAGTCATCCAGGAGCATCTGCAACCGCACGCCTTGTCTCTGAACGCTTCGTTTGGCCTGGTGTGCGTCGAGATTGCAAACAGTGGTCGCGAGAATGTCTACACTGCCAAAAATGCAAGATATCTCGACACACCACTTCAAGTCCTGCAGCATTTCCTCTTCCATCACAAAGATTCACCAATATTCACATGGACATTATTGGTCCATTACCAATTTCTTGTGATTACAGATACTGCCTCACTGTCGTTGACCGCTTTACTCGATGGCCTGAGGCGTATCCTCTCAAGGATATTACAGCTGAGTCCTGCGCCAGTGCCTTCATACAAGGTTGGGTGGCGCGGTTTGGCTGCCCACAACGTATTGTTACTGATCGGGGCAGGCAGTTCGACTCGCAGCTATTTCGCAACATCGCATCACTCGTCGGCGCACAACACTCGCTCACGACTGCCTACCATCCTGCCTGTAATGGGTTAGTCGAGCGTTGCCACCGTCAGCTTAAATCAGCCATCATGTGCCACAACAGCAGTACTTGGTCAGAAGCCTTGCCACTGGTGCTTCTCGGCATGCGTAGTGCATGGAAAGAAGATTTGCAAGCTTCTTCGGCGGATTTGGTTTATGGAGAGCCACTTCGTCTCCCCGGAGAGTTTTTGTGTCCTGGTGCAGATGACCTATCCAGACAAGATTTGTCAAGTTTCACGTCACGACTAAGAAACCAAATTGTCAAACTATCTCCACAGCCAACCACTTGGCATTCAAATAAGACGTTTTATATCCCTAAAGAATTATCTTCATCATCACATGTATTTTTACGCCAAGGTCCACTCAAAAAATCTCTTCAACCACCGTATTCAGGCCCCTATAAAGTCCTGGAACGTGGTGAAAAGACCTTCAAAATTGAGATTCAAGGGAAATCCATAACGGTCACTATAGAGAGGCTGAAGCCAGCTTTCATGGCGACCGCAGACATTCCAGTAGATCAGCAAGCCGCAGCTCCACCGCCAGTTATTTCGCCAGATCCAGTGAAGAAAACTCGCAGTGGTCGGGTAGTAAGGTTTACCGATTACTATCGCCCGTAGCAAGGCACGGTCTCGGCGGGGGAGTACTTGTAGCGGATATTAGTACAGCGGCTTCGTCCGTGTGTAAATGAGTTCGCGCACACGGACCGTCGCGCGCATATCGGCGCAGCTATGTCTCTACGGTAACGAGAGTAACAAGCCCGTACTAGCTGTCCGATCTCTCTTAACTTATTTATTTAATTTGCATTTTATTTAACATTATCATTGTATATTTAACGTTGTAATATAGTTTACCTTTTACTAAATCTATCTATTATTTATACAAGAGCTCCCCTGTACATATAACCTACAAATTCATTGTGTGTGTTAAATCATTTGCGGCCACCAGTGGATCCCTGTGAACTAATTAGTTCTTCAGGATCTCCCAATCAGTTTATGTCGGTGTAAATATTTTACTTGTTTCCACTAAATCTGTATGAGGTAGGTTCATATTAGCCAATGTTTTACGTTATCTACCGTAAATAACATGCAGCATCACAATATATATGCGAGTATTAGCGGAAACGGATATACGGATACACCTAAACCACAGAACCTTCAGTTACGTATTGTTTATTTCGAGAAGGCGCGTGCTGCTGCGGGGAAAGTGACGCGCAAACAACTGCGACGCAGCCCGAATAAAGATGAGCATTTTGTCGCTTCGACTCGACTGAGCAATAATAATGTTTGTAGAAAGCTGGGCTTACCATACGGGCGCGCCCTTCGTAATCCATAAAAATCGGTCTCGCTTTCAACCGTGCCGGCCGTATGGATGCGGGCGGAAACCTGATCGGTTACTCAACCTACTTATTCGCGGAATTTAATATAGGTATGCCATGCAATTACTGGCTTCGCATGAATAATGGTGACATTTCTGGAAATTTCTTTTACCCTTTATGTAGGTTTAAGTATCGGTGATGCAATTTTTTGAAAGTAAAAGTTTTGGGACTGCATTTCTTTATCTTAGTGGGCCAATAAAGTAAATTTTTATATTATGGAAAAATTACGTGTTGTCGTATTGAAACATGTTTCATAATGTAACTAATTTACCCATATAGCTATTAATTAAGAATTAATATTTAGCTCGTATCTTAATAGTGGCTTTTAAATATATTTCCCCTTCGTTCACCTTGGATACCCTGCTGAAATTTCGGACTTGAAACCGGGGGAGCTAAAATTATAAAAAATGTTCGACTTCTCGCTAAAAGGCGCCCGCGCTTTTCTTCTAAAAATAACAGATAAGTAGGTACTCATGTTTGTTAAATAAGTACATAACACATCTAGGAAGTGCAGAAACAGGCTTGGTAATTGTTAAAAAAGTGAACACTGTAGGTACTGGTTGTCTCTGAATTTCTGGCCATACCGCAAGCTATAAAATGCCATGAAGATGTGAGTTAATAAGGTAAAAATATTGCGTACCCTGTTATCAGGCTGTGGTTTTCCAATGCCGCCACCTTCGGACCAGTCGTTCTGTTGACGGTTGGTTGTAGGTGCCAACTTTTGCAGTTCAGCGGTCCAGAACCAACCGTTGACTTCGTTAGGAAGAAGATCAGGTCGATTGCAGCCTTTGAAGTCACAGAGGCGACCCGAAGTCCAGATGTACTTTACCTGAGAAAATTAAATAAATTTAGCTTAGCTGTCCTGTTTCGTATGGGCACCATAAGGTGGATTTGGTACCTACTATCATCCCGGAGAAACGGCGATGTATAGGTGTACCCATTTGACTACAGTATAGTCTTGTGTTGTCCGGGTTGTGCCTAACGCGAGCTTACGACGAGTAACTGTGCTGATTCAGCCATATAGGCTTCTCATGCCATAATTAATTCATTACCTCCTATATCATGCCATGTGGTCTCTACAGCCTCAGTGAGCTAGGATTATTTTCTACTATGAAGTGAGCTGTCTTAACATAAGGCTTTTATTGGAATATTGTCTTAGGTGTAGGTATTCTATAGTTACATGCATAGGTATATAGAGCAGATATAAATAAGTACCATACATTTTTCATTATGCAACCGCTTTCTAAATAGTATCTAAAAGAAATAGTTGTATAGAACCTATTCTAAAGGACACTAAACACGAGGCTGGGAGCATAGGTCTTCGATAACACGACTTGTTACCGCCCCTCATTACCATTACAATGCATGTCGCCGTTACCAGTTCAGCAATTTAGCGGTACCTAGGTATAACAATCGCGAATAATCCCTTTGTTTGTGTCCAATGTATGCTAATGGACATTCAAACAGTATTATCTCTATGTTGTGATTAAATTGGTAAGTGAAACCTACTTGGATGGCATCATAAATCACTCAATATTCACCACTGTGTGTAAGTTTAGTTCCAAAAATTGGCAATTGTAGCGCAATCATCATCATTACCTTACCGAGATCTCTATAAAAACAACAGTTCAAGTTTTTAGATACATCCACGACAAAGATATGGGTGAGTTTAATTAAAGAGGTGGACGGCTGTGCCTTGGCTCGACTTGGCATTGCATTATTCAGCAAGTATTATAGGTTGTATAAGATCTAACTCTTTGCACAGTATAGGCATAGCAAGTTCCAGACCCACCCCAGAATACCTTGGCTTGGCCCCACTCCAGAATCCTTCTCGTTCTACTAGAATCCTTGTTTACCCACCCTATGAGTGAATGCACTTTGCCCACCCCAGCAAAAAATAATTGTTGCACAACATCACATTCTTAGTATTCTAATATTTCTAATTAATTACATCTTTCAACCATATAGCCATAAACCGAGAAATTATGTTCAAACAACTTTGTTTGAATAACATGTTCGTGGTCAAATATTGGTCATTCATCATCATTGCTTACTCAATACTTAGCCAATGTTTACGTACTCGGATTATGCACTTCAAATAAGCAATTATTAAACAAATATTTCTTTGTCTATTGTCATATTCATAATCTTTATTTTATAAATACATATTTAAATAGCCTTGCGGTTGCACCTCATGGTTACTGCTCAGCTTTTTTGGGTCGTAGCGTGATGTTATATATCTTCCTCAAGAATTAAGATATCAAATGCAAAAATATTTTCCAAATCCAAAAACTCAAATTCAAACAAACAAACTCTACTTTATTCTTAGTATAGATAGATATATCATTTGACAATGTTTGTTGTATAGTACCTTTACTCATATAGGTAACAATGTACCTAGATAATCTACCTTTACAATTTTACAGTAAAAACTTTGTTTTCTCAACAATTAATGGCGTCGCATTGATGGCAATAAAAAAAGGGAAATTATACAAAGCGGAAAGCATAATCACATATTTCTCGGTTTTCTATTCAGCCTTTGTTATAATCGGATATCTAACGATAGCAGAGACGTAGAATTTAGAGGAAAGTTACTGACTAATCTGGTTAATTTCCAATTTTCCAAATGCCGAGATGATTCTATTAGACAAATGATTAAGATAATCATTGATTGCATTGCAAACACTTTCCATTTTAATGTAGGTACCTAATTCTATGAATGCTATGATTTTTCAAACATATGTTTCATGGACGTAATATGTATATTTTAGAATTTTAACTAGGTATTCAATGTTAGTGACACTTTCTGTTGTGTATTTTCTCTGCATCTATTGTCTTTCATACATTCAGTGTGTGCTATGTAGGTCATGGGTAATAGTGTCATTCCTTGTGGAAATCTTGAAAATTGTTTTTGTTATGTTAATATGGTAATTTAAAAAGAGATCAAGGTTTACAGAAGGTTTCAAACAATGAATCAATGCTCAGCTACGAATATTATTTGAATCTAAAAAATCTTACCTTATCCTGAACAATACGGTTCTTAACCCATTCGTTTTCGTCGCTGGTCTCAAGTGAAACCAAGTCCATGCATCGCTGACGACAGTAGTTCCTTGCACTCAGCCAGTCTTCTTCCACATTACGTAACGCGGAGTCCCGCCATGAAAAGAAGTAACCTTTGTCTGAAAAATTATCTAATGGTTAGTAAATTGTATAGAATAAGTAAAAAAGTTGAAAACATTTTGTTTGTCAAAATTATATATTTTGGATTGTTTATATAAATGTTAGAAAATAAAAAAAATAAAACAAAAAAAAAACCGCCCGAACAGGGACTTGAACCCTGGACCCTTGGATTAAAAGTCCAATGCTCTACCGACTGAGCTATCCGGGCTATGCGAGGTCGCTCAAAATAGCGATATAGTTTTCGTATACGCAAAAAACGTTTCTTTACAGCTTCAGTGACTCGGTGAAAGAGACAAAACATTATCAGACTCAAACGATTTTATCAGCTTTGCTATATTTTAACAACTTGTGCTTATAATTTCACAGTTTTACATTTCTGGCTTCTTTCCCGCCATTTTTTCATGTAGGTAAGTAATTACTCTGTCGCTTTGTATGTTTGTACAAAAGTATTGTTATATTCCTTGCTTTTTACTCAATAAATGTAACATGTAACAAGAACGATTATTTCTGCGTTCCTACCAAAAAAATTCACAAAAACTCTACCTTTCAGGTAAAAGTATCGTAGGTATCTAATCTAGTTTTGGTCTATAATTATTGTTAAAAATTCTAAGTATGTAAAATGACTTGCCATTCAAATGAGATTACATTTAATTACAAAATGGTTCTTACAAAAAGTACACATTAAATAACTCTATCTTATCTACCAAAGTCTACGTTCCTTAGGGAATATAACAAGTAAAATTTTTGAAATAACTTGATAATCTTTAAGATAAGAAACTGGAAATAAAGGTAAAGGAAGTTAGAAAATATGACATCCTATCTCTAAAACCGTAGAAAAAATACCTCGTCAATATATACGTACAAAATTATAATCAACACCATGGGAGTAGCTTTTACTTGCTCTGTGGGTGTAGCTAGGATTTTAGATTTTGTTCGGAGTCTTCAGAGGGTGGGGAAAACGCAAGGAAAGTCTAGATTTTGTATATTTTTAGCTTGACCAGTGCATCTAACAAATAATATAGTAATCATAGCAGCTTAATATGTATTAATCTTCTAACATAGGTAGTTCTAATGATATAGGGAAGGTGAGTTTATAGGTGATTTAATAAGGTTTTAGAGGTAACCCTAGTCAAAGGGTCATTGTAATACTTACTGTCGGCAAATCTTTCGTGGACAACTCTTTGAACACATTGTGACGGAACTGGTGGTTCTAAAATTCTGCCGTTAGGAAACTGCGCGTGCGCTAACAGCGCGTAGCTCGCCAGAACTAACAGTGTTGTGATTTGATGCATTTTCTGAAAATAAAGAATGCGAATTGTTAACGAAAATGGAATATTTAAAGGAGCTGTAGAGATGTATCAGGGAATTTAGGAATGTAGAGTAGGTATTGTATTTTAGAGTGACTTTCACAAAATAGTTTGAATCCCTTCGTCTTAATGTTGGTAGCATTGGATTTGATGAAAATAATCAACTATGAATATACATTATTGGGTAAGAATATGTTGAATGTTGAGTCATTCTACTTTGATACTGTGAGATGATCCTACAAGGGATCATATAATTTCCAATAAATATCCCAATTTGATCCAGCCGTGCGAGCATTACCGCGTAGAGAAAATCTACAGGGGTTAGACAGAATCTACAAGCGGTAACATGACGTCCTCATTGCGTCAGTTTGTCTATTCACGACCTTTGTCACGTGATCCCTTAAAAGACAAACTCTCTAGGGATCACGTGACAAATGTCACAAATAGACAAACTGACACAACTGAGGACATCATGACGTAGATTTTGTCTACCCGCGGTATACATATAGATATTGTCTACAGTATACACTAATGAGATTCTTTCAACACGAGTCATGCTCTCGTTCTATGTTCACCTTTGATTTCACAGTGCATTTAAATGCTTTTTTTATTTATAGTTTTATTAAACAAACTATAAATAAAGTGGAACATGGTTAAAAGTACATAATAATAATCCTTTGCTCGTAGGATAATAATTTAGATTCAAGAATGCTGAATTGATTTTTGAAGGGATTCGTGAAACTCTGAAACACACACTATTGTACATTTTCTTCCACATCCACTTCTTATTTTTAATGTAAATTGCCACTATGTTCCACAATATATTGATACCTACTTTAGTTTCTTATCAGTTTAATTTTTATATGAAACGTTTTAGGCTCTACATTTCTCATAAGAATTAATTTGCCCGGTATCAGCCTAATGTACTTTAAAGAAGGCACCTATCCATAAATATTTATTTTATATTTATTATATTCACTGATTATGTAAGCGGGATTACCGGCAGGTGTTTAAAAAAATTCAAATGTTTTCTAATAAAATATACTTGAACTTCATTCTTTAAATTAAAACTGGTTATTCAAGAAAATTATTGAAGTTTGTTGTGTTGCCGTTGGACTAATATGGTGATCGGAAAATAGTATTTTTTTATTTAAAACATCGACCGAATTCTATCAATATAAAAAAAACGTTTGGCCATAATGAAGCGTAAAGGTCACGTAGGTAAGCATATAAAATTACGTACACGTTTAAAATCAACAGTGACGACAAATTACGACAAGTATTTTTTGTAAATATTGAATTAAAGGAAGGATGTCATTTATAGAGTTGTAGCTACCTACATTCTTGACAAAGTCAAACCAATGAACGTACGTATCTTTAAAAAACTGCTATTAGAACAGAGCTATTATGCTGTTGGGCTATTTCACGCAGTTACCAATCACCCAAAAAACAAATAGTATATCCAAAGAGTATTTTTTTTTCATTTAAGTACACAACAATATAAAAACCTTAAAATTAATCTAAACATTAAAAATAACTAAATAAATCAGGTTCGCGTGGAATAGTGGCAATAATACTGGCTGCATTTCCCCTCTTGTCATCAGAAGATAGGTATAATCAGTCGAGGGGATATATCTTTACAATAGTTCTAATTAAATATGAATACATTTTCAATCTCCACGTGATCGCTGTCTACACTCTACACCATTACACATCAAACGTGAGCATATAATATATCCTGTATACTTTCTCAAAATGATATCAATATGATGCATCTGAACTTGTAACTTTCTTATTTCAAATAAAAAACCTTTAAAAATTCCAAGCAATTGCGTTAACATGACATATTTACGATGGTCAATAACTATTAAACTATAAATTGTGTAGGTATATGGGTAGTAGCGGCGTGGGTCGAACCTAGGACCGGTCCTGTAGAAAGTGACCTTGCCTTCACCCATGACTCCTCAACAGGAGTTCATTCCACTCAAATATTTTTGATCATACTAACTACTGTGGAATCATCGCTGGTGAATAATACAGTATTATAATTAAGTAGAATAAAAGTTAGAAATTTGTTTGTCGCGTGAAAATCTATTGAAAAATTAAAATCATTGCTGAAAAATTCGTGGCAATAGCTAACAGATGACGTCCAAGCGTTCAATACGCTGATATAATACCGATAATGCATTGTAACTTTTACTCTCAATAGTCCGATCAACGAAGGTAGAGGTATAAAATAATTCAGAAACTGCTGAAACATAGTTTCATAGAATGAAGAAGTAGGACTCTAGTATAGCAATGTTATCTTTATTGTTCGGAGTCCAAACTTCGGACTATATTTTCATTTAGGTAATTTAAATATTTCAAGTTAATATAAATAATTATCAAGATAAATAAATTAAACACTACGAAGTACGGTTACACTCAGACTTCAGAAAACAATTTTCCATCACACTGTTTTGTATTGTCATTTTGCACGCAGTGTGTGCTACAATTTTTATGTAAGCAGCATTATTTCCTTGTACCTACATCATTATTTAAGCAAGTTCGAGGAAATGTAGATATGTAAGTTAGTAGATTTCTGTAATAATACATAATTATTATGAAAACAAAACGAACGAAGTAGCTATTATTTTATACCCATGAATATGTATGTATATATTAGTATTTTTATTTTTTTGTTGTTTGCTCATGTATGCTGACGTATGTAATCCAGTGGGGTAGACAGAATAAGGAAAGGTCCTCCTACTCCTTTACTTACTTCATTCTGTTTTCATAATATAATTTTTGGACAACTTGATAAATCAATCGAAAGTGAGACTAAAGTCTGTGAATGTAAATCGATTTATAAAAATATTTTTTTGTTTTTGTGGTCATATGACCCTGTTTAAATATATTATTTTACGAAAAATCTCCTAAATTTGAAAAAATAATATTAAACTGACCTACTTATATGTCTATGTTATTAAAAAAAATGTAAGGATAATAACTTACTTGTCAGGTTGACCTTACTTCACTCACTACAGCGCAAGACTGATGCGGCGGCGACACGAGCGTTTGTTTTATACGCAGGAACTATGCGCCAGCGCAAACCATCTCGATCTCGCACCCTTCTAGTTCCGGGGTGGATAATGTGACATTGTGACTTATGGATACTCAGAACTACTTGGCTAAAATTCATTATGTAATTAGAAACCTATGAATCCTAACTAAACTTCTACTACTACTACTACTACTACGTTCTACTTTTTCCCCGGATATCCTTGGATATATTTTTATGACACATTTTAAAGAAACCCGCGGACAAAGCCGAAGCGCAGTGCTAGTACCTACATAATATATGAGTAAGATTTAAAACATCATTGGGTCATACAAACTTACGTGAAAAATTGCACGTAAAAATTTTCTTCCAACCAAAATGTTCATACGGTAGTAGACTGATGGTTGCCCTTAGGTTTTCTTGGTATTGCATGGCATGTGGCATGTGATGATGGAGGACGACTAAATGAAGATTTTCTTTGATTTTTTTTGTATATTTTTCATAAGTACCTACCGGAAATGGAGCGAGGAAGTACCGACGTTCTTCATTGTACACCAACCTACCTATACTGGTTCATCCAAATCTGTGTTACCGTTACGGCCGTTAAATAGCAGACATTTTAACTTTTAGGTAAGTAGGTATATATAATTTAACATGTAGGTATAAGATTTTATAATTATAATTATATATAATTATATAATAAATATTAATTCTACCCGGTCTCAAAACATTTTATCTTTTTTTTTTTTTCTTTCTTCACGGGTTGCCTTACGCTCCCGAAACCGTGTTACGGTTCCAGGGTACCCAGCGGAAGACCTAGTCTCCCTCGTTTAGCCGATGGTATTTGTGAGGCTATATCTAACGAGTGGCTAGTTCTGTTGAGATATATTTAGATGTAAAAGCCTCTAAGTGTGGTTTGTCGGATTATGTACATAAGTTTTTAATTAAAAAACCCATTGGTACATGGCCGGGATCCGGGATCGAACTCGGGGTCTGCCTAGTTAATACCAGACGTCTTAACCACTCGGCCACCGACACACCTTTTTTTTTCTTCTCGTTTTCAATCCATTCATCATAAGAAAGTTGTGCATTGGACTTGGAAGAATTGAAAAAAAATAAAGCAACTCTTGGGAGCAACCGCTCTACATTTAAAAAAAATATCGTTTCAGGCTGGATATGAATCTGGTACCAACTTAGCAACATAACATTGTAATAGTCGTAAGAAGATCAGAAAGTTGTCAAAAAAACGGAATAATAATTTCTCTTACATTGTGTAAGAACTCATTTATTAATGAAAATGTACTCGCAACAACCTACTTATTTAATGATATACCTATTTAATAAATGTAATGATTTACACAACTCGACATTATATGTCGAACAATAATATTATTGTATAAACTTTACTTCTTTGAAACCTGAACCGTCTGCATCCAGGATTATAAAGGTGATTTTGCTCTCGTCGAATACCATTTCTTCTCTTCTGTGTTGATTACAAACGCGTCTTTAAATAAGTTCTTTACAATTTGAATTCGTACCAATACAGTTTCAGTGTGATTTAAAACATTTTATTCAAGTAGCATCATTGATTCGTCACAACGACGCCAATATTCAAAGCTGTTTTTTTTCCTCCAGCTCAGTACTGTCTTGTAGCAGAATGTTTGGGTGCAAACTTGGAATACACAATATGCACTGTTTGTGAGCGAGCTCCGTGTTAACTCTTTATTGCATAACTCTAAATTTTATCCAGGGTGTATAAAATAGCAAAATTTATTCAGTAGGTGTGAGATATTATTCAATACGTATATGTAGGTATGGCGGCTAGGTAGGTATTTTAAATTGAATTATAGATAAGTATAGGGAAATGTATGGAAATGGCATCTCAAACAAATGTGATCCAAAACTTGTTGCCCATGGACTGTTACTCTATTTCCTTGTGAAGAGATAGAGAAAGAAAGAGAGGCGTTATTTATGGAGCACAAAATTTTCATATTTATATAATACTTAACTTTATTAAAATAACGTACTTCTAATGGCCGTTTTCATCAAACAATCACTAGGTCATTTTGGTTAAGATTGTTTTTCGTTTCATCATTCAAAACTGCTAAGAACAAACGCCCCCCCCTGCTTACGGCTATTAGTGTTAAAGATGCGGTTTAGTTTTTCATCAGTACTAAAATTCACTCATACAGACAGACGTAGTTGTCTGCCTGCTCGTAATTCGTGCCCGGACTGTATAGGATGGAACCTATAGTAATGCATTCAAACATTTTCACTTTACATAATTCTACCGCTGACAAATGTCCAATAGAATGTTATACATGCATACTCGTACACTGTGTCCCAGAAATAGTTTCCTTTGTATATTGAGAAATGTTTTGTTATATTGTTGTTAGCTTTTCCCTATATGATATTATGGTAGTATTAGAAGCGGCACGAAGGCTCAGCTCAGCACATATAATAAAGTATGAACGTTAAAATGTTCTTATAAAAAAATTGGCCAAGAGCGAGTCGAACTCGCGTGGAGAGGGTTTCGTACCATTTTTTCGGTCAAAACTTTAAGATAGGATTTAGTTTAGTTTACGTTTAGTTTTTCCTGTAAACTATAGACAGGCGCGGGCCCTACATTCCCTATTTTTTTTAATTTTAATATTTTCGAAGATAATGGGGGGGGGGGTGGTATGGTAAATTTTCGTATATTTTCTTTAATATAATTTAAACTATGCATTTTAAATTATAAAAAAATATAAGTATTAAGAGTATTCTTTTTAACGAGCCCTTTTATTTTGATATGTCACATAATGCACTTGAAGAAAGTTTTAGCCCCCAAAATAGAAATTCGATTATTTACGCTATATGCAGATTGATTGGGTCATGAAACTTTATATAAGTACCAAGTTTCATCATTTTTCGTCCAGTAGATTCGGAGAAAATTAACTGTGACAGACGGACAGCAGCCAGACACAATATGAGTGATCCGTTTCCGTTTTTTCATTGGAGATGTTCGGAACCCTAAACAAGTATTAAAAGACCAATCATCTAGTCAAGTCAACGGAAAAAATATTTCCCTATAGTATTTAACCTTGAACTAAAATAAAATCATCAAACAAATGACTTAATTATAACAGCTAATATTTGTATTACGACACTGTTTTAGCCAATTAGCAAACAGGTACAATATTTATTGGATTAAATTCCATTCCAAATCAAATAATATTGAGGAGTCAGCATCAAAAATATACCAAGCTAAGTAACTAAGTACACTTCTGAAAGAACTTTGAGGACATTACACAACCATTCGCGTCGGATTTTAAAAACCCATGTGCTCATGCTCATTTGATGACTCTTATAAAGCCGATTCCTGAGTAATTTTGATGTCTATGGTCATAGATGCTCAGATGCTCTGTAATGACTATTTCTCATGGGTGCTGGAGCACCCGAGCGCCCCTGTACACAACGTAATAATATCTAAGGTGATTGCAATGACAAAGCTGAAGTTGATATGAGATCGTAGACACCAAAGATTGAAAGAAATTTGTTTATTGAAAGACACCTATAACAGCACAGCGTATGCATAATATTGAGTATAGGTTATAGGCTGGCCGGCCCCGATCTCTGTGTTATAGTCCCAAGAAATATTGCACCAGCCTTAATTTTCACACGGTTCCTGTGACGGTTTTTATGCGATGCGAGAAACCGTATAATTGAAATAGAACCTGATGGAATACCCAGCCTTATATTCTGCATGCATCGGCCTATAGGCTATATAGCCCGATTAAGAGGATGTATAGAGCTAAATGCGAGTTTTAGGATGCGTAAAAGTACATGATCCACTGCATTGACCATAATCAAAAAAATATATGATATTCTTGAGGTTATGCGTTATTAAGATACTGTGTTCAAAATATAATACAACTATATTGATTCGATAGAAAAAAATCACGAATGTACCTCTAAAAAAATATTTTACTGTCTAGAAACAGTACTAAAATGCATGCAATGATTCTGATTTTTTGACAGATTTTTTATCTAGCAATATACTATCGTAATACTGTTCTATTTTTTAATAAAGTTTTCAGCAAGTTCCTTTATTCTCATTTTCGAGATTTTATGTACGCACTGCACGCGTGTGTGCGTAAGCGCTCGTGTACCGACAGTACCGGCTGCAGCCTGATGCTATATTATTAGTGGCAGCCACGTCGTTTGGTGTGCATGTGTACCCGCGTGGGGGCGGTGCTATCTCTCAAGGTCATTGGCTCTATTCAGCGTCTTAACAGGGAAGTTAACCATGACAATAATTTGCCCGTCGGTGATACTTAGCAGTTGGATAAAGTCGAGTACCTACTCTACCTATGTAGATTACTAAAGCCGAAGAATCAAAATTTTTTGAAAGGTATGATGTATATAAAAAAAGCGAAAGAGGTAGATCGGCATTCGATTGTCTCTGCCAAAACCTCTTGGGATAAAAGGCGTGATGATGGATAGATAGATGTAAGAATCAAATACTTTTTTTTTTGGAAGTTGGGTTATTATCGCTAAACTTTGTAATTCCTATATCTTCCGATAGAAAAGTCCTAGGTACGCCCAAAGTTTCTTCCCTACATATCATTGCCTATTATTGAAGTACAAGTGTACCTATGTAAAGAAATTCCGGACGTTTTCTTTTCTGGGGGCCTGATTACCTGATATATGCAAAGAAATAACCGTAGATCGTTTCAGCGAAAATAATGTTACAAGAATATTTATGGGCTTATTTCACAATGTGTAGATTTTCCAGTTTCCTAGGTATTTAGTTTGCGCTTTTATACAACACCAACAACATGTGCTCAACTCAAATTAAAACTAGACCTAAGTAGGTATGTTATCTATCATAGCAGCTTTTATTTATATAGATAAGTGCACGGCAGATTACGGTGAGTAGGTGAAATCTCGATATTACCTTACTTATGCCACCTAATGTTTGATAAACGAAATCTATGTAGGTATGTGTGTAGTACCTATGCTAGGTACTAGGAACTTTCCCTTTTTAGGGTTTGCCGTTTGTCTGGCTGGTTGTTTGATTGCTGTTTATGTAAGCAAAACACAATGAACATAAAACTCAACTCAAGTAAGTAAAACATAAAATGCGTCACCACAGACTCACACTGCTTCACCTGTAATATAATAGGTATTAGTTAGTTTCATGATACACACACCTTCACGACGGCCTTTAATGTCTTGCGGTGTGGCCAGAGACACCAGTAACAGTGTCCACTTTTTGCCAGTTGTCCATATTGATTCATTAATATTATGTTAGAGTAGCTACTATTATTAATTTTGTGTTAATACTTACATATAGCTAGTAATTAGTATCATATACTTACTTACTATTATATAATTAAAATATGATAATTTGGTATTTGTTGTCGTTGTAGACGTAGAGGGATAATGGATTTGGGAAAGGATGGGCAGGGAACATTGTTCTTATTTAAAATCGTATAAATCGGGTAGATCGTAAATAGATATGTCTGAGGCGGTACGAAAATGTACGAATGGAGTACAATTTTCAATAGGTAATATGGGCTATCGTAAATCGTAAAGGGAAATAATAAAAATATGTAATAATGAATAATTTGGCTCTATCCTGAGTTACTTTTGCCTTATTATATCCTCGCCCTATTACGAGAAACAATCGCAGTCTTGGCTTTGGCCTTTAGTATAAAAAACAAGTAAAGACTTGGCTTAGGCCTGCAATCCGTCCAAGACAATGAAGACATGGCTGTATGCTTTTAGATAGACCTTTGTCTTTTCCTCGGATACGACCAAAAAAAAAAACAAGTGTCAAATTGTTGTAGGGAATGGAATAAAGAATGAAATGATTTAATCGAATGATAAAAAGTGTTGTGTTGTGATTGTGAAACCTGCAATTTTTTTATTTTCGTTAAATTTCTTTATGAAAAGCTAGAATATCTAAATATAATTTGTTGGCGATGTTTTGCTGTTTGAAAGGATGCCTAAATGGCTTCAGTTTGGCACCTAGCGTCCCTATACGTCCAAAGGAAAACCCTGTCCAACTTGATACTCTACACATGGGTCAGCATTTTTGTTTATCACATAATTTCTAATATTTCTCTACCTTAAAATTTATAAGTTATAACGCGGTTACCAAACCATACTATTATTAAAACTTCTTAGTTCACTAGTTTTGCTGTTCAACTGTTGATTCTGATAAAGGAAAAATGTGTGGGTGGACTGTTTTCCATGTTTACAAGTGGTTAGAAATACATTGTTTGTCTGGTCTTGGACAATCAATATAGTAAAAATAACAGCTCAAATTGACTTTAACTAACTGTTAAGTATTCACTTCTACATATCATTTACATTACAGGACATGAAGTGGTTGTGGTCAAGGGAGGTCAAAGAGTATGTGGTTCTGGATGTGCATTAGGTAATTTTCCCCTGGTACAAAACAAGGCATACTTTGAAGTTAAACTTCAACAAGGAGGTGTGTGGGCCGTAGGACTTGCTACTCGGGATGCTGATTTAAACAGAGTTCATGGTAATTTTTTAAGGTTTTATTTTTGATAGAAAAATTGATAAATGTTTAGAAAAAATATTTTTATTTTATTGTGCAATTTCATCAAATTTTGAATGTACCAATGTATGTATTTTACTAATATTTTTTCTGATATTCTACTGACTTTATTAGCCATAACCAGTGAGTATGATAAACATTGTCCACCTTCTTTATGTTAATTGAAAAGCTTTAAAATCAACCACAGGCTTATTAATATTATTATTAATTAATTATTTAAAAAATGTTAGTCATATCATTTTTAAAAACAATTTATTCATACTTAATCTTAACTAATATTATAAATGCGAAAGTGTGTTTGTTTGTTTGTTCTTTCACGCTGAGCCATGTCTCCACATGATTTTTTTGCACAGTGACATAGGCTACTTTTTATCCTGGAAAAAAATAACTGTGAAGCTGGGGTGGGACTCTAATTAGTTTGTGCTGATTGATGTTTTATTAGTCAAACTATAAATGTTAAAAAGAAATATAATCGTTTTGTTAATAGCATTGACAATTAACCAAAGAAACCCGTTTAAGTATTCACATAATGTGCGGGACAGCCTTACCCTATTAGTAGTTACAAGGCTAGGTCACATGCTATGACATAATGCCCCAACTTTAGGACTTGGCACATGCACTATTCTGACCTTTGAAATACATGTTTAGAGAACAATTGATATTAGGGGAAGTTCCCAGTATGGGTTTTGCTTTTGTTCAGTGAGTCAGTGGGTAAACCTACTAGCTTCTTCCAAATGGAATAAAGAAAAACTTTCTATCTCTAATAGTTTTGTAGAACTCTTATGGTATTGTTTTCCATCATAAATCAGGTCTTCTACAGATACAATTAACCTATGTTTTAATCCCGGACATGAACTATTTATCCTCCAAGTTTCCTCAAAATCCGTTCAGCTATTGCATCAAAAATTTCGCATTTATAATAATTTAAATTAAAATCCGTATTTGTGTACTTGTCTTATTTCGTAAACACATAGAATAAAATATGCGGGTAAACAAACTTTACATGTCTTTTTATTGTTAAATTTTGAAATTCTTAAATTTTTTTCTTCTCACAAAAATAAATTTATTAACATAATAATAAGTAAAAATAACAATGCATAAAAAAAAGAAAAAACCCTTAAACCAAATATTTTTAGAAAGTGAATTTCCAGAGCCTCCTGCCAAATGTACCTAAAATATAATAAAGAGAATAATAATAGCCAGACTGCTTTATTTAATTTAGAAGAAATATTTTTAAATAGTTGGTGTGTTTAAAAAAACATGATTGTTAGATCTTCAAATATAAAATGACTTAAAAATGTAAATTAATATGTAAAATTGTTAAAATTTATAAGTACATATTTTGTATGACAAGTTATTTAAAAAGCAAAGATTGTTTACTAAATAAGACAAATTTAGAAAAACAGTCCTTAAATAATCTGTAACATGTGACTTGATATGTGGTGAATATGGCAAGTATTGGAGAGTCCATGAAATAAATGAAAACATGAACAAAGATATGTTCAATAATTCAATATTTTTACTCCATGCTTTATTATTCCTACTAATATTATAATTGCGTGCAATGGTGAATGTATAGACATACTTTTTATCCTAGAAATCACTAAATAAAGATTATACAATTTTTATTATATAATATTAGTATAAAGATTAGATTAGAACATGAACTAATATAATCTAATAAACATTCCAGGCGGAGTCGACAAAGAATCATGGTGTTTAAACAATGATGGCACAGTTAGAAATAATAACATAGAACTATATCAGTTATCACCGCCAACAAGGGACTCACCGACAGCCGACCTTCTCATCTCCCCAGGATCTCCTAGTCATAATGAAAATAAAGCAGATATTGAATTGACAAGTAATGGGATGACTACAGCAACTATGCCCGTGGAAGGTGACACTATTGGTGTGGCGTATGACCATATAGAGTTGAATTTCTTCTTAAATGGAAAGAGTATGGAGGTTCCTGTAAGGAATGTTAAGGGGACAGTTTTTCCTGCTCTATATGGTAAGAAAAATTATAAAATATTTTAAATTAGGTCTGCATAGATTTTAACCAGCTTTGAGGTTCTCAAAATGTTTGGCTACATAGGCCATTTGCTGTTTTTTTTTGTATTCTGCCTGCCAAATATTAAATGGTCCCTATATTATGTCGTACATATTCAACTTTTTCTCACTGATATAGATCCCCAGCGAGTTTGGGAAACAATGTTCTAAATAATACAAATATATCAAAATTGACGTATACCGACAGATGGCACTGCCGTCGTAATACTGTATCAATATCATATTACAATCGCCATGACCCAATGGAAAATCTTCCATTCTCTGTGTAGTTCGGACTGCTGAAATATAAATAAAATAAAAAGTTTCCAATTGCTGATCTACCACCCACCATTACCACATTATTTTTATCAAGTTATCTTAATTTTTTCTTCTTCACACGGCTCCCGGTACCATGTTATCATTCCCAGGGTACCTAGCAGAAGACAGCCTTTTAAATTGATATTATAAACGTGCGAAGCCAGGTCATGTTAACAAAATTATTTACAACATTTTACAGCATTTAACTGTCTGTTCGACACAGAATACTATAATAATATTTTATTTCTATTTCAGTTGATGATGGAGCTATTTTAGACATAATACTTGAAAACTTCCTCTACCCTCCGCCTTCGGGATATGAAAAAATAATGGTGGAGCAATCTCTACTTTAACAAAAACTGTCTATATAATTACATTATTGTGGCTGTGCGAACGTAATGGGAACATGTATTTAAATGTGTGCTAGCCGCTTTAGTTTTAAGATAAGTCATCTGATAATATTAATATTGTATAACCTACTACGTATCTCGGTTGCTAACGAAAAGTGATGGTTACCGGTGGGGTTAGCATACTTAATAAAATTTCTTCTTCCATTGTGGCTCTACCATTAACAATGATTTATTTGCCAATGTCAAGTATTATAGCCGTTATAGTATCAATATGCCGATAATTGGTAGCTTAGATGATCCCGCTGACTGTGATATGTTCTATTAATCACAGACTAATCACAACTATCATACCGCGGGCGGCATTAAATCGGATTCCCCATAATGTCACGACAGAACGCGTGCGTCGGTTGCCATGACATGACGTAGAATCTTAATAAAACTTAGGAAAAACGATATCGTTTCGTGTTGATTTGGAGACGTCAAACGTCAAAGAGCTTTGAAAAGTGTAAAAAATGGTTTGACGTTGATCGAATCAACATGAATTGATATCGTTTTGTTAAGTAATTTGAGTATGCTAACCCCACTGGGCCATAGTCGCACTAAACTGCCGAATAGAGCAAGACCAAAGTCAAAACCACCAATCAGTGGTCGCTCGCTCGCTCAATACGACGTTTAGTGCGCCAATGAGCCCGGTGACTTTTTTCTTTAGGGCTCCCGAAACAGTGTTATCGGTCCCAGGGTACTGAGCGAAAGATCAAGGCTTCCTCTTTTAGCCGCTGGTATTTGTGAGGCTATACCTAACGGGTGGCCAATTTTGTTGAGGTATAATTTAGATGGCCTCTAAAGTGTGGTATGTCGGACTATGTACATAAGTTTTTAATTATGAAAAACCCATTGGCACATGGTCGGTCCGTGGTCCGTCTAGTTAATACCAGACGTCTTTACCACTCGGCCACTGACATACTGTTTTCGTTAGCAATCGAGAATTCGAGATACGTAATAGGGTGGCTAATTCATTAAAGAATGGAATTGAAAATGACGGCTTTTGTATGGCATCTCGCTCACACAATATGTATAGAAGAAGCAAGAGGCAAATAGACAATCCGCCATTTTGAATCCCAGATTGTACCTTACTTATTACCTCTATGAAGTATACAAATGCATATAAATATTGTGTGGATGGATACACCATGAATTTCATGTTCTTGTCAAAATGTTGCATTGACTTGTTTTCAAAACAACAACATATCACAATAACTAAGGTAGATATATGTAAACTAACGGCTAACAAGAGCTGTCTTGAAAAATACGCTTTCAATGTATCAAAATTGCAATTATCGTACGCGTTAGCTCTTATAAATTAAATATTGAACGTGCCAGCTCTTAGTAATCTAATTATATCGTCATATGATAAAAAAATAAAATTGCTATGTAATTTGATCGTTTTTTGGCTAGCTTATTGATATGCTGGTGCTGAGAGAATAAATTTTATTTTAAAGTCTTGAGTTTACTAGAGATCTGAAATATCTTTAGGATTCTAATTAAAAGGAATTTATAGTTATTTGACATTCCTCAATAGGTACTGTATTTATTTAAAAAAAAATGTGACCAAATATGAATTTCTAGATAACCTTAATAACAAAATGTTATCAAAGGTCTTGGGAATTAATTTAATTGAAATTGTACAATAATGTATCATGAATGCACACACATTTTTCTCTTTATACATGCATACCTCCAATTTTAAAATCTATACAACCTAAATAAAGTAAATCAATTCATGTCCAATATTTAAGATGATCATTACTTACTTTAAAATTACGAGCATTTGTGTATTTGTTTGTCCTTGCACGCCAAAACGGCGCAACAGATTGAGGGGTTTTTTTTACTGAGATAACTGGAGAGCCGGAAACTTTTTATCCCGGGAAGATATCTCGTTCCCCCGGGAAAATGTTTTTTTTTATAATTATTATATTGAATAAATGATAACAAATAATACCTACATAGGTAGGTTAGTAATTTATTTTATTTTTGTATTTTTTTAATTTTTTTTATTGTCTACTTGACCTTTGAAATTGAAAATTATTGGCTAAATACGGGTCACGGGGAGTTGTACGAGTACAGTACACATTTTATATTGTGGCGATTGTGAAGTTAGCCGCAAATGCCTGCGCAATGGCTAATTTTAGCAGCATGGTCCGAATTGCGTCAACAGCCTGTATGTCGGCGAAGCGTGAAATGTGTACTGTAGGTATTTACATATATATCACGTATTTATTAATTATTTATGAATGACAAGCTTGTTTAATATGATGTAAGTATTTTTTATGTGAAATGTTTATTTGTATCGGTTTGCCATATTGCTTTATATTATTTTTGTGAAAAGTGCCCTGACGTATGGTTAAGACTAGGGATGTTACGGAGCTTCGACTCCGATTCCGAAATGTCGGAACTTCCGATTGATTTTACACCTCCGATTCCGACACTTTTAAATCGGAGGTTTTAATCGGAGGTCTAAGCATAGCCGATAGAGGAATGTCACTTGTTTTCAAGGAATATAATAAGTACCTACTCTCTACCGCTTGTGTCGTGTTTGTTACGCAATGTGGGTGGATGATTTTTTTTAGTTGCGTTTCAATTAAAGTATTTTTTTATGCTACGAAGCTTTTGTTCATTCAATATAATTTGCTACTTTTAGAGTCAATTCATTTGATTTAATTTGCTAACCCCCAGTTTACGATTAGTAAACATAACAATTGTCAAATACGTGAAAATGTATGGATCGAGGCTTTCAGAAACTGGAGGTAAGTGTTATTAAAACATGATTATTTTTATTTTCAACGCCTATGTTATGTAGGTTTATATTTTTTATTTTATTTTATTTTCTTAAGGCTTAGGTACCTCAACTTTGTATACAAATTTGTCTTCTGCCACCACCTCCGACTCCGACTCGACTCCGGTTCCAATTCCAACAAACCAAATTTAAAAACTTCGATTCCGATAAAACCACCTCCGTAACATCCCTAGTTAAGACATATTATCCTTGTATGATGAGATATTTTCTTAAACCTGAATTTTATAATATTGTAATGATTCCTTGAAAACAGTAATATGGATTATTATAGAGGTCTATTATTATTGTCATATCGCTTTAGGTTTTCATGGTTACTCGAAATTTGAATCTGTTATATTTTGATCTCAGGGAACTTTAATTTCGTTGCACCCTTTTTATTCAAGTTTCCAAATAAATACATATGACTCGAAGTACTTAACACTATTATATGTATTAGAGTTTTTCCACCTGTGTAAATATACGACTAATATTTTAGATTTTTGTATGAAATTACCTTATTTTTGTATAAAGTGTTTTATCTGCTTATGTTGACATAATGAAAAATCTGTATACATAACATTCTATCCATGCGAGCGTGACGGTATGTCTCTACATAGACAAAATCTCTATTTTAATAGAGATAAAACAACCGGTTCTTTTTGTCCTGCTTTATCTCTATGGGACATTATCACTCTCTCTTTCTAACTGAGATTCTGTCTACTGTCATGCTCACATGGATATTGTAATAAATGAACATCAAAGTAGGTAGGTATTTTGTAATGTAGTTTCTTATCTCTGTGATATGGTTAAACATTATAATGCTGCTCATGTAAATTAAACATATAATCACTACTTACTTATTATAGAAAAATACATATTTTACATAACTGTGGATTAAAGTTTTGTAGGTACATAAACATATTGTAGATACAATGCAAAGTTATTTATTAAGCTTGACTAAATGTATTAATTGAATCATTTGATAAAGTGTATCTTGACTTAAAATAGTATTTTTATTTTTAAAATAAAATATAATATCAAGCATTAAGGAAATATTTTTTATTTATATCTATTGGTTATATTTACGAAGTAGGTACAAAGTAATGTACTAAATTACATTCAAAAAGCCTGGCGTTTATACGAAATGCGGAAATGGTCAAATGTAGCAAATATGTATTTACCTAACCAATTGCGCTACCTATCGACTCTATATGAAATGATATATTTTTGTTTTAGAGAAACTATAAGAGCGTCAAGAAATTCTACATTTCGAAATTCACGTCGACGGAACCCTAGTCAAGTTAGTACATTCTTACATATTATTCTTATCTATTTTGTTTGTCTATTTGGTAGAAGTAAACTAAACTCATAACCTACTGAACCGAATTTGAAATTCATTCACTGTTATAGCTAAAGATACATAGGCTATGTTTATTAAAATAAAGTAGGTAAGGGTTTCGTAAGATAGAGCAACATTTGCAACTAAATCCGGAAAGTTGCTATTTTTTCGCATTTCAAAAAATTCTAGGGGCGAAAACTATCCCAACTAATATTATAAATGTGAAAGTGTGTTTGTTTGTTTGTTAGTCCTTCTTTTCGAACAAAACAACAGTTTGGAGGTTTCTTCAATGCTGTACAAAATCCTAACCTCAACGCCGAGCCACCACGAGATCTCCTTCTCGCTCACACATGCACCTGGTGTTATCTACCAGATCACGTCGAGATCACCAATATAGAAATGGCTACATGCAACAATCCAACGACTGTGAGTAAAAGGCAATACTCCCCAACCCAACGCGTGTCACTGGAAAGTTGTATATATGGCAATCTATTAAATATTTTCAATAGCACGATACAGTTCAATTTCAATATTGTGAGACAGTAGCGATGCGACATCTATCGACGCGATGTGCCGCCACAAGAGCAATGGGTCGACGTGATTGCACAGGAGAGTGCCATAGGCTACATTTTATTCCGGAAATTTCCACGGGCAGAGCCGGGACGGAAAGCCATTTATAAATAAATGGGCATATCTCAAGGGTTGTGATAACGATGTAAGTAGGTACATAATCTAGGATCCTTTATTCTTCGTGGAGTAATATGATCCTTCACTCAATGTTATCGAGATTTCCCTTCCTTTTGTGTTGCTCAATAATTACACCGGAAACAATGAGCAAATGATATCAGATTCTGTATACTACTGACTTCCTTGGCACTTATTAGGTACTTGAGTGAAGTTGTTAGCGCAAAAGGTCCAAAGATCTTATATCTAGATATATAAAACTGTCGTGTCGCTGACTGATTGACAACACATAGCCTAAACCACTGAAGATATAAATATGAAAAAGGGTAGGTGTAGGGGATGTAGAGGTGCACTAAGAAAGGATTTTTCGAAAATCAACTCTTAAGGGTGAAATGGGGTGTAAACTTTTATTCAATTAAACAACGCGTACGAAGTCGCAGACAACTGCTAGTACTAAATAACATTACATTTAGTATTTGTATTTTACTTTCGGCCGTCGCCCAGCTATTTAAAATAATTATCGTTGCCTTTTGCCAACAAGATTACAATCGCATAACTTTTAGGCAATGAATTTACTACTTAATTATTTACCTATGTATTTGTAATCTTAACTTCTTAGTACTCGCTATATGGCATAAGTAGGAAGTAATTTCGTGAAATGGGACGGAAATGCGTTACCGGAAGTAAATAAATTCTAATTAGAATCGAATTTTTAGGTTCTTTACTATTCACTACATACGTATTATAAAACAAAGTCCGCCTCGTTTGTCTAGCGAGAGCTAAGTTGTTACACATAAAAAAAAACAATTTTCGATTTTGACAGTCTGTGATGTTAAAAAGACTAATTTTTTGATTAGCTACGCTTCTTCTGAACTTTTTTCAGTTTAATTTCTAAAAATATATGCCATTGGTTACGTATGCCATTGCTGCCGCCGCTGCCGGCAAACTCTATGGGTCAGTACTTACTTCATATTTTTAATCCTTTTTGTGGTGCGATAAACCCAATGGAAAAACAAACCTATATAAAATATTTCATTCCATCTATCTATCTACGCCTTCTATCCCAAGAGGGGTGGGTATAGACAGAGACAATCGAATGTAATTTGTTACGATCCTGACATACCTCTTTCGCATAATATTTCCAATTATATTATTTTCCAATTCAAATTATAATTTAAAATCAGGCACCATCTAAAACTGTAAATGTGTTAACCCGCTTTTCACGATTGAAATAGGCTGCACAGTGAGATATAAAAAGAAAGCCACAAACAAAAGCTGAAAAGTGTCGTTTGAACAGTGACTACAGTAATGTGTAATGTCCAACAATCCTTATTCCGCGGCGACCGTCCGCGGTAAATGGCTTGTGAACGTGATAAAAGTCACTGCCGTGTTATTATGTTACTCTCTCTCTGTTACCGCTCTTATAACTACCACTTCGATAATTTGTTTTGTTACAAAACTAAAACATAGCGAAGATAAATGTACATGTTTATAGGTACTTAACTATTTTTGATGTGTAACATCTTTCCTCTCGCTTTCCTGCAATCAGTGGGAGTGATGTCGTGAAAAGGGATGGAAGCCGGGGAAGCGCGCGCTATTGATTTGACCAACGACCACCAAAGATACCAACCCATTTTCCGAGAGGTTGGTACTGTCAGCCAAATGTGTGCGTGTATGTGACGAAAAAGAGAAAGGGAAATAGAGAAGGAGAACGCAATAAAGTGTTAATGTTTTCAGGATATAATGTTAATGTGGCTTATTGCTAAGGTGAGATGTCAGATGTTACACATCATATGCGACTATTGTAAGACTCGCTCGTTTTTTTAAATTTATTTATTTAAGCACACGTACCTACAGATTGACAGTTTATATTATTCTGAATTACGTATAAAATACCTCTATAATAATATTACCTGTCTCTCCAAAAAAAGTGTACAGTTTTTAGTATTATTTTAACACACAATGTATAATAATTATAGTTGAAGAGAACAAAAATCTAAACAAACGAAATATAACCACTTCTTAACGAAAAAAACCGCATTCAAAACCAAAATTTGCTTTCCGCTTCAATTGTGCCTATAAAATTAAGAGTTCTTGATTTCTCCAGGATACCATCATCAGATCCTGACCTGATGACCATGGGATCACCTGGAAAGTATACCCTTTCAAACAAAAAAAATCCAAATCAGTCCAGGCGTCTTCAAGTAACATAAAAGATTCCGACGTTTGTAAACCTAGATACGAAACCGAATACCTAAATCAACATTATAAAAATAAATCCAGTTCAAAAGTAAATTCTATTTCACACTACCTTCCTACTTTCCCGTCATATATATAGTAGTCTGTGCTTCCTGCTACACAACCACCCGACACTCCCTATGTCATTACGTCTTTTTGTGTTGGCCAAGTCACATCAAATTTATATAATTTGCGAAATATACGTGTTATGCAATTTACTTATACTGGTGGAATAGAAAATTATCAAAGGATAATATGTGATTATGAAAATAAAGTGAAAAAGTAATAAATTACAACGAATTCAAACCACAGCGGTTTCATCGCCTGTTGGGGTTTACGTCGATTTGGAAAATAAAGGTAAGTACATGGCACTGTACCGATATAGTATATCTTACGTTAATATGTTTACAAGATAGTGTGTAGTAGGAAACAAAACTATTGAGGCCGCGGAAGGTTGCCACAGCGGTCGTTCATTCTTTTATAAAACAATATTTTTACTTTATTTTATTTTTAACACTGACTTATTTTTGTAAACAAAAGGAAAACTACAGTTATAAGAAAATGATATATATAGTTTTGTATGTTATTTGTAGATACTTACACGTATACCGGTATACCGTGTCTATTTTACATACATACGATAGGTACAAAGTAAATTCGAACGTATTGAAATTTAAAGTACAGTGTAAACTCTTTATAACGAATTTCAAGGGACTGAGCTTTTTTTTTCGTTACAAAGAGTTTTCGTTATACGGAGGGAAGAGAAAATAACCAATTACAATAATTTCTAATTTTACATCAGGTATCTTTCTTAGAAATTTCGGCACCTCAAAAGATTAGTTTTGTAAGAAAAACATTTACACTGTTAAATAATGTATGCTGTTGATGTCTAAATAGGAAAATATTTCTTCGTAATAGAGAATGGCTGTTGCGTTACAAAGAGTGAATCAATGTATGGGTTTTGTGGTAAACCAACCAAATGAGCTAATTTCTACGTTATAGAGAGTTTTTCGTTATAACGAACGACGTTATAAAGAGTTTACACTGTACCTACATATTTGATTGAATTTTGAAAAATATTGTCGTATGAACTGAGATTGAAATGTTTTCACCCAATGAAAGTGGATTACTTGAAGTGAAAACTTGTTGTAAACTCCGCTTGAATTTTCCAGACGTGATCTTGGCAACAAAGGAATTAAATGTTATACTTACTTATACCTAAAGTTTAAAGATCGTTCAGATCAAAAATTGTGTTGAAACCAATTTTCAGCCGTTATATATTGACCCAAGAAAGCGTTAAATTTTACACAAAAAGCTCGTTCCATTTTGATATCTACCTTCAGTTCCGTTAAAAATATCCATAATAGAAGCTTACTTCAAAGCGAAAAAACATCGCAAACAGTTAAAATGTAAATGGGATTTCTGTGTTAGACTTTTCACTAGAGTAGTTGCTTCAAAGTACAAAAGCGAAACATATTTCGTGACTGAAATGGCGATATCGGTCCGTAACAAAAAACATGAACAAACGTTCCGATAGCATCTGGCTGATATTGCGATTTCTATTTTCGTAGCTTGAGTTTTTTGAGTCTTTTTTGGACGTTACAGGAGAAGTTTAATTAAAAATTGTTCAAATTATAATTTTTTGGGCTCTCACTACCGAGAGTGGATTTATTGGATTCTAACAAGAGAATCTCGTCTCGTTAAGTGCAAATAAAACAGCTTTTTATACCTTTCGCCATGGTCCGCCATTAAAATTGTCTAAAAGAAAATATAAAAATACTAATTTCCAATTTAGTTTTCCTATAAAATAGGGACCGGACCTTGAAAGTTACTCTTACCTAACTTACTTTGATAGCTAAAGCAGATTTTTTTACGTACTTCGTTCATTCTGTTAGTCCAACAAGTCAATCTCGCACTTACAAACAACCCTGTATAAATTATTTTAAATTGTCTCATACAAATTTTCGCTCTTTTTATCACGCGTCCCCGTCGTGTATTTATTGTGAGGTGTCTCGGAGCTCCATTGTTCCACTTTTATTAAAATACCCATTTCGGACAATGGAAGGGTGCGAATTTATTGAACGCTCCAAATCAGGCTTGACTTTTCCTGAGTTACGATCTAATTCCAGATTTTTTAGAGAGAGAGCTCTTTTAAAGCATTTAAAGGTTCCTTTCTTTAATTCTTTTCCGCTCGCTGACATTTTTATTTGAGAGTTAATGGATTTTATTGAAAGCCATGCCTTTGAAAAAAGGCTAAAAGCCTTAGCTATGCGAAACAATACAGTAAGTATAATATAAGTTGTAATTGTTTTAATAAAAGAGGGCCTAGTCGTTTCTTTCTATAATAATTCACAAGGATTACGAAGGCTATTTCCTGAAAACTATTTTTCATATGACCGGAGCCGCAGGCAAAAGCTAGTGATAATAAATGAGTTGTAGTCAATGTAGATGTTATATTGAGTCAGAAGTCGGACAAAGCAAGTGTTGAGTGAGATAACTCGCACAAAGGGGTGTAATGTGTGAAACCATGCGAGAGTGACCAGTGGGTATGCGATTGGATGGGCTCACGGGACTCCTACGCTCTAATTGTTAAATGGATCATCCAGGACATATCTAGCGAAAAGCTATGTCACTGGAGATTTATTAACCTATCTTTGGTTATATTGGAACCTAGATAATATATGCAAATCTTTTGTAAAGGGTCTCTTTGTGCATTCAAATTTTCAGCACCTGTTTTGTGTTACGGAATTTTCAATTTAACTAGATATCTATTATTATTATATTGCTTTTCGAATGACTTTTAAGCGAATCTCAATTTTCGTGTTAATTCAGTAAGTGGAGAAGAGGATCTTTATTTGTATAATCAGGCACCCTCGTAACGCTATATAGGTTTTAAAATTTGTTAAATTTACAAAAATAATATTCTATTTATTACATTGAGCGAAACTTACCTAAATATAGTGTTTTGGAAACTTCCGCAGACTACTTTATTACCTATCTATTGAAATTGTAGCGATAAATTGATAGAGAGATTGCCTTCTGTCTTATATTCAACCTGATAGACCAGCATGGAAGTAAGAAGTAGGAAGTAGGTACCTACTCAAGTAGCAATACAATGGCTGCAGACAACTTAAGAAATATTTTAATGGCGCTCTTAGGTACATTGTAATAATCACAATAGTCATGAAGAATAATACGAAATCTTCACAATTGTGACTTATTGGAGGCTGTACCTAAACGTTTATTGTAAGAATGAAGTGATGCGAAAATTGAAGGAAGTCGTAGGCTATGTGCACATATAAAACTTTTCAGGAACACTAACATTAATCGCAGTTTATATTTTAATATTTTTAATGTTTTTGTTCAGTGAACCGGTTTTATGTGTGATATGCGAGGAAGAATACGAGTATCTTAAATTATTTTTTTTTGATGAAAGGTTCTAGAATAATACAAAAGATTTTTCTGTGCGCCTGATAAATATATTGCAGAAATGCGAAGGCTTTCTTTTCATTTTTACAAAGGCAGAGCGTGGACAATCTTTAGTGTGATAGATGTGGACACAGTCATGACGTGCCCTCCTAATATAACTTGAGTCGTTCTGTGAAGCTCCCGAGATTAGACCCCCTTCTAGTTAACTTGCCTTTCTACAGAGATTTTGTTAACTGAGCGAAACACGTAAACTTATTATAGACGCTACTTACAAATGGGAAGTTTAGAGGGTAAAAGGTACACTTTTGAATTATTATCTAGAATTAAACTAAAATCTAGCTACTTAAGACTGCGACTAACGCCTGCGAATAGAACCATTATGCTATCTGTTGATTAAGGAGTTAGTGATTTGAAATTTTTTTTATAAAAAAATTGCGAAATTGTATATTTTTTTAGAACCTAGCACACCTATATATATATATATAGTAATATATAGTAATACATCGAAAAACCAATCAGAACTACTATATAACATTAATTTTTAGTACCTAAGTAGGTATAAGTCACGGATTATAACACCCCTAACCATGCGCAGAACACAAATTTTTACAATATAATAGGTATTATTTTATTTTTTAACACATCTGTAAGTGTAAATATCACACGACGTGTAAAACCGCCATTTTAGGTCGTGTTATAATGCGAGGACTATACCTACTACAAGTTAACACCCGGTTTTCAAATTTTTATCGTATTCGTAATTTTAAAAATATTTAAATTAATAAATATTTTTTTCAAATCCGACTGGTAGTTCCAGAGATACAAGTTTTTCAAATATGACATGAAAATTTAACGCGAAGGATTTCCGGGATTAAAAGTATGTCACTCTCCGGCCTTTAACTATCTCTAAAGGTGCCCACTCATTTGTCCAATCGTCCATTTCAAATCGTTGTATTTGTGGTTGATTTCGATGGCCGCGGAACGATCTGTCAAACACACACATCCACCGCTGATAGTTTGACATTATGTTTAATCGAATCTTGTGTGTCTGTGTGAGTGAGTGAATTGCATGTGATCTAGATCGTATGATTTACATCGCTAATGTGTGGCCTGTGTTCAATCTCGATCATACGGCTACGAAATTTTCGGTGAGATACTGGACTAGTGCGTGGGCTACTTAACGGTCAAAAGTTTAACTTTTCGTCACCTTGAAAATAACTAAGGTAATAAGTCAATAATGCCACCAAAACGACAATTTTCAAATATGATTTTAGTAGAAACAAAATGACCAACAGAAATATTTAGAAGTTCTGATTTTCTCGAATATCAAAAGGCAAAAATTCTGAATATATTTTCATACGTTTCTAGTATTGCAAAGGGCAATCGGTAATATGTGAATTGAATGGAAATGTCACCGGACGCGCGACGGAAAAGCAATAGAGTTGCGTATAGATCCACACCCCTAAAAAACGAACGAGTAGAAGTTTAAATCAAACTAAGGTTCTGTATGTAACATTTCTCGCTATAACTTTTAATAGCTGGTCGACTGAGCTATTTGGATAGTTAGATGCACGCTCAGAAAACATAATAAACCACTCCGCATAATTTTTTTAAACTGAGGTTAAAAATAGTACACTAAAATAGTGTACCCTGTTTTTGTATTTCTTAATATAAGAAAAATTAATAAGAACATAGGTGTTAAAATAATCCTATCTCTTTATAATAAGAAATTATCCCAAAATTAGTAAATCGTAGCGAGAAGTATGACGGTGCGGAAAATTGCGTACGTCCGCGTGGAATAGTGGCAAAAATACTGCCTGCATTTCCCCGCTGAATCGCGATGCTGATTCGTTGAGCGAGGAAGGAGCCAGCCAGCCCTCTTGTCATCAGAAGAGATGATCGAGGGGATATATCTTTAATAAACTTTTTGGCATTTGAACCCCACGGACCTAGAGTTTCTGCACTAGTTTTCAATAATTGAACTACTGTGCCTACTAAAATCAGCTAAGATACAATGAAACGCTGCTGTCGTAGGTTAGATGTTGCTACACCTGAAAGCGCCTGAAAGTAGGTTAAGCCGAACATTTCATCAGGACATATTGATTTCCCAATACCTACCCAAAAAGCCTATAATCTTTTCCTTAACCTAAGTAAAGCTGTGTGTAGGTTTCCGCCCCGGTTTCGCCTGTGGAAATTTTTGAAGTGCGAAATATATAAATCCTATGTCACCCATCACTGTGCAAAAAAAACATGTCAATCTGTTGCGTAAATGACTGATAAAAAAAACAATCATACTTTCGCTTTTATAATATTAGTTAGCATTAGGATAGGTACCTACTTGAATCGTTTGGTGGAAATTTTGTGCTCGTACTACTCGTAAGTCACGTTCAAATCCACTAACAAATGGCCTATTAGTCTGAACCACTCCAGACATAAGTTAAGCTTAGTGGGGGACTTTACGAAATTGCTAGTAATAATTGAAATATAAATATCATGGATTTAATAAAGTACAATGATCCGCCCCGATTTCGCACGGTATTTTCCTATCGAAAACTAATTTTATCGACTATTTGGTCTTTACAAAAGTTATATAATATAGAAATGGCAATATTCAACAATCTTACGACGGAAAGTAAAGGGAATTCTCCCCAAAGTGCTCGCTTGAGAGTTGTACACATGCCAATCTATAAAATATTTTCGTTAGCGCCAGTCATGTAACTGAACTTTCCGTGTCATTTAATCTTGTAATCACAGAATTATTTTACACCTCATGATCGGTGATGAGTCTACCACTGACTGATCTTTGTAAATTTAGCATGACACCAGTTTTCTTCCAAAATCACATTTATTATGCCCTGTGCAACATAACACAATATTTATCAGCTTCTTCCTCATCTTCTTAGTCGTAGTGCTCTTGACAGAGCAGTCGTGGTCAATCATGGCGGTCCACTTTCTTGGGAAGAATAGTGCAGTGGTTTCCCCTTGCCTTATGCACCAGACATTTTGCGACTATTTAGGTCTTCAGGCTCGCTGTAGCCTCTTATTATCAGCCTACATACATATAAACATTTTAAAAAGTTCTACTAACTTGTGTCATTCAATATGAAAACAGACAAAGCATCTTATAAGTTTTTTTCAGAAACCGATTTGAAAATGTTCTTTGGGAACCCTAAAAGACACCAATCCAATTTTCCGGGCGTCTCTCGCACGATACAATCATAGTTCCCTCCTAGTCCTACTACATGCTCGCATTGGAACTAAATAAACAAGCCATTTGTCGATATTGTATGTAAATAGAGCATTTTACAAACCAACTTTTGAAAATATAATTTTGCAAGAACAAAATTCCTGAAAATATTTTGTGAACTGGAAATATTTAAAAAACGTATCATAAAGTAACATGGGCAACTCTTTGTATAAGTAATAAGATGCAAAATTAGCTTTAAATATTTCCAAACCATGTAAGCATTTCTTTTTATTTTTTTTCGATACCTACAATGTGCATGATTATGTTAAAATGGTTCCTTGCGGTTTTTTGAAATTTTAGAGGTACATTAATCAATGATTTTTTAAAGTTTATGTCAAAGTCAAACAAGTTACATATATATGTGAAAACAACATCGATGTAAAACAAAGATACAGAAAAAAATAATACTTAATTTAAATTGATTACAGAAAGCCGCAGTGAAGTCAGCAAAGTTAATTAATATTCATTAAACACAATTTACTTTGCACGTGGGGGATAAATTCGTATAAATTGTTAAACCTTACGTACTGTGATTTGTGTGTTTCTAATTTACTTACGTAACAAAATAAACAGTCTTTCGTACTTAGCTATTATCCTTTTAACTTTTAACATAATATGATTAATTATCTAGGTACTTATTATATAAAATATCAGGTTATAAATAGACAAGCTTGTTGAATTGACCGCCAATAATTTATATAAAAAAATTGTTTTGTACTATTTTTTTCCGTTATGAGCAAGGAATATTTCTTTTTTTTTCCCCCAAATTTTAGAATCGGTAGTTTCGGAGATAAGGTTCCATTATAAAAAAAATGTTTGTATATCTTTCATTTGACGCACTTGAATTTTTCCCACATCACAAAATCGAAATTTGAATACTTACGCTATACGTTAGTGATTGGGTCATCAAACTCTACATATTTATGTACCAAATTTCAACATTTTTCATCCAGTAGATTCGGAGAAAATAAGCTTGTGCCATACGAACAGACAGACGTGATCCTATAAGGGTTCCGTTTTTCATCGGATGTTTTAGTGAAATTAGATTTTGAAGAGAGATAATTTATTTTCTGTAAATTTTGTTCTTACGAAAAATAGTTTCATTGTGAAAGCAAAAATGTTTGAATGAAAATGTGTATCTACATTCTACATAGTTATAAATTTTATTGAAGAGGAGAGCGAGTAAAGAGGACGCCTTCAACGGCTTTCCACCACAACTTTCCAAGCCATTAAATGCAATAAATTTAAATTTTATATCGCTTGGTATTTTTCAACTGAAATGAAATGGTGACATTTTTATAATATAACTAGCTTTCCGCCCCCAGCTTTGCCCGTGGGTAGCTTCCTATTAGTAAATATTATATTATAGTATATTTTCAGAATCGGATCAGTAGTTTCAAAGATAAGCCCCTACATCCAAACTTACAAGGGGTAAGAACAGAATAAGATCAATCCGACCCCTAATCTCATGGTCACCTGTACGCTTGGTACCCCTCTAGACAACAAACGAGGCTCTGGCGACCGAGCAATGGCGGTATAACCATACATCTAGCTAGGCAACTGGCTGGAAGTGCTACAGAGAGCCTGAAGACCTAAATAGTCTCAAAATGTCTGGTGCAGAAGGCAAGGGGAAACCACTGCTTTATTCTTCCCAAGAAAGTTAACTATGGCGAGTCAATACTAGGTGCGTCGCGCTATGGATCGCCATGATTGACCACGACTGCTCTGTCAAGAGCACCACGACTGAGAAGAAGAAAAGAATAGATACATAAACTGAAGGCTCGGCAACCCGCAACGCTCACGCTGTACGGATATTACTACTAGGTACTCAATCAATAAAATAATATGAGGGGAGTCAACGAAAAAAAACCGACCGTCACGATACCGAATACACGTCATGTGAATACTCACTCACTCTTCAAAGGGACCGGTAGATGTCGCTGGATAATTTAGTACGTACCTACTGTCCTCCTTAGAGGTGCACTAAGTAAGGATTTTTCGAAAAATCAACCTCTAAGGGGGTGAAATGAAACGTTGTATTCCTGATAGAATGAGCACGTATCCTAGTTTTTGTAAAATGTGAAAACAAAGGTTGTAAATGAAAATCCCCCAATTATAAAATAGTCCCACATCCTCAACGTACGAGTAATAATTATTCTATTCAATGATCACTTCAGCTGAAAGTAACTTAAACAGAACTGTTCGTACGTTAAAATAAATTTAATGGAATTCTGTATTTAGATAGGACACTCTGACGAATATAAGCGTGTTGTCATTTGCACAGACGAAAGCTACTCGGCTAGATTTAGTTAATGTATATCGTCAACTTTACGAGCTTATGCACTACGACCAAATGGAGGGATCTCACATTAAAAACAGGAATAAACAGAGTTGTCAACAATTTGATTCTGTTTTCAGTGACTATTTCGAGTTGGTACTTATTTCGTCCTAATGTTCATTAACTATAATTTGACCGCGGCTTTACTCGTTTTTTCTACTGAAAATAATCCAAACTTTCAAAATTTTATAACATATCGTTAAGGTGAAGTGGTCGATGGGAAAATATGCTTGTTTGTCAATTTGTCAGATCACGTTTAACAATATCATAATGTATAGAATAGCAACTTTTTTATGGTTAGATTTTAGTTGGCCGTATCATGCTATGCCCAATTCTATGATCGGCCTACGACATATATATTATGTAGAGATCCTTCATTAGTCTGATTAGTTAATTTACGGTTAAATTGGTAAATAAAACAGTTAAGTATGTCAAATATGTGGAATTTTACTGTTTATTACTATGACCACTATAGCAACAAAAAATAAAAATAAAATAAAGGTAAAAAGCAAAAAAAAACGCCGCATAAAACACTCTGGGAAAATTTCAAGTGTCTATTACGGTTCAAAAGATACAGCTCTGTGACAGACGGTTAGTAAATAAACACGTTTCTTGTTCCCCATACAAGAAAGAACCCCCTTTAGTTTTTAACTTTATTTTATTTTTATTATTTTATATTATAGCGGCCAATAGATACACTTTGAAAATTTCAAGTGTCTACCTATTACGTAGTAATATCGGTTCATAACATCTGTGACAGACGGACGGACGGACGGACAGCGGAGCCTTAGTAATAGGGTTTCCGTTTACACCCTTTGGGCACGGAACCCTAAAAACAGTAAAATTCCACATATTTGACATACTTAACTGTTTTATTTACCAATTTAACCGTAAATTAACTAATCAGACTAATGAAGGATTTCTACATAATATATATGTCGTAGGCCGATCATAGAATTGGGCATAGCATGATACGGCCAACTAAAATCTAACCATAAAAAAGTTGCTATTCTATACATTATGATATTGTTAAACGTGATCTGACAAATTGACAAACAAGCATATTTTCCCATCGACCACTTCACCTTAACGATATGGCAGATATTAGTTGGCCAAATCATGAAATGGCCTAATTCTACAATCGGCCCACGACATATACAAAACCAATCAACAGTAACTCAATCTAACTTTAGCGTAAAACTCATTGAACTAGTTTTAAAACGAGAACCTCGTGGTACGTGTTACCAAAACACCTTTTACACACTTGTTTATAGTTCGTGAAATGAGCCGCAGATATTTCAGGCTGCTATGCTGAAATTCAGAACACGCTATTCCTAAATAGATTTGTTACAGTTGGCCGATCGATCGAGTTAAATGCAAATATAAATGTCAGAACCCACAGGTTTTATGAAACACCAGATTTTTACCCTACCTTCGCTTATAGAAAGTTTTTATTTAGATAGGTCGTCAATTTGGTGTATTATTTCTTGTGTTACATAACCCTATTTTTTTTAAAATAAATCATAGCCTAATATTACTTAGAGATAGTGTATCTTTGATATCTTTCTATCTGTCTATCATCACGCCTTTTGTCCCAAGAGGGGTAGGCAGAGACAATCGAATTCCATTTGTTACGATCCTGACATACCTCTTTCGCTTCTTTTATATTCATCATATCGTTCATATATGCTAACTAAACCATTTAAAAATTCGCTATGAGTAATAGAGCCATAATAGTTGATGAGAATAGTAAGATTACAAACACATTTTATATATCTGTGATCAGTTTATTTTATGTCTACATAAAACTATTATGATCATAAAATAAAGTAAGGTGGAGAGTAAAGTGCTTCGAGCAATTTATCCCATCTACGTAAACGTAACAACATTTATTGTATCATACTACGTTATATCGAAAATACTTTTTTAATAATTTTGCAGTGAAATGTATCATAAAATATCCAAGAACTCTATTTGTAGCTTAAATTGTCATCTTTTCGCCTACCATTTCCGGGAGATTTCAGATACAAAATTCAAAGAATTATGAATTATAATTAGATATGTATTTTTAAAACTACAGTTTTATACGACTTGGTCACATCACACTGCCTTTTACAATTCATAATACAAATCAACAACATTTTAAAAAATAACTCATTTAAAAACCCTCTCAAGGTCGCTGTCTTGTGTCATAGGGTCTCCAAAACACTAGCTGCATTCCCTCTTTGTATCGCCAAGCTGAAACGTTGCCCTCGTACGTTCTTCGATCACCGATACTTTTATAAGATCTGAGACTAGATATTTAAAAAGCTTAACTGCCCCAGGATCCCATCGGCCCATTGTCTCAACTCCAAACGGCACAAATATGTACCTTAAGGAACCATGTTTATGCCGTAGTTTTAAACGGATGTCGCTGCCGCGTCCCATACCCTTGACCAAGGAACGTATTTTACCTACATATCTTATTGCAGTGTTGCTATTATTGTCATAGTTAAATTAGTAAAATCGATCCTCAAGGGGGTGAGCATATATTTGACGTGACTGCCTTTCGGTCGACACGAAATATGTCACGTCAATATTTGTGTCCGTACAGAGCCAGCCACGGAATGCACGGACCGAGACGTTCCAACCCTACAATGTGCGGGCAAATTCTGTGTACTTGTCTTTACCCGACCCAGCAAATTTGCTCGGCATTCTAGTGTTGGACAATTTCAGACCGTGCATTCCGTGGCTGGTTCTTGTAGAGTCATAAACGTTTTTGGCCTTTCGGTCGACACGAAAGATGTCACGTCAAATATATGCTCACCCCTAGGTTGATTGTCTTCTCATAAGAGGGGTTCTCCAAAACCGACCGCACTGTGGCGAGGGGTTCCAGACAGTCTCTGATCTGTACGATCTATAGTACCGCCTCAATAAACAAACACCAATAAACTGGCAACCCTACCTTATCGTCGTCCTTTGATGTTGAGCGAATTCTGCCATTTACATAGAATGTCTACATAGGGACAGATATATTCAAACAAGGCTTATGTTAGAGCTACGTTAAACCGCTACTTTGAATAAAGAACTCTTTACAAACTAAACTTAGTTTAGGCAATTTGAGCCGAAATACGTGTTTTTGTAGGTACTAAGTAATTGACACTTCTACAAATGTAATGAACTTGAAAAATTATGCGCAAATTGCACAAGAAGTTCTCGATTTTTTGAGCGCTAACCATAAAACCTTCCATACAAAACCTGCCTACATTTTTATAGTACGACCAGCCCCGGCTTTGACTGTGGAATTTTAATATCACATTCTTAGCCGTTACTGCTCGGCTCCCAAAAGACGTAGCGTGATGTTTTATACACATAAACCTTCCTTGGTAATCAGTCTACCAAAACCGTATCAAAATCGGACCTGTAGTTTTGTAGTCTATTTATACTAATAATAAAGCTAAAGAGTTTGTTTGTTTGTTGGAACTTCCAGTCGGATTTGATTTATTTGATGCATTTTTAGCACTAGTTTCTCTCGGTTTTAAGACACTACCAATTAGGCTATCAACTCCTTATAGTATAATGCATATTATATAGCCACTTATATAATTAAAATTGCGACTGTACCTATATGTGTTTCAAATTAATATAACAGTTAATATATCACGAGAAGGCCCAGGATGTGCTTGGCATGTTGTCACTAAAGACCATTTTCAGCAGTTCTAATAAATGTCCGAGATATCAACTCAATATCTGACATGTCTTATGTACAACTTTCCTCCCTATACGGGGGGGCAACTGACCGTTTGTCTGAAGATTATTGCTTTATCTGTCAAGGGGCCAATATTTATGTAGGTGCCTTTGGGAACGTTAAAATTATTTTCTCATGTTACGACTTAGCGACGCGACGTAAGCAGAAATAAGCCACCTTGTTGTTAGATAATATACAGAATTGATATATTTGGTTGCGGCTGTGTTTGGATCAAATAAGAGTCTAAATTAAAGTCGGTATCGATTAAATTTATCTTTGAATTGAATAACGTAACGATAGAGTAACGACCTATCTACTGACAATCTTTTTATTGAAACAAACCCTTTTTAACCGACTTCCAAAAAAAGAAGGAGAAGGTTCTCAATTCGGACCGTATTTTTTTGTTTTTATGTATGTATGTACATGGATAACTTAGCCAGTTGTGAACCGTCTTCAAATTCTACGACTTAATTTTTATTATTTCTTACTTTTCAGTGCAATTTTTTTAAGTCGGTACACTTTTTTTAAAAGGTTTATTTTTCCCTTTTAAGTGATTTTGTTGCCCTGAGAAATAAATAATAACGCAACTAAAAAAAAAATGATGGAAAATTAAAAAAAATACTGCGGTGGATGGGATTTGAACCTCGAGCAATGTGCACCCTGCGCTGCATCCCATACCTTTAGCCGCTAGACCACCGTCGATACGAAAATTGACAACTTCGTGTCAATAGCAACCGTTGCTAAGGCTTTTCTCTGATATAATTTTCAGCAGTAAACAGAGACAAATTACTGAATTTCTGAAAAATTACTGAACCGATTTTCGTCATAATTATGTGAGATAATGTCAAGAAATTATTATATCCTTAAAAAATAAGTCGTCAAAATCGGTACATATTTTTCATCGAGATATTACGAAAAATTGACTTATAAGGTCAGTTTTTTCAAAATTTCTGAAAAAGTGAAGAACCAATTTTTATGAGATAAAAATGGGACCAATCCGGAAGAATTATCTGTCGATTAAAAAAGAAACCATCAAAATCGGTTCACAACTGGCGGAGTAATCGATGTACATACATACAAAAAAACATAAAAAAAAATACGGTCCGAATTGAGAACCTTCTCCTTCTTTTTTTTTTCGAAGTCGGTTAAAAAAGCCTTAGCAACGGTTGCTATTGACACGAAGTGGTCAATTTTCATGACGATGGTCTAGCGTTTAAATGTAGGAGTGCAGCGCAGGATGCACAAGCACATGGTTCAAATCACATCCACAGCGGTATTTTTTTTTTATTCTCCATCAATATTTTTTTAGTTGCGTTATTATTTGTCTCTCAAGGCAGCAAAATCACTTAAAAGGGTAAAATAAACCTTTTAAAAAAGTGCACCGACTTCAAAAATTTGAAGATTAGAATTTGAAGACGGTTGGTGCCAAATTAGAAACAACTTAGTTCCCAAATTCACTAATCTAGAACCATTAGGAACCTACGATCATCAGTACATACAAACATAGATAATATTGAACGGATCTTTATCTTCTTAGATATTTACTTAGTTTTGTATTCTAATTTGGCACCAACCGTCTCCAAATTCTACGACGAAATATTTATGATTTCTTACTTTTCAGTGCAAATGTTTGAAGTCGGTGCACTTTTTTTTAAAAGGTTTATTTAATTGAGTGAAGACCAAACCTCTCTAAACTATCGTCAAAAAGCATTCCCAAAACTCTGAAATAAACGGTCAAGTCGACTGAATCTGTCTCAGCAATGTGATGAGCACAAACGGCATGCCTTAAAATAAAATAAGACATGCTCCCAGTCATTCCCACGAGACTTAAAAGTCTAGTCACATTCGGCTGCGATACCGTCGGTCGTTGCTTGTAAAGAAACGAGCTGTCCACAGGGGAGCGTAGCAAACACATTGCAGAAAAGATGCAACGAAAATAGTTTCTATTTCAACCTGAAATTGCTTGGACAACTTTTAATTCCCGTCTTTTCAACACTGTGGGCTCTGTGTCTGTATTATTTTACCTTCAGCTACCTGAGAACGTAATATGATTGTTTTTTTCTTGAAGTTGCTTTTTACCAGGAAAATTATTACCTAGTATTTTGATCAAACTTTGAACATGAGCAGCGAATTTCGGATAACATCAAAGAATATCATTTCTTGACGTGAAAATACCTGCCGTGGGCACCGCGCTGATCTATATTTATCCAAATCTTTCAACCCTCACTCGTCACACAAAAAACTTTTCCAAAGTAGTTTGATATAATAGGGTTCGAGCTCTGGCGGGTAATTAAATTGAAAGCAGTAAGCAGAAATGTATAGGAAAAGTTAATGAGAGCTCGCAGTGGCCGGGGCAGGATGACTTCATTATACAAGAGTCTTGTAAGCTAGCTCAGGAATTAGTGTGCAATAAGTTTTAATTGAAGTTTTATTATTCTTTATTTTTACTTATTTATTAGTAAGGTGCAGCTAACATATTCAGGTTTTTGGGATCGGGTGCCACCGCAGAAAAAAATCCTATGGAAACTCTTGCGAATGTTATGATTATACTATAGTTTAGGGAGGAACCAGACTAGAAATTGAGGGCAAAAAAAAAGGGCAACCTTAAAACATATAACATACAAAATTTGCAATGAAACTAAGTACCTAACCTAACTTTGGATCTGCCATATACATATATGTGCAGCAGGTGGAATCTATCAGGCATGTAGGAGTTTCAACAAGTTTTAAATTCAATTATCTAGCTCAGATCTAACTTGTTCTCTTGATTTGATTTATCCTCTTCAACGGTTTGTTAAGTATTCGATAGAAATGTTGATTAAAATGTAGGAAGTGATACCTACCTACTCACACATACCTACGTGAAACTAGATAGCAAGTAGGTATTTTTAACCGCACTTCAAAAGAAGGAGGAGGTTCTCAATTTTTTTTATGTAGTATGTTCCCCGATTTCTTGAAGATTACCGATTTGTACATTTTTTTTTGTTTGCAAGGGTATACTTTCCAGGTGGTCCCATGGTCATCAGGTTAGGATATTATGATGGGATCCTGGAGAAATCCAGAACTCTTTAAATTATATAGGCACACTTGAAGCGATTTGGGTATTTTTTTATAGTGACTTGTGCATTTGCTTTCAGAAAGCACATTTTGGTTTTGAAGGCGGTTTTTTTTCTTTATCAGAACATACATTATAGCAAGTACGTATTGTATTGCCAAAATAGCAAAATTCTTTGTAACTTTGTTTTATTTTAAAAACATTAGGGTTCCGTAAAATTCGTAACTAAACCTAGAGCTAAAATAGAGGTTGTTTTCACATTCCAAAAATATACACGAGAAAAGAGGAGCCAGAAAGCTAGTATCTATTAGCTAGTAGCAATAATATACTTTGATTACAAACGAATTGTTAAAAACAATTATCACACATTTTAAATACACTACATAGAATTAGGATGAAAATAAACGAATAGCGACGAGTTTTTTGAAAAATTAAGAGTTCTGTTCAAAGAAATTGAAGGGTGTAAAAGTTTGGCACTCATGAGGAAACTTGAAGCCAACTTCCTTCATTAGTCATAGTCCGTGACTGGTGAAAACTTATTTCAGAAACATCGAAGCTTTTGAATGCTTTTTTGGCACGTAACATTTTTCATTCAACTTTTAATTATTATGTTCCTACAAAAGTAATTAATTTTACACTGTGAACTGTGGAGATTAGATTAAAATTAGACAAATTTTCACTACAGTTTCATTTATATGAATACTCCGGCATCGCCCGTACGAAAACTAATATCATAGAACCCCATTGCAGCGCCACCTACCGGGTCCATTTGTAAATCTAAACCATCCGGGGACCCACTCAAACACACAAAACATTTCATCAAAATCGGTCCATCCGTTTAGAAGTTCAGTGACATACACACGTACAGAAGAATTATATAGTATGCTACTAGCTTTTCGCACCAGCGTCGCCCGTGGTATTAACTTAGTTCATACAAAATATCCATAAAAAAAGCACATTAAATTTGCCCGATTTTTTCCAGGCAACTTTCCAATTTTTTCTTTCCCTTGTCCTGACAATTACGAACGCACCAAAAAAAACAGCCGTTCTCAAGTGATGATAGTAGGTACATGTGACTAGCGGACCCGGCAGACGTTGTCATGCCCAAATGTTGGCTTGCCTGCACTACTCCTTATCACTGAGGGGTATGAAAAATAGATTACGACCGATCGTGGGCCCTACCGAATACACACAAAAAAAATCATAAAAATTGGTCAAGCCGTTTCGGAGGAGTATGGCAACATTGGCAACTAACTTGTGACACGGGAATTTTATATATTAGTTAGATAGAGAACATCAGCAAAGGAAATATGTCAAGCAAGGTAAGTTTACGTTATGTACATAATGGCCAAGACAAGAGTCAGTCAAGATTAGTTTGTTGTTGATTATTTAGTAAAGAAAATTAGGTATTTAGTATTTACTAGCTAGCGATTCGAATCTAGTGCGACTCCCGCGTTAAGATGAAGTCGTTAACCTAATTAACAACCGCTCAAAGGGAGAAATAATCAAGTTAAGATCTTTAGGGATTTGGTAAACAACAGTTTTAGAAACGTAGTTTGTTCGAGACAATCTATAGACAAAACTTTTATTGAGTTAACTAGCTAAGAGAAGATGAACTTATCTGACTTTTATCTCCTCCTTCAAAGTAATTTAAAAGTTAGGAAAACCTGCTTAAATAGTACACGATGAGGGCTTAATTTTAATGGAAGTTCTTTTTGTGCTTCTTATCTCCTGATCTGAAATAATGAATAGAAAATTGAAAGTTTTAATTTAAAGTCGGTTTCTTGTTCGCCTCGCCGCACGTATCAAAAATGATTCACTTAGGTAACTCAAAAGAGGCTTTATAAAGAAACTCTAACTTTCATTTGTAAGTTTGTCTGTCTGTTAACAGCGATATGGGGGCATGTATACTATTGTGTACAACAACAGTTGTGTATTGAACAACAGGTAACATGTGCTTTTTCAACACAAAAAATTAAATTTAAAGCAGCAAAGAAGCTTTTGAATACAACATTTTTTACTTAGTATTTCTGTTGCCTTCAAACTGAAACATGTAATGAAATCCCTATGAAAGCTTAATTTTTTCATTTCTGTAGATAGAATTCAACTTATCTTTTCTTTTCATTGTTATATTTTGTACACAATCTACCTCTTGCCTAGTACCATAGATAGTACTTACATAAGTGAGGAAAGTATTTTAGCATAGAGGAATATAATATTTTTTTGAGTTTTTTATTTAGTGATTCAACCACAGTTTAATAAGACTCGAATTCTAAAACAGGCTTCTTAAAGTTAATATAAAAACCTTAAATCAAATCTAAAGATTAAAAATAACTAAATAAACCAGGTCCGCGTGGAATAGTGGCAAGAATACTGGCTGCATTTCCCCGCTGAATCGCGATGCTGATTCGTTGAGCGAGGAAGGAGCCAGCCCTCTTGTCACCAGAAGAGATGATCAGTCGAGGGGATACATCTTTAATACAATTTTTGGCATTTGAACCCCCACGGACCTAGAGTTTCTACACCAAACGGCACAAATTTGTAGTCTTCAATAATTGAACTATATTTGCACCGTTTGTTAGACTCTGCGATTTCCGCCGCAGCTCCCGCTTTGATTGCTGTTTCCCTGAGATGAGACGGGGCTAATGTGTCCACGCACGTAGCATCCCATACAAGGGCCCGACCTCGCTCCCAGGGAATCAGAGTGATCAATCAGATTTATTTGATTTCATAGATAATTTACAATGAAGGTTTTGGTCAACAAAACATTTTTATCTAGTAATATTTCTGTACGTTATGTATATTTTAAAAGTCTCTGATTACATCATTCTACATTCCAGATGAATCGTGATTCGCGAGATAAAAATATTATTTCAACAAATCATCAAAAACAGTAATTTGTCGTTGTCACTCATTCATATATTAATCGTAAAACTGTGTGTGTATTGTTACCATATGGCGATAGGTTCATGTAAAAAATGTACCTACCTCATGATTTAATATAAAGGCCTCAATTACATTCATCCGCATCACATTAAATACACTTAGAATTAATAATTAATTTTTTTTATTTGCGTCTGTTAAAGAAGTGACACAATTAGGTCCATTATAAGTGCAGTAACAGGCTTGCAACCTTTTCTATTCAATATGGACAACTGTCAAAAAGTGGACACTGTTACTTGTGTCTCTGAATATATCGAACAGAATTTACAAGCTTTTGCATTTTTTTCAAGTTCATCATTATTTGAAGAAGTGTCATAATTTATCTTTCTTTGATACGGAGGTCACGAAAGCGGCATCCGATGATCCGCACTTCTTCTAAAAATTACAGATATTTAAGTGACACATCTAAGTGCAGCGACAGGCTTGCCGCCTGTTCTGTTCAATATGAACAACTGTTAAAAAGTGGACACTGTTACCTGTCTGTCTCTGGCCACATCGTAAGGTATAAAGGCCGTGAAGATGTGTTTTGTTTTTGTCATAATTTATGTAAGTACATATTTAAACGTCAAAGTAGAACAGTATCTAAAACAAGTATTTCGGCTGATATTTGGCCATAAAAGTTACATTGTTACATCAAAACTATAGAAAATAGCTAACAAGCATTGTATTAATTAAAACTTGTAAATTCCAGTCTTTGTGAAGGTGGAAATTAGAAAGTCGAGTTGAAAATGCAAATTTTACAGTAATTTTAGTTAAGGCTACGTACTCAAAGAACGATCTAGGAAGGCGGCTTGTATAGTTTAATTAAAACCTAAACTCGCGTGTCCAGTCCCCATATACCACCACTATAGCTCCTTGCTACTCAACAGTTTGTGCAACACGCAACCAAATGGCACTTGTGGGGTGACCATGGTTCTAAACAATGCAGATAAAATTATATTCTAGCTTTTCTACCCCGGCTTCGTTCGTTGTAGTTTTTGAAATGTGACTGTGGATTTTATCCCAAAGGATTTCCTTTGGCAAAATAAACACACTTTCGCAATTATTTATAATATTAGTTAGAATGGCCTCCATTCAAATAAATACGTTTTTTTAAAGCTGTTCGTCAAGAAACCCTTGAAGTAAAATCTGAAAATAAGTTTGTTTGTCTGTATGTTTGAGTTTTAATCAATCTATCTATCTATCATCACGTCTTCTATCCCAAGAGGGGTAGGCAGAGACAATCGAATGCCATTTGTTACGATCCTGACATACCTCTTTTCAATCACCGAGGAAAGCTTTATTGGTAAAAAAAGAATAAAGGTGTCACTTTTTATGATCCTTAAAATAAGAAGCAATGTGTGGTTGGTGAAAGTAAAAAAGCATATAAGTAAACTAGCTGTGCCTTGCGGTTGCACCCGCGTTTATGGTTACTGCTTCGCTCCATTGGGTCGTAGCGTGATGTTATGTAATAGCCTATAACCTTCCTCAAGAATTGGCCTATCAAAATGATTTTTTTTAAATGCGACTGGTAGTTCCAGAGATTAGTGGGTTCAAACAAACAAACTCTTCAGCTTTATAATTACTAGCGGGCCCGGCAGACGTTGTCCTGCCCAAACGTTGGCTTGCCTGCTATTTACTTTACCACTACCACTACCACTACCACTACCACTACCACTACCACTACCACTACCCCTACCCCTACTCCAACCCCTACCACTACCGCTACCCTACCACTACTCCTACCACTACCACTACACCTATCTCTACTCCTACCACTACCACTACCACTATACCTATCCCTACTCCAACCACTACCACTACCCCTACTCCATGCCCTACCACTACCGCTACTATTATCCTATGTCCGTCTCCTAGCTCTAAGCTACCTCCCCACCAATTTTCAGCCAAATCGGTACAGTCGTTCTTGAGTTATAAATAACCTAACTAACCTAACCTGCTGGGTTAGCATATATTTTGACAGCGACACTTTCGTTTCGGTCGAATGGCCTTGAACAGGCCAAAACGTTCATGTCCAACAAGGACCGGCCAGAGATAGCCCGGGGCTGAGAGGTCCGGCCCAACAATGTGCGTGCAAATTTGCTATGCCGGGCAAAGACAAGTACACAGAATTTGCCCGCACATTGTTGGGCCGGACATTCTCGGACCGGGCATGTCCTGCACAAGAATGCCGAGCAATTTGCTTGGCCGGACAAAGACAAGTACACAGAATTTTCCCGCACATTGTTGGGCCGGACCTATCGGCCCCGGGCTATCTCTGGCCGGTCCTTGTTGGACATGAACGTTTTGGCCTGTTCAAGGCCATTCGACCGAAACGAAAGTGTCGCTGTCAAAATATATGCTAACCCCGCTGGCCTACCGACTCTGGAATTAACACATTTCCGTGGTAGAAAGTATAATACAGCGCCATCTATTGACGTTTGCAAATACATTTTAGTACATATGTAAAAAATCAAGATGACGCCACATATTCACAATTATAATAAAATTTATAATTTTAGCTACCCCTACTCCAACCCCTACCACTACCGCTACTATCCTATGTCCGTCTCCTGGCTCTAAGCTACCTCCCCACCAATTTTCAGCCAAATCGGTACAGCCGTTCTTTAGTGACGTAATAAATGGTGTAACTAACACGACTTTCTTTTATATATATATAGATTGGTACTACTACTAGCTGTGCCTTGCGGTTGCACCCGTTACTGCTCCGCTCCTTTGGGTTGTAGCGTGATGTTTTTAGTCTATAGCCTTCCTCGATAAATGGACTATCCAACACATTTTTTTTTAATTCTAACAAGTAGTTCCTGAGATTAGAGCATTCAACCAAACAAACAAACTTTTCAGCTTGATAATATTATAGTACTTATAAATGTGATCAATGAAAATTTTGTCACAATGTATTCGGCTGTTTTGGATTTGCAGCTTATTCTGAACAAACAGATGAAAATTCTGCATAATTGCAGAAAACTTATGGCTACTTCAAATTTGATTTTATGAATATTATGGTGTTTAAGTTGAGTCATGGGAAGTTACGCTTAGAAACATGAACAGATGTTTAATGTTATATATTTTACTGGTATAATAACATTATACATATATTTCGTCCTTTCTCTATTAAAAACATTAAACCATAAATAAACAAACCGATAAATTTTTCTAATTTTATGTGCAAACCACGTGTAAAGTTCTAATATTGTTATAGTTACATGCATATCTAATTATTAAATAATTTATTATTCTCTAGGGACGAATGAAATCTGTGACCTTTTCACGCAAAAACTTGTTGCGGTTTTCACTAGGATCATATTTCACCGAGAAGGTTTAAGAGTATTAAACATGGATCTATCATGTTTAGGAGCTGAGCATTAATAGTGAAAGTAAATCAATTCGGGGAAAAAGTTAACACTATGCTGTGTAACCCGTCAAAGATAGGTAACAAAATGATGTAGGAAAGAATTGTGTAGAATAAAATGATCTATAAAAAGTCCGCAGTAGCATAAATCTATCTCTAATAGATTAATAGTTTTAAGCGTATTTACATAGGTATTCAATTTGTTGTAAACCCATGTCTTTCATTAGAAAATACCTATTACTTATTTGTGGTGCAGTTTATTATTATAGTGTCTCTATCCACGCCGCAAGGTTTAAAGGGCGTGATGGTCCAAATACGTCTACTACGTCCGTCACACGTGTCTTGATCAAATATATTAGTGCTGGTGTCCGGCCGGGGTCAAAGTAAGTTTGTGCCCCGATATGTTCCGGATATCACGCATTATGCTTCACGTCTCTTTATTAAGTCTCGTACAGTGATATATGGACACGATGTTCCCGTGAGAACTACTGTGATTTACAACTATCGAACGTACCTTCATTATATTAATTAATTCCAATGAATGTTTTTTACGCCAAAAAATCACTTCTATTGCTTCTAGCTGGATTTTCATCTCACATTCTGAAAACTATGTGTATTCTATGATTTTTATACATACCTAGTTATGAATTATCTATCTGTCATCACGCCTTTCATCCCAAGAGGGGTAGACAGAGACAATCGAATGCCATTTGTTACGGTCCTGACATACCTAACTCTTTCGCTTCTTTTATAATTATTCATCATACCTTTCGGCTCGAAATTTTTTAAATGTTCAATAAAAGCACACCTAGGTCGTCCTCTGCCAGCATTTCCTTTCACTTCAGCCATACAAACCTTTTTAGCGAATCTTTGATCCTTCATTCTTTCAACGTGTCCAAACCAGCATAAACTACTTTTCTTCATTTTAGTCATAACGTAATCTTTCACTCCGCATTCTTCTCTAATGACATTCTTATTAATTATTCGCTGCGTATCTCTCCAAAAAGTATTTCAAAAGAAAATTGCTATTTCGATTTGCCATTATTTATTTAAAGCAACCATCATAGCGTACAAAGTAGTCTGACAAATATCTTATATACCAAAGATAAAGTTTGAATGTGATTTTTGGACTCAAGGGGCTTGTTACCCTGCCTCCTTGCCAAATGTGGACATTGCAAACCAGTGCCTTTGACCACGGACAAGGTTTAATTGCGGGCAAAAGTTAAGCTATTCCATTCGTCTGTCTACTGTGAATGAAAGAATTTTCTTATCATTTCCCAGTGTTCTTACTATTCTGTGGAATAGGTGCCTTCAACGCAAATATGCAAATACTATCGGGTGCAAATGAAAGAGTCGTGCTTTGACTATGGATCTAGCCCGGACACATAATTCCAACCCTGTACTTTGTGTTATCATACTTTATGAGGTATTGACAACGAACGCCAAATATGAATATTAATATGTGTATGAATTTCAAATTAGAAATGGCGGTGGAATGTATAAAATTATGCTGTGCAGATGCAGTAAAGATTCACATCGCATGCTAATCCTTTTTATCTTACCAAAGTAAACAAGCTAAAACTTTTTTGTCTGCGACTTCGCTGGCACGAAATCGTTTTTCATAAAGTAGGAACTAACCCTAAGATTATCTCAGCTATCACCATGGTTAAAAACTAAGTACGGATTCGGATATCAGAAGAAATATTCTATGAAATATTTTAACTTATTTGTCAATTTTGTTTGCCCCAGTGCTATTCCAGATGTCGGCGATGTAATTAACCTATGATTAGTAATGAAAAACAAGCAATGCGTGGCTGCGGTTAAAAAGGAATTAAGCCACTCGTTATACAGCAATAAATCTTGCTATTAATGTGTCGGGAGTTAAAATTAAGACTGCTACCGCGTACCGATGTGTGGTAATGTCGTGTGTTGATACCTATTTATATATCTATCATCACGCCCTGCTTCTCAGGACGCAAAGACAATCAAAAGCAACAAATCGTCACATGAAATGTAAAATAATCTTAATATCCAAACAAAGAAGTCCACCGCCTGGTGTTCAGGAAAATAGTGGTCAGCAAATATAGATTACAACGAGAGTCATAATCGTCCTCAGAATACAGCACAAACCAGAATACGCATGCGTACTGAATATAAAAGCGTCATATGTGTCCAAAAATATGCGATTTGCGCACCCGTCGTATTTCTCGCAACGATTTACCAATTTTGGGGCATAATTACTTGTCATCAAGACATAGGATAACATTAATAAAAAAATGACACCTATTCTATGTTCTTATTATTTTTTCTTATATTTTTTTTATCAAGAATGCAACATTTATTTTTTCATTCTGAGTAATCGTCATATATTCAAGAAAAGAGATGGCTTTCACGTTTCGCTTAAAGCTTGAAGGACCAAGAAAGGTGTATATGGCTGGAAACATGGAGGAAGGCAGACCGTTCTATAACAAGATACTCATAGAAATTTTCCATCGCTACCTTTATCGCTGGCATTTCCGCCCATCTTTCATTGCTATTTCTTTCATAAGTCAAAAGCAGCGCAAACATGAGTTGCAGTCGTCATTTTACTCACAACATGTCAAACTGCCCACACCACAACAACAACACATTGTCATGCTTTCTTCTCGTACATGCATACTAAATGCAGAAATTTGAAAATAAGTATAATACTTCTAAAGCTTTTGGCTTGCGTCTTCTGGATAGATTCTAACATTGTTCATCATTCAATAGTTTCTCTATTTGTGCCAATCCGCTCAGCTTTACGGGGTAATTGAATAACAAACTGCTAAATCTCGTCATATACCTACTTGTAGCAAATCAAAGCGCATTTACGTCCCGTAGTTGATATTGGCTACCTTTTATTTTATATACGTGGTTCTTCTTTCTTTGTGCACAGCGTATATGAGAAATATTGAATTATTGAAACAATAAAGCTCTGAAAGTTTCTTTTCCCGTTTATTGAAAGGATTTTAGAAATGAAAAAAAATCAATTGCAATACTTGTCGTGTTTTGAAAAGCATAAAAAAATCACTTCTTCTGAAAAATTCTAGAGCCTAATTCTGCACCTAGCAGCGGCACATTTATGTTCTGTATAATATGTTATTACTGTGTCTTACCAGGCTGTGATCGTGATTGATTTTGTTGTTCTATTCTTGAATACCATCGAATTGGCGAGACCAAGGAAAGAGGCTCTATAGATTTTTCCGCCAACCATGTTAGGCATACAATAAATGCAATAATTTATGAAATCTGACTTCCATACAGAACATAGAACAGTAAAATGGAAGTTACGCTCCTGAAATGTAAACACAATGACGTAATGTAATTTCTGTGACAATCTTAGCGCGTAGATAAACATAAAGATTTGTTCAAGCGAGTGTTTAATGGTGCACGTTAAATTTATGATTCGTATTGTCGGTTTTATGATGAGTGGGAAAGACAGAGGCAGTCCGACCGCTATATATTTTTTTTTTCCCAGAACCGAGTGAGCGGTGAAAAATAAAGTTTTACAAGTTGAGCCGAAGTCTCTAAACACTTTTCATACGAAACGCCTCTGTTCTCAGAAGCGTGTACGGAACTTTCTCGATGGAGCAGCTGTCTATCTTCCCAATCTTGTTTTGTTTTGTAATGAAAACGGTAACTGGCATGTCTACTATCTACCTACCAGTGCTAACTGGCCAGAACTTTTAAAATGGACAACTCAAACTTCAAATTAAATTGCAAATAGAAAATACAATAATAACTTTGAATCATTGCCACCTAACTCAGTCACAGAATAGAGGTTCTGTGGTCACAGCTGATACTCAATTATTTAGACAAAGTGTTAAAATATTCTAAGTAAAGATTAGGTACTCTGTGCATTTATTCTTACGAGTTTAAAATATTAGAATTTTAAAATGCATATGAGAAGTAAAACATAAATTTTATCCAACTGTAACAGTGAGAAAATAAACACGATTTCCTAAACCAACTAGGGACCGTCAATATCCATTAGAAAGGGCTTTGAAATAACAAACTTATGTTTTAATAGATTAGATACACCTTTTGGAAGATATAATACCTAGCTAAAAAGGTGAACGCCGCTACACAAAGTAGATAAATAATTAAATATTTATTAACGTTTGAACCTTGTGTGTTAGTAGGTAATTGACAATAAAGTATAGAGATGACGTAAGAGGAGATAAAACTAGAAAATCTTTTGTAGTGGCTACATTACCTAATTTTGAAAGTATTTTGTACATAAACCTATATCTGTTCGTATTGTGTACCTTACCTAACATACGCAATAGCTGGTTATTTTAATTATATTGTCATTATGTAATAAAAACAATATTTTAAAATGAATAGTTTATTCTCTTTGATCATCTTTTATAGCTGGTTTTACATAATATTAAGTCATAAGAATTACTTCTTATCTTGCCTGAATTGCTTGCCTTGCTTACATTTTGTCATGATTAAATAACACACGCAATCTAAACCTATTAGTAAGGGCCTTAACTATCTATAACAACTTTAAGTAAGTTTATAAAACGGTTCATAATTTTCTCTGGACATTAACATTGTAATAAATGTACCTTCATGAACGTTAACAAAGTTTAAATGTAGTTAGGGCTATGTCGTATACGCAATCAAGTCACCCTTCTACTTGGGAGGTCTCTTGTACTCCATCTTAATTAACAGAGAGGCTAATATTTCTGTATCTCTCATAAAGATTATATGAGATCGTTGAAACAAGTTTTTGAAAATTGTTTCCATTAATTACTAATGTAAAATCATGAGTTGATATCTTTTTATGAAGACGAAAATGTGAATCTCGCTGAGTTACGATTATGAGTTTTGTGAATTTATGTGTGAACAAAGTAATTAAATTATTTATAATTTATTATCCTAGATTCGTTGATTGAAATTATATTTATTACCACATGTTGCGCTAAACTGTCACGATGTGAGATTCGATTGCAATTAGGTACTCAGTAAATTTTCATTTTTTTTTCTAAGTAAGTGGTGTAATTTATTTGTAGGTAGTACATATTATTCAATCGTGGGGTCTGAATTGGTCGTTGTCGACATAAAAAACGCCCGCATTTCCATAATTCGCAATTTGAGCTTAGTGGGGGAGATAAGAGACGCAGCGGAGAGTGTTCCTACGAGGCAGGAACAAAAGCACAAACAGCGCGGCCCACTCCAAACCAAGTTCTCTTGTGAAAGCTTGCGAACTCGCGTCTTCAGTACTCTCTCCCCTTTTGTAAAACTTCAAACGCTTAAACTACTACAGCTTAAAGCATTTTGTACTCGAGTCTCGAATAATACCCCTTAAAATTGTTTAAATTTTACAATACACTTTTTCTGCTCTGACTGTAGAATACAGATTACAAGTTAATATTTTTGATAAACCGGTCTTTTTTAAAACCTACCTATCTACTCTAACTAAAACAACCCTTTAAGTACCTACTAATTTAGTTAACGTGGCATAATTATGCCATTTACTCAATAACTGCGTTTAGTTTAGCATTCTTGTCTCTATGACCTATGTTTGTTCAGAAATTTTCAAAACGATTTTAATGAAATGTTCAGATCTTATATTTTACAACCTGTTCTTTGTTACATTACGAAATAAGTACATGTTTTAATCACAGAAAATGAATACATTTCGCCATTCTATTCGGACAAAATCGCGGGCCGCTACCCAGTGTAGGTAGGTAGGTATTTAATCTTATTGATTTAGGTCGAGAATGAACCGTGGAATAGATATTGCCCTAATTATTATTTTAGTATAAGTGAGAGTTTATATTTGTCAGGATATGAGAGGATTAGTTCTGTAATAAAATTTGATCCTTAAAACTAATACCAACGTAATCCGTGCAGTCTCTTTGCCTTATTCATAAAATAAATAGTCGAAGTTGATATTTAAAATTATTTTTAGATTGATTTTAATTTTATGACTGTAAGGGCTCATAAAATCGTCAGCACTTAAACAACACGGGATTTAAGGAGTGACAGACATAATCAAATAAAATGCAATACACTTACCATCTGGGCAAATGACTAGATGTAGACATAGTTACCAGTGTCAGTGGTCGTTGATTAATCATGGGTGACCGCTGCTTTATACAAAGAGGCTTTTTGATCTCAAATTACTTAAATCAAGAGGGGGCGGGCATCTGACAAAAAACCATTTTTTAACCGAACTTCAAAACAGAAGGAGGAGGTTTACAATTCGTCGGAATCTTTTTTTTTATGTATGTTCCCCAATTACTTGAAGACGCCTGGACCGATTTCGAAAATTTTTTTTTGTGAAAATTGGTTGAGTAGTTTTTTAGAAATTTTGAAAAAATTGACTTTATAAGTAATTTTTTCTTAATATCTCGATGAAATATGTGTACCCATTTTGACGACTTATTTTTTTTAAGGATATAATAATTTTTCGACATTATCTTACAGACATAATGACGAAAATCGGTTCAGCAGTTTTTCAGAAATTCAGTAATTTGTCTCTGTTTACGGCTGAAAATTATGTATCAGAAAAAAGCCTTAGCAACGGTTGCTATTGACACGAAGTTGTCAATTTTTGTATCGACGGTGGTCTAACGGCTAAAGGTATGATATGGTATGGTGCAGCTCAGGATACAAATGGTTCAAATCACATCCACATCAGTAATTTTTTTTCCATAATTTTTTTTATTTGCGTTATTATTTGTCTCTCAGGGCAGCAAATTTACTTTAAAAAAAAAAGTGTACCGACTTCAAAAATTTGCACTGTAAAGTAAGAAATAATAATATTTCGTCGTAGAATTTGAAGACGGTTGGTGCCAAATTAGAAATAACTTAGTTCCCAAATTCACTAATCTAGACAATTCATTACGAACCTACGATCATCAGTACAAACATAGATAATATTGAACAGAACTTTATCTTCTTAGATGTTTATTACTTTGTATCCGAATTTGGCACCAACCGTCTTCAAATTCTACGACGAAATATTTATTATTTCTTACTTTTCAGTGCAAATTTTTGAAGTCCGTACACTTTTTTTTTTTAAAGTAAATTTATGGCTTATTATAATTAAGAATTAAATATACTAAATTATCTATTAAACTTTATTAAATAATAAATAAATATGAATTTATTATTAACTGGGGGGTTCAAACTTACTGCGTATCAAATTTCATCAAATTTAGCCGTGAAAGCGAAACAACATAGACAGAGTTAGTTACTTGCGCATTTATAATATTAGTATAGATGGGAGCGCCATCTGTATTTTTTTAGAAAGAGTTACAGATTTTTAACATAGGTTTATGCTAAGTAAATGAAACCTTTTTTATTTCATAAACTTCCACGAGCGGAGCAGGACGGAAAATTAATTATCACTCCCTGAAACAAACAGGTAGGTCAAAGAAAGGGTCTCTGGCGATATCTTCTCCTGTAAGTAAAGTACATAGTCTGTAAAATTGTCTATATAAATAAACGTTTTAAATATAAATACGTTGTCCCTTGTCTCCAGCGCCGGAAGCTGTAATGACATAAATGCATTTGTTCAGAAATTTTCAAAACGATTTTAATGAAATGTTCAGATCTTATATTTTACAACCTGTTCTTTGTTACATTACGAAATAAGTACATGTTTTAATCACAGAAAATGAATACATTTCGCCATTCTATTCGGACAAAATCGCGGGCCGCTACCCAGTGTAGGTAGGTAGGTATTTAATCTTATTGATTTAGGTCGAGAATGAACCGTGGAATAGATATTGCCCTAATTATTATTTTAGTATAAGTGAGAGTTTATATTTGTCAGGATATGAGAGGATTAGTTCTGTAATAAAATTTGATCCTTAAAACTAATACCAACGTAATCCGTGCAGTCTCTTTGCCTTATTCATAAAATAAATAGTCGAAGTTGATATTTAAAATTATTTTTAGATTGATTTTAATTTTATGACTGTAAGGGCTCATAAAATCGTCAGCACTTAAACAACACGGGATTTAAGGAGTGACAGACATAATCAAATAAAATGCAATACACTTACCATCTGGGCAAATGACTAGATGTAGACATAGTTACCAGTGTCAGTGGTCGTTGATTAATCATGGGTGACCGCTGCTTTATACAAAGAGGCTTTTTGATCTCAAATTACTTAAATCAAGAGGGGGCGGGCATCTGACAAAAAACCATTTTTTAACCGAACTTCAAAACAGAAGGAGGAGGTTTACAATTCGTCGGAATCTTTTTTTTTATGTATGTTCCCCAATTACTTGAAGACGCCTGGACCGATTTCGAAAATTTTTTTTTGTGAAAATTGGTTGAGTAGTTTTTTAGAAATTTTGAGAAAATTTACTTTATAAGTAATTTTTTCTTAATATCTCGATGAAATATGTGTACCCATTTTGACGACTTATTTTTTTTAAGGATATAATAATTTTTCGACATTATCTTACAGACATAATGACGAAAATCGGTTCAGCAGTTTTTCAGAAATTCAGTAATTTGTCTCTGTTTACGGCTGAAAATTATGTATCAGAAAAAAGCCTTAGCAACGGTTGCTATTGACACGAAGTTGTCAATTTTTGTATCGACGGTGGTCTAACGGCTAAAGGTATGATATGGTATGGTGCAGCTCAGGATACAAATGGTTCAAATCACATCCACATCAGTAATTTTTTTTCCATAATTTTTTTTATTTGCGTTATTATTTGTCTCTCAGGGCAGCAAATTTACTTTAAAAAAAAAAGTGTACCGACTTCAAAAATTTGCACTGTAAAGTAAGAAATAATAATATTTCGTCGTAGAATTTGAAGACGGTTGGTGCCAAATTAGAAATAACTTAGTTCCCAAATTCACTAATCTAGACAATTCATTACGAACCTACGATCATCAGTACAAACAGATAATATTGAACAGAACTTTATCTTCTTAGATGTTTATTACTTTGTATCCGAATTTGGCACCAACCGTCTTCAAATTCTACGACGAAATATTTATTATTTCTTACTTTTCAGTGCAAATTTTTGAAGTCCGTACACTTTTTTTTTTAAAGTAAATTTATGGCTTATTATAATTAAGAATTAAATATACTAAATTATCTATTAAACTTTATTAAATAATAAATAAATATGAATTTATTATTAACTGGGGGGTTCAAACTTACTGCGTATCAAATTTCATCAAATTTAGCCGTGAAAGCGAAACAACATAGACAGAGTTAGTTACTTGCGCATTTATAATATTAGTATAGATGGGAGCGCCATCTGTATTTTTTTAGAAAGAGTTACAGATTTTTAACATAGGTTTATGCTAAGTAAATGAAACCTTTTTTATTTCATAAACTTCCACGAGCGGAGCAGGACGGAAAATTAATTATCACTCCCTGAAACAAACAGGTAGGTCAAAGAAAGGGTCTCTGGCGATATCTTCTCCTGTAAGTAAAGTACATAGTCTGTAAAATTGTCTATATAAATAAACGTTTTAAATATAAATACGTTGTCCCTTGTCTCCAGCGCCGGAAGCTGTAATGACATAAATGCAAATTTGTTCATTCGTACTTCCTGTAGCCTGTAGCGGCGTCCATTCAACCGATGTATATGTTTCTATTACGATGTGTTGCATAGTTGTAATTGTACAGCTGGCGTACCTACTACATCATTTAATTATTTGGAGAAATATGTGAAAAAACTGTAATAAGTAAATAGTTCTAAGTACCTACTATTAAGCTCCAAACAACTGAATTAATTTTCAACAAGCTTTCAGTGATTTCAGTGATTTATTTCTAACCCGTGGTACTACTCATTTGTCCTGTCTATCCCACTAGTCCAATCGTGTTGTCACACTGTTTCGTCCCAGTAGTACAATGATGGGACAACTGACACTGTTTCGTCCCAGTAGTCCCATTGATTGGTTGTCCAATGATGGGACAACTGACACTGTTTCGTCCCAGTAGTCCCATTGATTGTCCAATGATGGGACAACTGACACTATTTCATCCCAGTAGTCCCATTGATTGGTTGTCCAATGATGGGACAACTGACACTGTTTCGTCCCAGTAGTGCCATATATTGTCCAATGATGGGACAACTGACACCGGTTCGTCCCAGTAGTCCCATTGGTTGTCCAATGATGGGACAACTGACACTGTTTCGTCCCAGTAGTCCCATTGATTGTCCAATGATGGGACAACTGACACTGTTTCGTCCCAGTAGTCCCATTGGACAAATGGGATATCACAAATAGTCCCAGTAGTCCCGATTGGACTAGTGGGATGCTACTAGTAGTACCACCATTGGGATAAAAAGCGTGATGATAGTTAGATAGATATGTACCACTTACGGTTTTATCTAAAAAATATGAAGCCAGACATCGTGATATTATTATTTGCTTTGATCAGATTATTTCTTGTTTGTTCTTTCAATTAGAAACTTATTCATTAGGATGTAAGTATTAATTTAAATAAAACCACAAATTTACATTAAAACATTATTGTTTTATTAGTTGAGTGTTCGGTATAACACTAACGTACTATTTGGTTCAGTCGAAAACTTAAAAAACTAAACGCTACATTTTGGTACTAGAAGACTCATACTAAATAGCATTTACAAATATTACTTGACAATTTACAACCTTACCCCTTTATTCATAAACGTTTATTAGCAACGTTTTTGTTAAAATGTGTTTTGTTTCTTTCTATTATTAGTAAAGACAGGTTTGTTAGAGAGTGACAAAACATATTTTAACAAAAACGTTGCTAATAAACGTTTATGAATAAAGGCCTTAGTACATAATACCACTGGAAAAACAATTAAATAAGCTATGGCCACATTGCAGTATTATGAAAACATGACTTGTTTACAATAAAAACAATTATTAATTTTCTGTACTTTTTAAGGGTCCTATACTGGGAATTTGTATGGAGATATTACTATTCCCAATTTCTCTGTAAATAATCCACCTGTGTCACTGTAATTTAGCATATAGTTACTTATTCAATATATCTAAGTGAAATAGTCGTTATTTTTTCAATTGGTTTTATTTAATAGGAAATATGGGTGGTAGAATAAAGGATTATTCTGCCCCTTCTGTCTCTTTCATAATCTATCACAAAACTCTAAATTTTTTTTAAAGCGCTCTTATACCATTATTCTTCAATTATATATATCGCTTTTTTTTGTAGCTTATTGAAAATTCAAAAAAAAAAATATTTTATGATTTTTTAATTTGGCAAAAATAATAAAATAATTATTATTTTAAATTTTCAATAAGCTACCAAAAAATTCGACATATATAATTGAAGGGTAATGGTTTAACAGCGCTTTTAAAAAAAATTAGAGTTTTGTGATAGATTATGAAAGAGACAGCAGGGGCAAAGTTAAACCACCCATATTTCCTATTCAATGAAACCCATTGAAAAAATAAGAGCTTTTTCACTTAGATATATTCAATAAGTAACTATATGCTAAATTACAGTGACACAGGTGGATTATTTACAGAGAAATTGGGAATAGTTTATCCCAGAAAAATTCCCAATATAGGACCTTTAATATAGGTAGCTAAATACCTTATAGTCCGATCAAATGAGGTATAAGTAGAGTATACATTACGGAGACTTAATATACTACTTTATCGTGGTAATTATCAGGGTTTCCACATAAGAAATCCTTATTGACTGGACTATATACCTATCCGAAATGTTAGTTAATTTCTAGCTGCTGCTTTTAAAAACTATATCAAAATATTAGGTATTTAAAAAATGTGGTAAGTCTAAGAATTCACAAAAATTTAACGTGACTTCTGTGATGAAATTCGGGTGCTAGTGAGAATATCACAGGACATTTGATTAAAATATTATAATAAAACCTATATTAAAAATAAAAGCTTATCTACTAAAATAAAAGCGTGCCCAGAAAAATTACCGGGATATCATATTTTTAAAGAAATAACTATTTATTTCTTTTTAAACTTTAAAAAGTTTCACAGATACCAATGAAATATGAAATGGCTGAACGGCATTTCAAGGAAAATACCTAATTCAAATGTTCTTTCTAAACAATTTATTTCAATTTCTACTTTAATAGAGATTGGAGAGAATATCATTCCGGTTAGTTTTAACAATATTCTAGATGGACAAAAATTCTCTGGGAAAGAAAATATCAAATCTAATATATAAAAATCAATATGACTCAAACTACTGGACCGATTTATAAAATTATTTTTGCATTTGATAGCCCAATTCTTGGGGATGGGCTATTTAACATTACGCCACCTACCCAAGGGGGTGAATTGTATTCCTAATACAATGCGTACGAAGTAGCGGGCAATCAGCTAGCATACAAATAAAAAAGTGTCTGTGATTTCAAAGTGGGATATCATCTTATTTACACGATTTTTGTCTGTCTGTCTGCCTGTAGCCCAGAATAATCTCCGAAACGGCTTATTAGATTTGAGTTTCTATGTAACGTTATTATGTATACGAACATTTTGGATATTTTTACCGTCACAGCTAATTTTAAATAGATTTGAACGAAACGGACGGAGCTTATTTACGAGGGCCAAAGCCGCGGGCTAAACTCTAGTTATATAATATTGAAGTGTTTTTCACTCCAAAAATTGGATGGTTTTTTATAAAAGACAATATTCAATTAACATTAGCTTAATATTGTGTTTCAATTTCAATTGTTTATTTTGTGTAAAAAGCACGATCGCCCTGTAAATTATTATAAACAGAGTGATGAAATAGACCGGTAGCTTAAAATAATATTTTCCATCAAAATACGAACTAAATGTAGGTATCTAGGGTTTACACTTGAGTGCCGGCGGAACGTGTTTTCATATTCTGAAATGTGTTCTGCTACGTGCCAGATTCCCGATGTCACAGAACAGAGAGCGGCGCGTCGCTTTTACTGCAAAATTCCTGAATGCATTTTAAAAGTAAACATATTTATTGTTCCTGTACAGTGTAGGCTCTCAAACAGAAACGATCTGTTACATACGTGCTTGTTTTGCATTTATACAGAATGTGAAATGAACTAAGAATCAATGCGAATCAGATTCAAATTTTGTATCAACTAGGCTTTGCCGTCGCTTCGTTCGTTCATACGGAACAATTCAGGCTGTAACCTATCCCTGTATCAAATGCCATGCTAATCAGCAGTTCGTTACGGCATGATTGAGAAAAGGTGCGACTCCAATTGTTCTGTTCTATCATCTATTTCAATAGAATCTATGAAATAGAACAAGTGGGAACGCTCCGCCAAAATATCCCATACAAAAGAAAAATGTAACTAAAAAATACATCAGGCATTATAATGAAAACAAATATCGCTTAATAGACACGAGAATACTTTTAAAGCGTAAGTAAAAATAAGGTGTAAAAATCAGGTAGCAATGTACTCTAATTAGATTATGCTGAATACGGAAGTGGATTAGTCCGTTTGCTAACTCAATAAACACATTGTTGTATTCATGTGTAGGTATATGTACTGTTAAGTTTTAATTACAATTAAAATAACTAAATAGTCATAAAGCCTCGGTAATGATTGAAACGTAAATAACGCTTAGATTACATGATAAAGGCTTGTGATTTTTAATTAAATTTAAAACCGAGTAATATAGCTTTACGAAGAGAAGTTAAACATGGTGCCAAGTTTCTTTGGTTATTTCGCAGAAATTATAAATATTTATCAATTTCCAGTAAGTACTAAGTATTTCAGCACGTAAAAGTAGCATTTCTCTAATTTTATTGCTTAATCCTACACCTCTTTACAATTACTATGTACAAAACAATCATAATACATTTTTTTATTTAAAATATTTGTATGCGGATAACATTCTATATGCATTTTGTGAACTCAAATCCTTGATGATGGATTGGATTTTTTGTTACAAGCATATTACACCTATTAATTTTAATATATAAAAACTAGATTATATATAAAATATATATTCGTTGGGTTCATCCAGGATGTGAAAAACTACCCTGTTTAAAATAACTTCAACCACCGCCATAATTACAAGTAACATTTTGTTTAAAGGACGACAAGAACTTAAATAACATAAAAATATGACTTAGGTACGAAAATAAACTTATTTACACATTTTGATCGTAAATTAATTTCATTTATATTTACAATTAAAATATTATTAGTTGTCTGTCGCTGCGTAATTCAAATAAAAATAGCTGCCAAATTAAAAATATAATCACTGATAGTATATTTCGCTCAAGGATCAAGCGAAAAGTCCAAAATATCAAATAATACAGGTATATTTATATACAATGTAACAGGTTCATTATTAATGATATTCGAATAAAATTTATATTTTAAATTGATCAACAATATTTTCTGTAATAATGTGTTGCAAACATTGAGCACCGCATTCAATAACAATCTTTATTCACCAATGTACACATTTATATTCTCCAAATTAAGAAAATAAGATCTCTCCTACCCAAAGTGGAGTGGTCCACATTGCTCTCCTATGACTAGTTCGACTATTTATTATTATTTTATTAAAAAATAATGAGAATTTCAACCCGATTAATATCAACCCGGCCCGATATAAAATGGAATTAAAATGGCGGCCTTTATATGAGCATCTCTCTCACACGCCATCGTATGTGAGCGAGAGGCAAATAGAAAATCCGCCATTTTGAATCACATTGTTTATTTGCGCGGGTTGTATTAAATAACCATTAACCATACCAAGGACGGCCGTTTCTGAAATGTTGACCAATTATACACACAAACTCACAATAAAGTTTTTCCGACAATTTAATGTAGTTCTCTCTATATTGATCAGTCTTTCAGAAATCGGTCACAACCAGCTATAATTTGATCATTATCCTATATTTATATATAAATTAAAATAAAATACAACACGATGTAGTATTAGTTTGCTCCGTATAGATTAAAGATCCTCACAACATTTAAGCAAAAATAATAATATCTCTCTTAGTTTTACAGTCTGAATATATGTGTAGGCCGATCAATGTAGAGTTTGAGTTTTCCCAGCTGAAACTTTGCAATTTTGAACCAATCATGATTGTCAAATAATTTAGGTGTCAGGGACTTTTATATTGATCGGACCAATATTTCTTTACTCACAAAATACTTCTAAATACACTACTGTGTAAAGTCGAAAATGTACTTAATCATCAAAAAGGAGAGGCAAGGCGAGGATTTTTAATGCAAGTTTACAAAACTTTAAATGCTTAAACAGTAAACGTATTCGCAGTTCGCACACTGGGACCGAGTGAGTCGTAACTTACAAGACAAATGCGGTAATCGTAGGAAATTGCTATTTCCCTCTATACTTCTCTGTGGTGGCATCCTCAAGGTTGCTGTCCCAGTCGAACTCTGTGACGCCCGTCCGCGACACCTCACCTAGGTGTCGCCAGCGGTAATTAAAGTCCGTATCTCGCTTTTTCAACGCTTCGAATCTAGATAAACAAAGAGGTTTTTTATATTTTGCAGGAACCGTGTTACTGGTCCCAGGATAACCAGAGTCGACCTAACGAGTGGCCTTCTTTCAAGATCTCTTAATATGGAAACCCTTTTAGTATGTGGGATAACCCATTGGTGCAGGCCGATGTGGGAGTGGAACCAGATCAACCAGAAACCCACATCACACTAGGTACCTAAAAAAAGTAGACAAAATAGAACTGGCATTTTAAACTTTTCCAAATACTGATACGGACCCATACGGGGAGGTCCAATGGTTTTCTCGGTTCAGGTTTATACCAAAACGTCTTACTTTCGCTAGAAAATCAACGTAAGTAAACACGTCGACCCCACTTACCGTTTAAACATAAGACTCTTTGCGAACTCGTACAACTCCAAATCGAGCGAGTTGAGCCTTTGTATATGAGAGACCTGCGCGGGAGTCAGCACAGCCAGCGTGGCCCCCGACACAGTGGCGTTGTGCTGAGTAAATGGCACCGCGAACCTTAGGTTAAATGTCTCTTCGAACACGTACTGGGATATCTGGGAGAAAAATATAATATTTATTAACTTGCTTTTTACCGATCCCAGGGTACCCACTGGATAAGAAGTCTTCCTCATTTAGCTGATGATGGCCAGTTTTGTTGATGTTAAAATCTACCTACTATATTTTATTTATACAATATACCTACAAATAGATTATGCAACGGACGATCACAGCCTTTATACTTTGCGAGACAGATATCAGAGAGACAATAACAATATCCACATTTAGCGAGTTGCCATAGCGAGCGGTCAGAATAGGTGACAACTGACAAACTTGTCGCTCGCTGCACTTAATAGGCCTAAATTCTATAGAGTCGTCATGTCGATTGAGGCAAAGAAATAAGTACAATTCTACAATTTAGACATACTTATACTAAAAAGAAACCAACATAAAACAAACTGTAAAAAAGAGCTTTCATTCAGACTTACCTTCTGAAACTCAGTAAGGCCAAAGTAAGCCATAGCTGCTAAATTCCTCTTGGCCGAAGCGAGAAGCACTCGATCAGAATCTGAAGATCGATGTCTCAGGGATCCATTGTAGCAGCCCACGAGAGCAAGATCGGCCAACATGCGAGTTTGCCGATTGTTAGCCAGGTTCCACTGGCACGACATGAACTGGTCCAAAGTAACACCCCGCCAAGAGTCGCCGGTGTAACACGGTGGAACTTCGGTAGCTGTTGAAGTACGCATTACTTTAATATTTCTAAAAACTTATCCTAGTATAAAACTTCTCTCTATCGTAATTACACGTGTATATTTTTTTTTCATCCGGATTCGTGTTACCCCATTGTACCCAGCTGAAGACAAATACATGTAGTTTTTTATTTATTTATCCTTATTTAGCAGTTGATATTTTTGAAACAGCCTAACGAGTGGCCAGCTATATAAATATTTTTGAATCTGGGAACCCCACAGAAAGATTTGTGGGAAACCCGAAGGTTGGTTGAAGTATACCAGTGCGTGACCTTTTGCTTTAGAATTTAGATGAAGATGTTAAGCAAAACTCAAATTAGACAATTTTTATCCTGGATTAGTTTTTTTCCTAACCGTTTCAATAGCTCTGAATAACGGTTTCGAAACAATGTTAAAATTAGATGCTGCTACAAATAGCATTATTGACAATGCATACACGAGTAATTAATTGTATTAAAATATACGCAAGTCTCACAACTTGTTCATACATTTAGCTACAAAAACTAACAGTTTCTAATTTGCGTCAATCTGATTATACAAAAACATGAACGTTAATTGACATGTAGTTAATTAACTTAAATTAAAGTTTGATATAAGATAATGTTTCTGTTTTACGACACAAGATATACCTACCTACCTATTAGGATTTAGAACAAAATTATATCTTTTTGATAGCACCATAGAATTAATTGTTAGGGGTTTAATTTCCATCCATAGCATATACAAGCAAATAGTGATTTTTATAGCTTGAATCAAGACTTAAAATTAAGTCTGTAACTGATTGTGGATACCAGCTAACCTATGCATAAAACTTTTATAACTTATTAGCATGTCGTGCTATAAAAAACGTTTAAAAAAAATCAATGTTAATGGGGTTAAAAAACATTAGGTACTTTAGGAGTTTTGACGTGAATTTACAAGTTTAAGGTTTTGCAATTTAGGCTACGGAATCCTAATAAAATTAAACAAAAAGATTGATATTTAATTTACCTGAAGCGGTCCGTCCTTGGCACCAATGTCGCGAACCTTTCCACGTGGCACCGCGCTTCACGTGTCTGTACTCCGACAAGTACCTGATGGGAGAAATTAAATAAACGGCCTTGTTGGTGATTTCCATTCCTATTTTTATATGAAACTAGCTGTTACATACTGCACCCGCGATTCTTCCGACATGGAAGGGATAAGTTCACGATTCTGAGGCTGTCCATTCTATCGTAGCGAAATAGTTATTTAGTCAAAAAAGCTAAGCACTAACTTTAATCAGACAAGTAGCCCGCACTTATTTTGAAAATAGAACGCTTGTTTATCAGCAACAGCTCTCCATAAGGTGTATATATTTATTTAGCTGAATCGATTAGCTGAAGCTGATCGAGCAGGGGAAATACCGATATCTGTAGTTAGATTTCCTATCAATATTTACCTAGCAACAGGCTCCCGGAGGAGAGTGATATAGAAGTACCGCCGGTGTACCGCAGAGCCTTCGTGTCGGTCTAGTTCGCCGCTCACGCACGCTGTCAACTCTGTGAAATCTGCGTGCAATCCGCATCTATGGACAATACAGAATACACATAAATAATATATTGACAATAAGGTAGCTTTTAGCAACCCCGGCTTTGTCCGTGGAAATTTTTAAACAATTTCTATTATAATTAGCCCGTTTAGCCGTACTCTTTGGTTTTAGTTGGAAATTGATACGGAATTCAACTTTTGTTGAAATCAAAGAAAGAACTGTGATAGAACATTTTTTTAAATATGTTCTATAGTTTCAGCGTTTACTTCTTACAAACAAACAAACCAATACTCTGTTTATAATACTAGCATAGCTTCTAGCTAGATATATTGACGAAGATATTTTATACATAAAATCAATGTGGCAATGTGAATCAACAGAACGTAGTAGATATACACACAAACATGTTAATTAGCAGAGATAATTGTCATTATGCTTTAATTATTAGGTATGATAATTACGAGAGCGCGCGGCTATTAATATTCATCACCTATATCACTATAAATTGCTGTAGGAAATTATAAGTACAGTGACAACCGTGCGTGCTTGACCGTGTAGAAAAAATCTTCATGGGGTAGACAAAATCTACAAGCGGTGTCGTCAGTTTGTCTATTTATGACATTTTCTCTACGCGTCATGCTCGCTCGGCATGTCACGTTGGGATACTTCGGGCCAGCGCCAGCGTGACGCATAATCTATATTTTTTGCCGTTTCTTTTTAAAATACACTAAATATTAATTTAGTCGGATTTCTTTTAGACAGTGGTTTAGATAGAGAGGTCTGTCTATAATGTCGGTACCCTTCATATATATATGCTCTGTAAACAACAGCTTCAGATGACTCTTCTCATTCGTTCTTCCAAAAAACTATATCTGTCTTCGCCAAGTCATAATTAATGAGTAAGCACAACATAATTAATGTATGGGAATATCTTGGCAATAATAGAATGACTAATGATCATAATAATATTAATAAATCTGAACCAAAAGGTTTACTCGTACATCAGCTGTTAGTTCAATGAAAGAACAGACAGTCTGGCGCACCTATTACAGGGTGACAGTTATAATAGATTTTTAGTGGACAAACAGAAAAAAAAGTTAAATAGAAGCAAACTAACCGCTTAATCCTGCCTGCCCCCAGGACATAGTTGCTGCCACATTACTATTACATATTTAGCTTATGATTAACCCATTCTAAAAGTAACAAGTGAGTCTAAAGATTAAATTGGTGAAGGTTTCAATAAGATCAAACAAACATTCCTTGACTTCCTTTCGCAATTCTTTCTTGCCAATTGATACTTTTTTTTTATTTTGGTACTTTGCACCGATCTACAAATGAATTGAATTGAAGAGACATTAAGTTAAGTACAGTATACAATTACTTTAATCCCCATAAATTACTTAATGGAAAGGAGGCTTTATAGTACTTGTTTTGATCAAGGGGTTGATCAAGTTGATTGTAGATAATAAAGGTTTAACTTCACTTAATTTAATGAAGTCCTCGCAAGCACTGTACTTAGTTAAGTAATTTGTTTATGTTAGATCTTAAAATGGAATTACTGCTTATTTATGCTATATTCTACTAGATCACTGAAATTACTTCCTCAAACCGACAACTACAATTATGATACGAAAGAAAATGGTACAGGAGAAATTCTGTTACCCGTTACAAAGGAAGGCAATTGATACCATAACGCCAAATTAGTAAAAGAGGGTGGATGTTATTGGAGTGCAAAGCGGATAGCAAGCACTAGGTGACAATTCAGCGCTATCAAACCCAATGTATAACGTAAAAAGGTCACGTGCATTAATAAAATCAATGATCACGAAGCCAACAAAGTGTTGCCATCGTGCGCTGATAAAATACACGTCGCGCGTCGACGGGATTTCAGTGAGTCGCGTGTTCGATCTAGATGGGACCACAGTTTGGCAGACTGCCATACAGCCACGAACTATGCAAACCAGATTACAAACGAGTGTCATTAATATTTTATTATACTGTACGATGACTTGCCATGAAACAAAAGGGCATTACTGAAACTGACTGGTTTAGAAACACAGCCTGCGGGGCTTCAAATAATAGTGGATAATAATACTGTAATGTGATTTAGATAATGACTTATTTAAGCATAATCCGACGACAAAAAGGCTACTCCGAAATGATGGGTTTCTATGCTGAATTGAAGGAGTAACGAGTAACGATGATCGATATTACGAGTTTCGCGCGTGTTTGGTACTACCTACTCTGGATACAAGTTTAATTTTCAACCGCGAAAATTGATGACAAAGACGAATGTATGGACATGACGAAAGTGACGAAACTGTAGTGCGGTGAAAATTTTCATTTTGTAAAGAAGTATGAAGTAAGGCATGAAATATATTATTCTACCACTACACAATCTCAAGGATCTATCTGGTCGTTGTATAAGTAATTAACATTAATTTAATCCAGTCAACATTATGTACAAGTGGTCTAGGTAATCCGTACGTGGGTCGTGGGTGTAAACAATCCCGTTCTGACCACGCAAACTAAAACATGTCCATTGGCATATTTTAATATACGTATTTAAATGTTTCTATGTCTCAATTAAATCCGTTTTATTGAAAACAAGTACCTTGGTTATGGATAGAACAGAATGTAATTTCACTATATTTTTTATGTAATCTTAAAAATTGGTCGGATTTCAAATGATTATCTATTTATATTACATTCGTTCAGGCAGGTAGAGCAATTATAGTATTTTTTAATAATTTGTTATAATGTAACATTTCACGACCCCACATTATAAACTAACAATTTTCGATTTGCCTTATACAAAATATGGGTTGTTCCTATGATCACGCGATGCGATTGTTCGAGGCAAATAATGTATTGCCTTTATGTTATACGATTTTCGTTCCAGTTAACACCAATTGCAGGCAGTACTGTACTGTGTTCTACTGATAAAAAAATGCTTTGTCGTATAACCTTTTGGTTAAACAAAATATTGCGTACCTGTAATCAATGACAATAAAATAATGAATTTAGACGAAGCATATTATGGTGTGTCTAAAATCAGAATACTGTGGATTTTCTAGTAGGTACTGGGATTTATATATTAGCTTCGTTAGTTGGTAATGACTTTGAACTTGACAATGTCGCAAGTACATTTTTAAATACTGGCATGAAGCCACGTTCCATTTTTTAAGTAAACATGGTTGATTAACCACAAATATGCGAAAACACTAAAATAAAAAGACTGCATTGCTAAGTAATGATACATTCAATTATCTAACAGCAAGCGTTTTATTTATAAATCCACAATAAATGAAAGTGACCACAGATTTGACATATGAAGCAGACGATGAATTCAGCAGGTTCCAATTAATAAAATGCGTTGTCTGGATATTATTTGTCGTTTCATTTGGTACCTCAACTAGGATAAGTTTGGGTCAAAACAATATTTCTATATGTTCATTGTTTTCTTGTGTGAAAACTTTTATGTACGTAACCAAACGTAATTATTTTCAGGTTATAATTTTTAATATGAAAGCTCCTGAAAGTCGATAAAGTGTAAAACCACTTGATCGAATCGAAATCGAATTGTTTAATACTTTTATCCCAATGCTAACAAATGTATCATCCGTTGGAAACCCATCAGTGTATAAATAAGTTCATACATATTTTTGAAGAGTTATGTACACAATAAAAGCTACTGTGTCTGAATGGACATTCAAAAGGGTTGCAATCTCTAAGGTCAGACACACGATATTTAGTAGCCAAGATAATTTACTGATAAAGCAATTAATAAGACGGGATGTATTTGATACTTCTAAATCTAAACTATAAAGTTACAAAATACAGTTGAAAATTTCGCCCCTCTAAAGGGGAATTAAAGTATGAAGCCGACTTATTTTAACCATATCCGTCGAACTTTAGGAAGAGCTGGCACAAGGCCATATCGCGCACAATATCTGATGACAGTGGCACAGGGAGTGCTATCGAAGTCGTTCGTTTACCACAAATGTGTGAAATGGTGCCAGAAATTTTATTGGAGACTGTGTAACTTTGCATACACTTGACGGCCAATTTAAAAGGCCTTAGTAAATTACCATACGTGGACATTACTTATAGTTATAGAGTCTCTGTGCAAGGCGTAAAGCCTGTGATGATACATATATATTCTGAAAATCTTACTAATATTGTAATTATGAAAGGGATGGCCGATTAGGATAAAAATAATAAATCTTGTATTTTCAATGTTTAATTTTGGAATTAAAATTTAGATGGGATGACTTTATTAATAATATCTAGTAGTTTAATCTGATAATACAAAACATATAGGCAATAGAGAATGTAAAAAAATCTAAGAGATATACTTGTGATAAAAATTTGGGCAGAGCTCTGAAGATGGTAGATAAAACAGAAATAAAAGGCAATCGCTCCATCCATCAAGTGGAGGAAAAAATTGTCACGTCCGTCCAGTCTAGGAATCACGTTTTTAGATATCAGTTCCGAGTCCTGCGGGTTTCTTTCACAAATACCCGCATATTACATTTTTTATCGCTCGTCCTTCCTGTGGGACTCCCTATTCGATCACCCTTAATTAGTTTCCAAAACCTCCCTACATTATAGATAAACTTTTTCAGATTGTCAACAAGGGTGGATTGTCTTTTTGTAAATTTGATAATATTGAGAAGCAGATGCTTTCACGAGTTTGTGTACTTTTTTTAATAACTAGCAAAGTTGGAGACGTTATTAAGTCAAGAAGATAATATCTCTTTCGATAAATAATATGTTTTGTTTGTTTTTAAGTGTACTATTTATAACGATTATTTAATTTAAAAAAAATCCTGACCGCTAATATTACAAGCAATAATACATGTTATATTCATATAAGAAATAGAGTCATATAATAGCAATACATGAGATGCGTCCGCTATTGGATATGCAAAGCTAGATAATACTCATTAGCATAATCTGCTTAACTTTTCAAAGGCAATTTTTATTTCATATCTTGCTTCTACCTACAGTATACAGGCCTTGGTATTCAAATATCATATCATAAATTGTATGTTATGAGAACGGTGAATATTATCAAAAATTCGGCCAAAAACACTAACGAGTGAATCACCACTATAACCAGTCACCGTGTTTTACAAAACATTGAGAGCAAGAAAAGTTGAAACAAATATTCTCTCCATTAGTTGAATAAACAATAATGCACCAACATCTCTAAAAAAACACCAGACAAAGACTAATGAAGTTTACTTCCGAGCTTACAAAAATACAAGAATACTTAAAATAAAATTTGTACCTTATTATGAGACAAAGATCTGAACAAATATGTTTCTTTAGAAAAGTGGACACTCGTATATTCTGCATCGCCATCTTACTTTAGTCAGAACATAATTAATAGTCTTGTCTCAATCCATGTAGTCATGCGACTGGCATAACATGAATAGTCTGACAGTCCATGTTAGGATGATGAAAGTTTTAGTTTCTTTTTCAGTTCACGTGAAGATAAACCCTTAGTAGTACAAAAACAAAAATTACATCAATTCCACAAAGTTGATGATTGCAGGAAGACTTATGTAGGCAGATTATCAGATTGATAGGGTTGAGATATCGTTAAATTAGCGGGAATATAATAAATAACGTATAATACTCGAATACGAAAGTGTACAATTCTGTAATATAATAATCATCTCAATTTAGTATCATTTCTAAGAAACTGAAAGGCAATAGGCATAGTAGTCTTGTATCAAGAAGTAATATATTACGTGGTGTCTCTTACTAAATCAAAGGAGCTTTAAGTAAATCCGCAACAATGGATGTTGTATAAAAGGATACACAATGTAAGGATTAAAATATAAATCTGGCTATAGCTCACAGATACTCCCACGTGTTCTGACGTCGAAATAAGAACATCAAATAACTTACTTTGCTTGATTATGGTAACAGATACCTACAGAAGAATATAAATATCGAAAATATATCGATAGAAAAATCATTTGAATTTTAGTAATAGATAAAGAACCTGAAATTGGTGACTCCAAATATTGCAAATGCAGGATGGTAAATACGTATATGTATAGTTCAGAATCAGAGAAGTTATTTAACGTCATCGCTACGGCATCGCACAAACGGCGGAATGCCAGGATATATGGGGAGCTAATCCGGATGATCCGGACGTCCACAGCGCCCGGCTCGCTCTCGACCTAACTAATTTGAGGCTACGAATGAATCCAGGCCAACCCTTACGGTATTAAATGTGAAGATAAACGTTATATGGTTTCGTTTTGTATTACATTACAGATTTCTTTTCGCTCAACGAGGTAATCCTGTTGAGTGTGGAGCTCCTCTTTGTGCGAGCTTTTTCGGATTTGTGCCAAAATTAATTAAGAAAGTAATTTGTGTTTCATTATGTAATAACAGCCTAACGGCAAAAGCTAGGTATGTATGCTATTTTCTATTATCGGCCTTTCATGTAATAATTTAATAAACTTAAATGTTCCTGAAAACCGTTCTATATACCTACTACTCTCTCTTGAATCATTACATAGGTATTTGTGACATCAGATTTTCTATACAAATAAATCACTATATGTATGTAGTTAAAAAATGTTAATACCTACTTAGAGGTGAAATTTAGTTTTTAATTTCTGTTTTTAGGTTACACGGAACGCTGTCAAAAGGTTTGGCCCATATATCAACATATACCGATAATAATGGACAAGGGAAGTTCCTTAAGAAAAGATTCGTATTCCAAGCATTCTCTTTTCCCATCTCCGTTCTCGTCAGTAGCTCACGACGAAAGCGGATCCGGCATTATCCGGATAATCGGAACAAGTTGCTCAACAGTTAACGCATTCGTAACCCTTGTCCTTTCTCCAAATTTAAATACCCCCAGTCCTTTGTGAAATAACTCGTTGGACGTTACTTTGAATGGAGTACTGAAATACTGATAAGAAATATCTACGCTACGAGTAAAATTGTTGTAAGCGAAACGACATTTCGTTACTCATAGAAGGAAATAAAATTAAATGTAAATATAGTAGAGGAGTTTATAAAATATATATTTTCAAATATTGTTTCTATAACAATGTTTGACTGAAAAAAACATATTGTAAATAGAGAAAAGCTTTTGTATTCTCGTTTCCTCCTCCTTAATGAGTTTTAATGGTTACCTGTATTTTCGTTTTTGGGAAATAAATGTTTTTTATTCTTACTTAAGGTTTTATCAAATCCAAAGGCTTCAACAACCTACCTCTTTTTAAATTGCAATAATTAAGATAAAAAAAGGGGATGGGCTCGGGTAAAGTAGTACTTAGAAAAAGATATAATATAAAATTTTTTGATATCGAGTTGTGGGCATTTGTTTGGCGACTGACGTACGTTACCGCATACCTGTCGATGGAGAAGACAAAAATACACACCGTAGCATCGGCAGCCGCTATTTCTGAATAGAAATCTCAATAACGCATCGGCGCCAACGACTCACTAATTTTAAACTAATGACATGGTGAAGTCGTAACTTTGACAGAGCGCTTTCCAACTTTTGTTCGTTCAAATGTGAAAAGAAATTTCGGTCACAAAAAAGATGTCCATAAACGATATGACGGCTCCCTAAAATTGTGTTACTGTGCTCTAGGGTACACATTTAAGATATCCTTATTTAGCTTTTATTAAATATTTTTAGCCTTATTTTATTGAGGCTACCTCGCGTAGCTCTGTTGAGGTAATTTATAGAGATCGAAATCCGATCCTATTTAAGTCCGATCTCATACCACTAAAACTTTAAAATTAAATAAAGGTGAAGTTCGCTCACATTACCCTAAATGAAAGATGGCGAGACTATCGTTTATTCAGAGTTGAAGTTAGTCGGTAAAATGTTGATCCTAAAATTGAAACATTCTGATTTTAAAAGAGAAATGAAGATAAACTCACTAATAAAATGACACTGAAAGTAACTTAGAACATTTTGTGGGGCGGCATCCTTTAATAATAAACTTTTCTAGACTGTCACCAAGCGATGAAATTAATCTAAAATTGTGGACGGATTTTCTTTAGAAATAAAAAGGAATGACATTGTCATATTGAATAATGGTAAGACATGCGGACATTATTCGAGAAGGAGAAAATATATAGGTAGTATCAGTATCTAGTATGTCATTAAAATATTAGATATGCTACCAGATAGTAGGTATAGGTAATATTATAATAGTTTTACTGAAAAAAAAATCCTTGTATGGAGTCCATACACACAAATTACTAGATTCTAGGGAATGCTCATGTGCAATAACAGAATCAGATCCGTAATTCCAGAATATATTAAGGAAAAATATCTTCATCCGCTTACAAATTAACTGACAGCAGACTGTTCAATTTACTCGGTGGGGGACGGTCGACAAAAATGGAAATGTAAATTGGAATTGGAAACTCAGTCCTAGCTAGAGCAAGATCACGTTTTTTACTTGCTTGCAAGTTTTATATTGAAAAAAAATCAACGAAAATCAAGAAAAACGCTATGTGTAATAATATTAAGTTAAAAGTAAACTTTTTGCCATCCTTTTGATAATATTGAACATATTCCATTGGACAGATAGAGTATAGAGTATCGAGACCTATAGATATAAGACTTCGTATATCCAGGATCGATTTTAAACGTACCATAATAGCCAATATAAGGTGCTAGGATGAGGTTGAGTTATTGATTTCAATATGAGCAACATCTACTTTATATCAAGTATTACCCAGAGATAGCACACTATTGGTTACTAACCGCGACTCTAAGTTTAGATTCGCGTGACTGTCGATTCGCTTCCGACACAATGAAGTGGCTTTGTAATGTGCACGAGTTACACAATCAGGTAGTATTTGATTATTTTATTGGGGCAATTAAATACGAAAGGTAAATACGCGCTAGCTTATATGTATGTATATGAGCTAATAAAACCGCATTGTCGGTCTATAAATTAGATACCAATGAGATTAAAATGTATATAAAGAGAAATTGAGACGTTAATAATAAAAATATGTGACAAGCTGACTGTATCGTGGGGGGTACATAAAGACATGTGATTGTGGTAGATGAGTACATCTTATTTATATTTTTATAGCATCATGCGCGCGAGAGGAAAATTTATGTTTGATTCGAAATCACGCTAACGCTTTCATCATAGCGGCAGAAAATACAATCTATAGATATACAGTCCTGACAGATTAGTCAATGCGGTGCCGGATCTGCTGAAGCTGGAACTTTCAGAAGACACCCCCATTCAAAATTCGAAAACAGAGGTATTAAAAGTTATTATTTTTAACCGACTTCCAAAAAAAGAAGGAGAAGGTTCTCAATTCGGACCGTATTTTTTTATGTATGTATGTACATCGATAACTCCGCCAATTGTGAACCGATTTTGATGGTTTCTTTTTTAATCGACAGATAATTCTTCCGGATTGGTCCCATTTTTATCTCATAAAAATTGGTTCATTAGTTTTTCAGAAATTTTGAAAAAACTGACTTTATAAGTACATTTTTCTTGATATCTCGATAAAATATGTACCGTTTTTGACAACTTATTTTTTTCAAGACATAATAATTTCTCGACATTATCTCACAGACATATGACGAAAATCGGTTCAGTAGTTTTTCAGAAATTCAGTAATTAGTTTCTGTTAACGGCTGAAATTATGTATCAGAAAAAGCCTTAGCAACGGTTGCTATTGACACGAAGTTGTCAATTTTCGTGACGATGGTCTAGCGTTTAAATGTAATGGGGTGCATAGGATGCACAAGCACATTACATGGTTCAAATCACATCCACAGGGGTATTTTTTTTTAATTTTCCATCAATATTTTTTTAGTTGCGTTATTATTTGTCTCTCAAGGCAGCATAATCACTTAAAAGGGTAAAATAAACCTTTTAAAAAAAAGTGCACCGACTTCAAAAATTTGCACTGAAAAGTAAGAAATAATAAAAATTTCGTCGTAGAATTTGAAGACGGTTGGTGCCAAATTGGAAATAACTTAGTAGGTACCCAAATTCACTAATCTAGATAATTTATTAGGAACCTACGATCATCAGTACAAACATAATATATAATATTGAACAGATATTTATGTTCTTAGATGTTTACTTAATTTTGTATCCTAATTTGGCACCAACCGTCTTCAAATTCTACGACGAAATTTTTATTATTTCTTACTTTTCAGTGCAAATTTTTGAAGTCGGTGCACTTTTTTTTAAAAGGTTTTCAGTGCAAATTTTGGAAGTCGGTGCACTTTTTTTTAAAAGGTTTATGTTATTATAAATTGGTCGTATTTAATATTTTTTTACAAATAATGAATTTTAAATATTGTGTCAGAGAAGCACAATATAAGATTTTCGCGGGGAATACCGGTGGCTAAAAGCTAGTTCCATAATGAAGGATGGTTACAGATGTGGTAGACATTGCCGCACGATCGTGGCACCTCTAAGTGTACATTTATATGCCGACTCGTAAGTCTCGTAACTTCCACGCCGAGATGAGCCCCTTATTTTTTCATATCCTCAATTCTACGTGTTAACTTATTGAATAATGACAACGTGGGGGAAAAAAATCAGTCAAAGGATGTTGCCTCTTGAATTCTGATCACTTCACTGGTAGTCCAAGTTTTTATTTCAAGTGTTGCTTAAGAGGAAATCAGATATAAATTTAGATTGCAATCTTATTAAGTTTACCGCAAAGAGACCACAAGTTTAAAAATAAAAAGACAAACAAACTAATTTGTCTATTTGCACCATTGACGCCAGATTTATTTTGAGTTATCAAAACGTGAAAAATTTATATTGATGAAATTAATATAGATAATAATTTAAGCTTTTACTAAGTAAGAGCAATATAATATTAAAAAATGTAGGTATCTGATATATAAAGTGAGTTTTATCCCCACCTCAAATGAGAAAGAATTGGCTTCCGTTTGCAAGCAATCGTATACCGAAACAGCTTAATCGATTTTAACCGCAACAAAGATGAAGGCTTTATTAATTTCCCCGCTGTATCTGACAACCCTAAAAACGTAAACAATAGCAAAGGAGTTGCGGCGCGCCGGGCGAGCTTCATTATTGAAAGCTTCGGAACCGTCCTAAGAATCCCTTTGTCCATCCGTCACGCGTTTCAAGCCCGATCGATTATTACACTCCGTAGATCGCAATAAGGCCCAGCGCGTACCGACAAAATTATTTAAAACTTTGTCTACTAATGTCTACATGTACTTAATTAAATTTAGATTTAATAGAAAAGAATAGAAAGCGTTCCATAAAAGTCTACATCTGGATTGCATTGTATCACTCTGAAATATGGACTTTGACCTAAAGACATAGAGATAAATTGGAAGACTTTGAGATATATTGCTGGGGTGGACAACTGGACAGAAAAAAGAACTAACAATTCACAACATTTCATTTTTTGTTAAGTACCAAAATTAAAAATCCGTTTGGAGATCTTCTTTTGTTTAACACGATACACATATTAATATATTTTTTTATTCAGTAGTTAAAGAGATATTTTGAAAAAACTACACAGTGTAAGGAGTACGGCTCAAAGCTACTATACTCTCTGCCTCCAAAGGTACCTGGCAGAAAAAAATATTAGTTGTAGATGTAGGAACAAAACAGGATACAAGGGGATCTAATTTACGTGCTTCTCTACCCATCTTCGTTGATGAAAGTGAATAAATATTTATGTTTAAATCAATAAACTCGAAAATAAACAATATTGAATGAAACAAAAGAATGATTGAACGAATGAAACGAACGATTGAACGAATTAAACGATCAATTGAACGAATGAAACGAATGATTGAACTAATGAAACGAACGATTGAACGAATGAACGCACGCAGCTCATGTCATTTCTTTTTTTTAATACAGAATACGCAAAGATCAGGTGTCTCGTAAGCCGTTATCGGATTTTTCTAAAAATTCAATATTGAAAAATTAATTTAAGAGTGTTAAAGTTAAAATTTTAGAAAAACAAAAAATACGGGTAGGTACCTTAATTTTTCATCTACTTTCATATAGGCTAATAAAATTAGGGGGTTAAAATTTTGAAATGTTGTGGATTGTCCACAATGAAAAACGCTACGACACGATAATTTTATAAAGAACATTATTGAAGGGAAGAGAGGTAGGGGAAAACTAAGACGTCACGTCGTACCAGGAAGTCAATTACGAGACATCGATGATTACGAGAGGAGAATAGAGAGGAGTGGCGATTACTTCATCGACAAGAAACTCTTAGTACGTAATTTATAAAGCAAGGAAATTTCTTTCTCGATGCTGCGGCCCTATTCTCTATCTATGGTTTTAAAAAACCTATCGACACTAATGTCGATGGCATGTCGTGAAAACACCTCGAAACCACATCCGTGTCATTTCGTGTCAAACAGAAAACCATAGTATAAACGGCAATTGTCGACTCGATAACAGCATCGACTCTATAACCACAATAAAACCATAGATAGAGCATAGGGTCGCTGACCCGGTGTGCGCTGGTCCTAATGAACCTTTGCCAATGCTGGGGTATTTTCGAATTTATATTCTAGCCGGTTACCTTATAAACATCAAATGAATCCTTACAAAATCGCTGCTTTTGTTAAGTTTCTCATAAGAAGCACGTGATGGTGATTAAATAAGGCAAACAAATGCACTGCGTACAGCATTTCATAGTCATCTGCATTCAGCACATTAATAATCGGCTTGTATTATTTCTCATTGCAATGTGCTGAATTCAGATGACTATTATGGCACATACAAACATACAAAGTTACAATCATACATACGAATACCTATATGCTGTGGTCCCTAATCATGGTCTACCCTAACTATAGATAGGATATGCCTATAAGTTAGCCAAAGGCAAAAAGTTCCTGCTTATTCTATTATCTATTTAACAGCCTTTCTATTCGAAGATTCTAAAGATTATAGAAAGACTAGATCTATGAAATAGAACAAGCTGGGGTTCTTGAACCTTTACTCGAAACAAACAGATGCAATTTTATACAGTATTTCTGGAATTCGAAAGCGGGATAGTCTGTTGCATTGCATGGGTAGGATTGCAGTACAACCTTCTTATCCAACATATCCTTATAATACCTAGTGTGTGAAAAATATAAGCCCCAAAGCGTTCGGCCCAATTTCTCAACATCAAGATCTCCTATTTGTACTTTTTATTGAATTTCGAAAGTTGTTTCAAGTGAATAAATTGGAGCGGACATCTGGGAAAGACTACAGTGCCGTTTAGCTCGGGTTGTTTTCGATACAAATTGAACGTGAGTGAAACATTCGCTTGCCATTTACGGACGCGGCGTCGTATCTTCACAAGTACTGGAGAGTATTATCAAAATTATAACTGACACCTTAGGAACTACTTTGAAGTTTTCACTTTGGATCTACTTTAAATGTGACTGCTTCTCAGAATATCTGCGATCCTAAATGCGACTGTTGGCTAACGCACATTTCCATCACGGCATTTATACTTTGCGGTATAGATTACCTACTGGTTGCAGTCTCTCAGAATACCTATTATTTTTAGTAGAAGGCTTTACGAAATTCTCCTATATCAAGTCCAAATGCGCTTGAGGTATCGATTAAGTTATATTTAAGTTAAATGTGGTTGGGTTCAAATTTGGATACCTGTAACGACCAAAGTCAATCAATAACCCAAAAAATACCAGCATTACTAATATAAATATTTGCCCGACCCACGACCCAAGTCCTAAACCTTCGCCTTTGTTGGTAGGATCACTAACCACTAACGCAAATATATCGACAATTAACACTAAATATTAATTACGAGTACTTTAGGTGAAATATTCAAGAAATCTGGGAAGGCGAATATAGAATCTCTTTTTAGGATTCCGTAAGCAACTAATATTTGTGGTCTGTCTTGCTGTATGGCACTGTATAAAAACAGAAATACTTAGAAAATGGCCTAGCCTAGAATGAAAAGTGTAGTCCAACTTTAATAGTGGCAAATATTTAGAAAATGATTCCAAGACGCGGTGTCATGGTTCCCATCGAATCGCATTTCACCAGCAGCCAACATGCACGACACCATTTGAGAATTCTCTCAGAAGTACGCCATTTAGAGCGTGTGCACACCGGAAGACACGCGTGGTGTCTCCGACAGGAGCTGAATGTTCCGTGACACGTGACCCGCAATGTAAATTGGGAGCTCGAGTATGCGGCGCGCATTGAGATCAACACTGGGGGACACGATTCCGTGAAACTGAAGATATTGTTGGTGGTCGAACGGAACATGCAAATCAATAGAGAATAACAATAGGGACAATGGTTTTTCTATGTTATCTACACATATCTAACAGCTATTTCAAGGGTAATACAATCAGTAAGTATTAAATTTAAATATTATTAGACCGATTCTAGCTAGTCGCGATTATTCTAACTAATATTAATGCGAAAGTGTGTTTGTTTGCTTTTCCTTCTTTCACACCAGAACAGAGCAATGGATAGACGTGATTTTTATACACAGATATAGTTGGAGGGCCGGAGAGTGACATTCCTCAACTTTTTATCCCGGAAATTTTTCGGGATAAATGTTTTGTCACATAAGGAAAAAAATAAGGTGATGTTGAGACTTGTGATAGACCACCTTAGATTATAGAGACGGACCGCGTGCCCTCACGCACCATTACGAATGGGACTTTTGTAATAGAAGTAAGAATTCTAGTTATCAGAAGAAGTGTTCAAAAACTTACTGTTGGCACAGAAATGATAGATAATCACATAGATATAATAGATACCTATAAGTATACTGTAGAAGCTCTATTTACAAATGCTTATTAAAAATAAGTAATAACTTACAAAAATAACATTTTTACTACAATTTGGAAAACAATTTTCGTGTATCACGAAAGAAATATCAATTATAAAATCAACTCGTTAGCTAAAACCAATAACATAAATCACGTTCAACAAATAAATTGGATACCGAAACCACTAACGGAAAGCATAACTTTCAATTATTCAAATTAGTACCGTATTATAAAGTTTTACCAACAAAAATATTTATAGCTCTTATTAGGCTAACAAAATACCAAGATCTTCTTAAATGAATAATTATGTATGCGTTTATCAAGATTGAAAAGCGTTTTCTATGAATCTTTTAGGAACGTTTTGTGGGTTTGTAACCATTACAGCCTTGTTAACCTCTAGGTCGCGTCCAATTAAAGCTCTGTGAAACTCAATACGGCATCTACGAGATCTGTCACTTAATATTGTAGATTATGCAATACAAGCCGCATATGTCAGTCGGAGATGCAGCGCTGCATTTGAACTTTGACATTGTTTACTTTCTTTAGAAGAAATGTATTGTTGCAACATTTTATACTATACAGTATACAGCTTCATATGTACTAATCAAGAGCATTGGTGGACTGGACCTACACTTGAAAAAAAGTTTCGCTCAACACTTTACTGCATTTCCTTATTTATTCAGATTGTATCAGACTAAACAGGGACAAATATTGTTTTCAATACCAATTAACTTAAAATGTTACTTATTTACTTTCAATGTGTACTCAATCTAAAATTAATGACGTTAAGGTTGATTTTGCCTAACTAAAATATCAAGTTATGAAGTTTCGTCAGTGTCAAGTGCAAAAAAATAAGTCAGTAGAAATTTGATGTGATTGGTTGTGGTTAAGAATTTGAATGTCATCGAGCTTTTATGTGATTGGTGGCATTAGAAAGGAAACAAAGTGAAAATGTACAATGTACTGTACAAGCGAATATAGCCTTTAAGAGCGTAGTGTACCGCGTCCATGTCCATACAAACGGAGAAAACGTTTTACTACCCCTAAATATCGTTTAATTTTAACGATTTTGTAATATGTTACTGACATAATGAAAAACTACGTACGTATTTTTTCCTTTTTTCAAAATTCTTAATAGGTCAAAAGTTATAAGCCCCTCAAATCTCGGTTTTTTTGGTTCATAACTTGCTCGTAATAAACCGTCTGTATTTGAGAAACAAAGCAAAATTTCCAAAAAAGCAAAACGTACGTACGTAGATTATAATCTGCTAAAACGTTTGACACCAAAATTATAAGGTTTCGTTATAGTTTAGTAGGTGTAAACCGTTTTCCCCCAAAACGCAATTTTCAACGAAGAACATACCTACGAACACTCACGAGCTGCAGTGTTCTCTGTCGCACTGATGCTCGTGGGAAGAGCGCGCTTGAGACAGAATATGATTTTCTAAATACCTATTTCGCTGCGTACGCTGAGCTACACGATCCTCTTAAGGTGTCCTTCCAATCCTGCACTTGATAGTACAATAGGAATTATTGAAACTGCTACGACTGTCTACATTATTTCTCAGAAAACTAAACTGTAATATATCTAATATATAAAATTCTCGTGTCACAATGTTCGTTCCCATACTCCTCCGAAACGGCTTGACCGATCCTTATGAAATTTTGTATGCATATCCGTTAGGGTTGAGAATCGGCTACTATCTATTTTTCATCCCCCTAAATGTTAAGGGTGGTCCACCCCTAATTTTTTTTTATAGGTAGGGTAGGGGTATAGGTTGGAGTAGGGGTAGGGGTGGGGGTAGGGGTAGGAGTAGGGGTAGGGGTAGGAGTAGGGGTAGGGGTAGTGCGGGCAAGTCAACGTTTGCGCAGGACAACGTCTGCCGGGTCAGCTAGTATCTATATACGTTAATAATTTACGAAAAACATTTCTAATTTGGGTAGGTATAATAAAAACTGGCAAATATTGGATGAGTAAGCCTTAATGGGTAATAAAGCCCAAAAGATATATGACTCTCAGGTGAGTACCTGTAATTTGGTTGGGCGAGATAGGTCAGTATAATTTATGAAATGTATGAATGATGTTTTTGGTTATCTAAAAGTACACGATCTTGTTAAATTTTTTTAAATACATTTCGACATTTTGTTGTTTGCCTCTGGATTATATGAACAAATAAATATAGCCGGGCACATAAAAAAGGGTTTGTTTGTTTAGAATCTAGGCACAAGAATTATTCACCCTTGCCGGTCAAGGTTTTTAGGGTGAGTGCCCAAGCAAACGTGTCCACATTACCATATTTGAGTAGTGGCTATTTATATGGAAGTGAGGTTTTTATGAGAATTAATAGTATCGCTTTATTAGTGCAAACAAAAGTAACATTAAATTAAATAAAGCGCTTTAAGGCGCTGCTGGTGTTATATTTACAAAAAAATATCGTGAGAATTCGTAGACGGCCGTGTGCCGCGATACATGTTCGCTGAGCACGAAAAAACTTAATTTTTAACGAGAGATCGGTCTCTCGGTAATTATATCTCCATTTATTGATGCTAATGGAAAACGGAACGAGTAGCCTGAACTAAACTGAAACGCCCAAGACAATCGTTTAACCGTTAACGTATCGCCTTGAACTTGTGTTTAAGTGAAAACGAAATTAAACTTTCATGTCATGAGAACATCACGAGAACGTAAATAAAATTTTATTTTTCTTTTGTAATTAAAATGGAATTCCATTTCAGAATAGATGTGAGATTAAGATATATTTTTTGATTTGATATTATGAAGACGTAGTATTCCAATTTTTATTAAGTAGGTACCTAGACTTTGAAGCCTTTCTATATCTATAAAAATAAATAACCCGACATTCACATCATAAATTTTGTAAAATGAAAATATTTAGCATCTAAAATGCATTGGACTAATTTAAAGGATAAAGGTTCTGTTCTAAATGGATACTTCTTACATATTCAAAGTAATAAAGGAAATTGCTCAACATTGTATTCACGGAACAAGCCTGAGTGTAGCCCTCGCTGAGTACATTTGGTATGACACGCTAGATTGATCGCCGTATTCCTACCCATCCAGTTAAAATACACGTTTCAATGAGCGTCTATGAACTTCTGTATGAATGGGTGGTATATAGTTGATATTTATCTTCTCTTGATTATTAAAATGGCTATTTTTAATACAGACAGAGACGATTCAAGTGCAAACCTTGCGAAATAGTAGGCTTTGTATAATGACTAAAATGTAGGTGACGATGCTGAGATGATCTTGAAGGTAGTTTTTATTCCGGCGCAAGACAAGTCGTATAACCATGGAAATTTATAGTTCACGTAGTATATTAATGAAACATGTGGACACCCATTTACTGTTATATAGCACGTATTTAGTTTTGAGGGACCTAGTAATCTTGAAGCCATAAAAGCACCTTACTCTAGCCGGCATCGATCACGTTGTCACGAATGTGCTTTCATATAACGAGAAGGAGCAAACGACAGCTAAAACTATTATTGTAAAACGAAAGTGATGAATTGCTCTAAAAGTTACAAGCGACCCAATCTTAGCGTGCTTTATGCGTTTTGATTTGGGACCCGAGACATGCAAACTAGCAGATTTGAAATATGTAAGTCTATACGCTCAAATATAGCAAATATAGCTCAAATAAGGTGTATGTATACCACTATAGCAAATTCATTTTTCAAAGATTTATATAAATAACACCAAGTAATCCTTTATGAATGAATATACTATATGTACAGTCAGTTCACCACTTTCGTTTCAAACAACCATAACATAATACACTGTCGCGTGTCGTCCTTATTAAAAGGATATTTTTGTTGCTGACTGTACGTTTATATACTCGATGTATAAAGACAAAGACAAAGGATAGATGATTAATGTTATAATTCCCCAAAGGGTACGTGCAATATAAGGTAATTTTGAACAGCGCTGTAGATGCAAACGCTTATGTAGGCACTTCAGGCGACACGGTGGTCGTACCGCAAAGTGCTTGCTGTCCCATGGCACTCGTTAAATCCGCCCGACCTGCCCTCAATCTGGTGAAACGCTCTTCCATTTCCCTAGGTAAATGTATACATAACATATTGAACTGAAACCATTAAATCAGCACGAAAAACTATTTCTGCCTCTGAAGAAATAAAAATAATTTAATCAAACTGTTAATTTCGATGACAAGTTTATGACGGAACCACCTCATGATATCAAAAGCATACAGATAGATAAATTATTATCATAAGAAAAATATGTCTTTTAGACACCTCAGTATAAAATAAATAGGTGTCTATTCTTATAACGATTCTATTTCCGCCGCATCAGCATCTCAAATACATCAAGTCGAGAATAAGAAAGTAGCAATTTCGGGATAATGCGATAATCATTGTCTACAGAGCGTGTCTACGAAGTTGATATATCGCCGGTAATAATACAAGAGGTCCACATTGTGAGGTGATGGTTAGAGTACAATAGAAGCCATCAAGTACCGTCCGAGACATAATCCGTCATATATTTTGTAGAAACGCGGTAGAACATTTGAATTTGATGTGTCAATCTCCTTCTATTACTATTATATGGGAATGGTACTGTCTAAGGCAAGTCTAATAAATCGACCAATTTCAGACAAAACCTCAAAACAAAATATAAGTTCGACGGATTTGAGTCTTGTAAGTTTTTAGCACTAACCCATGCTCAGGACGACACACACAACTAGCTCTTCAACAAAAAGATCTTTCTATTGGAGGTGGCAGTGCGAACACAATAGCAGTCATCCACTTAAGTGCGGTCCGGCACGACCTGTCGTAATAAGCATCCGGAGGGAAACAAAGACATTTTCCGTTTGAAACAGCGGGAAACGCTTTCAAAGCAGAAACGAGAAAAATTACTTTGCAAGATAAAGATGACAACAAGCCCTTCCGAGTAAAAAGACTGAGTTATAAAAACTACGCTGAAAAATAACCAGGTGGTTTCGCGTTTATGGTTAAAGTGAAAGTCAAGCACATAGTCATATTACGTTTCGCATAGGAGTGAAGGCCTATAATCCGATTACTTTTCCTTTACCTTTTCTTTTTCCAGCAAAGTTTTTAATACTTTCCTGGAAGTTGGTCTTTCAAAATGGACAGTAATTGGTGCGGGCCGGGCGTAATATAAACGTTAGGTCTGACATCATCCCAGGAGACATCTAAAGTCACCTCATTTTTTCCCCTAACCGCGAATGGAACTTTACATATGCCTGACGTGTGCCAAGATGAGACATTAGTTCGCAGTGAAAGCCGTAACAAGGATCGTGTCCCGGTGGACCACTAAACCTTGATCTCAATTTATTCGACGCCTCCCGCGCTCGTCTACGTTGGGGGCGATTTTTTTAAGCGGTTTCTCTCTTCATTCCCTCGAAATTATGTATTTAATATGATTTATTATTAGATGGGACTTTCACTGTGTTTATTATCGTTCTGTTATCATTCGGTATCACTGTTTTATATGTATATTTGATTGATACGATATGAGCAGACTAATAGCAGAACGTATTTTTTTTTTCTCTTTACGGGTTGCTTTACAGCTCCCGAAACCGTGTTACGGTTCCAGGGTACCCAGCGGAAGACCTAGTCTTCCTCGTTTAGCCGATGGTATTTGTAAGGCTATATCTAACATTTTTATATTTTTAAGATGTAATTTAAAAAGGTCAAGTACGCACTAAAAATAGACTTACATGTATGAAGCGATCTGTTTCGATGTAGTAGAAGAGACATTTGTATCTAACTGTAAGGATGGATAAAGGAAATACGCCATATTGCATCTCAGCCATCATTTCATTTATACATTAAAATAAACACAATCTGTTGTCGACCTTTCAACTAATGAATCTGTTATTTTTCCATAAAATATACAATGAGAACATTGTTTGAAGAAATCAAGAACTTGTAAAGAGGCCATATACATACATGATACACAACGCCGGCGAGCTCCCGAGAATGCATTCAAATCAAACAAAGTCCTAAAATCAGTTGTGCTAGAATAACAAACATTTAGTCCCGTCTATTTAGACACAGATAAATAGGGTTACCACAACATATAATGAATTAAACTAATTGAGGATAACGCCCAAATTAGTGAAGTAAATCAATTTTGCCCAGCGAGCCACGTAAGTTTCGATACCCGCCAGTAACACGAGCGAGATTAATTACGTATCTACGCTGTTATTAGTGATTTGGTAAATGCAAGTCTAAGTCTTTTTTTAGATAGACAGAACAAAAATTATTAAAATGTTTAAGTATTTTTTCAAATATTTTCCAAGATATGTCATAAAAGCTTGGGAAAATTTTAAATGGCTAGATGGCTACCTTTAACCATTTATATAATTGTATTAACAGACAGACGTCGTAGGCTCAGTAATAAAGTCCCACAGCAGCCTAAAATATAGTGAAAGCTTTTATATTTACACGGCAAGTGACATCTGAAATGAAGCATGAAACCCATTTAAAATTATATTTTTAGGGCATATTTCACCGCCTCTTTTTAAATTAAAACTTTCAACAACTAATGGGAGATATTTTATTAGTGGCAACCCTAGTATGTGCGAAGGGACAAAACGTCAACAACATATGTCGGGGATGCGGCGGCTGTTTCGAACCAAAACAATTAAATCACGACGAAATGTGTCTCCCCACAGCTTTGTAACAACCGAGTTTTGTTACCGATGTTTGCATTAAATAATGAAAGTTAAACAACTTAATAACTGATTAAAATCATAATAACAATGATAATACAATATTTTGTAAGGAGATAAGCTGAAGTGTGTCATGCGTATATGACATTGATATATGAATTAATTGCATCATATAACAGCTTTTATGTCTTATGCCGTTTGTTACTACGAAGTACTAGATACATTGTAACAATGTCCACATTTGTATGATTAGCAGAACAGGTTTCAAGTTTAATGCTCTAAAATAATTTAAATATATTAAGAAATAAAAATTCTCGTAAAATCTTAATGATATGATATTTTTTTACATATGGTAAATCGATCAAACGTAGATCTCGAATCACAAAAAATAGATTAGACATAATTTAAATTGACAAAATCTCATTAGAAATAAATGGATCCTATATATTACATTACCATATAATTGGTTAATTACAGAACGGAAGAAGAAAATAACAAGGTAATACTTTAATCATCTAATATCAAAGTACCTACATACAAGATACAGAACATAATTAAGTCTACTTGTAATTTATTTATTTCGGAAAGGCAATCGTTGTTGGCATCTGGTATTAATCTTATAATATCTAAACATCAAATTAAGAAGCTAGTTTTCATTGATGTACTTGAAACGTGGGTGTAAAAAGAACAAAACTTAGCAGGACTTTCAAGAAAGAAGTAGACCAATTAATTGATTGACCAAAATTACTCGGACGGGTTATTGGAACCGACAGATGGTGGCGAACGATAACTCAGCCGGAATGGGGGAATTAATTAACCGCGTTAGTGTAATATGGTTTAGAAATCGAATATTAATAAATAGTTTATAGAGGATCTTGGTTTCTAAGGTGACGACTGCCTGGAAAATGTTATTTCAAAATTAATTTATGCAAAAGGGGTAGGTATTGCGAAAATATACAGATCGTTACAGTCAACGTCATCTGAAAATGGATCCAGAAAGTGATGTTGTTTACGAAACGAGATATAAAAATATCCCCGTGTTATTTTCCACTTTGCTTGATACAATAAAAAAAGTTTGATTACATTTCCCTGAACCGTCCATAGTGGTTTGGTGGCTTTAAATTTTATATGGTTTAAATTAAATGGTAAAAATGCAATAACTACAAAATTATCTGTTAGATTAAATGAAAGTCACACAATGGTAACCTGTATTTATTACGATATAATTGTAAAAATAAACGGTCAAGTGCGAGTCGGACTCGAACACGAAGAGTTCCGTAGCACCATATAATATTTAACACTATATTTTTTTAATAGTTTAGTAAAAAAAATTGCGTGACTCCGACTCACAATTGGCCGGTTTTATTATTTGCATTAAGTATATAGCTAAACGAGGGAGACTTGGTCTTCCGCTGGGTACCCTGGAACCGTAACACGGTTTCGGGAGCTGAAGCCGTGAAGAAAGAAAAAAAAATAAAAAAAATATACTAGTTAGACGTTTGTATGTATGTATTGCCATTATTGAAAAAAAAACACGTTTCTTTTATGGGGACCCCCCTATAACTTTTAACTTTATTTTATTTTTATTATTTGTTGTTATAGAATAGTAATACACACTTTGTGAAAATTTCAAGTGCCTATTACGGTTCAAAAGATACAACCCTAAAAACCAACCACAGAAACGGCACTAGGATTGATTAGCAAGAACATTTTTTCCATATCAGTTTCAAAATTAATTTCAATTTCTGTTTCTTTCATGTGAACAATATTGTTTAGAGTTATCCCGGATTTATGTTTTCAAAGCGGAAATTTGAAAATCGCTAAGGTTACCTTTTATATTCGCTGTATATGTTAGGACGTCTACGGAAATGAAATGTGTTTTTAAAGATCAAAATAAAGAGTTACAATAGTAAGAGATGTACAAATTATATTAATACAAATTCACCAATAAAAATAGAATGATTGGACAAATTAAGTTTAAATTACATGAAATGTTTTTCATGAGGGGAAACATTAAAACATTTTACTTAATTGAGTGTTTTAATGAACGGCGCAGACAAGTTCACGACCGGCCAATCCGTTCTTACAAATTGAATCATGTCACTCTTGTCTGCGGTTGTTTATTTTTTAATTGACATAACCTTAGGAAAAATTCCAGGATTTATCATATACGAAAATACTTTCACAATACCATTTTAATTGTCAACTAAAATATCTGAACAAACATAAGGCCTTTTAACAGTCTATTGTTCTCCAAATATGTGGACGACACCATACCGAGTATAGACAACATGTTTTATGTGCCTACTTGCTTTAAGTTGAAAGTTGTTAGTGTTTTTTAAAAAGCCCTACAAACAGAACCTTTCGCTTTACAGAACGCCGGCTTCTATTACCTGTGCAAATTCAATGAAGAGTTAAAAGCTGCCTCCACACTCTCGTTTAGCCGTGTTTGAAGAGGCAAGTACACAGGCGACCCTATTAACGTAACAAGTTTAGGCGTTATTTACGCCGACACAAACAGAGATTACTTTCAGGATACCCCAAGGATTTAATATTGGGTAGAAAGAACTATTGGACAAAAAAACGCTTCGGTAATAAATCGCCCAATGCGGTGACAAGTGGGCTTGGAAAGAGTGACAGCTATTTGTCCGGATCTTTATAGTTTGCAATTTATTTGAAACCGCGCGGTCTTGTAGATTTATATCGGTCTTAGATTGGCGTGGGGGGTACCCTGGCTCCCTGATACGAGGCAATTTCACCGTAGGATGCATAGAGTTCGTCCCATATAACCATTACTTACGCCGCATAGAGGCCTGAACACGTACATGCATATAAAATTTTATGTTTAAAATATTATGAACCACATTTGTTTAGTGAACATTTACCTATACTATATCAGACACTTTTAAGTAGTATACAGATATGTACTTCAATAAGTCATATTTAATAAATTCATCTTTAGCTAGTTACTAAAAAATAAATATCATTCAAGTACAAGCAATAAAGTGTATTGAGTATTTTATTTTCAGAAGAGCCTACTCGTGGAAGTTAATTTAAATTCATGTAACAAATATTTCCTTCGGTGCCAATTATAATTTGAGCTCCACCACAACAATTAGGTTTCAATCCAATTAAAATATTATATTATTAATATTAATTTAAAAATAAACAATTATATTATTAATATTTTATACAATTTAGTTTAAATAATAGATACTCTTCCTCACAGCAATTAAAATGTGACAGAGTCTTTAAGACATGATGATCATTATTAGCAAAATAATTTAACCAAAAGAAAAAATAAATTTAATATGTATTTTGGTTTTCAAAGTCGGTCAAAAAAGAATTGTAAGGGGATGTAGTTACGGAAACTATTGATCAAATTGGACAAATTAAATTATTTGATAAACATAAACACATGAATCAACCAGGATGTAAAATAATCGATCGGTTAGCAAAACCACATTAACAAACTACAACAGATTATACTCATAAAATACACGACAACACCACACATGGAATATTTCCGGATTCCCATAGCAATTAGGGTAGCGATAGTCGCGCTAGACAATGCGTCAGCTGAGCCATTAACTGCACAATTAGTGCAATTGTCGTTAATTTATGGCTTTATAACGCCAACACCGCCGGCAGAATAGAGCTGCGAACGACTCCTTATATCATTTTAATGTGAAAGCACAATGAGTTAAATTAAAAGCTATCAATGTCCATCAAGCGACTTGCGAGTTTTCGTGATGTAATTCGTGAAGAATTTCAGTATATTAATCGGAGTTAATTATTTTGGAGATGGACAAGAGACCGAAATATGTAGGCGAAATTGTTTTATTATATTTTTATCTGGAGTTTACCTGAATATTAATCTAGAGATGATTAAAAACAGACAAATTAATTTTAATCTTCATTCAGTAAAATTAACTGTTTATCATGATTATGAACTTAAAATGTTTTCCGATTTAGAACATGGAAGGATCAATTTTGAAAATTGAATATAATCACGTTAATAGGACAAAGCAGATTTAATTTTACGAGGGCAGTGAATTAATACTATATTAGATAAGCTGCGCTTCAAGATAAGATGGCCCTAATAGATTAACTTTACAACTGCCAAACCCTCGTCTCTCAAACATTAACACTTGATAGTGCTTAGACAATATTATGTACAACAAATTGTCATAATTGTTAATATTTTGAAATAACACTTAATAAAAGTTAAAAAAAATTAAAGTATGTACTGAAATAAAAAATAATAACTGAACAGAACAAACCTCGGTTCTAGGTCATCAAAGAAAATATTTCATATCATTTCGAATGGCCTTAGACATTGATTGGAGAGAATCCATTAAAAGTTTTGAGTGTTAATAATTGAGTTCTCCATTAATAGTTGAGTACAAATCGCGACTAGAACTTAAAAAGAAAGGAAATACTAGCAACGATGGGAATTATTGCTTGTTCCTGTATAAGTTGAATCATGAAACCTACATACAAATTGGATGATAATGGTTAGTGTACCTAACAAGTCGATTGCAGTCAATCAGTAAAAGGTGACTGACCGATTGATTGAATATTATTACGTATTTATCCACACGCGGAAGGCAAAGAACTTGTGATTCGTAGCAGGTCCGTTCAAAGCAGAAGATTTAATTATTGACTTGCGTATTTTAAATATAGGATTGTAAATATGTACATCATTGTAAATATGTACATCAATTAAAAATCATCATAATACATATAGAATTGTTAGTTGATTTGATTATGATGGATGAGTGATGCCAAAGTTATCCTATATCATCGAGATACATTGTTATTTGCCATTAAAATCCCATAGCTGTTGTGTAAAAACGTCCAGTAAATAAAGAGTACAACATTGGAGTTACATTGTACTACTCACGTCAGTTCAAAGTCCATCGTAACTAAGTTTTCAGCTTAAAGGGTTCCAGTTTACACTAGTTGCGAAAAGGGATTGAATCTATCACGTTATCGGCCACCACAGAGCCATTTACCTATAAAACTTTCGCAGCCTCTTGTTCAAAAGGCGTAGCCTGTAGATAAAGCGGGAGATGTATGGACCAGACCAAGGGAAGTGATGCGTCATCTCTGTCTACAGCTATAGGAAACAAACATGAAGGTATTTCAACTATTACAAGTGAATAACATATCAAAAACACATGTTACAGCAATAGTAGATATTTCCTAGGTCATTGTATGTAAATAGTTGATCTTCGTGAACTGTCTATAAATACATTGTCGTATTTTCTAAACTAGTGCATGTGCCTTTATTTGTATGCTACGAAGGTTTTAATCTATTTTTAATAACATATTCGTGATTTTTCGAACACCTTTTAATATAGCAGTCATGATTAGGTACTTAGGGTTGGGAGTTCATTTGTAGGTTTAAGAGGTTGAACAACTAACAGCAAGATGAGACTAAATGAGGATTATTGTGCTAAGGTAAATTTGATCTCAAAATACCTCAACAGAGTACGCTATTCTTTGTCTTCAGCTGGGTTGTAGTAGTTAGTCGCTCATTTAACTTCATATTTATGACGTATTGACTAGGAGACGGAGAAGGGTGATCCGTGATGAAATGTATTTGTAACTCTGTCGTACATATTATGTCGTCTTTTAATTAAGAATGAAGAAAAAATATACAAGTAAAATTTTATTGTATTCATAATGTTCAGAAAAACCTTATCTACTGTTCCACATATTATAAACAACGATTTAATCGTTTCCATAAGTCTCTATAAAGAAAACAAAATAAAAAGCAGTATGCACGTAGAGATAGAAAGCTTAGAAACAGGCAATAGGGTAACAAGAGGTCTTGATAAGCAGGCGCCGAACTGGCCAACGGAGTGATAAATTCCGTTAATTTACGATCTTTCGATAACTATAATGTACATACAACATACGGAAGTACCGAGATGCAACAGTGTTCTCTGTTCAAGAACTGATCCATGACCTCGACAGATAAACATTGATTTGTTCAAGATGCATTTTTGAGATGTAAATCATTCATGTCCCTACTAATTAAATAAAAGTTTATTTATCTGCCTTTCATTCATTCGTAATAATTATATCTACATCTTGCAATCGTGCATCAAAACACCCTTGCCAGGATGGATAAGCTACGACCCTGACATCTCTTTCGGCTCCTCTATATTCATCACACCTTTCATACATTGCCCTTCATCATGTTCAATTTAAAGTACATTAAGGACGCCACTTCCGGCATTTTCTGTCACTTCTGCTAGATCCTTTTAAGTCCATCAACATTTCTTCATTTTATATTCTTTCAACTCTAATCACATCGTTCCGACTGCAGTCAATTTACCTTATCTTGGAATCAAATAGATTCATTACGCTAATTGGAGAAGGGATGGAGGGAAGTAATTCTAATCCACTATACCTAGCTGAACTATAATTTTATCACTCGTATTTTTAGTGTCTGTACGACTTATATTATTTGCTATTTCATTAGGCTTATTAAATGCCAGTTCAGTTGTGTTGTATTTGTATGCAAATTAAATAGTTCTCAGTAACATAGTTTAAAAATATTTTTCATACAAAATGCACGGCACTTCCTCCCGGCCTCGGCTCTGTATATATTAACGAATAGCTTCTTGTCTCGACGAAGACTAATTTTCTAATGAATTTACGTAGAGGATACATTTAAAATGTTTTGACAAGTCGGTAACATACGCAGTGTGCAGCTGTTATTAATACAATAGACTCGTAAATACATAAATCTCTACTAATATAAAAGTGATGCAATATGTTTGTTTGAAGCAAGAGACTCTGGTGACGATGTCCACGTTTAGCGGGTTTTCCATAATAAACAAAGCCTGTTAGTTGCAGAGAGGTAGAAGGCAGAGGAAATGTTCGGGGTCCACTCAACCGATTTTCGATTTATCACCGCTCGGTAACCACACCCATTCCCAAAGAAACAAGGCCTTTAGGCCCCAGATGTGAAGAAAATAACAAGATAACATAATGCGTGTGTGTATTATAGTTTGTAAGTTGGCCACCAATGATTGTATCTGTTACTGAATTGCGAGCAACAATTCGACTGTATCGAATAACTTAACACCCAGAGCACGCCTTATTAGAGTTCTTTACATGATATCGAGGCGAAGCCTAACGAAAGCTGGCGTGAACAAATTACATGTGACATCTCTTATATATTCAAATACCATCCAGTTGTCATTACGGAAAAGTTCTCATTATGAATCTTAGATCAAAGAGATCAAATACGGATTCCACGTCATGTCATGGCGACCAACGCACGGGAATCCAGTTTAATCCCGTCCGCGCTGTGATGGTTGTGATTAGTCAGTGATTATTAGGACATATCGCAGTCGGCGGGAACATATTATCTTTACTACCGATTAATCGGCTATTGTAACTGAGACGTCTATAATACTTGACATTGGCATATCATCGATTAACTTTAATGGAGCCATTATGAAATAAGAAGAAGAAGATATCAAATACATATTTCGACGAAAGGCCTCGCAAAACTAGAAGAACCATCTACAGTTCAGCTATAGTAACAATTTCCGCAAGTAAAGCGAACAGACCGCGACGTACTCGCGTGATTGCATTCTCGAATAATCTGATTTACTGCAAAATTATAATCGTGTAAACTATTTCTAGGAAAGCGATCACTGACTTAAGTGGCAATTTTGCTGAAGACTTTATGAATGACCTTGGTGTAATAATATTTTTTGATACATAATATTACTTGTTGTCATGTCATTTACGAAATCAACTAAGCTTACAAACAGAATGTCATTTATTAGGTACAATTTCATTACCTCATTGCTTCGTCCATGTGATTGTTTTAAATAATACCACTGGTATACTTCCATGAATGCATGAATACCTACCGTTGAGAGGATTTTATATCAAATGAGAACAAAAAAAATACAGGCTTAAATGAAAGCCTTTCACTTATAAATCTTAAAACAATCTCGAAATCCTATTAAAGTGTCTCCACTGTTTGTATAAGCTAATGCAAAGAGCTGACTTTTAATCCGACACTGAGCCCTATTATTGAAGATATAATATTTAACCTGGCGAACAACTGGAATTCAAAACCCAACAGTTAATGGGCCCGCTACCTTTTTAAGGGCGTACAATGTTTACAATGGCTTGTACTATCGCCTCCAATATTAGTAGGTAAACATAGAACACAATCAGCTTAATCTCTCCCTAACTTTTGTGGTTGTATGTATTTAGGTACATAAAGTCTGTGTTTCCTCCTACTTGGGAGGTCCACGGATGCCGGTTACCGAATTAATAGCCACAACGTTAAGTTAACCGTCAATACGGCGTTAAACACATCAAACGACATTTGTCTTCCCTTAACTTGGGAGTTGCATGCTCGTTTATCAGGTTACCCAAACTAAAGATTTGTTTACCATGAACATTAGAATTTTATTTGAAGCATACGATTTTGTCAGGGTATGCCTAGAACTGAATGTTATAGATGATGGAGATAGATTATATCCAATAGATAGATATATAATTTCAGCACATAACAATGAATAGCACTACGATTCGAGAGATATGTTACTGTATCTTCCTTGTCTAACCATTTGGAAAACAAGCATCATTTTACTTCTTGTTCATCTTTTTCACCATCCACATGAATGTGTCAAGTTTGACCGTTCCACGGTACTTCTCTTTACAGAATACCTATGGCAAGTATATTATTTCTTTTATAAAAATAAATTTACTTTTAAAAAGTGTACCGACTTCAAAAATTTGCACTGAAAAGTAAGAAATAATAAATATTTCGTCGTAGAATTTGAAGACGGTTGGTGCCAAATTAGGATACAAAATAATAAACATCTAAGAAGATAAAGATCTGTTCAATATTATCTATGTTTGTACTGATGATCGTAGGTTCCTAATGAATTGTCTAGATTTGTGAATTTGGGAACTTAGTTATTTCTAATTTGGCACCAACCGTCTTCAAATTCTACGACGAAATATTTATTATTTCTTACTTTTCAGTGCAAATTTTTTAAGTCGGTACACTTTTTTTTTAAAGTAAATTTATTTTTTCCCTTTTAAGTGATTTTGCTGCCCTGAGAGACAAAATAATAACGCAAATAAAAAAAAATGATAGAAAAAAAAACTGCTGTGGATGGGATTTGAACCATTTGCAACCTGAGCTGCACCATACCATACCATACCTTTAGCCGTTAGACCACTGTCGATACAAAAATTGACAACTTCGTGTCAATAGAAACCGTTGCTAAGGCTTTTCTCTGATACATAATTTTCAGCCGAAAACAGAGACAAATTACTGAATTTCTGAAAAACTACTAAACCGATTTTCGTCATTATGTCTGTAAGATAATGTCGAAAAATTATTATATCCTTAAAAAAAAAAGGTCGTCAAAATGGGTACATATTTCATCGAGATATTAAGAAAAATGTACTTATAGTCAGTTTTTTCAAAATTTCTAAAAAACTACTGAACCAATTTTCACTAAAAAAAAATGGGACCACATGTAAAGTATACCCTTTCAAACAAAAAAATAATTTCCAAATCGGTCCAGGCGTCTTCAAGTAATCGGGGAACATACATAAAAATAAAATAAAGATTCCGACGAATTGTAAACCTCCTCCTTCTGTTTTGAAGTTCGGTTAAAAAATATTAATCTGTATGCTGCTTGGTCACAACCTTAGACATAGATTATGTACATGTGAACTGCGCCTAATATTACAGCATATTTTCACATAACCTTTGATGACCCTCAAATGTAGAACGGAACGCGTTTGGGAAAACGCATCAATCGTTTTCGTTCTTTTAGAAAAAAAAATATTAAGCAATTCATTGATATATTGGTGAGAAAATTGAATGGATCGTTAAGTATATGGAATTCACGCAATACATCGCGTCGTTTGGATATAATGTTGCTTTGTATTCAGTTTTAATATTACAAATGACCATCCAGGACGTCCTTACGTTCCTGCTTAATTTGCATACAATTCGTCCGAGTTTACAAAAGTTATGTGATTTATGTCTGCTGTTACAATCGACAGCCGCGCCCAAATGCAATCATGCGTACAGACAGCAACAAAAGTAAAATATATTTAATATCAATGAACCTTATAGAGTTGTAATAAAGTCATGCTGTATCAATCGTCTGCTTTCATGAACTTAATAAATCACTCAGCTTTAAAGAAAAAAACTTTTGATACCAACCATACTTTTTGATACCAATAGTTTGATATTAAGGTCAAGTAAGAACAGTTTAATCTCCTTTACCAAAGTTTTAGGCACTGGTGCCTTTTAATAGCATATTTTGATATTAATATTAATGTGCAAATATAAAACTATTTTAATCGCTTTTTGATCTCAAAAAAAATGGCTAATGACCATTCGTTAGAGCTTTAAAATTATCACTGTCTAAATTAATCTAAATGAAGAAGACTATCTTCCGTTGGATACTGTAGAGGCACTAACATGAGCCTTATAGGATATGTACAAATGTACATATTTACTTTTTTTATAATTAATGCAGACGAAGCCAGTAGCACAGTCTGGTCAGACATAAAATAAAAATATAATAGCCGTTACATATCCCTCCATTACAGCTCACCGTGGAGTTAGCAATGTCTCAGTCGATCAACGACTGTATGTATAGAAGTACTCCCCGGCATAATAACTACATAGTTGATCAGTGATTAAATCCTAACAATGTGATTTAATCTTTTGGTTATTAGTTGTATCAACTAGATATCTTAGTATAATCTCGTATATACATATTTAACTTGTTCTAAGTACAGTAATTACTTCTGTTGCTATCAGAAGGCGAAAAAACATATTTTTAATAATTCGATACAAATTATGAAACTGAATTTGTACTTATTAAACATCTTCTAAATGTAAATATATAAAACTGTCGTGTCGCTGACTGACTAACAATCAACGAACAGCCTAAACCACTAACGACATAAATATGTAAATTGAAAGGTTTATTCCTTAGGGGGTGTAGAGGTGCACTAAAAAGGAATTTTCGAAAATTAACCTCTAACGGGGTGAAATGAGGTGTAAACGTTGTATTCCTAATAAAACGAGTACAAGTCGCGGGCAACTGCTAGTACTAGATATGCGCATAACAATTCTTCTGACAAACTTTCAATAGGGAATACTTCAAAGTCTATCAATTCATTTAAACAGAAACTTCTTAAAGTATTCAATGTAACTTTGCTTTCTACTCAGAAGCTTAATTTTAAATCAGATTTTATGAAAAAAGAGTTCAATAAAAGCTCTCTATATTTTATGTAGGTAGACTCATGTTCACAATGGGAATGAGTCCGTTAAAATTACAAGAAATGATAACTTCACACCAGTCTAGTCTCGCCTTTATTTTAATTCATGAGCAATCCACGCGTTATGTCCGTCGCGGGAACAATAAATTAAACAATACGAACAGGTCTCTCATGTTAAGTACTTTCAGTGTATGCTATTAATACGCCAGTCGCCAACACAACGTGTCGCCTAATCAAAATTTGTTCCCAATCAAATATTCTTCTCACGTCAAACCCGAAGCCGAATTATCCCCAAGGGCGGCAGACAATAGAAGTTGGAGGCGATTTACATGGTTGTACGTACACATTTGGTACATTTGCATGTCCGAATTGTCCGAAACCAAGGACAGTTGGCGCCGAAACCGATAACATATACAGACTCTATGGTGACCAACGTCTGGCATGTTCCATAGACAACCTATTGAAATTAAAATTTGGAATCTTCAAAATAGACACAATATGGTCACGATAATTCAAAACTTGGCCCAAGGGATGGGTTAAGTAATGTGTGGAATTAGGAATACCACATGTATCAGTTTACACAGCTTTCTTATTTGGGAAGAACTTTGTTCAGATTTTTTTAAATTTTATACTCTACTTAGGTAAGTTCAGGGTTTAAGTGTTTGTTGACGATATCATCCACACAATATCTAAGGTCGCTCATTTAACTTTAAGATTGATTTGAGATTTTTTTTTTAATATGCGATAACTATTTGGCAAAATCTACTGGATTTTGGGTGATATAGTAGATACTGAAGAGCACTAGAGGTATAACAACTGCTTAACTGCTAGTAGGTTAGGCACTTTGAGTATTTAAGGTTAGGCATAACAAAAATATTTATCCGAACCGCTACCGAACACTCCATACCAAATACAAAATATTTAGATCAAAACAACACACGTGTGGAAATACTACTCTAAATTCGTAACGAGTTATTGTTTACACTTTGGGTTTACGTAAAAGCACATGATTTGTACCACAAACACCACGTCTTATCTCTGTAAGTGGTTTTGTTTCAGAAACTCACGATCCTTACTCAATGTCTTTGCTTCAAGATTTATAACCTTTGTATATTTTTGGGAAAATTTGAATATGTTAAAGTAGAACCGTGGTCTTCTTAGGGATCCATATCCATAAAACGGAAATCTCATAAGATCACTTTGTTGTCTGTTTGTCTGTCTATTATCTCCGGAACTCATAAATCCGGCACAACAAGTAGGGAAAAGAAAAAATCCGAAAATCATGTTATTTTTTCTGAACTTAATTTTTTTTTTAAATAGTTCAATACTCACTTCCAGCCAGTAGAATATCTCGAGAACAGCCAGATCTCGTTGCTGTGAGGTCTGAAGCAATGACACCGCTTGCGTGCTCTTTGACAATTACACGGCCTCTGTAACAAGTAAGTAGAATAAACATGTCGAACATACAAAACTTCAAACGATTACGGACATTATAAAGATTTGACGAGAAGGATTGTGTAAGCTTTAAATTAGTGTCTATGGGTATATATATTTGTAATCCAATGGTCTAATGCAGCAGCCATGCTCAACCTGTGACACGGTCATGGATCAGCCGTTACAAGCCTGATCAAAAAATCATCAACGGTCTATTTAATTTCTTTGATAATTAAATACTTGGACTTATTTACGATTGCGGCCCATGTGAAATAGCCTCTGGAACCGCACCACGAACTTTTAAAGGAAGTCTAATTTAGACCCAATTTGATATTTAGTATGTGCAAGTTGAAGGTGGCATTATAATATCAAAATCGTTGTCATTTTGTACATGAAACTCAAAGAGTTTTGATTCGAATGTAAAGTCTGTGTTACGGCCCCTGATCAAACTTGTCCCGAGGAAAAAAAAGTAGTATGGCTAGTCTAATGTGTCCAATGGATTTTTCTGGATAAAATTAAAAGTAGAAGTAACTTACAGAATTTAATCAACACGATTCACACGAGAATTCCAGTATATGTACTATAAAACTCATTCGGAGCTTGTATCAATTGGCTTTGTGGTCGTGTTGGGAGTCGTAGAAGGACGACGGACATCCGGTGCGACAACCGACGGCATAAAGCCTTTAACAACTCAATGGAACGAAAATTTCCATACGAGAGAATTCGTAGAAGTGGTAATGTTTGAAAGAAAGATATATTCCCATTTTTTTATTATCTGTGAAGGTATTATAAATCATGCAAGAATTTACTTGCAGGGCTTGTTTTAATTCTACCTATTTAAAACACTTGACATGTTACGATCTCTCCAATGACAATATATAGATAGACTAATTTTTAAAAGATGTAATATGTATAAGAAAGAAGTATATTTATCTGAAATGTACGAAAATAGGTTGTTGGTATAGGTGATAATCTTAATTATAATAGCCGGCTTTCAGGATTAGTTTGATCATAGGATTATGGTAGTTTATTTCACCTATATAACCTAACTCAATTCGTTAGCCGTTGTGTTTAGGCTAATTTAAAGCGGCTTAAGTTTAGCCGGGTAAAAATAAAAATGCCTGTTTTAAAGGTCCAGGCTTAACGTTTTAGTAATGTTTCTAGTTAATACATAAGAGGTAATAGGCTACATTATTCACTTTGTTTCTAAGTTAGACGAAATCTGACATAAATTAATGATAGTAACAAGTAACACATGTTCCCGAACGAACAGAACAATTTTGGTAATTTCCAAATGATTGATGTAGGTTTTTGTTGCAACTTCCGTACAATGTTTGTCTTTTTTTATCAAACATTAACAACGAACTTGCAATTAGCAATATGTAGGTATGGGCGCTTTTCATTGGAGTAATATTATTGATTGTTTCATGCTCAGATCAGGGAAGTTTCATTAAAGTACTCAATATAGAATAGATGGGCGAGAAACGGGTAGACAGGGATGTACAATATGGAAACGAGATACAACGTAAAATACAAAGAGAGTGTAGCACATTTATATGTGATATAGGAAAGAAGGATTTGAAGAGAACAGAGTAAAAGGGAAGCCAGAAGCCATTAGGAGAGAAATAAATATTAGGAGAAGGAAGAAGGGAAGAAATGTAAAATTTGTTGAGGGTAGGAGAATTGGAGTTAACAGTGTTCTTAGAAGAAAATGGGGAGCAGAAGAATTGAGGAATTAAGAAAGGATAAAGACAGGTGTTGGCAGACCACCAGCGACATGGAGTTACGACATCGTGAAGAGAGAGGGGGTAGAGCGTGGAGAAGAACTGCAGAGGATTGGGAGAAGTGGCGCAATGCTGAGAAGGTCTACATCCAGTAGTGGACGGACACAGGCTGAAGAAGAAGAAGAAAGATATAAAAGAAGGTTAGTTAGGAATAATGATAGACGGGTATTTGAAGGAATGAATGAGGTGAAATTGTTTAATTCATATATTACAATTTTGTCTCCTATAATGTTACCAATCCCGCTTGAATAATGACATACATATACATAAACCACTAGACAAAACCTGCTATTCAAATTCACACCAAACTCCGTATATTGAAGGTAAAGTTTGGAGTAATTATATTTACAGCATTACCACAGCAAATAACAGTGTTGATCCGCAACACGATAAGGGTCCGCGTAACGACGTTGTAAATTGGAAATTGTTTGAGATATACATACACAAAGCCACAATTTACAACTTTATATGGGAGTGAGGATGGGAAATGGGTAGAACATGAAAGGGTCAATACTGAATAATGTTACGTATCGCTAATCTATATAGGATCTACAATAAACAAATATAGTCTGTTCAATTTGGATTCTTATTGTATAGAGTCGATAGTGACAACTTTTTTAAACAACAATTTAAATAGTATTTCAGTAATTTGTCATACGGGAAGTATTATTTCTTTGTTCCATTTACACGCAGCCGAAACATCAGATCAAAGCTGGATGATATATTCAACAATGACTGATGACGCGTAAAGAATATACAAATAGTCTACGATGTGGTCGCAGCAAATAGTATAAAAACGTTTCAAAACAATTTCAATACGAAACAAGGATTAAGGACTAGAGTAAGCAATGCCACATCCGGACCGAACATTCTATAATCCAAGATCCCCTCCCACCATCATCGCCTCCCAAAACAGGCGAAGCGTTAAAATATTTACAGTGCGGTGGAAACTGGAGGCCTTCAAAGCCACACACGAATAGTGTGCCATGCTATAGTAACGAACTAGTTAACTAAATGGAATGGGGTCGCTTTTATACGCAAATATTAAATGGAACACATCTGGATCTGGAGCAAAATTCAATAGTGACACAGATATGCACAGTAACTTGACGGATTATTGTAAAAAGTGAATCTAGAAATTGTCTAGTTTTTTGGTAAATTAATAATTTAAAATATATATAATATTAATTTTAAAATAGATCTCATATGAAACTCAATCTATATATTTATAATATATTGAAACTTTATATATAAAAACAGAAGTTCCGATTCACTGACTCATCAACGCCCAGCCTAAACCCTTGGACCTAGGAAGCTGAAGTTTTGCACAGAAGTTCCCTTTATTATGTAGACAAGGAATAAGGAAGGACATTTCGATATTCAACCCCTAAGGGGGTCAAATGGGGTAATTACGTTTGTATGGAAAATCTTATTTCCTGCGTGTATCGACTTGAAAATTGGTACAAATATTTTTCTGGGCCTGGGAAGATATTAATTTATAGGTACCGAATTTATACTTTTTTAAACTTCTGACTGACGGGGAATTTACGGGGGGTAAAAAATAAAATTAAGGGAAATCTCTGCGTATTTACATAAATTACGTCATTATTCCTAATTCTACAAGAAGGAAGTCGCGGGCAAAAGCTAGTGCAATATAGAAATAAGCGACAGATGGATAGATTTTATAATTTTATTTTATTTACATATTTAGAACTTTGTTTTGTTCCTTTTATGTCTTTATCTCTAACACGGATACGGTACACTTGTCTTTTTGGTTGTATGTATTACTAACTCTCAATTATATTTGGTTCGTTTCTTTTTTTCGCCCCAGATTTTATTATTTCTTCTTATTTTTTTTTCTTTCTTCACGGGTTGCCTTACAGCTCCCGAAACAGTGTTACGGTTCCAGGGTACCCAGCGGAAGACCAAGTCTCCCTCGTTTAGCCGATGGTATTTGTGAGGCTACATCTAACGAGTGGCTAGTTCTGTTGAGATATATTTAGATGGAAAAGCCTCTAAGTGTGGTTTGTCGGAAATTTTTAATTAAAAACCCATTGGTACATGGCCGGGATCCGGGATCGAACTCGGGGTCCGCCTAGTTAATACCAGACGTCTTAACCACTCGGTCACCGACGCACCTTATTTTTATTGTATATTTATATTTTATTTATTTCTTCTCTCTATCGATAATAGTTTTAAACCGGAGGCATTCAAAGGCACACACATGAATACTGTGTCATGCTATACAACGAACTTCACTAAATGGAACAGGGTCGCTTTTATAAGAAAATATAAAATAGAACATGCAGCTGAGCGGAATTCAATAGTTAGTCACATACCTAATAACTTGACGCTCCGGTTTAGTTTTCGCTTTTATACTATTCAGACAGACAACATTTTTAATACCTATTAGTTCTAACTTAGACACTGGTATTTAATTTTGAAATCACAGACCGTACTGCACTGGAGATTCCACGCCATGTTGCAGTGCTTGTCGAGCGTCCCAGGACTAGTGGTGGTCAACCCAATTCCTATCGTTTTGCCATGATTATAACATAGTTTTACATATATGTACTTGAGTTTTATAATTCACTTGGCTTTGGCGAAATCATCAAGATATTCAAGGAGTCCCAGACATAAAAATCAGTAAGTTCATTGCTATTTTTCCAAAATGATTTTCGATGCAAATGTACACATCTTTTTCTGTTTTGAATCGTTCCTAATTATTTGTAATATTATTCAAATAGTAAAGGCCGTTTTCAGAGTTTACACTAGAGATTGCCCTTAATTTACAAGCCATTTCAGCAAACCGCCCCTCAATCATTAAATATTTCATGAACACGAGAAATTGAAAGGTTATATATCATTTTTCATCTCACTAAAACGTTACCCGGGGCGTACGTGACAAGAACACCGATGTAAGACCACCACCGCGGACACAATGCGTCTTTATCGTTTTATCGTTGACCCTCCGACCCCAACTTATGAAACGATACTTTATATTTTTAATTAATCAAGTCCTGTGGTCCGCGTACGAATACACGCACATTATGATTTACGTTAATCTGCTTAAAGGCATAACTGTCTAAAATAAATAAGGCCATGGCGAGGTTAATACAACATTTAACATTGATTCCATGTGGTCTAGTCGATGAGTGATTCAGGATTAATCAAGTTAAAATTGAAGAAGTTTAGTTTATGCAAATAAATAAAATTGAAATGTCTGTTTGTGTTTCAAAAATTAACACTAGTAGGATATAATATATTATGCTATTTACAAAATTTTTAGTAAGTTTTGTTTGTCTGAATATGTCTGAATTAATTTGAGGGTATATTTTAAGGAAATCTTTCGATCGTGCCTTTAATAACTTAAAATAAACATAGTTGATAGATCTAATATAACAATAGTTAGAAACCAAATGAGAAATAAAACATGACACGAAACAAATACACAAGAAAGAAGGAAATAAATATTCTGTTACAATTTCAAAATATTGAGGTAATTTTTGAATAACATTCACAATAACAAATTTAATTTCCTCCCCGAGCGACGGCATTTACGAATGACATTCTTTCGGATCCTGTCCCGAGTTCTCCTAGCCGAATAAAAAATATTACAAATAAGTAAAAAAATAACGTTTTATGTAAAAACCGCCCGCCCATGTATGCGCCGTGAGATATGCCAATCGAACGCCCATTTTCCCTCTCTGAATTATTTTCAGAGGGTACAGTGAAATTCTATTTATGTATCCTTTTGGATAACTCAATGTAAGAGGAATATACCCACCCAGCTAGTTTTTTATCAATAATTTGTATTCATATCTTCGTGTTATTGTTCCTTAGGAATTTAGGAACAAGGTACACTACTGTAAATAGTAATGCGGTGAAAATATTTTTTAAAACGGTCTGAGATTCAATTATCCTCTAATCACATTATTAAAAAAATCATCCCTCAGTTATATTGTGTGTAGGATATTTATTTTCATAATAGCTTGATCAAAAATTGTATTGAGGTTCACATTAAGCGCATTCCTGCGACATTTCATCTCAACAAATAGAAATATGACGGACGGTGTTACATTCCTGTAACATACGAACGGATGGACGGACATGACGAAATAATAAGGGTTCCGATTTTGCCACATTGGCTACTGAATTCTAAAATAAAACCATTTTAGAAGAAAGTAATTTACTATTTCTTTCTACGTTCTAATTCTCACTTTAAAAGTAAAACAAGGAAACTGTCATTGTCCCTCATAAGTTGTTACGAAATATTTAAATTTACGAAGGCCCAACACGTAAACAAGTGACATAATTCTTTCAGAGCATCATGAAAAGTGGAAATTTCTTATTCCCTGAAGGTGCTCTATAAAATGTCAACCGCCGTTGCCCGTCGCAATTCCGTTATAAATGTAAGGCCACCCCTAGGTGAACGCCTTCCTTCGTTCCTAATATATTTACTTTGTAGTTTTCTATATAAGACATAAAGTCACATTAATACAGCAGTATGATGATATGTGTCAGACTTTACCTTAAAATTATTTAATCATTCATTTGAATATAAAATTTGGTTATTGTAGAACGTCCGAGTCTTCTCTACCATTCTCTACAAACCCAATCGGGGTTAATTTTCTATCTATACTAATGATATTTGACAGATATTATCAACTTACAGAGATCTCTATAAAACAACAGCTTAAGTTTCTGGACACATTCCTCGACAAAGATATGGGTGGGTCAAAAATGCTGCGAGATGCTTCCTTGGCGATGTTATACTACATATAACGGTAGCCCAACGGCAGAGACTATGGATCTATCTCCCTATGACATGATCCTGCTAAACCTCTCTTGCATTTTCTACATTCAGGCAGAATCAGCAGTGATACATACAATGCAATGCACACAAATAGAGAGAACTCCGAGACTGAAATATTCTTAGGTATTTCAAAAATATCTGACCCAAAACAGTATCTTCCTGAACTACTACTGTCAGTATTACATAGACTTTGTTGTAAAAGTATTTAAAAGGCTGTCAAAGTGCTTTAAATTTGTGCTTATAAGTAATTATTAGGCATCTAAACGGGAAATAAATGATATTAAAATACCCAGTACTTACATACAATATGTTCTACTTTTTAATTGTTAGTTAATCTATTGCCCGAATAGTTGGCAAATAGTCGGTAATTTTGGGGTCGATCAGTCGTTAGCCGGCTAGTCGGCCAAATCCATAGTCGATACGGTAAAACTATAAGAAAATTATTAAAAAACTAGATTTTTGGTGTGGCAAATGTTGCTAAATGTCACGAATCATTACGATCCGAAGATGGCTCTACATTTTATAAACCTATAATATGTTAGTGCATAATTATTAGGTATTTAATCCGATTTTTTATAACACAGTCAGTTCCGTTCCCAATAAAAGCGGGTCGGGTCAGCAGAATGAGCTGTAATTCCAGTGTAATAGTAAAGAACAAATTCAATGTTATACCCTAAAGTCGCGTAAAGATCAACAAACTGAAGTCATGTCGCCCTGACCGGTGTTTAACTTTCCTGTCAGTTTTCCAACAACACAGCCATTAGCTAGTTTGTCCGGGGTGACCTGCTTACTTCTTGATATGCAAATATTCACGCCCACAACATTGTAAGGGATGAACATCTAATTGAAAATAGGATTTGCAGTGAATTAATTTCATCATCGTCTCATACTTTATTTTGTTACCATGCTAAGAAATAGGATTTATTGAAATAACTAGTTATACACATAAATTACATCTACTTTAATAACTACGCCAACTTTTAAAGCGAATAACATTTCGATTTAGTACGAAACCGTAAAAACCATTTAACATGCTGTCATGAAAACCAATAAATTCAAAATGAGAGCAAACATTGTTAACGCCATTATAAAAATTTAACGCACAGTCACCTAGCACGAAGCAGAGTTCCGTAGTTATTTTCGCTACGTCATTTTAAAAACCCATCAATTTAGAACCCAACGCGTGCCGCTTGGGAGAGTGCAAACACCCGCCTGTGAAATATGCTGGTTCAATTTTTCTTCCGGTATTAAAATATTTCTCATTTTTATTTCTTGTACACTTTTTAGTACTTCTATAGTAGCTCTATGTAATAGTTACCCTATTACGTATAGACGGCATATCAGCCACATGTTTTGTCACTTTCTAACAAATCTATTCTTGAATATGATAAGGCGAGATAAATGGTAAGTTATTCGAGAGTACATTTTAGTAAGTAGGTAACATAATAACCTCTCCCTTGTAGGTGTCATAATGTCTACGGAGGAGCTAGAAGGAAAACGAAACTCTTAAGTAATAAATTTTGGAATTTTCTGCTTCGTCAACGCACACACTCCGAAGGCCCACACCCCACGTGTCTGGCACGTATCTCACAGATTTTTCATGGAGATTTTCACATCAAGATTGATGTAGTGACGAGGCACCGTTATTTGATTTGGTATATCTTTTGGAAAACGAGTACGACACAGTCAAGTGAATTAGAAAATAAAATGATTCTTTATATACTCGTACTTATTGGATTCAATATAATATTATATACCTACTTCATTCCAGATAACGAGTAGACGAAGAAAGTAATTACGACTTTCATTAGTACGAACCACAGACACAGCCATCAATATATATGCTGGACGCTGGTGTTTTGGGATTCTTCCGAAACATGTAGTTCGTACCTCAATTCTAAATGGTACTCATCTCTCATGAGAATAACTTACCTTTAGATCAAGGTCCATAACCAGGTGTCTCCCAAATGAAGTGCCTCCGGTCTTCTGTATATGGAGGAAGACCATGACGTCGTGAGCGTCCAGGTCAAAGCGGAAGTCATCATGCAGCACTTCGTCATAAGAGAGACCCGGCTGTGTCATCACATCTGGGAGTGGTCGCCCAGGAGCCTCGGCATATGTCAAGGCCATCGCAGTCTCGGATAGCCGTTCCCTTGGCGGTCCTATCGCGCAGGCCTGTCGACAATAAATCAACTTGTAAGTTGTTGTAACAGAATATCAGTAAATAGTGCTAACTAGCTTCCCCTTAAGAATTACCATTGACCTCTGACACGAGGTTGGGTTACATGGTCGGACCCGGCTAGTTTGGAATCGATTTGATTTTTTACACGGCCCAGCTTTGGCGTTCCAGGATAACCTAATCAATTTTGAACTATGAAATTGTGGTTATAATACATGTGTGTTAAGGAATGATGATCTACAAATGGTTGTAAAAAGACCAAATTTTATTCGTTCCTTTAGCCCTTTAGGAGTCATGGTTGCGTAGAACAATTTATATATAACCCTCATGAAATAATGATGTGGAAAGTTCTAGTTCTAGCGCAAGCAGAACTAATAGTGTTTTCTTATACACTACCTCGGAACAATGTAGTAGGAATTAATTATGATTATAAGGTAAAACTTTGACTACATATAACTTAACTTATATTGTCAAATTGTCGTGAAAGTTCTTATTAAACAGTACGTTAAAGAGTCGCGTCGTTAAGCAAGTACAATCGTAAAATTTACGTTTTCTTTATTGCTTAGTTCTACGTAACAATAAAAGTCAAAACTATAAAAATAAGTGCTGGACATAATTAAATTTTATGTTTATTTCATTTACTTTAAACGTGCTGTCAATGACTAAACGTTCTGTTAGTACAAGCCACAGAGCCCACAAACTATTGTAATCATATTTTCATATGCATTTTAAATTTTGGAGCGCTCACTGTACTGTAAGAGACATAATAATAACAACTTCCTAAGAAATACAAAAGCGAAAGAAGTATGTCAGGATCGTAGCAAATGGCATTCGATTGTCTCTGCTCACCCATCCCCTCTTGGAGAGAGCGTCATAGATAGAATAGCGTCTACAATCTATAGACTTGATTAGACATATTTGCAAGCAAAAAACCAGCTTTACTGAGAAATAAATGTATATTAATATTGAATATCCCTTTGAGAAGACAATCTAATTTATTTGTCAAAACCGAGCATCCCAATCCAAAAGAAAACTTGATTCAATCAAACAAAATGGACCCCCTTGAAAAAGTTGTGAGATCAACAAAAAAAATCAATTGAAGTTAATAATATTAGGCTCGTGTCGCATTTCAAGAGCAATAAAGGAGATTAATCTTCCTTTAATGTAAAACGTAACCTTACCCCGAGCTAAAAAAGCTCCCTCGAAACCTCTCGGAACTCGGTAGCTTTTCTTTGTTTTAAGAGAAATCGTTAAACTTTAATGGCACTTGTAAATATAACACCGAAGGCTTTTATTTCTTGCAAGTGGTTTAAATTTATCCTATTCTAAATGTGGTCAGTGGTATTTTAATGAATTTTTAAATTGTATTAGACATCAGCTGCTGAACTTAGTGGTATGCAATGGCACAGGATAGCGCGATGTGGAAGTACCTATAAGGAGAGGCTTTTGTTCCCTAGTAGACAGACGCGGGCTGAAGAAAAAAGACATTTGATTTTTTTAAAGATTGCTTTTTCTAATTATGTACTATTTTTTGAGTTTGCTTGCATTTGAAATAATTTTATTTCCGCACAAAACCACAAAAACGTGTTGATGATGAAATCCATCCACAAGATATTAAGGCAAAAACACTTCGTACCTAATTTGCGTCGTCACGGTCGATTAGTCTCCTGTTATATTAACCCCGGGTTTCTGTTGCCAGTTTTATGTAAATCACAGCACGTCTTAAACGTAATTAGAAAACCAGTTTTACGATGTTTGTGCAAACAACAATAGGATATTTCTAGGTAAAATACATTTTACAAAGGGAAATTCAAAATTAAGGCAGACAAGTAAAATAAATAGTATTTGATAGACAGACATTGAGAGGTGTTTCGAATGAAGATGCCGTTGAATGCCGAAGAAACCATTTATTTCCTGGGACATTCCCATGTGGCATTTATAATTTGATACCATTTATCATATTCCTTGTTACATTGTTCTCTTTATTTTTTTAGAAAAGCTAACAGGACGATTGGGACAATGTCTAGCTGCCAGTCAAGCACTCTATGCAGAGGTGCATTTCACACTTTGTTACGACTATGGGATTCCGTTCTATTTTTCATTCTACCTATACAAAGCTTTTTTTTGTGTGCAGAACGATATAAAGATTAATACTGTCTGAGTGGAAGGAAACCTAAAGAGTAAATATATTTAAATTACTTTCAGAAAGGTTTCGCCTATAATACGCATGCATAAAACAAAATTGCTATGACAAAGACATTTTAGGGCACTTCATAGGTCGGAATAGAAGGGGGTCTTTTCTATCTCGCTTACCCTCCCTAAGTCTACTGCCTTGACCTTGAAACCACCCTTATTCACCCCTAAAAACACACCCCAACCCATTATTACTACAGTGAACAAGCATCAATTGGACATTTTCGTCGCAAAGAGATGTAGAGAACACGTCCTTTAAACAAATCAAGATGGCGACAAAGGGTTTCGGAAATAAATTACAAGTGTTTATTAATTAATGGCGACCGCAGTAATGCAATTACCATGATAAATTGTTCGGTGGGAACTCGATAAAACGTAACGAGCGGCGACGGAACATTCCCAAAAAGTTCCTTCTACAAATTTAACTTCCGCCAGCGTGAAAAATTGAACGACAATTTGTGGCCAATCAACGGGAAATTCTATTAGAGCTAGAACTATCTAAAGTATTATTATTTGAAGTAACTAACCCTATTTTAAATTGTCTCTATATAAAACAGGTAGAATTTACCTTTTAAATAATTAATAGAGGGTTCAGGGTTCTATTCTCAAATTCCAACTCACGACATTGTAAGTTTTTCATCAATAATAGGTAATCAGAGTTTTTGTGTATTTTTCCAATGGCTTTGCCCGAGCTTATATATTATATAGTAATATACGGGTGTATATTAAATGGGTATATATGAGCCTTATTTTTATGAAACCTAAATAAAAAAGGTAAAAAGGTTTTGTTATTGAAAATATGAGAGGGATTTGAAATCGTTTTATGAAAATATGGTTAAGCTAAAAGCTAATCATAATATGCAAATATCAGCTAAGACGTAACAGGGCATAATAGCTTCTGCATCAGTAACTTCACGGCACCTGCCATAAATCGGAAATGAGGACTGGAGATGACTGGAATATGCAATACGCAATACCACACATCCACCAGAGATTCTACTTCATGTTTAATTTGGCGAGTGCCTCTAGAATTACCATTTAAAGTGATTTTAGTAGGCATTATTTAAAAAAATAATCAAACGAACACGAACTAAAAATGCAGCTTTCTTATTTTACTTATTAATTCGCGTTTACTAAAGAGAGAAAATTTTCTTTTAATCTGGTAAAATTCTATATTTAGCAGAGGTTCTACGGAAAATAAAGAAAATCAGCAAATGTTCTACTGTAGTCAAAAAAGTTTGAAACAAATTTAATTGATCAGAAACTTTCCAATTGACACTTCAAAGAGAAATATTAACGTCACAACAAAATATAAAAACCATTTTCACCGAAGTAAAAATTTGTTGGCATTAATTTTCCTCCCCGGGTTTTGAGTGCGGCTACATTATCCGTAATCTTGGTAAGGAAACATTTTAATATTTTACATCAGTGAGGGGTAACCTTTTTCGAAGAAAACACTTTTTATCAATATATATATATATATATCGCGTTTCGGGTGTAAGCGACAGCGTATCTGATATTCTGATCCGAAACGCGACACTTTGTATATTTTGGCCCTTGACAGCATTAACCACAACTAACTGACCTATTATCCAAACTTAATGCGATATTATGCAAGCGAATGTTGCATATCGAACACATCTAACTAACTCATTTATGATTGTATGGTTGAGATTAATTACTTTTGTATAAACCTATTCCAATAGATCAGTCTCTAATTCAACTAATGTAAAAGAGTTTCAAATAATTTTCACATTCTTATGGCAAAATTACTTTTGAATTCTGGAACTTTTAAAGTGGAAGTAGACTTTTCCTCAATGATTGGTTTCCTCGATGGTTGATTGAAGACGGCGGTAGGGTCATTTGTTTGTCTTACTATAAAAAAACTATAATTCTGCAATATAATTATCATAGAAGAGTGTGGGTCTTGAAAGTTTTAAAATGGATTTTTTAAATCACTATCAAGAAATGATTTAGCAAAGTAATTATCTAAGTACAGAAGAAAGTGAATTTTCAAGTTGCCGACAGAACAATCAGCGCGCGACTTTTGTTTAGTCAAAAACAAAATAGCCGAATGTTTCGCATCACTGTCTTTCGATATCCGCGGAGGGGCAGAGTTCTCGGGGTTTATTTACGCGCCTAATGAAGTGGGCTCGGCGCCCTTCGTCCATTAATACGTTGTTACAATCAGCGGTCGACTCATCGCGGCGCCTTCAGAGAAATGCATATATATACCTAGACATTTCAAACAAGGCATCCATTTTGAGCCTTAAATAACAATATTTTTAGGGTTCCGTACCAAAGATATCACTTCAGTGACCGGCGATTATCTTAGTAACTAACGATATAAATTAGGAGATAAAACTTGCTTGGTAGCACCTAGCCTAGACCAAGACTTTAGCATTTTAAAACCTATTTAAAAAGAGATGTGGGAAGGGCTCTTGCAATCGGGCGTTCGCGCGCATGTTGCTATATTATGCTTGCAAGCTTGCAATATATTATAAAAAAGTCAAGGTTTATTTTAGTGTTAAATTTTCGATTAATTTGAAAACGTTATTAATTGGACCCAGATGTTTACTTAAACATTAAAATTACAATTAAAATAGAAAAAACGTTATTGCGCCATCTGTTTTTATGAACAGTGGTGTCATGTGGCCAATTAATCGCAAGCAAATGTTGTAAAATGTTTCCTAGCGTACTATGTAGTTTATAACACACATACATTGTGAGATAATTTGATACTTTGATCTGATACTGGTGCCATATCATATTTTCCAACCACAGCCGGCCTTTCTCCTTATATTAATTTGCTCACGTGTATGTGGTATCAGTGATACACAGAAAGAAACCTTAATGTATTTTGTATAGCTAGAAGAGATTTCCAAAAAAACTAAAATACCTACTTAACATGTTTAATTACACACTTTACTATAAAACCATGCATTATTTTATATAGAACAAAAAAAATCTACCTACTAGAAACCTGCTATAAATATTGCAAATGACAACTACACATACATATTTTATGAAATACCAAGCGAGTTTGCAGACTAATTAAGCGAGTGTCACAGCAACTAGGTTTCCCTTAAAAGAGGCCGTGTTTTTATTCGAGCAACGCACGTTATGGTAAACACGATGCATTCACACAGGCGTTATATTCTCTACATGCGTTTTGATGCAATGATAAAACAAAGTCCGCCGACGCGTCTGTCTGTGACATTTTCACGCAAAAACTACTAAATGGATATTGAACTTGCGGTTTTCACTATGAGATAGGTTGATTGACTCGTAAAGAGTATTAAACAAACATGGACCTATCATGTTTAGGAGCGTGCGATTTCGCTGATAATTTTCGCATTAGACATCCGATTATTCTCCGTCATCCGTAAACTATCATACAAATAGTTCTACGACTACTTCGGAGCGTATTACTGATTTGGATCGAATGGAGTGCGAAACCGCACTTACAGTAGCTACCCATAAGTGAAACAAGGCGAGAAAAATGTTAGTCACAGCAAGTTTTCATGGCGTATGCTGTCTAATCCGTCAGAGATACAATAAAATTATATAGGAAAGAATTGTGTAGAATAACAGTATCTACAAAAAGTTTGCGGGGTGCGGTACGAGTATGTATTCAAATTATTGTAAACCCATATTGTGCTCGTGCGAGGCCGGGGGCGGGGTCGCTAGTTTTACATATTATTTAGGAATTATTTATGGGAACCCAATATGTATCTGATAAACCGACCTTGATTTCAGGTTTTTACACTGGTCAGAAGTAAAATAAGCTTAAACAAACAAAATTTATTTGAAGATAAACCGTTGAAATTTTAACAAATAATAGTCGATCAAAGTGACTAATTATTTTTGCATTGAGTTCCACATCTTTTTCAGATTTTTTGGTAGTTTTATTTAAAAAGTTACGGATGTACCACTTTGCAGACCACTTTAAAGCTTAATATCTCGTAAACAAAACTTTATATCAAAAAATGATGAATGAAACCTCATTTCAAAAGACCTTTTTAATGACACCCCACTCAATGGGTTGAGGTTAAAAATGTTCTTTCATCTCAACTTTACACAAGTATGTCTTATACTTTATAAACCTACTGCCTTAACATAAAACCTTGTTTAGTTTAAACATAGTTTTGTTTTGTCTCAGTCTTTCATATTTAATTATAGATTTGTAAGAGAGTGATAAAACGTAGTTTAGCTAAACATTTTGTTAAACACCGTTTTGTGATAAGACCTTTGTTTTATTACGTTAAAATTTTAGGACCTTAAAATGACCTTAGTTTCACTACGGAACCCTAAAAAGCATAAAATTAAAGAAAAATTACCAAAATTGTTCGGATAACTATTTCTCGCAACAGAATACCATCATCTGCCGCAGAGTACCGCTGCAGGGGTAATGCATTCACCATGACAAGCCTTTGAAAATTTGCGTTATGTACCCATTAGACTTCCCTTCCTTCCCTCTAACCTGCTCTAACCATAACAACGTTATATCTACGTGGTAATACTCGCATTTTCATATTCTAGCGGTTTTTGTGTTTCGCGTTCATTAGCGGGAGTGCACTAGGTATTCTATGTATAATAATGGCCTCGTGTGTTTCGACGAAATGTTATTTAATTTAATCAATGCGTATAAATCACTGCAACAGGTAAAAGCAAAGTCCCAAGTTCGAATCTCGGGTAAGATTCAACATTGAGTGATGAATTTGTCGTGTTTTAGTATACGTTTTATTCATAGATTGAATAAGGAAAAAGGTTTAAATTTACGGAACGAGTGAAAGATGATGAAAGTAGTTTACGCTGGTTTGGACACGTACGTTGAAAGAATGAGAAGATTAACTAAAAAGGTTTACATGGCTGAAGTGAAAGGAAATGCTGGCAGAGGACGACCTAGGTGTACTTTTATTGAACATATAAAAAATGCATTGATCGATGGAAATATTAAAAGTACACACAATCGCCAAGCATGTATGAAAGGTATGATGAATATAAAAGAAGCGAAAGTATCTCAGGATCGTAACAAATGGCATTCGATTGTCTCTGCCTACCCCTCTTGGGATGTAAGGCGTGATGATACATAGATAGGTTTATATTGTACTTACATGAATCAAAAACGAGAAATTTTTCGTACTGATTCTCAATTTATTTAGGTATCGTAGCTAGTATCAAATAGGTACTTATTATTTCACAAAAAATACATAGACTACATAGGTACTTCTATACTATTAAATACAGAATAATTTACCAATTTTAGAAGGTCTAGTTGCCACATAAGGTGCGATTCGTTGCCGGTGTTGGCTTTGGACGCCTGAATTGATAATGTGGCAGGATAACACCTGGCTGCGTTCTGCGTTTGTTGGTCGCCTACATTGGCAATTCATTGACCGATGTTATTTAAAAATAAATGTACGTCTACCTAATAAGTCTTAATTTACGGAATGGTTTACGGTTCGAAACTGGGGGCAATTCGTTATGTAAAGTAAAAACTAAGTTAATGTTATTTTTTTATTTAAGGCGCCTCTCACCACTCACACATTTTTTCCAGAAAGGCAATAAAAATTGATTTTTGGTGTTCTAATTTAGAGAAATCGAAAGGTGTCTATAAACTTGAATGGACAACATTTCATTTTTCGTAAGGTACCAAAATTCGAAAACCGTTTGGAGATTACATGCTAGAAAGCTTATTTTTATTTATTTTTTATTTTTATATCCTTTAATTTTCGAGTTATTTTAAAAATACTGAAATTTTGAAAAATGAGGATTAATAGGTGCCCTAATCTGTGCTAACCCTCTAATTTAAAAATACTAATGTCTGTTGGCAGAGTTGTTAGTTATTGAACTCAGGTGTTGCCTTCTATTAATTTTACCCATTTTTATTCCATTTGAAGCTAAATTAATAATTATTCTTTAAATAATATTATAAAAATACTTCTTTTATATAATATTTTTTGGAAGTTTTGCTAGTTTCGAATGGGCTATCACAGGAAATATATTTACGAGTGAAACCGCGGACAAAAGCTAGTATTATTATGTACATTATGAATAATGTTGTAGGCGATTTGAGTTCCGGCTACGGCAACACCTATTTGGAACACGGTATATTATACTCTTTGCATTTCTATAACGTTTACTCTGTGGCTTGACTGACACTATCAGTCACTTTCTTTGGGTGACAGTTTATATTTCTTAATTTTAGTCCTAGCTAAGGTTTTTAGTTTATAAGTCCTCAGAATTTATAAAAATTCATAATTAAATTAAAAATATAAAAACTCAACCAAAAATAAAATACAAAAATACGTGTAACTTATTTTTTAATATATTTTTAATTAAAGTAATAAAAATGGGTGATTAAAATGAAATGTTGTCCATTGCAGAATTACCTAGACCGTTTCTTGATTTTGTAATGCAAAAATAGTTTTATGTACGTTATGTACTCTTGTATTGTACACTGGGGCTTTACTTTTTCGTTTTTTGCCCAAACATCCTTATGTTATTTGATAAAAAAATTACTTCAATAAACAAATAAAAGTTGTGTTTATTTCTTTGCGCTCGAGAAGAAATCTAACTTAGTAAAAAATAACACTATCAGGAAAAAGTATAACATTCCGAGTTGTGAGTTCTTTAGTCATTCATGACTGTGTAGACGTGTCGCCGGGTTTAAAGATTAAGTCGATTACGGAGCAACGGATGTGGTTTTTTTTTGCATTAGAGACAGTCGGGAGAGGATACAATGAAGACGAGATTCAAACTTATATTACGAAAACTTATTGATTTTCAAAATGCATACAATTGAACGTCGCTGTAAAGAATCGGCCCCTGGGTCTGAATTGATAATGTGGCAGGATAACACCTGGCTGCCTTTGTAGACCGCCTACATGCATATATTGGCAACTAGCTGACTTGCTCCAGCCTACGTACGGACATTTACGACACTTCTCATTTCTCATTGAAACCACTTTCATTTACTTTATTTATTTTACTGTGAAACGTATAATAATAATATTGAAATATATAATAAAATAAACAAACATTTTGTTTTATCAAATTACATAATATAGCTTTACTTAACAATTAAGTATTAAGTATTTATTTTATAACTAACTAAATAAATCCATTAAAGTTTAATTTAATTTATCAATATAAAAAAAACTATATACCGCCAGACCTCTATAATACCTATATAAGCTGTGCATCTAGCGCGCGCTTGTTTATTATTGATTATTGGAAAAAAAATATTTTATCAAATGTTTTAATTTTTCCTCACAAATATATTGAAAAACGTCATAGGAAACATGTGAGGGATGGCTAATTATTAAAAAGTACAAAATCTCGTTTTTTTAAATGTTGGGTTAGGTACTAACTAAACCTATGGTTTTAGGATAAGTGTTTATTGCTTTCCTAGTTCAGAGTTTGATCACCTCCCCCAAATTAATTTCTTGCTTAGGTACTTAGGTATCTACTTCTTTCTTTCAATATCAACAATTTTAATGTTTGTTGATTTAATTTCAATTCTACCATGGAAAAATTGCTTTGTTCCCACTATTATGTTTTATTATGAATAAAAGATGAAGTGCAATAATCTTCATGAGAATATACCTACTAATAATATGCAAGTACTCAGTCAGATTCTATATACATCCACAGAATTGAGCAACTAAAGAAGAAAATGTTTATCAAAGTAATAATTATCTTTTACCTATAAAAACTTAAAATTTAAAAATTACTTAAAACTCATATTAAGTAGGTATGATATGACACAATATTTCACAATGTAGGTAATTCTAGACAACTCAGTACCTACATCAATTATTAGGAGGTTTTTAATAGATACAATTATATATTAAATGCCAAATAATAATTGTGTTATATTTTAAAATTTTATTTTAATTAAGTAGGTATGATATGATACAATATTTCACCTAATAAGGTATAGGTACCTATAGTATTTCAGAGATTACTCCCTACATCAAAACTTACAAACTTTACCTCTTTATAATGTTAGTATAGATGAGATACCTACTTAGTTTAGTACATACATTCATATCTACATAATATAATACTATTATATTGATTTTATGAGCATATACTTATAAGCTTTATGGTGAATAATAGTTATCTTAACATTTAATTATCCATATTTTCCAAGCAAATAGGACTTGTGTTTGTGATCCTTAAAGGTTAGTATTATAGTCTGTTTATTTCATTAGTACACTTAGTTACTGTAAATTATGTTACAAGTAATTATGACATATATCACAGATACTAGGATATTTTGTTTACAAACCTTTTGTTAGTTTGTTCCTAATATATTAAATATTTACCTGGTCAAGACAGAAGTAACTGAAGGCCACCATGCCTGAGATGCACAGAGACAAGCAGACAAGGATAACTTTCCTTAGTTTGGATCTTGGCTCCATTTTCTTTATCTCATATGCTCCACTTGGCAAAAGTAAAGCAAAATCACTATCTACTTGCACAGATACACTTTTTTGCATTTCGGTCGGCTGCATGTCTCATTTTTACGAAAATAATTTTCACTACATAAATTGGCTATCACTCAGTCAGAGCATGATTAATTTTCTTATTTACAAAATATGCAGAAACTCAAACAAATAGTTTCCAATTATTTAGTCAAATACATCTGTTATCAGGCGATAGATAAATAAAGTTCGATTACAGTTTTTTATCATTTTACAACGAGTCCATTCACTTTTTCAGTTTCACACAAAATAACAAAATCGTACGATAATAATAAAATTATACAAAATACAAAAGCAGTAGACAGCCAACCACAAGCAGCCCGAATTCAAGTTGACAAGTGACAAGACGTCAAGACGATTTTTTTTTTCAAGAGTGAATGAAACTGACCATCGCTAGTGTAGTGCCGTCGTTCTGTCATTTTTAGATTCAGAATGACTGATTCATTCACTTACTTTTACTGATGATCCAGCGCCTTTGAGTATTTAAGACTGGAGGCGGGAAGAGCTAAATCACCGAACAATTTTTTCTGCCACTTTTGACGGGAGGGGAGGTACACGCACACAAACTCAACAAACACAAAGAGGATATAATCACTACGTTCTCTCCTATAGTACTAGGGCTGTGACATATGTTATGTCATAAAGAACGAATGGCCTAAATAAAACTGTATAATTTTATTATTGCTTTACTTTATATTGTAATTTGTTACTTTAAGATGTATTAATACTTATTTATAATTAAGATTTGAACACTACAATGCGGTAGGATATGTAATTTACCATATTAATCAAACAAAGATAATTATTAGTTTCACTTTATCTATTCTATTACAGTGTAACCTTGTTAAGTGAGATATCAAGGGACCTGCAAATTTGTCTCACTTATAGAGGGATTCCACTTACCCAGTGTCTTAGATATCCAGGTATAAATAAATATCTGTCTCATTTACAGAGGGTTCTATTCATAGAGGTCAGAATACAGGTTATTTCAGAGGTGCGATTATTAAATAAAATTGTATCAATTACTATAAAATCTGTCATTTTGGAATAGTCTATTGGAAGTATCCTATCCTATCAGATGTTTTTCGATGTTATAAATTTTATCAAATATGCTTTGGTCACCAATTGATGAAAAAATCCTAGAAATCAAATCTCATTTAACCAGAGATTTAAAAGTCCCAATAACAGAGGTAATTCGATGAAAAAGTGCCGGGACCTCAATAGGTTTCTCACTTATCCAGGTCCCACTTAACCAGGTTTCACTGTATATTAAAAGAATTATCAAAAACAATAGCGCGGACATGCTCCTATTGATATTACTCATTTAGTTTATTCATGCAGAGAACTTTATTTAAACACTTTAAAGTCGATTATTAATAATGCTTTTAATACAATTATTAAAACCATCATCAGGTCTTCCAAGTTTACAGATTTTCCATTTTATGGTAAAATTGCTAGTTACTGAATAGTTTTAACAGCACTAATTTAGTAGATCCTTATGGTCCATCATGACGTCGTCATATTTTCCGAGATAATTAGGTTTTAATCCGGTACATAAACTATTATTTTATCCTCTAAGTTTCATACAAATACATTCAGCCGTTTATAGACGTGACAACAAACATTAAAACTTCCGCATTAATAGCATTAGTAGTACATAGATTTTCTAAAGAAATCATTCATTCATATCGATCAATCATTCAAATTGCCACAACCCTAAATACGTCACGCAATATCCAAAGAGGATATAATATCCCGCGTACCACGGTATTTATCTGTCATTTATTTGTCGCAACGGCTTCCATTATTTTATGGAGATTATGCTAAAATACAAACATATAAATTATAAATAATAGTTGCACATGATAGGAGACATTATGTTCTCGGAAATTGGATGTGCTGGATCGCCTTGTACACATAGAAACAGCACAATTAACCATTTTTCTAGAGCTCTGTCTCGCGACACATAGCGACACCAAATGAAAAACGGTCGCGCCTAAACCACTTTTATATAACGCTCTTGGCCAACTGGTCGAGAAATTTGGCAGAGGGGATCGCCCGTTAATGGCGTCTCCTGTCTTAAATACTCAAAGTCCAGCGCCTTTAGCGTGCTTCTCCGCCTGCGCCAAGAGGTTAACCTCAGCGTAAACGTAAGTTCTATGGGCTCGCAAGAATCCTTCATTTCTTTTTAAATATATGAACACGGCAAAGGGACACGGCACATTCTCCCGAATATTAAAAATATGGAATGTTGGACTACTTATGGGTTCCACTTTATAGTACTTTTAACTTAATCACATTCTATATTACTATAATCAATGATAGTTCTTCCAGCAGCCAGTTTTCTAACCAGTGTTCGAAACTTTAGTTTTTGTTGTAATATAATATATTAGAATTTTAGATTATAGAGGAAGTTTGATATCATCTTGATTTTGTAGTGTTTATTGCATAAATATAGTATGCTGTAGAGCGACCCCGCGACTCAGCAGTCCACTGTGATCTCTCAATGACCGGAGTGGATAGTCTCAAGTGGTGTTGTCTCCACCCAAAAAGGTACCTATGGCTATTAGCAAAAACAGAACCTCTTTCTACACGCTACACAGTAGTTTTGTTATACTTATTACATTTGTAGACTAGGTTGGCCAATAGGAATTAGGGCAAAAAAAATCTTTAACAATTTTCTATTACAAATTTTAATTCAATTATCAGTTTTCATGTGTAAATAACTGACATAATATTTCATGTAAATAAACAACATCACCGGTTGTTAAAAAGAAATCATATTTTCTCACTAAACATGTTCTAAAACTAACTTTAAAACAAAATTTGCACTAGCAAATTCCTAACTACAAAATGATGTTGAATAAAATATAATAATAATATCATTTATTAAGGATATTAACTAGTGATGGATAAAATAAACTTGCGACGTGAAAATTACTGAAAATGAAATATGGATATGGACCTCTGTGCCTAATAAATAAACTATAAATCACTGATTATAATTTATCTCTCGTCATAGTGTAGTTTCACTTAAAAAATACATATTAAAATTTGTATTAAAATATATATATATATACAGTTTATAAAAATTTTAACCAAGAAACAATGTCTACCTAAAACTATGCACTTCAATATTGTTGCAAAACCACAACAGGTAGTAAATGTTTCACTCCCAAAACTTTTAAAATAAAGCACTTGAAGAGTAGCATCTTTGTAAACAATAATATTGTTACTAATTGTGTAATTATTCCTTAAAATTAATATTTGAGTTAGGTAAATGAAGCAAAACTAAACTCAATGAAACGAGAGAATATGCAAAACTGCTTTAGTGTCAAATCTATAATAAAAAATGTATATAAAATTCCACACCTTACAAATTACATCATCTTGATATAGTTACATCTTGTCCACTATAGTGTGACAAACAGTTATGCTGATAAAATGTATTCTTAACACCAGTCCGCTGTTAGGATCAACCCCTCCACTCCACATAATTTTATAGTATAAAAATGATCAAGTCCACAAATTTTAAACAAACGTCCACAATTCCACTACTTCACATGATTAAATGTGACATATTTCCGATGTTAATGTTATGTTTTCACTAGTTCATTTCTTTAAATGTTCCTTCAGTTCAAATTGTTAGCACAAATTGTATTGTTACTTATTTTTGATAGTGAAGCACTATTAAACAATTTATTTATGACGTTATAGTGTTCAGAGAGACATACAGCGACAACATTAAATAGTTTGTACTGGCAGGCAATACAAACAAGGTGGACCGTTCCAATCATGTCAAGTGGTGCTCGGGGAGGAGCCAGCCCTCACAACACTCTCGGCTAGTTGCGGGTGCGGCCGCGGCCACGGGAACCGTCTCGATCCTGTAAACAATATACTCAGAATAAACCTCATCATCATTTACAGTATGGAAATAAAATGTATCTGTACATGCTCACAGCTCACGTAATAGATCAAAATTTAAAAAATATATACAAAAATCATAAAAATGATTCTGTGTGAGTACTGTTTGACTCAACTCTCGCTCATGGCATGGTAAAAGCTCCATAGCACAAAAAGCAAGCAGTTTATAAGAAACTATAAGGCGTTAAAAACTCTTATCGTCAATATTATCTATTATCTACTAATATTTAGCATATCTATCTAAAGTTAGATTTACGAAATCTATTTTGTAAAGATGTTTATGAATTTCAATTACAGTTACATGTTAAACATAAAAAAATATAGATAATAACTCGGTTGACAATTTAGGGTAAGTTATTAAAAAATTATGAACTATTGAATTTGGTTAACTATACTCTGTCTACGGAATTTGGCCAGTTTATACTTGACGGAAGTTGTCAACATTTGAATTTCGTGTTCATTGTTACTTTCTATATTATGTATATTAAAAAAATAAAAACACTACTAAAATCCATGAAAAATGTTGCAACTACCTAAATGTTTGTTTATAAAATGTCTATCTTCTCCTGGCGAGTACTTTAGCATTATTTTAGTAATGTTTAACCTTGTTCTAAAAATTTCAAAATACCATATTTGCGAAATACATATAGCCAAAATTGTTGACGAAATTATTGTCGATCTTTCAAGTAGAGGATTTTGTTAATATGGCATTTTGTTAACATGGTATTGTGAATATATTAAACAAATTCTTCACTTAAATTGTTAGATCCACACTAACCTTAATGGCCATATCTTCCTCAAGTAGCAGACAAAAACAAAGATAAAAATATAAACTTACAGTATCATAATAATACATACATTTGTCTCAACACTCTACCGACATTTTCTATTATTACTTGTCGTCATTCTAAATTTATGGACTCGTCATGTGCTTTATAAAATATTTACATGAGACCACGAAAAAAAATCATGTCTCGGGTTGTCTTTAGGTGAATTTATATGTTGTTAATAATTTAATGTCAATAACTAACTAGCAGATAACAGATGCACATAAACAATACTCACTTTGTGATTGGATCTGAAGTTATCACGATCACGATACCCAGGGTGGTCGCGCCCGTCGCGCTCCTCGCGATTGTCACGGTGGTCACGGTTATCGCGGTGATCACGATTATCACGGTGGTCGCGATGATCACGATTATCACGTTGATCACGATTGTCACGTTGATCTCGTTGATCACGTTGATCACGGTGATCACGGTGATCTCGCTGATCACGGTGATCTCGCTGATCGCGGTGATCACGATGGTCTCGATTGTCACGCTGATCGCGATGATCACGTTGATCACGATGATCTCGATTATCACGCTGATCACGGTGGTCCCGTTGATCGCGATGTTCACGCTGATCGCGATGGTCGCGCTGATCGCGGAACTCCCTCCCGTCGCGGTGATCACGAGTGTCACGTGCGTCCCTGTGGTCCCGGGGCTCCCGGTACACGCGCTCCTCCCGCACCGGCTCCTTGCGCATGTCCTCCTCCTCCTGGCGCTGCTCGTAATGCACGAAGTCGTCAAAAATGGAGGTGGAGTGGCAGTAGCTGTGCATGATGCGCAACACCTGCAGCCCCTTAGCGTGCGGTACCTCCTGTGCATCGCGCGAGTTTGTCACCGACTTGTCCTCGTTGTTCTCGAGCCGTATGTGCCGCAACTGTCCGTTGGGCACGTCCTTCACGTAGATCCAACTCACGCGGAACTGCCCTTTCCACTTGTCCTGCGCCCACACCTTCGAGTTGGAGCTGTAGTCGACGGCGCTCATCATGCGCGCCATGCCGCAGAAGTGGCCGCTGCCGTTCACAGAGAAGAACAGGTAGACGCAGCCGCCCTCGCGTTCGCGCTCCCGGAACGCGGAGTCAAGCCGCTTGTTGCCGTGCTCGGTGCTGCACCAGATCTCATACTTGATGCTGCGGTGGATGTCGTCCTCGGAGTAAGACTTGATCACGAAGAACCGGGTGAGCGGCGCGCTCAGGTCGAAATCCTTGGGATTGTAGTCGTTTTTGACGCGCAGCTCGTCCAGCACGGGGTGTGGGAGGGCCGGCGGCGGCGCTACTGTCGGCGGTGGAGGACCGCGGGGCGCGCTCGGCTGGGGATGGCGCGGCGCCACGCTCCAGACGACGGGCGGCGGCTGCGAGACGTGGGGAGGCGGTGCACGGGGTTGCACGGTCGGCAGTGGACCGGGAGGCATGGCAGCGGGGGGCGGCGGCGCGTGGTGCGGCGGCGCGAGATGCGGCGGCGCAAGGTGTGGCAGCGCAAGGTGCGGCGGTGGCCCGGGCGGCGGCTGGGAGAGCGCAGGCCCGCTCTTGCCGGCGTCCCAGGTTCCAATGTCCATGTTATGCTTTCCGGGCACTATGGGCGGAGGCGGCATGCCCGGCCCCTTCTTCTTGAGCCCGCCCATCTGCGAGGCCGGTGCCGGCTTGGCGGGCTGGCTGGCGATGGAAGCCCATGTCATCTTCTTGGGTTGCGATCCGCCCGACGCCTCCTTGTAGTCCCTGTCAGACTTGTGGTCCGCGAGCGAGAGACCCTGCACGCCACTCTCGACCGCCTTGAGTCCGTCTTGCATGTACAGTCCGTCTGCTCTGTAATAGTCATCATACTGCTTTGCTCTTCCGATTTGACCCCAAGTAGAATAATCTCCATTTCCATGAAAATAATTAAATGGTGATGCCGGCTGGCCGAATGCAGCTGTCGAGAAAGGCGTGGTAGACGGTCCAAATACGCCTGGAATGTATAAATAAAACACATTATAAATAACACTTATCTAATGAATACAGTGGATTTTGTTTATGGTTATTTCAAATATTTTGCAAAAAAAATTGCAGAGGCATTTTTCTGCTATAGCCAACATAAAATATGCAAATTACAAGTAAATAACAAGCTCAAACATAGTTATAGTGGATGGAGCATACAAAAGTAATAGATAATAGGTCTAAAACCAAGTATGAGGTGAAGTAAAATGGTATGGACAGTAACAAAACTAGAGTTAATTCATGCCACCAATGTGCCAACAAAAATATTTGTGTCTACCTAAATCAGTAGTTGTTAACCTTTTATTCATCATTTTCCATTAGAAAATTGATATGGTTCAAACAATGAAAAATTTCCTCAAATTACTAAAAATTGCACAGAATTAATATAGTAAATTTTTCTGGTTGCCACTATTTTGACCATAGGTTAATAGCCACTGATCATGATAAACTACATAATAAAGTAGGTTTCCTTTTGGAGAGTCAATCTAAGTAATGTATCTTGTACTGCAGAGTGCAGATAGAGCAGCATGTTTACTCTGTTACAATCAACAAAAGCAAAATCCACTGTATTCATAAAACATAATGTAATGTACAAATGAATGGGTTTGGAATAAATACTAGCTACCATCCATTCCATAAGAATCGTGAGGATTGTATCCTCCGAGGAATGTCATCGGATCTGTTCCATTGGTGGACCATGTCCCATCCCCGACGCCAAAAGCTTGATAAGGAAGAGCAGTTGTACCGTAATAACCTAAAAATTCACAGTAAATAAATTTAATAGTTCATTACATAATAAATTTATTACTGCAAATATAGGTGTAGGCTTAGTAAATGTTTAGGACATACCTGCTGCATTGTAAGGGTCCGCCGCTGAAGAAATGGGTGGAGCGTAAGAAGGTTGCTGTTGATGTCGCCATGATGCATCAGGCAACTCATCACCACCACTCTCTAAATGTTGCTCTTTCGGTGCATTTGTCACTGGAATTTTGGGAAATGACATATTATATTACAATGTACAATAGCCATGTACTACATTAACTAAAGTTTCACAATCACTTAGCTAGTGTAATTTGAAGAACCAATTATGTTGTTAGAATAGTTTTATGATTGTATTGTAATACCTAGTAATAAAGAATATTGTAATTGAGCTTATGGTGATTGGCTTCTTTAGGCATCACGCGAAAACTCAAATCTGGGTATTTCTAACATTCTAGGTAGGGTCTGAAGTTAAACTACAACCATTATGATTGTAGTATGATACCTGTGGTAAAACATAAATTAGGCTGAGGTAACAAAACTGTACAGAATTATACCACAGTTGTAGCCATGCAGGCCATGGTAAGCAGGTATGTGGGCGATTCTGGACAAGTGAAAGCGACCGGTTAACTGACGCCAGTTCACGCCAGACAGCCGGCGCCGAACCGTTCCCCAGAATACCACTTTGCTACGTCACACGTAAATTACTATACCTTGATTCCCTTGCCCTTTCATCCGCTGCAGGTGACGCCCACATGAAAAGAAATAAATTACCAAGTTAGAAACCACACAATATAAAAGAAAGAACTTTACAGAACAAACAAGGGAAGTAAAATCGTATACCTGATCTGACACGCCTGCTGACATTGGCCACGATTTGCAATATAACAAGCACTTATCGAGTGTTTTTCTTACAATAGAACAGCACAAATCACATTTGTTACACTACACAGAATCTTTCTAGTCCACCACGCACAGATTTGCTATAAAATACAAATGTCCGCAAGCTACAAAATCACAAAAATGTCCAAGAATGCGACACAGAAGATACGATAGTGGACGTTTCAGTTTTTATATTTTTTAGTACATACATTTTGTTTGGCGCTAGGAACAGGCAATGGTATCTTAAATGCAAACAGCTTGAATGAATTTTATTATTATATTAGAAAATTGGGCTTTGTATTTGAGAGTTTTAGCCAAGGAATTTTAGTGTTTTAGCCATCTTCAAGAACGGAACACCCATTAGTTTTACTGGAAGTCCGTTTTAGAAATATAAACAACTGTCGCGGTACGGTTGGAAGGTAGATAATGATTGGCGACCCAAGTTTAAAAATGTCAAAACTGATTTTGATGCATTTAGTATGTGGATGGCCTGAACACTGAGAAATTATATGTACTGTTCTAGTAAGGTCCACAAAACATAGCAAGCCCATTTAGTGACCCCTGTATTAGAAAGACCTACATTACTTTAGATCAGAGGTCCCCATAAACCACTTACCAACAATCTTCTTTTATTCTTAGTAGACCCCCTGCCTGCCAAAATTGCTGAATTGTCCCTGTACTAATGTCATATTATATCTCCCAATTCTTTTATCACTGATATGGACCCCCAGCAAGTTGAAATCGACCCCTGCGGGCCCATATAGACTACTTTGGGAAATAATGCCCAAAGATTTAGATTGTGTATGAAAGAATTGTGTAGTATTAAGATCTAAAAAAGTTATATGGGTTTTCCTCTCTGCCCATCACACCAGCAACTCGCGGGAAAGAGGTGATCCACTGAAGGTTTTGACTTTTTCCTTTCCCTAATGTACCAACTTGCCAATCAATCACACCTATGTTAATAGGGTGGTTTATATATTCACTGTGAAAGAGGCACATACAGTTATACAATGTTTTGTCTCCCTCTATCATAATGCAGAAGGCAAGGGAAAATCACTACACTATTTTTCCTAAGAAAGTTAACCATGGCAAGCCAATAAAAGGTGTGTCGTTCTGTGGACCGCCATGACTGACCACGACTGCTCTGTCAAGAGCACCATGACTAAGAAGAAGAATCATATTGAATGAGGGAAACAAATATTGTACAGATTTATTAGTAAGTGGGTTTATCTCAATATTATTGTAGCACATAATTATTATGATATACCATGTAAATATGTAAAATGTATTTTATTTATTTCTAAAAGTAAAATTTAGGTTTTCTTAAAGAATGAAGAAATGGTTTTTGTTCCACTTGCAGCTTTTTGTCTAGCCTTTTCCTTGTTTGTGAGAGGTGTTGACTTAACTTCCTTCATATCTGTATTTTTCACTATGGTAATATTTTCCTTTTGGTCAACTTCTGATTTAATTTTCTTCTTTATTCTGGTGTCATCCAGGTTTGGTTCTGATTTCCTTTTTTTTGAAAGAGATTCAATAAGTTCTGGCTTGAAGTCAAATCTTGTCTGAAGTGAAGTTGCAAGATCATCTTGCAAATACTCTGATAGTAGAGTACAAGCATACCTTAAATAGAATTCTGAAAATTATATTTATAAATCAAGTTATTATGAGGCAAAGAACTAACAATAAAATAACAATATTTATGGTTAAATGCTTGGTAGAAGGGATGGGTAAAAAATTTTGCATTATGTTTTAATCTTACTTTTTAAATCTTTATAACTTTGTTCAATGAAACAAAACAACATTGCTAAAGCTCATTACACAATACTTTGTAATATACACACCGCTGGCTGAGGAAAAGGGTAAGTTACATACCATCATCAATTTCTTCATTTTTGATGTTGCTTGTCACAAATGTGGCTGAAGCTGCTCCAGGAGTAACATGTATGTTTTTATCTCTCAAAACTTTAGAGAGTTTTCGAACTCTAGTTTCCAGCCAATTCAATGTCTTGTCCTCATTATACTTGTAAGCCTGAATATCAGCAGGACCCTGAAATTATTTATAATTTAGTACAACACTTAACAAATTGTATGATAATGAAAGCTACCTGCACAATCAGTATACAATACAAATAATGTGTATTTAAGGAAAACGAACAGTTTTCATGCATTACCTTTAAGTCTGCAATCAATTCCATGTTTATAATAAAATTAATTATTTTATTGAAACCTTTTTCCGATAATAGATCTTCTAATGGTACAGCTCGTGTACTGCATTGATCTCTTAATTTTGGTAATACTGAAAATTTAATATATAAAAAATTAACACTAGGTATTTATAATTACTTTTAGTTCATATTACTTAGCATTTTGAAGATATTCAACTTTTGAAATTAAACAATATTGCTTACCCAAGAAAAGAGCATTTACAGGTGTTAAAATGTGAACACTCGAGTCAGATTTAACGGATTCACCAATAAACCATGATCTGAATTCTTCATTTTGTGTAACAATTTCATATATTTTTTTATTACTTGTATCAACACAATACTTGTTAGGAACATTTGTTACGGGATGAGGCAGTGTGATAATAGCAAAGTTATTACTCGTAAACAGATCTTCTGAAAAGAAAAAGTTATTTTATGGAGAAATTATGTTAAAGTTTCAGGAAAGTTATTCCAAAACTTGCATAACAAAAATGGAGATTGTAATGTAACTAATATTAGTGTTGAATCTGTTGATAGATATTGCTAACCTTTTACTACAAATATCCAAGAATTTTCAGGTTTTCTAGTCATTTTGTTTATTTTATAAAATAATTATGAAATAAAAATTCAATTTGCAATGTTTTGTTTCCAGCAGCCCGCCAATTTGCTTGATTGACAACAATCACATCACAGACTACTTTGAGAATGAATGAATGACATAGTCTACCTATAGGGAATGAACGTTGAGCGTGTGCTAGTGTTGTGATTTGAAAGCAATCTTTATCTATCATCACTCCTTTTATCCCAAGAGGGGTAAGAAGAGACAATAGAATGCCATTTGCTACGATCCTGACATTCCTCTTCTGTGTTCCTCTTTCGCTTATTTTATATTCATCATACCTATCATACATGCTCGGCGATTGTGTGTACTTTTAATATTGCCATCGACCAATATATTATTTATATGTTTTATAAAAGTGCACCTAGGTCGTTTTCTGCCAACATTTACTTTCACTTCAGCCATTTATACCTTTTTAGACAATCTTTCATCCTTCATTCTTTTAACGTAGGTATCCAAACCAGCCTAAACAATTTTTCTTCATTTTAGTCACATCACAACATTAGTAACACATCTAACCTCCGACTTTCAAAAACAGGAGGTAGCACGAGACGCGGACGACGTGACACTCAACCGCTTCCTGCTCTTCACCACCCACCACAGACCACCACGGGTGCGATGTCGGAGTGAACGCCGCCATGCCGGGACGAGTCCTAGGAGTCAGGAGTTACCGTCCCAGCCTTACATGGCCTGACCGTGTAGCCGGCCTAGGCTGACCTATTATTTGCGAGTGGCGATGGAGTTCCTAAAGGCCCCGGCAAGCGGCATATTATGAGAGGAAGCAGCCGTGAGGTGGGAGCCATTGTTACTAGGTCTGTCTGGGCCGCTACACAGCATACCTAACCGGAGTTCCGGATAATCAGGCACCTCGACACCTTGGCTCTTCCTTCCCCGATGCTTTCGGTTCCTAAACCTCTGTGTCCTAAACCAGTCCCCGTGGAGTGGTCGCCCTCGTGTTTCACCGCCTGTTCTAAGAGGGCTAACTCAGCACTTAAGAGCTCTGTGGGCTCGCAGGAATCATCATCATCACGCCACATTTATTACGCCATTCGCCATTCACAACGTGCACGCGTGTGGCGTGTGCTTTGTATTGTGTCTTCGGTGTGCGGCCGGACTCAGTCATCATTGTCGTCAACGACGTCAACATCAAACTGATCAGCCATAGCATAGATTAAATAATAAAAACTTTGGCGGCAACGATAGTCAGAAATAAATTGTGTAAATTATCTAAAAAAGTATGCAAGCCTTTTTAAAAACTGGAAAATTAACCTCTACGGATAAACCATCATCGTCGGGTGCCAAAACTGCAACAAAAAAGAAACCTCCAGCACCATGGGTTGAGAAATAGTATGTACCGCTTTCAAACAGGTAAATAACTCAATATTTCGCAATAAATCAATATTTATATGTTAATATTACAGCCGTCCTAAAACAATTGATGATATTGTGGACCAAGGAGAAGTTGTTCAAGTTTTAAGAGAGTGTTTGTCTGGCGGAGACCTGCCCCATTTATTATTTTATGGACCGCCCGGTACCGGTAAAACTAGTGCTATATTAGCTGCAGCCCGTCAACTTTTTGGTGATATTACGCGGGACCGCGTCTTGGAACTCAATGCTTCAGATGAACGAGGCATACAAGTTGTTAGAGACAAAGTGAAGGCATTTGCTCAGCTTACTGCAAGTGGCACTCGTCCAGAGTAAGTATTATAATAAGTACATACTGTCCACCTGAAATATCATATAAAATTTATATTTACTGCATCTTTTATTATTGTTATTTTTTCCTAGATTTATATTACACCTAAACCAGTAGAAAAATATCTTGAGATGCTATGAAAGAATATGCTGAAAGCACAAAAACGGTAGGTTAGATGAGGTCAAAAGAATAAAGCAGTTGGTATCTAATTTTTAGTTTACCTTACCTGCATAAAAGTATAGCCCCAGGAAACCCCAAATTGAGTTTATTTATCTAAACATTAGGTTAAAAGATCTTAACCTCCTTATTCTCTTACTAGCATGTCCAGAAGTGAATATCATCAACTATAAGAGCCCTATATCCATAATTTGTATGGGGATAAACTATTCCTAATTTCTCTGTAAATAATCCACCTGTGCGACTGTAATTTAGCATATAGTTACTTATTCAATATATCTAAATGAAATAGCCATTAAATAGGAAATATAAAATAAAAAACTTCATTGAAATCGGGCCATTTATTTTTGGGAGCCATGATGCAACAGAGAGACAGGGTTCAAACTTATAACACCCCTCTTTTTCGTTGGGGGTGCTTGGTGACCAGCTCCTTTTCCGCAAGTAGGTGACTGTGTCTTTTTTTTTTTGCGTGATGTGGGAAAACTGCGTCATTCATGTCAAGCCCCTTGGTTTCATTGGGGGTTAAAAAATAGAAATATGAATACAATTAAATTTTAATTTTTCAGTGGCCGTCCCTGCCCACCATATAAGTTAGTAATCTTAGATGAAGCTGATTCCATGACTAATGCTGCGCAAGCTGCTCTAAGGCGTACTATGGAAAGAGAAACAAGAACCACAAGATTTTGTCTAATATGCAATTATGTGTCAAGAATTATTCCTCCAATTACAAGTAGATGCTCCAAGTTTAGATTTAAACCTTTGGCTAGAGAAAATGTATTGAAGAGGTAACAATACTACTATATATACTTTTTATACTTTTTCTTTATATGATTTATGATGACTACTATGATACTAAAATATTGTATCTATTCCATTCTACTTTTTGTGTTATGGGCTCTATCAGGGTTTTGATGATTCTGCCAATGTCAAATATTATAGACGTATAGTATCAATATGCCAAGTAATTGGTAGCTTAGATGTTCCCACCAACTGTGATAATATCTATCTATCTATCATCACGCCTTTCATCCCAAGAGGGGTAGGCAGAAACAATTGAATGCCATTTTACGATGTTACGATCCTGACATATCTCTTTTGCTTCTATTATATTCATCATACCTTTCATACATGCTCGGCAATTGTGTGTACTTTTAATATTTCCATCAATCAACATATTTTTTATATGTTCAATAAAAGTTCATCTAGGTCGTCCTCTGCCAGCATTTCCTTTCACTTCAGCCATATAAACCTTTTTAATCAATCTTTCATCCTTCATTCTTTCAACGTGTCCAAACCAGTGTAAACTACTTTTCTTCATTTTAATCAACATCATCTTTTACACCGCATTCTTCTCTAATGTCATCGTTCCGGATGCGGTCAATATGTTTTATATCACACATTCTACGTAAAGACTGCATTTCCACTGCATTTATTTTACTTTCATGCTTCTTATTCCATACCCAAGTCTCGCTTCCATAAGTAAGTGATGGAACTAAACCTGCATTATGTATGTTCATTTTACTTTTAGTTGTAAGTTGTTTATGTCTTATTAATCACAGACTAATCACAACTATGTCAAGGCGGAACTCATGCGTCGGTCGCCATGACATGACGTAGAATCTCAACATTATGACATCTTATGATAAAAAAATGGCATGTTAAAAAACTGTGTCTAGGCAGTACAGAGTACAGAAGATTCCCTGTAAATTTCTGTTAAAAAAATTTAGGTGTAATATTATTTTTAATATATTTCCAAAAAGGTGGTTCTCACTCCTCAGTTTACTTTGTTTGTATTATGTACTAGCTTTTCGCCCTGGTTATTCCCATGGATATTTTCGAAATACTAATCTTCCTATTAGTAAAAAAATTTTCGAAATTGGATCATTAGTTTCAAAGATTACCTCCTACATCCAAACTTACAAACTTTACCTCTTTATGATATTAGTATAGATATGAAAAGTGTCACTTTAGTTATTATAGCTTTGGGCGAAAAAATATATGTACTTAGTATTTTTTGTTGTTTCCCATAAATTATTTTCTTGTTAGTGACATGTATTGCAGTAAGAGATATGAAGTAAGATTAATAAATCCATGTTCCTTGTTTTTTCAGGTTACGTGAAATCTGTGAAGCTGAAGGTGTAGATGTTGGCAATGGTGAGGTGCTGGAGCAGGCTGTGGACACGTGCGAGGGAGACTTGCGACGGGCACTCACAGCTTTACAGTGTTGTCAGCGACTTGTGGGCAAGATTACTGCTGAGGGGCTTGTTGAGGTAATGGCATCTGGAACTTGGTACGTAAAAACAGCACTGGTGGTGTGGCCTATAAATAAAATGATAATTGCCAAGTTGCGAAGAACCAAAAATATTTACATTTGTTTCTACATATTAAAAACATAAAAAGGCCCCCACCGCGTCTGTCTGCGCCATTTTCACGCAAAAAGTATTGAACGGATTTTGTTGCGGTTTTGTCGATTACATAATAATATATTGATTCAAGAGTAAGGTTTACGAGTATTTTACAAGGGCTATCCTACTACGTTTAGGAGCTGATTGTTAACAGTATTGGTTTATCAAGTCTGGAGAAAAGGTAACGCCAGCGCATTTTTATGGCGTATGCTGTCTTAAGGCGGCCACACATTCGTCCAATCCCCGGCGCTCGCCGTACGGTCCACCGAAACCGACCACAGACTCGTCCAATTCTTGTAACGAACGGTCCGTCTAGAATCCGGAATGGGATATTTTCGTTATATGGCAGCATTAGAGCTACAAGAACATAATATTATTATTTATTATAAACTGAAGAAAAGTAGTCATCAATCAACACTGTCTTATTTTGGTACATTGATAGAATGATGGAATTTATGAAAGAATTGGAAGATGGCTTAAATTGACAGAAGTAAAAGGAACTATAATTTATTGATTGAGAGCAATGTTAGAAGTACACACAATCAACGAGCATGTATGAAAAGTATTATAAATATAAAGGAGGTGACACGTATGTCAGGATCGTACCAAATGGCATTCGATAGTCTCTGTCTATCCTATAAAAGGCGTGATGATATTTCAGTTTTCACAAAAATATAAAAGTAATGTAATTTTAAAATATATGTTTGCAGGTAACAGGGCTGGTACCAGAAAAGCTAGTAAAGGAATATTTGAACGTGAAAAACTACAAAGAGCTAGAAACTTTTGTTGACAAGTAAGATATCTGCTATAAAAATATAATACAAATTATATTTTTAAAATGCATAGTTTAAATTATATTGGGGTGGTGGTAAAGGTCATCTTGTATCTGTCAAAAATATAGCAAATCTCAGTTAATCCTGGAGACGTGAGTTTTATTTATACAACATTTCCTTAGCACACAGTTGATAGTTATTATTTTAACATAATTTCCAAAACGCAAAGGCACTGCTCGTATTGAAAACTACGGCTCTTTAGAACCCTAAAAATATGGCTCAATCCAATTTCAAATAATAACTATCACTGTGTGCTGAGGAAATGTTGTATAAATAAACTCACGTTTCCAGGATTAACTGAGATTTGCCATATTTTTGACAAATACAAGATCACTGAGAGCCACGGATCCTTAAAGAAAATATAAGAAAATTGACCGCTCCCCTACTTAGTTAATTAATTGGTCAAGTTGCGAGTACGACTCGCGCGCTGAGGGTTCCGTTTCTCGTTTAGGTTTTCCTGTAAACTAAAAGAGAGGCCGAATATTCCCTTTTTTTTTTCAAAGTTTTGAACTCAGTAGTTTCTGAGATAAGGGGAGCGGTCATTTTTCGTATATTTTCCTTAAGAAGCGCCTCATAACTTTTGTCCCATACAAAAACGGACTTCAGCAACTCAAGTATTGTACAAAACTTATTAAAAATAGCAAGTTCTAGTTAATGGATCCTAAATGTATATGAAATTATCTTTATACTAAATGTATAAAATATGTCAATATCAGCTACACCTAGTTTTATGAAGCCCTGAAAGTCAACAATTTCACGCATATTTTCAACCAACTTTGCGACTCGAGTTCTCTTAATACATTTACTAATGTATTTTTTTTACATTTTGAATAAAGATAATTTCACATACTTTATGGATACATTAACTAGAACTTGCAATTTCTAATATTTTTTGTATAATACTTGAGTTGCTGAAGTCTGTTTTGTGTATTATCGCAAGACAGGTTTTGTTGCGAAATCGTACTTTCTAATGTTTCTGGTATGAAATCTTGGTCTATCTTATTTTATCCTTGGTTATCTTATCGATTTTAATAGTAGTCCATCTTGCTCACATATTTATAAAGAGACATGGACAAAATAAGTCGCGCGTAAAACTGAGTTCGTTGCGCTGTGATGCGTCGCCTTAATATAATTTAAACTATGCATTTTAAAATTATAAAAAAATATTTGTATTTCTTATAACGAATCCTTTTTACTTTTTAATATTGCCTCCAAAATCGAAATTCAACCCTATAAGGGTTTCCGTTTTTTCATCGGAGATGTAGGAAACCCTTAACAGGCATGCAAAGTTTTTTTTATTGAATAAGACAAGACTAGAAACTCATTCTTGATACTATAATTTAAGTCTGAGAGTCACTCCCTCTTAGTCCATATTAGTAAGTGTGTGCAAAAATGTTACATTGGCGCATTAACTGTAAATAAATACATTTCAGATTTCTAATGGAGGCATATTCAGCGTCTCAGTTACTGGAGCAGCTCTGTAATGTTGTGGTCCATTCTGGCCACCTCACAAATAAACAGAAATGCGCCATCACCGAGAAAACGGCTGTTTGCGCTCATCGCCTGCTCGACGGCGGGGCTGAAATGATGCAACTCACTGATCTGGGATGTACCATTATAATGGCCAATAATGATCCATAAGATCACAGAGGTTAGGGCATTGTTACCATTTTTGTATCGCATCCTCAGGCAAACAAAAAAATCTAAACAGATCACGAAGGTCAATAGAAGTGAAGACCAAAAAACCATTCTTCTACAAGTAAATACACGCGTCCGTACATATTGAAGCTTCAAAACCATGTTCAGCACTTGTTTATGTGCCGATGTGAATACATGATTTTGATGCCTGAATATGTGCGTGGAGCATGGATTTTCAGACAAAGATAGAGAGAGTCGTGATCTGTCTGTCTTTTTGTTTGTCTGAGGTTGCATCGCAAGTATCGCAACTCTCTAACTAAAGTGGAAAAATCCGTTCAGTATGACCCCCTCATCTCATTTTTAGGATCACTCCAATCTCCTTTACTTACCTTTACTGGTCTGGTTGCCCTATATTAGCAGCCTTAGGATACTCCGCATGACATTTTTGAGTTTTTTTTTCAAAATTTTACATTAGACAAGGAAGTGTCAAATATTTTTTTTATAAAATCGAGAACACTCTTTTTTTTAATGTTACGGGTTTTGTACCTGTACTGTACCTACCCAGGTTGAATAACAATGCTTTAGAGAGTTGCCTGTCTGTATTTTTTTTTAATTTGAAATATGCAGTTAAGTTTTTACATTTTGTGCTGCATAGTAATAAATGTATTTTAAGGTTTTTTCCAGTTTCTTTTAAGTCACATAACCATAAACTTACTAAATTAGTGCCTATGATAGTGGAATGAAGGGACGTCCAAGTAATACATTGTTAAATAAAAACCCGGTACTTAAACAGTACCAAAACAGAAAAATAGACTTGCTTCATGTGTATGTTTGAAACGCAAGAGATGCGTAACGAAAGAAATCGAAACCAGCGTATACTAATAATAAAGCTCAAGAGTTTGTTTGTTTGTTTAAAGCGCTAATCTCTGATTGAGGAACTACCAGTCAGATTTGAAAAAACTGGTGGGTGAAGCCGGTGGGTGCACGGGGCCATTTGATATCTTAATTCTTAAATATCTATAACACCACGCTACGACCCAAAGGAGCGGAGCAGTAAACATAAATGCGGATGCACCCGCAAGGCATAGATTAATGTAACAGGTGTCGCTGTAATTTGTTTTGAATGTGGCTGTAATCAAACCACCGATGTTATGTTGTCGCTTATAAATAACAGATGGCGTTCTGTTGATGATATTAAGTATATAATGTTTTAGGGAATTAAACCCTGGAATTCAAAGTTTCCATCAGGTGTATTATGTGAATTTAATTCCGTATTTTTATAAAATAAGTATAAAATGTTCTCAAGGATTTAAAAATAAATGTTCAAATGATTTGCATCCGTGTTTTTTTATATAAATCATATGTTGATATTAATTTTAGAACCAGAATGTAAAACAACAGGGTTAGATCTATCTCGCTTATCATTTTTGAATGAAAGCTTCTACATACCTACATATTTATATTACCTACATTACGTACGTATGTGACGCAATTAAATTTTTTTGTAATATGTAGTCATTTGGTATTCAAAACGTCGCGTGTTAAGCCTTGTATAGTTGTATGGTTAATATGAATAGCGAGGAACCGAGGACGGGCACAGAACAATTATCTACAACGAGCTGAGTGAAGCAGATGCCTCAAGATAAATAGTTCTGCTCTGTTCAACAGAGTAGTACACAAAAGGCTTTACCCCAGCCTTCACTCGCACAAAGGTAGATAACCTGACCGACGGCATAGAGCGCTCCGTGCGCGATTATTCCTGCGTTCGTTTCACTTCCGCCGCGGGTCGGAGCGCGTGCGGGTGAAGGAAAGAAAGAAAATAACGTTCTCATAGAAAAGATAGCATCGCGGCCCGAGCCGCCATTGGTCGCCCCTCCACAGCGGCGCGCGCGGCGTCTTCGCTCCCAGATTTGAAATCTCGACCGTTTATTTCAATGCGAGCGGTCCGCGCGCGCGCACCTCGCTAGTCTCGCGACTTCCGGCACCGGTCGACGATAAGTGCAGTGACGCCCGCCGCCCGCGCTCTCCGTCAACAACAGCTTCTTTCGATGGGTGGAGGTTTAGTGCATGTTCATTTACTCCATGACTAGATCCACACTCATCCATGGAAGTTGGAAAGTTCATCACGGTGAGCGCGGAAGGACCTCGTCGAGCTGGGACTATCATTACCTCGCCCGTCGCCGCCCGCGTAATGACACGTCGAGTGGCAGCCAGGTACGCCGAAAAAACTGTCATTATGCCGCCTTAGAAATCTACCTGTAATGTTTTTGTGAGTACCTTCAATCTGCGACCGATTAATCACAGTTCAAGCTTCTAGTTATTTCCTGTGAGGCACCATTCGGTTGGCGTGACGCACGTTGAAGACATTTGATATTGTATGTAGTTTTATTGTGCGGCATTGTTTAGTCCGCGTCGAATGGCGCATCTGCTCCTTCTTGGAAGGACTTGGGACGATCCCTGGGGAGCGGCCGGCGGTCAGTGCGGACCGCGGTGACGTCACGGGCGACGGGCGACAACCTTTGGACACCTGCACATAGCGCACAGAGGGAATTGCGCAAACTAATATTTTAATGTAATTTTAATTAATTTAACAAATTCAGTAGGTACCTAACGGTTTTCTACTGTTATTTAAATGACTACCCGCATTTAAATTAAATTCAAATTAGGAATATTTATGTATTCCTAAAAATTACATAACGAAATCGATTAGTTCACAATTGCGTTCATGAGAATAAATTATACTGTGTCCATCAAGTATCAAGCGGCGGTTGGCATGTTAATTCCACCTTTTTTTTATGGTGGTTGGAGTTGTTAATAGTGTTCCGGGTAGTGAACGCGGGCCGCTACCTGCCGGCGGTCGGTCGGGGCAGGAACAAAGCGATGCTTGTTATACCCCTGCCCGCGCAGCCCGCGTGCCTATTTCGTAGATTCCAAGTAGATAACTAGATGCCTAGGTAGGTTTTACTGTATTACTGGTTTTATTATGTTAGGTTAGTTAAGTAATAAAAGTTAATACTTACGTAAAATATATTTTTATGCATTTAGATATTTTATTATCTAGGAAGGTACTTATAAAATTGTAATATCCTATACCTTGCTAATTATTATGTATTATTAATTATTTATTTAATCTTTAAGATTAGCATTGTCTTGCTGAATAAAATAGCTACGCGATCGGATGGGGCAAAATTGGCGCCAAAACTGTAGCGAAACCAACGGACGACGCCCGGAATAGCAAGTTGTTTTTTTTAATATGTATTGCATGCGGTTCCGGATCCGCCCGTTTATTTTCAAAATGCAGTCTTAGCTAGTCTAGCTAGGGTATTTCTTAGGTAGTCTCAAGAAATTAAATCGCCTTTAATTTGGCTGATGACTTTGTCTTGCATTGGGTACATTGGAGGCAGTGATTGGAGGCCGGTAACCGCAACACGTACTAAACACGGTTCTTTGTACCCATGATAATTTTTGTTACTGCTGCTCGTTCCTCCTTTTCTTTTACGAAATGAGTAGGTACATTTACCGAGGGGTGATTAATTAAAAAAAATGTAATAGAATCATCTCTGGCGGCTGTGATCTCGGGTTACCGACCCAAACATCTCAAGTTTGCGTAATGACTCTTGTTTGATATTATAATAATATGTATGCAAGTATCTTCTATATTATGTAGGTATATTTTTATGTATCTACCCGCACAACAAACTGACTACGCGCTTTTATTTTACTGGGGATGATACATTTAGCTTCCTTCTACTGGGGATGATACATTTAGCTTCCTTCTACTGGGGATGATACATTTAGCTTCCTTCTACTGGGGATGATACATTTAGCTTCCTTCTACTGGGGATGATACATTTAGCTTCCTTCTACTGGGGATGATACATTTAGCTTCCTTCTACTCAATGAGTCAATAATTTATGAACCTTTTTAGTACGTCAGTTATTTAAAAAATATAATAAAAACCCTGAAAACTCCTCTCAATGTTATTGTTATCGAGAAAATCCCGAACATAGTTTTATAAGGTTTTTTTACCTTCACGGGTTGTCTAACGGTTCCCGAAACCGTGTGCTATCGGTCCCAGGGTACCCAGCGGAAGAATAAATCCTCTTTTAGCCGATGATATTTCTGAGGCTATACCTAACGGGACATACCAGTGTGCGTCCTCAAGGCGATACCCCAGTAAAGACGATTTAAGGAGATAAGCCTTTGTCAGAACCCACTTGGCTATAACAGGTTTCGAGGTACATATTTGTCACATCAATAATATTTCGCTCAAATACGTTTGAGGTTGGAAACTCTGGGACCATCCCCATGGTCTATCTATAACTGTAGTTTTCTTTGCTCGTAAATTATGTAAGTACAGCAAGCTTGCATGTATAGGTAAGTTAGGTTTATTCGGACTTCAAAAACTTGTTCTGTGCTGTCACACACTTTCTGTATGTACTGTACTGTTCATCCAAATCTCGAGCATTTAAACTGTTTAAAAACGCCATAATATGATAAGTACGCTCTTTCATAATTTAGCAGAGCCTTGATAATCTAAACCTACTTACTCGCCATAGAAAATACTTTTACGTAAAAAAATTCGTACTAATACGAGTTTAGATAACATAAAATCTTCATCTTCGAAAAGTTCCAGACAAGATAAATACTAATAAACAATTCGTGAAAATCTAATGCATTTTACTACCATTGGCTACATTTGCCTGTTATGTTTGTGATTGTTTGGCTTACAAAGGGAAAAAGCATTGATGTATTATGTACTGAAGAGTATGTATGAAAGGTATGAAAAGAAGCGAAAGAGGTAGGTACCTACGTCAGGATCTGGTTCTGGTTATCGGGCTTGGTCTCCGCAACTCGACGTCTTAGCGCCTATTTTGCGTGAGGCAGGAATTTAATTACTCCTGCCATCCCAGCTCCTACAGGAAGCCGATCAGCCCCTTGATTACGTCAGGATCGTAACAAATGGCATTCAATTGTCTCTGCCTACCCCTCTTGGGATAAAAGGCGTGATGATAGAATGGATAGATGTACAATGAGCTAAAAAAAATTGATGATATGGAGCACCACTTCGTTTTATCCATATCTACTATTCTCGCTTCATATATGATAGGCTTCGTATGGATTTACAACAATTTGAATACCTACTTATCTATTAGAGATAGATATATGCTACCGCGGACTTTTGTAGATCATTTCATTCTACACAATTCTTTCATATATTCAATGTATTTGTACATCAATTCTACATAATTTTGTTATATCTCTGACGGATTAGACAGCATACTCTTTGAAAAGTCGCTAGCTAATTTTTTTCAGACTTGATTCACTTGTACTGCAAATGCTCAGCTCCTAAACATGATAGGTCCATGTTTAATACACGTAAACCTTCCCGGTGAATCAACCTATCTAACAGTGAAAAACGCAACAAAATACGTTTCATTGATCATTGATTTTTATGAAGCTGTTTGTAATAGCGAATGTTGCATTGTAAACACAAAACAAGGAATAGGGGTAAATAATGTTTGGTCATCTAGCAACACTATTACACTTCTTCACGCTTTAGTTGATTTCTCGTCTTGTTTAATTACAGCAATAAATTCGAATGAACTTAATTTAGTTTAATGATGCTTTTATTTAGTGATAACACGAACGGTAACATAGGTTTTTTTGTTAGTAACTTTCAAGCGTGAAATAGTATGTGGAGGTGTTGAGCGTTAAATTGTTTAAGTTTTTGCCTTGTTTTATGATCTTGCATGATGCATGTTGACACAGTTGCATTATATAGCTTCTTAGAAGTTTCATTCGGTGTGTTATGCAATTGCAAATAATACCGCACATGCAAGGTTTGTGAAAATTTACGATTGCTAAATACTTACTTTGTAAATAATTATTAAAAATGCAATTCTGTCATGTCTGCATTTTCAGCAGTTCAAATTTTTATTACTTATAAGGAATTTAATTTATCTATATCTAACATGGCAATATTTATCCTTTTTGTGTTTTTTTATTTAGTTATGTATTTAATTTAATAATGATCTACATATTTTTGTTGATTATCGTTGTTATTTTATTTTACATGACATAGTTAGGATGGTAATTAGCAAGAGACCTGTAGGACGGAGTCCTGACATAAACTGTGTCCGAAAATCCTTACATCTGCATGCTTCACTTTGTCTTCGTCAGACAGAAGGCAGCTGATGGAGCATCGATTGGAGGAAGACAGTTGACGCCAAGCTTAATCATCGGAACTCTTCATAATTCTCAGTGACGAGTTGACGACTCAGGCTATAGATGGAGGATATAAATGGAAAATTCAGCGGATTTTATTACGATAAATCTTTGACTTTTTTTGCCGACTATATTCGGTCGTGTTGATTAATTGAGAGTTTGAGATTGTTTAATACTGATTCATTTACTACATTAATAAAAAAGTAGAACATATACATAACACGTGTAGTAGGTAAGTAGGCAGACCACGGGTTGGATCCCGGATTCCGTCCATGTCGCAATGGGTATTTTATAATTAAAAACTTATGTACATAATCCGACAAACAACATCTTAAAGGCTTTTCCATCTGAATATACAAAAAGAACTGGTCACTGGAGACTTGGTCATCTGCTGGGTACCCTGGGACCGTAACACAGTTTCGGGAGCTGTAAGGTGAAGAAGAAAAAATACAGTATGTACGTACTGGCTTTTAGTATCATTTATTTTATTTCCCGTCTTCTGTACCATCATAAGAGCCGACTATAAAAGTGACAGAGTTATGTGATTTTCGAAAATTTTATTTAGCTTGTAATGAATCCGTGCGAAGTCTGGGCCTATCACTAGTATATCTGAATAGCCCTCAGTGGTAGTTCAGAACTTCAGATTCAGAGGGACTTGAGTACCTAGAGGTCGATAGTAACGGCATCATGACTCTGTGCTAGAACGGTACCACATTTCTCACTAACAATGTACTCCCACGAACTGTGTATTGTTTGCTACAACTTCGCCATTTTTTTCACCGTGTAAACATGAACTTCCGCGAGAAACGACTCAAGCGACCCGTGTGAACGCGAGGTCGTTACGCCCTCCGACAGGTGGTATTGACGCTATCTGCCCTTTTATCTAGAAAATACCAAAACATGAATGACTGGGGTGAATAATTTTAATACTTTACTTGTGGTTTGGAAGACCAGTGCTTGCATAACCCCTTGTTTCGTTTGTTTTATACCTAAATAAAGTAAATAAAATGTAAAACCTGTCCATCTTTGCTAAAGTTGCAACTAAAATAACCATATTATTTCGAGAAAAAAAAGTTTAAAGCTTGAGCCTTGGTATCAAAATTTATTATTACCATTTTCTCAAAATTTGGAATCATAACAAACCATCCCAAATATAGTTTCAGGCAAAAAGAACTGAAGTCAAGTATTTTCATATATCTTCTAGATAAGAATATGCTGTCCCACGCACGTTGAATAAAATATTTTTTCAGGTTGTAATAAATTGACAAATTGCGTTTATGTGGTTAGGTTACCTTTGAGTTGTTTTTAGTATGTGTGTGGTGTATTGAGAATTAAGACGAACCTAGACCACAACCTCATATCAAAGAGTATGTAATCACTAAAATATTTCAGCACGGGATTTGTAACGTTGTAATTAATATGTATTTTCATAGGGGAAGGTTTACCAGTTAGTTTGTTTTTAGTACCAGGTGTAGCTTGAGATGAACTTAGAACACACTCATATTTTCAGCACGGGAATTTTTTTTTAGGTTTAAAACCTCAGAATACATATAAATAAAATTGAGTAGCTGGTTGTTGAATTTCGTGATAAAAAGACAATATTAGAAAAAGGTGCTATTTTTTATTAATATTATCCTATATCTAGAATTCTAGATAATTTAAAAAATATCTCAAAATTGGTAAATAAATTGGCGACAAGTATGACGGGTGCAGAAAATAGCGTATTTTTTTAACACAACGCTTTGTAACTTGTATTGTAAAATTGTAATACAATGTATGATTTCTTTTGGTGTTAGTTTACGGGTGGTATAATAATTCTGTTCCAGTATCAAACACATCCAAGACATTTACAAAGCTGTGGCATGGTGTTCGCTCCTCTACCTACCCCTATTGAAATCAGGCGTGAAGGTAGGTATAAAGGTATAGTATGAACATCCTATCACAACCTACAACGTACACGGATGGATTGTGCAAGTATTTTGAAATTGAAAAAGCTAAGAGTCTGTGAACAGTGGCTGAGTTGATTGCCGTCAATTAGTTGTAATAATGGCTTGCTACGTCGTCGGCCGCGCTACACTCGGCTAACACCGCTGTAATTTGTTACTGAACCGACACACAGACAAAAGAAAATTATACTTATACATCTGTTGGATACAAATATTGTGATGCACACATACGCACTAGGAACAATCGAATCGAGACGGTTATCAGCGGCGATTGTTAAACCCAAAATATAGGTAGGTACACTACCGGGTTTTTTATTTCATGAAATCAAAATACACATGTACCTAAATGAAATTGAACAGAATAGGTGGCTTGTTGCTGCACTTAAATGGACCAAGATGTGTCACTTCTTTAAAGAAAGTTTGTGCTCAGTATTTTTGACACTAGTTGAAACTGAACCCGGAAACTCCCGGTCAAGTCAAGGCTCTACCAATTATAAAACAAACTAAATATAATCTAATTTATAGACTATCGCTGCCAAATTAATGTACCCAAAACATTGGTGACAGTTCCAGCATACTCTAAAGTTCCATCACATTGTTGCATGGTCAATCTATACTAATATTATAAAGAGGAAAGATTTGTATTTTTGTGTGTGTGTATGTATGTAATGAATAAACTCAAAAACTACTGTGCCGATTTCAAAAATTCTTTCATCATTGGAAAGCTACTACACCTTGAGTGACATAGGCTATATTCTATTTTCAAAAAAATTAGGGATCCTTACTAAAACTCCAATAATGTAACCCAAGGTGTAAAAAAATTACCTAAGATTTCCTTACATCGCGTGCGCTGCGAAAACTATTGATGATATAGAGGTAGTTGTAGACGGTAGGGGTAGGGGGTAGTAGTAGAAGTAGGGGTAGGTATAGGGTATATTTTATTTTGTTCGTAAATATCCACGGGCGAAGCCGGGGGCGGAATGCTAGTGTGCTATATAGCAGCATGGCCGTATCTTTTGGAGAGACTATAACGGTTGAATGAAATGGCGTAGTAAACCTTTACATCACCTGTTAACAGGACACTTTTGCTGTATAGGCTTATAGAGCAAAAATATACAACAAGCTGCCACCTCAAAAACCTTAATACAACTGTTACTCAACTGTTTAGGGATATAAGCTTATGCTATACAACATTTTTGCTAGTTGGGGTGTAAATGCCTTTTACAGAAAATTATGGAGGCAAATAATCTGAAAATACTACCTACCTGACTACCTGCACATTTGTTTGGCTGGGGCCACTTTTCAACTACCTATTGTAATTTACATTACCTACAGTACATTTATAAAAATAAAGTCCCCCGCCGCGTCGGGCTGTCTTTCCACACAAAAACTACTGAACGAATTTTGATGCGGTTTTCACTATTAGATAGGTTTATCAACCAGGAAGGTTTACAAGTAGTAAACATGAACCCATGGACGTAAAAAAGTAGAGGACGGATCGCCGCTAAGACAAAAGTGAAGCACCAAGCGTGCATGTGTGCTACCGATTTTATTTATCTCTAATATATCTTTAAATTGTAGAATAAGTGGTAAATTACTAACTTATCTATGAAATGTGATTCCTTGAGATTTTTTTATGAGTAATGGAGTTGTTTTTGCATAATTTTACTACACAAGACGGCATTGTTTTTTATTTTCTTAATGGCGGCTGATCAGCATAACCGAATGAGAATGTGTGCGCAATGAACTGGTATAACTTGGTTGCTTCAGTTTTGTCTAAACGGCGATCCGTCCTCTCCTTTTTTACGTCCATGCATGAACCTATCATGTTTAAGAGCTGAGCATTAACAGTACAAATGAATATATTCGGGGAAAAAGTTAGCCCCCAAAAGGGGCCCCCAGCGAGGTTTCATGACTTATGCTGTCTAATAGGAACATAGATATATATTTAGGTACTTTAAATCAATGTGTAGGAAAGAATTGTGTTAAATTTTTCTACATAAAAGTCTAGGGTAGCATATATAGACTATCTATAATGTAATATATATAAGCGTATGTATGTAGGTATTCAATTCAGGTCGCTAGTTGTCCAATAAAATTCAGAGTGTCATTTTAAAATGAACAAGCATTTTTCGAAATGAGTCACATGGTTTGTTCATTGCGAAATTCTTGTTAATCACATTGTATTACATACAATGTTGTGTTGCGCAATATGTAGGTACCTACTACTGAAATGAGTTACGTTAATTTAAGATTAAAAGGAAACTGAAATGAAATGAGAATTATTAAAAGACAACATGCATGAAACTGGGCCTAGCGGTTTGATCCTCAACCTTTTCCTTATAGCCAAATTTTTTTTTCTTATTATTATATACAATATTTCAAACTCCATTCTCCTTCTTGTTGTTAATCGATGATTTGCCAATGTCAAGTATTATAGCCTTTATATATGCCGATTAATCAGTAGGTATCTAAGATGTTCCCGCCGACAGTGATATATCTTATTAATCACAGTGCGGACGGGATTTAACCGGATTCCCAATCATGTCACGACGGAACGCGTGCGTCGGTCGCCATGACATGACGTAGAATCCAAACTATTACTTATATTCTATTTTGGACAGATTTTGAATACATACTATAAGTAATACCTACAATTGATAAAAGGTACCTACAAGAAATCATTTGTTATACATTATCCGACAAACTATACCTGAATATGTCATCGTCTACTCTACATGATGGACACTGTAGCACCCGTGAAGTATAAACATTTTCAGAATTTAATTAACTATCAATCTATCTATCATCACGCCTTTCATCCCAAGAGGGGTAGGCAGAGACAATTCGAATGCCATTTGCTACGGTCCTGACATACCTTTATTACATGCTCGGCGATTGTGTGTAGGTACTTTTAATATTGCCATCGATCAATAATCTTTAATAATGTAAGTAAATATATGTCTAACCTAACGGTAAATGCATGTGCAGTTTCTAACATCCTGTATCGTTATCAACCGGTCAATCTGATCACATCCGATTTAGAAACCACTTAGAACAAGTCTAAGGATTAATGGAGTCTTACGACAACTTCATTACTAATATATCAGCTTGTCATAAAAATTTTATAGCTATAAAATGTTACCGTTACTTAGGCAATTCCTCATTTATCACGGCAACAAAGTCTACCATATTTACGACAGTCAATCACCGATCTTTGCCGTTGTGATGTTTACGAAAGCTGCGCCTGCTATAGCAGAACCTATAATATAAGAACGTTCTTCTTCTTCTTTTGCTATATGGCAACAATATGACAACTTATCGTCGCAATTCTGCCAATGTCCAGAATTTTGGGACATGCTCAGACTCAGACACAACAAAAAGCCTATTCACACACGCAAACAATAATATTTTATTTTCTGTAAATCTATATTTGAAAAGGTACCGTGAAATCTGTACTTCAAAACTAAAGGTACCATGATGACATTTTTTGTACTAAATTATACCCAGACAACCAGACATTATAAAAAATAAGTAAGTAAGTACCTACATAAATCACACCCATACAATAACATCATTTTATATCCGACAAAGTTGCTTCTTTTCTTGCTTTTAGATCATTATGTTCTAGTAAATTTTGTTGGTAACCTACCTACATTTTTATTTCTGAGAACAAGTACAAGTATTTCGACTTCACGTGCCAGATTGATGGCTTTTTTACTGAACTGAAAAAAGTAGATTTTCGATTGGTCATTTTTTGTTGGCGAACAACTTTTCTATTATTAAGATAGTGTCGCCTGTACCAATATTACTCTCGATCAACCAGAGAAATATACTTAAAATATGAAAAAAAATACACATCTTGTGCTGAAAATATGAGGTTGTGGTTGTCTTCATCTCAAAGCTATAACACAAACATTCTAGTAAACCGCAGGAAAATTTATTGCAACCTGAAAAAACACATCTCGTGCTGAAAATATGAGGTGGTCTAGCTAGGTTCAACCACACACATAGTTAAGGTAACAACCTCACAAGTAAACTAAGACCAGGAAAAAATACTTATATTTTTATAACACTACAAGTCTAGGTTGTAGGCTCTATTCTATAACATCTATAACATCACTCTACTAACTAGAGAAGCGGAGCAAACCATAAACATCAACCAATCTAGCAAACGAGCTTATCTTAAGAACTACAAGTTCTTTGAATAATAATTTTGCGTTATATAGCCCGTTTATTGTGGAAGGTTATAGATTATATAACATCACGATACAACCCAAAGAATCGGAGCAGTAACCATAAACTTCAACCAATCGGGTGAAGCCGGGAAGAAAGTTAACATAATATGTTGTAGACTTGTATTGTATAGCCATGAAATTTCCTGGGAACCGAGTTCAAATCTCACTAGTGCAGTGCCAAAAATGTCAACGCATCAAATTTAGGATTTTCAAGGCTTCATACAACTTAGGTGTAACTGATTTTGGTTATTTTCTTTCCATGAGAAACTTTAGAATTTATTTATCTTTGAAAAGCAATTTTTGTTTCGAGCCTAGCACATATAGTTATCGTGTAAAACTGGAAAAACGAAACATCTGATTTGTATGGGACAAAAATCATGAGGCGGCCCCTTAAATCGACTTTTTGTGCTTCGGTGGGTCCGTTCGTAATCACAGTGAAGCACATGTTTTGCCACCGGTTCTGTTTAATATGGAAAATTATCAAAAAATGGACACTGTTACTGGAGTCGCTGGCCATACCACAAGGTATAAATGATGTGAAGATGTGTTTGTTTGTAGTAATTAGTAGCGTTGGAGGCGTCTGCCCAACACCTTCTATTAACAAGTCTGCCGCCTGAGGAACATTGGTAAAGTCCATGAATAAGTAAAAACTAAAAGCAAAAGTTCGTTCCACTTTTCTTGTCCATCCTTTTCGTTCCCATACAAAACTAAATGTATCATATATATATACAAATTGAATACCTACATATCCCTCAGGGTAGCTTTAAAAATAATACACACAGAACTCAAGCAAACCCTTGCATATCCTGTTTTTCGTGTTGGGAATCCAATTTTCTTTGAAGCAACTTGCAATCTCCGACCATTATTTTTACAAAGACAAATCCATTTCTGCCATGCGCTACGTGACTCGTCAGTAATGAGAGCTAATGGCGGTTGGGTTGTCATTACAGAACCGCTAGGTTGCGCTCGCTTGGATTGCCGGCGCACCGAGCTTTCATGTTTCGACGTGGAAATGCAGATTCGTGACCACGAATGCACTTAGATCTTCTACCTAGTGGTTGGTTGTTGGTTTGTTAGAATTCATCGCGTTTTATTATTTTTAAACTTTCACACTTGGCATCATGGTTAACAGGCATATGCTTTTAAATTGCTTGATATAGCTAGGTTCTTTTCTTGGTTTTTAATACTTATTACCTCACTACCCGCTTCTGATTTTCTGTCAATCAATCTATACACGATTTTCTCTGCATATCTGTTTTCACGATAAGATCATTGATTCAAAAAATCAAGAAATAGTCAATTGAGAAGCGATTGCAGCGAAAATCTATTTCTAAATCTTTTGGTTGCTAAAAAATAATATAATATTCTAGTAGACGTTGTATAGTCAGGTAGCTTACATTGTAACTAAACATTTCCGCATATTAAAGTGTTGGAAATGGTCAATTTATGAATCGATGGGGACGTTTATGGTTTTGCAATTACTTCATTATATCATATGTCCGTCATAAAGCCACGAGCTATAGCGCACTGTCTGTTGATTGCAATTTGCTTGGTTGCATTTACCACAAAGTTTAGGCCCGAGTTTTATTGCAGGATATTTTATGCTCTCATAAAATCTATTTTTATTATTTAATTCTAGTACACCATTAACTTGCACTATTACTTGCTTTATTTCCATTTGTGGTAAGTGTAGGTACAGTATAGTTAGTATTTGTCTAGCATATTTATTTATTTTATTATAAATACCTACCTACTTATTAGTGATTTGGCCGACTAACGACTAATCGGCCCCAAAATGACCGACTATAAGTCACTATACGGTCAATAGATCCCCTTAACAAGTACTGATTAATTTACAATTTGAGATTGTTTAAGACTGGTTGAACGTATTAGTACCTTTTTAGTAGAATTTATTTCCCGTTTCCTGTACCATCATAAGTGCCAAATAGTCAGGTTTTCCGACTAGTCGGTAGATCCCTACTACTTATACATTTGACAGCATATTTTATTTAGAATTAAATTCTAATTTTCATGGTTTTCATACTTTTTTTATACAATATAAACGTAGATATTTCCACATGAATATCAGAATTGTCAAGTCCAAGTAATTTGTCTTTAGTTGACAAGGTGTTTGATCGAGCTGCGTATAAAGTAACATTGTCGGTTATGGTTTTATATGCAATCAGAATGTGGTCCGGCGAGCGGCGAATTACAAGGCTGCGAATACTAGAGAATCAATTGGCTGCAGTAATTAGTAACCCGTCTACATGGGTAGGGTAACAATAAATTACTTATTTCTAAGATTATACAATATCGAACATATGTGGTCAATGGGATTTTTAAATAAAAAACCTATGTGCATGTACGAAAGGCCCTGATCAACCAAACACCTGACTTCAAAGCCACCTTATTTTACTTTACATTTTCCTGTTATATCCGGGTTTAGGTGGGACAAATACCATTATGTCGAAAATGCAAAAAAAAAACAGATTTACATGCATAGCCAATTCATGCCGGAACAGATTGCACAGTGATGAATATAAAAATATAAAAGTCTAAAATTATACTATACCGGGTGGTGGTAAATGGTAAGACAGAAGTTTGTGTGTGGTCGGCTTCGGTGGTTCACTACTGTAAACACTTCGATTCAGTATTCTGTCCGTGCGTTCATTGCTGTTTGGGCTAAGTATAATTATCGACAAGCTATTTAATTCTTAAAAAACCAATTATAGTTGTTGTAAAATATTTTGAACCTACTACGCACAAATTTTTTGAAAAATATATGTGGTCATAGTCTTAAGTATTTGGTTTATTTTTTGAGATTGAATTTCAACTAAGCGTTGAAAAATGTCTGTCTCACGATAATACATGTCAATAAGCTAATAAGCCAAAAATTAAATTTCTCATAAGTGACTCCTTCTCTTTTGCCAGGGGTAACAGGGCACAGTCCATCATGTAGATTCCACCAATTTCCAACTACACCTGACCAAATTCTCTTCCCGATATAATTAGAGGCACACAATAATGCAACCAAACCTTAATTTCCTTTGTATTTAGTTCCCAGTAAACAATGTAGTGTATAATCGTCATGGACGGATGGTAACCCTATAGTATAGGACGAGTTGTCACGACGTATTCGTTTCCCAACAATTAGACAGAGGTTCCGATGTTATGTAAGGGAACGACCGGGCCTGAGTTAAATGATATGCTCACGCGACAAGTATGAGCGGACTGTGGAACTTCATTATTTCATTATCCTGAGCATGATGTAGTCTGTCTATCATGATACATCCAGTCTTCGCCCACGACTGCGTACGAATTTTGTACATTTAGTTTAGAATACAGAAGTAAATTAAAATCGTTTTTCCAATATACTTGTAGCATCGATGACTTGTAGTCTTCAGATAATTTTCTCCCGGAACCATGTTATCGTTCCCAGTCTTGTCAAGTTTTAACTGATAAAGTATATTAACCTATAAATTAAGATATATTATGCGTATGATTACAAAATAATAATCAATATTAAAATTCGATTTGTACTGTTAAATAACCCAAAAAATCATTTTTGTTATCTGTCACAGTATAATATTTATGTTGCAAAGAGTATATTATTATATATGGCATTTTTAAGTGTATACATTTCTGTTGAGATACCTATTTTGACACTTATCTAAAAGTATATTTCTCTTGCTAATAAATATAAATAAACCCTGTACAATATTTCGTCTCCCTCTATCAACGTTTCATAGTAGGTAAGTACAGTTTGTTGGATTAATTAGGTAGGGTTGACTAAACAAAAAGTATCAAAATTGGTACCTAGTTTCTTACAACCAATCTATGATGCTATGTTCAACCGCTAGAAGTTTGAATTTTATAATCGTTGGGATGCTAGACAAAAAATGGGTTTGCCATACCTCGCTATTAGCCACTGAACTTCGAATGTATCGAACTTAGGGAATAATATCAAAACTCGGTGCTAGCACTATCAACTAAACTTTGATTTTATTATATTATATCACAAATTACGAATTTTCGTCGCTTCCAGTTGAAACAATGAGTTCCTACCATCGATGGGTCCAAACAAAAATCATGAAAAAATTAGGTACACGACTAGTCCACGCCTCGGGCACAGTAAATATATTAGCCTCGGGTGACCTAAAGGCTGGCTCGCTCAAAGGATCGAAGTAATGCAGCCAGTGTTTTGGGAAGGAGGGATTCTTGAAGAGGTATTCTTTTTATAATGTAGGTAGGTATTATATATACTTGTATATTTTAGTTAAATATAAAAAAAATGTATAGAATTATAAGTAGGTAAGCATAATGTAAGTAAGTATATATGAAATTGACAAGGAAATTGCACCCAGCGCACAATATGACACAAGTTCTTTCATAAAATCCTTCCGCGACATAACATTTTATAGTTGCGCAACGAAACGGTGATATTCATACAAAATTGGTGTCTACCATGCATGTCGCCGCTTGCCATGTCCTGGACAAGTTAATTATACGAACTGTTGAAAAGTTACGTAATGACGTTCGTCCTACCGCAGAAAGGATAGTACTTTTTGATAGCAATAACATCTATTTGCCTCTGGCATCTGTGTGACTGTGATACGTATCTGTTGCTATAAATATTAAATCAGTAGAATTGGCCCTCTGGTCTTTCACTAAATAAAAAAAATATGGATATGTTTTTGTAACACCTAATTTACGAGTCCACGGTCTCATAGATTGTCCGTCGCATTCATCTACTCTGTCGTTGCACACGTACGTCACTGAGTGAAATCATAAATTTATAGACGTTCATTAGATAATTAAAATGCCATCTTATGTATTTCGCGGGTGCATGCACAAATCACTCAGGTAAAAAAACTAAATTTGTGTGGTCACGTGTGGTCTAGCTGCGACGGACCGAATTTTTTGATGAAATGTTAGGACGTAACGTATCTATATTTTTAATTTTATCAAAGCCTCTGGTCGGTTAATAAGAACTGGCGTATACATAATTATGATCAATGTATCAAATATTCAAATATCAAAGGAGTTATATTATGTTGCGGAATGCTACCAAATTATAACATCTCGGTATTTTGTATGTTCTCGCACTCGGACCAATTATCACAATTATGAAAATTGGTACAAACGTCTTTCAGGGATTTTGTAAAACTGCTATAAAAATAATATTTAATTAACATAACTTAAAACGGAAACCCTTATTTATAAGATCACTCAGGTATCTGTATGTCCGTCTGTCTGATAAGAATAAACCTAGAATATCAATTCAAACGAAGTGGCTATCATGTAACTGGGTTACAACATAGTGTTTTATTCGCCGTGGCGTGTTTAATGTTCATGGTGTCGCGAATGGCGTCACGCAAGGTGCCCACCCATACACATTCCCTCGTAATGTTACAACTCGTTGAAATGACGTTAACATTGGAATAATTGGAGCACGTTTGGTCGTAATTGTATGACTAGTGATTGCCTGCGAGTTTGTGGCATAAAATAGTGCGTATAACACGGTATAACCTTACAAAAGCAGTCGATTGCTGAGCAGAAAGAGACAATTTTCATGTTTTCCAGAAAACTTTAGTTGGTAAAAATTAAAGTATTTTTGTGTTTTGTTTTCAGTTTCTATTACTGTGCAATCAGTTTTTAGTAAACATTGAGTTACAATTTCACAATACAATTATACTATATAGCGACCCCGCTACAATATGGGTTGACAACAATTTGAATACCTACCCATATAAATACGTTTGTAACTACTGATCTGTTAGATGTAGATATATGCTACTGCGGACTTTTTTGTAGATAATTTTGTTCTACACAATTCTTTTCTACATCATTTTGTTATATCTCTGACGGATTAGACATACGCCTTAAAAAATTAACTTTTTCCACGACTTGATTCACTTACTCACACACTCCCAAAAGTGACAGGTTCCTCATGTTAATACCTATCCACTCGTGAAAATCCGTTTAGTAGTTTTTGCGTGAAAAAGTCACAGACAGACGGACACGGCGGAGGACTTTGTTTTATAATATGTAGTGATGATGATGATGATGATGATAGTGATAGTGACTGGTTTCCGCCGTGGAGCCCATATTAACTTTAATCCCCTATGGTCTTGAGTTCATAAAAAAATCCCATAGAAAAAAGCACTTTCAGTTTTTCCCGAATTTTCCAATTTTCCGCGCAACTATTAAAATATAGCCAAATCGGTCAAGCTCAAGTGTTGAGCTTAGCAACGAAGAGCATTTAAATTTTTCAGATTCTCCTTCTCTTTTATTTATTCAAACTAAAAATAAACATTTTTTACACCAATTTTGAAAAATAGACGTGATAGTTCTAGAATGGTATCAAATCATAATGACTGATTTCATTTACTTGCCTTACAGAAACTCCTCTGAGCGGAATATTTTCAACTAATGAAAATAATGCTTAGGGGATCCATTAGACTCCCCCCTCCCCCTTGGTGAGATTGAGTGAGATTTAGTGAGATTTCCGCTACAGTAAAATAAATGTTTTTAACCATGTTTGAGCAGGCAAAATGGGACATTCCAAGCTTAAATACTCAAATATTTCAAGAGATGAAAATATTTTTTTTATTATACCCCCCTCAGTTTAAGTGAGATTTGATGAGATTATACAGCCCCCCCCCCCCATTTTGAGCTCACGTTATTAATGGATGTCCCCAGTAACAGAAGTGACGAGCTTCAAAATTAGCTCTCCTGAAGTCGCTCTTATTCATATTAGTGTGGGCCTATTAATATATGGTCGTGTGATCAAAATGGTCCATACATAATTAGCACAGAGTTTGCGTGCGAAAAGTGTACGCACAGGTATTTCCTGTACAGTCACAACTATAAAACAATTTTACCTTCAACTCTTAACTTTATACATTGTATAGACATGTATACGAATAGATAAATAAAATCTGTGACTTCTTGTCCTTACCCACGACAGAAAGGAGAGTCTGTTAACATTTTTGTTCAAAACTGCTGGACCCATTGTGATATGGTTTCTTCTTTACATAAGAATATATATCATATTTACATAAGGGTCACGTCAGAGCAGGTTCTTAGATATTTCTGATGAAAATCTGGTAAGCAGTATCCGAAACTGAATAGATTTCATCAGATCTAAATATTTTTGAGACCGAACATGCCTTTAGTGGTGTCAATATTGTTGTCATAGTTCAACTGATGGCGTCTTTTACAAAATAAATAAAATTTATGGGTGGTTTTTAAAAAATGTCTAGGGTTCTGAACAACTCCGATGAAAAAACAGAAAACCCATATAGGATCACTCATGTGTCTGTCTGTCCGTCCGTCTGTCACAGCTTATTTTCTCCAAATCTACTTGACTAAAAATGTTCGATTTGATAATTTTGGGGGATTTTACACATAAAAAAGTTTTTTCAAGTACATCATGTGACTCGTTATAATGAATACATTTTTTTTATAATTTTACAATGCATAGTTTAAATTAAACGAAAATTTACGGTTTCACGCTTATCTCCGAGGCTGTGTGAAGTTGGCACCCCCAAATGCGAAATTCCAATTTTTTTCATGCCGTTCGTTTATCTATCATTAGTCCACGTTTGTCCACCAAAAATTTTTTTTTGTCCACCCTTCAAAAAAAAGTTATTTAAAAAAACTAAAATTGAGGTGGAAGCTGGCACCCCCAAATGCGAATTTTCAACTTTTTTTCATCAGGTTCGTTTGTACATCGTTAGTCCACAATTGTCCACCAAAAATTTTTTTTGTCCACCCTTCAAAAAAAAGTTATTCAAATAAATACTTTTTATGGTACGTTCAAACTACACTAAAGGTTACCGTTACGGTTCCAGGGTACCCATTCTTGAAGGTACGGAATCCTCAACGCTTTTTGTGTTCAATATACTTCAGTAATATTTTCCCTTATGGAAAATAAGTTGAAGCAATCATAAATATTACCTACATAATTATTAAAAATGTAATTACTAAAATACGTAGAAGTTTCCATGAAAATATAATTAGTTTGTGGTTTAGGAACCTTATTTGGATGTGTTTACATTGTCTATTCTAAATTCAAAACATTTATCATATTGTCTATGAATAAAAAGTAGTCTTGTCGAATACCAAGAAAACCTAAATATCAGGGTCAGTGATTTTAAAACAGGAGACTAAATACATATTATGTCGGTATATGTAAAATGTATGAATCTGGATATCTGGAACTCATGTCACCTTGAGGAGATTCTTCTACTATAGTTTACGCTGATTGGACACGTTGAAAAAATTAAGGATGAAAGGTGACTGACTGAAGGTTGACTAAAAAGGTTTCTATGGCTGAAGTGAAAGGAAATGCTGGCCTCTGCCAGCGAATAAAAAACGCATTGATCGATGGCAATATTAAAAGTACACACAATCGCCGAGCATGTATGAATGGTATGATAAATAAGTATAAAAGTAGCGAAAGAGGTATGTCAGGACCGTAGCAAATGGCATTCGATTGTCTCTGCCTAACCTTCTTGGGATAAAAGGCGTGATGATAGATAGACAATGCCACCTGCTGTTTTAGTTCCTTGGACTTGGGTATGGAATAAGAAGCATGAAAGTAAGATAAATGCGGTCTTTACGTAGAATGTGTGATATAAAGCGCATTGACCGCATCCGGAACGATGTCATTAGAGAAGAATGCGGAGTGAAAGATGATATTGTGACTATATAATGAAGAAAAGTAGTTTATGCTGGTTTAGAACAAAAAAGGTTTATATCGCAGAAGTGTAAGGAAATGCTGGCAGAGGACGACCTAGGTGTAATTTTATTGAATATAAAAAAAAAAATGATCGATGGAAGTATTAAAAGTTTATCCAAAACAATCGCCCAGCATGTATGAAAGGTATGATGAATATAAAAGAAGCGAAAGAGGTATGTCAGGACCGTAGCAAATGACATTCGATTGTCTCTGCCTACCCCTCTTGGGATGAAAAGAGTGATGATAGTAGATAAATAAATAGATAGATAACACACGTTTTTAAAGTTTATAAGTTATTTACACTTTACACAATATTCAAGCATACAACCGTTTTATGAATTTTTATCTATCTGTCCCAATGTTTGTCCAGAAAATGCTCCAAAACGGCTAACTAAATAACTTTTAGGTAAAATGTATAGGCAGGCATTGTCCAGATATTATATGGCTGCGTGTTGATGGAATCGGGTGAGGAGCAGTGATATGAAAATAATACGGAATACGGACGAAGCCGTGTTCATCATCTATTCCCCAAATGAACAAAATGAAATGATATCTTAGAGACTTTACTATCTAAATATATACCCCAACAATAGATACACAAATTCCGTTGGGTTGGGACCTGGGTACCCTGGGACCGATAACAACGGTTCTGGGAGCCGTAAAGCAACTCGTGAAGATATAAAAGAAAGTATTGAGAGGTTAATCCTAAAGATCCCGTCTATTTAGTATTAGGAAGTTTAAACTGATCACAGTTTTGTACCTGGTCTATAAGCTTAAAAACTGCTCAACAAAAAATAGCATGTATGTAACATATTACCCATGACCTTCTACCCGAAATCTTAAACCAGTTCATGAAGCATTACGCGAGTGGCGAGTGGAGTGTCGTAAAATTCATGAGCATGCGGTCCCGTACATTATTCAACACAGCTCGGCCATTTTGGGGCAAAGTTATGCTACCAAAATAAGATGGCATAAGGTTGTATCCACTTTATTTATGACTATATTATTTTCCATTAACTTTTCTCACATTTTCCTCCTTGAGAGTGAAATAATTGCACAATATTTTGAGGACTATTTATAGCACTTACAAATCCATTATCTTTGACATTTACATCTATTTCATGATAAAACATAACAAATGTTAATGTCCCTTGTGAAAAAATAATAATCATGTAATTAAATTACTTTATTTTTATTTTCGCCCCGCCTTTGCCCGTGGCCCTCGTGGGGCATGTACTCCCTTTCACATCGATGTACTTTCATCCCATATCTATTATACGTATTTAAAAAAAAGTAGCCCATGTCCTTTCCTATTAGAGTAAAAGCTATCTCAGTATAAAATTTCATCAAAATCGGTTCACTGGTTTTTCCGTGAAAGCGTAACAGACAGATAGAGTTACTTTCATTTAGGTATAATATTTGGTATGGACTATGGAATGGAAGTATGGATATGGATAGTATGGATTGCATGTATGTAATGTAGCTATCATGAACAATAAGAATCTTTATAATTTAATTTATCAGTTAATTACAGATAGAAGCGATAAATACGTTCAGGAACAGGCTTGCCATCTGTTCTATTAAATATGGGCAACTGGCTAAAACTGGACACTGTTACTGGTGTCTCTGGCTACAGTATTTAAATAAATATTAAACCGAAATATAACAGTATTTAAATATTTTTTTGTACACATAAGGTACTTCTTTTCTTGGCCGGATTATAGGTAGGTGTGACGAATGCCCTGTTTCCGTGCGTCCACCGTCAAGTCAAGGGCAAGGCCGCAGCCTCGGGTCGATGCACGCCTCACACTATTTAGGGACTGACTGATCGTGAGAGCCTCTCCATCATACAACTCTTAAATTATTTCTTATTTAATTCTTCAAAATACAACAACAACCTGCCTATTTAGTTGGTTTGCATGCCTTGGCTTTTTATACCAATTTCAGTGGTTTAGTGTTTTATAATATTGGAAATAAGTACTCATTTGAATTGATTTCAATAAAGTTACTTAGTATTATAAAATGTATGAATTTCACTTTCAATACTTATCTGAAAATTTTGTGAAGTTATTTTGTATGCGGCCCAGAAACTGAATTCAGAATTTCTTGGTCTCTACACTGGTTAGCATACAATATTATCTATGCTTACGTCGCGTCGGTGGACGCCACGTTTCGATCCTGGATCCCGGCCAAGTACCAATGAGTTTTTTATAAATGTACATAATCCGACAAACATTTGCATCTAAATTTCTAAAATATACCTCAACAGAACCTTTGAAACTACTGATCCGATTCTGAAAATTCTTTCACTAATAATCAGCTACATTATCCCTGAGTGCTTAATAGGCTATATTTTATATTGTTTGAAAATATCCACAGGCGAAGTCAGGGGAGAAAAGCTAGTGTATAATAAATATAATAAAGGTTGGTATTTTAAGTTTCATTGTCACAATTTTCTTCCACACGTTGAAATAAATTCAAAAAGCAATGGCGGGGTGCAGTGCAAGCAAACCAACGGTAACAATGCGGAAGCCACTCGAGCCCTGTGAGAACTTGGGAACGAATGATCCATCATTAACAGTTCAAGGTAACAGACTTGTTAGCCGTTAACTATGAGAACACTGCTATGACTATGTGTTTGCTTTCGAAGAAATAATATTTACTTACTTCTTTTTGGTTTTTCTTATTTTGATACCCTTATTTACCTAATTTTAACTATATTATAGTTCCACAAACTTATCTGACCCGGTGGCCAAAAGTGGAACTAATGATACAATAATTAAATAAGTAAAATGTTCATGTTTCTTCTACGTATTGTTCTTTCTACCTAAAATGAATATGGCCAAGCGTTACAACGTGCATATTATTACTTACCCACTTTACATTGAAAAATCATTTTTATTGGCAAAACGTGCGACAACGCTGTCACCGGGCCAGATAAGTTTGTGGAACTATATTTATTATGCCTTTTGCACTCGCGTTAATAGATACTGCGTCTGCTCCGCTCCTATAATATAACCTTCCTCAAGAATTGGGGTTATCAAATGCAAGAATATATATTTTCAAATCCGACAGCGCGTTCAAACAAACAAACAAGCTCTTCAGCTTTATTATTAGTATAGCTTGATGAAGTTTAGATAAGTTTCTAGAGGAAGTACATTTCACACAAAATAACAGTTGGTTCATAAAGTTGGTAGGATATAATTTGGTATATTTAAGAATGCTGAATCGGATTATCTTTGCCGCTTTCATTGCTACGAATCTCACACTAACTCTTTCATTGAGGTTCAAGTTCTAGACAATTAAACAACACGTCGATACGTAATTTAAATACTTAGATATTCATTTATGTATTCGACAAGCCTATAAAATAGAGAACATTATCTAAAAATCTTGAGTGCCCATCTCACTATAATTACACGGTACAATTATTCCAAAAATGTAAGTATGGAATCATGTTTACAGTCTATAATTACCTACCCTTTTTTATTTTTTTACCTTACGGCTCCCGGTGTTATTGGTCCCATCCCAGGGTACTCAGCGGACAAAGTCTCCCTCTTTCAGCCTATGGTATTTTGTAAGGCTATAACCTAACGAGTGGGCAGTTCTATATGAGGTATATTTTAGATGGAAAAGCCTCTTGCATAGATTTTTAATTTAAAAAAAGAAATAATTGGTATTATGCAGATCTAGTATTATTTATTTTTTGAAAGAAGCAGAAACATCTGAAATAAAAATCATGCTAAATGGAATAAAAAGTAGAAAGAAAAATACCCACTCTAATTTTGGGTGGCGTGTGAATTTCATCCGTTGAGATTTTTAAGATATAAAGAATTTTTGGTGCCGGTGTAAGATCGTTTAGTTAATTGTATTAATTAATTGACGACACTACTTCAAGAGGAATATTTTAAGAATTTTAAACAACCGTGAAGTGGAAATTAGTCTTTAGACGTTTTTTTAAATTTATTTTATTTCCATTTGGACATGTGTCTTGTAACCCTTGTAGGCACCTCACCGAACTTATATAAAGGAGGTCAAATTGTGCAAGGGGGTGGCACGGGTGGCATTATCAATGTATCTCTTTCTAACTGAGATTTTATCTTCGCAGTGAGATTCGTTCTTCGTGGTCATGCGCTGCGGGAACTGAACAAGTTTTTTCAAAATATCAACTTATAGTAAACCGTAATGTGTATTGTCTTTGCCAATGCGCTTTCAATACGTGAGGGCGCAGGCGTGAGAGTAGTCAAGTGTGTGTCTAAACGAGGTCTAAACAAATCGACTCCAGAATGCTTGTAATTTTAATTTATTGTTAAAAAACCTGAAGAATAATATAATTTACAGGAGAGATCTGAATTATTTCATTAATTAAGGAAAACCCTGAGTCTCCGAGCCTCACAAACTATAATAAGAGGGATGTTTTTAGATAGATATAACTGCTTTTTTTTTTAATTGTGAAAGTATACCTAACAGTTTATTAGCAATTCGACAAAAATATTATAGAAATTATATTCACCTCCTCATCAAACCTACTTATATATTCTAGAATATTAATTATATTTTTATTTTCTCCAAGATATTAGATTACATAGAATTATATGTTTTATAGAAACTTTTTTTCACTATTACCTACTCTAATAATTTTCCTGCAGCATACCTAAATATATTCAAGTTAGTACCAACTTATACCTATACCCACCATACTTATTTCGTGGCATGCAACTTGATCTCAAAGAGACTTGATTTAAAAAAACCGGTAGTCGATTACAAGTATTACAACTTACAACCCCATAACACACCATAAAAACACCTCGTTTTTTAACTTCAAAATTATATGCCAGCTACCTTGTCAAGTTGCCGTTAATTATATGTACTTACTTAAAACTTCTTTTACATGTATTAAAATGAAGGTAGAGAAATGTCTCTCGTCTCTCATCGCCTTAGTGAAAATAGTTGAACAAGTTAGAAAATAATAAGATTTTTCACTCGCAAATAAGAGTGATTGTTCATTTTTTGTTAAATATTTCAGTTAAAATTGCAGGGTATGTAGACTGTGTAGCCCGCTTTAGCAGCACTATTTATGTAACAAAATTTCCTGATCACGTCTATCTGCTGTGTATGCTGAATTCCGCCCAGGGCTTCGTTTGTGAAAAAAATTCAAACGGGAAAGATTAAATGTGTGAACATTAAAATATATAGAATAAACCGATAAGTAAAGAAGCTTCGGATAATTGAATTGAAAAAAAAAAAAAAAAAAAAAAAAAAAAAACGTTTGTTGTATGGGAGACAGTCTGGACGGACAGCGGAGTCTTAGTAATTATTATTTAATCTATGGTAATAGGGTTTCCGATTTTACCCTTTGGGTACGGAACCCTAAAAAGCCAGATTCCTTTGACTGCTGATACCGTAGGCTGATACATACTTAAAGTTCAATTATTGCAAACTACTTTGTGCTGTTTGGTGTAGAAACTGTTGGTCCGTGGGGCAAATGCTAAAAAGTGACTGATCATCTCTTTTGGTGACAAGAGAGCTGGCTTCTTCCTCGCTCAACGAATCAGCATCGCAGCGGGGAAATGCAGCCAGTATTCTTGCCACTATTCCACGCGGACATTTTTAAAAGGTTTTTATATTGTTATGATTAAAAATTAATGTTTTATAAAAAAACTTCAACTTATATAATAAACTACCTTCTTATCTTACATTATTTTTGTAAGTAAATATAAAAAGTTTCGAGTAATGATTCTAGTTATTCGTTCTAACGCCTCCACGGACCGCGTGCCCAACATGCGTGACAGGGTAAATTGACCAACAACTTTGTTTTACCAGAATTACAGATACTATTTGAATATTATTGCTTTACGGAAATGAACACAAATTTGAAGAAATTCTGTGGTTTCGCATGGATACCTAGTTTTATTATTTAAATAATTGTAGAAATAAGAATTTTCTTGAGATATTTTCGCGGGATAAAAAAATCTGATCTGTTATCTAGAGCTAGGTAGTTATTTCTTATTTGGCACCAACCGTCTTCAGCGACGAAATATTTAGTTTTTTCTAGCTTTCAGTGAAAACTTTTTGAAGTCGGTAAGTAGGTATCTATATATAGGTACTTATATACTTTTTTTTTAAAGTTAATTTATTTTCCCTTTTAAGTGATTTTGCTGTTAACAATATCATAATATAATATCATTACAAAAATAAATCATAGAGATCATCATACATTTCATTGAGTTATGACTAAAATTGCCTGAAACTACTGAACCATATTTTTGTATGAACTTAATACCATAATAGGGTATGAAAGTTAACGGGCGAAACCGGGATAAATTCTAAACCAAGCGTACGAAGCAGCTGCCAGGGCGTCTATAGAGAGGGCTGTTTGGTAAGATGGTAGTTGTTCTCAAAGTTCAATGCACGATGAGTCAGCATGAGCTACAGCAAATAGTTCCTATATAAAAACACTTTTTTGTGAGTGCGACGGTTTACTGAATTTATCCAAAACAATTTTTAAACAATTAAAAAATATAACTACCAACATTATTTAACAATTATTTTTGAATTTACTCTGTAGAGTCATAAAAAACTAGTCATCAGCCCTGGCTTCGCACACTTTTTTATATCTCTAACGTAGCCAGCTAATTCAGTCTCCTCTAATTGACTATTTCTATCAATTTTCAATTAACACCGTAGTGGCCATGACATTTTGTAAGCACATAAATAAAATTGTGCACAAAAATCGTCAGAGGTAGACCGCCCAGTTTACGGCTACGGCCGATTTACTACGACTTCTTGAAGTCCGAAGTCCGAAGGCACGTAATCACCGTTCAGTCACCCCTGTTGAGGACGTAGTTTTTAGGTTTTGTTTATCGTCAAGCAGGAGAACCTTGTCGAATCGATACTTCATTGTGATCGCGGCTCGGTGACTTTACAACAAACTCAATTCGTCGAGTTATCTACGATATATAATATAATATATACTAATATTATAAAGAGGTAAAGTTTGTTAGTTTGGATGTAGGGGGTAATCATCCGAAAATATCCAAGGGCGAAGCCTGGGGCGGAAAGCTATTTGAAGATAAAATAATAACTTACATCTAACTTTAGAGTGGTAGGAAGTTCGTTATGCACAAAGTTCTATTAATTAAGCTAGTCACTATATCCCCCTGATCCTAAGTAGTCCTATGGGAAACTATATTACGTTTGATTGTCCTTCTTTCTCGCTAAAACGGCAGAACGGGTTGACTTGGTTTGCCTTTGCACAGAGTCTATAGCTGATGGGCCGGAAAGATGACATATACTCTTTGATAAACAATATCTGACCATCACTTTCTTGTGACACCTAATTTACGAGTCCACGGTCTCATAGATTGTTCGTCGTTTTTACATATATCGCGATGGTGCCAGAGTAACTATGGTAACAACGTCCACATTTAACGAGTTGCAAAACAGATTTGATGGAAGGTTTTGACGTTTTACAGTTGAAACTTAGCTTACAGGATTGTATTTGTAACCTTTAAATAAAATATTTATTACCGATTATTCCTGTATACTGCCACTGGAAGAACCCTTGTTACCGACCATACTCTACATTGATGGAATGAATATAGAAGGAAGCGAAAAATATCATTGCCACCCATTGATCAGTGACAACTTGACATTGGCAAATCATCGGAAGCACTGATGGAGCCATAATAAAATAAGAAGAAGAAAATATTTACAAAATGTTATCTGAAGGAAAAGTTATACTTAGAGGTCATCCTGTTTTCTTTTCTCTTTCATATAATGCTTTCATCTTTTCAAACGTGTATGATGTGTATTCCTAGATATATCTATATTTACCTATGCTCTGTCAAGGAACGAAAGGAAATGATGTTGCTACCGAGCGAGGCGAGCGCCAGCAAAAACCAGTCGACGTCTTCTGTCTAGATTACTTTGCATCCTGCCTCACTTGATAGATAGCTTGTCCGGTAAAATAAACACTTCAAACCGCAAACGTTAACAGTTTAAAACACTGTCTCATTTACATCTAACATATTGCAGAAGTACAGTATATGGTTAGAGAAATGAAACGAGGGTTTACACGGTGTTTAATACTATAATTTGCTCAAGGGAGTCATTAGACTACTTTAAAGTGAAATGGGAATGAACAACATAACGGTGAAAACTTGATTTATTTGCCTGTATGTTTAAATAAGTAGCAGTTTCTTCCGGCTCTGCGTGTATTGAATCTTGTGGGAGAACTGAATGCATGAGACATATCTTCAATAGAGTATGTTTCAATCGATTACCAAATTATAAAATGTAACCATCGTGAAATAAAAATAGTAGATTAAAAAAAAGAAGCCTATGTCCTTCCCTAGGGTTCACCTTACCTACTCCGAATCAAACGGTATCCTCTCAAATGCTCTAAAATAAAATATATAATTTCAGAAGCTATAATTTTAGTTGCTATAAATATTCATTTTCTATAAATTTAGATCCTGTAATTTTCAAAATCTATAAATTTGTTTGATATATTTTTTTAAATCTATAATATTAATTCATATAACGTATTGTTTTATATAATTGCAGTTGCCATAATTTTCAAAATCTATAATTTCAAGTCCTATAATTTTTATAATGTCTATTTTCAATTGCACTAATGGCTACTTTTCTATAATTGCTGTTACTATAATTTTGAAAATATATAATCTCAAGTCTTATAATTTTTATAATCTCTAATTTCAGTTGCACTAATGGTTACTTTTCTATAATTGCAGTTATTATAATTTTCTAAATATATAAATTCATTTTCTATAAATTTATTAATCTATAATATCATTTGCTCTAATGGATTGTTAAAATAAGTGTACTCACTATATTTTTAAACGAATAACTTCATTCTATTTACATTTACAAATATATAATCATAAAAAATAATTTTCTATAATGTAATCGACTTAAATAAGTACTATTATTAAAATTTACAGTAGATTTTGTTAATGTCTGTTGCAGTAATTTTCGATTCCTATTCCCCTAATTTGTAAATAAAAATAGGTTAGCGAGGAGCGAAGCGACGAGCGTGGTTCGAATAGTGCTAAAACAGAGCGCGAGACGAGCGAGCGAAGCGAGCGTTCCGCGGCAGCGGACGGCGAAGCGCCAGAAACTCATAAATACCTAAACAACCATCACTTGTTGATAACGGATATGATACCTATATATATATATTATATATAATAAGAAAGGAAGATTTTTATATATTAATAAATATTTTGCAAATAAACTGGAAAAAATATAGCAAATTAATCATTAGATTATTAAATGTTGTACTTTTTAATAATTTAGACATCTTGAAAATTATGGAAAACAATTTTAGATAAAACGAAAATTATAGCAAATTATAAATTAGATCATTTAATGTTATATATTTTGATAATAGTGATTTTGAAAATTACAGATATCGATTTTAGACAAAAGAAAAATTATAGCAAATAAATAATTATTGAATGTAATTTTATATATTTTGATAATAGTGATTTTGAAAATTACAGAAATCGATTTTAGGGTAAAAAAAAATTATAGCAAATGAATAATTATAGAATTTAATTTTATATATTTTGATAATAGTGATTTTGAAAATTACAGAAATCGATTTTAGGTTTAAAAAAAATTATAGCAAATGAATAATTATAGAATGTAATTTTATATCTTATGTACCTATATATTCTAAAATTATATCAAAACATTTTAGAGATAATGTAGGAGACCCGAATCAAACATCATCAAAATCGGTTCAGTGGTTTAGCCGTGAATGGAAGTATGGATAGTATTGTCGGGAAGATCTTTTGATAATATTATGTAGATACTCTTACTGAGTATAATATCGATCGAGCCCGCACATTTAGTACCCGCTTATATTTTGATTAGAGTGTAGGGCTCCCGGCTCCACACAATACCGTTGCTAATTTATATGTGTATTAAAAAACCGTCATCAAAATAGGTGCATTGATGAATCATGGGAAAGGAAAAAACCGCGGGTCCCGGGTTCAAACCTCACTCGTGACAAAAAGTGCATCGGAGGACACAAGCTCTTCTAAAATATTGAAATGTATATTGTAGTCCATTTAGAGAGGTTTATTTTGAATTCATATCAATGAATTTGAATGAAATGTCAAAATGACTAAAATACGTTGTTCGTTTGTATCTTATTTAGATACCCTTAGATATTTATGTTCTGTGATTCTGTGAGGTTAACCTATTCCAAAAATACACTAATGATTTGCAACGCAAGGGGTGGCCATTCTTATTGCAAGATCCAGAGAAGCTGATGACAATGTCCACATATATACCGCAATATGAACAATAGGTAGGTTTACCCTGCACTAGTTCAAAGTCGCATGTAACTGACATTGTAAATATGGACATTAACACATCTTCTTGTTAAATAGTCTGTATAAACAAAACAGCGTATGGGAAATCTTGGTCAATCATCACAAAATGGCGCTTAAATTTACCCTTTTTTCATTAGGTTGAGTTTAAAACGCTCTGTTCTAGAAATATATCTTTCTGTCAACAATTATCTCAAATAAATGCTGTGAAAATGTATTTTCGTCCATATCTCTGAACTTTAGGAACCGAAAATTTGAAATCTTCTCATTGAATGAAAAACTACAGGAAAATAGCAGAAAACTGGTAATAAAAGAATAGGTTTTATGAGAAAAAAGGGATTTTCAATTATATTTCAGTAGTCTAACTGAACTCTTTTTGCGCGATTGTTGACCGGATATTTTCGTCATATCATTTTTTGTTTTCTGTCACATTATTATATTGTAGGTGAATGAGGATTTACAATAAAATGTGATTTTACAAAAATCCTATGAGCAAAGAAAATCGTAGCCTAAAAGAAGAAGAACGACTTACAACACACCTTCACGGCCTTTATACCTTGCGGTGTGACCAGAGACACCGGTAACAGTGTCCACTTTTTGCCAGTTGTCCATATTGAACAGAACAGGTGGCAAGCCTGTTGCTGCACTTAATGGACATAAACGTAAATATCTGTTATTTTTATAAGAAGCACGAGTACTTAGAACCTGGTAATCTAATACATTGTTACGAGTGTTTTATCTGTCGCATCCAAACCTGACTTATTTAAATCTCACAGTTCGTCATACAGTTGTCATATTCTCAACAAAGTTTGTCTCGCGAAGCTCGTAAAACTGATTTACGAGGTCCTTTGTGCTGCCGAGACTTGTTTATTTCAATACATACGAGTAGTAAGTTTTTCTTACAAGCATATACACTATGAACCAGCCATCAAGGGCGTAGCAATTTTTTTTCTGGAGTGGGCAGGTAAAATTAAATCTAGAATGTTCCTGAAACTTGCTATGATAGACAGAAAATTAAAGTATTCTTATTATTTTAACCTGCAACAAAATACTTTCCTCTGCTCAATGATTTTGAGTTACGAAAATGAAGAGGCCGGAAATTAACCAAATCTCCCTCTTTTAGCCGATGGTAGTGAGGCCATACCTAAGTGGCCTGCAGTTTTGTTGATATATTTAGATGGAAAAGCCTATAAGTGTGGTTTTTAGGATTGTGTACATAACTTGTTAATTATAAAACCCCATTCGGCCACCAACGCACAGTAATTTCTTTTATGTTTTCTAATTAGGTTAGATTTACCAAATTATTATACCTACTTATGAATGCCTCAGTAACTAGCTCTTATTATTTACAGTAAAATAAATCAACATTTAGTTACATCCATTCCAATTAACATTGATATTGTATTAAAAGACGAAGATGGACGATGTTGTTCTGTAACTTACACGTGGTTAAATTGTACTAACATTACTTTACATGAATTTGAGCTTTATGTGGAACTGCATATAATTCAAAATATATCTAAAACAAATAGTATTTTGTATAATAAAATTGGTGTGGTTGTCAGTACTCCATGGCGTGGTGGAGACCGGTTCTTGTAACCACAACGTAGGGCACTAGCCGATCTACTACGTTAAGATGTATTATTATAGTGTTGTATTGGATCAATTAAAAAAAACATCGATATAAACGGTTAAAGTATTAAAAGTTTCTCATAAGCCGTAATTTTGGATGAATTAGCCACCCTGCAATACTTTGTATCAAACGTAGGAAATGTTGTAGGTACCTTTTAAAGTCATATTTATTATCTACAAAACACACTAAATAAATCTAACAAAAAATAATTATACCTATGACAAATTAAAAAAATTCTGTGCATAAAGCTGCATGTTGTATTAAATTTACTTCGTTGGAGTTTTATATATATAAAAGAGTATGTGCTCTCCACAGTCCCATGCATCTCCTAGCGTTTCCACCCTAAACATCTCAAATACGTAGTATTGCATCAGAAGAGAATGCATTAGAGAAGTTTGGCCATTTCATTTATTTATGAATATCGATAACCTTACATCACTAGCAAATATTCACAGGTTCTCAAACAAAGAAGCGACTTAGTAAGAATCCGTCAAGTCATTGCTTTGAAGCAACGGCCATTGGTCGCCGCTTCCCTCGATTCCGGCAATGGCCGACGAATTTTAAATCGAAAACATCCGGAACTAATCATTTTTTAATTACAAAAGAAAAAACTTTTGTACCCCTTATTCGGTCCAATAACCGTTGCGTTGTGGATAGCGTGGCTCTAGGAAAGTTTCTGTATAATTTAATCACGAAAGGAATTTTCCAACTGTTAGGACTTCACAAAATTAGTACCTCTACCTAATTCATTAGTGTAATACCATGGAACTCTCCATGTTATAACATAAAATGCATGTACCTACTACCTTTTAATTTATAATGCAAATTAACAAATCGACAATTTATATTTAAAAAAAACAAAATATATTTTAATCTCAGATAATAATATTTTCCACTACATTTGTCATATAAATAAATCACAGGACATTTCTGATAGTAAAATGAATTTAAAAATTAAAAGTTTAGGCCCAGTCGCGTTTACAAGCCGAGGTCATGTGACCCGGATGCCAAAATAAGCGCCACTTGATATACAACCTTTTTCGTTAGCATTTAAAAAGAGTTTGTATACTCATTACTTAATACAATGATGCTGGCTACAAAAGAGTCCCCTATATAAGTATCTAACTTCGTCGTTAGCAATGAGATCGTAACAAAAAATTCTACATTATTAAGTACTTACGTATTAATTTTCAGAATTTTCAGCTATATGTAGTTTGAGAACGGTTTTTTATGAACTGAGGTATACTCACTCTACTCTTAGATATAATAAAGGAAAAACGCAAAAAAGGTGAAACGCACGCAAGTTATTTCTAAAACTGATAGGTAATTTCTTATATGACAGCTGTTTGGGCATCTTAGAAGCTTTTATTTTTATAATTTTCGTATGACAACAGGAAGGGTTCGAACTTGAACGACTCCCCTTCGACTACAACCCTGATGAAAGCCGTCTAGCAGCTGCGTCCGTCTTACAAATTCGTCCCCACGAAATGTTTTAAACATTATATCTTTTTATTGCATTGCATTTATTGGAAGTTTTTTTCCAAATCTAATTTATTTTTATAACGGCAAATTAAAAGTGAAGTCTCATTTGTTTTATATTTCGATTTAGGGTAGGGTAGGGTGATAGCACGAGATGCCCGCATAGGGCCATGTGATACGGTGCGGGCGCCACGTGTCATGTTTACACAAACTGCACCGGTATTGTTATTATCACTTAGTGTAAATGTTATTAGGTTGAACCACCCACATGAAAATATAGGTGTAGTTTCACACGCTGCTGTGAATGTACTTATAGCAAAAATGAATTAGGTAATTGAGTTATTTTGATGTTTTTGTAATTTTAATACATACACAATTTCAAAACCAAATGTATCTTTATTATGTAAGCTTTATGATCGAAGTATGTAGTGCTTACACTATCTGTCTATCTATCTATCTATCATTAGGTACGCCTTTTATCCCAAGAGTATGTAGGCAGAGATAATCGAATGCCATTTGCTACAATCCTGACATACCTCTTTCGCTTCTTTTATATTCATTATACCTTTCGTATGCTCGGCGATTGTGTCAATACATTTTTTATATGTTTAATAAAAGTACACCTAGGTCGTCCTTTGTCAGCATTTCCTTTTACTTCAGCCATATAAACTTTTTTAGTCAATCTATTAGTCAATATTATAATGATAATACTGATTTCCTTTTCAATTTGAAACATTATTTTTTATATTAAAAGTGGATGTTTGAACTCCAGATTCGGATAAAACTTGCAGGACTGGTAGATACTCATCTCGGAAAATAGGACGAGAGGACAACTTGATGTATTTTGGTATTTTATTACAGCGACTGGACCGAAACCGATGAGGCTCTAGATTTTATTTATTGTCCTTTGATTTATTTTTACAAGCTTGATAAAGTTATTGATAGAAGCTGTTAACGTCCCACATGAATTAAATTTTAGTAAGATGCCAAGATCAATTGATCAATTTGAATGGAATTGCAGAGCAGTGGTCGTGAAGCGGCGGTCGGCGACCCGAAATGTTCCACCTCGATTGGCTCGTACAGCGATTTGTTCAGCCAGCACTACTTACCACTTTAGGAATAACAGGAAATACACCATCGATGGAAACAGATCTTTGTTCAAAAGGAAAAAGGATCTTTGGAAAAATCCAAATCACGAAATCAGGGTCCTAAAAAAATTGCTGTAAAAGTTTATATATTCGAATGAAATTAAACAATAATTTTACCAATGAATCTGCTGGCATTGTTGAATACCTGAATTCGTGAATCTTTACAGGAACTATATCTATAAATAGATATATTTGAAAAGGATGATGAAAGGACGGAGTGTAACATTTGTGTGAAAGGATGTAAATAAATTTGTTTATTTAGATAGTATGTTTACAATAAGTGAAAAGATAGACAAGGAAATTGAAAGGAGAGTGATAGCGGGAAGCAAGGTATTTGGTGGACTAAACAATGTAAAAGAAATACACAACTTACAACTATAAGTAAAATTAATATACTTACATAATGCTGTTTTAGAGACTTGGGTATGGAATAAGAAGCATGAAAGTGAGATAAATGCAGTGGAAATGCCGTCTTTACGTAAAATGTGTGACATAGAGCGTATTGACCACATCCGGAAAGATGTCATTAGAGAAGAATGCGGAGTGAAAAATGATGATATGACTAAAATGAAGAATAGTAGTTTACGCTAGTTTGGACACGTTGAAAGAATAAAGGATGAAAGATTGACTAAAAAGGTTTATGTGGCTGAAGTGAAAGGAAATGCTGGCAGAGTATGACCTAGGTGTACTTTTATTGAACATATAAAACAAATATTGATTGATGGAAGCACACACAATCGCCGAGCATGTATGAAAGGTATGATGAATATAAAAGAAGCGAAAGAGGTAAGTATGTCAGGATCGTAACAAATGGTATTCGATTGTCTGTGCCTACCCCTCTTGTGATGAAAGGCGTGATGATAGATAGATATGTTTCGCAGCACTACGGAAGGTAAACAGAGGTTTTCGATTGTTCAAAAAGTAAAAAAACTTTTGTCTATTTGTCATTTCATTTCCCGCGCCACCTCCGCCCGTGACGGCCACGGGAACTTTTCAATCACGAGTGCGTTCAGAAACGGAGCGTCCGACCAGAACATGACGAATTATGAACGCTCTCGAAAGCCGGTCCCGTAATTATTGTGGACAGGGCAGGCTTTTTTATTTCGAACAAATAGAACCGTGGAATAACTCCGAACCTTTGTGGTTGTGCAGTTGTTAATGACACTCCAGTGAGGGGTCTAGTATTAAACTGTTTCTTTTGATGGCGGGCTAGCGTCTCTACGAGCTACGGGCAACGACCTGCCCCGTTTATTTTGTTACTTACTAATACGAATCGAATGGTAATGTGCTCGGATTACGTTAGTTCGTTGGAGGCGCATCTTTAGCTGTCACGCGAGACCATTTTGATGGCTTTTAAATTGTCTATAGTCTGTTTAAAGCACGGGAAGCACAACTTTCGTTAAGTACGAATGAATTACTCTTGCGCAAGGAATTAGGTTGGTTCATTTAGTTCATTAACCGAACTTCAAAAGAAGGAGGTTTACAATTCGTCGGAATTTTATTTTTTATATATGTTCCCCGATTACTTGAAGACGCCTGGACCGTTTTAGTTTTTTTTTTGTTTGAAAGGGTATACTTCACAGTTGGTCCCATGGTCGTCAGGTCAGGATCTGATGATGGGATCCTGGAGAAATCTTCAAATTTTATAGGCACACTTGAAGCGATTTGGGTTTTTTTTATAGTGACTTGTGCATTTGCTTTCAGAAAGCACACTTTTCAGTGCATAATTTTTTAAGTCGGTACACATTTTTTTAACATTCCACCTTTCAGGCAACGTTTTCATATAAAAGATTTCACATAAATGCCGTTTCCCAGCATCAGGGCATGGGGAGCATGGCATTTTTATTTGCGTTAGAATGCAAACGATGTCATTAGAGAAGAATGCGGAGTGAAAGATGATGTTGCGACTAAAATGAAGAAAAGTAGTTCACGCTGGTTTGGACACGTTAAAAGAATGAAGGATGAAAGATTGACTAAAAATGTTTATATGGCTGAAGTGAAAGGAAATGCTGGCAGAGGACGATATTGATCGATGGAAATATTAAAAGTACCTACACACAATCGCCGAGCATAAGCAAGGTATAATGAATATAAAATAAGCGAAAGAGATATGTCCTCGTAACAAATGTCATTCGATTGTCTCTGCCTACCCCTCTTGGGATGAAAGCCGTGATGAGATGAGATGCAAACTATGTAAAGTGTATTTTTTTTATTTATAGCTTACATAAAAAAGCTAGATTAGATAGACTAGATAGACATAGATTTATTTGAAATTCTCTGTGGAAACTTCTTTCAAATTGTTTTACTAGCTTAATAAATGTGGCCATTGTTACCAGTGTATCTGACCAAACCGCAAGATATTCAGAATGTTATGATGACAGTTTATTGCATATTAGAATTGTATATTCAACAATAAATAATTAGTAGGTAGGTAATTTGAATGTAAATGTAAAATCTACATTTGCATAGAAGATGCAGTGAGTGACATGGGTGGCAAAATTTATTACTGCAAGCCAAGCCACCCAGGAATACTCATAAATTCATCCAGACGACTCACAATATTGTTTTGAAGATAAAAGCATATGAAAATAGTGTCTAATATTATTTCAACCGACTACAAAAATTATGAAATTCAACCACTTCGCCGCGGTCACGTGAAGGAGTCCAATATTTACTCTACTTTTGTCATGTAAATTTAGTCCATTTTAGTCACGCCTAATTTTCTAACGATTACAGGATGAGAGCCTATTTTGTTTCTGCGTAGGTATTATATTTTTTTCAGTGTTTCTTCGTAACAAAAAAGGATTCTATCATCAATGGCCAGCCAAGGGATGCCCGGCCCGAAAATGTACAACACTAGAATGCCGAGCAAATTGCTTGGTCGGGCAAAGCTAGTACACGAATTTGCCTAAATATGCTATACCCACCAAAGTTTATAAAGTGGCTGGTGTTCCATACAAAATGTTTTTCGGATGATGGTGAAAATTATGGAAATGTGGAGACTTGGAAGACCTGATTATGAACTTCTTTTTAACAGACTTCAAAAAAAGGAGGAAGAGTTTTTTTATGTATGTTCCCCAATCTTTTTGTTTGAAAGGTTGTTCCCAGGTGGTCCCATGGTCATCAGGAAAGGATCTGATGATGGGATCCTGGAGAAATCGAGAAGTCTTCAAATTTTATAGTCACACTTGAAGCGAGTTGGATATTTTTTTATAGTGACTTGTGCATTTGCTTCCGGAAAGCACACTTTTTAGTGCATAATTTTTGAAGTCGGTACACTTTATTTTAAAAGGCAATTATTATACCTGAAGTATTTAGAGATACTGATCAGTGTCGGGTACGCCAAAACTTTATGGATTTGTTCATATATACATATATGCTTTCATATACGGCCAACTTGTAAACATCTCGCTGGCATGAGAGACAAAACTATGAGCTAAAATAAAGTAATTTGTAAACAAAATGATTACTACACATTTTCATTTTGATTCGATCGTTAACCGTACAAAAACAACATTTCTCTATGATAAACTTGTTCGCTTTGTATTTTTCTGTATTTATAATAATTTACACGATTTTATGACGTACTATCTATAACATAAGTTGTAGTTTTGAATGTATTTTATATAAGGCGAGTGGGTTGAGCCCATAAATCAGGTTTGTTGCTAGCCGCGTATTTTTAGACCTTATTCTTTTTTGAGGTCTTTAGGCCTTTACTATGGAGCGTTAGTTGTATGATAATGCAAATTGATGTTATATAATGGAGACAAAGGTTGATTTGTGTTGACGATTTCACTCTTAGATCGCATAATTTACTTGTAGAAAGAGAAAAAGATTTTGTATGACCTTGGAACATAAATATATTATGTAAATAAGTACTTATTCTTAAAGATACAACAATAGATTTAAATTTAAAATGTGGGCTTTAATTTAATGTACCTATGTACTTACTTAGTCACCGATTATTCATACGCTATGTATGTATGTATAGTTAGGTATTATGAAAGGCAGTATGAAATAAGCTAAATTGACGCAATATAAATTGAACGTTAAAAAAATGTTAAATACAGATAATCTCTCTAGGGTAAAAACGTGACTTAAACGTGACTGTATTTTTAACTTTTAATTCTAATTAGTAATTTTGCATCTATCTATCTAAAACATCACGCCTTTCATCCCAAGAGGGGTAGGCAGAGACAATAGGCCAGCATTTCCTTTCACTTCAGCCATATAAACCTTTTTAGTGAATCTTTCATCCTTCATTCTTTCAACGTGTCCAAACCAGCGTAAACTACTTTTCTTCATTTTAGTCACAATACCATCTTTCACCATTCTTCTCTAATGACATCGTATCATATGAATACGCTTTATATCACACATTCTACGTAAAGACCGCATTTATCTTACTTTCATGCTTCTTATTCCATACCCAAGTCTCGCTTCCATAAGTAGGTATATAAGTGATGGAACTAAAACAGCATTATATATACATATAAATTTTACTTTTAGTTGTGTATTTCTGCATACATTGTTTAATTGCTTCCCGCTTTCACTCTCCTTTCAATTTCCTTGTCTATATTTCCACTTCTTGTAAACATACTACCTACCTAAATAAACAAATTCATTAACTTGCTCTAATTTACATCTTTTCACACAAATGTTACACTCCGTCCTACACGCTTTTCAAATACTAGTACTTATATATTTTTGATTTTGAATTATTAATTTTCTTGAATTTCTTCTCGCATTCTTCGTTCAAAAGTGCAACCAGGCATTTAAATTTAAATATTTCTTAAATTTGGAAACCCTTTATGTTGTCTATATGAAACAAAGAACATCCAGATCCAGACAGACTTCATATTTATTTATGACGAAAAATCTTTATAGGAGCTGACGATTGCCGGATCATTTTTAGAAAATTATTGTTTAGGTTGTATTCACAATGGAGGCACCGTAGACGAGGAATACCTCAACATTCATTATAGTGACAGAGTAGATCCGCCCATCGTCTTCCGCCTTTTGTCTACAAAATATGAAATAGCAAAGATCCTTTATAGAAAATGAAAAAACTGTATTTTATGTTACCTGCGACTTCGTACGCGTTGTATTAGAGATACAATGTGATACAATACCTTAGAGTAGGTATCGGAATGTTAAATAGCCTATAACCATCCTCAAGAATTTATCAAATACAAAAATATTTTTTCAAATGCGACTGGTGGTTCCAGAGATTAGCGCGTTCAAACAAACTCTTCAGCTTTATTATTAGTATCTATATAAATAGATAGATTAAATAACAGGCAAAATGAAATAAATGAACAACGTTTGAGATTAATTAAATGAAAAATAAAAAAACATAATGAAGGAATGGTAATTTTTTAAAGTTACGACAATAAACATTTCATTATTAATAATATGAATCAATTGGTTTATAATGAATATATCTGTTAAAAATGGGTTGCCTGGCTAAATCCGAAGTCTATAATATTGTTAAATAATATATATCTACTTTAACTTTTTTATTAACTTCCCCGCTTTATTGTTCATCATGAAAATCAAGCATATAAGTCGTATATTACACAAAGAATTGAAAAAAATATAGGTTGCTTACCTTTCTTTCAGCACAACTATGGAGTTTCCAGGTGCAAAAAGGTAAAAAAAAACTTCTTAGTTGTGCTGAAAGAAAGGTAGGCAACCTATATTTTTTCAATTCTTTCATTCTTTGTGTTATAGAAACTTCGTTCCAAAAAACAAGTGGAATCAAACGTAACGAAACTCAAATTAAATACAGAAAATTGCGTTTCAAAATTACACGTTCCAATGAAGTTGAAATGCAAACTCTTTCAAACAACATGTTATTCTCAGAATCAGGATTGCGTAAAAGGAAAAAATCAGATCACCATTATTTTTTAGAAAAACGCAAAATTCACAATTTACGTGGAATCATCATTCGTCACTAGTAAATGTTTGTGTGAAGCAAAATATTGTAAATTCAGGTCATCGAATTTTAATGTTGACTTTTCAATATTAAAACATGCAACTAATGAATATATATCACAAACGACTGCATGCGCGATACAAGGTTGATGATATCGCGATTGGTATTTGTAGAGACCTAATAATGTTCAAAATTTCTCTGTCTGCAGTATGTGACCTTTTCACGCAAAACTACTGAACGGATTTTGATGATTAGATAGGTTCACGAGGAAGGTTTACGAGTATTAAATATTGAGCTATCATGTTTAGGAGCTGAGAATTAACAGAACAGTATTAGTGAATCAAGTCTGGGAAAAAGTTAGCTCAAGTGCGTTTTCATAGCGAATGCTCTCTGATTCGTCGGAGATATAACAAAATGATGTAGGAAAGAACTGTGTAGAATAAAATGATTTACAAAAAAGTCCGCGGTAGCATTGATCTATCTCTAATAGGTATAAATAATAAGTAGTACCTAATAAGCGTATTTGTGTGGGTATTCGAATTGTTGTAAACCAATTTTGTATCCGTGAGATGCCGGGGGCGGGTTCGCTAGTAGATACTAAAATTACATCTAGATACTTTAAAGAAGGAATTCTAGATTTAGCAACAGGCTTGCCAAATATTCTGTAGATATTTGGTAAATGTGGACAATTGACATGCAATTGAGTTTCACATACATGCAAGGTAGGTATGTGTTGCATAGATGTAATTTCAAGCCAAATCCAGCATATTAAATTCTATCTAATGTTTCTTCGCCTTGGGCCAACAAGATTTAACAATGGGCAATTTGGATTCGGGTTGTTTTTTATTATTATTTTGATATCACTGGTCAGGCTCATACGATTCCATTATATTTCTTATCTTCGAATCCTTTATCACTACATATTATTATAAAACAAAGTCCGCGTCTCTGTGTGCCCTTTTTACACAAAATCTACTGAACAGATTTGTTGCGATTTTCACTGTTGTTTCAATATGGACTTATCTATCATGTTTAGGAACTGAGCATTAAAGGGAAGTCAGTCATCAAAATTCAATTTTTAATCAAATTTTTCAGAAAATCTGATCTATTTACGATTGATTGATATTGATTTTAAGGATATGACAAATATTGTTATTGTTTTGAAAATATTATTAGAAACATTTTACTCGATTTAAACAAAAATTATCGCTTACGACGAATCGCTTACTGTATCTATCCTGCTCGCGTGAGCGCGATTCTAGATAAATGCGTAGGTAACATAATAAGTACTTATATTATATCTATTTCTAATAGACAAGTAGTTAGTTATAAGCGTATTTATGTAAGTATTAAATTTATTTTAAACCCATATTGTACCCGTGCAAAGCCCCCTAGTAAGATATAGAAATGAAACAAAGCAGATATATAAGATAAGAGTGTATAATAGGTATCTACCACAATGATAGCTGAAAGGTTCATCAAAATCCATTATGCAGTTTCGGAGCATATTCTAGACTAGCATTGACGATTGATATGTCATTGGGCTACAACTTATTTATTTTATAAATAACTAGCTTTACGCCCCCGGCTTAGCCCGTGGACAATTTAAAACAAAATATAGCCTATAGCACAGGGATAATGCAGCTTCATATTAAAAAAAGAATTTTTTAATCGGTTAAGTAGTTTGAGATATTACCGCCTACATCCAAACTTTATCTCTTTATAATTTTAGTATAGATAGATAGTCGAAATGCCAAACGAATACGGTCTCGGTTTTGAATGCTAAATCCAGAAATATTTCAAAATTATAATTTTAAATTATTAGGATAATTTCAGAGCCGTTTTCAAATAGATAGAGGAGATTTAATAATAGTAAAACAAATTCTATTACAATTTTCCGCTTCATGACTCGGCACTCGGCAGCGTCGAGGCCTCATCGTCGTAAACAACGTTGCAAACAAAAAAATATTTACAAAAGACCGCCATGATGTCATACAAAGTTTGTGCTTTAACTTACTTTAGGTGAGGTACGGGTACGAGCGAGCTTTAAATATTACTGTAATATTTTTCAAAGATCATTTTAGAAACACCTTCATGACCTTTATACCTGCGGTGTAGCCAGAGACCGTGTCCACATTTTGCCAGTTACAAGAGACAAGCCTGCTAGATGTGTCACAGACGTACCTACTTATCTGTTATTTTTAGAAGTACCTGCCGAGCCTTGAGATATCGATTGAAGATGTGCTTCAGTTCTTATAGAAAAAATATACAAATCACTGCTATATATATAGGTCTGTTTACATACTTATCACATGATTTGTCTATTCGTCCGGGTGAAATTTAAAAATATTTAGTGTAAAAAGTTATATTCAAATTCAAATTCAAATAATGTTTATTGATGTAGAATCCATGGATTGCTTATCAACATCAAACCAAAATAAATAAAATAAAGTTACATTTAGGTAGGTATAACAATTTAGTCCCAAGCTTTACCATCCTTCAAATAATCATCTATATGGTAATATGCTTTGGACATAAGTTTACTTTTAATAAATAATTTAAATTTCTTAACAGACAAATCTTGTACATGGGTTGGAAGTTTGTTATAAAATTTCACACAACAACATTTAAATGAACCTCCAACCTTATGGAGCCTAGCAGAGAGCGGTGCAAGCTTATGTTTACTTCTTGTATTTACATTATGCCTATCACTATTTCTTTTAAATGTAGAAATATTTTTACGGACATACATTAAATTTTCAAATATATACTGACCATACACAGTCATTATATTAATACTTTTAAATTTTTCCCTTAGTGACTCTCGTGGACCCATTTTGTATATAGCACGAATAGCCCTTTTTTGTAAAATAAAAATACTATTTACATCCGCGGCATTACCCCACACAAGAATTCCATATGACATAACGCTGTGGAAGTAGCTAAAATAAACCAATCTAGCCGTGTCCATATCAGTCAGCTGTCGAATCTTTTCTACTGCAAAAGTAGCAGAGCTAAGTTTATTTGAAAGATTATTGATATGAGGACCCCATTGCAGTTTCGCGTCCAATCTCAGACCTAAAAATGTTGTAGCATCTACTGCCTCTAATTCCTCATTTTTAACAATTATACTGGTTTTTACTTGCTTTACATTTGGTAATGTAAATTTTATACATTTAGTTTTATTGCTATTCAATAGCAAGTTATTTACATTAAACCAGTTAACTACTTTTGATAGTGCATGGTTCACATCATGAATAACCTGTTGCTGTCGTTTTATTTTAAATAGAAGTGATGTGTCATCTGCAAATAGCACAATGTCATGGTTATCCCTTACGAGGCAAGGTAAGTCATTAATATAGACGAGGAATAGAAAAGGACCTAAGATCGAGCCCTGTGGTACACCGATTGAAACTATTGAGCCGGAAGAAAGCTTTCCATTCACGTCCACTTTTTGAATTCTGCCCTGTAAATATGATTGCAATAAAGTCAAAGCTGTATTTCTAACTCCATAGTGATATAATTTCTTAATCAATGTTTCATGATGGACACAATCGAATAGCCTAGATCCCTCCTTGCTTGTAAAGTCCTCTACCTATGTTTCTGTGAAAATCGGTTCAGACGTTTCGAAGAAAAGCCAAGACATAGACAAGAAAATAAATCCCTAAAAACTTAACATAAACAAAATCTTCTTTATATTATGATGAAAAGAGAGATTACCCTGCCAAGTTCTATGGAATAAAGTACCTACACAGGTTCTATGAAGATATTTTCCAGGGTCAACGTCCTTTGAATCCCCAAGCCCAAGCCTCTATCGGCTGCTATTACTTCAGAAACCACATCATTACGGCGCCAAGAGACCGCAGGGAAATTACACCCGCCGCATACACGTAGCATCCTCTCACAGTTTTTCCACTAGTACTGAGTAGCAGTGATTCTTATTTCCATCTGATAAATATTAGAAACGTGTTCGTAACCGACTACGGCAAAGTTAAGTGTTATTAATAATTATCATTCCATTCCAATATGGTCTCATACAAAAATACCACAGAAAGAAGCACTTTCAATTTTTCCAGAATTTTCCAATGTTCCGGGCAACTTTTCCAATTTTTCTTTCCCTATAAACCTTATTCAGAACATTATGAACGTTTAAAAAGCCAAATCGCATTAAATTTTTATGTATGTAGACTACTAGCTTTCCGCTCCCGGCTTCGCCCGTATATATTTTCGTGCAAAATAAATGATAGCCTATAGCACACTCATGGATAATAGATTCCTATTAGTGAAATATTTTTTATAATCGGTTGAGTAGTTTGAGAGATTACATTACATCCAAACTTTACTTCTTTATAATGTTAGTACAGACAGGCAGTTGTATCAACATATTATTTTCTTAGTCCTTGTCTCAAATAATTAGTATACCGTTAAATTGAAGCCAAAACAGTAAGTTCTACTTCATATAAAAAAGGCATGAAGTTATGATTCTCTCATTATGTTTAGAAAATTGAAGTTTTAAATTGTGCCTAATGAAAATTATTGAAGTAGGAACTTCTATATGATGGAAATGATGAAAATACGAGTTCACAAGACGATGTCCATACAATCACATCACCATCTAAGCCCGATGTTTTCCACGTACCAGCTTTCACTTCCGGGGGTCGATTAGGCCTCAGCTCAGCCTCAGGCTATAGAGGCAACAACAGAATACCTATTGAATATATCAAGACGATACTGATTATGTAGGTAATTACCTACATGGCCGTATCTAGGCGGGGGTTTTGGAGGTACAAAATCTAGACTTTTTTGAAATTTTAGGATAACAAACTTTTTTTTATAGTACCCTCGCCCTCACCGAAATAAATTCCTGGATACGGCCATGGGCAATTCTAATTACCGTTTTTGTTTTAAAAAAATGATCGTATAATACATATTTTTTATACCGTAAGCGCCATCTATTGACAAAAGTAAGTATTGCTGAAGAATAACACCGTTAAAAATAAATACACCGCTTATCCCAATCCCAAAAGGGGCAGGCAGAGACAATCGAATGCCATTTGCTACGATCCTGACATACCTCTTTCGCTTCTTTTATATTAATCATACCATTCATACATGCTCGGCGCTTGTGCGTAAGTACTTTTAATATTTAAATCGATGAATTTTTTTTATATGTTCAATAAAAGTACACCTAGGTCGTCCCGTTTCCTTTCACTTTAGACATTTTTATCCCTACAGAAAGCGTTTAGATGACAGTTCTTTCACACAGCCAGTCAGGGGTGTCGTGGCTACCCCTGGTTCTGGTTACCGGGCGTTTTAGCGCCTATTTTGCAGGAAGCCGATCAGCTCCTTAATGCTGCCACATGCCTCCCGAAGGGTCCGTCGTGGCTACCCCTATCAGCATTACAACAAACCACGACGAGGGACTTCATAGGCTTTGCACACGGGCGCTGGCCCTGACGCCATCCATCCAGTGCTAAATGGCCAAAGTGAGGATGAAATCGAACCCAGACACATTAATTACCCTTTACCGGCACGTAAAAAACACCCTTTACTCTCACACCAATCCACGCGCTGGTTTTTTTACCCGTACTAATTTACTTGCGCCGTCTTGAAAAGCACGTTGTTTGAAGTGACGACGGCTAAATATGAACCCCAAATGACATTAAAATATAATATAATGAGAATTTCTGTATGTAAATTGTGGGTCGTGAATCAAGGAATGTTAATGTCAGACCCTCGGAAGGATTGAAACTAACTTATATAGAAAATAATGACGTATAAAAACAAAGTTAATCATAATTTGCCTTTATTTAATTGACAAAAAATAAATTCATTTCATTAAAAATTGACATAAATATTACAGGAGAGAAATATAACAAAAATGCAATTCTACGAAAGATTATAAAATATTTTCAATAATAACATTTCATATAAAAGATACAAATAGAATATAATTCTGATTGTTTCTCCTAATGTTTCTTAACTGTACTTATTCAGGCCCTCAATCAATATAGGTTTTTCTTTCTTTATTTATGAAACGAAATAGCAATTGCTTACAACAAATCTGGAATAAATAGGTATATTTGACATTTAAATTTGCACAAGTGAACGGAGACTTGTTTGCACAGATTTTGCGGTCCTAAATCATGAAATTCGTGTGACGTAATTTTAAAATGCACAATTTAAATTATATTAAAGAAAATATACGAAAATTGTCTGTTCCCCCTTAAGTTCTGACCGAAATAATGGTACGGAACCCTCAGCGCGCGAGTCGTACCCGCAACTTGGCCAATTATTTATTTTAAATTATTCTTGTATGAAATTTTAAGGAACGTCACATCTATACGCTCCGAATGCCCTGCATTTTCAGAAAATTGTATGAGACTGTAGGGACCTCAGATCAGCGAATACAATCTGAGGTAGGGATGCAAATAAATAAAAAAAAAAAATTTGGCTTCGATATTTATCAAGTTTCGATATATCGTAGCATCTCTATATGCGATCAAGTTCCCGTTCATCTGAAGCCTCCAACAAACATAATTAGTCACTCATTTAGTAAAATATTTGAGTTACACTAACTTTATTTATTATTACTTGACCACGCAACGTATATAAAAATACACTGTTAATTTATAATAATTCCATTCAAAAGTGGACACTGTTCCTGGTGTCTCTGGCTACAAGGCCGTAAAGATTAATTTTAGTTTTATTATATGAATTATTTATATTATATGAGTGAATATCAAAAAAATTGTACATATGAAAAAAACTCTTGTGTCTTCATTACTAATGCGGCTCTAAAAAATCCTGTACTGAATAAATAAGCTTTATTATTTTATAAAGCGCTACAATATTCATGCTATTGGTATTTTTTTTATAATGAAAAATGTATGCACATTATCCGACAAACCGTACAAAGAGGCTTTTCCATCTTCATACCTCAGCAGAGCTAGCCACTCGTTAGGTATAGCCTCAAAAACTCAACGGCTAAAAGAGGAAGACTCTTCTTCCGCTGGGTACCCTGGGTCCGGCAACGGTTCCCGGTAGCTGTAAGGCCAACCCGTGAAGGTATAAAAAAAATCTAGACCGCGCTACTCTGCTTTTACGTACGTAGCAAAATTTCCTATTTTTACCATTTTATCGATAATAATTCTGTAAATATTATGGATGAACTACATAATTATCTTTATAGGTGTATTTACGATACAATTTATGCTTTCAGATAATGGTACAAAATGCCGATGACTGGAGTAGAGAGACAACGACGATATCGACAAAAGTTGAGTCAAGAAAATCCGGACAAACTATTGCAGCAAAAAAAAGAAAATTTGGAAAGAACAAAGAAAAAGTATAAGAAAATAATTGAACCAACCGAAATTCAACAGATCATGCAGCGAGAAAAGTGGAGAAAACAATGTAAAGATGAAAAAATTTAAATTGATGAAGTTAAGACAGAAAAAGAAAAACAGCGAATAACATTACAAATTAATTACAAATTACAAAAGGAAAATTTAAATTTGAAATCTACTGTGGCTCTATTAGTAAAAAAACTAAGACGCTGAACAGGCAAAATAACAGATATAAGAAAAAAATAGAACAGTTGACACAAAAAATCATAATGTTGAATAGCAGTGAACAAGAAGAACAGATAAGACATAAAGAAGAGCTTGAGGAGAACAAACATACTCCATATTCTAAAACTGAAAAAATTATAAAAGAATCACTACCAATATTCCCAAGCAACGAATAATTCCGACCGAGATGTACTAAAGAAAGTAGTAAACAATGATATGACAGCAAAATATAAAATGAAAACCAAGTTAAGTTCTTACGTAGGGCTAAATGGAAGATTAAGAGTGCGACAAAAATCGAATAAATATAAAATGAAATGTTTGCAAGAACTCACGGCATTTTATGAAAGAGACGATAATAGCCGTGCTACAGCCGGAAAAAGCGAGTACAGAACATTACATAAAACAAGAAAACAAAGGGTATAATTTACGCGGACACCAAAAATATTTTTAAGACTCTAAGCTTAGGCACCAAATAAAATAAACAACTCCAAATAAAATAATTGACACTATTAAAAGTGTCCTAAAGTATATCATATTATGATCCAAAATAATAGAAAAAACATCAGAAAAATCGCACGCCTTGTACTAATATTTTATTTGGTTTCTAAAATGGATAAATGGTCACCAAGTAATGGATAAATGGTCACCAAGTAAGGTAGTTAGGTTAGGTTAGGTTAGTATAAAATTTATTAAGTATAAAGTGTATTTTAAAGGCGTCTATATATTTTTATGGCAGTCAATAATACCAAAAATGGATCTATTTCATAATATTTTAGGAAACGTAATTTGGTGACCATTCATCCATTTTGGTAACCGTTTAGAATTTTTTTGGTACAAAATAGATACATTTTTGGGCGCCGCTTAAACACAAGCCGAAAACAAATAAGGTATTTATTGTATACTTTAAAAAATTTACACAAGAAATATAAAAATGAAGGGGTAAGCTATCCTATGCCACCGCTACAAGCCGTTTTATGTCTTAAGCCCAAAAATAGTAGACAGAAATACTTGTGCATGCGTTAAACATGCTAATCTAACTTTCGTGGTCAGCAAATTGAAACAATTACGTTTATTAAAAACGGATAACTTAACTGAGCTAGTGTCAACAATAGCGTGTAATATAAATGACAAGAAATACATGCACAATGAATGTCACATTTGTTCTTCCAAAAGTTTTGAATTTGATTTGTCGCAATCGAATCTAACAGATATAGTGTCATGGAATAAGTGGATTACAAAACAATTCAAATATATAAAAAATACTCTTAATAAAGAAAGTGAAGAAAAAATTACAAAGAGGACAGTTAAGGAAGAAACTAAGGGGTCATTACAAACACTTCAGCAGACATTTTGCACTCAGTTACGGCTGTTTAAGAAGCATCATTTCAACATAGCGCACCAGTTTAAGATGTACACAAATTGCAAGAATAAACTCACTGAAAAGAGCATTGTTGTCCATTGTGACTTTTCTGAGAATTATATCTGTAAGTTTACAGAAGAAATACAGGCAATGCACTCTTCGAAAAGACAGATATCGTTACACACCGGTGTTATTTATACCAATAGCAAAGATGGACCACAAACTATATCTTTTTGTACGATATCGCAAAATAATAATCATACACCTGGAGCTATTTGGGCCCATCTTACCCCGGTATTTAAATTCGTAAAAGACAATTTTCCAACAGTTAAGACATTACACTTCTTTACAGATGGTCCCACAAGCCAATACCGTCAAAAAATATTTTTTTTATTATGAATACAGCTATTTCTCAATTTAGTTTTGATAAAGCGACTTGGTCGTTCTTTGAAGCTTCCCACGGTAAGGGAGCCGCTGACGGTATTGGAGGAGCGACGAAGAGAAGTTTAGACCGATTTGTAGTACACGGCCATGATATTCCAGATGCTAAGGCAGCCTATGACGCATTAGTCAAGAATAACATATCGAAAATCAAATATTTTTAGTACCTGATAAAGACGTAGATATATCAATAAAAATGTTAGATGCGATATCAAAAAATCTAATTGCCGTTCCAGAAACCATGTCTGTTCATCAAGTTGCTTCGACGCAAAATACTCAAATAATAAAATTTAGAAAATTAAGCTGCTTTTGTGGAGAAGATTTTGGCTTTTGTGACTGCTTTGATTTGACTGAACATAATTTAAACCAGAAAAGAAAAACTATTAACAAAGAAGAAAATACTATTAAAAGAAGACGTTTGAATTCTTCAAAAAAGCAATTGCAAGCCGAGGATAGTGATACCGAGACGGATACCGACTTAATTTATGCCGAATCAGACAATAGCATGTACGAAATTGAACAGCTAAATAGTGACAATATCGAAGACAATGAAGAATCAATCGTGTTTGTGGAAGATAAATTAGTCGGCAGCAAATAAAGGTGATGGCGCTATGGATATTACACAAGATAAGGACTGTATGAAAGAAAAAGTATTAACAACACTGGTAGAATACAAGAAATTTACGAATATAACAAAAATAAAAGAAGACAAAAAAGTTACTGTACTATCGGACATAATATTTTCATTGGAAAATCAAGGTTTTCAAAATTTACAAGTATACGGTCCATTTAAAACAATCGACAAAAATACTTGTTTATTTTCTACCCATTATAATAAGAGAAATGTGGAAAATATTTATGACGAACCTGTTCCGTCTATTTCGGCAATAAAACAAAATCAAACAAAGGAAGTTCAAAGAAAAGTTGAAGGGAGAAATAATGTCACAAAAAACCAGGAATGGACAATTATAATTCAGATTTAAGAAAAAATTACCTTGAGATAGTAAAAAGCAAAAAGACAGTACTCAAGAAACAGCTAAAAAGTTTAATGAAATGACAGAACCTAATGATATCGAAGTTGAACAAAGGGCAGGAAAGGAAAAATGAAACAAAAGAGAAGATTAAACAAAATGAAATTAACGAACATGTAAGCAGCAGTGGTGCAATAAAGAAAAACACGGAAGACAAAGTAAAATACAATTACAATCTGGCTTTAACTGACACCGGACTTGACCAAAATAAATTAACGGGAGAGATAGATACTGATAGAAGTCATGGGGTTGAAGAACATAAAATTAGCAATGATAACGTAGTGTTACAGGAAGAAATAGAAGAAACAAAAACTGGCTGTGATGATTCAGACTTATATAATATTACTGTTAGTGAGTGTCTTAGTAAAGTATTTTGAAAAAAAAAAGTGGATTTATTATGTTGGATTTATAGAGAGCGTACAAAACAAAAACCTGGCGAGTTTTTATACTATAAAGTTTTTAAAGACTGTTAGAAAGCCCAAACTAAAATTTATTTTTCCAAAGAAGGATGACAGGGACACAGTGGACAACATTTCATTTTTTTAATCACCCATTTTTATTACCTTAATTAAAAATATATTCAAAAATAAGTTACACGTATTTTTATATTTTATTTTTGGTTGAGTTTTTATATTTTTAATTTAATTATGATTTTTTATAAATTCTGAGGACTTATAAACTAAAAACCTTAGCTAGGACTAAAATTTTGAAATATAAACTGTCACCCAAAGAAAGTGACAGATAGTGTCAGTCAAGCCACAGAGTATACGTTATAGAAATGCAAAGAGTATAATATACCGTGTTCCAAATAGGTGTTGCCGTAGCCGGAACTCAAATCGCCTACAACATTATTCATAATGTATATAATAATACCAGCTTTTGTCCGCGGTTTCACTCGTAAATATATTTCATGTGATAGCCCATTCGAAACTAGCAAAACTTCCCAAAAAATATTATATAAAAGAAGTATTTTTATAATTATAGTTAAAGAATAATTATTAATTTAGCTTCAAATGGAATAAAAATGGGTAAAATTAATAGAAGGCAACACCTGAGTTGAATAACTAACAACTCTGCCAACAGACATTAGTATTTTTAAATTAGAGGGTTAGCACAGATTAGGGCACCTATTAATCCTTATTTTTCAATATTTCAGTATTTTTAAAATAACTCGAAAATTAAAGGATATAAAAAATAAAAGAAATGAAAAATAAGCTTTCTAGCATGTAATCTCCAAACGGTTTTCGAATTTTTGTACCTTACGAAAAATGAAATGTTGTCCGTTCCCTATATTAATGTAATTCGTTTAAAGCTACTGTCAAAGGAATATGTGCTTTGTGAAGAATGCGATTCAGTTTATTTTATTTTATTTACGGATTATTGCAGATTTTTATTTGCAAATGTCTATTTGAAGAACTAATAATGTCATAATTAGTTTTTTTTTGTTTTTGTATCATTTTACTTTTTTTTTATATTTCTGATATTTTTATTGAGTACTTAATTTAAAAATAAAAGTGGTTTAAACCGACTTGTGTCTGTTAGAATAGCTACCAATTAATAGTGCCAGTGATTAAATTAGTTTTGTTTAATTTTGCTCTTTACGTTTTCAAGTAAAATTTTTAGGTAAGTATTCGTTTTTTTAATATGTCTATTTGAATTTTTAGAGTTAAATCTTTCTTTGTATATTTGAGTAAAAGCTTTTTTTTTTGTATTTTTTATTATAGATTTTCATTATAGATTTGCTTTTTTTTTTCAAGATTTTTAATGACTGATTTTTAAAAATGATAAGAATATTTTTTTAACTATTTTATTTTCTAAAATACCTACCTACCCTAAATATTGTGCATGTTAAGTTAAACTTTATAGTATTGCGTCAAATGTTAATTTGTGTAAATGTACCTTTATATTCTTTTGTGTGACACTTATTCCTATGTGTTACAGAAATTTTAATATTCCATTGTGTTTCATTTGTGTGATGTACAATTTTTTTGATATTCACTCATATACACTATCTATATTTGTTAAAAAAACTAACTAAATAACTTTTCAAGTTACTTTCATAATTTTACAAAGAGAGCTCTTTAGACAGAGAAGTCTTAATTTCTTAAATGAAAGCGACATATCAGTGCATTTAGTGGTTAAATAAGTGATATTAACCTGTCTGCCCTGTACACAATTAATGTCTTAACGTGATGGTACTTACTTATATGGTATACTGGTAAAAGTATGAAGCGTAAAATGACGTGTTATTTTATCATAGTCCATCAATAACTCCAAATGTGCTTTTATTAGGACCATATAAAAATTAAAAATTTGACATTAAAATGACATTAAAAAAATAGTAAGTATGTATCACTATCTGAAATTTAATAACTTGTTCCGTGAAGGTATGTATCTATAAATGCATAAATCATAGTTTAGAAAACCTACCTATCCTAATAGCCCGTAATCAATTAGGAATGTAGAAAATATTCACTAGGATTTTTACAAAAATCTATAAACTTTTTTATATAAAAAATACTCTCAATAATTAAATTTTGACGTAGGAGATACAAATAATAAATAAAATTGTTTACATAGGTTTTAAACCGTGATCTTATTAGATAAGCAGTAAATATAGGTTTAAAAAATTACATTAATTACAATATAGTTTTAGTCCATCAATAGGGAAAGGTTCATATTACATGCATAATAATGTTATAAGAAAGATAAATTAAATCAATTATTATTTTTTAAATCATCATAAAATTGACCCTTTGTCACTGGAATATTATGCACTTATATATTATTTTTTAAATACAACAGTTACATTTTCTTCTTAATATTATTATATCTAATTACATTAAAGTTTTATTCTAATAATATAAATATTAATACTTCCCATAAATTTTAAGTATTATGATTTAAAAAAATATACTGCGGCAAAACTAGGCAGCAATGTGCAGTCTTATTTTAATACAAAATTGGTGTAATTAAGCACATAAGGTCATCGCGTTGATAAAACCTCGTAAGTTTGCAATATAAGAAAGAACATTGACATTTTCAGTTTCGTAATATTATAGAAACTAGAAGCCCACGAATTTTACAGTCTTGTTTCAAAATTATAGGCTCGATTCAGATCTTCAGGGATTTATTTAAAATGTGTTTCATTTAATTTTTAAGCGATATTTACGGCAATAGAATAATAAATAATTTAACAACTAAAATGGGCATATTAATGTTCCATAGATAGATATAAATCTTCTCAAAAATTGTAAAGAGCTAATTTGCAAAGTTTTTGAGGATTACAACTTTAAAGTAGGATTTATAATTTGTACGCTTTTATAGAATCGTACATAAAACTGAAATCATTGAAAATTTGTGCTTAGCATGATACTTAGATATTTGTCTTGGCTTAAAAGCTTATTTAAGCTAAGAACAAACCCGCTAATCCGACGTCAGAAACGATAGGTTTAAATGTTTGTAAAAAGTACATAATTAAAATAACCATTGGATATTATTTATGATATCATGGCCTTTTGAACTCAGTTTAGTGCCGAAGTAAAATAAGTAAAGTATGAACCAGGAGATTACAGAATCTTCAGTATAGAATGTAACAAAGAACATGAAACTCAATTGTTGACAACTATGTCATCGTTTCAATACATTTCTATAATTACCTTTATGTCATGTTGAAAAGCTATGTTGTCTTAATTGGATACTTTTTCTTCCTTATCACGGTGGTAATATTGCGAGGCGACGTCAAACAACTCTCTCCGTAGTTGCTGAGCTTGACAGCGTAGTTGATGCTCCTTAGTGCGAAGTTCACGATACTGTTCCTCTCTCTGCTCCGTGTGTTGTTCAGTCGACCAGCGGAGATATAATTCTGGAAAATATATTATGTAAATGATACTCGATGATTTTATTTATCTTTTTTTTTATTGTATAACAGGTATTCAGCTAAAGTGATGAGACTATGAGTGAAGGCAACTAATGCAACGAGAGTCGCAATGGTCACATTTACTGAAGAAACGCTTTTTCACGTTTCGCTTGAATGATCCTAGGTTGTATAAATCTGTTTTATAAATGCGAAGGTGTGTTTTTTTGTCCTTCTTTAACGTCAAAACGGAGCAACGGATCGACGGGATTTTTTTGCATCGAGATATTTGCGGGATAGTTACATAGGGTACTTTTTATCCCGGGAATACTTGGATAAATTCTTGTCACTATAAAAAAATCCACGGACTTACACTCACTGTATACGTTTTCGTCAGAAGATACATGGCAAATAATATAATTTAAGTATTCACTGAAACGATATAAATCAGTACTACTAACTGTTGGGGAGTTCCTCTGACCAGGGGGCCGATTCTAGCTCTTTAGATATTTAGTCGAATTAGAGATGTCTGTACGTCAAAATATCACAAAAAAGTAAATTCTTGGGAACGATAGATCAAACTAACGTGAGACAAAACGCGTAAAATCGAGTTTATCCCTCGACATAAGACATCAATCTGTATCGTTCCCAAGATTTAACTCTATCAAAATTTTTGTGATATTTTGGCATACAGATATCTCTAACTCCACTAAATATCTAAAAAGCGAGAATTTTCTTGCATTTATTTCAATTTATTATTAAGTTGTGTAGTGTTCATAATAAATACATTTAAGTACTAAATCTCGATTTATACAAAAAGTAATCGATGTTTTCTCTCATCAAGAGGACGACGAACAATTTGAGGAATGGTTTTTTTTTACAAATGAATGGTACCTACCTAAGATTTTTTCAAGTGAACTCCCACTGAAGTCTATCACGAGCCGCTTCTGCTCTGAAGGAATCCGTGTGTAAATAATAATAAAGCTGAAGACTTTGTTTATTTGAACGCGCTAATCTCGGATATACCGTCAGATTTGAAAAACTCTTTTTGCATTTGATAGCCCAATTCTTGAGCATCACGGTACGACCCAAAGGAGCGAAGCAGTAACCATTAACGCGGGTGCAACCGCAAAGCACAGCTATAGCCTATGATAAAGCTGAAGGGTTTGTATGTTTGAACACACTAATATCTGAAACTATCAGTCCGATTAGATAATTTAGTCGTTAAATAGCCCGTTTATTGAAGTAGGTTATGTTATATAGGATATATAACATCACGCTACGATCCAAAGGAGCTGATCAGTAACCATAAACGTCAATACTCGAAAATATTCATGGGCGAAGCCGGGGGCGTAAAGCTAGTACACTATAATAATGTTTTAAGAACCTACCTTCCCATATTACGAAAGTCATTGGCGCCACAGACGGCCATATAACAGTAGGCGTAGGTTCATATAGGGGGTTGATATAGGTAGTCAACTCGTCATGTTGATTAACCCACGACCAAATGCTTGTTGTCTGCTCGAACACGTTGATAGAGGACCGCTCCTGATCGTTATCACAGAGGAATGTACCTGAAAAAGTAATACAAAACTTTTAAAATTATTATCAAGACTAAAATAACGGCTGGTATACTAACTCTTAGATTAACGGTCTTGACGAGACATGAATATGCCATCCGTGCTGTCAGTAACGGCCTTTTAAGAAAGTTTGAGGGGTCGGTCCGGGTATATGGTGTTGCAGCAAATTAAATACTTTATCTCTCTGTTTAACTGTTTATTACTTTTCACTTTTACATATTAGAAATAGAATAATCGAGTAATTTTTATGTCCGACAAAAGCGTCGGTTCAAAGTTCACAAGACGACATCAACGTCAAAGAAGGTACCACTTCATACAGCTTACAACAGGTCAATTACATGGAAAACCAATACGAAAATATACTTGACCGACGTGGATGTTGAATCCTATCAGGAGCATCAATAGATAACGAGGAGACAAGAAAAATACCCACGATTAATCTACCAGTAAGTGGCCTACCGGTTTCAAAATAGGTCAACAGAACTACCCACTATGTAACCTAACCACATGTAACCTAAATGTTATCGGATAAATGAGGAACTTGTCTTGAGCTGGATACCCTGGGACCGGTACACCAGTAGCAGTAAGAAAATCAGTGAAGGTACTTTTTTCCAAAGAAACCTTTTAAGTTGGCGTTGTAGTCACGCTTTACGAAGCTCGTAAAATATCCGCATTATCATATCTTTATACCTTGCAGTGTGACCTGTGACCCTGGTAAGAATGTCCACATTCATTTAGCCATTAAGATTCCCACATTAAGCAGGACATTTGGGAAGCCTATCGCCGCACTGATTAATGAGCATCTATTATTTCCAACTTCTGGTTGGAATCACAGCCATGTACCAATGGGGTTTTATAATAAAAAACTTATGTACATAATCCGACAAACCACACTTAGAGGCTTTTCCGTCGAAATTATACCTCAACCTCGTCTTTTATTTTCTATTTTATAATGTGTTTGTGTACCTATTTGTGTAGTTAATGTGTATTTTTAATGTTGTGTCTGAAATTTGTTACTAACAGAACTGGCCACACGTTAATTATAGCCGCAGAATAGAATTACCATCGACTAAAAGAGGAAGACGCTGGGTATCCTGGGACCCATAACACGGTTCCGTGAGCCATAAGGCAACCTGTGATGAAGAAAAAAAAAGATAATTTCAAACATACCAAATTGACTGGCATATGAGTGCTCGAACAGCGTTATCAGGAAGGACTGCCGATATTCAAAACTGCACGGATACTGCTCCAGGAATTGTCTGACACAGTCTAGAAACAGCAAGAAAGTGGGCGCCGTCTTCGAAGTGGAAGAATATGGACCGCAGCGGTTCCTACTGCCAAACGGATGACCGCCTCGTAGCCATTCTCGTTCTATTAGTGCTTGGAGACTGCAATAGAAGATAAGATAATGAGAAAAACTGCGTTGGTGGGTCGAGTGGATAAAGCGTGTATTTTTTTAATAAATAGCACGACATGAGACCCGCCATCCACTTGGTAGGTGACAAGCAAGTGTGCATTTAGTACCTACTATGTTTGTCACCTCTACTATTTATAACTCATTGATAGCAGTTGTTATGCACGAGCCGACGCAAGTACAGATGTAAATATCGGTCATATACTGGGTACTCATAATCTGAACCGAAACAAAACGCCCTTATAGAGAAAAATATATTTATTGTATCTATGACGCCTTTTATCCCAAGAGGGGTAGGCAGAGAAAATGGAATGTCATTTGCTATGACCCGGACATACCTCTTTCTATTTTTTATATGTTCAATAAAAGTACACCTAGGTCGTCCTCTGCCAGCATTTCCTTTCTCTTCAGCGATATAAACGTTTTTAGTCAATCTTTCATCCTTCATTCTTTCAATGTGTCCAAACCAGCGTAATCCACTTTTCTTCATTTTGGTCACAACATCATCTTTCACTCGGCATTCTTCCGGATGCGGGCAATACTTTTTTATATTGTATAAATTGTATATTTTCATTATTTTGCCTATTTTAATGTTACTAACTAATTTACGAATAAAACAATATTATATATTACATAGCACCGTCTATATTATATAGCCCTTAAGAGCGTTTAAGAGTAAATCGTACTTTTCGATCAAAAACTGTACTATTTGAACAGTATAATTTCGATGAAGCACTTGAAGAAATTACCTGTTATTTAGCCACATTATAGAGATTAATAAAGAATTTTTTAATTATAACAAGATAATTGAGACGGCTTTTCTAAATTTTGCTTTCATCATCAAGTTTCAAACTTCTAATATCTGAAATCACTTGCCAATCTCACAAAAAATATCTAAAAAAATATTATTAGACTATAAATATCCTCAGGAAAATAGTTATCAATAAATATATTAATATCTTGGTTCTTTTCTTCAGAAATTAAAATCACAATCATATTAAAAAAAGTTAAAATTATAGCCCATAAAGTTGTTATTTTCTCTACAAATCTCACTTCATTTTAAATGATAATTATTTATTGTAATAGAACAACATCTTCTTTAGAACTTAAGCGTTAAAATTACAATTATAGTATTTTTGTAATATTTTTAAAAAGGTGCTATTAAAATCAGCGTGCGATGTGTTTTATTTTGAAATTGGTTAGTGCAGTCCGACTATAATGACAGAAAATACATTATTTACGCACACAAACACATGCAGTCCATGCAGGTGGACATAAAAGAACTCACAACTGTAGTCGTTAACCAGCTTAACCAAAGTGTTTTTGTCACGCCGCAAGACTTACCCTCGTATAGTTCTAGAGTCAGGATTAAGTATAATCTGCACCAAGGAGCAAACGAGGAGAGTGGCGTCCTCTCCTTTTGTACCGTGTATAAGAACGGGCTCGGCTTTCTGAAAATGATATGTTTGTTCCTTTTTTAGCCTCACAAATACCATCAGCTAAAAGAGGAAGACTTGGTCTTCCGCTGGGTACCCTGGGACCGATAACACGGTTCGGGAGCCGTTAAACAATCCGTAAAAAGAAAATAACTTAATAAATTGGGAACTAATCCAGTTAGTTTGAAATGATCTCCCTTACGGAAATTTCTACAAATTATTACAATTATTTTATTACAAAGCTGAAGAGGTTTGTATGTTTGTTTGTACGTTTGAACCCATTCTGAGGAACTACTAGACAAATTTGAATAATTATTTTTGCGCTAAATAATATTATACCTGATGTATATGCTGTGCCACTATGCAGGCAGTGTGCAGAGAGTTCCTCACATTCTCCGGCCATCCACACGAGTCCAACTTAGATATCCATTTATCACTAGAAATCTCCTTCTCGTTGCAAGCTGGAAAAAGAAAAAAAAACTTAAAAACATATTTTTTGGGAAAGCAATTAGAAAAAGGTTGTCTATGAATGAAAGGTTTTAAAATGGTAATGATTAAATCAACGAAGTATGTTTCACTGATTATACAATAACGCTTTTGTTGTGAAATCGTTCTTACTCATGTTTTTGGAACGTGAATCTTGGCCCATTATCTTTCTAATACTAATCACAGTGCTTCTTGCTCACATATTTCTAAAGAGATTTGGACAAAATAAGTCGCTCATTTTACTGAGTTCTTTGCGCTATGATGTGTCAACTTAACATTTATTTTTATTAACTTCACATACATCCGAGAAATATGATAGTGTAATAGGTGCCTTAGAAGGCGAACTTAATGTGCAGTTAGTTACCATCTATAAGCTTAGAGAAGCTGTCATGTAGTTGGTGATGATTGTCCACATCATCCATGGATCTGTTGTATATTTTCCACTGAGAATAGTTAGAATTTGACTCTGTGCCTCCACCTGTAATAGTCAGAACGCAATTTTAAGACATCGTCTTCCGCTGGGTACCCTGGGGTCGGTAACACGGTTTCAGCACATCAATACCGAACGCGAAATGGACATATCGGTCGTGATAAATGGCAACCCGACCAAAATAAAGAAATCTAACTTAATATGCGGCGCCATACTATTCGTGGCTCTATTTATTTTGGTCGAGTTGCCGTTTTTTCCACCATATTTTCATGCAACTGACGCAACATTTGTTTGTAGCATGTAGCATGCGGCGTGCGTCTTCAGTGTGCGGCCAGACTAAACGCAACCTATTAAAGTCATTAAAAAAATCAGTGTAATTTTGTCTCTCTTTTGTCAGAGAGTGACAAAACAATAATGACACGAATGACGAGGCTGGGTGACGATTGAGGCGACAGTGTCACAGAGGTGTTAAGGGTCCGTGGCTGTCGGCCATCTCATAGTTTTTAAAACGCAATAGCAAAGTTTGTTTTAAATCTAAGCCTATTTAGAACCCCAAATAATAAAAATATGGTTTAATCCCATTTAAAATAATAACTATCAGCAATTTGAGTTGAAAATGTTGTATAATATAGTAATTTTTCTAGGATTAATTGAGATTTGCCATATTTTTGACAGAAGTAAGATGGCCGACTGCCAAGGACACTATACTACTACAAACAAACAAACACGCTTTCACAATTATAATATTAGTTAGAAATCGCTACATATTATAAAACGAAGTCCACCGCCGCGTCTGTCTGTGCCTGATTAACTTCAAAACTACTAAACGAATTTTGATGCGGTTTCCACTATCAGATAGATTTATTCAAGAGGTTTGCAAGTATTAATCATGAATCATGTTTAGGAGCTGAGCATTAACAGTATTAGTGAATCAAGTCTAATATAATAAAGTATGCTGTCTCCACTTAGGGATGTCACAAAGTGTATATAACAAAATTATTTGTTTACCTTTACTTTGTTGTTGAGCTATTGAGTTGGAGCTTCTCAGGTCGTAGATAATGCCCTTCATGCCCGCGCCCACTACAGAATTCAGTATTTTCTCATCCTGACGACAGCGACGATGTTTTGGTCCGTACAATGGCTGACCAGCTCTCATAAGTACTGCCTGAAAATCACAAATTATTTATGTTAATTTACTAGCGGCCCCAAGCTTCGTTTTTTGTAATATATTCATGGGTTTGCCTACAAGATCCATAATTACACAATACGCAATTTAATTATAGTTTTAAAATTAGTGTTTTTTGTCAGTATCAAATATCTCCCTTAATACTGTACCAAAGTGAATGTTTAATACGCTATTTTGAACATTGTTTTTCCCTCTAATGACACTTAATAAACAAATCAAAATTAAATGTTTCTTTTAAAATTTTACTAATTTATATATTTTGAAATAGACGCCATCTATTGGATGGAGATCAGTTGAACTATGACAACAATATTGATACCACTAATGGTGCGAAGTATTCGCACGGGTCATCTAGTTTGAATTATTACTACTTGTATATTAAACCTAGATATGCAGACTTTATTGTAGATCATTTTATTCTACACAATTCCTTCCTACATTATTTTACAGATTAGACAGCATGCGCCATGAAAGCACTTTCTAACTTTTACAAATATTCACTAATACTGTTACTGCTCACCTCCTAAATGAGATATGTCCACATTTAATACTCGTAAACCTTCCTCGTCAATCAATCAATCAATCAAATCGTGAAAACCGCAACAAAATCCGTTCAGTAGTTTCTCAGTGAATAGGGCACAGACAGACAGAGGCGGCGGCGGCGGTTTTTTTAAAATAATATGTAGTAATAACACTTACTCCATTACTATGTTTATAAGACAGCACAGGAAATCTGCCTCCTTGTCTAAAACTTGCAGCGGCTGCCAATGTTTCATCATCAACATTCTTCGGCACAACTACAGTTTTAGCATAGCTTCCACAGACATCATACCTTTGATTTACTCTGGACACACGCCACTCTTCAGTGGCCAGCACTTTAGTGAATTCACCTTCAACACTGAAATAGGCATAAGAGACATTAGATTTATGGATTCCATGTCATATTGTGGTGCTAGACAGTCATCATCAGGGCATCTAATATTATAATCCTATTATAAATTTGTTTGTATGTTAAGGATATCTGTAACTAATGAACCAATTTTTTTAAATTATTTCACTAATAGAAAGCTACTTATATGCCATAATATTACATGTTTTATCTAGAAATTTAGGATACCATAAGCCAAGCACGTAGCCAGGATTTTCCGTCAGGGTGGGTCCAACCACCAACCAAGCCATTATTTTGAAAAAGTAAAACACAAAGTATGACTTTACCTTTTATTATTTCTGCAATAGGTCAATATCCTAGCACGCTTGACTCAACCTCATCAGCTCAGCTGAACTGATAGTAATTACCTACTTTTTAAAATTCTCAATTACAAATAGTGTTGGTGACGGATTTTCCAGACCCACTGAACCCTCCCTCTGCCTACGTGCTTGCCATAAGCTAACACTATTTATAACAAAAATGGGAGGGTTGTTGATATTCATGGGCAAAACTGGGACTAATAGCTAGCTAGGAAGCTAGTAGTTAATATTATTATAGTATGGTAGGTTATTTGAATTATCTCTGCCCTCTTGCAGTAAAATGATTGATAGATAGTTATTTACTGATACATCAATAAAATTACATCTGATATTACTGGCAAAAACGTCACATTTTTTATAGAATATGAAAAATTTAATAAAAATTAAAAACAAACAATTCATGAATTATCATAAAAATAGAAATGTTCACATCATATTTGGTTTTATATATCCTGCTTTATTCTTTGCTTGCCATTAACAGTACCATCATAAATTTTTATGGAGGCCATTACGTTTTGCCTAATAGTGGAAACAGCAACAAAATTTGCTCAGTAATTTCGAGCACGCGAGACCTTCCCTAGTCTTGTAAGTTAGTTGGTAGAATACCCAAAATACAGTACTGAAGTATTTCTCCATACCAGCACGGCCCCAGATAAACCTAAAGGTACCAACTACAAACAGAATAAAGAAAAAAAGTACCTGTATAAAGTATAACCATTTTCCTTGATAGGATGCATGTGTCTATAAAAGAATGGGTAAAAAAGACTTGGATCTGTTATCCCAGATAGTTTCTCCAATGTTTGGGCAACAAGTCCTAATTCTGTACTGCTACTTATGTCTAGTTGGAATATTCTTAAGTCCTTGCATTTCAGGAATATTGAGCCCCCTTGTGTAATACCACTGCTAGGCTTATTTTCTTTTTTCTCAATACTATCTATGTTCTTATGCAGAAGCTGAAAAAAATTAACAAAAGAAATAAATGGGGGTAAAGAAAGTATAGGTACAGTGAATTGTCATCTCATCTTATCGGCATTCCAGGTGACAAGAAGGCTGGGGCATTCCTAGGTCAATATATTAGTATAGCAATTCGAAGAGGAAACGCTGCTAGCCTTCTTGGCACCTTACTGCAGGATAGTGATTTCGATAAGGATTTCTACTTATAAGTATGTATCAATAGGTATATATCCATAAGTAGAGAGGTATTCTTGGGGTTTCCCTTTCTTTTTATTAATATTATAATTAATATTGTTCCGTTATTTTTTAATTAATTTTGTATAAATGAGTAAACAACATTAGAGGTAGGAAGAGTGAAGGAGTAGCTTAGCTGCTAAGAAGTGTAGAACTTACCCATAATTCTCTAACTCCTTCTTTACGTGAGCTAAGTATGAGGTGGTGGCCAGTAATACAAATTGTACCATCGATATTATCTTGATTTGGATACTTTAATATCACACCATCCAATTTATTAATAAGTATAAGCTCTATAAATTCCATTATAAAAATAATAATACTAATTAATAAATGGACTTTTATAATATTCTCTACAATAATAATAATAATATATAAAATTTATAAAATAAAATAATTGATTGATTTTCAATTCTTCATTCCACAGAGCAATTGACAATTCATTCATAACGTGATTGAGAAACCTAAGATCCTGCAAGCAAGGCAAAGAAATCATAATCATGAAACTAATATTCCAAGAATGCTTGCTTACTGACTTTGCTTGCTTAGTACACCACATGCGGGCCCTGCCCTTCATGATCAATGTATAGAAAATAAAAGTGGGAATCCACCATTAATATATTTGATACGTTATGGGCATGTTAGGAGAACTTAGTAATATAATTTGTCTTATTTCCAAGGCTTCTTCTAGAATTTCTAATAGTTTTAGCTGAAAAGTATCACGTCATTGGACTGCGAACCATACGATTTGTATATGGTGTCCGTCCAATTCTAGCGCTCAATCTGGCTCAAGGTATTTGGCGAGAGTTATACCTATATCAAGTTAAATCGATGATTCATTAAACTTGAACCTAAATAAAACAAATATGTCCTTGCCCATCCGTGCACATTTCATTGTTCCCAGCATGTTCCCAGCCCACCTTTCTGAAATTCTGAGCACAGATTCTGAGGCCCACCTCACCTCGTGTCATTACTTGGTCCCAATTTTCGTTTCTTCAACTTTCATTGATTCAGTCGATATGTGAACCTATCCTATCACCAACTTCAAAAAGTATTAGCGAGAAAGGGTCAGATATATTATTTATTGTACTTGGTAAATAAACAAGGACAGATGGAGTAAACGCTATATTTAAAATAATAAGATAAAGCGAGACAGATATAGTTAAAAATGAAACAGTTATAGAAAGAGGCATCTATTTCATCAACCAATCAAAATCGAGACATTTCCAAAGAAAGACGATGGCGATGTGTGGTTTTTGGTTTATATTCTAACTAATTTTATAGTTGTAATATTTTAAGACTAAATAAATTTCCATTATATTTTGTGTATAATGAGTTCAAGTTCAATGTGAAACGTTTCTGAGAAAACATACATTTAGTGTGTACTAGAAAGACAGGTATGTAATGTAAGCATGCCGTGCCGTATGTGTATGGTTGGTTGTACTTGTATGTATCATTTGGTAATGCTTTGCGGTTGCTGTTTAGTGTATCTAGATTTTTAAACATAATGTAATAAAATACTAAGATTTCATACAGTGCTATTCTGTACATAAACATTACCTAACTTTATTTTTAATGAAAACAATCTGAAATTACAGGAACAGTTTGATCATGGAAGGAAACTCTGAATCAGTGGGAGCTGGAAATGTGCCTCTAAATATATCTAAAGTCACAGATAACTTAACTGCTAAGAAGGAATCAGTAGAGCCAAATCCCATTGACAATGTATTTAAACTTGAGAATCCAGGTATTGAATCACCTGCTTCAAACGTCGACCAGAATGCTCCAATATCAACAATACAGTCTCTGCAAACTCATACACCAACCAAATTCATAAACAAAGTCTACAGACAATCTCCTAAAAAACTTGAAAAGCAACAGCAGAAGTCTCTGTTGAAAGATACAAGCTCACCACAAAAGGAAGACACTCTACCAATAAAAAGTAATGAAGTGGTCCAAACTTTAGACCCTCCACCTGTGGAAGATTTTGATGAACCATTGTCACCAATTACAATTATAGATACTTTAATGGAAGAATCAATGAGTTTGAATAGCAATTTGCAGAACATAAAGAACTCAAGCACACAGGAGCCGGGCACCCTTGAACTTGAAAAGGTCTCTAACTTGAAAGAGTCCGTCACTCTGGAAGGTGCTAACTTAAAAGAACCAGTAACTCTAGAATCTGAAAAAGTCTTTAGCCTAAAGAAATCACTTGCTTCAAAATCACTTGCTTCATCACCTGAAAAGGTCTCTAGCTTAAAGAAATCACTTGATTCATTACCTGAAAAGTTATCTAGCTTAAAGGAACCACCTGCTCTAGAACCTGAAAAGGACTCTAGCTTAGAGGAATCACTCACTGTAGAACCTGAACAGGTTCCTTGCTTAAAGAAATCACTCAATTCATCACCTGAAAAGTTCTCTAGTTTAAAGGAACCACCTGCTCTTGAATCTGAAAAGGACTTAAAGGGACTGGTCACCTTAGATACTGGAAATATTTTTAGTTTAAAGGAACCACTCACTCTAGAACCTGAGAATGTCTCGAAGTTAAAGAAACCACTTACTTTATCACCTGTAAAGGTCTTTAGCTTAAAGAAAACAACCCATTTAGAATCCGAGAAAGTATCTAAGTTAAAGGACCCACTTGCTCTAGAACCTGAAAAGGACTCTAGCTTAACAGAACCAGTCACCTTAGAGCCTGGAAAGTCCTCTAGCGTAAAGGAGCCAGTTAACATTGAATCGGAACTATGTCCTTCATCATATATGAGCTCTACGGAATCACCAGTGACTGTATTGATATTTGAAACAGAATCAGAGACAAGTAAAGATACAGACAGTAATGCAAAACACTCAATAAGTTCAGAAAATACAGTGGACTCTATTGAAAAGGAACCTAGCAAAAGAATAGCTAGGGAGATGAAATCTCTTTTAGCATCTGCTAAGGAATCCAAAATAATAAATGAATGTACCCAATTAAAAACTAAAGTAAGGAAATCAAGGACTTGCGATTCAACCAATACTAGTTTAAATAATTCTGAATGTGATAAAATAAGTAGCCGCAGAGGTAGCACTGGCTCACATATAAGTACTTGTAGTGAAAAATCAGAGAAGCCTACTAAAGTTCTGAAACGTTCAATGAGATCACAGAATCCAGATTTTGTATCTAAACAAAAGCAGTTCCTTAACTCTGTTACTGGAAAACAGGGGGATGTATCAATGGATGGTGAGTCCGGCGATGAGACAAAAATGGAGAAGAGCTTTGAAGGGAAAAGCCCTGATCTGAAAAGTCTGAAGAAAAGGAAACATTTTAAAGTAAGTTTTTATTGTATTTTAATTGGAATGTCTGCCTTCCTTCTTATTTTCAGCGACATACAACCTTGGGTTCTTGAAGCGAAACGTGAAAAAGCATCTCTGCAGGCATTTGCGACATCATGTAGCAATGGTTGCCCGCACTCATAGACTCACTACTATTGCTTAACACCAGGCAGCGGTAGTCATTTGCTTGCCTTAATATAAAAATTATTTTATATTAATTATTTTATATTAATTATTTAGTATGTAATCCTACTAATATTATAAACGCGAAAGTTTGTGAAGATGGATGGATGTTTGTTGCTCCTCACGCAAAAACTACTGGACGGATTTTAATGAAACTTTACAATGATAGCTTATACACCAGTATAGCACATAGGCTAAAATACACAAATAAGTCTGCGATAGCAAATATCTGTATCATACCATTTTCTACCCGTGTGAAGCTGGGGGCGGGGTCTATCTCTATATATATAATCTAGGTCCAGTAAGTTCAGCAGCAGGCTTGCCACTTGTTCTGTTTAATATGGGCAACTGGATAAAAGTGGACAATGTTACTGGTGTCTTTGACCACCAACTATAAAGGCTGTGATGATTTGTAATCTCTGAAACTACTGATCCGATTCTGAAAATTCTTTCACCATTAGGAAGCTACATTATCCCTGAGGCTATAGGCTATATTTTATTTTGTTCGAAAATATCCACGGGCGAAGCCGGAGGCGGAAAGTTAGTTAACAATAAAATAAATGTAACAAAGGATTGTATAACTACAGAAGCATTTCAATGAGAATAATATCAATATCAAAATTACCTATTGGGTATTGGACTAGTGACCTGACTTAGTATTCATTAAATGTAGGATTTGTAACACAGTATCCTACAAGTGTTAAACATATATGGAAAACCACTGGCATACATAATACTTCATGTATAACCAAAATAAACCAGAGAATGTGGTCAATAATTATGTCTTATAGTCTAATCAAGTACATTTTCATGTTTTAGTCATACATGTCTTGTTTGAAACTTTACCTTTTTATAATTTTTAGTATAGATTTAACAAAATTTTAAACAGACACATTTTACTTTATTGTATTCAGGCATTTTAGTTACATAATTCCATTGATATGTTCCATTCTATTTCACTGGGCATATCCAATATATTTTATTCTATTGATCATTTCAGAGAACATAGAAAATAATCATTGCTCAGTGTTCATACCCAGTACCTAAGTACTTAATTTATTTTCGAAAATACCTTTATATTTATTATATTTAGATCAAGCATGTGAAAAAACAACAACCCTCTCAGTTTAGTTGCAATATCTAAATCCTATTTTCTTTTTTAAATAAAACAGCCTATGTCTGTCCTGAATAATATAGCTTCATAATAATTAAATCTTTTTTCAAAAATCTTCAGCTGGGCACCCTGGGACCGATATCACGGTTTAGAGCTGTAAGAATAAAGAAGATTATGTATGAATATCACAAAATCACAACACAAGATTCAATAAAATTTATATTTCTATGTAATTTCATTTGTGCAGAATATGGCTGGACTTAAATTGGACTTGTACTGCTGGAGATGTCACTGGTGCTTTGATGCCGACCCAATTGATAAGGGACCGGTGCATTGTGCTGTTTGCCCACGCTCATACCATTATAAGTGTTTGACCTCAAATGAGAGGAACAAAAGTAATCCAGAAGAAAATTGGGCTTGTCCTGAATGCGTGACAATTGTTGCTGTTGAGAGTTCTACTAATAGGTAAGTGTAGGTTTATTCTTAAATAAATAAGTTGAACCGAAAACTGACGCATATCAGCAAAATCTATTAACTGGGTTTTGAAAGTGATCTCTGATTGGTAGCAGCTACATCTAACGCCCAATTTCTGAAAGACTACTAAAATAAAATCTGTCTAAACCATACATTTTCACGTAATAACATCTGTTACGTTTACTAATCATAGATTTAACTCTTGACAGTTGCTATTTAACTAATCTCTGCTTAACTTTGACTAGACTCAGAAATTTTTAACCAATCAGAGATCGCTCTCAAAGCCCAGTTAGTAGATTTTGCTTATATGGAGCCTGGACTAAGATGGGTGACCTTGGAGCTGGATAATCTTTAATATCCTCCAAAGTATCAGCTAAATGATGAAGACTCGCTGGGTACAATGGAAACAGTCATGGTAAACGACCCTGAGGGTATTTTTATTTTCTAAAATTATTCTTATGCTAATGACGTCCATTTAATTTGAAACAAATGAAATCATTTCGCCAGTATCAACTAAAATATATAAAGAAATGTTAGTGATGGATTGGTTACTAAGAAATATATTCCAAAAACTGTACCCTCGCTGCCCTGTAGACGACTGTCAAGCACTACAACGAGCAACCATACTTTTATTTATTTAGTCATTTTCTAGTTATTCTTCACAATTGAAGCCTAAAACCAAGATCGATTGAACAACAAATCAATTTGATTGCCTAACGGTGTTGTCCAACCATGTACAAGGTGGTTTAGTATAACACGCGCCAAATAAGTTGATCCGAAAAGTATCACGTGGTTAGACTGCGCGGTTGTATCGGCGTCCTCCCCACCTAGCACTCAATTTGGCTCAATTTATTTTCTTAATTAATTGGTTTTTCCTACCGTCATACAATGATTGTGGATTATTTACCTTTGCATATTATGGAATTTTGATGACTGATCAATTAAAATAATTATCAAGTTCAATTGAATATGTTATTATACTGATATAATATAATGAAACGATTGATTGCTTAGTCATGTTTTACATTCTTTTAATATAAAATGGAAGCGTTTTTCATTATTTTTAATTTTAACACTCCTTAAAACAACTGTAATTTAATTCAATAGAAATTATATAGGATTTGTTATGATCTATGGTTATGATATTGCTTAGGGCTGAGACTTTCAAGTTCCTCACAGAATGACAAAAATGTCAGTGCTATTCTAACTAAATAAATGCGAAAGTGTTTGTTTGTTTGTTTGTCCTTTTTTCACGTCAAAGCAGAGCAACGGATCGACGTAATTTTTTGCACTGAGATAGTTGGAGGGCCAGAGGGCTCGGGCTACTTTTTATTCAGCCAATCGCTCAGTATAAATTCTTATGTCAATTTAAAAATAACATCCACGAGAAATATAATTATTTCCATAATAATTAAGTCCTCGATTTATAAATATTAGTGGGCGATCTTATATAGGATAAGAAAGTCTCGGGTTTGAATCACAGGTGGCGAATAAAAAAAGAAACAGAAATGGTTAATATGTTAACCGCTGAACGGATTTGAATGAAATTTAAAGAGATAGTATACTTTCAATTTGCCTTTTAGTTGTGTATTTTATTAATAGATACTATTTCATTGTCCATATCTATACTAATATTATAAAGAGGTAAAGTTTGTGATGAGGTTGTAGGGGGTAATCTCTGGATCTACTGAACCGATTTTGAAAATTATTTCACCAATAGAAAGCTACTTTATCCCCGAGCGCTATAGGGTAAATTTTATTTTGTTCGAATCTTTTTTTTGCCGGGGGCGGAAAGCTAGTCAATCATAATACGATAATGCATACATAATATCGATCGTCATTAAATTTTCAGACCACCCGCAATGTCCAAAGCGTCCTTCCTGAGTGAGCTGCTTCAATACGCGTGGGCGGCAATGTGCGAGGTGAACGGGGTAAATATTTCCTATATTTTTCCTACTTTCCGAGGCGAAACCGTCGGCGTTCGCTAGTATTGTGGCGCCGACCCGATTGACCTTGGTTAGTTATCATGTAGTCGGCGCAAAACGCCTCTGTGCGGATGCTACGTGGATAGCGGCGCGGCGTGTCTTTTATCTCGCTCTAACGTGGATAAAATCAATACTGCCGTCATTTGTACGCTTCTAATAATAGAGGTTTGCACAAAAAGGTGATGCGCATATTACGACTAAGCAGGGCGCTGTTTTTTATTCTTATTTTTAAAACTAGATGCCGCGCAATGCTTCGCCCGTGTTTATTTCAAATGTCATGATATTGAAACAAAGCAGATTTTTAAGTATGAGCGCTGAAGCTTCATCAACATTTGTTTAGCCGTTTCGGTGCCTATTCTGGATATACCTGCATTAGGGCATGCATGCATGCATGAGTTCTAAAAATATATCTGTTGTTAAATATCGTGTAAATATTATTCAGTTAGAAGGTATATGTACGTCAGTATAATAACTCAATGGTAAATATCATATCCCAAGTCCCACTTCAATATATTTCAATAAATAATATTCAATTGCCGTTCTGTCTGTGATTTCAATACTATATCTTACTAGCGACCCCGCCCCCGGCTTCGCACGGGTACAATATGGGTTTACAACAATTTGATTGCATACATAAATACTCTTATAACTTTATCTATTAGAGATAGATATATACTACTTCGGACTTTTTTGTAGATCATTTTATTCTACACAATTCTTTCCTACATCATTTTATGATGTCTCTGACGGATTAGACAGCATACGCCATGAAAACTCTCTTTATTATCCTAAACGTGATAGGTCCATGATTAATACTCGTAAACCTTCCCAGTGAATTAACCTGTCTAATTGTGAAAACCGCAACAAAATCTGTTCAGCAGTTTTTGCGTTTTGTTTTCTTCTATACTATAATCTATACTAATATTATAAAGAGGAAATATTTGTATTATTGTATGTTTGTTACGAATAAACTCAAAAACTACTGGACGGCTTTTGATCATTCTTTGGCCATTGAAATGCTACATTATCCCTGAGTAACATAGACTATATACCATCACGGCATGACGACGGGAACGGGGTGGGCAGAGGTGAACATGACAAAAGCTATGTATGAAGTGTATAATATTATAAAGAGGAAAGATTTGTATTTTTGTGTGTGTGTATGTTTGTAATGAATAAACTCAAAAACTACTGTGCCGATTTCAAAAAATATTTCACCATTGGAAAGCTACATTCAGCCTGAGTGACATAGGCTATATTATATTCTCTTCTAAAACTCTATTAATGTAACTCAAGGTGTAAAAAAATTGCCTAAGAAATTCCTTACATCGCGTGCGCTGCGAAAACTATTGATGATAATATAGAGGTAGTGGTAGTGGTAGAGGGTAGGAGTAGGGGGTAGGAGCTTAAGTAGTGGTAGAGGTAGGGGTGGGGGTAGGGGTAGAGGTAAGTGTAGGGGTCGGGATAAGGGTAGGGGTAGGTATAGGGTATATTTTATTTAGTTCGTAAATATACACGGGCGAAGCCGGGGCGGAATGCTATATAATATGTAGTGATTTTCACGATACTGCAGAAACCGATTTTTTTTTGTTGGTTTATCCCAGTGTTTCCGTTAGGTTTGATATCGGGAAATGAAGAAATATTAATTTGAATATTTACACTTGTGTGTGAGTCATTCGGAATTGTTTGTTTTACAATACTGAATCATTTCTCAATTATAAAGTACTTACAGATTATATTGTGTCATTTGTGTCATACAATGGCATTGCAAAATCACAACATACATACATGTTCCAGTACCTTGGAACTGGTAGGGTAGACCTAGATTGTGGTGATTCTGTCATTTTTTTTTCTTTCTTCACGGGTTGCCTTACAGCTCTCGAAACCGTGTTACGGTTCCAGGGTACCTAGTGGAAGACCAAGTCTCCCTCGTTTAGCCGATGGTATTTGTGAGGCTATACCTGTTGAGGTATATTTAGATGGAAAATCCTCTAAGTGTTAATCTAATATTTGTATGTTTGTTCTCAAAATTACTGGACCGATTAGAAAAAATGTTTTTGCATTTGATAGCCCATTTCTTGGGGAAGGTTATCAACGCGTACGAAGTAGCGGGCAATCTGCGGCAAATGCGAAAGTTTGTCCGTCTTTAAACGTCAAAACGTAGCAACGGATCGACGTGATTGTTTGCACAGAGATAGCTGGAGGACATAGGCTACTTTTCACCTCGGGAAAATAACTTGTTCCCCCGGGAAAACGGATTTTTCCATAAACATATGTTTCTATCCGTGCGAAGCCGGGCGGGGGTCGCAAGTATAAAATAATTTATAATATTACTTCACTACATATTATTAAATCCCCTGCCGCGTCTGCCTGTCTGTCTGTCCCCTTTTCAAAACGAATAAACGGATTTTGTTGCGGTATTCACTATTAGATAGGATGATTCACCGGGAAGGTTTACGAGTACCTTCTTTGGACCTATCATATTTAGGAGCTGAGCATTAACAGCATAATAAATCAAGTCGGGGGGAAAAGTTAGCCCCAGCAACTTTTCATGGCGTTTGCTGTCTAATCTGTCAGAGATATAACAAAATAATGTAAGAAAGAATTGTGTAGAATGAAATCATCTACAAAAAAATGCCTAATATATATCTCTAATAGACAATTAGTTATAAGCGTACATGTAAATATTTAAATTGTTGTAAACCTATATTGTACCCGTGCGAATCCGGGGGCGGGTCGCTAGTTAGATATAAATTAAAAGCATCCTGTGAACTCCCGTCCTGGTTCCTCATGACAAAAAGTTAGCTGACATTGGCTGCCCCCTGGTATCTTAGCTTAAGCTACCTGGTAACTGGGTGGTCAGGATCCTAGGAATACATCAGTTAATAATCTTTTATAAGTAGGGTTTAGATTTCACAGGCCTTTGTTGGGCTTGGCCTTTGTTGACGCGATGTATTTGCGGACGCCCCAGATCCATCTAACGTAACTTTCTACTCGATCCGGTTTGGCGGCGTCGGCTATTGTTTTTATTTTAACGCCGGCACTGGGCATAGCATTAAAGAAAGTCCCTACCTGTGTTCAATCTCGATCATACGGCTAGCCGGAACTAAAATTTTCGGTGCCGGACTAGTGCGTGGGCTTCTTAAAGCGTGAGGTCGTGCAGTGCACCATGGCCTCATCTATATCGATCAGGACAAACCGTTGTATTGGGTCTTTGACCACATACTAATACGCGCGTCATTTCAAATATGAAATTACATTCTAAACAAGTCTGAGAAAACATTCGCCGCCAGCACGCTCTTATGGAATATGCTGCTACCTATTAAAGTGTATTTTTTTCGGCTTGTCTTATTTGGTAAATACACTTTGCATATCTTTTTATTGTAAAATTTTTAAATAAGAGTATAAAATATTAGTTCTTCAAATGTAAAATAGGTTAAAAATGTTAATTATTATGTAAATTTGTTAATATAACGTCTTTTAATGATTTTAAATGACAGTGCGTCGGTGGCCGAGTGGTTAAGACGTCTGGTATTAACTAGGCTGACCACGCGTTCGATCCCGATGGGGTTTTTAAATAAACACTTATGTACATAATCCGACAAACCACACTTAGAGGCTTTTCCATCTAAATATACCTCAACAGAACTAGGTACTCGTTTGGTATAGCCTCACAAATACCATCGACTAAACGAGGGAGACTTCGTCTTCAGCTGGGTACCCTTGAACCGTAACACGGTTTCGGGAGCTGTAAGGCAACCCGTGAAGAAAAAAAAACTTATTTATAAAAGACATGCAAAGTTTGTTTACCAAAATAAAGGCCAGTCAAAAAAAATACACTTTACGTTAGAGATGTAACAAAATCATACAGCACGTCGGTTATGTGCGGTTAGCATACTTAGGACCGCGACATATATCGTTTTCACTCGAATGAAGGCCAAAAACGACGGGTCAATGGCCAGCCAAGGAATGCCAGAGAAGGCCCGAGGGCACTAGAATGTCGGAGCAAATTGCCGATTTATCTTGTTAGGGTTGTACTATATAACGGGCGATATGTCTATTCCGCAAGATCAGAATCGACGTCCTGCATGATCTAAAAAAAGTCTGCAATGTATGAAAGATCGTTACTTGAGAACGGCTTGACCGATTGGGCTGATGATTTTTTTTGTTGTGTTGGTAATTTGTCGGGGTTTTTTTATGAAATATTTTTTTTTTGGAAAATCCACCGAAAAATTGGGAAATTAGAGAAGAACTGAAAGTGCTTTTTTCTATGGGATTTTTGTATGAACTCAAGATAATAATATGTTATCTAGTCTTTTATAGATAAGATATTTACGTAAAATTAGTTGTGTGTATTTTCTTTCAATATCTTTACAACAGACATAGTTGTTGTTCTTTTTAAAGTTCTATTACTTATGTGCAATTTTAAAATTTACAGGTAGAACCCTTTATGTCGCCTGTGGACCGCAAGGCATTTCCCCACTACGATGATTACGTAGTTCATCCGATGGACTTGAGTGTTGTTAAGGATAACATCATAGCCGGCGTCTATAAGAGTACAGAAGCCTTTCTTGGCGATATACAATGGATACATCATAATAGTATAATATTTAATACCGGTGAGTAACGAGGTGTACTCTGTAACGATGTCCACATTTATCTAGTTTACGATATGGCACTGTGATTTGTGATGTGATTTTACAAAAATCGTGTGATTATTAATCTAGCACGCTTGGCCTTGAACAGAACAGGTGGCAAGATTGGATTTGTCACTTTCAAATGTCTATTATTTTAAGAAAAAGTACGGACGCCGGCTTTATTTGCCCTCAGAAGCACAAAAAGTCTAGTAATACTTAACATTTTTTAGCTCGATAGAGAGGAATTTCATGGAACTTAGTTTGGAAACTATGAAGATATACATATAGGTCCTATTTCATTTATCGTGTGTTTTAATTTTTATTATATCACAAAAGTATGCGTAGGAGGCTAGTTAACGCTCTTTTTACTATCAGGGACACCTACATAAATAAGTATGTGATGGTTTTGCTAGAGATATTATATCGAAAATAATTCTTGCCAGTTGGTCTTATTTTATTTTAAAATGGCGCATGGTGCATATGACCCTGTAATTTACGCCTAGAGTTGCCTTGCTTTTGCCCCCTCAAACCAAATCCTGTCTATTGCCATGTAAATAACTGTTTTTTAACTAATATTTTTCCAGTTCATTCAAAGTTAAGCGCGGCTGCTAAGGCGCTAGTTCGGGCGTGTCGTTTGGAGATAGGTGAGCTCGAGGCGTGTCCTGAGTGCTACGCGGGGGCGCATGCGCGACAAACCACTTGGTTTACTGATGTCTGTGCCAATCCACACATTCTGCTGTGGGCGAAGTTGAAGGGTATGATATCCTAACTAATATTATAAATTACTAGCGGACCCGGCAGACGTTGTCCTGCCCAAACGTTGGCTTGCCTGCACTACCCCTACCCCTACCCTACCCTACCCCTACCCCTACCCTACCCCTACCACTACCCTACCCCTACCCTACCCCTACCCTACCCCTACCCTACCCCTACCCTACCCCTACCCTACCCCTACCCTACCCCTACCCTACCCCTACCCTACCCCCTACCCCTACCCTACCCTACCCCTACACCTACTCCTACTCCTACTCCTACCCCTACCCCTACCCTACCCCTACCCCTACCCTACCCCTACTCCTACCTCTACTCCTACCCCTACTCCTAGGCAAAATTAAGTTTCGCGAAGCCGACCAAACTGAAAATCAGTACTACTAATGATCTATTAAATTACTTAAATTACATTTTGTGACTATTCAATTTGGTCGCGTTCGCGATATTATCACTTTTGTTGAGTGTCGGAACGCGACATTAGATTCTCCAACACGCACGCGAATTTTAACTTTGTGCGGTGACATTAGGAACACATCTACATTGCATAGACAACAATGAGTGCTTTTAATTTAAAATTAACTTTATTGAATAGCAATAAGGTTCAAATTGACTCTGTTATTATGGGAAAAAGAAAAGGGCTGTTTTTAGGGGTTTTTCGGCAATTATTCGAATTGTCTCACCTTTAAAACCTTCCCTGGATATCTAGGAATTTAAGACTAAAATCAGCCAAATCGGTTCAGCCGTTTTCATGTTATGTCGTGACAACGGAAAACGGGTTTCATTTTTATATATATAGATTTGTATTTCGTTCGTTGGCTTGTACTTCTTTCATGTCAAATCAGAGCAACGAATCGACTTCATTTTTTTGCACCGGAAATACTTCGGGATAAATTCTTATTTCACATTTAAAAAATTTCGGAAACGGCGGAAAGGTAGTACAAATAAATAAAATTTAAGTGTCTGTCTGTAATATTAAAATTAATACATGTAGTACACACAAACACACACACACACACACACACACACACACACACACACACACACACACACACACACACACACACACACACACCTTAATGGCCTTGCGGTGTGGCCAGATACACCAGTAACAGTGTCCACTTTTTGCCATGCATACATCTAAGTGGTTATAATATAGTTCTTGATCGATACTGAAGTATAGATATTTGTCCAGAAAAGTCGCCGAAACGGCTGAATGGATTTTGGTGAAATTTTCAGGGACCAAAGTGAGTATTTAGACTTAAAACCTGTTTTCTGTTTAATCAGGCTATCTCAAAAAGAATATTGGAAATCAAATTAATACGGGCGAAGCCGTGGGCGGCCTCTAGTTTATATAATAATGTATTGTAAATAATAAATCAAACAACTAAAATTCATTTATTTACATAGTTTTGTAAATGCGTTTGTATAATCAAACTTATTACAATTTATATGTAATTTTTCAGGTTTCCCCTACTGGCCAGCCAAGGGAATGTCCGTCAATTCACAAGGACTAGTAAATGTAAGATTTTTTGGGGCGCACGATCGCGCCTGGGTGTCCTCTAAGGACTGCTACCTCTACTCTATCCAAGACCCGAATGGATTTCGAACTAAACGGCCGGACATTTTGCAAAGTGTGGAGGTAAGCCGCGTCAAATATTCTATTGAGATTATTAGAAATCTGGCACATGGCCTCGTTTTGTGAACCAAGTAGTAAATGGACTGTGGAGGAATTAACTTCAATTCAATATATGCAAACCAATACAATGCACCTATTGTGCTTTAATCGACTCCTCGTGCTTCGGAGGGCAAGTAAAGCCTGTTCTGTTCAATATGGCCAACTGCTAAAAAGTGGAAATTGTTACTGATGTCTCTGGCCAAACCGCAAGGTATAAAGGCCGTGAAGATGTGTGTTGTACAATTATTTCTAGACAAATGTAATAATGCACTAGGAAGGGCTCTCCTATAAAAGCCTTTTTTAATAATTTTTTTTTTCCACGGGTTGCTTTACAGCTCCCGAAACCGTGTTACGGTTCCAGGGTACCCAGCGGAAGACCTAGTTTATTCTGTTTTTTATTATTATTAATAATTCTGGATGGCCCTGATTCAGTAATAGACTCGTCTGTCACCTATCATCAAAATGACGAATGGAAGAGGAACGTATCTCTACCAGACACTTCGGGTGCCAAAACGCAACCATCGTAAAGTGACAAATTGCGAATTTTATTAATATTTTCATATGTACTAATATTATAAAGGCGAAGACGGTTGTATGTGTGAAGGTGCTAATCTCAGGAACTACCAGTCTTATTTGAACAAATATTTTTGCCGAGCAGTAATTATAAACGTTAACCAATTTAGCATTCTCTAGTCTAGGTGGAACCGGGGCGGATAGCTTAATGTTATATTATGTACTGTAAAACTAATTCATTATTGTTTTTAGGAGGCTGAATTTCACATCAGGAATATTGCAAAGAAATTTGGCAGCTTCAAACATGCATGTTTCAAAACACCGCTGGACGTAGCCAATTTGAATAACCAAATTAAGGAAATGGTATGGTTTTAATTTTTTTTATGTTCACTGGTTGCCTTACAGAAAAAACCGTATTACCGGCACCTCATTTAGTATTTTTTATCGCTATGATTCTCCTTAATTTTATAGAATTTATTGCGTCCGTGTAAAACATTGGTTACCCCATAAAATATCCTCGAAATGAGCACAATTTTTAAAGGAGGCCTAATTTAGAGCTACTTTATTATTTAGTTTATGTCTGTTGAACGAGTTTTGAATCTAATATAAAGTTCGTGGTACGGCACCAGATGGTAGTAGATGCCTTTAGTTTCTGTCTAACATAATGTTCACTAAATTGTTACTTGTCTGTCATTTTTTTTTGTTATTAGTCCTTAGGTTGGAATTGTATGCAGCGACCGAGCCACGATTCGACACTTGCCATATGATTGAGATGAGATTGTTAAGTCACTCCCAAATATATAACATTCCAACAGAAAAACTGCATATTATAGAATTCTTCTATCTATTCTATTCTATTCTAGATACCATTGTACCAGAATGACACTAAAGGAGAACTAAAGAAAGACGATACACCAACAACGTTGTCTCCAGGAAGAAAGAAGGTAGGTTGCATTCTTCTCTTATTAATTTTCAACTACAGTAGAACCTCGATTATCCGAATCAATTGGGACCGAGACAAGTTCGGATAATCGAAACGTGGGATTTTTGGGGCGAGATCATAAAAAAACACCTTTTTACATGTACATATATTAAAATTTGACATACATATTAACGTATATGTATTTTAAACAACTGAAAAATTCGATAGCTTTTTTATTTTTCATAAAATCGTCGCCGTGGCAGCGAGCAACTAATGTATCCTTCGCGCCAACGTTACTAGTCATCGTTCGGATAATTGAGGGTTCGGATGTTCGAGGTTCGGATAATCGAAGTTCTACTGTAATTTAAAATGAACAATAAAAAACAGACTTATTTCATTTTTACAGTTGAAAAGAAGAAGTTTGTCCAAAGGTTCTACGTCAAAACTAGACAGGTATGTAGCAATATAAAGTCAAGTATTTTGTCGGATATGGGAAATTATACAATTATTTATTTTTGGGGACCTTTGCTCATTTTGCCTGAAAACAAATTGGGATGTTTTACTTTGGTTAAGTCCGTACATTTCATAAATTGCATTTTAACGAAATGATGATGTATGTAAAAGTGTGGAATGAATTAAATTGAAATGGGAATGTTGACATGGTTTGGATATATTGAACGAATGAGTGATGAAAGAATGCCAAAACAAATATATAAACCGAGAGGACCAACAAGGAAAGGACGACCAACATTCGTTAACCTCGAAAATCGACATAATTATGTGATTAAGGGTCCTTGGCAGTCGGCCATCTTATTTCTGTCAAAAATATGGCAAATCTCAATTAATCCAAAGACTTCTAAATAGCCATTTAAAACCCTAAAAATATTAAAAAATATTGCTTAATCCCATTTAAAATAATAAATATCAGCAATTTGAGTTAAAAATGTTGTATAAATATACTAATTTTTTTAGGATTAATTGAGATTTGCCATATTTTTGACAGATATAAGATGGCCGACAGCTACGGATCCATAAAAAAGGCCAAGTACGCATTACTAAAATTAGACAAACAGAAACAGAAAATTAGATGAAACAAGAAAAGTATACAATTATAGAGAGATGTAATAATAAGTGGTTGTTGTATGTCTGTATAAAGTCTTATAACTTCACAAGATATTTTTTATACTTGCAGCACTGCGACTGAAGATGTTGCACCCCCTGTGTTAAAGAAGAAATTAGCTGATGAAACCGAAAAATCTAACGAAAATAAAGAGAAGTTAGTACATACTTATATTTATTTAAGTTTTAAAGTATTTTTATATTGTTTAGGTAGTCGATACAATACAATAGACTAAACCACTTGCATGAGGTCAAATTATTAAAAGATTCTACATATAAGAGAACTAACTACGTTTTTAATATAAACTGAACTCAAATCTAAATTATCAATTACTAGCTTTCCGCCCCCGGCTTCGCCCGTGTATATTTACGAACAAAATAAAATATACCCTATACCTACCCCTACCCTTATCCCTACCCCTACGCCTACCTCTACCCTAGCAGCATAGGGATGGCGGGAAAATTTAGGATAAATTATACATAATGTGCTATTCTGATGTATGCTAAAACATTGTAAAGTTTCATCAAAATCCGTTCTGTAGTTTTTAAGTAGGTATAATATCGGAGCCAGATCTTCACAACCATATATAATACAAAAACACGTTTAAGGCTGGTTTAGTCGGGATCATTCCTATCGAGCCTGTGTAGGATTTCGGCTTCTATTTTTGGAACGTTATCCGACTGTCCTTTTACAAATCCTTCTTGCATGGTGTATTTTAATACACTTCACTTATGATTATATATATTATGTGAAATAGAAAGGGAGAAAATGAATGAAAAGATAAAAATAAATGAAATGTAATATGTAATATCAAAAATATAACGTCGGTGTGGTCGGGCGCACGGATAACGACTCATTTGCAGCGTTCGCTGTTGTATTGTGACGTCACGCGCTATTCGGACCATTAGCGGGCGATTCAAGATACGTGAAATTTCAAATGCTTATAACTACGAAACTAATATGTATAATTAAACGAAATAAAAAATAATGTTATCTTTGGGATTAGGGCTTGGCTTGGATATAAATTTCAAACGATTATCTCAACCTTGTGTTTTTGTTCATTGAAAAAAAGGCCCAATTTTCAATCAAAAAAGTTGACGAACAAACTTTTGATTTTTAAATTTTTTAGGGCGGCTTTTTATTCGTTGAGACCTCTACTTTAAGATGGGGTAAAAAATATATGGTTACAATGGAAAAACATCGATAAAAAATTCAATTTTTTAATATCGATTTTTCCCAAAACTTTACTTATCTTTATCTTTCTTTGTACTGATGTTTTGAAAGTCATGCAAAACTTGATATTTAATGTTATCTTTACTAATATTATAAAGAGGAAACATTTGTAAGTTTGTTTGTAATGAATAGGCTCAGAAACTACTGGGCCGATTTTAAAAATTCTTTCACCATTAGAAAGCTACATTCTTCGTGAGTGACATAGGCTATATACCATCACGGCATGACGACGGGAACGGGGTGGGCAGAGGTGAACATGACAAAAGCTATGTACGAAGTGTATGTTTGCCAACATTCTGAAATAGACACGTACGAAGTCGTGGGAAACAGGGTAGGGGTAGGGGTAGGGGCAGGGGCAGGGACAGGGGTAGGGATAGGGGTAGGGATCGGGGTAGGAGTAGGGGTAGGGTTAGTGCAGGCTAGCCATTATCTATGAGTGCTGTAGGGTATATTTTATTTTGTTCGCAAATATCCACGGGCGAAGCCGGGGGCGGAAAGCTAGTATAATATATAAGGGAACTTTATGTAACTGTTTCAAGTTCGGACTGCTGAAAAAATTTGTTTAAACAAATATTTTTTTATTTATTAATTTTTTCCTCGATTTCTTGGCTGTTTTGGCGATTTCCTAAATTTTCCCGCCATCCCTATACTGCTAAGAATTTTTCAGATTTTTGGACTCTCAAAAGCGCTTTGGCACTGGTCTATTTCATATAGTTTACAGCAAAACCTAAAAGAAAATCCTGTCATAAAGTTCTGACTGAAAAAATGGTACGGAACCCTCAGCGCGCGGTTTATTTAAGAAATAAACCGACTTTGACCGATTTGAAAAATTATTTTCACTTATATGAAGCTACATTATTCTTGAACGAGGGAGACTTGGTCGCTGGGGTTTCGGGAACTGTAAGGCAACCCGTGAAGAAAAAAAAACTTGATGAGATTAAGAAATTAGGTTTCGTGTAATCAACTAATATTTGTAACTAAAAGCGAAGGGTTGTGATTTTCTCGCGTTTCAAAAGCTAGTGAAGATAGATTTAGGATACACAAGAAACATACAATTTTATTGATGAATATGTAATATTATTTCAGAAGTATAGTAAATACACCTACTAAAGAGAAAGAAAAGGAAAATAAAGATCAGGAACCGAAAGAGAAGGCAAAGAAAGAGAAGGTGAAGAAAGAACAGGAAAAGATAGAACAGGAAAATAAAGAACAGGAAAATAAAGAACAGGAAAATAAAGAACAGGAAAAGAAAGAGAAAGAAAAGAAAGAGCAGGAAAATAAAGAGCAGGAAACAAAAGAAAAAGAAGCGAAGGAGAAGGAAACTAAAGCAGTCTCAAGAAAAAGGCGAAGATCCGTCCTTGAAGAAGCAACACTTACTATTCTTGAAAGTAAATCAAGCAAACGAAAACGTATTGGGACTTCTGATAATGTACAAGTGGACAGAGCAAAAGCTACAAGTACTCCTATAAAACAAAAGAAGTCTAAAGACGCCGCCAATGTTTGCGACGGGGACGTGGAAACTGAGATACCTAAAATAATAGTTAATAGAACTACATTGAAAATAATCAAACCGAGAAATAAGGCCAAAGCTGACAAAACTCCCAATACAAGCACAACAACAGCGGACGATCCTACACTGAAGTCAGCTAAGAAAGAAACTCCTAAAAATGTTAAACTAGACGTTCAGACGTGGTTCTCACAAAAAACAAAAGACACTGAAGTCAAACTGCGCGCTAAGCCAAAGCAGTATAAGGTTTCGCCAAAAATGAACAAAAAAGAAAATGAAAAAGCCGCCAAAAAAGTATCGGAAGACAATGCTAGTACCAGTGCTACAAGTTCTAAGGAGCAAGACAAGCTTCAGACAGGGAATACAAAGAAGAAGACAGTCGAAAGTGGCACCCTATTATCTATTTTGGCGCGCCAAAGACCCCAAATTCAAGTTACCAACTTTCCGACCATTAGCGACGTCCGCAGTCTTTCCTCACCTGCAAGTTCTACTTCTTCTAAGGACAACGGTCCCGCTGACATTACAGTCCCGGACAAACCACCGGTCCCTAAAAGTCCACCCATACGGACAGAAGGACGCGTAGGGGTGCGCTCTTTCGCTAGAATGACCTCACCCCCAAAGGAAACACCCAATACAAGAACACAAAGAGGGAACAAGGATAATACCGTAGTGCACATCAAAATGGAACCAATAGATGCGGAGGAGCAGCCCGAAAAGATCGATTTTTGGAAATCTATTCATCTCCGCCCGACCAAAACCGCTCAACCGGTCATTCCAACGGGACCTCCACCTCTAAACGTATACAAGAGTAACAGCTCGACAGCGAAGGTTCCAGTAGAAATTGCCCCCAGAGCTAAGAAGTCTTTCCCACTTCCTAAGAAAGCTGGAGAGGACAAAGATTTGAATAGGAAAGATTCAATGGTATATATACCTGTGCAACCACCGGCTACAAATGCGCCGATAAGACCAGCCCCGGCAAAAACGACGCCGGTTCGCATCAACGGGCCTATCTCAACTCCGGTCTCTATGGCGAGATTAGCAAAGCCGATTACCACAAGTACCCCAACATGTAAGTAGATTTTTTTATTACTCTATTTTAACTTGTTTTTACCGCCAATCCATTATTTTTTCGCTGCCAAAAATAAACACAGTCACGAATCCGATAGCGTCATATGACATCGCCCTAACGTTAAACGTTCAACCAACAAAAACCTGTTTTGTCCATTTAACCTTTTTGATACGGCACGCCATCGTACGTTTTTGTAGTCGCAGCATAACAGCCCCCTGACAACGTACAATAGAAGCTTCTATTCTCTCGGAACGCTAAATCCTAATATTATATGCAGAAACTTATAACCGAATTATAATATTTATATGAAATTTATGCGCAGCCCATAAGCTCAATTTATACATTTTAACTACATATTTAAATAATAAAAAAACCGAAAAACAAATAACCACAAAATGGGCAGACGCTAACTTTGCGTTGAAGACAAAATTACATAAATACGCTTCGTTTTCTAGATGGAGTTTATACTTCAAGGAATTTGTATACAATAACTTTATAAACTCCTTGGTTTGGTCATAGTGAAGGACAGTTTCGTTAGGTCACGTGGTTGTATTTCAGTCGGTTCCAAACATTTAAAGTTATCTATTCTACATTCTTCTTTTTTTTTAGTACTTGAAAAACAATAAGCCTAAGTTGCACCATTTAACTTTAACGGCAGCAAAATTATAATCTACTTTCTAGCACAATTTACTTCAATTGACAACAGATTTAACTTTTATTACAGTAATGCTACCATTCAACAGCATTCAATGTTATTGTTTTGGTTGCTATTTCGTTACTATAATGCAATATAATTTTACAGCTATGAACGTGGTGAACCCATTGCCGTCGACAGTAGTATCGTTGCCGACTGTCGTATCGTCCAGCATCGCTAACAATACAGTGTCGACGCCCACTATAGCCCCGGCGACTGTACGCACTGTGCCACTCATAACCACTGTCAACGGGCAGTGGACGCTTGCACTACAGCCGATGATGTCTGTTGGGAATCTTGATATGGTAAGTTAAGAACACGCCTTATGAACTTCGTTCCATACTAAATTACATGCTGCAGCAGTAATTATTATAAATTCGTGTAATTTATCTTTTGGAACACCCAACCTATATCAAAATACTAAATAAGTCATCTTCGCTATAAACAAGCAAGCAAGAGTGAGGAAGCGATGCGGTGCGGGCTTAGAGTATACATTCCGTAGGTGGCGGCAAACGCAAGCGGTGATTTCTCCGCCCGCTGGTTGAATTGTCAAGGTTGGCATGTCGTCATGCGTAGGTATCTTGCGTTAAAACTTGGTGAATCGGCGGCGCCAGTAAGAAAGATTCTCTATCAACTTTGCCTTTAGTTTGTTTCTAGGGCAGCCGGAAAAACGGATTTACGGATTATTTACGTATTGTATCTCGTTTCTTAGTACGGGGTCTCAGTTATATTTATTTTATTTATGGATGTTTCATTTTGGATGTGATCCTCATCTGGGACCAAATCAAAATGAGCCTTTGTTTGTAATATATTAAATTGTTTTTGGCAGTTTCTTGACAACTTAGGTAGGTAATAATATTCTCAATATTGCTGCTGGAAGGCGTTTAATAAATTGATGATTAGAAATACATTTTAACATTTGTATATTGTTATTTTGCAGAATCCGATAGGCCCGATGGTGAATGGTGTGACAAATAGACCGCTAGCTCCCGCCACAGTTTCGTCCACATACGTCAACAACATTATGGTTAATAGTACAACTGAACCCAACACACTCAGTGAGGTAACGTCCTATAAACTTATTTATAACTAACTTTCCGCCCCGACTCCGCTCGTGGAGCTTCTTATACTGCCATATCTTCGGAACCCTTTAAAATATCGAGATGAAACAAAGCTCAGATTCTAAGTTATGATATCCCAAAAATACATTCAATAATGTATGCTTAAGCAAATAAGCATGGTAAAAATAGCATAGATATTGGAACTAATTTAGAAACACAGATACTAGTTTTTGTTTATAGAGTATATAATATCAGTAGAATTAGAATTTGTTATCACAACTTCGGCACCGTTTGAGGTGTCACAGTAAAATAAAGTTTACCCTAATTCCAAGGTATAATAATTTTTTATTTTATATTTCGTAATGTTTCTTCAAAGTTATCATACGATTTACGCTGTTTTCAGCTTCCAAGGTTGCAGCAGAGGCCACTAATGAACCCGTTCGATCCTTCAACTCAGATCGGTGATGTACCCGTGCCTTCCGCCGCTGGACAAGTTACTGCGAAAATCAACCAAAACGCTGTCAAGGTAATGAAATGTTGAACTGCTAAATTTTGAATCAAAGTACACGTACAAAACGTACTTGCATGTACATTGCCGTTGTTATCATAGGCCGGGCATTTCTGGTCGTACATTGTTGGGTAGGTCATTATCTATTTATTAATACGTGAAGATATAATTTTGTACCTCAATCAACCTGCAACAATACCTGATTTATTTTAAATGAATTATGGTCGAATGGTCAAAGAAGAATCACTAATTCTTAGAAATTTGGTAAACATGTCAATGCGTTCCAAATAAGTTTATATGTTATGTTACTAATAATAGAAATACGCCTAAATAAGTTATTCAGAACTTGCAAACTATTCAATTTGGTAGGTTTATAAGTATAGGTAATTATGGACATGAATTGTCACCATCAACATTTGAATTTCAGTTCTTTGAAAAAAAATAAAAATATCCTTTTTCCACTAAAATCCATGAAAATCGTTTCCTAGTGCATATTTTAGTACATATTTATTTATCATATCTTTTTTACAGTTGGCAGATTTCTTCCGAACACTCCTAGAGGACTCTATAGAGAAACTGGACGGCCCGGCCGAGCAGGCGACGCATCTCAAGTTACAAATAGAGCAGATGCGGTGGAAGCATCAACAGGAACTACAGGAACTGAAACATAACCACGGTAAGATTGGATAGTTATTGGGCGCAGGTTCAATGCAAATAAATATAATTGAAGATTTCTCTGTGATTTCTAAATTAATATCAATATTCAAATGGGATGTGCTATTTACACGATACTGAAGCATAAATGACGGAAAGATATAATTTCTAGTATTTTATGAATCGCTTATTTATTTTCACAGAATTGATGTTGCTTGAAATTCGCTCGTCCATAGAAAAGGATAAATCTCGAATAATTAGAGAAACCCGACGGACGTGCCAAGTGGAACAAGAAATTGCTGTCAGTCAAGCTAAATCTAAACAATGGTAATTATGTATGTTAAGCCCAAAGATTGAAAAGCGGTTGAGCGAAAAAAATCTGCCACAACTCGATTGTGGTAATTGAAAACGGGGCCATAGCTCTTTTAATATTTAACCACAACGCGTTGTGGTAATGAGGAACGTGGCTGTGGACAGTATTTAGTAAAGCCGTAAATATCTAAAGGTGCCCACACATTTAAACCTAGATTTAAACGATCGAAATCGACTACATGCTCATCCAATTCTTGAACGAACGGTCTGCTGTCCGTTTTCAAATCATCGTGTCTGTGGTCGATTTCGAAGTCGGACAGATCCCGAACTGATGTCCACGCACATACACACGCATTACACAGATATTGTTACTCGCATCTAGATCATCCGGCGGACAGACCGAAAATTTTCGGTTAGATCCGCCGACTCTAGTGGGTTTTAAGGATACAAATTCTTTATTAAAATTTGTGTTCTCCAATATATGACTACCAATTTTTTAAACTCACTAATGCCCTTTTCACATGACACAAACACATCCCCTCTTACAAAAAAATAATTAAATACGTCTTAAACTCGTGTTTTAGGTAAATTATATTTAAAATCATACTACAAATCGGTGTTTTGAGCATGTCTAGTGTTAAACACTTTTAAAACTCTTGTCTCAATTTAGACACCCGAGTTTAGTCTTTGTTTAGTTAGTATTTTAGCGTTTATTTTGACGTTTGTAGGTACCTAAATATAATTAAATTTATATTACTTTTGTAGTTTGTGTCCGTTTTCTTACTTTCTATTATATAAGCACACTCTTTTAGACTCCTCCCAAAATGTTTTACAGAAAAATATATTTATTTATTAATAGTTACCAATCTAATCTTCTTGCGACCAATTTTCACCTCGTTTGCGATAAACTGTAAACTGGTGCATAATAGGAGGTAATAAAACACAAGTTTTAGTTTAAAAACAAAGCGCATGCAATAATGATTTGAATGATATTGTTTTATTCGAGTTAATTTTTGTACTATAAAATAATAAATACTATTTTGTAGTACAAAAATTAAACATATTTTTTACATGTTTAACAGTTTTTTTTGTGGTAACAGCCAACATGTTTACGACAAAAATACTGTTTCCTTGAATGGAAAAGACAAAAATAATTGTCGGTGAGAGATGGAAACATCATCCTTACTACTTATGACGATATGTTGTGTTCGTGTCGTGTAGCGACGTGTGAATAGGGGCTGAATATTTGAATTTAGTTCTGTTAAGTCAAAGCCAACTCAATTATCAGTCACTAAGGCTTTTTAACTTAGAATTTGTATTTGACCCGTCATATCCAATATTAATTGCACGTATAAAATGATCACAATATATTTGTAGGTGCGCCAACTGCCGGCAAGAAGCCCAATTTTATTGCTGTTGGAATACATCGTACTGCGATTACTCATGCCAAAATGCTCATTGGATGAAACACAGTCCGGTGTGCACGCAAAAGAAAACTAAGGTAAATTTAAAACTATTTTTTATTGAGCAAATTTTTATATGGACATTGGTTCTATTTTATATTTTGGATGTATGTATGCTATATATCACCGATTTTTTTTATGTTACCAACCAAAATATGCCTAATATTGATTGTTTTTACACAAAAATCACATCTTTACGGCCTTTATACCTTGGGGTATGGACAGAGACATCAGTGACATTGTCAACATGTAAAGAACCTTGTGCCAATTTCTGATAGTGATGAACATATTATAAAAATTAAAATCTATATATTTTTATTTTGCGTACCATACAAGAATTCAGATTTTAACATCTTGCGTTATTATTAACATCCATGAATGCGCGCGACTGGCAGAACAAAATATAGTCCTCCAGTCGCACCCGCTATGACCGGCCCATAGAGATGCTATTTCACGCTCAGCTTGAAGGACCCCAGATTTATATTTATTCCCTTTTTGTATTTTTCAGGACAACAATGGCAAAGAAAGGAGAATAAATCCAATGGATAAAAGACTTCAACTCTTTGACGTGAGTATTTGAAGTTAATAAATAGCATAATACAATAGAGCAGGGCCAAGTCGAGCCTCTTATTTCTCACGCCAGAATTGTAATTTCTATTTTTTTTTCATTTCACTAAATAAATTAAGTATGTACCTACATATTTTTAATGATTTTAGAGAACTGTAAGATCTTCCGTTTTTTGTGTGACCCCTTTAATTTCTTTTTGTGTTCAATTTATCCCATAATCCAATGAGCCTTTTTGGTTTACAAATTAGGTTCAAAATGGTGTAATTGTACTGCGGACCGACTCAAAAAGCATAATTTATTTGATTGTTTTATTTTTGTTGTATTTTACAGAAAGCTGGTTCGTCATTCGTAACAGTTGGTGGGAAAACTGTCGCCCGATCGTTAAATCAATGTCCAACGAGCCAATCCTTATTAGGTAATAGGTACTTTATTTATTACTAGCATAATATACATCCTAACCTAATACAATGTCTGTAATTATTTTTTAATTAAAAAACAATATAATTTTTCTATTTTTATAGTTTCAGAGTACCCCATACTGACCGTTATCTATGTTACATTCTATATTCTAGTAACTAGACTAATGACTTTAAAGTATGCCCAAATTATATTTTTCTTGTTGTATATTTTTAGTGAACATGGGTGACGACCACAGCAACCAGGCCCCCGTTAAATGTTTAGCGTACACGCCGTCTTCGTCGATGCTAATGAACAATCAGGTAAATGATACCGAATGATGGGTAATTTTTTTATATCAACTAAAATAAACATAGTATGTGGGTACAATCAGGAGCAGCGTTGTTAGGACATTCGCTTGCAATTTGAAACTTTCATATTGTTTCATATCTAAAGCTCAATGACATTCAATTAGATATGATCCAATCAGATCAAATCACAACTGACATAGCTTTCTTCTTCTTCTTTTGATATATTATGGCAACAGTGCTGACTTGTCGTCGCAATTCTGCCAATGTTCAGTGCTTGACATAGTTTTCATTTTCGTTTTCATGTCATTTTAAAGTGTCAAGCGAAATTTTTTTCTAGTGGTCCTTGCAATTTTGCTCCTGATAGTACATGAAGCAATAGAAGTATGTCTGATTGAGGGAAGTCTAAATACTTTACTAGCTGTGCCTTGCAGTTGCACCCGCGTTAATGGTTAACTGCTCAGCTCCTTTGGGTCGTAGCATGATGTTATATAGCCTATAACCGTCCTCAATAATAAATTGTCCTATGAAATGGAAATTTTTTTTTTCAATCCGACTGGTAGTTAGCACGTTCCAACAAACAAACTCTTCAGCTTTATTATTATTAGTATTCTAACATAATGTATTTTTTTCTTCTACCTGGCTGTTTTTGGAAAAGATGGCGTCCAATCGGTTAGTACATTTTGAATTTTAATATTTAATTATGTTGAGACGTTATTTGCTCTTTATGGTGGTTGTTCAGTATTAAACGTGACATTGCTGACAATTTTGAGTCTCATTCTGTTTACCTAATAAGTTTAGTAGTAGTAATAACTTTACACCCAGTTTCTGAAGGGTTGATCAAAAGTTAATCTACGATTAATAAACATGACGATGGACAACATTTCATTTTTTTAATCACCCATTTTTATTACTTTAATTAAAAATATATTAAAAAATAAGTTACACGTATTTTTATATTTTATTTTTGGTTGAGTTTTTATATTTTTAATTTAATTATGAATTTTTATAAATTCTGAGGACTTATAAACTAAAAACCTTAGCTAGGATTAAAATTTAGAAATATAAACTGTCACCCAAAGAAAGTGACAGATAGTGTCAGTCAAGCCACAGAGTATACGTTATAGAAATGCAAAGAGTATAATATACCGTGTTCCAAATAGGTGTTGCCGTAGCCGGAACTCAAATCGCCTACAACATTATTCATAATGTATATAATAATACTAGCTTTTGTCCGCGGTTTCACTCGTAAATATATTTACTGTGATAGCCCATTCGAAACTAGCAAAACTTCCAAAAAAATATTATATAAAAGAAGTATTTTTATAATTATATTTAAAGAATAATTATTAAATTTAGCTTCAAATGGAATAAAAATGGGTAAAATTAATAGAAGGCAACACCTGAGTTCAATAACTAACACTCTGCCAACAGACATTAGTATTTTTAAATTAGAGGGTTAGCACAGATTAGGGCACCTATTAATCCTTATTTTTCAATATTTCAGTATTTTTAAAATAACTCGAAAATTAAAGGATATAAAAAATGAAAAAAATGAAAAATAAGCTTTCTAGCATGTAATCTCCAAACGGTTTTCGAATTTTGGTACCTTACGAAAAATGAAATGTTGTCCATTGTCAAAAATGTGTGTAAACAGTTGTTAATTAACTAATCTCTGATTAACTTTGACAAGCTTTTCAGAAAATGGGCGTAAATCTACTAATATTAAGTATAAAATATATAGATTGAACTACTCCAATGTCACGAACCATTTCATTTTTAGCGTTAGTACTACTGTTATCCGAGGTCAATTTAATTCATATTAACCAATTTGACACACGTGGCCACTTGCACATGCCATCGTTTTATAGAGTCTTCTGTATGTTAATACTATTGTATATTCTGTAGTTTAGTGCTGCCGGTACGGTAAGATATTATTTTCCCCGGATAAAAAGTAGCGTGTATCCAGCCCCCCAATTATCACTTGGGGAAAAAACATGTCGATCCATCGCTCCGTTTTGACGTCAAACGAAACCAGTAACTAATTTCGATGGAGGAAATATCTTTACTTGTATGATACCAAACACACTTTCGCATTTATAATATTAGTATAGATTGGGATATATTTTGTTTAAATTAAGGTTATGATTTGTTTTTTTTTTCACAGATGAACTCTACTGACGATGCTGCAGGCACAGTGGTGGTCTCTTCTGGATACCTGGTGGTTGGTAACACGTCGCCTACTAAACAGACTGTCTCACTCAAATAGTAATATTGATAATAATCTACGAGAAACGTGTGTGTATTTTGTGTTATATACAATTTAATCAGTTAATAAGTTGGCTCCTCTATTACTTGTTCCTCGATACTAAAGCCCGAATGATGACTTCTCTTGCTTTGGAGGATACATATAATATAACAAAAGTGATTACTGCAGCCCCTTTAAGTGTGATTGTTTTGTTTAATATAGACAACTTTAGACCCGCGATGCGAATATGTAAGGGTTTTTTTTTACTCGGGTTAAGGGCTGTTGGTCAAGGTCTCTTATAACTGTCAAAAATAGCCATAGTTTCCAAAACGCAAAAGCAAATAGTTAGAACTCTTAATAATGAAAATATGTCTTGATCCAATTTAAAATAATAACTATCAACTGTGTGGCACGGAAATGTTGTATAAATAAACTTTTCAGGATTAACTGAAATTAGCCATATTTTTGACAGATACAAGATGACCTTGACCAATGGCCCTTAAAGGTGTGGCCACGCAGTAATGTCTAAACGTCATTTATTTATTGCTGATATTGCATGTGACACAAATCTATGCACACGGGTTACTTCAATATTGTATTGTTTTTTTAAACACGATTCAAAATGGTCGTGATACGTATTTTATGTCAAATGCTGTACATGTTAGTGATAGTTGTACTTTGTAGCAGCCAGCTATGCGGTTGTTAATTATCTTATTTTATTGTAAGATTTAAATTTTTACATCGACTTTTCCTATTTAAAGGTACTAATGCAATGATTAAATATGAAATTTAGGCCATCGGATAGCTACGTTGTCTTTATGTTATTGAAAAAGTGCATTTTTAATTGTAATTTAGAAATTCGTCGTTTTATTTTAATAAGTAGATATATAATTATGGATGAATATAATGTAATTTTCGATAAAGGCACCACAATCATGTTTTTGTATATATGTACGAATTTCTGCAACCAAGCTTTGTGTCGCCAGACGGTAAATTGATATTCTATATCTATAGCAATATACGTACAAGGAAATCATGTTTAACATACACTTATTTCGCCAAATTACTGTCTGATTAGAATTAGGTGGGCTACCTTATCGGTTTTTATACAAATATGCAGAACTCCTTGATTTTTACATTTTAAATTTGTATAAAGGAATCATTTAAAGAGAAATCTGACCCCAATCGTCTCTAAATACTATGAGTATGACAAAATAAATATTATTATTAGTATTCGGGACTAAATAAGGACCTCCACGATTATACTTGTAAATTTAGTTCATACATTGTTTTTTATTATTAAATATTAACTATAAAAAAAGTCTGAAGTATTGATTGTAATGATTGTCTTTTCTGTATACCTTTTTATTATTATCATATGTTAGAAAGGTCGGTTAATAAGAGCTGTCGGAAACAAATGTAAAAAAAACGTATCAGCTCTTGTGAATTAAAATGTCGAATGTGCCAGCTCTATAACTAGTAATATTACATAATATTATGTATTTTGTAATTTGTATGTACCACGATACAAATGTAGTAGAACAATTTTATTGTTTATAAACGCAATAAAATATTAGGTTTCGTAAATGATTATGTTGGTATTTGTATATTTAGCGAACGTTGCTATGAACTTATTTATCACAGAAATTGTATTTTAATGTTTAATGATTTTCATAGATCACAATTTTCTCACTTCAGAATACTTTCTTGTAAATACTTATTATAATTTCTTATTAGCTTACATATTAGTTATATAGATATGTATATACCTAGTTAAGGTCCTTGCGTTTCATTTTTATGGTATCGAACTGGTACATTTAGTTGTGAAGTAGGTAACTTACGTTAATATAAGTAATCAAATATTAAACGATGTTTCATTGCTTTAAAATACACCTAAACAAGTACCTATCAATAAATTACTACAATCTGGGGGATGTATGGATTTAAATTTTTCAGTTGCAATGGATCGCAAATAAAAACATCTAATTAATACAATAATGTACTTTATTAGGATTTTACAGCATTAATATTCAACTCCTAGTACCTTTGTAAAAAAATTATTCCACTAACATCTCATTAGAACATGGTAGTTCAATTTCTATACTAAAATTAACTGTTATCCTATTTGGGCTATATACGTTTAACAATGTCACACACAATTCCATAAGAGATTCAAAGTAAGTAATTATTTATGGTTGTAGGACAATCATAATTTTTAATCTCAGTAAATCATAATGAAAATCAACTAAAATCAATATGTAAATAGTAGGTCATTGAAACAGTAATTATTGCCTAAGATAGGCCACTTTCCTAATTCGTCACAACATGGTTTTTTTCATTTATTTAGACAAACATGCCTAGAATATATAGGCATTTTAGAAATACATAGAAATTGAAATAGAATGAGAATTAGTAAGCAATTTGTTGACATATACATAAGTAGGTATCATTCGATTTACATTGCGCCCTTACTCTATTAGAACAATTCACCCTGGAGTACATCACCAATGTTTATTCAACTAACACCATATTATAAGCAACTGTTACTTTTAATTTTCATGCCACATCTTACACTAGCAAAATTCCAAAATAAATTAGAAGTTGCTTTATAAAAGTCTCAGTAGACACCTAAATATTTGCGAGTGTACCTACTACTGGGAACAGGCGCATATTTCATCTAAATGTACTCTTATTTTTTCTAATATTTATTATTAATAAATTAATATAATATAAACATTTAAGATTTTTCAATTAAATATGAATAAAAATCGTATTTTGATTATCTTATATATAATGGCACTAATATTTTTTTAACTAAATGGCTTAGCATTCAGATTATATAAAACGAAATAATGTCACGCAGTAAACTTTTAATACAACCTTTAAGAAAAAAATAATTAATATATTACCTTACAAGAAAAATTTAAAAATCATTATATAATAAATGGGCCATCAATAGGCACTTACATACAGTACATGTGTAGGTACGTATATAACAATTTTAATAATAAAAATTAACACCTATATTTTTTAATAAATTATCTAAATTTTAAATATCCAATTGTTAATATTAGTTTACTAATACATATAATTAAAGTAACAAAACACATAAAATTTTAACTCTAAAATACTTTGTATAAACATGGTATTCTACCACAAATCATTGTAACTAAATTAATATTATGCAACATATATATAAAATTTGTTAAATATGAACAATTAGTTTGGTAAGATGGTAAGAACGTAAGATCAGACTTATTAGTTATCTTGGGTAAAATGATATAGACTTGATATTCTGGAGATGACTAGGAAATATTTTTAATCAACTTCCAAAAGGTAGGTAGTAAATACAATTAGACACAAATATTAAAAATAGGCCTGAAGACATACTGGCCAACATTGAACTACATAGTCTAAATCCGCCTGAATATCTGTTATTACTGCAAAAATATTATTATGAAAGATATAATATTGTGACTAGTTAGTGAAGCAATTACGATGATAGAAATATTTTGAACAATATTTTAGTTTCAAAATGGGTTATTTTTAATTGCACATCAGAAAACTTATCGCCCACCAATTTATAATTCATCAATGAAATAATTTTTGCATCAAATAAATTAAGTAAGTATGACCCTGTTTGCACGTAGAGTGAGGTTAGGGTTTTTTTATAACCGCACATAAAACCCACCTTGAGCAGAGCCTGTACGACCTTTCACGTAGGGGTAGTGCAATACAATAATAATGTTTTGATGTACGTATTTTGCTGGGCAATCAGTATTTTTGATGGGAATTTTTTTATTATACAAAAAGTTGATTTTTTGATTTGCATTTAAATACTACCCATTAAAATTATATTATTCCATGAGACACATTTTCAATAAATATATAAATAAGAATTGACCTACTTTTCAAGAGGCCAACTTTTAACTTGTTTATAATAATTGAAATTATATAGACATTGAAAACATTCTTACAGAATTTAACTGTTAAAATAACTGTAGGTATTAATAATATTTGGCGAAAATCAAATTAGCACCTGCAGACTAGAGTAGGGGCCGTGTTCTTTATTATTTATCAAAAGTTGCCACAGACTAGCTTCCTAAAAGCTTATTTACAGCAGCCATGGTGTCCTAGCAGACCTAGCCTTCATTATTATATCAACAGAAAATATTTTTATTAATTTTCCTAGCATTCAATTTAAAACAAATACTACAATGTCTTAGATTAGGACCTTAATTATATTAAATTGAGAGAAATACAATACCTACTTCTAGATTTATTTAAAATACTAACAATGATCGTTCAATGAAATTCCAAATTGTGTAAAAATATACTATATCAATGTGCGTGTTTGCTTAATACCCCTACAGTTACAGTTGATTCTTATAAAAATAATTGGATTCTAAGTATTTCATTGTGTTTTGGACGATTTTCATGTGTGACAAATATGATTTTGTTACTAAAAATACATATTTTTCTGTGGATGGTGTACGATATGAATGAAATTGTGGCATCGAGTTCCACTACATTAAATTCTATATTGTTAAAAGCTTTGAAAAATATATTAAATAAAAAGAAGTTAAAAGACATTAAAACATCAATCAAAAGTTACTTTAACAGATATGCAAATACAAACATTAATATGGATGATACAAGATGTACTTAAAATATTATGAAAACTGATTATTAAAACTAAGTAGAAATTAAAATTGAAAATGCTCAACCTAGTCTGTTCAACATTTCTTATTATTATCAATTATGTAACATAACTTGAGAAAATAGAATATAAGTCTTAGAAATATATTTTGAAAATTCAATGACTCAATCTCTTATAAGAAGAGAACCGTCAAGGATTTTAGGTAAGTTCTTAATTTCAACGGTTAAAACATCCCACTTGTAAAAAATAGACCAATCGCATTTGTATTGACATTAAAATGCAAAACAACTACTTAGTTTAGATTCAAACCGATGCATTTCGATAAATCAATCACAAATGCAAATTGTCTAACATTCTAGTTTATATCTACCTTCCAACTACATTACAAGGCACGTATCGGCCGCTACGATACGTCAAAAACATACTAAATACAAAAATTCTACTAATAAAAAAAATGTCCAAGGACATCACTAAAACTAGAACAAATTCGAAAACCAATATTGTTCATAGTAATTCCTAGTCTAATACATAAAATGCGGATTGCACACAAAAGTTACAGTTTTCTTTGGTGTTTTTGTAACCTTAGTTTAAAGTCAGTTTTGGCGCCGCAGAGTCCAGCTAGATAGAGCACTCGTCGCTATCCCGAGCATAGTCTTCGTCTTCATCATCGTGACTTCGAGAATTACTTCTCTTAACTTTGCTGGAAACTACGCCGGTATGAACTTTACTAAACAGACCGCTACGATCTTTCTGGGGACTCAGTCTCTCTGCAATAGCCCGCTCATAATTATCAGAAATCTTATTAACCCCGTTAACAGGGCTCGATAGAGGTGATCGATTTGTCGTTTTAGTGGGAGACTTGAGTTCTGGTGATTTGTCGTAAATGCCACTCGTGGCTGCAGTGTACGATGGTGGGTCTTTAGCTCGCGCGCCGTTACCGCCTATCAGTTGAGAGTATAAAAAGCTATTATTACCGAAGCTCGCGTATCGATTATCCATCTTGCCGTTAACCATCATAAGACTGACAGGTTTTTCAGGCGGTACCGGTTTTTCTGGGAGCTTCCTTTCTGGCATTCCGTTTTTGGCTGCGGGTTGCGTCCATGTATCGCTTCCTAGAGAATAGATGGAGCTTAAATTGACGTAGCCCGCGTCTTGACCCCTTCCGTCTGTCACCGTCTGATCGCTCGCTGTAGACTCTTCTATACTCGATTCGTCCACTACATCTGTCTTCGTAACCTCGTCTATGTTAGGTGACAGGCAATCTTCGTCGGTTTCATCGTATGAGCTGAAAATTAGAAATTATAATCACAATTGGTAAATAAAAGTTAGAAACATTGTTATAAATATGTACTGAATGCAAATGTCGAACAGTCTCTGTCGTATAACATAAACACGTGTGTTAATGACGATGCATCATGCCTCATACCTATTTCAGTATCGCTGATATTAATGTAAGCGTTGTCCCGCGATATGTGCTATATAAAGGACAAGTAGGTAATATAATACAATGGAGTATGTACAAAAATTGTCATCAGTAAGGCAGACAAGGTAGCCCAAGCACAATGCAATGCTGTCCAAATCAAATTTCGATATGGATTCTTCAATAAACTTTAAACAAATTTCTCAAAGTGCAACAGAAAGTATTGATAAGTTATTACAATTGCAGTGAAATCGTCCACACAAGCGACAAGTATAATTTGATATTAAAAATGGGCACAGTTCATTCAAGCAAAAATAGAACTTATGTAATAAGCAAATAAGGCCTCTCGAAAATTTCAAATGTAGCATCTTGAATCAAATACACTGCAACCACCAAACGTTCTTACCCTATCATAGCCAGATCTGTCTTCCTCCCTGATGAACAAAATTATAAAAATATATAAAAAATGAATGGAGATAAACAAAAGTAAATGGTGTATAATACATATTTAAAAAATATATACACAAATATAGGGGCAGGGCACAAGTTTTAAACTTTATATATACAAAACTTTTTGTTTAAATATTGCATTCAGAACATATAGACAGAATAATGTAAGGTAAACATTCCTAAACATTTTCTAATCACACTTTTTGCAACAGTGCAATGAGTTAATGCATTATGATTCGCTAGTTCTAGTGCGGTATGAACAAGGATATGATTTGGTTCCAGTGTCGAGGTATATTTTTACGTTACCCATTAAAATAATGCATTAATATTGCATTTTGTATCCGTTACGGCCATTATAACGGCACATATCATAGTACTGTTTCATACACTTTCTTTTCTCTGACTCTCTCATAAGTCTAAATAAGTCCCTGTTACAAACATAATATTTTAATATGTCATTGTGATAATGGATTTATCTGTATTGTGATGGTTTGATATGTTTATAAAAGCAAAGATATAAATCGGTAGATATGTCCTCGCTACACAAAACATATGACGAAATTTGTTGAAAAGTTGAAAGCAGAGAAACAAAACTCTTGCTCGCACGCATTTTACACTGTTTCTATCTCACCGCACAGCTTCCGGCTAAAACATTTATTTTTGTACGCTCGTTATTTACCGATTTAAATCTTTGCTATATTATATAGTCAATGCAAATATAACTACGATAATGGCTTTCGACTCCCCATTTAGCCGAACTGCTTAACAGTTGTTATTGGTCTCACAAACACTGAACCACTAGCCTCTCTCCAAGGGAACTCCTTCCTGGGTACAGCTAGGTCCAAAGATATTTTACCAAGGTAATTTTTTTAGACTTCACTTTACTTTATTACTTTAGTATATTTGCAAGTTTTTTTAAATATTGTCATTTAAATTAAAAAAAGACATGCAAAGTTTATTTACTAAATAAGTCAAGTACAGAAAAACAGTTTTTAGATAAAGTTTCTCTATTTTCTCATACAGGGAGTTTTAACTATTTTTAGATTTACCGATGCCTTATACTGAGTATTGGTATTTGTTAATCTTCTGTAGGTATACAAAATAAATAAACGTAATTTAAAATTTAGATAAAAATAGTGGTAATAATTAAATATGGCTTAAATTAATTATAAAAATAAATAATATCCTTACATTTGATCCTGAGCATCGCTACCTCCTTCTTCTGCAACTAACATTTCGTATTCTTCGGCTGCAAATCTGTCCCATTCTGACATCTGAAATGTTGTAAAGTAAAGCTTATTATTTTAAACTTAATTAGTAGGTAGGTAATATCAAAACAAATGCGAAAAATATTATGATTGTTATTGTAGAGAAGGCCTATATAGTACCTAATATTATTTTGGAAGCATTTTAATTAATTTAAATACAACAGAGTCACATGTGCGAATAATTAGGCATTTAAGAAATTTCGGTAAAAAATAAATACACACGCAGACCTTCACGGCCTTTATCATATCAGTAACAGTGTTCACTTTTTGCCAGTTGCCCATATTGAATTAAAAACACCTCAACATGCACATGTTTCATTCGTCGTGGAGTAGATACAATCAAATATTTGAATTAGGCCAAGGTAATTTGATAGCGTTAGAAGTTGCTATGTAACATGCTCACCAATTTGTCATTAGAATTAAGCTACGACCCGTAGTCATTATTCGCCTTGGCAACGCTTATTATCTTTTTACTAACCTCACAATCAGAATCACGTTGTGTAGCAAACGGATCTCGCTGCTCGTGGTCGAGATATTTCTCAAGATTGAAGAACGTGTCAAAGAATATTGGCGTTAGTTTACATTTCTTGAGGTCTGAAAGAGTTATTTTTCCTTCTATGGCCGGGTGTACCATGTCAAGCATCTGCAATTTTAATTATAATGTTACAATTAAATGGTAATAAAAATGTTCTGTTGCTATAGATGGATCCATCATCATCATTCATACTTCTTCTTCTTCTTTTGATATATGGCAACAGTGCTGACTTTCGTCGCAATTCTGCCAGTCTCCAGTGTTTAATCTTGTGCAATAGTAAGCCGATAAATCGGTAGCTAAGATTATCCCGCCGACTGTGATATGTCTTATTAATCACAACCATCAAAGCGCGGCCGGGATTAAACGGATTCCACATCACGCCATGACGAAAACGCGTGCGTTCGGCGCCATGACCGATTGTGGAATCAAGAAATACTTTTTAAGAAAAATAAATAAGAATGGGGTTTTTGTGGGGCTTTTCAATCTAAATAAACCTCAACAGAACTGGCCACTCACAAATACTATCGGCTAAAAGAGGGAGATTTGGTCTTCCGCTGGGTACCCTGGCACCGTAACACGGTTTCGGAAGCTGTAAGGCAACCAGTGAAGAAAAAAATAAGGATATAGAATACTTATGGTGTAATATTTTAATAGAAATGGAAAAATAATAGTAAATTCTGGCGAGAAGTAGGTAAATATGACGAGAAAATATGGCGTATTTTTTGGACAAATGAGTTTTCGGTGTGCATGTGATTTATTCACGAGTTGACAAGTAGTCTTATAGTAGCAATTGTTTGACAATTAAATAGGGTTAGGTTCCATGTAATACCTACTTTGATTGAATTTGAATTTATCATGTTTTCTCTAATATATTATATTTAAATATATACCTGACATAAGCAATCGAGGAAAGGTAAAGTCTCAATGCCAATAGCTTCCATTCGATGCATTTGTTCCTCGTAGAAGTACTCCAGCTCATACATGGATAGGAATCCATCTCCGTCCATATCCATGCATCTGGAAAATGGTTGATATTGGTAGGTAGGTACGATGTTTTAAGGTTAATTTAATGGTTTTACTTTTACTCTTCTTCTTTTTCATTACTGGCGTCCATACACGTTCGCGATAATTCGCCAATGTCAAGTTTTAGTATCCATATGCCGATTAATCGCTAACGCTACATTTTGCAAGTCAGCGCTATACATTTGGTACCATACTAATATTGTGTGTACTTATAACATTGCCTTCGATCAATAAGTTTTTATATATTACTATACTATAAGATTTCAGCTTACCGGAACCAATATTCAATGGCGGTTTGATGACTTTTGTCTTCCTCAGCTAATAGGAACCACACAAACTCCGTATATGACATACGCGGCTCTCCATCGGGCGTCAGTCTGTTTTGGTTGCCAAGTGTAACGCAGCCTGACAATACCCGGTCTATCATTCTGCTTGATAATGCTGGAAAAAATAATATTAGGTAATTTGCGAAGGTAAGACTAGAAAATTATTACCTACAGCTATATTTGTATACCTGTTTAAATGATTGTGAAACGAACTTATAGAGTTTATTTGATAGTTTAGTTATAGTAAACTTGACTGGAAATATACTTTTAGTAGAAGATGGTTAAATTCCGATCCATTAAGCCTTAATCTTTAAACGATCTAACTTCGAGTCAACTTCAAATTAATTTCTTAACATAGCTTAATCTTTGAAACCAAAATATAATAAGCATAACTTGGTTTTTACATAACATACTGAATTTAAAAACTTTACCATGGTCGTTGTGCCTGGCTAAGTCATGTTTGTCAATAAACAGATCATGATCTCGATCCAGCTCCCAAAACTTGCAGTAGATCACGTAGAAATGTTCGTAACTGGAAATTTAATATTTTTAGATTACATACAACATGATCTAGAAATAACTAGATATCTAGGTTCTAGGTCCATTAAGTGCAGCAACTGTGAAGCAACTGCAGCAACTTCAGATATGTGTGAAGATGTAAATAACATGAAGCTGAAAAAGTATATTTGTCATGTTTAACTTTACAGCATCATCAGACAAAGTGATATATTAATAAACAAGGTTTAGAGCTTCATAGTGATAAATGGAGACCAAATTTAGTTTAGCCGAATTAATTTCAGTTAAGATTTTTATGTTCTGTTGCCTTCTTGTCTCTCGATAAACTATTAAACTTTAATAAAACGGCGATTATTCAAACCACAGCAGGCAAGGGTGTAGGAATAATTGGGTTACTACTACTAGTTGGGTATGGACATGACCCCATTATTTGGGGTGGGCCTGGTTGCTACGTCTATGCCTGCAGGTGAAATTGCGCTGATGAATTCGGCGCCAAAAAAGTCATAAACTGGTTAAGACGGTTCGATCCTGGCCGGTTTTTATAATTAAAAACTTATGCACAATCCGACAAACCACACTTAGAGGCTTCCAATCTAAACGGTTTGCAAAAAAGAGCGATTCGCATCATCAATGACCCAAAGGCCACACGAAATCTCGAGCCTCTACAGTTACGCAGAGACAATAGCCTCTCTTAGCGTCTTCTATCGACTGTTTTATGGGGAGTGTTCAGAAGAACTCCATGGCCTCGTCCCTCCATCCCCTTTTCGCACCCGCACTGCTCGCACAGGATACAGTTTTCATCTTCACACCGTCGACACGTTGTGTCGTACAGCCAAAGTGGAACTTCCGGCCTCGGTCTTTCCTCCTTTCTACAACCTTGGGTCCATTAAGCGAAGCGTGAAAAAGCATCTCTACGGGCCGGCATAGTGAGCGCGACTGGCGGACTGTATTACGATCTGCCAGTCGCGCGAATTCACGGACCAGCCACCTATGCTTAACAATCAGGTGGTGGCAAGGTCACATGTCGTCTTCTCTATAAAAAAAAACCTCAACAGAGCTGCAGGCCAATCGTTAGTAGATATAGCCTCACAAATACCATCGGCTAAAAGAGGAAGACTTGGTCTTTCGCTGGGTACCCAGTAACACGGTTTCGGTAGCTGTAAGGCAACCCATGAAGAAATAAAGAGTCATAAATATTTACCTAAAATATTGAGTGACTTGGTTAATATCTTCCTCATCCTCTAACAGATGTATGACTTGCAGCAAGTTTGATCTCCTCAGTTCCGGTATAGTAATTTTACCAGACCAGGAGCGGTTTACACAATAAAATATCCTAGCAATCACCTGAAATAGAAAAAAATATGTTTTAAATAAAACGTTATTATTACAAATCCCCTTTGACTGCCATTTTTTTTTGTAGATTAATTTGATATGGGCACTGCCACTGTCGCCATTAATATTAATATTACCTACATTTAATATTATTGGATGTTTATTATCAATATTTATTTAAATATAACATCTTACACTAACATTGCCTATGATGGCAAAACTGTAGGGAAATTGTATGAAATGAAGGGTAGGTGTGACATTAAGTGGTCAAGCCATTGCTCAAGATATTATTCTAAAATTAAAACGTGGTCTCAGATTAATTGTTATGATGTGATGTGAATTGTTATCTTGTGATGTGAGTAGTGATTGTGGTAAAGCAATTTGGAATCGCTGTATCTACCAAGTAGGTACATAAGGCATTGAAGCTAAGCTGGAGATTATGTAAGTGAATCCTTTCATAAATATATTAGATTAGTAAACACTAGAAGATAGTTTGTAAACAAACATTCAGGTAAAATCCTTTTTCATGGATTTTAGTGGACGAAGGCTATTTTTTAATATTGTATAACGAAACAAAGAAGATGAAATTCAATTGACAATTTCTCCGGCCAAATTAATAGTTCCCAAGTTCTGAAAAATACCCTTTAAATAGGGATGTTGTCAGTAAAAGAAAATAAATACACAATTATATTTTTATATGGTTTTCTATAACGATTAATTAATATATCTTTTTAAATATCTAAATGAAAAAAAAACTTTAATTCATACTTCCGGTCTATTTATCTAAATTTCATATAAATAACTAGACTACTAACTTGTTACTGTCTGTCAATCTGTTACTGACTAAGTTATTTTCCTATTATTTTTATCTAATCTGTGAACATCATGTTGTTGGTTTGTGTGAATGTGACGTCATTATCGCGCCCAGAACATTTTTGCGGGAATTTTAAAAAGAAAATTAAAACGTGATTTTTTAAATAAAAATACAAATATAAAGTTTTCCAATCATTTTATTAGGTACGAGTGTAATAAACCTTACAGCTACAATTTATTCGTATTTCTAGCTGGAATTGGAACGTATTGAAATGAGATTTCCAGAAATCAGTTCGAAATCAGTAACCTGGCTTTTCTTCGGGCTCCGAACATCGGTCTGTCTGTCTGTACGTCACAGCTTATTTATCCGAATCTACAGGACGAAAGTTGAAACTTGGTACATATATACAGAGATTGATGACCCAATCACGAACGTATAGCGTATATAATCAAATTCCGATTTTGGGGGAAAAATTAAAACGTAAAAAAAATATTTATTCTATATTTTGACATATCAAATGAAAGCTTGTTCAAATTATATTAAATAAAATATACGAAAATTGACAATTTTGAAGAAAAAAAACAGGGAATAAGTATATAGGGTCTTTCTTACAGGAAAACCTAAACGAAAATCCTAAAGTTCTGACCAAAAAAATGGTACGGAACCCTCAGCGCACGAGTCGTACTCACAACTTGGACAATTATTTTTTAATCTTCAATTTTCATAGAATTAAAATTATTCAGAAGCGGAGAGTGGAGTGAAAATCGAAATACAATGAATATACTAAAAGGGTTTTCAAAATGAAACTATTTATATTTTAGTAAATAAGAATACACCATTATCTAACTACATCATTAATGTATCCACTCTATATATTACTAAACAGTTTTTGAGGGGTAAAAAGCTTTTTCATAAATTACTTCCGAGAGATACCCTAACTTTCAGTTATTAAGTTAAAAGTTGTTAAGTGCGATTACTTTAGTTTAAAAGTTGATTCGTCACTTAAGTGGGGTTGGTTATACAGAGATTATTTGGTATATTTGTTTATAGTTTTTTGTTTTTTTTTCCTCATTCTCCATTTTCATGGAAGGCAAAGGGGTTTACCCATGCAGCCAAGAAGAAAGGATAATGATTGTGGCACGGAAATTGAGCCTTATCAGCTAGATTAATTCTTCTTCATTCTATTTTATACCAAGAATGAATACATATATGGGATACATAAATATAAAAAATCTGGCTAAGAAAAGATTCTCCGTGAACACTCTGGGGGATCCAGGGCCTCATTGATTGTAAGGTACAGCTCTACATAAATCTCTAATGGTTCTTATAAAATTTCGTCAAAAAAGTGATTATGTTACGGGTAATGCTAGAAGATAGAGTAAACCTAGGTTTACCCGGGTTTACTCAGGATCACCCAAGCTTTTTGGTTAAAGTCGGAATATTAAATTAAAATTAATTCGTATTCGGCGTTTACCCGTACACAACTAGGTCTACCCAACACTGGCTGGGTAATGTTATGTGTTGGTTAGAATTCGGAGTTTACCCATACTCACCTAGGTCTACCCAATGCTGGCTGGGTAATATTAAAATAAATAGTGAAATTAAAAACCAAGTGCAATGATAGCTTTTGTTTAATAAAAAAAACATGCAAAAGAAAGTAATAGTTAGAAATAAAGTAATAGAGTAGATATAATTTATTTAAGCAAGACAAACTGCTGTGACATTTTGAATTGCAGATTTTTCCTGCAGCCTTGCATGTACACTTCTTTGTAGCACATTGGAACGCAACACCTAACATTACCCATCCAGTATTGGGTAGACCTAGGTGAGTATGGGTAAACTCTGAATTAAAATTTATTTCAATTATTAATCCGACCAACACCTAACATTACCCAACCAGGGTTGGGTAGACCTAGTTGTGTACGGGTAAACACCGAATACAAATTAATAATCGGGATTTACCCAAAAAGCTTGGGTAATCCTAAGTAAACCCGGGTAAACCTAGGTTTACTCTACCTTCTAGCATTACCCGTAACATATATAATCATTTATATTTAAATTTCTCTTGAATTTGTAGCACAAAATTTGTTTGAGATGTCATTAATTCAAAGCAGGTATGTCAGGATCGTAGCAAATGCCATTCGATTGTCTCTGCCCTCTTGGAATAAAAGGCGTGATGATAGATAGATATATAAATAATACTTACAGTATGCACGTATCTAGAGTGGAACTCTGTGGCTTCTTTTAAGAAGGACAGCCCAGGATGTGTGTCCACTACATCTTGTACTAACGGTACGAAGTCCTCAGGACTCAACGTTTGACTTTTACCTCGTGTTAATATGTACACGAATCTAGAAGCTTGGTCATGGCACTGGGATGACAATCTGAAAATAGATTTTGCAGAAAAAATAAATTAAAACATTTTTTTTTTTTTTTTTATTTATTCTCTTTTATTTTTTTTTCGTTATCGTTAGCAATCCATGAATCCATGTTCATCCTTTAGTTACTTGGTTTTATTTTACCTACTCCATACTAATATTATAAATGCGAAAGTAACGTCTGTTTGTTTGTCTGTTACTCTTTCACGGCTAAACTACTGAACCGATTTTGATGAAATTTACTTACAAACATTTTTAATCCATAATAGGGGATGAAGTTAGTATGGGCCCCATGGTTACTTATATTGTCACTACGAATGCTTTACGGCTTCTGGGTACCCAGCTGAAGATAAATCTCCGTCCATACATAAAATTAACCCTAATCTTAACTTTTTTAAATCTCACGGTGTTTCTAGCTATAATTTACACTATGTTAAATTTCACATTACGTCATTCATAGTGTAATTTTTAAGTTGTGACCCCCTAGGACCCCGTTTGAAGTTTGAAGATAGGCATCTGTGAATTTTAAGAATACTTACTCCCGCCAAAAATCGATGAATTTATGTCCATCCACTGGTGCGTGAAGACTATGTTGTGTGGTCAGGAACAAAGACATCTTCCAGTAGAGAGGACACTCGCACGCCTTCACTATGTGCTTGAAACTCTCTCGTGGGACCTGGAAATGTTTAAAACAACTATTTTAGTAACTTGCATAAAATAAAATATTGTAACTAATATTGTAAATGCGAAAGTGTTTGTTTGTTTTTCTTTCACGTCAAATGATTAGCAAATTTATTTTTTCTGCCCGTGCGAAAAATAAATAATGTGAATTTCGAATGTTTTGTCTGTTTATCTGATTGATGTTCTAAATTATTACAACTACCACATGCTAACACCAAGTATAGGCAAAATTCTTATATGTTGAGACCTTGTAATAACCTAAATGAGATGATGCAGCTAATAATATATATAGTTGTTGATGATAGAGAGAAGAGATGAAGAGAAAAGTAATTATTGATTAAGTTAATTTAGATAAATAAAAACAGGGATGATTCTTGAAGAGGTATTCTTTTTATATACATTTTGTACATTTTAGTTAAGTTGTAAATGCGAAAAAAAATCCATGATTTTAATAAAAACAATTTAGATTTGATTTAATTTAATTAAAATTTTAATTTTATTTTATTAATTAACAAAAAATATTGTTATGTTTGTTTTGGTTTATTTTGTTTTATAATAAGACTATTTTTTCTTATGTTAGATTAGAATACTGTTTTATTTTATAAATAAATAGGTCATATTTATGTAAAGTTAATTTAAAAAATGTCCACGAATAAATAAATAAATAAATAAAACTAGTGTTTTAATGTTATCATATTCTTCAGAGATATTAGTATGAGTATGAAAGCCGCCTTAAGCCGCCAGCCATCGGTGCTGAGTATGCTGAGCGAATGAATTTAGAACATTTTGGCTTCAAGTATATCTATCTATTTACACCGTTTTATAGGAAATGGGAATTTTAGCTAAACAATTATTTAAGTTTTCCTTTAAATTATTTTTGCACGGGGTGTACCTACCCTTTGGAGGTCGGCCCTTAATATTTAAATGGATAAACTATAATACCTAATTGCTAGAAACTAATTTACATTTAGACCATTAAATACCAAGTACGAAACAGCTATGAATGCAATTTGTAAATGCAGTGTGGGCCTCAATAAAAGGTTATGGCTTGCAACGGTGCGCTTATGAAATGCGCATAAAGCTCGGCGTCTATATGGAAAGACATTATAATATTTTATAGAGTACCTACATAGAAAATATACCGATGGAGAGAATTTTAAGAAAAAATAAAATAACTTCTTCCTTTATAAAAGTACTTTGTATATTTATTAATAGATGCTGTACAAAATTATACAATGTTTTGCCTCGCTCTATCATAGTGAATGAAATATTTGTTAGAGGTTTATTAGTAAGATGGAGTTCCGCTGGGTACCCTAGGACCGAAGTTGAAACACGGTGAAGAAAAAAGACAAAAAAAATAGTACAATGGTAAAATCTACGACCTACGTCCGTCAAATAACCACATTAGTGCGCTAGCTCTCCGCTCCGGCTTTGCCCGTGGAAAATTTTGATATGTGAAATAAGAATTTATCCGGAATGATTTCCGTTGCTCTGTATTGACGTGAAAGAAGGACAAACATACAAACACATTTTTGAATTTATAACCGCTTCTGATGAAGAAAAAAACCGCCTTCAAAACCAAAATGTGCTTTCCGAAAGCAAATGCACAAGTCACAAAAATAATACCCAAATCGCTTCAAGTGTGCCTATAAAATTTGAAGAGTTCTTGATTTCTCTGGGATCCCATCATCAGATCCTTACCTGATGACCATGGGACCACCCTTTCAAATAAAAAAAATCCAAATCGGTCCAGGCGTCTTCAAGTAATCGGGGAACATACATTAAAAAAACAAAAGATTCAGACGAATTGTAAACCTCTTCCTTTTTTTGAAGTTCGGTTAAAAATGAAATTACTGACTATATCGCCACTGTTAGATTGGCAAGTTACTAATCCTGTTATATGATTTTAATAAACATATTCATTGACGGGACTAAGAAAAATGAAAATAGTTAAAATTGAATTCTCCGTAGTCCCATTAATTAACGTCATCATTATAGAAATGGCAATAAACGAACGATTCAGAGAAAAAGTTCGTCAATGGGCTTCCAACATCGATGGCTTCCAAGCTTTTTTTAATTAAATAAAAATTAAAAGTTATAATATAAAATCTAGAAGAAAATGTTTAAAAAAAGCTTGGAAGCCATCGATGTTGGAAGCCCATTGACGAACTTTTTCTCTTTTTTTTTTATTTTTTTTTATTTAATTTAAAAATGCTACCTATTATTAGCAGCAGTAAACACAGAGCCTAACTCAAGAACAATTCGTCTGTACGTGCATTACAAAATCTATGAACAATCCACGGCGGAATAGGTATTTAGGGAGGTACCTACTTGCTCAGGAATGCAGCCGTTCTATTTGTAGCGGACTAAATTGGGATTGCAATCCGGAGTTCAATTGATTTTTTGTCGTGGAAAGGCCGGCTTGTCATAGAATATAGAACGGAACTTGATAGCCATATTTTATTCGATTAAATAGATCTAGGCACGATCTAGGAATAACTCTAACAGAAAACCTAATATTGACTCGATTTCGCAAAGGCGTTGAAATAGAAATAAAAGGACCTCGGTTTCTATCCTCCTCAAACTTAAAACACCAATTTCTTTATGACTTAGTTTTTAATTGCACGAAGCATGGAGACACGTAATAAGGGTGACTGGCTAAATGTGAACACTGGCCACGACGCAACGTAGGCTGTAAAATATTGCTAGTTTTTTTTTTATCTTCTGGGTATCGCAGAAGAAGCATTATAGTAAGTTTGATGCTGTTGAGATGAGACCATTAAGAAAGATGGTTAATATAGGTACAACTCATGAGATAGAGTGAGAAATGATGATGTAGGTACTACGTGAAAAGGGTGGAGTAAATGTATATAAAATTGAAAGGATAATGCTGAGATGGTTTGGATATTTTAACGAATGTGTCATGAAAGAATGACGAAACAAATATATAAAGCTGTATTACCGAAAGGATCAACAAGGAAAGGACGACCAAGACGAACGTTCATGAATAACATATCTGGTGTAGGTATGGATGTGGATGAATTAAAAGAAATATGGAAAGATTGAGAGAAGTGGCGCTTCATACTCTCTGCCTACCCATTTGTGGTGAAGGTGTGTATGTATATGTAAAATATAGTATCCTAACTAACCTTCTGTCAACCGTTTCTAACCACGACAGACGGAAATTCTGATTCTAGAGAAAATGCTGAGTAAACCATACCTAAGTAGAAGTATTTTTTATATTTTTCAAGAAAACTAGACCGTGAGTTCACAGTCAGTAAACCTACTCCATCGAGACAACATCATTAAATAATATCCCCCTTGCCGTAGGTACATACGTTTCGTATTCTTATTATGATCCTAAATTAGGTATCATTATTAAACTTTGGTCTTCGGTGTCTAAAAGTAGGCCAACTGAAACATTCTCTGACACGCCGTATTTGCGTCTTATGCATGAGGGTTAGTTTTTACTTCATCGAGTAAGCAACTAATGTATTATTTTAACGTTAACCACCCTGTGACTGAGTCGCCTGGTCTGCCAGTCTTCTTCACCCTTGCAGATTTTTGAAGTGAGACTGTTTCATGCTAGTATTCGATGAGGTGATGAGGTAGGGTTACCCACGTTGAACTCACGGTCTAAACGTAAAGACATCAATACGTCTTTGTAGTAGACGATTATAGATGACAGGAGCGTTGACCGGCCGGTTCTAGAATTTAGGTCAGGCGGAGTAACTTGAGCCTATTTATAACCGGCTCGACAGCTCGGGCATAGACAATTTGTTAAAATAGCAAATGTCTATAGAAAACAGACTGATTGTACCATATTTTACGGTATAGTTCTTTCAATTCACGAGCGCGCATCATTGTTAGGTCAGTAGTGCTTATTGTTCTCCGTGACCCTCCTCCACAGTCGGTCTCTCAATACTGAGGATCGTGACTCCATCATCAGCTTCTATATTATCTTCCTCCATCGGCTGCGGTCCACTGCCTGATTAAGGGCTGTGGCAATAGAGGTGTCCAGGCTTTCGGATACCTGATAGTCGTTGGTCGTTTAGAGGTCTATATCCTCGAGCTACCCATCGCCACAAGCTTTTCTAAGTAACTGCCGTCTCTAATGCAGAATTCGTTTCATGGATCAGTGCATAACCGTCGAGCGATCCAAGGTAAAAGCAGCATACGGCGCCAACATCACATCTCAAATGCATATTTTCTATGCCTTTCACCTGTCCACCAACTTTAAGGGTTCACCCTTAAGAGCTGATGAAAACCCTAACGGCTACAAAACGCACTGATGTAGCATGCAAGTCTAAACGTAATGTCAACGAAAAGTCAAAGAAACAACTCGGATATAAACAGCAGTAAATTCGTGAGATTCGAATCCATTTCGATAAAAACGCGGCTGAAACCATATAAGACGGTAGTATTCATTCAACACCGTCATTCAAATAACTACCAATAAAAGTGATATATGGTTCCGGACGGATCAAAATAAAAGTTTTGTAACATTTCTAAAATTTTCTCAATTATTCTTTTGCAAGCTAAGCTTCGTGTATATGTAATCTTCTTGAAGTCAGCAATTCAGTCGATGAGGCTTCCATCTACTAGAGTGGTTGCTTGACCTAAATTGAAAGACTTCGCCCAAGTACTTCTAGTTATTAAAAATACATAACTTTGGTTCGGCAAAACGTGGAATGGGTTTTGCATTTTCCCGAAAGAAAAAAATTTTTTGAACGTGTATTTTTTTAAATATGGAAATAAATGAGGAAGTTTTGAATGGTATTGTTCAATTACACCGCCGGCAGATGGCTAAATTTTCATTTCGATAAACGGGATGGGAGAGGGACTTGGCAATGTTTAATAGGTGTGTAGGCACGTTATAAAATCGTTGATCGTTATTTATTTATCGATAATTGTTAATTAGTTTTTCTAAGTAATGCGAAATTGATGATATAAATATTTGACCTTTTTGATATCAAATCAATTAGTTTACATTATCTTTAACGAACAACGTCATTAATATCAATCAATATTATAAATTAGGCTTTTAGGTTTCATGTTAATCAATTAATCAATTTCATTTTATATAATTTTTAGGGTAGGTGTCGGTTATGTTTTGCCAATAAAAAAAAACTATCGAAAGTAACCGCCTGCATGACTAACTACTTTATTTTATTATTATTTATAGCCTCAAAAATGTCATCGGCTAAATGAGGAAAGCTTGTCTTTGTACCCTGAGGCCGACGATCCGTGAAGATATTTAAATAAAGAAGTTTTCCTTCACCACAGCGAGTTACATATGATGTGCGTGACTGTAACCATTTCAGATGTGAGTAGGGTGCGGACTGCCTGCAGTGAACAAATGGACCTTTTAATTAGGTTTTACTGTACTTTATTATTTTTCTTTGTACCAAAACTTCTAATATAAAAGTGGCAGTCGTTATGAAATAGTAAGAGGGGATTGATAAGTGGGCGGTTTATTTTAATTATGTAAAGAGATACCGATGTTAATTCATTACTATTGTCTAGTATGGATACATTTAAAACTTCATTAACAACTAACTAGGGGCGGGGGGCTTCGTCCGTGGATGTTTTAAAAAAATAAATCCCTTCTCCTATAATATTAGTATAATGGATAGGTTTTATTTATTTTAATCTGGGTTATTATTTTGTTTTGTTCATTCATTTCATTATTTGCGTGAAATATAACTATCAGACCACGAACTTGTTATGACTATGTATGAATGACCATAGCTTATGATAGAGGGTAATGGCAATCTCTGGAGCAAATAACTGAAATAACGCGAAGTTTTAATTTTTATTTCCTTTGTATAAAAGTGATAGTGATATAAAATGCTTTTTATTCTTTATTATTATTTAGGTAGATATTAACGATGAATAAATAATTTTGAAATTAATGTTGAAATTGAAATTCATGCGACGTATATCCGTAATTGTACTTTACCTAGACAGCGGTAAAAATCTGCACTTCCGTTCGCTCGGTTTCAAAATTCGGAGAAGTAGGTACTTAGTTTACGGCTCTGGCGGGAATTATTTTTATTTCTATTAATTTTTGTAAAAGACACCATAGAATTCTAAAAATATAATTTAGATTGGGTTATGGTTTGGTTGAGAAATTTATTTAAAAAAAGTTTCAGTGTGACATTTATTTTTAAAATTTGCAAAGTAGTATTTAAGCAAAAAATTTGTGGTTGACCATAACAATTATAATTCAAGGAACAATATTTAAAATTTTGTAGGTATTGCAACATTGCAAGCGTCCACAACAATTATGGACAAAACCATCACTTCCTTAATGGGCTAAGTGCAGAACACCTCAACAATGGCTCCAAGATAATTATTCACATTATTATTATATCCGTGAGACAATCCCACGGTCCGCGACCTACACTGTCCATTTATCTACATATATGATGTATGTATGGACATTTTCAAGATTGCAAGGACATCTTGATTCATAAAATTTTTTAGTATGAATAGAATTGGATGATAAATATTTGCAAAGCATTTTGTTATTATTTATAGAATTTCAAATGAATAATGACAAGGCGATTAAGATCTAGGTAGAAATAGCAATTCTAGCTTCTATGATAACCTTTACGACATAATTATGTATGTGCAAGATCTTTATTTATTCATCGATATTATTTTTGTATGGTTTCAATGGTTGTGGACACTGCAGACCCACCATACCACTGGCCGTACCTTTGGTGGTACGGTGGGTATATTTTTTATCTCCGCGGTACCACCAAGTGCTGAGAGCTACCTAAATATATAAAACCGTCATGTCGCTGACTGTCTGACAATCAATGCACAGCCTAAACCACTGAAGATATAAAAATTAAATTTGGAAGGTATATTAGGATTAGGATACACCTAATGGGGCGAAATGGGATATAAAAGTTTGTATGGATAATCATATTCCCGGCGCGGCGTGCCGTATTTACATAAAATACGTCACTATTTCTAATACAACGCGTATGAAGTCGCGGGAAACTGCTAGTAGGTTATAAGTTATATATCTAAACTAAATATACCTCAAAAGAACTGTCACTCGTTAGGTATAGTTGGTCTTCCGCTGAGGATCCTGAGACCGATAGAACATTTTCGGGAGTTGTAAGGCAACCCAAGAAAAAAAAGTAGCTACTTATATTAATTTTCAATATCATCATAATATCAAAGTTTGAAATTCCCTAACACTCTAAATAATTCTAAGCAATACTTGGTTAATTTGTCATGGTTTCTAAACCTGATTGTCGCGAAGTTGGTCTGAAAAATAAAAAATAATTGTCCAAGTTAACGAGTAGGACTCGCGCGCTGAGGGTTCCGTATCATTTTTTCGGTCTGCACCGTTTAGGTCTTCCTGTAGAGTGTAGACTATAAGAAATTTCACCTAATTTTTTTTTACAAAATTTTAGACTTAATAGTTTCTTGGGGGAACGGTCAACTTTCGTATATTTTCTAAACTATGCATTTTAAAATTATAAAAAATGTATATATTTGAATTCCTTCTAACGAGCCCTTTCAAATGTCACATGGTGCACTTGAAAAAAAAATAACAAAACATAAGCCCTGCTTAGTATGTTGTCCCCAACGGTAGGTCCAAGAATAATTTATGAAGTAGGGCAAATATAAGGGGGCCGTAAACTTTATTTTTGACCTATTTAAGGGCTACCAACACATTGAGAAACACTGATCTAAGTAATGGTTTTTATTTTTACCACAACGTATGAAGTCAGCATAATTCCTTCGTCGGTAAAGCGAAGTTATCGCGATTGATTTACACAATGTTTTTGTTAAATTTAGATATACGGGAAGTAACTGATTCTCACGTTATGGTTAAAGTGCTAACTAAGGTTTATTTTAAAGTTGCGTTTACATTACAATTTATCGCACAAATATTTAGATACATTACATTACAACATAGGTAGTTACTAAATGTAGAATGGAGGAATAACTAAAAATATTGACCTGTGATTGTATTAATATTGTCGAAAGTGAAAAATTATACTTAGTAAATGTATAAGTACTTACAAAAAAAATAAGTGGATAGATGTACCTGACAGACATGTACTTTCAAATTACACTAAAGGCTGATTGAATTTTGATGATATTTCAATTTGAGGATTTAAAGAGAATGTAGATATTCAGGATCTATCGACTATCGTTAGTTGTAATTCGTTCAGAAATAAATTGCATCACACGCTTTGTTATTGTATTTACTGTTATCGTTAGCTTTATTTCTTTACGTATTGTTTTTATAATTTATTTATTATAATAACTTATTGAGTGACGTGTTACAAATTACCAGCGGCGAGGAGTCTATACAACCTGATTCCTTTCGGCTTCCCTTTAGGAATTGGTCAATTTATATCTAATAGACAACAACATTTTATAAAATAATATCAATACAAGCATATCATTACACGTATCCATTAGCAACTTAAGCTTGGATATTGCCTTACTCATACTAAACAACCGTCTCTTTAATTTGTATTGAAATCCGCGCACGTTCCCTCTCGTTTTAGCACGCGCAAACAGACCCATACATGAGGAGTCGAAGGTGTCTGCTAAACAGCGAGTTTAGTTAGTTGCATGTTTGTTTCATTTTGAAACAAGTATAGTTTTGAAAAAATAGTAGAAGGTAATTTAAATCCCTTTACGATAAATTACTATCATCATTGGTCATTGGTGCATTTTGGATTATAAAAGAAAATTTTGAATTTTGTAGCATTATTTGAGTGCGCTTATTTTACGGCTTCCTTTCTTAAAATATTAACCCTTCGCCACTGGTGTTTACCTAACCTATCTAACCATAACAGCGTTGCCATATTAGTAATATTGATATTTAGCGACTTACCTATATCTTATCTAATCTTTTGTCGTATCCGAACTTCAATTTACCAACGCTATCCGTTAAGTCTACTTATTTTAAGAGCATTAGTAAATAATTGTTTAAAATTAAACAAACAACTCTTGAGTTTCCCAATCCGGGGAAGTAAATAATTGGATTATAGAGGATTTCGAAGAGTAACTTTAGATTAAGTAGATTACCTACATTGTTGGTTGGTACTAATTTTTGTACTTTTGTAGAATTTAACTTAGACCTAGTGAAATTATTTTTAGAAGTTTTTTTTCTTTCTTCACGGGTTGCCTTACAGCTCCCGAAACCGTGTTACGGTCTCAGGGTACCCAGCGGAAGAATAAGTCTCCCTCTTTTAGCCGATGGTATTTTCGAGGCCTAACGAGTTGCCAGTTCTGTTGAGGTATATTTTAGATGGAAAAGCCTGTAAGTGTGGTTTGTCGTATTATATACATAAGTTTTAATTATAAAAAACCCATTGGTACATGACCGGGATCAAGGATCGAACCCGTGGTCTGCCTAGTTTATACCAGAGGTCTTAACCAAGGTGCGTCGGTAGCCGAGTGGTTTTGGAAGTTTATGTGAAAATAATGTCTTCGTAACTGAGGAAAGAGTTAAAAAAATTGCAACTAACCTGACTATTAGGGAAGGTAGCAAATGCGGACTGCACTTTATGTAACGCATGGTCTTGTTGATGTCCAGGTGGCGGGCGTCCTCGAGGGAAATGAAATCTTGGTATAACTTTCGCTGCGTGACCATTACCGGCGCCAGCGCGGACTGATCTTTGTAGGGTCGTGTGTGGGGGTGCTGACGATGGCTTGGCTGGCGTTGATGCTGCGTAACTCTGTAACAAGTGGAAATTTAAAATTTATATGTGCTCAGACTTGTATGAGAGCGCGCTGGCGGCAAACTTTATTTGCCATTATAATCTTTAAGACAAACCTTCCTCCTGAATAGTGATGATAGACTGCTATCTAATCGTGAAAACCGGAACAAAATAAGTTTAGAGAAAATCATGCACAAACAGACAGATGTAGGGAGGGGGGGATTTGTTTTATGATATGTAATCTAAGATGTATTATTTTAAAAATTATACATAATAATTAACATTTTTAATTTATTTTACATTTGCAGGACTAACAATAATATTTTTTAAACTCTTATTTAAAAATTGTATAATAAAAAGACATGCAAAGTTTGTTTACCAAATTAGAAATGTCAAAAAAATACACTTTAGTGAAGATGTGGCGTGTTATGTTTGTACAGAATGTAGGAATTAGGAAACGAATGAATTAGCTTTGATGAAACGTTCAGCAAATAATACAGATGAAGACGCGGGCATCATCAAGTATGAATGATGTACCTTAGAAACTGTATTTCAATGCCAACCGAACCCGCAATTTTAGTCAATATACGACGTACCTAACCAGCCGTGCTCTCAACAAAGAACAAAGGCAGAGCCATTTCGGAGATTTATAGATTTTGTCGATGAGTGTGTCGTTACTTTTAGATTTTTCTTAGAGTACCTAACCTTTGGTGATTTACTACGCGACGGTGAATTCCAATTAAAAGTTAAATTGTTTTAGGTGCTTCCAAAAATAATTAATTGTGGAATTTTAATATATCAGTACAACTCGTTGAATTAGGACATTATTGGTTACTGCTCGGCCCCCAAAAGACGTAGCGTAATGTTTTATACACATTAACCTTCCTTGGTAATCAGTCTATGTATTAGTGAAAACTGTATCAAAATTGGTCCAGTAGTTTTTGAGTCTATAATGCACAAACAAACAGACAGAATCAGATATACTAACCAAGTCCCCCGCCGCGTCTGTTTGTGACCTTTTCACGCAAAAAGTGCTAAACGGATTTTGTTGCGGTTTTCACTATTAGATAGGTTGATTCACCGGTGAGGTTTACAAGTATTAGATATGGACCTATCATGTTTAGGAGGTGCTCATTAACAGTATAAGTCAATCAAATCATCCATCTCGCTCTCGTTTTTTTTATCTCGTTCTGGTTTTTCGATTTTATTATATAGATTCTTCCTATCTTTGGTGTGTAACACCTAGCTTTCCTGCAATCTGTGGGAATGATTTCGTGAAAAGGGACGGAAGTGTGTAACAGGAAGCCGGGAAAGCGCGCTTTTTGATTTGACCAATGAGATGGTACCAACCCATTTGCCGAGAGGTTGGTACTGTCAGCCAACAGTGTGTGCGTGTGTGTGACAAGAAAGAAAAAGGGAAATAGAGAAGGAGAACGCATTAGCTTTGCGCTTAACATACAGTGTTGTGTATAAAGTGTTAATGTTTTCAGGATATATTGTTAATGTTACTTTTACCAAGGTGAGATGTCATAATGTTACACATCATATGCGACTACTGTAAGCTAGCCCGTTTTTTATATCGTCAAAATAGTGTGTAAAAACTATTTCTACGTAGGTATGTCGCCGATCTCATAGGTATGTTTTGATACAAGATCCGACATTATTTGCATATCTTTATATTGTCATATTGTTTGTGATGTTGATCGAAAGTAATTTAATACTTTGCTATAATTAAATTTTTGTCTGCGAACACGATATTTGCTTACATAGGGAATGCGTGTTGCATTTTAAATTTAATTTTGTGTCTTGTTCTTCTTATGTACCTAAACTCTGTGATACTGATCCCTGCGAAATTTATTTAGAACCAAGGTATATACAAAAATCTTTGTCTGTAAAACGAAGGCCATTCTTATTTCTACTATGTCTATGGTTAATTTATATCTTCTAATTGAAGCTATAATATTTTTGTATTTTAGAGATATAACATGACAGGGCAAAATACTTCGCACCGTTAAATCAACTGTTCTCCAAAAGATGGCGTCTTTTACAAAATAATTAAATTAGTCTAATTTTAAAATAAACATTTAATTTTTATTTGTTTGTTTATTTTTCGTCATTAGAGGGGAAAATAATTTACAAAATGGCGTATCAAATATTAACTTTGATTTGATACCGACAAAAAAATAACCTTTGAGAAATAATATATAGAGATTATTATTGCTTGATAAAAAAGATTTACGCTGATAGGAGAGCTGAGAAAGACTGACTGATAGGAGACACACATCTATCACTCACAGCAAAGTATTGGCAAACGTGTAGAAGATTCCCAATTCTTTGCCTTGGCCTACAATGTTACTTGCGTCATTAGTTGTACGGTAGTAGGCAATATTTTTAAATACACGTGTGTAATGCATTGTGATGGAGATTTACAATGTTGACGAACTAATTTTCTCAGCCGATATTGACTCATATTATAGTGTGGATACATTCGCTCTGAGCAACTTTTTTCCACAAAAATAGGGCTTCAATCTATGACTTTACAACACCCAATTTTTAATCAATTTTTTCAGAAAACCTGATCTATTTACGAAATTGAAAAATATATATATTGATTTTAAGGATATGACAAATATTGTTATTGTTTTGAAAATATGATTAGAAACATTTTACTCGATAGAAAAAAATCCTAAATAGTACACTTTATTTATCAAATTTGATGGCTATAATATAGATGGTATCATTACAAAAATTAACATGAATATTTTTGGTAATTATCTATCTTTTCATTGTAAAATTATTTCTTTGTTGTATAAGATTTTTACATTACTGTCTCTATCCTGCTCCCGTGCGCGCGATTCTAGGTAAATGCGTTCTGCTCTTTCATTACTCATTTTCCCATCGACCACTTCACCTTAAATAGAAAAGTTTACGTGTAATAAACATGGATCTATCATGTTTAGAAGCTTAGCATTAACAGTATAAGTGAATCAAGTCACAAAAAAAATTTGGTGTTTTCATGGCGTAGTCATGTCTATCCAGTCAGAGATACCTATGTAGGAAGGAATTGTGTAGGTATTCAAATTATAATGTTTAAATAGTGAAAAGTGCTCGTGATTTGTATTTTGGGTGCTATCATCCTGGAAAATGGGTGTGGAGGGAAAAAAATTCCCGATATTTTAAGTAAATTTTGAAATCAGTTGCTGCCAAATTAGAATCTAGGTACTGTTTATTATGTAAATACATACTTACTTGCCTATAAAAGCTATTATATTGTGATTTGTGAAGCTTTATTACAAATTAACTTTTAATTACACGGTTCAACGGACTTAATGTGACAAAAGTGTCGTTCTGAACTAGGTCTCAGGGTGGTCTGAGGTGTGAAACTTGGCAGCACAGTGTGTTGTCGATGCCAAAACCACGAAACGAAGTGATTTTTTTCCTTAGAAAAATGATGTTGCTAAATAAAAGAAAACAGAAATGGTAATATTTGAAAGATACGAGGGAAATAAAAACGTTTCAGCATACAGCAATTATTTCTTTGAATAATTAAACATGTTTTCTTTTTAAGGTTCCGTACCCAAGGGTGACAACGGAAACCCTATTACTAAGTCTGAACCGTAATAGGTAGACACTTAATCAACAAATAATAAAAATAAGTTAAAAGTTAAAGGGCGTCCTCACCTCAGTGCATACTATTGAGCGTACCTACGGAACCCTTCGTGTGCAAGTCCGACTCGCTAAAAACCGTTTTAGGGTTTCATTACCAAATCGGCCAATAGAAACCCTTATAATTTCGTCACGTCCATCCGTACGTATACTTCGCCATTCTCCTACCTAATCGATTATGATGGGAATATCTAATATCATATCTAGATTTATTTAGAGACAGCTACTTAGCCCTACTAACAGAAAACCCCCATCGTGATATCATTAGACAGGCCTTGATTTTTTGTTCCTTTTTAATTAAGTGAATATTCGCGATAAAATATATTTTTTATCATAAATACCACCGTCGAAAAGAAGGAGACTTGGTCTTCTGCTAGGTACCCTGAGACCGTAACACGGTTTCGGAAACTGAAAGGCAACCCGTAAAAAAAAAATGTTCTCCAATCCTTCATGTTGTTTTTTATTTGTTTATGTATAACATAATTGTACATACATTTCAGTTAAGTTGTAATTTTATAATAATAATAAATAATAAGTTAATTTAGTTTTAGACTTTATAATTGTATTAAGTCTGTTTTATCTTTAGAAATATAATAGTTGTAAATGTGTAAAAATTATCTATATTAATAATTTCGTTTAGGGGTTACGGTAGACTTGATTCAAATGCATACCAAATTGTTAAGAAAAAAATTTAATCAATTCTGGGTTAGGAACATACTAAGATTTTGTAAGACAATGCGCTTAATAATATTATATCCGCAAAATTCGTATAATCCCGTAATTTCAATAAATAAGTCTAAATTTATTCATTAATGCTGTTAGAAGCAATTTTCAATGTGACAGTACGTTTGTTTGAGTCATGTCACATGAAAAAAAGTTAACGGAGGAATTATGTCCCTGCCTGTGATTTCAAAATTATCAATATGTCTGATGTTACAAAATTTTATGTGTCTCGATGAAATTGTGTCCAGTTGAACTTGCGTCCATTAGTGAATAAATCATAAAAGTGGAATATGGTAAAAGTAATAGTTGACATATTTTTTCCAAAACAACCTTTCCGGGATCTTTTTTTTTTCATAAAAATACCTTCATATTAGATATAATATCTATACTAAATTTAATATTATAAAAAGGGTTTGTTTGAATGTTTATTTGTATGTATAACTCAACTAAACCGATTATTTTACTATAGAAATAAAGAGAAATATATACATACCTACTATATAAAATACTTTATTTATACTTTTTACTCTTTTTAGTCCGGTTTTATTTTGCTAAAAATATTCTATTTCCACGGGAAAAACCTAGTGTGGTATAAAAATTATATAAGCGAAGCCGTAGGCAGAGTTTAGTTTTAAATAAATAACAGAACCCCTCGACTAATAATGGTGATTGACGTTTTTTTGTTAGAAGCAGAGCGACCCGTCAACCTTGGGACCATCCGATTGCACGGTCATAACTGGGTAATGACCAAAGTACGCCCACACTTGCTCATTATGACCGTATTGTGTGTTAGATGGTAAAGATACATATTTTGGCAGGTTCTAAATTATATTATTGATATTCTCAAAGATTCGCCATTGTATAATTAAAAAGATAAACGTTAGTTAGTATCCTACCCACAAATGTAATGGTGTACATAGAATATTAGACAAAAATTAACTTTAAAAAAAAAGTGTACCGACTTCAAAAATTTGCACTGAAAAGTAAGAAATAATAAATATTTCGTCGTAGAATTTGAAGACGGTTGGTACCAAATTAGGATACAAAGTAATAAACATCTAAGAAGATGTTTATATAATATCTGTTCAATATTATATATGTTTGTACTGATGATCGTAGGTTCCTAATGAATTGTCTAGATTAGTGAATTTGGGAAGTAAGTTGTTTTTAATTTGGCACCAACCGTCTTCAAATTCTACGACGAAATATTTATTATTTCTTACTTTTCAGTGCAAATTTTGAAGTCGGTACACTTTTTTTTTAAAGTGTCAATAGCAACCGTTGCTAAGGCTTTTCTCTGATACATAATTTTCAGTCGTAAACAGAGACAAATTACTGAATTTCTGAAAAACTACTAAACCGATTTTCGTCATATGTCTGTGAGATAATGTCGAGAAATTATTATATCTTTAAAAAAATAAGTCGTCAAAATCGGTACATATTTCATCGAGATACTGATAATTTACTTATAAAGTCAGTTTTTTTAAATTACTGAAAAACTAATGAACCAATTTTTATGACATAAATCCGGAAGAATTATCTGTCGATTAAAAAAGAAATCATCAAAATCGGTTCATAAACAACGAAGTTATCCGCGAACACACATAAAAAGAAATATACGGTCGAATTGAGTAACGTCTTTTTTTTTGAAGTCGTTAAAAAATAGATATAAAGCAAGATAAAAAGGCTTTAAGTTTTTGCGATGGCGATGATTTTGTCAAAATCGAATACTTAATTAAAATGCAAAGTTTTTACAATCGTTATTATTATTTTGGTTGGAATACCATTACAGTAAAATTGAAATTGAAGCCGGATGGTCGAGCAAAATATTCGAGATGGAGTAATTTGTCTGTATGTTGCTTAAACAACATAATAATTATAAATAATGATAGGAAACACTATGTTCCCTGCAAATTAGACGTCCTAGATCGTCTTTCACATTTAAAAACATCACAATTAACTATTTTTCTAGAGCTCTCTCTCGCGACACAAAACGATACCAACGAAACCTAAGGTAACTAATAAATGCTATCCTAATGATCTGCCTAATGGCCAAATGAACAGAAATTGGCGGTAAGGGAAAGCCGGTCTAGGGCCCCTCCTTAGTCTTAGACTCTATGATTTTCTTGTTTGCAAAGTTCAAAATTATGCTTATGTAAACCCACGAATAGTTTCAGTTAATTAGTAGCTAAATGTCCCTACAAAGGACTTATCTTGTCGCTTTGTCACAAAATTGCTTCAGTCGGCTTGATTATTTGGCTTTAGTTCAACTTCTAGGATAGTTTCAAGCAATGTTTATTGTTTGAACCTCCCACGTTGGTCGTTTTCGGGTTTTAGTCAAACTTTTGCTTTAACCAGTAGGTATGTAAATTAAGTTGGCTGGAATACACTTTTTGTTTTATTACCTACTTTTGTACTAGGTAGTATACTAATAATAATATAAAAGGTAAAGTTTGTAAGTTTGGATCTAGGAGGTAATATCCGAAAACACTCATCCGATTTCAAAAATGATTTAACCAATAGTTAGAATGGACCTTCAGGGTGCACATAGGCTATTAGATATTCTTCTACTTAGTCGTGGTGCTCTTGACAGAGCAGTCGTGGTCAATCATGGCGGCCCACAGCGCGATGCACCTTGTATTGACTCGCCATGGTTAACTTTCTTGGGAAGAATAGTGCAGTTTTCTCCTTGCCTTCTGGATTCTGCATAATTAGATATTATCCCGTTAAAACAAAAGGACTTTTCATGGAGACCAATTTTGTATGACGCAATAAAGCGCCTACTAAATATAGCAACATCACCAACCATTGTCATTTTCTTTCTAAGGCGTTAGGGAATATTCTATTTTTACGCGGGTGAAACCGCGGGCAAAAGCTAGTTGGAAATAAAGTAACAATTCCATGGGGAATTCTGGGGAATAATATCATAAAGCAATGGATGTCATGGGGTATCCTCTCAAATGCTCTAAAATAAAATATATAATTTCACAAGCTATAATTTTACTTGCTATAAATATTCATTTTCTATAAATTTAGATCCTGTAATTTTAAAAATCTATAAATTTGTTTGATATATTTTTTTAAATCTATAATATTAATTCCTATAACGTATTGTTTTCTATAATTGCAGTTGCCATAATTTTCAAAATCTATAATTTCAAGTCCTATAATTTTTATAATGTCTATTTTCAATTGCACTAATGGCTACTTTTCTATAATTGCTGTTACTATAATTTTGAAATTATATAATCTCATGTCTTATAATTTTTATAATCTCTAATTTCAGTTGCACTAATGGTTACTTTTCTATAATTGCAATTATTATAATTTTCTAAATATATAAATTCATTTTCTATAACTTTATTAATCTATAATATCATTTATTCTAATGGATTGTTAAAATAAGGGTACTCACTATATTTTTAAACGTATAACTTCATTCTATTTACATTTACAAATATATAATCATAAAAAATAATTTTCTATAATGTAATCGACTTAAATAAGTACCTACTATTATTAAAAAACAGTAGATTTTGTTAATGTCTGTTGCAGTAATTTTCGATTCCTATTCCCTTAATTTGTAAATAAAAATAGGTTAGCGAGGAGCGAAGCGACGAGCGTGGTTCGAATAGTGCTAAAACAGAGCGCGAGACGAGCGAGCGAAGCGTGCGTTCCGCGGCAGCGGACGGCGAAGCGCCAGAAACTCATAAATACCTAAACAACCATCACTTGTTGATAACGGATATGATACCTATATATATATTATTTATAATAAGAAAGGAAGATTTTTATATATTAATAAATATTTCGCAAATAAACTGGAAAAAATATAGCAAATTAATCATTAGATTATTAAATGTTGTACCTTTTAATAATTTAGACATCTTGAAAATTATAGAAAACAATTTTAGATAAAACGAAAATTATAGCAAATTATAAATTAGATCATTTAATGTTATATATTTTGATAATAGTGATTTTGAAAATTACGGATATCGATTTTAGACAAAAGAAAAATTATAGCAAATAAATAATTATTGAATGTAATTTTATATATTTTGATAATAGTGATTTTGAAAATTACAGAAATCGATTTTAGGGTAAAAAAAAATTATAGCAAATGAATAATTATCGAATTTAATTTTATATATTTTCATAATAGTGATTTTGAAAATTACAGAAATCGATTTTAGGTTTAAAAAAAATTATAGCAAATGAATAATTATAGAATGCAATTTTATATCTTATGTACCTATATATTCTAAAATTATATCAAAACATTTTAGAGATAATGTAGGAGACCCATGTCATGGATGACCTATGGTTAATAAGAGCTGGCCTACTTTTAGATATGATTTAATTAAAGTATCAATGTATGAAAAATTCAGTCGAACGTACCAGCCTCTTTATAATCGACTTTTTTCTCCCACTTGCATGCCTTATCAATTTTATATCATTATTTTAGTACCTACATTGTTGAACCTCTTTTAGTATTTACTGGCTTTCCGCTCTGGTTTCGTCTGTGAAAATGTTTGTAAAGCAAAAAAATAGCAACCGGTATTAAGTTTTAGCGTACGTATACAAATAGAAATACAAAAAAAGGAATGAAGGACTAAAAAGGTTCATATGGCTGAAGTGACAGGAAATGCTGGCAGAGAACGACCTTGGTGTACTTTTATTAATTATATAAAAAATCTAATGATCGATGGAAATATTAAAAGTACACACAATCACCGAGCATGTATGAAAGGTATGATGAATATAATAGAAGCAAAAGAGGTATGTGAGGATCGTAACAAATGGCATTCGATTGTGTCTGCCTACCCGTCTTGGGATAAAAGGCGTGATGATAGATACAACTTACATTATATTATATATTAGGTTAGGGACATGCCACGTTAACGACCCTGACATAGTTTCTCAGCAGATTCAAATTTTATTTACCGATGCGATAAAAATTCAAGCAAAATTTTCGCAAGCTCAAGACGGCTCGACTAGACGAACGACACTTTACGTGCAAATTGGACTAAACCTATTTATAAAACCAATTTCTCTCGTTTGCCTCCAGCGACTACCGAGCGACTTGAGCTGTGCTTGCGTTTGATATTTCCTATCAGCAATTTCAGTTTAAAATGTTGTACTTTTAAACTATTTTTTCTAGGAATAATTTTATTGAAATTGCCATATTTTTGAAAGAAGTAGGATGACCGACTGCCAAGGACCCTTAAATAACAATAAGAAAAAAATCACAGTATTTTTTGTATTTTTATTCTTTATGCTACTTGCAATGAAAATTCTTCAAGCTATAGCATCTTTTTCTAACACAAAATGATAAACAAGTGAAAGAGTGAGACACGTATATAACACACGTGGATCACATGAATTTTGTTATTATTTATTTTATGTGCAGCTTCCTGCTCGTAAACTAAAGGTAAAATGTATGTTTACATTGGGTTACTGACATGGTTTACATTATTTATACTAAAATATTTGCGTATCATTGGTACAATTTTAGTTAAATTATTTGTCTATTCTAACTAATATATAAAAAGGAAAGATTCGATTGTTTGTTTGCATTGAACAGACTCCGAAACTACTGGATCGGTTTAAAAAAAAAATTTTTTTTTCATTAAATTTTAATCTAATATTAAAAAACTTCCCCCAAAAACTTCGCTACCTATACTCGTATATGAAACTTTATTGAAACATAACGTAAAATATAAGAAATCACATTATAAAGTATAAGGTATTAAATAATGAGATGTGCCAACAAAAAAAAGCATAAATAGAGGCCATCAAGGCTCGTTAGGAGAAAAATGTGGGCCTAATTTGCGACGGCCATACATAATGTTAGCTTGAAAGTAATTTTCATTCCCTCGTAACATTTTATAAAATAACAAAAGCCAATGGCCTTGTGGATAAAAAATATGAAAATTACCTTGTACGCATTTCAGGACATATTTTGTTTTGTCGTTCATCACATGTATCATATGGCCACATGAGGATGGCTTTATAGTAGCTTCCGCTGGGTTAGCTGGGTATTGCCCATAGAAAACTTGATATGTGATACTACTGTAAACAACTATTAGAGTAGGTACTTGCAGGTGAAATACGAAAAGATGCATATATTTTCTTAAAAGATTATATTTATCAATTTCTAGTGTTTTCTTCTCTCAATAGTGAGAGAATAAAGGATGGTAGTTGAATGATGGTTACGTACCATGCCGTTTCCGGTTCAGAACTTTAAGACATTTCGTTTAGGTTTAAACTATAACAGAAGTCCTATATTCCATATTTTTTCAAAATTTTAGACTCAGTAATTTCGGAGATAAGGCGTGGGGGACACTCATTTGAACAATCTATAAAAAAAAATTTTTATAATAAGCCCTTTCATTATTTTACTTATTAATTTTTCGCCTAAAATTAACCCCAAAAATAAAATTCGATTTGTTACGCTACACCTTCGTGATTGGGTCATCAAACTCTACAATTATTGTACCAAATTTCAACTTTTTTCGTCAAGTAGATTCGGAGAAAAAAAGCTGTGACAGACAGATACAAGAGTGATCCTATAAATAAAGGTTTCCCGTTTTTCATCGGAGATATACGGAACCCTAAAAACGAGACGAGGTATGTCAAGATCGTATGGTAATCAATTGCCTCTGTCCTAAACCAAGTGGGATAAAGGTGTGATGATAGATAGATTCTAGTCCAAAATATTCGTACCAGTAGGAATGAACTGTTTCATCATAGGAAATTCGTTCTATATTGCTCCTTACAATTTGCAATAGCGTCTAGTTGTTTATATTTTTAGACCGGGAACGTGGAGGGACGCGTTGTGTCGGCGACGTAGGCGCATGTAAAAATAGTTGTATGAACGGACGGCCGGCGCACCTAATGTGGACACGATTATAAACGAGTTTGGAATGAAAATACTGTATATCTTTGGCTGAAATTGGAAATTATGTAGTCATTTTTAAATTCAAGCCAATCAATGGGTTTTACCTTCAATTATATGTGTACCAATTTTCAAGCCACAGTTTTTTTACAATATAATTTTCACCATAAATCGAAGGGATTTTTTTTTCAGGAAATGCATTCTAAAATTAAATTATAAATGCTCTATTTTGAAAAGTCACATGGACCTAAAAGTCGCGCACTGTTCGTGTGAGGTAACTTAGGTACAAGTAAGAGTTATTTCGTCGCCATAAAATCATCCCTGTCCAGTCAATTTCAAGAGGAATTTTACAGCACCGGTTATTTACTATCGGTTGTCACTGGGGGTTATCATAATTTTTTTTTCTTTCTTCACGGGTTGTTTTACAGCTTCCTAAACTATGTTACGGTCCCAGAGTATCCAGCGGACGACCAAGTCTTTCTCTTTTAGCCGATATTTGTGAGGATATACCTAACGAGTGGCAGTTCTGTTGGGGTATGTATATATTTCGATGGAAAAGCCTCTAAGTGTGTATAAAACCCAGTGGTCTGCATATTTAATACCAGACGTCTTAAACACTCGGCCACCGACGTACTATTATTCTATAAGCACTGCTAAAATATAATAAAAATCCGGTACCCTGGAACCGTAACACCGTAACTGTGAAGAAAAAAAGGATCAATTGCGTATTCACGTATTCATTGACAGATTGGGTACCTACCTATAACAAGTACACAAAGAACTAACTTTTTAAATCAGTCGCATTATTACTTATTTTTGATATGGGAAGCGCTGCTCAGGATGGAATGGATATATACACTATTTATCCTCAAACTATCTCTGTGCAAAAAATAACGTTGATCCGTTGTTTTTATGCACAAAGTTATTATTTGAAACAGACGTTGATTAGACGGTAGAGCCGTTTCTAGGATAATGACCGAAACCATTTTTAGGTTGAGCCATTATTTTTATTATGTAAGTTACATATTTGTCTGTTTCTATGTATGCTAGACCAATTTAGACATCCTACACACACACAAGTTGCAAAATATTTTTGTGAAACTATTTTTAAAGGTTTTATGTGATGTCCACCTAGTGTTTGACCTGAATTATAACTAGGTAGGTACAAAGAGATTGGGAAGGGTATGTAGAGACAAATCAACAAGAGTGAAGAATTTGGTAGCATTAAATGTCTGCGATTTTAAAGATGGGATAGGTACCTGCTAATTACTATTTAGACTAACAAATTAACTACAAATATGGCATCTCGCTCATAGAAACCGAAATGTTAATTTATTTAATAATTTAAAAAGACCAAGTTGTAAAAAAATATTTGTATATTTCTTAGGGCAACTTGTCATTTCTATATAAATTAACCTACTATTTACTTCCACATCTAAAATGTTTTCAATTAACTTAACGCATTGACGTAAGTACTTGTTCCATCTCTCTCTATCATGCGACAACTCATATGCCTCTCTCGTTATAATCAATTTCTAGTTACTGAATTTCAGATGTGAATTGTGATTCAGCTGAGCGAGTTTGACACGTTGCTATAGCAACCATTGATCGAGCGCCATATTGAATGCAGCCCTCCGTACAGCCTTTACTGATAAACTCTTTAGGGAAAATTGATACAGGAAAATTAATTTTCGAGACATATCCATAATTTGTATGGGGATAAACTATTCCCAATTTCTCTGTAAATAATCCACCTGTGTCACTGTAATTTAGCATATACTCGTAGTTACTTATTCAATATATCTAAGTGAAATAGCTGTCATTTTTTCAATGTGTTTTATTGAATAGGAAATATGGGTGATTTGGGTGATTAAACTTTGCCCCCGTTTTCTCTTTCATTATCTATCACAAATCTCTTAATTTTTTTTAAAGCGCTGTTATACCATTACCCTTCAATTATATACTTCGCGATTTTTGTAGCTTATTGAAAATTTAAAATAATTATTATTTTATTATTTTTGCCAAATTAAAAAATCATTAATTTTTTTTTTAATTTTCAATAAGCTACAAAAAACGCGATATATATAATTGAAGGGTAATGGTATAAGAGCGCTTAAAAGAAATTAAGAGCTTTGTGATAGATTATGAAAGAGATAACAGGGGCAAACATTCCTTTATTTTACCACCCATTTACAATAAAACCAATTGAAAAAATAACGACTATTTCACTTAGATATATTGAAAGTAACTAGGTATATGCTAAATTACAGTGACACATGTGAATTATTTACAGAGAAATTGAGAATATTTTATCCCCATACAAATTATGGAGGGCTAGATTTCGTTTAACAAATACATTCTATATGAAAAATTGGAATATCGAACATAGAACGGACCAGCTCTTGTAAATCGACCTATACAATACAATTTAAAAAGGTCGTATCTGTTTATGATCTTATAACCTACAACGCACAGTATGTGTATTTGAAAGTTAGGAAATAATAAGGTAATTAGAGATATTACTTTGCTCAATTGGGCTGTGTGAAGTTGGCACCCCCAAATGCGATTTTTCAGTTTTTTTTCATCAGGTTCGTTTGTCCATCGTTAGTCCACGTTTGTCCACCAAAAATTTTTTTTTGTCCACCTCTCAAAAAAAAGTTATTCAAAAAATAAAAAATGGGGGTGGAAGTTGGCACCCCCAAATTCGAATTTCCAATTTTTTTTCATCACGTTCGTTTGTCTATCGTTAAGTCCACGTTTGTCCACCAAAAACTTTTTTTTGTCCACCCTTCAAAAAAAAGTTATTTAAAAAAAACTAAAATTGAGGTGGAAGTTGGCACCACCAAATGCGAATTTTCAACTTTTTTTCATCAGGTTCGTTTGTACATCGTTAGTCCACGTTTGTCCACCAAAAATTTTTTTTTGTCCACCCTTCAAAAAAAAGTTATTCAAATAAACATTTTTAAAGAAAAAAGCCCTGAATTAAACTTTGACGGAGGATATCTAGCTTCCTAGGGGTGGATTTGCTTTTCTGAGGGGTAGGTTTGTTTGTCCACTTCAGAAACTCGTTTGTCCACCACATATTTGCATTTGTCCATCCTTAGTGATATAGTTATGCGTGAGATAAGTATATATCTGACGATTTTAAATTTGTCGTGGGATCTCCAACTTCCTAGGGGTGGATTTGCTTATCTGAGGGATAGGCCTGTTTGTACACCTCGGAAACTTATTTGTCCACCACATACTGTCGTTTGTCCACCCTTAGAGATATAGTTATACGTGAGTTAATTAAGTATATATCTAAGGATTTTCACTTTGACAGGGGATTTCTAGCTTCCTAGGGGTGGATTTGCTTCTCTGAGGGGTAGCTCTGTTTGTCCACCTCGGAAACTTATTTGTCCACCACATACTGTCGTTGGTCCACCCCTAGAGGTATAGTTATGCGTGAGTTAATTAAGTATATATCTAAGTATTTTAACTCTGACGCAGGATTTCTAGTTTCCTAGGGGTGGGTTAGCTTCTCTGAGGGGTAGGTCTGTTTGTCCACCTCAGAAGCTCATTTGTCCACCATATATTGTCGTTTGTCCACCCTTAGAGATATAGTTATACGCGAGTTAATTATATATCTAAGGATTTTTACTTTGACGGAGGATTTCCAGTTTTTTTAGGGGTGGATTAGCTTGTCTGAGGGGTAGATCTATTCGTCGGCCTCAGAAGCTCATTTGTCCACCTTATATTGTCGTTTGTCCACCCTTAGAGCTATAGCTATACGTGAGTTAATTATATATCTAACGATTTTAACTTTGACGGAGGATCTCTAGCTTCCTGGGGGTGAAATTGCTTCTTTGATCTTTAGGTTTGTTTGTCCACCTCGTAAACTCGTTTATCCACCACATATTGTTGTTTGTCCACCCTTAGAGATATAGTTATGCGTAATATAAGTATATATCTAATGATTTTAACTTTGTCGTGGGATTTCCAACATCCTAGGGGTGGATTTTTTTCTTTGAGGGGTAGGTCTGTTTGTCCACTTCAGTATCTCATTGTCCACCACATTTTGTCGTTTGTCCACCCTTAGAGATATAGTTATGCGTAATATAAGTATATATCTAATGATTTTAACTTTGTCGTGGGATTTCCAACATCCTAGGGGTGGATTTTTTTCTTTGAGGGGTAGGTCTGTTTGTCCACTTCAGTATCTCATTGTCCACCACATTTTGTCGTTTGTCCACCCTTAGGGACATAGTTATGCGCGAGTTAATTCAATATATATCTAAGTATTTTCACTTTGACGGGGGATATCTAGATTCCTAGGAGTAGATTCTCTTCTCTGAGGGGTTGGATCGTTTGCCCACCTTAGAAACTTGTTTTTAAACCTTTAGTGTAGTTTGAACGTACCCGGAAAGTTAGTTTTTATCGTCTTTTTCATAAAAAATGTTTATTTGAATAACTTTTTTTTGAAGGGTGGACAAAAAAAAATTTTTGGTGGACAAACGTGGACTAACGAAGTACAAACGAACCTGATGAAAAAAAGTTGAAAATTCGCATTTGGGGGTGCCAACTTCCACCTCAATTTTAGTTTTTTTTAAATAACTTTTTTTTGAAGGGTGGACAAAAAAAAATTTTTGGTGGACTAACGTGGACTAATGATAGACAAACGAACGTGATGAAAAAAAATTGGAAATTCGAATTTGGGGGTGCCAACTTCCACCCCCATTTTTTATTTTTTAAATAACTTTTTTTTGAGAGGTGGACAAAAAAAAATTTATGGTGGACAAACGTGGACTAACGATGGACAAACGAACCTGATGAAAAAAAACTTTGGGGGTGCCAACTTCACACAGCCGCTCAATTGCACCTTAGGTTAACGAGGCACGTCGCTTTCATTATGCCAGCGTCACCTTTGCGACCTCAAAACATATTTTCTTCTTATTTCTAAATTATCTAGCAGTATTACATTTTCTGCGTATTTTGTCTTTTATAGGAGATTTGAACTTTCTCTAAATACCAAACAAACCTACCTGGAATATGCAATCTAGATCTAATTGACAAAAATATGTAATTAAAAAAAATAAGGAAAGTCTTATAAAATTATCTGACCCGACTCCATATTGTCAGAATCATGGCATTTTGAGATCCTCTACCTACTCCACTGTGTTTCAGGCGTACGTAATTAATATACATATGATTTTGATTGCTTATCAAACGCATTGTTAAGATACTAACATATTAATTGAAACAATTAACAATTGGGCTAACTGGTGATGAAATTTAATATTTAACCTGTGTGTTCACAAGTCGACGCGACGGTCAAGGGTCGCTCAATACGGACTGAATAATTTAACAAGCTCATTCATAGCTTGCTGCAATATTAATTAGAGAGGTATAGCCTTGAGGTTAGTGATCCTATCCACGATCAGACAGTGCCGGATTCGAATCCCAGATCAATTAAATATTAATAAGATTAGTATAACAATATATTTCTCTCTTTTTATTCTGATACAATCTGAATGAATAAGGAAATGCAGTAAAGTGTTGAGCGAAAGTTTTTTTCAAGTGTATGTCCACTAATACTCTTAATAATACATATGTTCACATTAGATATCCGTATCCGTATCCGCGGATATCCGAGGGAGATGAAAGATCCGTATCCATATCCCTATCCGTTAGTTTTTGGCGGATCTTTTACGGATCTTTTACATTATTAATTTTCAATTCATAGATGAAATTTTATATATATATAGGTGATTAGGTAACAATGAAAAACTGTTAAATTCCATTCAGATTATTTTTTATTTCTTAAAATCGTATTTTGCAGCTTTATATTGCAAACATTTATCGTAGTGAGTACCATACCAATAGTACATAACTCAAAGGTAATATAATGCAATATTTACCGCCGCGTACTCTAAGAAAGTTAAGATCCGTATCCGTATCCGTATTCGCGGATCTTGAGACCAAATATCCGTATTCAGATCCGTATCCGCGGATATACATTTTTAACGATCCGGCACATCACTCTTTCACATACATACATATGCTCCCTATTGTTCACGCCTTATTTCCCTTCGGGTAGGCAGATATTGGGCAGAGACCAAAGTTACCACCACCACTTGCCACGATCCTGCACACCTCTTTCGCCTCATTCAAATCCATACATCTTTTCATGCATGCTCTTCGAATACTTACATAACCATTCTATTAGATAACGATTTTAATCAAACACAATTCGATTTCAGCAATATTTTAGGATTTCAAATTTATATCGAGAATAAGCTACCAAAATGTGTGCAAAATTATGTCCATAGATATGTAATCATCAGCTAACCGATTATTTTAATTTCCCATCTCACAACCAACGGCTTTTTTCGTGAGGAATATAGTACAACAATAATTAAGCAATTTAACATATTCGAACCAAAAATAATTGGTCAGATTGCAGTTGCAGTTGGCTTTGACACCAAGAATGAAATGCATTTTTCAGATAAAATAGTTTTTATAATTTCCGCGATGAAACAATAGTCTCATGAAACACTTTTTGCCACGTGACTTGTCACCAGGATAAAGTAGACGAAATAATGAGAAAGAAGAGATATATGTCATACGTCTCTAGTATCTGCCTACCCTAATAGGAGACAAGTTTGAACATTTCTTTGGCCGATATATAGTCATTAACAGAACATGATTATAATAAAAAGTCAAAGTGTAAAAGTTTGATCTAGGTAGGTAAATATATTAAATGATCCTCGTAAAGTTCTCGTTGAAGGGAAATTTTCTCGCAAATAATAAAACTTTGCAGACAGACTTATTAAAATTTTGATAGACTTCGTTTTAACAATATTGACATTTGTTTTTTAATATTTTCAACGGCGTGAGAAGAACACTGGATGGGTGGAAAAGGGGAATTACTGTCGGTGGTAGAAAGGTCAGCAATCTATGATATGTCGATGATACAACACTTTTCGCATCGTTCGAAGAAGAACTGGCTGAACTTCTTTCTAAAGTTGAGGAAGAGAGTGAATTGATCGGTCTCAGCGTAAACGAAAACCAAAGCTTTGGTGGTAGATAGGCAAGGGAAGATAGGTCCAGATCAGAGGGAGATAGGCTAACTCGCTTTCATGAACTCAACGACCTGTATTTTTTTTTAAAATTGTCTATCTTGGCTCTCTACTTAATAGTGAAAGTGGAAGCGAAGAGGAAATCGGTAATAAAATTCAAATGTCCAAACCTGCAATGACTAACTCACTCGGGTATGGAAATACCGAAATATATCCAGCAAGACTAAAGTGAGACTGGTGCGGACGCTGATCTATCAGAATGAAAGGGAGAGCCAAAATAGACGCTTTTGAAATGTGATGTTGGAGACGCAGACGAACGTCTCCATTCTCAGCGAACTCCGCATAACGACAAGGCTATCATCTCTCTGCCTTCAACCCATCCTCACAATGGCTAGACCAAATAAAAACGCTGACTGGTCTGCCGGTGTTTGATGTCACAAGGACTGCCCAGGAGCAAAACACATGATACCTCTTTATGATAGACACGATCTTCAGCAATGAAGATGACGACTGAGAAGAGATTTGATAATACTTTAGATTCTTGAGTTTAGAACATAAAATAATAATGACTATGAATAATTATAAAAGGGTGGTTACTTGTATTGCATTCGAGCGCAAATACTTTTTTATCTATCTATCTATCATCACGCATTGCATCCCAAGGGGGGTAGACAGAGACAATCGAATGACATTTGTTACGATCCTGACATATCTCTTTTGCTTCTTTTATATTATTCATACATGCTCGGCGATTTTGTTTCTTTTCTTTTAATATTTCCATCGATCAACATATTTTTTATAGCCATATAAACCTTTTTAGTCAATCTTACTTTTTTTATTGTGGAAAAAATATATAAGATAGATTTACTGTTTTCTTTACGACCGACGTTATTGTATGATTTAAATTCCCAGAACCGCGTCTGTTGCTTTTGTAAAGAGACGTAAGGTAGTATATTCATCTAGAAACACACAGGTGGGTTTGTCTGAGCACGTACTTATCGCTCCCTTCGTTATGGGGCAACGCTCTCTTATCAGCAAGGCGTGCTTTATCTATGTCGCTAGGAAAGTGATAACTATTAACAATTCGGCAATATTTGAAGTAACAAAATTGCATAATTAAATAATTCATAAGGTTTTAACATTATATACAAATACAACTTAGCCGAAAAAGGGGCCATGTTTCTACTTATAAAAAAAATATTATTGAAAACTTTCGTTACCAGGAGTTTGGGACGTTTTATATGATTTCATTTGAGATAGATAAATTACAAACAATGAAAAACATACCTATATTATAAGCATTAAGTGAGAGACAATAAGGGAAATTTTTAAAACGAGTTAATTTATGAAACAGTTTTCAATTTTTCTGAGGAAAATCTGTTGTTTTATTGATATTTTCAAAAAATATCTAATAATCATAGAAGTTTCTTGTCTTCCTTACCAAAAGCTCCATTGTACTGTACGTGGCTTCTTATATCCTACTTATCCCGTAAACTAAAATCGATGACTGCGTTTATAGAATAAAAACAATGACATTAAAACTGGCCAAGCGCGTATTGAACACGTATCAATTTAAGGTTCCTGAGCAGGGGTTTCTTTACTACCGTCGACTATATCAAAGCTATAACAAAAATATGCTGTTCTTTGGTAAGCGCATCACTTGAAAGCGGCTAATAAATAACGGGAATAAGGTTTTTAGGAAAATACAAATTGGAAAAGTTTCCCGGAAAATTGGAAAATACGGGAAAACTGTATAATTTTAAAGTTCAAACCAATCTGTATTTCACGGACTGCAAAATTAAGTAAGTAACCATTAAATTCTAACATTTAGATTTTTTTTAGATTTATAAATCTCATGGTTGAAAAGGACGCATTGTTAAAGACTTTAGGAGCTTATATCTCGCAAAACACAGTACGAAACCCTAAAAAGGATAATTAATTTTGTGTGTGACATTTAGCCACTTTCCAAGCACAATAGTGCAAGTTGTATAAAATGAGTTACGACAGCTGCTATAGCATTTCGGGGCGGACATGGTCGGTGCGAGGTCGACAGGCATCGTCAATTATACTACCATCACAGACAAACAAAAACAGATAGACGGATCACGACCGTGAAGCTAGCAAAAATCATGTCACGAGTGCTAAGCTGAAGCATTGGTTTGGATGGTTATACGAGATCTACAGTCGTGATCCGTCTATATTCTGTTATTGGTCTGAGACCACCATTGTATACTTGTTGTTCCTTTTGAAATCGCCGCCGAAAAACAGGTCAAGTCACTCGATGACCCCGCGTTTACAAGTAACTGAGAAATGGGGGAAGTGTCAGTGAGACACTGCAGCGGTTTTATGAATGACCTTACCGCCCTGGCTCCGACCGTGGAAATATGTGTTGGAAAAAGTATCCCCCGTTCAATTATTCGTATTGTAGAGTAAATACTAAGTTTCAATCGGACCAAAAAAAAAAGTAAATACTTTTTTTTACAAAATGTAACCCTTTTTAGGGGATGAATTTTGGGACATGTATAAAAATTTCAAGAGTTTTCAATATTTGTACTGAAAACTTGCTGATGCTGACCAAATAACCAAAACCACAATATTTTTCTCCATAAATATTTTAATAAGTACCTACTTTTATTACCCCAATTTCGAAAATTCCTTTATATATATATTTTACACTATACGTCGTATGTCCAGTGTTGTAAAAGATAGCACGTTAGATATTTGATTTCTGAAGTGAATCTCCTTTAGGCAGGTTTAGAAAAAAAATCGTGGATACATTATTGATCTATTGTTCACGCCAGCTCTGTTAACAGACCTACAATTTGGAAATATTTTTTAAATTAAGCTGTAAAATTTATTATACCAAATAAAATAATTATACAATTTTATATAACTGTATTATGATTTAAAAATCATGTTTTTAATTTTATTTTTCAAATCCCCGCGAAACGATGATGACGTCACATCTTGCAAACCAACAAAATGTTGGTCACAGATTAGATAAAATAACAAGAACATAACTTAGTCAGTGACAGATTGACAGACAGTTATAATAGTTAGTAGTCTAGTCTGTGGTTATTTATTTGTCATTTAGAAGGAAGTGACGTCACTTCTTGTTTGCGGTCACGAAATATTTATTAAACAAATATAAATAAACTGTATAAAAAATATTATTGTGTATTTATTTTCTTTCACTGTCAACACCTCTTTTATTGTCACAAATTCTCGACACCTTGTACTTGCCGGTTTATAGTAGAGTCACATTATTGACCCCTATAAAAAAAACTTACTAAATTGGCCGCAAGGTCGTGCGGTAAACATAATTGTTTTTGTTTTTGGCGTGGAATAGTTTTAATGCACGCTGTCTACATATTAATGGAGTTATGTAAATAAACACATTAAAGCACGGTGATTTATTCGATGCATAAATTAATTTCATTGATCGACATGATTCGTATGAAAGAGAAGTCTATGATTAGGAGATTTTTAAATAATTCAGTATTCATAAAGTTCTTATCTTATTGCTTATCATTACTAGAAACTACAAACGATGGAATAAGACTAGTTTGAAAAGAAATCATAGGTAATGCATTGTGTAAAGTAAGGACCGTTGCTCTCATTCATCTTGTATCTGTCAAAAATATGGCTAATCTCAGTTAATCCTGGAAAAGTGAGTTATAACTATCAACTGTGTGGGATGGAAATGGTGTATAAATAAACTCACCTTTCCAGGAATAACTGAGATTAGCCATATTTTTGACAGTTATAAGATGACCTTGACCAACGGCGCTTATCACAGCTTCCCAGCTTTTATACCTTGCGGTGTGGCCAGAGACACGGTAACAGTGTCGCTTATAAATATCTGTTACTTTAGAAGTGCGGGCGCCGGCAGTGCTCTACGAAGCACGATAACTCTATTGAAACACTTAAAGAAAATTTGTGCTTAACATTTTCGGCTCGAGTGACAATTGAACTACCGTTCGTCTGGTAGACTATCCCTAATAGGAAGCTACATTATCCCCGTCCCCGAGTGCTATATTTTATTTTATTCTAAAATTTTCACGGGCGAAGCCGGGGGCGGAAACAGTTATATAAATTGTTGTGTATATTTAACTGCGACTATTTCATGTGTATTTTTTTTTATTTTATATGTCCACTATTTGATTTAATTAACCCGAGACATCCCGGTTTCAAGTCAGCGCTCTACCAATTAGGCTATTGGTTTCTTGTCATTTTCTTGACACATCATAATCCACATCCATAAAATTACCATGAACATTTACTTAGCTTTATTTATATAGACCACAGTTTTAACAATCCATAGAATCAGATAAACTCAGAAAATTCTTACTTTTTCTTACGGACATGACAGCGTAGCTCGTGATTTCTGAACGGAAACACATTTCCGCTAAGTGACTCTCAAAATACACCCCGTGAAGATGACTTGTATAATAGTCACGTCTATTCAGCGGTATAAATAGAGATTTAACTTCGAAAACGATATTTTTTTAGCGATAGTGATTCTAATTTATTTTTAGGGAAATATCGTGAAAATAGCTTATCCCACTTAAATTTTTTCCTCTATTTGATCTAGATTGTCTTTCGGTGTGGGAACGTGGTAAACTACTTATTTTCAAATTACGATTCCAGAATCACAGTAAAAGACGTCACCAATCGCCAAATTAATATAAAAAAAAATCTTGTATCTGGCAAAAAATTGTATTTGCCATATTTTGACAGTTATAAGATGATCTTGACAAACAGCCCTAATAATAGCTGGTAATCAAGAAAGTCAGTTAGTTACACCATTTATAACTCAAGAACGGCGGTACCGATTTGGCTGAAAATTAGTGGGGAGGTATATTAGAGCCATGAGACGGACATAGGATAGTAGCGGTAGTGGTTAGAGTAGGGGTAACTAAATAATTATAATTTATAATTGTGAATATGTGGCGTCATCTTGATTTTTTACATATGTACTAAAATGTATTTGCAAACGTCAATACATGGCGCTGTATTATACTTTTCTTATCTAAATATATAAAAGAAAGTCGTGTTAGTTACACCATTTATAACTAAAGAACGGATTTGGCTGAAAATTGTTGGGGAGGTAGCTTAGAGCCAGGAGACGGACATAGGATAGTAGTGGTAGGGGGTTGGAGTAGGGGTAGTGGTAGTGGTTGGAGTTGGGGTAGGGGTAGGGGTAGTGGTAGTGGTAGTGGTAGTGGTAGTTGTTTTCCACGGACGAAGTAAAGTAAATAGCAGGCAAGCCAACGTTTGGGCAGGACAACGTCTGCCGGGCCCGCTAGTAAAAGCATATTTCTAACTTTATGAGTAGGTGCTTAGCTAGATCGATGGTGCTTAGTAATTGCGAAAACTCTAATGATTATATTCTCAGGAACATTCAAAAACTATTGAACCAGTTTTAATATGATTTTAGGATCGAGGTCTATTGCAGAAGTCGGCGTATCAAATATAACGTAAACAGAGATACAACAACGCCTACACATAGCGACAGTTTTTTTGCCAATAAAATACTACATTTTTGGTAATTTCACATATTTGAGACGGCGAAATATTTTCACTTACAATATATGACTGGACGGAGGATAGAAAAAGTTGTTCAATGATATTTTTTTGTTGGATTTCGCCCACGCTTGGTAATATGTTAATGTATTATATAAATTAGATATATTCGAAAACGATTTATGGTTGCCAGAACCAATTTCGTTCGCAAACAAGTTAATTATTCTATCGTTTTATATTGATATTGTTTCCCACCACATAAAATTTTATGACGATGTATCTAATTTGCTACCAAGTTACACCCCTCACATCAAGATTTAATTAAGGACTACATTTTCTCTCATGACTTCGTCGACAAATAAATAAAATTATTCTGTCTAAGATTATTGATAACTACAATAGGTAGCGACACGGCAGACTTTTTTGTAGACAATTTTATTCTACACAATTATTTCCTACATCATTTTGCTGTACTGTATCTCTGACGGATAATAAGACAGCCGAGCGACGCCACGAAAACTGGCTGGGGCTATTTTTTCCCCCGTCTTGACTCACAAAATATGAATGAATTAATGATGTTGAGTTGAGGTCAATCTTTATTTACTCAAACAACGTTTCATACATTTTTAAGGACATCTTTGTTTACCAATAACATACGTACCTATTGTATCGACTTACCGCAATAATTATACCACGAAGAGGGAATTCCTGGGATTATTTTGCAAGAAGTACATTCTGTTTACCTGTAACAATATATAAACACAAACATTAGAACGTATTTCAAAAGCAATGTAAGTAAAGCGAAAGAAGTATGTCAGGATTGTAGCAAATGGCATTCGATTGTCTCTGCCTACCCCTCTTGGGATAAAATACGTGATGATAGATAGATGTAAGTAAATATTTTGATAATATTGTTTCCCAAACTCTAATAGATATCTACATCTTACATTAATTGTTGCCTTTTTCAGAGGATAGTATTTATCGACATACTTACTTATTTTATTTTTTTAATTAATTAATGTATATAATATCAATAATATCCTTGGCAATCATAGTAACAGGTACGACATGATATAATTATCCGAGCTATCATTGTCTTGGCTTATTATAAACTGTGACATTATCACAAACTCGAACTTAATGCAGATTAAGTAAGGTTTCCCGAGATTAATTGCTCAATTAACTTAAATAAATTATCTACTCATCTTGTGACTTTTTTGTTTAATATTTTTTTGTTGGTACAACAAAGTTGGAATGAAATACACTGAGTTCCAGGATATTGTATTCTTATTTTTTATATGAGAACATTTATTGGAAACCTTATAGTTTATAATGTGTGTATAACATTCGGGTGAACTTCAAAACCTACTCGGTCGTTTCTTGGCGAAAATTTTCTATAGGTACTTAGTGTAAATTAACGGGGAATTTCTTTAGTCTGGAGAAAACACAGCTGTCATCTCTTCTTAGCTTACACTGTCTGAAATATCACGAAATATGGTAGATTTCAGAAAATTCAGTCCGTCAAAAAAAAAGAAAATAACCTAGATATAATAAATATGAGTAGGTACATATATCTTTTTGCTATTTATCTTTCAAAAGCGAGGCGCCTTAGGGCTTAAAAGAAAAGTTGATATATATGTTTCGTTCTCTGCCATGATGGATGTTTTTCCCTGTTATAAAAATAATATAATAAAACTGTTGAAGGATGTTGCACGATAAATTATGTAATATTTTTATCAAATATTTATTTACACATAGGTATTTGGTAGATATTTGGTAACCGATTCATGTTGGGGTAATTGTTATTGAAATAATTAATCAAGTGTACTAATTTTTAAACTATATAAAGCTTCATACAATTTATAATCCTCATAATATTTATAAAAATGATTCGGTCGCGAGCATGCGTAATCGTAGCGTTTGCATGTTTTATTAAGGTGAGTTTACTGTATTTTTTTTTCTTCATAGGTTGCCTTACAGCTCCCGGGACCGTGTTATCGGTCTCAGGGTACCCAGCGGAAGACCATGTATTTTAGCCGAGTGGTTAAAATGTATGGTATAACTAGACCACGGTCCGAACCCGGCCATGAACCAATGGGTTTCTTATAATTAAAAACTTATGTACATAATCCGACAAACCACACTTAGAGGCTTTTAATCTTCCATCTGCATATTTCATTTTGAAAATATATTACTCATAATATTTAACACTTTTCTATAATTTCGCAGGTTTCCCAGTCGCAATGTGCTACAACAAACCAACAAACACTATCAATTTTAAACAAAGACAACCCAAACTTTGCAGCACTATCAAATTTGGTAAAAAATATAGTTTCGTTAACTGCTAACAATGGAATTAATGCCAATTATCTAGCAAAACTGCAAAGTAACAACCAACAGCAACCATGTCAAGCAACTGCACCCAACCTATTGTTGCAATTACCTTCTGCAACAAGCTCTAACTTAGATCTATTATACACAACACCGGCTTTGACGCAAGTACCATCGACATTTCCTTTGCAACAGTCTAATACATTTGTGCCTTTACCTATGCCAACTGCATCTCCAGTAATAAACACGTTATGTTTACCTCCAACAGTATCGACATGTAATTCTGGGAGTCCAATAGAAATTCAACAATCGGCTGCAATTCCAGAATATAATGAAGAACCCTTAGTTTTGTACTTGAACCTAGAATCTCAGGAAACGCCCGTGTCAATTGAAAATTCTAATGTCGTGAGTCCGCTTGTTGAAATAGCGGTTGTATCTGAAGAATACCTTAATTCGTTATTATCCCCAGCTCTTCCACAACAACCTCCAGTTGTATTTGTAAAGGATAAAAAGTCGTCTTCGCTAAATAAGATTCTGCCGTTGCTTCTATTAACATTAAAAGATAAATCTCCCAGTTATCCTTCCTGTTGGTCTCCTTCTAGTAATAATTGTTGTTGTAACAATGATTGTGGTTGTTCTAACTGCAACAACGCGAACGGACCAATCCTTTACCCTATCCCAATACCAGTAAATAGTCCTTTTGTATCAAGTGACGTGAAAATCTAAGTAACTTTGTATTTAATTGTAACATTAAAAGTATTTTTATTTTAAGTTATGCAATGTTGTTTTACTTGACTACAAACATCCTTAGCACGAATTAAAAAAATCGCTTTTATACGTTATTCAAAATTGCAACATTGCTACTCGTACCTTCCCTAAAAATTTAAAGGATCTTGCAGTTGTATTAAACGAAACATTACTTTTTCAGAATTATTTATGAGTAGGTATATAAATATGTTGAATAAATTGTTTAATTGAGTACTTATTCCCCTTTGCGCATCATGATTTGGTAAATATATCATCAATATGGATGTCTAATTCAAACGAATTTTCCTGAAATTAATTGTCCTTATTGTTTTTGGCCTCCGTCATAAGGGCTCTACGGTCATCATCAGGAAAGCATAATACGCATTCCCGCTCTATTGTAGTTAACATTCAATATTAATAACTTATTATAGGATTATTTGAGGAAAAACCGTGTTTAGTAAATTTTACGTAATATTTATTTATATTAGATTTAATTTATATTGTTTTAATATTATCAATTTATACATATTGTAAGAATAAATTTATTTAAAAACTACAATGTATTTATTTGGCACTGACTAAGGTAAGTAGGTAAGCTCAAAAATGAGCTTCGACGCCTTCGACTTCGCAAGTATTCTTTGAAAGTTAATTTTTATATTCAAAATCGTTTAATACACTGACGAGCAATATAAAAAAGCCACTAACTTATCATGATATATTTTCGAAACCACGCCAGATAGATTTTTACATATTATTATTTATTTAATAACGGTTAAAAAAACACCCAATGGTAACAAAACAAATTTAATTAAATGTGTTAAACAATGTAAAAACAAATTTTATATTGCTTTTTTTAGGCACTTTGCAAGTCGCTTTTTTATATTGCTCGTCAATATCGATATGAAACAAACAGCAAATTATAAAAAAAACCCGTGATAAATTTTTATCAACGTTCGTTATTCCAACTTTTTCCATTCTGGACAAACATCCAGACAGACAGAAAAATTCTAGATAGATTTTCAGATTGAAAGAGAAATTTCTTATTTTTTGTTTCAAAAAAGCAAATATGGATAGCTGACAAATAAGTTTGGATCACTGCCAACAATATGTGTAATATGTTAGGAAAAAAAATTTTTTTGGAAAAAATATTACTTATTAGAAAGTTTTCGAACAATGTCAATATTCGATGGCCATTGGCACTTACTTAAATTGGCACGACTTTAAATTGATTATAAGAGTACTATTATAAAGAAAGAGTGTGAGTTAGTTGGTTTTGCTTGTACAGAAGTAAACTCCGAATAAATTTTCTTGAAAAATACTTTCACTGCTAATCTCTTTCGCTTCTTTTAAATAATTTTTTTATATGTTCAATAAAAGTACACCAGCATTTCCTTTCACTTCAGCCATATGAACCTTTTTAGTCAATCTTTCATTTGATGATTATTGATGATAGAGGTAGGTATAGGGTATATTTTATTTTGTTCGTAAATATCCACGGGCGAAGCCGGGGGCGGAATGCTAGTATTATATATAATAACTTCACTGTTATTCTATTGGCACGTTATTCTAGATGAACATAGGCTATGTTTTATTATGGGAGCCCATATTAACTTTCCATACATCTTACGGTCTTGAGTTCATACAAATATCCAATAGAAAAAATCACTTTCAGTTTTTCCCGAATTTTCCAATTTTCCGGGCATCTGTTCCAATTTTTCTTTAAAAAATAGCTAAGTCGGTCCATCCTTTGATGCGCTTACCAACAAACAGCATTTAATTTTTATTTAAATAAGTTAGGGGTTAGTAAGATTTGCAACTAAAACCGAAGAAAAACTATCGAACTAAAATAGAGATTGTTTTTACTTAAAAGTTTCCTCAGGCAAACTCGCGGCGGGAATTCAGTAGAGAGAGAGATATCACTAATAGTGTCACAATATAAATAATTTAAATTAAAGTAGGTAGGTATCTAATAATTAGTAACGTAAAATCTAAATTAGACGAGAAAATATTTACAACTAGCTGTTCTCCCGTAGGGCCCCTACTAATTTTCATCCCCTATTATGGGGTGGGTAAAAAAAAGTTGTCTATATCCTCCCCTAAGGTTCAAATTTTCATCAAAATCTGTTAAGGCTCCTTACCGGCACACGCTACATTTCGGACATTTTTGATGTCTGTTTGTGAGAATACGAATAAGATTGTTGATACAATTATGTGTCATTTTGAATATGCGGGTCTTGGTCTTCAAGACTGATAGAAGGAAATTTTGAACTTATTTCTATAGTGTTGGTAAATTATAATTTTTCCGGACTCGTTTTCCAAAAACTTACGTTCGAGTGACGTTTGACGATCGATCTTGTAAAGCTCACTGAAGATTTTGAACATTAAAACAGTATTGACACCGTAATATGGTCAACTTAAATATTGATAGATTAGATTTTTCAACTTTCATAAAAAAAAACGAGAAAAAAATGTTTGAGAAATCGTAATTTTTGGAAAAATTCATAGATATAAAAATGTATTTTTTGTGAGCTATATATACAAAAAAAATAGTTATATAAAAATAACACATTATTCCATAACAAGAATCAAATTTTATTTAAGATAGAAAACATTACAAATATAAATAAAAAATAATTTAAAGAGTGAAAAATTTGCAATATTGAGTATTTTTCATTTTCAAAACCATAAAAAAATCACGAAAAAGATCAAAATATGAAGGCGCGACTAATTTTCAATAGGTTGAATATTTTAATACATTTATTTTACTTAAAATATTGGTTTTTATTATTATAAACCACTTGAAACAATTAAGTCATGCGAAATTGAATATTTTAATACATTTATTTTACTTAAAATATTGGTTTTATTATTATAAACCACTTGAAACAATTAAGTCACGCGAAATTGAATATTTTAATACATTTATTTTACTTAAAATATTGGTTTTATTATTATAAACCACTTGAAACAATTAAGTCATGCGAAATTGAATATTTTAATACATTTATTTTACTTAAAATATTGGTTTTATTATTATAAACCACTTGAAACAATTCGAAGACGCACACACGCGCATTACTAAATTTCGAGTGCGGCGTATCGGTAAGGCCTCTTAAGTGGTTTAGCCGTGAAAGCTTAACAGACAGACAAGAGTTATTTCGCTTCAAAAAAAAGTACACATCTTCACGGCCTTTATACCTTGCTGTGTGTGTAGCCAGAGACACCAGTACCCACATAATGTGTCACTTCTGTAACAAAAAACTTCTGTGTATTTGATTAATATTTTTTATAAGCTTATGCAAAATGCCCTCCCTGTGACATGGTTTCCAAAACACTGGTTACATTAGCGAAATAAGAGCCAGGCCTTTAGGTCGCACGAGGCGTATACAAGTTTGGTAGTAACTCAAGGTCTATTATATTGCATTGCAGACTGTAAATCAATTTTTTGGAATTTACTTGAAAATATGTAAATTATCGTGTTATGAAATTATAATTTCAGACCCTTATATACCCTAGATACCAAACGCTAGACAAGTCTTCCTCATTTAGCTGATTTTTGGGTTACCTAACGATTTGTTAATAATAATTACCGCTGTGATGGTATAGTGTTACGAAATTTTCTATGTCATTATTTGTCAAGCATTGCAGTAAATTGTGTAATTAAATATTTATATTATTATATAAATATTATAGTATCATTGATTACACGTGACTTTCTTTCTATATGGATTTGTTATGAAAAATGTATTGCGATGGTTTAAATTGGGAAACAGTAATTAAAACAGGAGCAAATAAAGTTCAATGATAGAAAACTACAAGTGGCGTTTGGTTTGGTGTAGAAACTTTAGGTCCGTGGGGTTCAAATGCCAAAAATCCTTTGGTGACAAGAGGGTTATTGGCTCCGGGGAAATGCAGCTAGTATTTTTGCTAATATTCCACGCTGACGTTAATTTTAAGGTTTTTTTATATAGTTACATCTAATGAAAAAAGTTAATTTTACTTAGGTATTTAGTTAATAAAAAACTGTATAAGTACCTACTTAATTTAACAAGATTATAGAGACAATCCTATATTATAAAGTAATGTGCGGTATGACTGAATTTACCGGTTGTTAATATTATGAAAGTGTTAGAAATATTAATTTCTTCTATCTGTCTATCTATCTATCATCTCGCCTTTTATCCCAAGATAGCCATTTGCTACGATCCTGACGATAACTTCTGTTTTCTTATTTTTGTTTAGTATTACATTTATTATTTTTAAATTAATTAGCATATATTTTAGTTAATATAACAATACCTAATATTATATGAATGTTAATTAGATTTTTGGAGTTATGACTTAAGTTAAAAATATATATTAATTTACTTGTATGTAGTAATGTTTTATAGAGTTTAATAAAGTGTATTGATAAAACGGGGAATAATATATTTAATACATGCTCTTCACAAAACTGATGTTTCATTGATAAATATAATTGGTGCAACATGAAATTCTACTAAAAAATATTGTACGTGATTGTTTGATGAAAAATTCAATAAGATAAAGAAATATCCAATGCAATATCGTAAATCGAGTATATAAGAGACGATTAATTAATCTACCGCTCATTGATTTTTCAATATGCATCTAAGTAAAAGCTATTGTGTGTGTGTCTTACTTCTATATTGGAAGGTTCGTAATTTTTTATATGTCAAACTTTGTTTATTTATTGCTTAATAGAATAAAAGTCACTGAACCAATTTAAATTTTATCGCGTTCTCTTTGGTTTTCTTTGCATTATTTCGCTTCCAAAAACCATCGACTTTTCTTGGAAGGTGTCGCAAAAGGAAATTGTGTTAGCAACTTGTGACACGTATTACAAGATTTAGGGCCTGTGCCACATACTGTGCAGATAACTTCTTGTTTTCCACCACATACATACATTTTTAACCCTATAGATTTTGAAACAAACTTTAAATTGTTTATTTTATGTTCCACTTAACTTTTAATTGAAAATTTATCAACATAATTATTGTAAAACAGGTCCTTAGAAAATTGAAAGCCTCCCCCCGCAAAGGATCATAATATTTAAATTTAATATTTTATCTTTCTATAACTTAATAATAATTTTATAACTTTGTTTTATTTTCAGAATGCACACGCACAAACGATACAAACGAATAATCCTCCTGCAGTTTCCTTAAATAATCCAATATCACAAAATTCACGAATTCAAAACCAACTCTCCCCTTTATTACTAGCTAATCTACTTTCATCTTTACAATCAAGTAACAATAAACAGACACCAACACCTCAAAATCCTCAAAATATTTTGGCCATATCGCTACCTAACAATAATCAAGCAAAATCAGGAAATAACTTAGCGATTCTATTAAATTCGCCACAGCGTCCAGTTACTAAATTATTAAGTTCGCAAATAAAACCTCAAACAAATATCGCTACTCTATCATCATTGTTAGCAAAATCTATATTAGCAGAACAAGCAAAAAATGCCAAACAATCACAACCAACAATATCGTATATAAATATTCCACAACCAATTCAAGAGAAACCAATTTCTACACCAATAGCAGTTAATTATGCTCCACCAAATAATCCTACCAATCCAAATCTTTCAACAATGCTGGCTCAATCACAATTCTTGAATTCGCTCTCAATGGGGCCTCTGAGAAACACAATAAGTTCACCTACTAATTATTCACCATACAATCCGTCATTTCCACCAGTAACCTTAAATAATCCGACACAACTAACAAGTGAGGCATCGAAGACCTCAGCATTGAAGATACTGCTTCCACTTCTTTTAAATTTGCTCCAAGAGAGGAACGGAGGGAACTGTTGCAACCCAAATTGTAATTGTGGATGTCAATGTGCATGCAATCAACAGAAAAGAGAAGGTTGCCAAAATTTCGTGCAAACGCCAAACGTACAAGATACCTTTGTTCATCCAATTGTGCCGAATATTAAGGACCAACCAATATCTGAACAGAGTAATGAGGTCGTACCAAACAAATCAAAAGTTATCAAAGCAGAGGAAGATATTTCTGGGTCTGAAGAAGCAGAGTACTCCAATGAAGTTGATGAATAAATTATGATAATTTGAAATTATAATTGATTATATAGTCTTTATTTATTTACAAAGCGAACAACAATTAGGTTCTTAATATTTTATAATAAATAATGTTTAATTTAATATTGTGTGTTTAATTTATACTCTCTAAAATTATTTGTGGGTTATATTTCTAGGTTTTGCCTTCAGTCTGTAATTAGTATACCATTGTGTTTAAATATATTTAATATTAAAATAGCGTAGACAAAAGAAATTGTGAAATATTTCTTTATAAATGAGGCACTTTTCATATAAATACATGCTTTGCTTGCTTAATTTCATTAGAAATACTGAAAATGGTGTCGAAGATCGTTGCTTTGCTTTGCCTTGTCGCAATTAATGTAAGTTTCATAATATGTACCAAGAAGTATTGTTTAATTAGTGGGGAAATCTTTCGTACAATTTAATTACTTCTATTCGAACAGCTTCTCAAATTAATGTCGTAAGGCTACCGAGATCCGTGTTATCAGTTTTCAAGGAGTTTTGAATAGCTTTGATATATAGCTACATAATATTATGTAGAGGTCTGATGATTCTTAATGTTAATTCTAACAGTCACGAGACTTTAAAATGCTACATACTCATTTAATTTATATTTATTTCAGGGACTCTCAACGGAAGCAAAATGTTGTAATTCGCTTCCAGCTAATTATGATACAATACTCGAATTTGCTAGCCCCGTAAGACCTCCGTGTTACGAATCCGCACCATCATGTTCCCAACCAGCACCACCATGTTTCCAAAATATCCCATCGTGCTCCTCGTGCTCTTCACCAATGCCGCAATACCCTCAATATTTCCCAATATCCCAACAATATGTACCCCAGATGCCTTATCAAGGACCAGCGCCAATCGTTATACAGAAAGAATCAGCTAATGACATGGATTCTTTATTACCCCTCCTCTTTCTGATGATGAACAATAAGCGTGGTGGCAATGGCTACTCTTACTCTACGTGTTGTTAGATCGATGTTCCTAAAAAAATCTCGTTATAGACCTGAATTGTTATGGCTTCTAAGTGTTGTTTAAAGGGTCTTTTGGAAAAGACAATAAAATAAAATTTTACTTTGAATACTTAAGTTTTTTATTTGATTTATAATTATAATCCTTTTTACACATGGTATTCAAAAGAAATACTTAGCATTTTCCGGGATATAAAGCGTACAGTGAGGATAGATAGACTGTATGATTCAAATATACAAAGCATTATAATGTAAATAAATACCTACTATCCTAACTAAAGATTTTTCAATAACAATATAAAAACCCTTAAATTAATCTAAACATTAAAAATAACTAAATAAACTAGGTCCCGCGTGGAATAATCGCAAGAATACTGGCTGCTTTTCCCCGCTGAATCGCGATGCTGATTCGTTGAGCGAGGAAGGAGCCAGCCAGCCCTCTTGTCACCAGAAGAGATGATCAGTCGAGGGGATATATCTTTAATAAACTTTTTGGATGATTCCACGTCACGCCTTGGTGACCAACGCACGCGCCCGCCGAGACGTGATGAGGAATCCAGTTTAATCTCGTCCGCGCTGTGATAGTTGTGATTAGACATATCACAGTCGGCGGGAACATCCTAGCTACCGATTTATCGGCTATTGTTACTGTGACATGCATAATACTTGACATTGGCAAATCATAGATGGAACCTTTATAAAATATGGCATTTGAACCCACGGATCTAGAGTTTCTACACCAAACGGTACGTAGTTTTCAATAATTGAACTATATTTGCGCCGTTTGTAAGACTGCGATTTCCGCCGCAGCTCCCGCTTTGATTACTGTTTCCCTGTGATGAGACGGGGCTATAATGTGTCCACGCACGTAGCATCCCATTCAAGGGCCTGGCTTCGCTCTCAGGGAATCAGAGTAATTCCTAAAGTAAACCTGTCCAGAGTGTCCAACCTCTACCTATTTAAACCATGGAAGCATATAGATAGTGGTAAATAAAATAAATATGTCGCAAAGCAAAAACTAACAAATAGCAAACTTTAAAAAATATGATATGTAGATGTTCTCAAAGATCCCCATAAAAGTAAAAACATTCAGAATAAGCGCCAAATCAATTGAAGCAATTTGCCAGTGTCTTGAGCTAAATAAGTTCGAAGACTTTACTTTCAGAAATGCCTTTCATAAATTCAGTGGTTTCGTCTAGCTATATAATAACCCTAACTCCGACACCGTTTATATCGCCTAAATCGATTTGGGTATTCTCCGCCTAATTTCTGTCATGATTTTGAATTTAAAGCTTTTAGCAGATTTGGCTATTAATTTGAAAGAAGATATCAAAATATCAATATTTGGCACCTAAATGTTGTAGTAAATTAATGTTGAATTTTAGTCATCGATATATTTGTGGCGAATGTGGCTACAGACTTGACACATGATAGACAGAGATGTCATGTCAAAGATTCAGATAGAAATCCAGTAATAAAAGATTGAGTAACTTTATGTTTGTAATACTAACTTAATAAACCATATCGAAATAATTATGCTCTTTAAATATAGGCGCAACATGCGCCCCTATATAATTTTAATTATGACTTCGAGGCACTAGGAGTAAATTAAAGACAAATGAAATATGGTAAGAAAGTCTTTGAAATGTCACGCCTAAATGACACACTCTACTGCAAATTAATGTTATTTAAGAAAGAAAGAAAGAAAGAAAGAAATGTATGAGTAACGAAATAATATTAGAGTTTGAAGAAAATTATAAAGTTAGGTACGATAAGGGTCATTGGTATCCCATGTGACGTGATGAAAAAATCTAGTTATAACAATGTACCTACCTGAAAATGATGACTGTAGCAAGATGTACCCGAGAGGCCGAGATACTACCATGAGCAACAACGAACTAAATATTTTATGAAGATACAAACACCATAAAACAATATAAACACTCTCGCTTTATTTATACTAATTCATAGATAGGTACAACAAAAAATATTGACGAAAAAAGTTTCCTCTTGCTTACCTACCCACCAAAATAGCATTTGTATAAGATATTATGAGCTGGTAGGAGAATATAATACGTGAATAATACCTAGACTGTTGCCTAACTAGTTTAAATTGCAGTATTATATAACATCGTACCATGTGAGTCTGGTATCCCTCAATGGATTTCATAGACTTCAATTTACGTTAAGCTGTTAAAGAAGCTTTTCTGCATAAGCTGTCCCTTAAGTTTGCCTACGTGACGTGAAATCCATAAACATAATACGCACGTATCGAGACTTGCATAATAATTTTATAAGTATACTTAGGATCTTGTACCTTAAAAACTAGGTTGGTTTTAAGAAAATTCAGAAGAAAACTTCGCTAGTTTGTAATCATCAAGATCTTATTTCAATTTAATTCCTAAGTGATACATACAAACTAAGACAAATAATATAGTAAGGTACATTTTGCCATCCTGATAATTATTGTAGGCAGGCAATCTGTGTATAGTGAATTGAATACATTCACGAGCAGAGAAATTCCTGCATATCTACAACATGGGCAAATCTAGAGCTCCAGTCAATTAATAATTAAAATATGTTACTAATCTCACTCGTCAATATGTATTCCATACTAACAATTACTTTCATAATTTTGTAAAACTTTTACCATTTCGTAATTAATTAATTTTGTCAAATGACCTATAAATTGCGATACATAACCTCCTTTCACAACTAACTTACGCATCTCGTAACCCAATTTTTTCACTTACGTGCCTTTTACTGAAATACTGTAATTGTGAAATAAACTTTATTTGTAAACTAATTTCAACTTTTAGCAGTATATAAAGGTATAATAATATTACTAATTAGCAGTGTTCTGAAATATAGGAAGTACAACAGTACGACATGGCTTTTCAAACTATAACTATAGTTCTGCTTGCTTGTTTCGAGGTAAAAAAAATAATTAATATTATGAATACACAAATAAATGACATAACAAATAAAACTTCACTTAAAATACTAGGTATTTTTATATTCTGTGCTCTAGGGAAAGATCTTTGTTCAGACAAAGTAACAACTATTAATAAGCATAATTTACAAAGTATTTTTAACAACCATTCATATCAATTTAAAAACCCCATCTCAAATTTTCCAGGTGCAATTCGCATTAAGCCAGTGTACCGGTCGCTCCACCGCTATAGTCCAACCTTACTTGCAAACTGGAAGCACTCAAAACTCAGGATGTGGCCAAACGAATCTACCCACGTCTTCTACGACCCAACTAGTTATCCCCGCAATCATCAAACCTGTACTTCAACAACCTTTATCCCAGCCTTCTTTCCCACCGGCAGTACAGCCTTACTACCCTCCTGCACATTCTGGAATGCCCATATACGTAGAAGATGACGCAGATGATGACATGGGTTCCCTTCTCTATTTTCTTTTAATGTCAAACACTTTAAAGAATAGAGGATCTGGATACCCTTATGGAGGTATTGGTAACAACTGCGGCTATGGCGGTTATTGTAATGGCAACTGTGGGGGAAATTGCGGAGGTAACTGCGGAGGTAACTGCGGAGGTAATTGTGGCGGCAACTGCGGAGGTAATTGCGGCGGTAACTGCGGAGGTAACTGTGGAGGTAACTACGGAGGTAATTGCGGCGGTAACTGCGGAGGTAACTGTGGAGGTAATTGCGGCGGTAACTACGGATGTAGATATGGAGGAAATTACAATGGCAACATTTTACCTGTTGCCTTCCCGATTCCCGTAGCTAATGGTTACACAGGAACTAATAATGGCGGTTATATACTACCGAACCCTGGGTACAGTTACAGCGGAACTTGCATGGATGGCAGTTATACATCTGATTGCGGATATACCGATACCGTGTACCCTATTCGCGATGAAATCAACCTAATTATTAGAAGTGACTGTTCTTCTTCTAATAACGGTTCTTCTCCTTAGAATATTCCTTTCTAATTGTTAGTTGTTCGTTGCTAATTCTTTAATTCTTATTAAAAATATAATAAAAATTTTTACAATACAAGATGTCGTTTTTAAACCATTAAATCTATCCTTTAAAATTAAACCATGAAATCGAATAGATCTAATCCCAGATCGAACAAGCGTAATACTGTTATGATTACTAATTTTGGGTCAAATGCAAAGAAGAAAGAATGACAACGAAGTTTTTCTGGTTGAACGAATTTGGGTAACATTTGGTAGAGAAACATTTCGAAATCTTCACCGGAAAAACTAATTGCACAAAATATTTAATAGTGCTATGCTAATTAAAATATAACAGAAGAGTTTATTAGAAATTAAAAATAAGGCAACGAATAGAGAAAGATTTACGTTTATTATATAGGCACTAATTTCCTTTTCAGAGGGCACTTAGATCCTTTTTTGAAAATAATTTACGAAGATGTTCTGTTCAACATGAGCAACTCGCTAAAAGTGGACATTGATCCTAGTGTTCTGGTTACCAAACCGTAACAAATTGTTTTTAGAATGTGAATAAAAGTGAGGCACTTTAGAATCTTTTACACCCATTTAAGAAGAACGAAGTGCCTATAAAAGAGAACTACATAAGAGGTATTAAATCTCAAAAACATTTTAAACAAAGCAATTACTACATTTTCAAAGACAAAGCATTTTATTGTGCTCTATCAAAGAAACAAGTAATAACAAAAACACTTGTTGTTTTAGGACTACATTATCTAGCAATTAACATATATTCATTAATACGTGCTTCTTCCTGTATGCACATAGGTAGATATGATAAATAAAATTATATAAAAAGGACAATTTGCGTTCTTGGCATTATATTACGGAAATATGGCGTTTGTGAAATTGTCTCTGTTTGCTCTAATTATCTGCGTGGTAGATGTAAGTAGAAATCCCCAGATCCTATCTGGTACCTAATATAAGTTTCACGCACAATCAGGGTGAGTTCGGCACAGTATTTCTGTATCTATATCCCAGAAAAGTTTGTTAGTCAATGAGGCGGGAGTTTCTAAAAAATGTGAATAAAAATTGACACAGAAAAAGCCGCAAGCCACAATATGAGATAACATGATTGTATTATTTCTGTTACTCTATGCTTTTCACATAACAATATAAAAAATACTAAATAAACCAGTCCCGCGTGGAATAGAGGCAAGAATACTGGCTGCATTTCCCCGCTGAATCGCGATGCTGATTCGTTGAGCGAGGAAGGATCCAGCTCTCTTGTCACCAGAAGGGACGATCAGCCGAGGGGATATATCTTTAACAAAGTTTTTGGCATTTGAACCCCACGGACCTAGAGTTTCTTAAGCTTAGCTATTTTGCTTCTAGTAAGAATTGAACCCGTACAGGGTTTTGGTTTCAAGTCCAACGCATAAAATTAATATATTAAAAAAATAAAAAAATTACTGCATTCTTTTTGAAATTCGAACCTGCTTCGTATCGCTATTAGGCTTAATCTGTTGTCAATAATATATTTATTATATACATTATTTCTCAAGGGTGTTTTCCATGTTGGTATCACATATCTCCCGCAGTTTTGAAGATTATTTTTCTCTCTAATGACGAAAAATAAACAAACAAATCAAAATTAAATGTTTCTTTTAAAATTAGAATAATTTATTTATTTTATAAAAGACGCCATCTATTGGAGATTAGTTAAACAATATTGACACCACTTACGGTGCACATACGGTCATCTAGTTAATCTATAATTCCAGATCTACAATGCTGAAAGCTGTTACATAAATAGCGGATCCAGTTACCCGTCTATACCAATAATCGTGGAAGAAGAAAGCGATGATACTCTATCTAAAATCCTGAATTTACTCTTGCTGACATCGATTGCCAATAACAATGCCCCCTATCCGCCTTACCCTGTAAAAAGCTGTGGTTGTTGCGGCAATGGCAACGGTGGCAGTTGTAATTGTGTTTCAAAAACCGCCAATTGTGGTTGCAATAACAGTAACTGTGCCTCAAAAACCGGCAGTTGTGGCTGCAATAACTGTAATTGTGCCTCAAAAACCGGCAGTTGTGACTGCAATAACGACAACTGTGCCTCCAAAACCTGCAATAATTGTGGTGGCATTAATGGTAAATGTGGTTGTCAAAAAAGTGCACCTGTAACTATAATCGCGGGTGGCAGTAGTTGTTGAGGTGTTGGTTTTACACGTGTAAATTTATTATTGAATATGTAAATAATTTAAATTATATATTTTAAAACCTCATTCTGGTGTTTTTCTCTGACGAACTCTATTAAGGCTTCACTTGAGGAAGTCTAGAACAAGATGATCTCAATAACCTAGGATCTGTAGGATCAAAGACCAAGAAGCATGTCAGACTAATGAAATAATGATGAAGGGTGACAAAGAGGAGTTGGCAAACGAGTGACAATGTGAAAGCTCTTTAGAGAACTATGACAAGTACGAGTTTTCCTTTTATCTTATCTATACCTTATAATGTCGAAGTTTTCTTTGGCAACTTACAAGATCAATGGGTATTTTTTGTGCGTACTTTATTTTTATATTAACATAAGCGAATCACCAAAACTAAAACAAAAACCAGAAATCTTCCCCAACCCAAAAATTGGGCAGGCCAGGAAGGAACCATGGTAGTGTTTTTTTTTTTTGCAATTTTTGTCAATTCTTCACTGACAAACAAATATACTATTTTGAGAAATGCGAACAGTTTTACGTGTCCCCCAAATTCTAATGGTGCCTGGGCTATGCTATGGCTGTGCCTCCTGAAAATTTGTGCCGGGACTTCCTCTGTAGTGTGGTAGATTGTTTTTATGTAGTAAGTAACTAAAATTTATATTAAATATAAGCTTAATTTATTTAAAATAACTAAAGAGTCGCCGCTTAATGATCACGGTACCTGGCATTGGCTGCATTACCCTGCTGTATTGCTGCTGTAATTCCGATTTGTTAAACGTATAAGATGACGATCTAGCCCGATAATTTATTTGGCATAGGAACCGCACGAACTAAGTTTCTAAAGCAAACGGGACATTAGTTTATCATTATGTAAAACTACTATTGCGCCGTTTTGTAGAGTCGCCAGTCAGTATATTATTAATTTACTTTCTAATGCTACTCCTGCTGTTTCGCTGGAGTCAGATGGAGTAAGTAGCATCTCAACTCAAAGAAGCAAGACATGTGCATAAAGATAAACTAGATATTTTCTTAATCACAGCAGATACTTCAATTTTATTTATGTGTTTCGAATGTTAGCTTACATACAGATTGTCCACTTGTCATTGTGGCTTACTTTAGTAAAAAAAGGCCATTTGTTTTCTTTCTTTTCTCCACAAAAACCTAATTTGTTTTGTAGTATTTGATTACTTTTCAATTTCTTAATCATTCGATTATACAATACCTACTTTTTAATCCGGACATGGATGCTTTAATCTGTTTAGACTCTAAACTTTAGAGTACGATTAGGAAAATCGCCTAGTACATGCTCCTTCTGCCCGGAGGAATATTCAGCAGAACATACCCTATTCCAATGTGTGGAGTTCTGCAATGAAAGAAGAGAGTCCTTTGACAAAATGGGTTTCCATATTCGCAAGGATAATATGGCAGACGCGATGATAGAGACAAAAGAGAGTGGTATCTCTGGTAACAAAGATCTTTCGAAACAAGGAAATGAAAGCCATATAAAAAACAGCAAGAGGAACTAGAGAAAGGCAGTCACTTGACTCTTGACAGAAGTACTAAAGATGGCCACACATTCGTTCAATCCCCGGTCGCCGTACGGTCCACCGAAACCGACCACAGACTCGTCCAATTCATATCGCGCGGCCCACCATCCGTTTTCAAATCGTTGTATTTCGATTTCGATGACCGGAACGATCTGTCACACACACACACACACATCCACACGCCTTTGTTTAATCGAATCTTGTGTGTCTGTGTAGGTGAGTGAATTGCATGTGATCTAGATCGTATGATTTACATTGCTAATGTGTGGCCTTCAATCTCGATCATACGGCGGCCGGACCGAAAATTTTCTGTGAGATACCGGACCAGTGCGTGGGCTACTTTAGAAGAAGTCCCGGTCAAGAGTGAAAGGAGGTGGCGTAGGAGGTTACAGCCGGGATAAGACCGGACGCGGGTGTGTCCAATGCAGGAAAAAAAATATATAGCTAAAGTTTTTTTATTTTTTATTTCTAGATTAAATAAGATTGTAAATTGTAAACAATATTGTATAATAAAAATAATATAAATACCTCGTACAACTTTTACTAAATAACCTAGGTATTGCAATACGAACAACTACAAATATTTTTATTTTCGTCTATATGCTATCAAGCTGCTAATAGAGGGTTGTATTTGTAGAAATAAAAATAGGTACTAGTTTATCAAATTATAGAGAACCTACATTTGGTAAATATTTTGACATACATTCACCTGTACATTAAATTTAATTACAAAATATTTATGTTGTGACCTATAGAGTTATCAACACAGTACCTACGTGCTTTTGGAGAATTTATTTGTTTACAAAATATTTAGCAACAATTGCCCTAATAAAGAATTTTAGAAAGAATTTCAATATAAAAGGAAATACGCACAATTAGGAAACCAAAAACAACATGTCTTTCATCAAGTTCACCGTCCTCGTCGCTGTTGCTTTTGTGCTCCATGTAAGTTTTATTTTAAGAATTAAATTAAATTTCATTGTAAATATTCACAATTAGAAATATTATAATTTGTGTAATTTACTTACAGGGCCAAGTAGCAGAAGCGTTCTACCCTGGATATATGGGAGGTATGGGAGGTATGGCAGGTATGGGAGGATTTCCGTTTCCTATCAGCTCCGGTAAAAGCCGTGACAATGATATGCTCCTGCCCTTATTAATGATGACTATGATGGATAACGACCCTTACATGCCCATGGGAGGTTTTGGAGGTTGTGGCGGATGCGGGGGCGGTTGCGGAGGTGGTTGTGGCGGCGGTTGTGGCGGCTGTTGTGGGGGCGGTTGTGGTAATAACAACTGCGGTGGCAACTGCTGTTAAAATATTATAACTTTGTCAATTAGGTGACGCGGAAAAAACACATTCTGAACTTACCAGTTAAATATGAATAAAAACTTTCTGTGATCAATGGTATTTATTCTTAAATTTTTATTGGTTTACCTTGTGACTGAACATTTAACTGTAATTTTTGAACTATTATATTTTTTTAACTTCAACTTTGAACTATAATTATTTTGTCTATTCTTTATTGTCTACCTACCTGTTTTATGATAAATGCAAGCTTGAGTAAAAAACTGAATGTATGATTAGAAATATTAATTTAACAATAAAATTTCCAAGAATTTTATTATCGTGGTTTACTATACCTAATAGGAAATAAATAAGTATGCAAGTAAGTTCTCAAAAATCTTAAGCAACACACTTACATAAGATATAATAAATATTGATATAAAGCATTATAAAAGTCGGTGTAACATTCTTTTAGGAAGTATTTGTCACATAATACTATAGCATGACAACAAAAAAAGTAATTATATTAATATTTTCGTGTATTTGGAACGTAAGTAAAATTTAGTTTTTATATATATCAGCACTGATTGATCTAACAGGAATTATCAGGGAATAGTGTAGGTAGACAATATGTTCTGTTAGACTAAGCAAAGTTGGAGTCCCACATATTCCCACATCTGATTGCCTTCTCTGGATGACAGGATACAGGAGGAAGTTATTCTGTATTTCATACTTTATGATTTTTAAAGTTTAATCTACATCTACCATACAAACGAACTGTTACCGCCCGAACCACGAGGATGCGGGAACTCTGAGCATGGTTTGTCGGATTATGTACATACGTTTTTAATTATAAAAACCCATTGGTACATAGCCGGGATCTAACCCGTGGTCTGCCTAGTTAATACCAGACGTCTTAACCCCTCGGCCACCGATGCACTTCATTGTTAAGTATAGGAATTAATAATAAATTTTATTCAGTATTAGTAGTACACTAAAATAAACCTTTTTTGTGATTTACAAAATGTATTATGATACTGGGAATGTCCACATACAATGATCATCTATATCGTTTCCCTAACACTGTTTAAATAACTATTTTAACAGAATGAAATCTGTTCCTGTTCATCATTCCCGTATGAAGGAGAAGCAGCGAGCCACAGCATTATATCTCAGACGGTAACTGCAACCAACCCTATCAATGTAGATGTGAGACCCAGCTTTCAAACAACAATCCCCGAACAATCTAATATTGGTACTTACTTCCACGAAGTTGAATATCCCACGACAATTTTCGAGACATTTACACCTTTTTATTATAAAAACCATGGATTTGACATAGTTGTTTCCTCTCAGCTTGGAGATACACCTTATAAAAGTAAAGCTTATCCAGAAACATCGACTTGGGAACCAAACAATAGATATGACCTATTTCTTAAATCAAACAAAACCAATGCAAGTTTAAATTTTCCCACAAACTGTACTACAAGCATTAAAGTTGTAGGTCATCTGCCATGTACCCAAAAGAAAGAAAGTTGTGATGAGATTCCTGAAACGGTCGATATACCAATTGCCATAAAGTCTCACAAAGAATCTGCATTAGTGACACCCAATATTTCAGCAGATAAGGTCGAGAGTAAAGAGGTTATTGACGAAATAGATGTTTTTGACCCTCTGCTTGTCATGATAACAGACCCTAACGAAAAATTGATTGAAAACTCAAATTCTTCTGTGAGCAATGTACGTCCAGTGTTCGAACAGGCGGAATCAATTGAAAAATCAACTGAATTCGTACTTCCCGAAAAATCACTTTATTGTGAAATTGTTACTCAATCAACAGACAATTGTACTGAATTTGTACTTTCGAAAAACCCCCTTTGTTGTAAAAACGTGACTGAATCAATAGAAAATTGTACTGAATTTGTACTTCCGGAAAACACCCTTTATTGTGACTACGTGACAAAATCAATAGAAAATTGTACTGAATTTGTACTTTCGGAAAACCCCCTTTGTAATGACTACGTGACAGAATCAATAGAAAATTGTTCTGAATTTGTACTCCCGGAAACCCCCCTTTGTTGTGACTACGTGATAGAACCAACAGAAGATTGTACTGAATTTGTACTTGCGGAAAACCCACTTTATTGTGACAACGTGATTGAACCAACAGAATCAATAGAAAATTGTACTGAATGTGTACTTCCGTCAAACGCCCTTTGTTGTGACTTCGTGGTAGAACCAACAGAAGATTGTACTGAATTTGTACTTGCGGAAAACCTTTTTTGTTGTGACAACGTGACAGAACCAACAGAAAATTGTACTGAGTTTGTACTTGCGGAAAACCCACTTTATTGTGACAACGTGACAATATCAATAGAAAATTGTACTGAATTTGTACTTCCGGAAAACCTTTTTTGTTGTGACAACGTGACAGAACCAACAGAAAATTGTACTGAGTTTGTACTTGCGGAAAACCCACTTTATTGTGACAACGTGACAATATCAATAGAAAATTGTACTGAATTTGTACTTCCGGAAAACCTTTTTTGTTGTGACAACGTGACAGAACCAACAGAAAATTGTACTGAGTTTGTACTTGCGGAAAACCCACTTTATTGTGACAACGTGACAATATCAATAGAAAATTGTACTGAATTTGTACTTCCGGAAAACCTTTTTTGTTGTGACAACGTGACAGAACCAACAGAAAATTGTACTGAGTTTGTACTTGCGGAAAACCCACTTTATTGTGACAACGTGACAATATCAATAGAAAATTGTACTGAATTTGTACTTCCGGAAAAACCCCTTTATTGTGACTACGTGACAGAATCAATAGAAAATTGTACTGAATGTGTACCTCCGTCAAACGCCCTTTGTTGTGACTACGTAGCAGAACCAACAGAAGACTGTACTGAATTTGTACTTGCGGAAAACCCACTTTGTTGTGACAACGTGACAGAATCACTAGAAAATTGTACTGAATTTGTACTTCCGGAAAACCCCCTTTGTTGTGACTATGTGACAGAATCAATAGAAAATTGTACTGAATGTGTACTTCCGTCAAACGCCCTTTGTTGTGACTACGTGGTAGAACCAACAGAAGATTGTACTGAATTTGTACTTGCGGAAAACCTTTTTTGTTGTGACAACGTGACAGGACCAACAGAAAATTGTACTGAATTTGTACTTGCGGAAAACCCACTTTATTGTGACAACGTGACAATATCAATAGAAAATTGTACTGAATTTGTACTTCCGGAAAACCCCCTTTGTAGTGATTATGTGACAGAATCAATAGAAAATTGTACTGAATTTGTATTTTCGAGTGAAAATATAACTAAAGCAATAGTCGAAGAATTACATATTGTTAGTTCTACCGAAAGTACAGAATCAGTAGTTGATTTACCTGAAAAGCATGTTTATGTTGCCAATTTTATATACAGTTTAAGCACTGAACAACGATCCGATTCAAGTGTAATAGATAAAGAACCGGTATGCTGTGATGTCGTTGATTCTGAATTGGTTCTAGAACTACCTAACGAACCAAATCAGTAACTTAAAACATATATATTTTTTGTAATTTTCTTGTACATAAAACATTTTTTTACCTTATATGTAGTTTTATTTATTTATAAGATGATTTTAATTTTACCTGAAACAAGAAAATATCGTTAGAATTAATATAAAATATTTTAAATTAGGTAATATTTGAGGGAAGATTGTAGGTCAAATCTCATTCTGAATCAGATCTCCAGAATTAAATTCCCTATGTATGACTGGATGGATTCTATAGATATCAGTGAAGATGAACGCATCCCAGTTGGGGCAAAATAAATTGGTATTATGGGTTTTCGTTTCAATTTAAATTAAATATTATTTAAATATAATAAAATTAAATATTTAATATTACTTTTATCCTAAGATTTCAGCGCCCCCTCCTTTCCTCACTCGGCTCACCCGGCTTCGCAAGTCTAATTTCTATAGGGAATGAGATAATTTCCCGTAATAAAACGTACCTAGCCTATTATTATTCACTTTCCGGTCCTCCGACTATCTCTCGAAAGAAACACGTCGATTCGTTTCTCCGTTATTTGCTTGCATTTTAGTTCTGTTATGTTCTGTGGCTGAAGGCTGAAGTGTATAACATTAGACTACTAACTAAGGGCTCAACGAATCCTAGACCTGAAAGCCGGTGAGTAGATTTTTTCTATTTTTTTTAGACTTATTAACCGACTTCAAAAAAAGGAGGAATTCGTCGGAATCTTTAATTTTTTTATGTATGTTTCCTGATTACTTGAAGACGCTTGGAAAATTATTTTTTGTGTTTGAAAAAGTATACTTTCCAGGTGGTCCCATGGTCATCAGGTCAGGATCTGATGATGGGATCCTGGAGAAATCGAGAACTCTTCAAATTTTATAGGCACACTTGAAGCGATTTCGGTTTTTTGTATAGTGACTTGTGCATTTGCTTTCGGAAAGCATCACTTTCAATGCATAATTTTTGAAGTCAGTACACTTTTTTTTAAAAAGGCAATTATTTTAAATACCTACTTACGTACTTAAAATATAGAAACGCTTTTTCAAAAAATACCTAATTTATAAATTTGTAATTAGGATTGCGTTTATTTCATAAGCATAGATAGCTAAGTATTACAATAGCACATGCAACACCTATGTAACAATAGGGATCAACCTATAAATACAAGTGATAATAATATAATTCTAAGTATTATTATGGTATTTCCAGTAAGGTTGTGCGTCATCACGTGTACAGTGTTACAGGTATGTTTCTCATTTCATTTGATAAAAGTTATTATTCCTATAGATACTAATAACAAAGTCATTCAAACAAATATGTATATATACATGTTGATCTATCTACCTGTATATTATCACGCCTTTTATCCCAAGAGGCAAGGAGAAGAGCAAAGACAATCAAATGCCATTTGTTACTATCCTGACATACCTCTTTCGCTTCTTTTATATTCATCATAACTTTCATCGTGCTCGGCGATTGTGTACGTCGTCGATGAATAATTTTTTTATATGTTCAATAAAAGTACACCTAGGTGGTCCTTTGCCAGCATTTCCTTTCAATTCAGCAATATAAACCTTTTTGGTCAATCTTCCATCCTTCATATTTGTCTGAATGACTTTGTTATTAGTATCTAAAGGAAGCGAAAGAGGTATAGGTCAGGATAGTAGCAAATAGCATTCGTTTGATAGATAGATAGATATACTTAATTAGGAATTATTTTGTCTGTCTGGTCATTCCTATTTTAGCAGGAACTGTCTGACTTGTACTACGATAATACATTGCGGACAGTTGTTGGGACTTATTTAATTCCCTAATCGATTTTTTTTATTTTATGTAGACCCCTGCATGCCAAATATTGAATTTTGCTAAAACTTTATCCTGAAACATGCAGACCACCATTTTTATATCTGGCAAGAGTTACAGGATTTATGTAATTTGAGATTTTAAAATTCCATATGGCAAATTCAATGAAAGTATTATGTGATTCCAGGTTGTAACACCACGATGTACACCAAATTATTTAAGCTATGACGAACAAATTTACAAACAACCTATGGCTCAGATGTTTAATTATCCCGAAGTGATCTACTCCACCATATCTTCCCCAAATAAATTGTTTAATATCCAAGGTGTCACTTCAACAGATGTGGTGTATCCTGTAGAAGCGATGGATGTTTGGACAACAAACTATTATCCACGTTTCTCACAATATACCAATAAGAGGACTGATCAGACTCAATACCAAAAATGTACAAAGAATGTGGTGTCCGATTTGATTTCTGATCCAATTATAAAACGAGTTTATTCCAATAAATATAAAGCCGACAAAGTACTTAAAGTTAACAATTTTCCGCAAGTAAATTACCCTTTAGCATCAAATTTCAGGGAACCTCTATTTTTAAAGAATGTCAGCTTCCCTAAAGTTCAGTATCCAATGACATCCGCAGATTTATGGATTCCAAATACACTATTTGCTATCAGTCCGCAAAGAGACGTCCCTGATGCAGCATATCATTTTTTGCATGATTACGAATGCAAAATGACAAATAATGTAATAACTAAGCCCGATTCTACAAAATCTGGCTTGTCCATGAAGAAACTAGAAACAACAAGTGAAAAACAGTCTAGTCTGCAATTAGATGCGCTGCCCTTAGATTCGCTACCAATTAATGACAGTCCTTTAAATGCCCTCCCAGTTGATAATCCTTTAGATACCCTCCCGGTTGATAGTCCTTTACAAGCTCTACTAGTTGACAGTCCTACAGATACCCTTCCGGTTGATTATCCTTTAGACGCCCTACCAACTGATAGTCCTTTAGACGCCATAACAATTAATATTTCTTTAGAAGCTCTACCAATTGACAGTGCTTTAGATGCTCTACCAATTGACAGTCCTTTAGAAGCTCTACTAATTGACAGTCCTTTAGATGCTCTCTCGGTTGATAGTCCTTTAGAAACTCTACCAATTGACAGTCCTTTAGGAACTCTCCCGGTTGATTGTCCTTTAGACGACCTACCATTTGATAGCCCTTTAGAAGCTCTACCAATTGACAGTCCTTCAGATGCTCTACCAATTGACAGTCCTTCAGATGCTCTACTAATTGACAGTCCCTTAGATGATTTACTGATTGACAGCCCTTTAGATGCTCTACCAATTGACAGTCCCTTAAAAAATCTTCCGATTGACATTCCTTTAGAAGCTCAACCAATTGGCAGCCCTTTAGATGCTCTACCAATTGACAGTCCTTTCGATGCTCTACCAATTGACAGTCCCTTAGATGATCTTCCGATTGACAGTCCTTTAGAAGCTCTACCAATTGACAGTCCTTTAGAAGCTCTACCAGTTGACAGTCCTTTAGATAATCTACCAATTGACAGTCCCTTAGATGATCTTCCGATTGACAGTCCTTTAGAAGCTCTACCAATTGACAGTCCTTTAGATAATCTACCAATTGACAGTCCCTTAGATGATCTTCCGATTGACAGTCCTTTAGAAGCTCTACCAATTGACAGTCCTTTAGAAGCTCTACCAGTAGACAGACCTTTAGATAATCAACCAATTGACAGTCCTTTAGAAGCTCTACCAATTGACAGTCCTTTAGAAGCTCTACCAGTTGACAGTCCTTTAGAAAATCTACCAATTGACAGTCCCTTAGATGATCTTCCGATTGACAGTCCTTCAGATGCTCTACCAATTGACAGTCCTTTAGAAGCTCTACCAGTTGACAGTCCTTTAGATAATCTACCAATTGACAGTCCCTTAGATGATCTTCCGATTGACAGTCCTTTAGAAGCTCTACCAATTGACAGTCCTTTAGATAATCTACCAATTGACAGTCCCTTAGATGATCTTCCGATTGACAGTCCTTTAGAAGCTCTACCAATTGACAGTCCTTTAGAAGCTCTACCAGTTGACAGACCTTTAGATAATCAACCAATTGACAGTCCTTTAGAAGCTCAACCAATTGGCAGCCCTTTAGATGCTCTACCAATTGACAGTCCTTTCGATGCTCTACCAATTGACAGTCCCTTAGATGATCTTCCGATTGACAGTCCTTTAGAAGCTCCACCAAATGACAGTCCTTTAGAAGCTCTACCAGTTGACAGTCCTTTAGATAATCTACCAATTGACAGTCCCTTAGATGATCTTCCGATTGACAGTCCCTTAGATGATCTTCCGATTGACAGTCCTTTAGAAGCTCTACCAATTGACAGTCCTTTAGATGCTCCACCAATTGACAGTCCCTTAGATGATCTTCCGATTGACAGTCCTTTAGAAGCTCTACCAATTGACAGTCATTTAGGAACCCTCCCGGTTGATTGTCCTTTAGACGCCCTACCTTTTGATAGCCCTTTAGAAGCTCTACCAATTAATAGTCCTTTAGATGCCCTCCAGGTTGATAGTCCTTTAGAAGCTCTACCAATCGAAAGTCCTTTAGATGGTCTACCAATTGACAGTCCCTTAGATGATCTTCCGATTGACAGTCCTTTAGAAGCTCTACCAATTGACAGTCATTTAGGAACCCTCCCGGTTGATTGTCCTTTAGACGCCCTACCTTTTGATAGCCCTTTAGAAGCTCTACCAATTAATAGTCCTTTAGATGCCCTCCAGGTTGATAGTCCTTTAGAAGCTCTACCAATCGAAAGTCCTTTAGATGGTCTACCAATTGACAGTCCCTTAGATGATCTTCCGATTGACAGTCCTTTAGAAGCTCTACCAGTTGACAGTCCTTTAGAAAATCTACCAATTGACAGTCCCTTAGATGATCTTCCGATTGACAGTCCTTTAGAAGCTCTACCAATTGACAGTCCTTTAGAAGCTCTACCAGTTGACAGTCCTTTAGATAATCTACCAATTGACAGTCCCTTAGATGATCTTCCGATTGACAGTCCTTTAGAAGCTCTACCAATTGACAGTCCTTTAGATGCTCCACCAATTGACAGTCCCTTAGATGATCTTCCGATTGACAGTCCTTTAGAAGCTCTACCAATTGACAGTCATTTAGGAACCCTCCCGGTTGATTGTCCTTTAGACGCCCTACCTTTTGATAGCCCTTTAGAAGCTCTACCAATTAATAGTCCTTTAGATGCCCTCCAGGTTGATAGTCCTTTAGAAGCTCTACCAATCGAAAGTCCTTTAGATGGTCTACCAATTGACAGTCCCTTAGATGATCTTCCGATTGACAGTCCTTTAGAAGCTCTACCAGTTGACAGTCCTTTAGAAAATCTACCAATTGACAGTCCCTTAGATGATCTTCCGATTGACAGTCCTTTAGAAGCTCTACCAATTGACAGTCCTTTAGAAGCTCTACCAGTTGACAGTCCTTTAGATAATCTACCAATTGACAGTCCCTTAGATGATCTTCCGATTGACAGTCCTTTAGAAGCTCTACCAATTGACAGTCCTTTAGATAATCTACCAATTGACAGTCCCTTAGATGATCTTCCGATTGACAGTCCTTTAGAAGCTCTACCAATTGACAGTCCTTTAGAAGCTCTACCAGTTGACAGACCTTTAGATAATCAACCAATTGACAGTCCTTTAGAAGCTCTACCAATTGACAGTCCTTTAGAAGCTCTACCAGTTGACAGTCCTTTAGAAAATCTACCAATTGACAGTCCCTTAGATGATCTTCCGATTGACAGTCCTTCAGATGCTCTACCAATTGACAGTCCTTTAGAAGCTCTACCAGTTGACAGTCCTTTAGATAATCTACCAATTGACAGTCCCTTAGATGATCTTCCGATTGACAGTCCTTTAGAAGCTCTACCAATTGACAGTCCTTTAGATAATCTACCAATTGACAGTCCCTTAGATGATCTTCCGATTGACAGTCCTTTAGAAGCTCTACCAATTGACAGTCCTTTAGAAGCTCTACCAGTTGACAGACCTTTAGATAATCAACCAATTGACAGTCCTTTAGAAGCTCTACCAATTGACAGTCCTTTAGAAACTCTACCAGTTGACAGTCCTTTAGATAATCTACTAATTGACAGTCCCTTAGATGATCTTCCGATTGACAGTCCTTTAGAAGCTCTACCAATTGACAGTCCTTTGGATGCTCTACCAGTTGACAGTCCTTTAGATAATCTACCAATTGACAGTCCCTTAGATGATCTTCCGATTGACAGTCCTTTAGAAGCTCTACCAATTGACAGTCCTTTAGAAGCTCTACCAGTTGACAGACCTTTAGATAATCAACCAATTGACAGTCCTTTAGAAGCTCTACCAATTGACAGTCCTTTAGAAGCTCTACCAGTTGACAGTCCTTTACATAATCTACCAATTGACAGTCCCTTAGATGATCTTCCGATTGACAGTCCTTTAGAAGCTCTACCAATTGACAGTCCTTTAGAAGCTCTACCAGTTGACAGTCCTTTAGATAATCTACCAATTGACAGTCCCTTAGATGATCTTCCGATTGACAGTCCTTTAGAAGCTCTACCAATTGACAGTCCTTTAGAAGCTCTACCAGTTGACAGTCCTTTAGATAATCTACCAATTGACAGTCCCTTAGATGATCTTCCGATTGACAGTCCTTTAGAAGCTCTACCAATTGACAGTCCTTTAGAAGCTCTACCAGTTGACAGTCCTTTAGATAATCTACCAATTGACAGTCCTTTAGAAACTCTACCAATTGACAGTCCTTTAGAAGCTTTGCCAATTGACAGTCCCTTAGGTGATCTTCCGATATATAGTCCATTGTGCGCCTTACCTGTACGTACTTTACCGTTGGCACTAGCTATTATTTAATAGTTACGCAACATATTAGTGAACACAATTTCCACTGAATTATCGATACATTGTTTAGAAAACATTTAGCTTCTATTTTGTTTCTATATTGTTGCGATACACCTATCTTAACATTTTTACTAATAAACGCTGTACAAAGTTATACGATATTTTGTCTCCCTCTAACAAAAATAACAGTTAATAATATAAAGGGAGACAAAGCATATCTTTTGTACAGCATTTATTAGTAAGAGTGTTATGTTATTGTCTAATTTTAAATCCCTATTATTTATTTGTTTATTGCTATTTACGTCCCTGCGTGTTGATGTTAAACTTGCAAAAAGTAAAACGGTAAAATAGATAATAATTTTATCCTGAATTATTTGATATGTATGCGAATCTAGTTTACGAAACTGAATCGTACCAGACATGAGGGAATTGTAGTCAAGGAATGCATTTTAGAATAAGTACCTACTTATATTGTTTGTACTTTTTTATGTTTATTAAAATATTTTTTTAAATATAATATGTAAGTTATCAGCTCTATAATATAAATGGTTTCCACTATATGAGCAGATTCGCAATAGTTTTTGTAATTTTTTATAAAATGTTATGTTTATATTATTTGTTTTATTTTCAATATCGCTTCATTAGCATATTCCACTTGTTATTAATTAATTTTAAAATCTGCAGACATTTGAATTTTATTTATTTTAAAGATATTTTTCTACATCTAGACTTTTTATTATAATTTAAGCATCATCAACGTGAACTGCGCAAAAAGATCAAAGAGAACCGGTTTATGCGACAGACACTCTGAGGTAGAGACCGACCTTGCCATATTGTTGATTACATCACAAACGATACGGTTCGTGTCGCTGCTATTGGGAGTGCCTGAGAAAATGCTTATGCGCATTCGAGCTTGCATCAGCAGTACATACTATTATATTTATATGTCTTTTTACATATAATTTCAACCTTTTAGTAAATATCACGGTCCACTAATCCACGAAAGAATGTAACAAATTAGTAGGTCCTTATAAAGAGATTATTAATAAATACGATACGGTATATTTTTTATCACAAATTATTAAGAAAAATAAATTACATATTAATTTCGAATCGACAATATACCTACTACTATTGAATGGCGATGCAACGCTGGATTTACACTAGGAGCACTAGGGGCTAGTGCCCAGGGCAGCAAATTTCTAGGGGCGGCAAAATTCGGAGCACAAAAATATTTTTTTATGCTTTTAAAAGTACGAGTATGATTGCAGCGTTGAAAACATTTGCACATTTAACGTTTACACGAATCTAACCTTTAATTATCATATCTGTTAGGTCGCAGAATTAATTCAAGATAATAATTAATTTCATTCTATTTAATAATATTAACAATAGGCTGGCATTTTTCAGGTAGCTGTTTTCAACAATTTCCAAACAAAGTCGGGTTTGGGTAAATTGTGCGAAACTTGGAATTAGCTATACCTAATATGGCAAAATTGTAGGGAAAAGCAAAACACATTTAAATACTAAGTATTGTTATTTCATTTCGTTCCAATCCAGTAAACGGTGCTAATTCGTATGCCTATAGACGACGGAAGATCACGGTGCAAGTAAACTATTTTCAAATAAATGTGTTGTATAAATAAATGGCAGATTTAATACTAAAGCAACAACGAGCAATCTTGTTCTGAAAGTAATAATAAGCATACTTAGCTCGCTCAGATGCTTAAGTGGCTATGTTTTTGAAAGGAAGTCAAGAACTAAATGGTCACAGTCAAAGAAGATGAATATTTTTAATTTTACAATCATATCTTACAAAATTAATCTGCTGAATTATTGAAGTATGAATTCAACTGCAGCACACCTCAAAATTTGCCCATTATTTAATAATGGATAAATATCTCCATTGTTTCCATATCCACTAAATCCTGTCATTAGATTATTGGAAGACTAATGATCCATGATAAATTTTGGCATGGATTGACGTGGCGGAACGTTTACATCCTGTTACTGTGGTAAAACTTAGTATTTACCTAGGAACTAATTAATTACTTTTCTGTGAGTGAATCAGCATCTTTGGGGTCTACGATAATAGGATTTAAATTTAAATTTGATTGTACTATTCCTTTACATAAAACTTAAGAAAATGATATGTTAGCGACTTCAAAAATAATTGTCCACTGGAAAGTAAGAAATAATTTTATTTCGTCGTAGAATTTGAAGACGGTTGGTGACAAAGTAGGATACAAAATTAAGTAAACATCGAAGACTGGAGAAGTAATCGGTGTAAATAAATACAAAAAAATACGGTTCGAATTTTGAGAACATTCTTATTTTTTTTCGAATTCGGTAAAAAAGACACCATTACCGGTGTTCTTGTAGCATGGTCAGGGAAATAGGTGACATTGACATTTAACAAATTGATTTTTAATTTTATTCAAGGAAGTATCCCTTCACTTGAATTTATCTACCACCACTTCCTAAACTTCATATGTGAAGAAGTGGCAAGAAGCCCACATGTTAGATAGAGCCCATAGATAGATAGATGTTAGATAGATAGATATATATGTGTTATAAGAGACAATGGACCCAGGGGTCCCGAAGCACATTGGTTTTTTAAACATAAATTATCGGGTGATCGATGGGCTGGTACGTATCTAGGTCAACGTATTAGCTTGGCGATACAAAGAGGGAATGCACCTGTAATGTTTTGGGGACCCTTGAGAGGGGTTTTTAAAGACTCAAGCTATTTTGGACTATTCTAATATTTCTTTTTTTCTTCATCCGTGTTACGGTCCCAGGGTACCCAGCGGAAGATCAAGTCTCCCTCTTTAGCCGATGTTCTGTTGAGGTATATTTAAATGGAAAAGCCTCTAAGTGTGGTTTGTCGGATTATGATAAGTTTTACAATAAATAAGCGCTGGAGGAATTTTATTGGTACATCTACTAAATACTACTAATAAAAAGCAAGTGATTCAGCTTGTTTTGTGTCTATTTATAAAGTTATAACCAAGAAACGATGTAAAAGTGATGCTCTTATACATTTTCTTTGCACAGATTCAAATATTCCTAGACACACGCTAAACTATAACAATCTTGTGCCAACTTTCTGTGAAAATATCTAGAAATTTTTGAATAGCTATCTATGTGACAGATATGATTATGCGGGTTGGCACAGTGCCCGATATTCAGGAAAACTCTGCTTCAAAACTATTGCACTTTGTAATGATAAATAATCGAATGCAAAAATATGAAATAACTTTTAATTTACAAAATTTTAAAGAGCCGATAATAATGAAACCTATGAACAAGTTAAGGGAGAATTATATGAAGAACCAAAAGGCTTTAATGGCAAAAAGCACACAATATGATAAAAATAATTAAAATTGAGCGCATTACGTACAATTATGTACTAGCATTTACTTAATTAGCAAGCATCTGCCCCAAACTGGAATTTATAATTTTTTTTTTAGAATTTCACCCTAGAAATCATTGGTCATACGATCACGAGCACTTCTAGCCTCTGTGACACGGCACTGAAAGCAAACAGCGACTTTATCACAGTTTCAATATCTAAAATCAAATTATTCAACTTTAACATGCAGTCCAGCCCACCTATTCACTTTAAGAGCCGTATCGTTACATACAATGGATACTTCAAACGTAGGATATAAATCTCCATTAATATCCCCTACCAAAAGCACCTTCTATGCAGGGCTACTGACCGCCATTCTACCGTGCCGCATTAATTTATTGCTTCATTGCCCTTATCGGGAACATCACTTATTCAATAAAATTACAACTAACGTTATAATAATATATAAGTAAGTTGCGTTTACCCGTATATTTCGGAAAGCATCTAATATATAGATTACATCTGAACCAAACATCAAATCCATTCCGTTGTTACAGCGTAATTATTTATTTATTTATAAAAAGAAACTTACAGCTATACAAAAAATAGGTATTAAATATGTAGGTATAATGACTATATCTCAATGCATGTGTGTGTGTGTGTGTGTGTGTGTGTTTGGAGAAGTGGGGGTGGGGGTTGTGTATTACACTTATCATTTTGTTTAACACTATTTAATTTTTATTTTTTGTTTATCAATTATTGATCGAATAATTTTATTTTTAAATGCCTGCTTGGAGCAGCAGAAGAGATCGATGTCATCAAACATTTTATTGTATATCTTCGAGAGCCTAAAAAGATCGGAGTTATTAATATAATTAGTACATAAAACAGTGAGGGCTTCACTCGTTGGAGACGGCGTGTAGGTATTCTGAATCCCAATGCTTTAACAAGCGATGGATATTATTCAATATAATTATTTCTACAGATGTTTAGCCTAAAGTGGTAAGTGACTCTTCCTCAGATCATAAAAACAGAGGATTCTTTTCACGAAGAATAAAAATTAGTACCTACCTACCTAGCAAAATTACATAGATTCTGACAAAAACCGGAAAACACTACCTACCTACGTTTGCTAGTTTTGAGTTCCTGTCAAGTTGCTGATTGATACATATTTTAAATGTCGAATGACGGTATTTGAGCTTACGACATCTTTTAGACAGCACTATTTTATCCTTGAACATTTATTTAGAAAGTGTATTAATCCAGACAAGGTCGACAGTAAGCTCATATACAAAACACTGAACACATTGTAATATTTCATAAACGATAAACTTATTTAACCTTTCGTTCTTGCCCCAGTATTAATGCATAATAAGTCGGTTTGTATATCGAGCAATCAATAATATGCTCTGACTACAAAGAATTTTGTCTACTTGGTTTTCAGAAAGATAACGTAATAATTTATAGCCAATAAAAATATACCAAAGCTTATAGAAATTATAGGAACAATCATCCAAACTTTTATTTTTAGGGTTCTGTAGCCAAATGGTAAAAACAGAGCCTTTATAATTTCGCCATGTCTGTCAAATCATACTCACGAAATTAAAAATCTGAAAAAAAACAGGATTACTGTAGTTTGTACCTATATAACTATTTTATTATTTTATAAAGTAGACGTTTTTCTCCGACTGTGACAAATTAACATTTAATGTTTCTGATTTCTCAATTTTTCATCTACTTGAACGTCTGCGATAAAATCAGGCCTAAATTTTTAAAGAAAAGGGTTCCTGCATTTTGGGAATTTAAGTTCGGAAACCTAATCACTTGCACAAAATACTATAACTTCTCTTCTAAAGATGACATTTTATTTCAAAAGTAATATAATAATTTATTGAATATATAAATTATAACTAAAACTAAAAAGTAAGTTTTATAAACTAAACTAGATAGAAAAAAACTTCTAAATGATCCAATCTATGCATTGTAAACGGGCGAGGCATATCATTAGACCTGAGTTCTGAAGTGCTTTAAAAATCTCAACTTCTCAACACATGGCCACACTTGCATATCTAGTAATTGATGTGATGCCCATAACAGTAAGCCGTCTGCCTCGAACTCGAATCAACGATATCAGAGTTACGTTGAGTTAATCAATGTTGACATCGGATTTATTGTTGCTTTAAAATACGCTGCGTTATTATTTTAATGGAATTTTGGCGAAATTAATCAATCACAATAAAAATACTTTTTTAGGATATTACATTATTATATAGGTATACATTAATAAATATAATACAATTATAAAAAACTTAACTAGATTTCAACCCCGGCTTCGCCCGTGGAGCCCGTATTAACTTTCATCCCCTATTATAATCTTGAGTTCATACAAAAATGCCATAATTTTTTTTTTCCAATTTTCGAGGTAACTTTTCCAATTTTTCTTTCCCTAATCTGTCACCCGAGGCGTAGACTAGTCGTAAGTTAAATTAAATTAAAAATATAACAATAAGTAGGTACCTAAGTATTATAAAAAATAGCAAGTACCATCACGGTGTGGCAGATACACTATTCTTATTTTCAGAAGAAGTTTCGACACCGGTTTTACGTCTCCTCCGAACCGAAGTACTCACTAAATTAAAACATTTACTGACCCATTGAATAGAAATATTTTTAAGCTTTGTACATAATATCTGAATTATTTTTTGAAGAAAAATTTATATGCATTACATAAATATTTACCGATATCCTTGAAATCAGGCTCCATAATGTCTGCCTCCAAATAGCTTAATAAAGAACGCCTTATAAAACTAAATTGAATAAACGCTCCTTGATATCAAACCCACTGTACCTATTTATTTAATTTCAATTCGTGGGACTGATCCCACGTTTCATACGGTCTAAAGTCTATATAGAGTTTAGGAAGTAACATTCAGGACTTTCGATAATCTTTGATAGAGTCAAATCTAAGTAATATTCGGAGACTGGCTAGCTGTCAATAGCGGATTTTTTAGCAATTTTATTGTTATTGTAATAATGAAAGTATTAGAAATTTGCTGATATAATGTTTCATATTAATAATATTCTTTTAATTTATTTGTGATAGATTTCAATCAAGTCGGTATATATACAAACAAGGTGATTTAGGCATCAATTTGTCCGGTTGTAGTGTAATATTGTAGCTTATTCTCTGGAGCGCAGGTTGTGATACGCAGTCATATTATTCTGTGTGTTCTTTCTATCCGGGCAAGCATAGACTTTGAAATTGTTATGAAAGGCAAATACGGATGCACTGCGAGAAAAAAATAGTCTAACCTTCAGGCCCTCGAGATGCTTAGATTTCTTGAAAATAATTCGGAATTTAAAATCTATTTAAGTAAGTATTATCATATTAGAAGAAATGATTTTATGAGCAAGCTTTGAACGGAGGCGGCGTGGGCGCATGGCCTCTTGCACAATAACGAATGCAGAAACGTTTACCGCATTCTAGCCACTGCAAAGCGTACTTGTCTTTTAAATACTACACGTACAAATACACGTAGGTATTAGAACCTACATTACAAAAATATTATACATAAAACTTTAATGAAAAGACTCCAATAGTAAGAATGAGATGAGAATGAGAAATCTTCACTGTCACCTCTCCCTTGGGATCCGTTTCGTTTGAAAGTAAGATAAATAAAACACACTTTTGCATTTATACCTAATATTAGTATAGATTATACAGGAAATTTCATAGGTAAATAGATTTTACACAAAATACTACCTACCATTATTTTTGTTATCCTTATTGAATATGGAGATGATATTGCATAAATAATCATGTGATGTCTTAATTATAATAGGTAGTATGAGTGTAAGTCGCCGAAGCGTGCGTCTGTCTATCTCTATAATGCGCTCAATAACCGCTCAACTCAATGAAGTTAGATGCTGTTTTCATTATTATGATCTGAATTTCTTTGTATTAAAATGAACCGAGCCAAAGTATAAGTGAATCAAGTCGGGAAAAAGTTAGACATAATATAATTAAGAAAAAAACGTCGTCATTTATCACTTTCGAAAAAGGCTTCCAAGGAGGTGTGAAGGGTGTTTATTTTTAATATTTTAATTTAACAGAATTGTTTCATTGCCCAAAAAAGGATTTGACCACCATTTTGGCATTCACCGCCCATTTATTAACAGTTGAACGAAAAACACTCCATTTAAAGTTAGTACACGCACTAAATATATATTTTAATGAACCTTCGTACAAGCACCCTTTTTAAGAAAATTAACATGTCGGTTCGGGCATCCACAAATATTTAATGAAAACATTGTTTTAAATTCAAATTTAATATTTTATTATTACCTTGGCATGCAAATGTAAAATTTACTTTCATACACTCGTCTCCAATTCATTTTTATTGTTAGGTAGGTATATCCAAATAACACATTATTTTTCTTTGGCTTCTTACAAGTTGTAAAACGAGTATTTGCCTTTCTGAAATAATTTGTATGAGGGAGACTCCTCTATGAATAGAAAATTATATAAGCAAGATTTTTTTACAAACACATTATTAATCAGCGTGGCCATATGTTTAGTCAATTGACCATAGTAAACAGAACGTGGCAATCTTAATGCACCTAGAGTTATAACTTCTTTAACAAGATATGTTTAAATTTTCAAAAGACCTATTTATGAAAAAATGATGGCTACCCTATTAATGAATGAACCAAACGCAGGTCCGCGTGGGTCTCACCGCTCACGGCCAAGTAGAACGTCGTCATCTTTACTGCATATTGAGTGAACTACCATTCTCTTGACCCCACTTACTAAAGGGCAAAGTGTGTCAAATACTAAAGATGCAAACACAAGATGCATACAGAATGTGAATTCAAAAAGGAGACTTAATGAGAGATTTTCATTTCGATTGTTCAAATTCCCTCATTATTTCTCCATATATTTTTCCAATATTTTTATTTTTTTAAACAAACTTAAAATTAAATTTTGATTATTTTAGTTAGATGAAGACAAATGAAATTGACCACCAGTATCTGTAAATGAAAATTAAATTTTGTTCTTTGGTAAGCGCATCACTTGAGAACGGCTGGACCGATTTGGCACATTTATAAAAAATGTGCATAACAGTCTGAATAAGGTTTTTAAGGAAAGAAACATTGCAAAAGTTGCCCGGAAAAAACTGAAAGTGTAGGTATTTTTTCTATGAGATTTTTTTATCCATAAAAAGGGATGAAATTTATAAAGGGAAAGCTAGTTAAACAACATTGATCCTTTTTCATAAATAATATAAAACTGTTTAAGATAATATTCAAATAAATAAAAAATCTAGTGTTTGTGTGACTTGTGGGAAAAAGACCCTTCATCGGTTAAAAACGTCAATTAATTAATTTCACTGGAGGTGACTTTACACTACGACTAATACCTATGACAAAAATTTAAATTTCATAAATTGCCAATTCGCTACTTTTACAAGATTGTCAAATTGAAGATACATGTTTACAATGGAAAAATGAATAGATCAATGACCTCGAATGCCTAGATATTGTATAAACACTGCTAATTTTATCTCTTTCTATACAATATTAGTGTCGACTTGACGGCGTCAATAAAGTAGGCGCCAGTACACGCAAGGTGTTGACGCGTGGGCTCCAAGAACAAACCTATTTGTTATGACCGCGAAAGCTTTCACAATGTTGCCAGCATTCCAATTCAAATTGTATACTTAGGACATTGAGTACTAAGCCTAAGAAGGGGCCATAGACGGGCTCCCTTCTTGCCATATGTTTTCGTTACCTTAGGTTTCGTTGGTATCGTCTTGTGTCGCGAGACAGAGCTCTCTAGAAAAATAGTTAATTGTGATGTTTTAAATGTGAAAGGCGATCTAGGACGTCTAACTTGCGGGAACATAGTGTTTCCAATCATTAATTATAATTATTATGTTTGTATTTTGGCATAATACAGGGGTTAGGAGTCTACCCCCCACCCGCCAAAAGGGGCAGAAAAATTTGTTCGGTGATTTACAGCTTCACGCCTCCTTTGGTATTACTCAAAAGACTTAGGACGAATAAGTAGAATGATTACAAGAATTATTCCTGAGACAAAATAAACCACCTTCACATCCTATACCGTGGTCATAGAAGAGTAACAGTATTTTTACTTGACGCCAATTATTATTGCTTGGTCGTTTTAAAATATTTAAATTTTGAACGGCTTTTTCAATACAATTAAGGAAATATGATATTTTTTTAAAGATTTTTTTATAACTGGTACCTAGGTATATTTTGGTGTAGTATTATATCTAAAAAAATGTCCTGTCCTTCTTATAAAAACAGACGTAGAGAGAGTGTACTATTCCACATGTGATTTGATGTAATGAGGCTTTATTTATCTATCATCACGCCTTTTATCCTAAGAGGGGTAGGCAGATACAATTGAATGCCATTTGCTACAATCCTGACATACCTCTTTCGCTTTTTATATTCATCATACCTTTCATACATGCTCGGCTTTGTTTATTGTACTAAATCCGGTTTATAGATTAACTGCTTGCACTGTCTTGCACATCGATTAAATACTGAATTAAAATTAAAAAAAACTGAAATGGGGTCCTTGGCTTTCGGCAATCTTATATCAGTTAAATATATGGCAAATTTCAATGAATCCTAGAGAAATGAGTTTATTTATACAACATTTACAACTCAAATTGTTGATATAGTTATTATTTTAAATAGGAAAAAGCCATAATTAAGATGGTCGACTGCCAAGGACCCTTAGATTTATTGAAGATGTAGTGGATAATTACTACAAACAGCTACTTCGCATTTTCTTTCTAAATGTTAACCTCTTTGACAGAAACGGTTAACCTTAACTATCATAACACAACAAAATATAAAACATGGGTGCCATTGTTTGAGTTTTCCGTCGCACGCTCCATTTATTTGTTTAAAAGGCTTTCGCTAGTACACTGACATAGATTTTACTGTTTGTATTTATAATGTATGTAAATATATTGCAGTTAAAACTATGTACAACACCATACAAAGTATAGAAAACAAGGAACTGGATACAAAGTTTTCTAATAGTTGTTCAAAAAAATTTTTTTTGAAGGGAAAACTTTTGAGCAATATTTGGTTCTTATGGATTCGCGACCTGTGTTCGCGACATGCTCTCGGCACAAATGCCGACTATGGATTGCCCGGCTCGAGTATGATCATAGTGATAATGAAGCCGTTGGCAGCACTTAGTTTTTAATTTCACTTTCATTTTGATTTTATATAAGACGATATCAGTACAGGATTAGATAGATGGCTTGTAGGTTACAAAGCAAGGCCAAGAGAGAAACCTGCGTTGTATGACATTGGTCCAAGTTTACACAGTTGTATATTAATTTCGTAGTAGGTTACATGATTCATTTATTGACATAATATTATAGTCCCCAATGTCAAGTCAATACAGGCCAAGTTCGTAGAAATTGTCTTATTACACCATATATATACCTATTTGATGCGCATTTATATACTTAGGCCTTTATTCATAAACGTTTATTAGCAACGTTTTTGTTAAAATATGTTTTGTCACTCTCTAACAAACCTGTCTTTACTAATAATAGAAAGAAACAAAACACATTTTAACAAAAACGTTGCTAATAAACGTTTATGAATAAGGCCGTTAGATAATAATTTTGTACCAATGGATGTTTTAATTGAAAACTTATGTATAGCCTCACTAATACTACTTATTGGCTAAAAGAGGGAGACTTGGTCTTCCGCTGGGTAACTTAGGACCGATAACACGGTTTCGGGAGCTGAATGCAAACCGTGAAGGAAAAAAATAATATTTTTTTATAACTTTTGTACACAATTTTAAATAATGTTACCACTTTGAAAAAATAAAAGTTGTGTTGTATTGTCCCACACATTAGGTACTTCACTAACATTTTCGCGCCGACTCGCCGAATGCAGACAATCAGCTGCCTTTGTGTACGTGCCCTAACTTATTGCAAATTACTTAAACTAAATGAATTTTGATGAAAAGATGATTAGATTCAAATTTTATTTATCTTTAAAAGAATATATGACAATCTATTGCAATGCGTCGTATTTTCAACTACGACTATTTTGAAACGAATACATGATCTATTCGAAAGTTTTTTGCAGTTAATCTAATAATAATAACTGATTTAATCTATAGAGTGTGATGTTTCCCTTAATTCAATAGTAGTTTAGTTGATTATATAGTAGCTAATCAATCATTGATAGGAGACTAAATATAAAACCAGGCCGAGATCTTTGCCAATACCCGAATAAAAACTGTGCCAGTCGTTAATAGATCATTAAATACGTATAAAAAGAACAATTCTGTTTTTTTAACCAATGAAGGACTTGTTGTGTAACTCTAATCGGACTTCTAAGTATTTTGACATCTATATAAATAAAAATCAAATGCCGCATGTGTGAAAGATCATCACTTGATAATTAATGGCTTGACCAATTTTGCTGTTTTTTAGTGTACCCAAATTGTCAGGACTAGGTTTTTAGGGAAATACAAATTGGTAAAGTTTCCTGGAAAATTCGGGAAAAACTGTAAGTCCTCTTTTCTATGGGATTTTTGTATGAACTATTTTGTATTTTAATATTGGCTCCACGGGCGAAGCGGGAAAGGATTATAAAAGTTAAAAGAAAACCAAGCCAAGTGCGAGTCGGACTCGCGCACGAAGGGTTCCGTGCCGTAATCCATAAAAACGGCGAAAAAAATCACGTTTGTTGTATGGGAGCCCTCCTTAAATATTAATTTTATTTTAATTTAATTATTTATTTTTAAAGTGAATATATAACTAAATATTCTGTGAATATTTTAAGCGTCTACCTGTTGCCGTTATCAATATCGAGCAAAAACGAACAAAAAAAAGCCGTTTGTTGTATGGGAGCCCCCTTAAATATTTATTTTATTCTGTTTTTTAGTATTTGTTGTTATAGCGGCAACAGAAATACATCATCTGTAAAAATTTCAACTGTCTAACCGTGAGACAGCGGAGCCTTTGGGTACGGAACCCTAAAAAATGGTATCCAGCTAACGTTATCCACTAAAAACCAAAAAAATGATTTCTAATTCTTTTATCGGCAGACAGTTTAATTTGTTAGGTATCAAAAACTTTGATGTTGTGTCTGAGAGGTCCATTCGATTCTCTTGTCCGTCTGCATTTTAGTATTTTTATAGACTGGTTTTTTCATCTGATCAAAAGTCTGATCAGTTTTGTCAATTTAATTTTTTTCTCCTTTTTGTTTATTGAATATATAAATTTAACAAAAATTAAAATCAAATTAAAACTAAAAAGTAAGTTAAAATAAAAGTAAATAAAAACATTTAATAATGATTCTTTGATACGATTCAAACAATTAAGTAATTCTCTATTGAATATAAAAAGCTAGCAAACTCTTGTTTTTAAATGGGGGCAAGTGGAGCCACTGGCAAAAAGCTAATCTATAAGTTGTAACGCACGAATGAATGTAGTATTCAATATGCGCATAAAACAGATGTAAGTACAATAGTGGCGTGCAACAAATAATAGCGTAACTTACAATTTTATGTCGCGTGTTAGAGAGGAAGAACGCTTTCTAAATTTCCTATTTTACGCCATAGAATTAAATTAAAAGGTATTCATACAATTTGTAAAATACACATGTACTTACAAAATATTTTTAGACTGAAACATGCTAACTTTTTTTATTTGGAAAGGATGTTAAGTAAGTTAAAATGAACTACAGATTATATATGTTTTTTTGTCTTTCTGCACGGGTTGCCTTACAGCTCCCGAAACCGTGTTACTGCCCTAGGGTACCTAGCGGACGACCAAGTCTCTCTCCCGCCAAAAGTATTCGTGAAGCTATACCTGACGAGTGGCCAGTTCTGTTGAGGTATATTTAGATGGTAAAGCAGTACACTAGCGACCCGCCCCGGCTTCGCACGGGTAGCAGAGCTATTATGCCTATCTTGCTCCCAGTCGGCTTGACTTTTTCCAACGTCAGACTTCAACAATCATCGTCATATATAGATAGACATTACCATCGCGGACTTTTTTGTAGACCTTTTAAAGGTGTACAATACTGTAGTATATTATTTTGATCTATTCGTTCAGCCAGCGTTTGCAATGTAAGCGCAAAAAAAATGTGTTTATTTACGACATCACATTAGAAACCTCTAAAACTATCAGTGTTTCTCTACTATATTATGCATGTTATATACATATAAACCTTCCTCTTGAATCACTCTATCTACTAAAATCAAAAACAGTTGCGTAGTTTTAAAGATCTAAGCATACATAGGGACAGACAGACGGGAAGCGACTTTGTTTTATACTATGTAGTGAAAAAACCCTAGGTAATTTAGCGGATTTTTAATAGACAACTTGCTAAATGTCGACATTTTGATTATTTAACATATTGAGTTTATTAAAAATATAAAAAAATAAAAAGATATGAATTTTTATATTCGTAAGTTGTCTATAAAAAATCCGCTAAAATACCTAGGAGTCTTGCTAGCTCTCTCTCTAGAAAGGTCAGACATCTAATTAGATTTAATTTACGAAATAAAGTGCTCGCATCCCATCTAGCTTCGGGTTCAACATTCTAAGGTAATATTAAAAAAATAATCTCAAATATTTAAATACAATATTATATTGCTAGGTAATTATATTTTGTGTTTGTTATTCGATCAAAATATTAGTTTATCCTTCTGACGATTATCGAAACGTAACAAGGTAATATTGCGTTCAATTTCCAAGTTTCCTACAGAATTATGCCATATATATACAAACTAATGATATTGAATTGCCTAAGCAAACGAGAACTCGCTGGCTTAGTGTAATCCAATGCTTGCCTACCATTGCCTACTGCCAATTAAATTTGTGCGAAAAGCAAATATATGTTCAAACTTCCTGCTTCTAACATGAACATGTAAATAAATTTAACCTACTCGATGGCAATGAAAAATAATATAATTTATGAATTTAATATTAGAAACATTTTCAGAGAGGTTGTTGACTGCCTGATGATAAGGCAGGAGATAACTCTTGACGTAAATTTCAATCCTAATGCTCAAATTATGCTTAACAATCAGGCGGTGGCAAGGTCACATGTCGTCTTTTCTATAAAAAATAATATTTAGTTCAATTTCTTTGCGAATGCGACAGTATAAACAATTTTGTTGAAAAGGAATTGTGTTACACGCTGCGACTATTTTCTTATCCGTATTAAAATCGTCACTGTTGGCAACATCGTAACGAAATTAAATTCAGATAAAAAAAAATTTGGATGGATTTTAAAATTTTCTCTCCAAAAGGTCAACACCATTTTAGTTATTACTTATTTTTTATTTGTTAATTAATTTGTATGTTATATAAAATAATAATAATATGTTTTTTATTTATAGGTTTATTTGCATATCTATAGCATAGTAAATATATTTTATTGTATTAAAACCTTATTCCTATGTTTATTAACATATTTTTTCAAATCTATCAATTATATTTTAAAGCAGCTTTTTGAATCAACAAAATATTGAATAATTCGTCGAGTATGTATACACGAACGTCTTTTTTGTAAAATATTATAACCCTAATGATTTTTTACTTGATATGTATAAGCAGGTAAGTAAGTACCTACCGTGTCTTCAATTTATAATGAAAAAAAATATTTAATGAGGTAATCGTCAATGTTGATGAATTATAATTACACGGCTCAACTTCGACCGGTTCGAAAGCGATACGACCTTGACTTCCCGTTCAGAGAACTCGATTTTTTTTACATAACAAGCTGGCAGTAGTAATCGGAAAAGATTTTATTCAATGTAGATTTCGTATGGCCCCGTCTAACGAAAGGTGAAAGCTTATACCTACTAAAGTTTCACTATTTGTTAAGCTGTCTGAACAATTTAGATTTATCTGATTATGATATATGTCCAGGGTATTACGAGTATTAATAGCTGATTCAAAATCTGCATCCTGAGTCACTTTCTCATAGTAAAAAAAATGTTGTGAAATCATGACATAACATTTATAAACTCACATACTGATTCGGTACCTAAAATGATTTCCGATATGGGTACCCCACCAAATATAATTAACACCCATGACATGACATTTGCTACATTTTTTTGCGAACCTGTAGAGCTAGCATGACGATTACGAAGAAAGAAAGATATCGATTTATGACATTTGTCACGTGAACTCTAGAGAATTTGTCTACTTTTATTGTATGACCGCGAAATAAACGAAGTTTTTTAGTTTGAAGGTAGCATATTAAAATTGACTACACGAAGAAGACAAACAATGACTTTAAAAATTACAAAAACAAACAGAGTATACAAATTTTAGAATAACCTGAAATTATTTGCTGGCGAGTAAATCCAACAGGTCAAAATCTGATATGTTGTTAAATTAACAAGTCCCATACATATGTAGCATATGTATTTGATCTTACCATTATGTACCATGGACGTAAAAAAGGAGAGGACGGATCACCGCTAAGACAAAAGTAAAGCAACCAAGTTATGCCAGTTTCATTGTAAATACGAGTCTCACGCACACATTCTCATTCGGTTATGCTGATCAGCCGCCTTTAAGAAAATAAAAAACAATGCCGTCTTGTGTAGTAAAATTATGCAAAAACAACTCCATTACTCATAAAAAATCTCAAGGAATTACATTTCATATATAACATATTCTACAATTTAAAGATATATTAGAGATAAATAAAATCGGTAGCACACATGCACGCTTGGTGCTTCACTTTTGTCTTAGCGGCGATCCGTCCTCTACTTTTTTACGTCCATGTTATGTACATATAAATTTGTCGGATTACAAGATACTGCTTTTCAAAATTCCGGACTACAAGGGGTTCATGGTACCATCGATGCATGGCACGTACAAATTTAAAAATTAAAAATAATAACACTAAAGATAATAAAACTTTTCTGTCCAGTTTGTTCAAAGATGTATTAACCCTGGGATCAATTTACATTGTATTTCAGCGTTTGTTGGGCCTCTCCATCCATACAAGCTAAATAATAAATACAAGAAATAAATGTCGACCAACAATTATTATCTTTTCTAATAAATCATCTGATATAATAAAATACATTGATCATAATATGATAGCAAAGACAGCATTTTATATCAACAATTATTTTTTCAATACAGTTTATGGAAAAAACTTCCGAAAATTAAATGATTCTGAACAAGAAATCAGATTAGGTGATCTGACGTCACTATGAAGTACCAATTTAAATATAGAATGCGCGCGCGCCACTTTCAGAAACAAAATATTTCTCTACCAACGAACTCATGGAATATATTTATGCAAGCAAATAAATCAACTATAGCTTGGTGTTAAGCAATATTGGTGAGGCCATGATTGAAGGCAATTACTTTACCAGAGTGGAAACGCAAGTGTACTGTAGAGTTGATTTTTCAGGACTCAAGGTTGTATGAAGCTGGAAACATCGTTTTACTTCTCCATTATGGTGGTGTTATGTTTCTGTGAGAGATGAGAAAATTAAATCTTTGCATGTAGGTACAAATATCACATAATGTATTTTGTTTCTTTGTCACAAACTATCCTTTCACCCCGCTTCGCCCGTGGAAATATTTGATTTGTTGACGTTTATGGTTACTGTTTCGCTCCTATGGGTCGTATCGTGATGTTATATAGCCTAACGGGCTAACGCAAAAATATTTTTTTTTAAATTGAACTGGTAGTTAGTGGTAGGAGATCGGCGCCTTCATACATATACATACCTAGAAACAAACAACCATACAAATCTTCAGGTTTATATATTAGTATAGATACAGTACCCAGCCAAACGTAATATACATCGGGCTTTAGAAAGAGACTATCAACCACGATTCGTTTTTGAATGACAGAGACGACGCTCTACAATACAGAGGGTCTCTTTCTAAAGCCCGATGTGCATTACGAAGACACTTTGCGAATTGCCTATATTTTTAAGGTAGCAAAGACAATCGGGATACCTATATAAAAAAATTAATCCTTAGAATAATAGTTATCTCACACGATATATTAATTAAAACTTTTGACAATCTGAACTCTTATTTTAATTTAAATTTTTGTTTCTAATCGTTGACTGCAATGGCGAAACTTTTATGCGCGTCATCAAGATCTAAAATTATTCCAAATTTCAAATTCCTAAGGAAAATGGTACGGGATCCTAAAAATTACGAATGAGTACTAACCCTAAACGGAGATCGATTATATCACTGAAGTCCCTGAAAGCCCAGTGGAATCCGCATTGCAGGCAATCGAGAGGAGCTAAGCGGTTTTAATATTCTAGACGGCCTGTGCTTTTGTCTAGAACATTTGTATACTGGCACATGTTTATTTTCACATTTTCTACTGGAATAGGGTTGCCATATTATGAAGTGAAAGTGTAAAGGTTGTTTATTAAAAAATTGGCCAAGAGCAAGTCGAACTCGCGTGGAGAGGGTTTCGCTTAGATTTTCTTGTAGGTAAACTGTGAGTGAGACCCTATATTTTCTAATTTTTTTTTCAAAATTTTAGACTCAGTACTTTCGGAGAAGATCGAAATACAATAGGGATGTCGACAACTTTTTGAAAATACTTTTAAATTATAGCTAAGATTTAATATACTTAATAAAATAATTAGAAAATTTTATATTTGTATTTTAATTTAAAAATCATGGTTTTAATTTTAATCCCTTCGAAAACTATGATGACGTCACATCTAGAAAACCAACAAAATTATGGTCACAGATTAGATAAAATAACAAGAAAATAACTTAGGCAATGACAGATTGACAGACGGTTATTATAATATAGTTACTAGTCTGTGGTTCTTTATTTCACATTTACTTAGAAATAACGTCACTTACCGTTTGTGGTCACGTGACCGGAAGTATGATTAAATATTTTTCATTTAGATATTAAAAAAAGAAATATTTATTAAACAAATAAATAAACATTATTTTCAGTTATAGACTCAGTTCACTGACAACATTCCTAGTTTACATCAAACTCTACAAATTTCACCTTTTTTTGGTCCAGTAGATTCGTAGAAAATAAGCTGTGAGACGGGCAGACAGACAGACAGAGAAGATTCTGTTTTTTCATCGGATGTACGAAGCCCTCAAATACACCCTACCGATTTGAAAAATGTTCTGCAAACAACATATTTTTGCAACTTCAAAAATGTCTACTGGTCTTTAAATCTTGCAGCTTGACCACATTTAGAAAATTGTATAGAGATAGACAGACATATATAGATAAACAGAATAATATGTGAATTAAATATATAGAACTCAGCTTTATTGTTAACCATCCGGCGATAACCATCTTAATAATATTACAAATGCGTAAGTGTGTTTGTTTCTTCGGTTTCTTCAAAACAGAGCAAAGGATCAAAATGATATAGATTATTTAGCACCTGATTGTTATTTAAAAAACTGCATTTTCACGACAGACAGTGCCAAAATGATATATCAATAAAATATGATCAAATGAATGACTGCAAAAAATCTAAATCTAATTTTTATGTAGAACTTTCACATTAGCAAAATACTGGTTTAGTCACGTCCATCATTATTGACAGATACATTATATTACGCTTGGTTGATTACGTTTCTCGTCGTTTAAAATCTTGTCTTATTTGAAAATTACCGCTTACCGTTTATGGGTACTTCTGGACATGCTGCGTATGATATAATTAAATATCATAGGAGCATGTGGAGGTTCTTACTATATGCCTACTCTACGAAATACTGCCTAATACATATACTTTATAGTCGAGTTATACAATCAACTCTAGAAATATTTACGTATCAGAAATTAAAGAAAGTTGTATTGTAAACAGTTAATAATATCTATTGTTTATTTATTTTTTTAATTCAGTTATTCTGTTTTAAAGAAACTAAATAAGCACCTACCATTGTGAATTGGCGATGGTGGAACTGTGGAAGACTTGGTGCAAAATTCCTGCTTGTTCTAGTGTCTCTGGCCAAACCGCAAGGTATAAATGCCGTGAAGATGTGAAGAAGGAAAAGTTTCAATGATTGAGTGGGAAGAAAATGTAGAATATCAAAAAAAGAGAATGCGATGAGTTGAGGATTTCCCCATCCCGAAAGAAAGTAATTTAATCTATCTACTTCACAACGTCTTAAAGTGTCCAAATTGTTTAAAAGTTTGCTTGTCTTAATTCGTCAAAAGGTCTATGACAATATAAAGTATGCACGATAACATCTTTATAAAGCAATTAACAAAGTAATCCGACAAAATTAAAAGTTGTATTGTAAGAAAGTTTTTAATTCGATATGTTAGTCATCGTAAATTAGTTGCGTATATTTTATAATACTGGAAAATGTAGCCGCAGCCCCTAACCCTACTTCAGTGAAGTTTTTGATGGCGTGCAAACATGCGACGACGCCATCGACCTTGGAAGCTTCAGCAACAAAATCTAGGCACTAGTAGGAACTAGAGAATTAAACGAAAGTGGATAAGTGCACGAGATTACAATTTCTGGAACATTCGATTTGGATAAGCAACGAGCATACATGTACATAAATATGTAATACACCACTCTGTGCAAAATTTGTTGAAGCTATATATTTGTAAAGTCTTTTTGTGAATAAATTAAGAAAATACTAAGATGAAACCACTAAAGTGATACCAAATCAATTTCTATGCAAGTTATTATTTTCTAAATATCTCGAAAACCTTTATAATTGATTAACATGGAATTGAAGAGAAAACATAAGAGCTTCGTGATAGATTATGAAAGAGAAAACGGGGGCAAAATAATTCTTTATTTTACCTCCTATATTTCCTATTCAATAAAACTCATTGAAAAATAGATTTACCGTAGATATATTGAATAAGTAATTATATTTTAAATTACAGTGATACAGGTGGATTATTTACAGAGAAATAGGTATTATACTTACCTACTCATTTCATAATTGAGCTGTGGTTTCAATAAGCCTTATCGCTACATTCAAGGCTTAACTTGAGAAAGTTTTGTAGAAGTTTGCCCTATAAAGTCCGTGATTATGTGTGTTTTGTTTGTTTGCCAATAACAAAATAATTACATCTTATCAAAAAATATTAAAGAGAGAGTCGAGTCACCGGTAAGACTGCCATTTCAGATACAATGTAAGTCTAAGTTCTACATAATTATTAGAAAATTACATTCGACTCGTTGTAAAATGGAAACGTGCACAAAATGATAACGATCAAGTATTTCATATCAGTTTCTCACGACACGTTACATAAGGTATGTAATCCCAAATTGTAAAGCTGTTAAGTCCATACAAACAATCACTTCCTGCAGTTACCGGTTACTTCCGCGCCTCTCACAATGCGATATAAAGTAAGTGCACTTACTTGTAACAGTTTCTTGCACGATGCTTGTTAGACTTTTATGGGAAGTCACAACCCTGAGGCTGATTATCTTCGAGGAATGAAAATATTGTATGTGCAAAATAAAGAAAACTGTGAGACTTGGTATTTTATAATTAAATATTTTGTCTATTAGTCTATCACATGTATTATACCTAGGCATTCCACGGGCGAGATATATTGTTCAAATATATATCCAGAACAATATAAAATATAGCCTATGTCATTCAGGATATCGTAGCTTTCTATTAGTGAAAGAATTTTTAGAATCGGTTCAGTAGTTTTAGAATTAATTACACACAAACATACAAAAAAAAAATCTCTTTATAATTAGAAATTACTGTGATAAGGAGCTGTTTTCATAGATCACAATGATTCAAAATTAAATATATAATAAATTAGCTTCGCCAGTAGATATTTTCGAATAAAATGAAATGGAAAAGAAATTTCTAAAACTCGGTTGCAGCGTCATTTACCGGGTCCAATTGTGAATGTAAACCACTCAGGGACCCACTCAAACACACATTAAAAAATTAAAAAATCGGTCCAGCCGTTTAGGAGGAGTTCAATGACATACACACGTACAGAATATACATAATAAAAAGATAAAAATTAAATTCTGTTCGTTGGTAAGCGCAACACTTGAAAAAGGCTGGGCCGATTTGGTTATATTTTAAATGTTTGTAAAGTCCGAATCAGGTTTTTAGACAAAAATATATTGGAAAAGTTGCTCGGAAATTGGGAAATTCGGGAAAAGCTGAAAGTGCTTTTTTCTATGGGATTTTTGTATGAGCTCAAGACCATAATATGTTATGGGCTCCACGGGTGAAGCCGGGGGGAAAAGCTAGTATGTACATAATAAATCTGTGTATATTCTCGCGTCATTATTCTGGAGTTAAATCCATTCCGTAAACAGGCAAAGAAAACTTTGTTTTAATGATATAAAGGTTTCGATCGTATATGCTAATTGAATTGCCAGACCCTACTATATATATATATACTCGTATATTCATGGAAACAGAAAGCAAATTAACTCAAATCTTCATTCAATTCTCTGTCTTAAAAGTTCTAAAAATCTGCATACGGTGATGTGTTCTTTTGGGTCTTGGCCAAGCCATCCTTCTCGCTGCTGTATCGTGTTATATTTAGAACATGTTTTCCTTTTTTCCAGTTGCGTAGAGACACGCTGCCGGCGAGGTGAATAATCTTCTATAGTGAAAATGCAACGGATGAGCAATGATGAGTTTACTCCATTGTAGTATCGGAATAGGTATTTGGTCGATTCAGGATACCGAAATTAAAAAATACTATTTTTTTTACTTGCAAGTACCAGGGGATTAGACAATATACAACTAAATGAATAGAATAGAATAAGAGAACTTTAAATGTATGGGACCGACTGAAATAGAAAAACGAAGCGTAATTTATGTAATTTCTACAATAAGCGTCTTCTGTAGATAACGCTGAAAAAAATGGCGAATGTTTTAGTCGATCAGCAAATTTTTTCAGGTTGTTTTTTTTCGGATTTATTGTTATTTAAGTAGTTAACATGCATAAATTAAGCTTCTGATGGACTGGGCATACTTTTTATATAACTGTTATAATCTCTCTAGTCTCTGTATATGATATTATGATTTAGCGTTCCGAGAGAATAGAATACTAGCGTTCGTACTAAGGGGGCAGGAATAAACGTTTATTTTGTTGGTGTCCTCTACCCTGGGCTAAACCAGGCCTATATAACCTACAAAACATTTTGCGATGTCAAATGGTATTTTTTTTCTTTACATAACCTAAATTCCCCTCCATTATAATCCTATGGGTGTTGACATAGATAAATAAATAACAGTATCGCTAGACATATCCTGGTTTAGTTATTTACAATTCTGAACACGGCAAGCACAGTTACATTTATTATGACCACGTCCATATTAAGAGGTTAAATCCTTTTACTCGGTAAGGAAATTATCATTCAGTTGCAATTTGAATAGGAATTGTGTTATTTATTTACTGGAGAAAATATAATATATTTTTATAACGAAGAACAGTTGTAAAAATATGACCACTGAAAGTTTCATAAAAAAAATTTAGCAAAGAGATGGTCAAGGGTGATTCGCAAAAGTCGTGTTTTTAATCAGTTTGTTCTGCTGTTTTTTTTTAGATATTAGTAATATCCTTAATTATTTAAATCCTTTTCGCACGGCGTCACGCGTATTTGTATAGGAAAGCTCTGAGATGCTCCATCTTTTTCTTTTATATTGATCGAAGGATGAAATTTTATTGTGAATTAGTATTTATGTGATGAATGTAATTCAGGTGTACATACAAACCCGATAGGGTTTAGGTACACCTGCTAATGTTTCTTATTTTGTGGATTTTTTGTGTGAATAAATAAATAATAATAATAATAAGTTAATTTGAGCTCCACGGGCGAAGCTAGCTTTGAATGGAAATCCTCATGATAGTTTTTTTAACCAAAAACTGATGGTAATACTATATGTGTACCTACACACTTGACTTGACCTACCCAGATTCTAAATCCATGCTGATTGCGACAATTACTTTTATATAGCTACTGTCTACTGTATATAATTCACTAGTTTTAGTTTTATAATCAAATAGATTTATTTGTATGAATGATATTAATTCAGATAATATAAGGTTTAACTCAAAGATTTCGTGTGAATGTGCGAGTAAACACTTCAACCAAAGCCATGACACATTATATTGGCAATTTGACAAAAATGTAACGAAGCTTGCTAAATGAAATTAAATCATTAAATTCACTGGTTAAAAAGTTCTCTGTTATCTTCATATTTTTTGTTATCCTATTTTGATTCCTCTAATTTTTTTTTCATAGGTCCTTAAATTTTTCTAATTATTCGTATATATACCTAAATACAGTCAGATTTATTTTAGATTTTTTTAATTTATAACTTAACTATCTAAAAATGAAATATAACTAATTAAATCTTCCACGTGAACTATTCCACTATTGGCAAGAATGCATTTCCCCGCTGAATCGCGATGCTGATTCGTTGAGCCCTCTTGTCACCAGCAGCAGATGATCAGTGGACCAAGAGTTTCTACACATTTGAACTTATCTAATAACTGAACTATATTTGCGTCGTTTGTTAGACTCTACGATTTCCGCCGCAGGCTAATGTGTGATAATTTACGTACATCTATATATATAAAAAGAGAAGTTCCGATTCACTGATCATCAACGCCCAGCCCAAACCCTTGGACCTATGAAGCTGACATTTTGCACAGAAGTTCCCTTTATTATGTAGACAAGGAATAAGGAAGGAAATTTCGATATTCAACCCCTAAGGGGGTCAAATGGGGTAAATACGTTTGTATGTAAAATCTTATTTCCTGCATGAATCAACTTGAAACTTGGTACAAATATTTTTCAATACAAATAATAAATACATATTTCTGGATTTTTAAAAACAACCCTTAAGTAGAAGTGCAACGGGGTGTAGAAGTTTGTATAGGGAAATCGTATTACCTGCGTTGTTCAACTTGAAACTTGGTACAAATATTCTTCAAAACAAATAATAAAACACGTATTTTTGGATTTTTAAAGACGACCCTTAAGGAGGGGTGCAACGGGGTGTAGAAGTTTGTATAGGGAAATCGTGTAGGTATCACCTTGAAACTTGGTACAAATATTCTACAAAACAAATAATAAAACACGTATTTTTGGATTTTTAAAAACTACCCTTGAGGAGGGGTGCAACTGGATGTACAAGTTTGTATAGGGAAATCGTATTACCTGCGTGTATCAACTTGAAACTTAGTACAAATATTCTTCAACACAAATAATAAAACACGTATTTTTGGATTTTTAAACACGACCCTTACGGAGGGGTGCACCGGAGTGTATAAGTTTGTATAGGGAAATCGTATTACCTGCGTGTATCAACTTGAAAATTAGTACAAATATTCTTCAACACAAATAATAAAACACGTATTTTTGGATTTTTAAAAAAGACCCTTAAGGAGGGGTGCCACGGGGTGTAGAAGTTTGTATAGGGAAATCGTATTACCTACGGGTATTCAACTTGAAACTTGGTACAAATATTCTTCAAAACAAATAATAAAACACGTATTTTTGGATTTTTAAAAACGACCCTTAAGGAGGGGTGCAACGGGGTGTACAAGTATGTATAGGGAAATCGTATTACCTGCGTGTATTAACTTGAAACTTGGTACAAATATTCTTCAAAACAAATAATAAAACACGTATTTTCGGATTTTTAAAAACGACCCTTAAGGAGGGGTGCAACGGGGTGTAAAAGTTTGTATAGGGAAATCGTATTACCTGCGTGTATTAACTTAAAACTTGGTACAAATATTCTTCAAAACAAATAATAAAACACGTATTTTTGGATTTTTAAAAACGACCCGTAAGGAGGGGTGCAACGGGGTGTAAAAGTTTGTATAGGGAAATCGTATTACCTGCGTGTATTAACTTGAAACTTGGTACAAATATTCTTCAAAACAAATAATAAAACACGTATTTTTGGATTTTTAAAACCAACCCTTAAGGAGGGGTGCAACAGGATGTAGAAGTTTGTATACGGAAATCATATAGGTATCAACTTTAAACTTGGTACAAATATTCTTCAAAACAAATAATAAAACACGTATTTTTGGATTTTTAAAAACGACCCTTAAGGAGGGGTGCAACGGGGTGTAAAAGTTTGTATTGGGAAATCGTATTATCTGCGTGTATTAACTTGAAACTTGGTACAAATATTTTTCAAAACATAAAACAACCCTTAAGAAATTGTTAAATTGGGCATGGGGAACTATTTTTACGTGACTGGGAAGATATTAATTTATAGGTACCGAATTTATACTTTTTGAACTTCTGACTGACGGGGAATTTACGGGGGTAAAAGATAAATTAAGGGAAATCTCTGCGTATTTACATAAATTACGTCATTATTCCAATTCTACGCGAACGAAGTCGCGGGCAAAAGCTAGTCTAAGGTATATTTTCAGTGTATAATAGAGAATCAAATTGCATAAACATTTTGTAAGACACGACAGTTATCACTTCTAAAATATTTTTTTTGCGAAAAACATAATAATTATACAACTTGTTCACTATTCCCATTAATTCGTGATTCACGTGAGGGTAGGTAGGTACCTCTGTCGACAATACTTACTGTACCAGGTCAATGTAAAAGTTCAACGTGATGTCATTGTTGCCATACACGCTGGGTATACAATGAAATCGTGGTTTGTGGATACATAGTAAGTTTAGACGTGGGTAATAGCCTCATACGTGCAAATACAATGTACACACAAGTGCGCCCGGCAGCGTGTCGGCAAAATCTACCAACTGAGTTTTGAAAGCTACGTCTAATTTGTCCAAAAAATCTTTTGATTATCTAGGTATCTATTTATCTATATATCATCACGTCACAATCACCATTTGTTACTATCCTGACATACCTCTTTCGCTTCTTTTATATTCATCATACCTTTCATACATGCTCGGCGATTGTGTGTACTTTTCACATTTTCATCGAACAATTTTTTTTATATGATCAATAAAAGTAGTAGGTATGTATGAAAGGTTGACACTAGGTCGTCCTCTGCCAGCATTTCCTTTCACTTCAACCATATAAACTTTTTTAGTCAATCTTTCATCTTTCATTCTTTCAACGTGTACAAACCAGCGTAAACTAGGCACTTTTCTTAATTTTAGTCAAAACATCATCTTTCACTCCGCATTCTTCTCTAATGACATCGTTGCGGTTGCGGCCAATATGCTTTATATCACACATACGTAAAGACCACATTTCCACTGCATTTATCTTTCTTTCATGCTTCTTATTCCATACCCAAGTCTCTTGAATACCTACTCATGATTAAGTCAAAGTTAATCAGATAATAATAAGAACTGTCAAAACCATACATAATAATATTTATTTTCACGTATTTGACAACGTTATGTTTACTATACCATGGTTTTGACAGTAATATATTATTAACTTTGACTAGACTTTAAGAAGTTGGGCGCTAGATATCGCTATAAAAAGTTTTTTGGATCGCTTTCAAAACTCAGTTGGTAGATTTTGCTTATATGTCGCCCGGCAAGATGATAAACAGACTTGTGGCTTGTGTTTGCCGAATCACAAAACACTCCTTCATTAAAACATGACGTACACGTACCTACACCTAAATAAGCTGTTAAGGAAATATTCAATAAATTGTACGTCCTCTAATGACAATAGTCAAGTACAATCGTTATATTCTACCTAGGTTAGGTATCAGGCATTTAGTAGGTATTTAGTTCTATTTTTATCATCATCTTTAGATTGATGTGAATAAGATCAGGCAGACAATGATAATGATTATAAATAATTACCTCCCTTAGAAAATAAACAAACAGTTTTCGTATCAGGTAATTATCATAGTAGAATTCGATAATCGATAAGACTGATTTTATCGTTTTAAAAATGCACTTATCAGATTCTTAATAAATTAGATAAATAATGCATTATGTGAGGTATGTAAGTGGGTACCTATTAGGTAACTAAGGTAGCTTGTGAACTGTGGATAATAATTTTGTCATCAAGGTCATAAGTGATGTCTGTGTAGTTTACGTACCTGAGCTCTGTTGATGACGTCGTGCGGTCCTCGCCAGGTGGCTGCCGGAGCCTTCCTCTTAGCCAGCTCGAGTGTAGCCTCGCTAGGACAGCGCTCGAACATGAGCACGCGCTCCGCCACCGAGCCGCGCGTCAGGAACGGCCGCACCGGGGTGGACGCTCCGGCGGCAGTCGCTGCGGCTTCCGGGACGGTGGCGGCGCCAGCGCTCGATGCTCGTCTGGCCCGTGCCTCGAACTTGGAGCGAGCCTCCGTCACGTGCGAGCCTAGTGAGGCACGTCGCTCCACGCTCGCTCCGGCGGCTGGCTTCCTGGCTCCACCGCCCGCGCCATCCAGACGGTCCTGGTAGCGACTCTTGGCGTAGTCCACGAGCGACAGTGACGGTACAACGTCTGGCCGTTCGGCCGCGCGCTCTGCCAGCACGGACCCGGTACGTAGCGCGCGGAGCAGCCGCTCTTCCTCGCGAGCCACCTCCAGCCGCACCGCTGCATCAGCTCGTCGCCCTCCATTCGTTCCGCCGCCCGGCACCAGGTCCGGCCGGGGAGAATCACCCACGTCCATTTCGGGCTCGACTCTTCGCTCGGGTCTTCTGTCCCTCCTGGAGTCGAGCTTGGCCCCGGCGGACTTGCTCCCGTCTCTCTTCAGTTCGGGCCTCTGCCTGATTTCCGGCTTGGGCTCCGTGCGCGGCTTAGCGGATCGCAGCGTCTCCGAGAGTTTGATCCCGGGCGCCGGCCTGCACGAGAGAATCTCGGAGGGCGCGAGACCGCGAGCTTTCCACGTCTGGTATATGGCCTCTGCATGATCGGAGATCTGTTTGGCGATGGCCGCGATGTCCTCCTCGCCGGTGTCTATCTCGCGGCGGGCGGTGGCCGCCATGGTGCGGGTAGCCGCGCACACTACTCCTGGTCCACTCGGGGGCTCGCTCGCCCCATCCGCGCACTCACTGACGAACACAGCACACGCTTCGCGGTACAAAGCCGCGGCCGAGTTCGGTTGTAAACAAAAGATCGAGTTCGCGACCGCGTATAGAGAGTGCCACTATAGAAGGAGGGCGTCAGAGCTCGGTCGGCTCCCCGCGAGTACTGCTGCGTGCGGGTGAGAGACGCCCGGAGAGCCCCACTGCCCCGCAGCCGCACCTCGCTCGCCTACACGTCCCGAGAATTACCACCGAAATCCTTAACCCAGATTACGCTGACCAGTGACCACCACTGTTCCCCGTGTCAGATACTCGTGTTTGACATTTATTTCCAAGAATTTAACTGTTTCATTACACTTGTCGTTACAATACAGGTGCGTTAAAATATCGAATGGAATAAGCCTCAGCGTTAATAATAAGTGTATGTGTAAATATTTTGATAAACCATCTGCATGTCATTAAAAGTTACCTAAATAAGTAGCTAAAATCCTGAAAATGCTGAAATCTTGTATAGCTGAAACTGCAAAAAAAATCTTTCAATTTGATTCTTATAAGAAATTATCTTTTTTCTCTGTAAAGACATGGAAAAGTCAGCATATAGGTAAGTCGTATCTATTGCTATATAAATAATGCAGACAAAGTAATGTACCTACTGAAAGTGCCCCATCTGATGACTTTACGCGGCCACAGCGCGCATGCCCGGCGGCGTCTGTACCACAAATAGCACGCGATCCGCTTTATTTACATGTACAGGAACTTCCCTATTTTTTGTCAGAGTAGCGCGTGCGGCGCCCATCACACTATAATTAACGCAACAAGCAATTTAATAATACAAATTAAAACTTTACAGATAAGAAAATAAAGTATCAAATCCTGTAAAGATCTTCCCTCTGCAACTGCTCGGTTCATTAAATGTATGAAAAAAAACATGTGTTGCAACGTAATTAAATATTAGTTTCCGGTGACTTGTTTAGTTTTCTTAACTTATCACCTTTGTTTGTAACTTATTGTACCATTGAAATGTTTAAAATGCGTTTATTTAGACGTACCTACCTACTTACTTATCTGTGAGCTATTTTTTTTAATTTAGACTCCCCCCTCCCCCTTGGTGAGATTGAGTGAGATTTAGTGGGTCCCCCCCTCCCCCATACGTGAGATTTCTGCTATACAGTTATTAAAAAACTACATTTATTTTTATAAAATCGGTATTGTCTATACTTTTTTTTCTTTTAAAAACTAGTTTCATTTTTTTTTACTTTTTTCTTACTCTTAAAATAAATGTTTTTAACCATGAAATGTTTGAGCGGGCAAAATTGAACACTTCAAGTGAAGAAATAAAAAATAGCAATGTTGACGTGAGATTTTCAATTATACCCCCCTCAGTTTAAGTGAGATATGATAAGATTTTACTGGACCCCTCCCCCCCCATTTTGGGCTCACGTAATTAATGGATGTCCCCTATCCATCTCATACAAAATCTGTTGGCAATAAATGATATTGTGAAAATCCCATCTGATTTAGTAACAAAAATGTAGGTTGTTGCTACTGGACTATAATTCGTCCATACAGCGGCGCGCCGCCGTTCGGTCCACCGAAACTAACCACAGATTCGTCCAATTCTTATAACAAATGGTCCGCCTAGATCATATGGCGGCCGGAATGGAAAATTTTCGGTGCGATGCCGGACCAATGTGTGGCCTACTTTAGAGGTAGACCACAGAAGTAGATGACAATCGTGAAATTTAAAAAAAAAAACGAAGACTTATAAAATATGCATGAAAAATTCAATTCAACCTTCATATTTCCCCATGATAAGCACCTGAAACCTGAAAGTGGTACCTAATTACATATAACTCAGTATACCTACTATATACTACTGCCTAATTATTCTATTCGCAACATACAAAATAAAATATCAAAGAAATCGAAAGCAAACCAACGCTGACTAAAATGGTGAAAGAAAAGTGAAAACGTGAATGTAAATTAATAGATAGGTAGGTATCTCTACGTCCGAGACGAAACTTTGTAAATGCACACAAACACCGCCGAGACAAATTCATATGTAAAACACCTCTTTAGTGAAATTAAACTAAAAAGAAAACAATTTCATTACATAAGTAAATAATATGTTTAGATAATTATTTCTTTTTCTTTTTCAGGGTTTCTTATTTTGTTAGTCTGCATATTGTGCCACCGACAAACCAAACAGAGGCTTTAGCTAAAGGAGGTAGACTTCGTCTTCCGATTGGTACCCTGGGGCCGGTCACATGGTTTGGGGTATAGAAATGGCAATACATACAACAATCCAACGATCATGAGTAAAAGGAATACTCCCCAACGCACATCGTTGGAAAGTTGCATATATGCCAATCTATTAAATATTTTCAATGGCGCGATACAGGTTTCAATAAGTTAGTAACGGTGCGACATCTATCGACGCGATGTGCCGCCACACATCCTGTACAGATATAAAAAAACTAGAAACTTATAAACCCTTATAATAAATTTATAAGCAAACTGCATTCAGACCAATGATATACTATGTACGTCATTGATTTAGACGGTCACAATCATCTCGACGACGGCAGCAACAGCTTGAAGCTGCAGCCACTATCGGCCACAAAGCAATTAAAATTATTTTTTCATGTTATAATTATTTCTGACCTATTCTTTCGGTGAAATCGGAAAAACCCAAGTCCATATGTCCTCGATAAGGTAATAGGATAAAGCTCTGTCAAAAATTATACCCTCTTATAAACGCTGTTCAAAGTTAAACAATAAAATGGTTCGTTCGCTCTAACAAATATGCCAATCAATATGATAGAGGGAGACAAAACATTGTATATATATACGGAGTACATTAGTGGGGGTTAGACTACAGACAAACAAAAAAACCTACAGGAAACAGAAAATACAAGATACCTTTGCTAACCCGCCATAGTATATATCTAATTTTTATATTATTTTTATTCAAACATTTTTCACCCCTACAAGGAGTGGCGGACAATGCCCCTCGCGGTGAGACTATAAAACTGAACGTGAACGCAAGCAAAATAATATCCCTACCTGAATAAACAATAAACCTGAACATGATGGTGAAATTGTTTTTTTGTATAATTCGATACTTACTAAATAAATATTACACCGGACCCCGGTCCTGCTACCTTTTAGCTGTATAAAGTGACTTTGTTAGTGAATTAGATAGTCTTTTACTTGCTCTGTGGTTTTGTAACTGCGATTTTGAAACTTGAAATTATTTTGTACTAGTTTCAACAAAATCCAGTACTGAACAATCTGTTGTATGTTGTCTGTCAAATCTGTTGGAATCGTATGGAGGTATACCTATGTGCACATAATTAAATTAAATAATGTGATTCATGACTCCTTCATTAAAAAATTAATGATCGTATATTGATCTGTAGCTTTTGATAATACTTATATGATATCATAATCTTACCTATAGCTCTCTATATCTATTCTCTGCAGTTATATGCATATATAATTATTAATTATACATAACTTCATCAAAAAACGTTGATTGAACCGTCCTATTTTATCAAAGGATTAAACGAAGATCCTAATCCTAACTATTATTCATAATACAAACGCATGTGCTTCTATCACGCTAAAATGTAATATAGAATGATAGTGCCAAAACGGAGCAGTTGATCGACATGATTTTTATACCTACTTACTTGAAGGGCCGCAGGGAGATTGACAACAGGTAGTATATTCCTTGTTGACAACGCTTAATTTCTGTTCCGTCCACAGGCGAAGCTGGTACTTATACAATGTAGATATAGAATAATAATTAGTTAAGACGAGGAACGACTCAGAAATTTTTAATCGTAAGCCACGCCCTAAACTCTGTTCGGGCCCATGAGTGGTTCGAGCGCAATGATCACGTCATGCAAGAAAACGACGGCGCTTTGTCCGTTCCATAGGCTGCACAAGTGAGAAGGGCATAATGTGTCGCTTCTCGGAATAAATGACGTAAGCGGCACATTACAAATAAATAATTTATTAAATAACGATCACATGCAGGGAAAAATCTTCTTAATCAATACTAGGTAGAGGTACCTACAGATTCGTATAAAATTTAAACGTAAATCCCTTTAGAGTATGGTCATATGACTAAAAAGGTGTTTTTGAAGAGGTAATTTCAAAAATTTAAGTTATCGAGAAAATTTTCACTAATCATGTTTTCATCCTACACAATACTAGATAAAATCCTCTAGTTTTCGATGCCCAAATTGTATGTTCATAGCATTCGTAAAATTCGGGAATTTCAGTTCAGCAATCAACCAAAATTATTTGTTCCTCCCCTTAAATTAATTATCTATTTGAATTTTGTAAAATAGATAGCTTTTATAGTTGGACTTGAAACGTCTAAATACTCAAAGCTTGAAACCGAAAGTCCGAGTCACCGAGTATCGAAAAAATCAGAGGGTATTAAAATGTATATATGTAGCCGCCAAATGGTTAAATCAGCCACTCAATTGGAAGCCTAGGCATTTCATTAAATGGCGGCATTCAATTGAATGGCTAAAGGATGCTTAGCCAAATTGTCTGAACTTCGCAGCCTCTTGGTTGTTCCTAGTATTCGTATTATTTAGACTCAAAATTTTGTTTAAAACTAATGTCCGGCTCATTATTTGCAGGTAAATCCATTTTGTGTTCCTTTTTAGGGTTCCGTACCCAAAGGGTAAAAACGGAAACCCTATTACTAAGGCTCCGCTGTCCGTCCGTCCGTCTGTATGTCACCAGGCTGTATCTCATGAACCGTGATAGTTAGACAGTTAGACAGTTGAAATTTTTATAGATGATTAGAGCTGGGTCGTTTCGTATTTTACGTGAAACGGAACGTAACCCATTTTATAAATCGACAAACTGCTTCGAAAAGCAGTGCCAAAAGAAACGGCTTTTTATTCATAAGGCGTAAATCGTACATACTACATATTATATTCATTCATTCAAAAAAACCGTTTATTCGACAGTCTGTACCATATCAGTCTAATGTATTTAGGTATACACTATACAGCATCATCCATATTAAAAGAACAGCAAACCAGTTTCTTTTTCAAAACCGCGTCGTAAATATTTTTGGTAGAATTTTTATTTTTAGCATACATAGGACCCCCCGCTACATCTTTTATTTTGACCAGAATGAGGAAACTTAGAACAATTATTTTAGCCATTTATTGTTTGCATAGAAAGTACTGTCATCGGTAATGAAAAGGAATGCACGGCCCGAGAATGTCCAACACTAGAATGCCGAGCAAATTGCTGGGTCGGTCATTATGCTGTTGGACACACTCGGGCCGTGCATTCCTTCCCTGGCTGGCCCTGTATGGATTCGTCGAATTGGCCTTCGAGTCGAAACGAAAGATGTCGCGGTTTTAAATATGATAACACGGAACCCCAAAGCATGTGTTATGGGTACATGTATTTAATCTATACTAATATTATAAAGAGGTACAGTTTATAAGATTTGATGTAGGGGTAATCTCTGAAACTATAGAATCGATTTTAAAAATTATTTCATTAATAGGAAGCTAGAACCTCTCACACTTCTCACAGGCACTACACTACACAACAAGCGCAATATGTAAATGGTTGCAAAAATCTGATTCTTGAAACGGTTAGTCAAAAAAACGACCAGGCTCTATTGTACGTACGTACAGTTGAATCGCCGAAGCAATAAACCTGATTTTTTAAAAAAACTGATTTTCCTTCTGTCATAAAAGCGTTCGTTCGTTACATGGCAAAAATCTGTTTCTTGAAGCAGTTTGTCAAAAAAACGACCAGCTCTACAGATGACGTATTTCTGTTGCCGCTATAACAACAAATACTAAAAAACAGAATAAAATAAATATTTAAGGGGCCTCTCATACAACAAACGTGATTTTTTTTTTGCTCGTTTTTGCTCGATATTGATAACGGCAACAGGTAGACGCTTGAAATATTCACATAATATTTAGTTATATACTTATTCACTTTAAAAATAAATAATTAAAATAAAATTAATATTTACATACAACAAACGTGTTTTTTTTGCCCTTTTTATAAGATTCTTTCTATAGATAATGGTACTGAACCCTTCGTGCGCGAGTCCGACTCGCATTTGGCCGGATTTTTTCTTTTATTATACTGTCTATTTCATTGAAAAATTATGAACGAGTGGCCAGTTATGTTGAGGTATATATTTAGATGGAAAAGTGTGGTTTGTTGTATTTTAATTCAAAACAAAGCACTTTTATAAAACAACGCACACAAATAACACTGGTAAACACTGTTTTTGTCACACGAACTTTGTGATGATTTTTGTTTGTATTGGTGTACCTACCCTCATTACAAAATAATATTTTTTGTTCCTGGCACATCCAGTTTTTTGTGACCGCTTTATATTAATTTTTACCTCATTTACGTTATTTTCTTTGATTCAAGGAGGTTTACCGCCAGGCGGAGCCAGGCAGTATTTCGCAAGTTAGGCTACCCGCTAAGCATGAACATATCCTATCTTTCCCCTTGCCCCCCAAGGCTTCAACTCTACCCTCCCGCCCCTCCCCTAATTCTAACCTCTTTAGTTTGTAAGTTTGATTAGCTTAACTTTGGTGATTAGATAACTATCGTATTTGACTAACTTAAATTTATTGACGCCGTTTGTTAAGATTGCCTTGAAAGTGCATAAATCACCTAGACAGTTTTTGTTATGTGTGTGGAGAATTAACTTTTGCGTCTAACAGTCGAAAATTTACACCATTGATAGAAAAATTTTATTTAGGTATATTTAGACTATTTTGGTTTTCCTGTGCGTCATCATGACAAATCCTGGGTTCCACATAAATGTTGTGTAACATGTATGAGACTCTTATCAGGTTGGGCTAACAAAGAATTGCCATTTGCTACACCAATAATTTGTTGTACAGTAAATAATAATTGTCTAACTGTAGGTGATTTTTGTACTTTTCATGGAAATATGTTTTCATGTCACAAAAAAATGTGACGTGTCAATTTTTTTTCAATAATATATTATCATTCTGTGGCCATAGTACATACAAAATTTGCGTGTGACAAAAAAAAGTTTGAATTTTGTGTGTAATCAGCTGTTGACGCTGTGCTATATTTGTTAGAGACTGCTAGCGCTATAGTGGCAAAATAAGGAACTATTTTTTTTGGTTCAACCGTTTCTAAAGAGCTAGCTTTCAACCAGCCAACACATTCATGCCATCCAATTGAGTGGCTGTTTTAACCATTTGGCGGCGACATATACAATAATATACATGATACATAACGCCTGATTAAAATAATATAAGTATATTATGCTTCTATTACTGTAATGTCTGTAATCCTACGTATATTTAAGCATTTTAATAAACTAGTTATATTAAGTACAGCAACAGAAGCCCTGCTCTGTGCCCTGCTACCTGTGGGCCCTATGGTCTGTGTGTCGCAACGGAAGGTAGGTTTATAAAAAGGTTTATAAAGGCAGGCTTTTTAGTTATTGGCTGAATGAAGTCATATTGCTTTGTCTAATCATGATGAAAATTACTTTAAAGTTTTAAACTGAAATGTCAAAATTGTCAAAGAAAAAGCCCGAAACTTGAACTTTCAGTTTTCTTTCACACTGGGGGAGGCCAAACAAGATACAAAGTCAGTTTTCTTTCAATTTTCAGTACATTTTTATTTACAATTTACACTTTTACCGTCATCAAAATAATGTATTTCTAAAGCTATTTATTAATTTTTCGTAAATGAGACGTATTATCGCATTTTCACTTACCGTAATATAGGTATTTCATATTATTTACATAAAGTTTTCGAAATTTTCATTAATTTACCAAAACATTTTTTTAGAAATTGTGTAGGCAATTTTAATACGTGCAAGACTATGTTTGAACAAGACGTACAAACATTTATTCCAGCTTATTAAGAAACATTGTTTTGATATCACAAGAAAAGGTAATCTGCTAATTTCTATCCAATTTCTACTATAATATGACTAAAAACATGTTGCAATAATAAAATATTTAATAAGTAGCTTTCAGCCCAGCTTCGTCTGTGGATATTTTTGAAATACAAGAATTCATCCTATGAAAATGTATATCATTTTCCGGCCCTCAAACTATATCTATGCAATTTCATTGATTCATTGCTCTGTATTGACATAAAATAAGGGCAAACGAACACACTTTCGCATTTATATTATTAGAATTTCTTTAGCCCAACATTTAAACCTTATTTAACATTCTTGTGCAACTTTTACAGATGATGCATTGATATGGCATTTCAAAGCTATACCTCTACACCATGGATCTATCTGGTTGGAAATCTATTGATATATACCTCTTTACTAATGGACAAGAACAGTCGCCACCGAGAAAGTATCACTTGACCGATGATGAACTTGACATGTGGGATGATACTTTATCTAAATTGGGCGTGTCACAGAATGGATATGTGTTAGTAATGTTTTATTCTACCTGAGAGAAAACTAGGTTTGTACCTGTATTTTATTTGTATTCTGTATTTTAGTTTGATCTCTTCTTGTGAAAGATGCTGATTGATAATATATGTATACTGAATATCAGGGATTTTACTGCATTCTTTGTCACACTGCCCTGAGATAACCAAACACCACAGTGTGATATGAAATCCTTATCTTTGTGAATTTTACATTGTCTATCTATCTATCATCACTCCTTTTATCCCAAGAGGGGTAGGCAGAGACAATCAAATGTCATTTGTTAGGATCCTGACATACCTCTTTCGCTTCTTTTGTATTCATTATACCTTTAATACTTTTTACATTGTGGAAAAATAAAGTCTGTTTTTCTGACTTGTCTTATTAGTAAACTTATTTTTCATGTCTTTTTTAACAATTAACAATTCTGCAAATTATTTAAAACTTTTAAGCTATTTTACATTTCCAGAATTAATTCATATTTTTTAAACAGTTATTAAAATTAATTAAATTTAAAATTTAAATAGGGTCCTGTTTCTTTAACTACATATTGATTCAATTTTAAAGTTACATTTAGGCAGTAATGTTTGAACTTTTGTGAAGCACATGTAATAAGTATGTGTACCAACTGCAGTCTAATTTAAAAAATAAAATATATTTTTTTCATACAATTACAGAAATCAACCAATTGAAATATACACCTTAAATGGCATTAAAATTTCAAATCCAATGGAATTAAAAAATGGTGGTACATATGTGGCAGTCAATTTAGGTGAAACATTCATCTCAGCTCGGTACAAGAGATATATAATGAAAGCAACAAGGTAACAACCTTTTCTATTCTTAAAACAGTACACCAAACATACCAAAATATCTTGCTGTGAATTGGTCAGAAGTGATGAATTGTGACAGTGGTCATAGAGAAGAGTGCAATGAGCAATGTATCCCCAGACTTAATAATTCCTTCAAAAAACAAAATTTCAATCCTTAGCAAGGTCTCTTGCGATGACCAGGTGGGTTACTATTGACATACATTTTAATTCCGATCCTAGTTGAGTACCTGGTCAATTAAAATACTACTGTCAAATACAATTTTGATTTTGAAGAAATAGTTAAAATTAAACTGTCTTATTAAAGAGTAAGGCACAGTTGTTTGGCACATACTGTGCTTCTGTGAATGAGATGTCATAATGACTTTGGTTTTTAATATAATTTGCATCATCTGGTCTAGTAGCTATTAGGCTTGCCACAAATCATAAGGGGTTATCAGAAATGGAAAATATAAAAGATAATTTGCTGTTATCATGTATTTGAGAACATCAAAGAAATGCTCTGTAAAGATGACTACTTTAGTTGACAACACATAAATTGATATGACTGATTTTTTCTCTTTTCACAAACATTTTCTTTTAGATCTTGGGAAAAGCGTAAAGTGAAAAAATTTGTTGAACTATCATCTACTCCAAAAACCACAGGTTCTTGTTAAAATAAATTATGTAATGAACAATATTTGTATTTAATTACTTATCTAATAGCCATTTTAAAACTTTATATCCATATTAGAACAATCATGCCAAAGTAGATTTTGTTCCATTGTCTTTTACCCAAGTTTCATAAAAAGTATTTATAATAATAAGTATTTACATTAATTAACCTAACCTTGAGACAAAATTCAATGGTGAAATAAGGGATTTTTTGTATTGGAAGGCCAGGCAAGCCTTCTAATTTGTATGACTGTATGAATGTACAATCAGACAAACAAACTGTTAATAATTGAACTATTGAATATATAAAGAATAGTCCCATCATATTGTTTGTGAAGTTGAATTAAATTGTGGCTCTATGCTGTATGTAGAAGACTAACTAAGTGAATGTAATTGCAGTAGATAGAGATCACAAAACTCCTCTTTTTATAGAAGCAGCAATAGTTTAATTAAATTATACATAAAAATTGCATAAGTACTTGTTTAGTTAATATGTATACCTATAGTATTAACTTTTATTCACTATCAAAATAGCATTATTATATTTTACGGTTTTTGTTTTTAGATATACAGGAAGAAAATGGCGATTTGGGAAAGTCAAGTAGAAGAGAAGTTATTATTAACATCGAAAATCTTTACAAACAAAATAACAGTGACTTCAGCCTGGTAAATCATTCATTATTAAAATATATGATTTCAACAAAATAACCATAATATTATATGATTAGTATTTGGCAGCTAGATTTGATAATGATACTAATATTATTTTACAGAGGAAATCAAGGGCCAAAAGCCCTTATGAAGCAGAGTCCCTGCCAAGCCCAGATACTTGTAATATTGTCGATTCTACTTTAAGACATAGTCCTTGGTATGATGATGTAAATATACACAAAGTGCAAAATATAGAAAAGGGAATTTTTAAAGGCTGTGTTAAGAAAAGATGGTATAAAAATACACAGAATAGTGTACGGTCAGCTAAAAGTATAATGAATTCACAAGAGTCCAAAAAGAATCCTCCAAGGAAGCTAGCACCAGGGTTGCCAATTAAAAAGAAAGTAGTTCCAAAATCAGCACATAGTCCAATGAATGCCGCAAAAGGTAGAAAAATTCCAGCTAGTACTGCACATAAGACATCTCCATTCAATAAGAATAGTCGACCTCAGTTGAAAGGCAAAAAATCAACACCTAGTAACAGGAGTCTTCGTTCAAACGATACCAAGACCTCTGACACACCGACGGAGGTAAATAAATGGCGCAATGATGCACCACAGTTCACCAGTGATTCAGAACAGAGTAAAGACCAACAGAAAAGTGATCCAGTAAAAGAGGCGGCAGATAAAGCATCATCTGAGAGTCGCCTTGAAAACCCTCCTGGTAAGTCGGTACATATTCATAAATATTAGGTATAAGATATGTTTTCTTAAACTTGATTATTTGAATGTACAATCAGTTTATATTTATAGAAATATATACATTTTATATTATTAATAACAGAAATACCCTCTTTCATTCGCACCATAAACTATCTGATTGGATAGTATGTTAAAAGTGAAAAGTTCGATGATAATACGGATTTAAATTCAGTCAGGTTAACGCAAGATTTGAAAGTAGAATATCTCTGTAATTTAATATCCTATTTAAATTTTAAAACAAATGTTTGTAAATTTTCAGAACCACGGCAACGCTGGAGCCTGAACGATGATGTGATCAATAGCGCTCCCACTTCCCGTGATCAAACACCAACACCGATAAACAGAAACCTATCAAATCCTGTTAACAATCCAGTAAAACAATACCAACCAAACCAACCTGAAGTCCGTACACAGAAGAACTACATACTTTTAAAACCCGATAACACTGCCATTATTGTCGATGAAAACACATTTAAGAGCATGTCTCCAGATGAACTGAATCAGTACATTTCATATGGTGCAATTAACAAAATTGCGCCTCCTGGCACAAATAATGATCAAGTTAAAGATGCTGAAGAGCCTGTAACTGCTGCACCTCCACCTGCATTACTAAACGATATGCCTGATTATAATAGACAAAGAAGCGCCTCTACAAGTTCTCGTAAGTCCGTAAACATAGATGACACTAATATTCAGCATATACCTCCAAGCCCGAGAGAGTATGAAGATGGAAAAAGCACATCACCAGAGCTTGTAACTGGTAAGGAATTTTCAAGAGAACAAATTTATAATTCAATATATATTCAAATTTTAGATAAAAACAAGCCAAACCCAATAGTCGTTTCAGAAGGAATGTGTACTAGTAGTTATGTTCAAACATTTTTACCTCCTGCAATTAACGTGGACCTCAGAGGAAGATCCCTGTATAAACAAAATCCGCGTAATGTAGATATGCCTATATTAGGACCTATTTGTGCAGATACTGATTACCCATCTGAAGTACCTGGTTCACTATTTCCCAAGTGTAGTAATCTGTATAACGTAACGTTTAACCCTACCGGGAGAGTTCCGCCACCAAAACCTGTAGATGAAAAAAGAACTGTACACGATAAAAATGTTTCTTTTTCATCCGCTAAGAAGGAAGGTGTAGACCCAACGTCAATGGGTCCAAGTAACGTAAATGTTCCTCAACCAACATATAAAAGTCATACACATAGACTTAGTGAAGATCTTAATAATAGTCCTTATAAAATTAAAGGGTTTCCTAAGTATTCTAATAAATACGATCATGTTCCCCCTAAAGTTATCACTAGACATACAAACAAATTAGACGACAAACAAGACAAACAAATTAGACGACAGAGGTCGAAGTCAGCTGATGGAAGAAGTACAAAAGTTGATAAAACGTTTTCTTCTACGTCTGCTAATACAGAAATCAGGAAAAGATTACCGCAGACACAGTCTCCACGTCATGTAGATATTTCCCAATTAAATCCCCAACGCACAGTTAGTAGATATACTAGTTTTACTCCTTCAAATGACCCTGACATACAAAAATTCAATTCTAAAGCAGCATCCACTAAAAGTGATGGTAATCTTAATCTAACTATGAAGTCAGCCTTTCCTCAGGTGAAGTCAAGTCAGTCATCACAGTCCATTAGTAAAAAGGGAAGTCTTTATCACGACAATTCTTCTAACTCAAATAATAAGGAACAACGATCGCCGTCGTATTTTCCTCGGGACCTTTCTAAAGCTCCTATTCAAAATAATATGCTGCCAAATATTAAATCTATTTCAACATCTCCAATAAATACCATGGGCCCAACTGAAAAATCTATTTCAACATCCCCAATAAAAACCAAGAGCCCAACTGAAAATTTGAGAAACCTTTCCCAAGTACGACCTAATACTCCATCCAACTCAATTAGTGGTAAAAGTTTTCCATATGGAAATGTCTCTAATAATAACGACCAACGAAATAAATCACCGCCAAGCCAAATACCACGTCAACTTAATATTCCTCAACAACGTCCTAACGGTCTCATACCTAGAAATGGTTCTAATAGATTTACCTTTACGACTCCGGAAAATATTGTTCCTGATGTTAAATCTGCGGCAACGTCTCCAGTATCTACGAAAAGTCCCAACGAAGCTACGAAAAACCAGACTATTAGTGATAAAAGGTTTCCCTATAGAAATAATCATACGAATTTGACTAATAATACACAGCAATATAAACCGCCGCCAGCCCAACTGCCACAAATAAATATTCCCCAACGTCCTAAAAGCCCTATACCTCTTGAATCTAATAGAAACATTTATAAAGCTCCTCCAATATCTACAAGACAGCCCAATGAAGCTTCGACAAACCAAAATATTAGCGAGAGAAAGTTATTGTCCACTAATAACCAAAAACGAAATAGGATTCCACTTCGTCAAGTAAACATTCCTCAACAACGTCCTAACAGTCCTGTATCTACAGATCCTCCTACCTACCTTAACGATTACCGCAATAAATTACCACAAAGTGATCCCTCAGGTCGAATTAAAAAAAGTTTTATAAAACCTATGCAAGCAGAAGCTACGGATATTCGCGATTTTAAAAGTGATTTCATTAATAAAAATTCACCAAGTGTCAAATATGATTCAGTCACAACAGACCAACCCCGCAAAAAATGGTTGGCTAATCCACAGTTAAATAAAACAAATTTATCAGTTGATAATACAGTTTCCTCTAGTACTATTAAGGAATATGAAACATCGTCACAAACAAAACCTAAACTTGATGATGTTAACAATATTGATATTGATAAAAATGTTTTATCCGATAATATGAAACCTAATTTAGTGCACCCTAATACAGTTCCTTCTAATACTATTAAGGAATCTGAAACATTGTCACAAACAAAACCCAAGCTTGATGAAGTTAACAATATTGAAAATGTTTTATCAGATAATATGAAACCCAACTTAGATCGCCCTGAGTCTACAAGAAACTTTAAGTCCGATATGATTAAAGTAGGTATTCCGCAATTAACGCTAAACGATAATATGTCGCCAGATATTAGTAAAGAAACAGAGTCCTCTTTCTATAAAACTGAATCACCACAATCTCCACAAACCGAATTTCTACCTATTACCATTATTCAACAAGACACAATTAAACCTATTGATAAAAACATTAATAATAGTAAAGAATCAGAACCCTCTTTTAATAAAACAAAATCGCCACAATCGGAAATTTCACCTATTATCATTATTCAACAAGACCCATTTGAAACTATTGATAAAAACGTCAATGACAGTAAAGAAACAGAGTCCTCTTTCGATAAAAGAGAATCGCCACAAACAAAAATTCCATCTATTATCATTATTCAACAAGCCCCTATTGTAAGAAACGTTAATAATAGCTATCCTTTTAACGACAACGTATCGCGTAATCAAACTAATTCAGAGCTCGCTGATTATACACAGCTTTTTGCTCAACCGACAGTAAAGGAGATACAATATGTAAAAGATAATGATACAACTGATGAGAATCAACTAAAAGATCTTACAAAAGAAAATGAGAAAACGAAAGATGACACATACATCAAGTCGAAGAATGCAATTGGAGAACAATCTAACTTTATTGACAATAAAATCCTAGATGAACTCAATTTAAAAAATAGTGAAGCTGTTGTTGATACAAATCGTGGTGATGCTTTTTCAGAAAATGAATTCGCCAAAAGAAGCTCCGTGGGGAGTGCTGGAAAAATTACGCCAACAGTGAACCAACCAGTCTCTGATGATGCAGGTGCGAAAAACGAAATAACTGCAGTTGTGGGAAAAGGAGATATATTTAATTTGAAGTTAAATTTAAGTGGTAAGAACGTAGAAGGCTTAATAACGATAGACAAAGCTAACAAAGATGAGTCTCCCCAGACAATGAATTTAAATCAAGGTTCACAAACAAACTTAAACATAATGTTCAAAGAGAAACCAACGAACGAAGAAACTGCAACTGACGTAAGTTGTTCCGCTTCCGAAAGTGGAAATAGAATGCCAAACGTAATAGTTGTGCAGTGTGCATGTTGTGAAAATGTAAATATTGAAGAATTGAGGAGGACACTTCCAAAAGCTCTTGATAATTACAAGGGAGACCCTAATAAATGTATAGTTTTCCTGCCAACTGACAGTAAATGCGCTGAAAAAAATCGAGACGCTCTTAGTCCATATGCCAATTCGGATAATGGGTTAGTATTCTCAAACTTATCTGTATGTTTTATTTCAATTTTACAGAGCATTTTTTAATTTAAAGTATTGCATTAAAATTATCTGGTCCTTCTAGATAAGTGGCGAGCTTATAGTTGATTGTGCCTATACTGTATTGTTATCCTGAGAAACTTATACAAAAACCTAATTTGTGACATATTTACAGGTGCAAAGATTTTGCAGACAAGTGTGAGTGTGAAATACCAGAAAATTTACAAATTAACAAAAATGGTGTGCATTACCCTGAGGATGAGGTGAAACCTTACCGGATGTACAGCGAATCTGAGGACGAAAGTAAAGTACCTCCTCCAGCTACGTCTACGCCAAATGATAATGTTGTAAAAATACTTCCGCAATGTACGGATTCTACTACTCAAACTGACTGGCAAGATGCACTGGTAAGTTATTATTTATTAAAATATATCTTTCTACGCCGTTATGTTTCTAAAAAAGTCTGTTGTGAGAAGGACGGATAAACGCGCAAGTAATTTTGTGAGGGTTCCGTTTTTTACTTTGAGGTACGCTACCCTACAACTAGGGATAGATTTTATCGGATGCGATCGGATTATCTGTATGGAAGTACTATTTATTTAATCCTTAACATGTGCATAATGCAACAAACTATACTAGAAATAATTTTCAAAACACCTCAACAGAACTGGCCACTCATTAGTTACCTAGCCTCCAAAAAATATATCGGCATAATGAGACTTGGTATCATGGAGCCGGTAATACTGTTCCCGGGAACGGAACAGAAGGTAAAAAATTCCTTTCGGACTGACGTCTCCCCTAGGTGGCTCCCTCAGGGGGGACGTTAGGATTTCCTAGTACTAGCGTTTCCCCTCAGTAAGGGGAGACGTTAAAACTCGATTTTATTTATTTTTTCTGTTCTCACGTGCTCCCCTGCCCGCAAGTTATGTTATAAATTCATCCTCAGTAAGGGAGCCTTTTTAAAAATGTTTTCACGTTAAAATAAACAACTTATTAATCACTGGCCACATGCATCAGAATAAGACTCCTTGAGACAAAAATATTTAAAAAAAAAATAAAAAAAAAAAAACCGTTCTCACGTGCTCCCCTGCCCGCAAGTTATAAAAATAACTCAGAATTAAGTAACGTAACTTTATTCATTTAACATAAAAAAAATACTTTTAACAAAAATCAATTAAGTTACGCTGATCTAGGCAAAATTGTATTGCTTAAATCAGCGTAACTTTTCCAAGAAATGGCCAACACTTATTTCTTTACGGATGAGTTGAATTTGTGCGTTTAAAATGAATACATCTCTTTCAGACTGAATTCTCCTCCTCTTACTATTGTGTACTCCATGCTCAAAGTTTATTATAGTCATTAACGTCATTAAAAATTAAGAAAAAGAAAACTTAGTTTTATATTTTGAACTTATTTATTATTTTTATTTGCAGTTAATACCGGTTATTCATGACGATGGTCATATCACATTCAAATTTCCCTCTCTCGAAACAGTAAAAAACATGTAACGGACTAAAGAAACTGGCTTCAAAATTTAATTGGATATAAAAATTTACGAGATTTAATAAAAAAATATATATTTAATTTCAATTATTTTTTACTATATTCTACCTATGAATCGCAAGAAAGGAAGCGAAAGAGGTATCTATATCGGAACCTTACTATTCTATTTTTACTCTGCCTATTTCTTTCTGTGATAAAGGGCGTGATGATACATAACATTGTAGATTATTTACTTATCGGGTTCTTATGACACTAAAAGGCGAATTTCGTACGTTTTTTAATTTCATTCACAACCGACGATGGTGCTGCCTTTTTCTTATGCAAAAATATTTCTAGGCGCCATTGAACCTTTTAGTTGCGTTACTACAATGGAAAATATTAAACATGATTTGAAAGTATATATGAAAGGTTCAGTCGCGGAAGACTTTTTAGTTTTATCCTTATAATTTTTCATTTTTTTCTTGAGAATATTTAAAGATACCTGGTCCAAGTATCTTAGTTGCACATCAGTTATGTACTTGAGATTATCTGCTGACATTTGCAACATCACCTTAGAAACAGAAAAAAAAAAATTTAAGTAGGTAGATACTAAATGGCTCACCCGAGTCCATAATTTAAGATGAAAGTCATAAAACAAAGAGCAGCGCTATGATGGCTGAAAGGTCAAAACTTTCAGCCGTTTTGGAGCCAAACATTTTATTTTTTTACCTTACAGATTACTATTTCTTACTACATGCCATCACATTCTATATTCTATTCTATAATAATATGCTACTAATAAGAACATTGGTTTAGCCGTTTTGGTTCGGGTGAGGAAGCTAGGACCAGTTCTTCCTCGTAGTCAAATTATTTTGTTAAACTGATTTGACCTACAGGAAAAAAAATCCTGTTAGTCAAACTTCTTAGATAGATAACTAACCTAACCTAAGCTAACAATTTGACCACAGGGAAGAACCTGCTAGGACAACCATAACCACACTTAATCTTTTTTTCCTATATTTTCGTACATACCTGTGAACTGATTGCAGCCATTGCCGTTGGATTTATAGTACTCAACTCTGGTCCACTAACTTCAGCCAACAGTAGACCTAGACGAGTTATGTCACGAGCACTCCAACTATACGGCTTTCCTAAAGTCTGCGGGAAAAAAAAATTATTCTATAATAAAGTAATTGAAAATTATCAGTTTATCTGTTTCTAGAAACGCGGTTTATTTCGACGCTAACTTGATATTTTGTGTCATGGCAGTTTTTCCGGCTGTCCTAGAAACAAACTATAGCAGGAAAAAATAGTACACAATTACTGCAGCAGCCGCCGGCAAATCGGGCATTGATAGAAGAACGTGAGACGCAGCCGATGCACACATACCTACGTGAGTCCATCAATGCCCAATTGCTGTCAAGGTTTGTATAAACAATGCGCGGATATTCAAACAATGGAATTTAATGAAATCAACTATCACAGCTAACGCCTTACCTGAGTTTTTGTCATCATTTTCAAATAGAATCGTCGCTGAAGTGGTTCACATGCACGAATATGGTAAAACACCTGAAGATAATTATAAAAATATATCCATGGGATCCAAACGAGGGGAGCCAAGTGGACGGAGAGGCACCTCTTTCGAGTCATTGATGTTATATTTTCTTTGTTTATAAGTCATGTAGATATTGAATCTACTTAGGGTAAAGGGAGGGGAAAAAGGGACAAATAGAATCTTTAGGTTTGATTTTGTAAGACGCACCGTCTGACAAAATCTTAGAGTAATACCTACAAATATTCATGTTGCTGACTTGGAATTCGAACCTAAGATACTTAGTTTACTTACTTGTTGAGAAAGTTGCAGAAAATAAGCCTCGCTGATATTTTTCATATGAACCATGGGCACGCCACACAATAAATTGTTCATCATATTTAAAAATTTTGGCTTAGCCCAACCTGGATTTAATTGAATGTAACGCTTTGCTACCACACCGACCTGTAAAAAATTGCTATCTATAAGTAGGTCGGTAGGTACCTTCAATGTGGCTTCATACAACGTTTTTATGTCACACACAAAGACCTTCACTTGACGGTCCCTGATCTGAGGTCAAGTCTATTACTGAATCAGGGCTATCCAGAATTAAAAAAAAAACTTTTATAATATGAGAGCCCTTCCTAGTGCATTATTACATTTGTCTAAAAATAATTGTACAACACACACCTGCACGGCCTTTATACCTTGCGGTTTGGCCAGAGACATCGTAACAATTTCCACTTTTTGGCAGTTGTCCATATTGAACAGAACAGCTGCACTTAATGGACCTAGGCATAAATATCTGTTATTTTTAGAAGTGCTTTACGTGCCCTCCGACTCCGAAACACGAGGAGTCGATTAATGCACACATTCTTAAAGAAAATTGGTGCTTAGCATTTTTGCCACGTGTGGGAATTGAATTGAATATCTATCTGTAGCTAGTATCCAACGGAAAGAGTTACAATCACCTGATGGCGATCCAAATCAGGATGAGTCCCAACATATGTCAGAATTTTGTTATTTTTCAAATTAAGGCGAGCAATTTCTCTCGCATTTACATATTTGAATAGTGGTCTGAAGCTCTCGAGTATTTCGTGTGAAATATCTATAGTTTTAATATCTCCTTTGACAACTATCCAAAACGCAGCAAACTTTTCATGACATAACTTCATCATTGATATGGCTCTTGTCTGAAAAAATAATATTATACCTATACCAAAAAATATTATCGATTAAAGCTAATAGTAGAATAAATATAAAAAACTTACAGAAGCTAATACGTATTGTGCAGGCAGTTTCAGGATGTCTTCAACAGTCCCCATACTTATAATAGTGAATGCATTAACGGCTGTTTGCAAATAATCGTCTTTAATTTTCAATTCACAATGTCCGGGAATAAAAAATTCTCGCATAGGCATATGTATACCAGTTTGATTCCCATACATGTCGTAACTGTAATATTCAAATTGGAACACCAGACTTGAAGGCCAAAAGCGACGGGTCCGCACCCAAAGTAATTGTAGTCGAGCGCGCTCTCTAACTGCTCACCAATGGCCAGCAAGGAATGCCCGGCCCGAGACTATCCAACACTAGAATGCCGAGTAAATTGCTGGGTCGGGCAAAGACAGTATACACGAATTTGCACGGGCATTCTTTGGGTGGCCAATATTGCGGACCCGTCGTTTTTGACCTTCGAGTAGAAAGGAAAGATGTCGCGGTACTAAGTATGCTAAGTCCATTGCTATTTGGATCAAAAAAGTGGATAATATTTTCAGTAAGTATTATTTATAACTGTAATTGCTTGCAATGAAAACATATTGGATTCTTGGAAATTCATGAGAGTCGATAGCGTAATAGGTAGAGCATTGGATTTGAAACCAGGGTTTAAATTGCCTCGTGCAAAAAATACTTACATATGCTTGTAATATGTAATATGGCAAAAAATGCACACAGTTACTGTTGTCTATGGCCACACCGTGAAGGTGTTTATTTTATTGATATTTAAATTTCAAGCTCTACCTCTTTCGACTTCGTAACCACATCGGAAGTAGTCGCCCCTAAGGGCCCTAACACTGGATCAGTTTTCCCGGTGAAACTGTGGCAAGGAGTTGCAGTTACAAATTAATTCTAGGTCTAGGTATTAATTCTGAAGATATCAATGGCCTACTGTAACGAATGAATGGTATTGGATAAAAACCGACAAAAGATTTCTTTTTAAGACATATTATGTCTACTTCTTTGGAATGGTGAACGATAGAGATAGAATAATTGGTAGGTATGTACCGCCATATGTCTCCAGATGGAAAATTTAACGGATTTATTTGAGACGGTATCAAGTTCCTTTCATATGTTTTTAAATCTGTAAAGAGATTTACAAATATGTAAATAGGTAGGTACTTACATTGGTTTCAAAATTAGGCGATCGTTCATTGTGGTAGGTACTTACTGAATTTGTATTTAAAAAATATTAACATAATTTATATTCTTTGTCAAAGGGACTAAATAATAATTATAAGAGACATTCAAACTACTTTAATTACTAAAAGACACGTACGTGGTCCAAACAAGAAGTTATGTATTAATTTCTCCAATACGAGTCTTGGATCTGAAAAATATTGGTTCTATAAATACCTACTTCAAAATAACTAGATGACCCGTTTAACAAAATACATTACTTAGTCTAATTTTAAAAGAAACATTATATCATACATATAGTCACATTAATAAATATATACCTACATAAATATTTAAATAAAATCGGTTCAGAAGTTCAGTAGGAAGAATCAGAATTTATTCATTAATCAAAAACATACCTGCCCCGGTGAAAAACACAAACCATTTTACCCATTTTGTTGCAGATAGTCATAAATTAACGATTGACGTGTAATTGTGAAAACAATAGGAATTAGCAACTATGATAAATTCTCTACATTATTTTTAGAAATATTATAGGGGCAAGTGTTTTTCTTCATAAAACCTTATAATTAATTTTTCCACTTATAAAGTTATCAGTGGCATTTAAAAAAGGGGCAATATAAAGCACCCAAAATAGAAAAGCGTATACATGAAAAGATGTATACTATGTAGGTACCTACCTAAAAATTTGAATGAGGCGAAAAAGGTGTGCCAAGATCTTGGCGAGTGCAATGGATATCTTTGGTCATAGTTATTGTTTAATCTATGTCTTAAGGCTATATTTTTTCCATCCATAATTTTTCTGGGATAAACTATTCCCAATTTCTCTGTAGTCGTTATTTTTTCAATTGGTTTTATTGAATAGGAAATATGGGTGGTAAAATGAAGGATTATTTTGCCCGGGGGCAAAGTTTAACCACCCATATTTCCTATTCAATAAAACCAATTGAAAAAATAACGACTATTTCACTTAGATATATTGAATATGTAACTATATGCTAAATTACAGTAACACAGGTGGATTATTTACAGATAAATTGGGAATAGTAATATACCCATACAAATTAAGGGAAATGAGGCGTGAGCATAATTATGTATCGTCTTGGTTAATATTTAAAAGGTGAAGGAATTCTCAGGAACTACCAGTCCGATTTAAATAATTATTTTTACGTTAAATAGCCCGTTCATTGAGGAAGGAGAAGCCATAGATAGGCTATATAACATCACGCTACTGCCCAAAGGAACGGAGCAGTAACCATAATCAACCAATCTGAAATAATAATCTTTTATCGAAATTTCCGTACCTTCAGTTGCAGTAGTTTCATTTAGTGGTTTAGCTCGTACGACATACGGTCTGCTTGTTACAGGATATGCGTTTTCTGATGCTTCCTCTTGTACGCAATACATACCTGAATAGATTAGTTAAGTTATTTGTTAGGTAAAATACATAGAAGTATCGAATTGCTGAATATATCTATGCCTAAAAATATGGCGTCCTAGAGTCCTTATAGACATTTAGCTTGTAGAAATAGATAATAACAATGTTTATTATCCAAGTATTGCATATATTTTCATAAAATAACGCATTGACTTCTCGTGTTTCGGAGGGCACATAGTGACTGCTCGACAGGTTTGCAAACGGCTTCCAAAACAATAATCTCGGCCTTGCCAGCATTACCTACCCTCTGAAGCACGAGAAGTCGTTAAAGCACATTAAAAAATTTGGTGCTTAGTATTTTTTGTACGAGTGAGGTTTGAATCCGAGTCCTTAGACAGAGAAACAGACGTTGCATTTTCTGAATATAGAAGACTATCATTTTCAAAGCAGCTCTGCCCGACTGAAGTGGTTTAATTACCATCCTCATTACCAAGCCCCAATTTCCTTAATACACCAAGAATCGTGTATATTTTGTTAAATTACCAAATAGGTATTTTCAGCAGGTAGGTACTTACTATTGTCATATTCTGTTGTTTTCAAGCCAAATATACTTTCATATGAATTTTCATTATATACTGATTTAAAATAACTCAACAGATATATTATTATAATTAATAACATTTTTGTTGTATTTCATGATAATCCTAAAACAAATACCGTCATATTTCTAAATTCAGTGTGGTTATGAAATTCCTATACTTAGGTAATAATACTAATAATAAATTAAAAACTAAATTATTTTTTCTGTAGATACCAAATAAAATAAAATTTCACCAATGTACTCTAACTTTGATATTTAAAAATCTGAAAATATACACTTCCAATGAAAATAATTTTAATCATTTTAAGTTTCTTAGATATGTATCCGCAATTTTTAGGTCTAACTTTGTTGTTGAGAATGAAATAAGCTTATATTTAAAGCATCACATTTTGATTTGAGTTACGGTTATCAATTTTATATCTGCGTTTTATATATAGAGGCACATTTAATCAGTGAAGAATTTCCTATTTCACCATTATCGCGTTGTATGGCGTAGGCGTTGAGCGAAATAGGTGCCAGCGCGAAGGTCACCTAAATGGTCGATTAGCCTTTGAGACAATTCATTGTAAAATGACCCCACGAAATAATATGTGGTCACTGCTAATGACTTCATTTTTGCGCAGTGTGCGTTTTCCTACACAGCCCAAAATGGAAAATAAGTAATTGTCCCTAATATCCAAAGCTCTTAAAACAATAAAAATAAAAACCAACTGATTCAGTTATATTGATTTCCGTCATTTCCATATAACTTTTCGATTAATGTTGACAGCAAATGTCTGAAAGGAAATAGACATGCAAATTATTTATCAAATATATCATTTAAAATATAATTTCGACAAGACTGAGTAATGTCCTCTTCCAGTTCAATATCAATAGACGATGAATCTATTTTATCCTCTTATAGATACCGAAATATACCTAAAGGTCCATTTTGTACTGGACTTCGACACCCTCTAATATACTTTGTTGGAACCGTGAGTAATTAAAATATCTATCAGGTACTGGCTATCCGCCTCATCTTCGCCCGTGGATATTAACTTTCATTCCCTATTTTGGTCTTGAGTAGGTATATAAAAAAATATGTTTATTTGCCTAAAAATTTAGACTATTACAAACATTAAAAAATAGCCAAATCGGTCCAGCCGTTCTCAAGTGATGCTCTTACCAGCGAACAGCATTTAATTTTTATTTATACCTATGTTGCAAAAAAAACGAGCACTTAAGAGCACCAATGTTATGTGGCACGGCGGCTTGGAATTACATGTTCTAAAGTTTAAAGGATTTGGAAGAGGTTCCAAGAGACTGATTCTCTCTGTAGAAGGCCTGGTTCTGACAGAAAAATATGTACGGAGCAGAGGGATGATCGATTCCTTGTCAGTCAAGCTCTTAGAAATTGACGAAAATCTTACAATTATCTTAAAAAGCACCTACAAGAAGTGAGATTGGTGAGAGTTAGCAAATGGACTGTACGGAGGATACTTATCGAAGTAGGCATACATTCTTACAGACCCGCTAGAGGACCAAAATTACTCCGTGGGCATCGCGTAGCAAGACTAAGATTTGGGCAAAATTTGTTACTATGGATAATTGAGGATTGGGGTAGGGTTCTGTTTTCCGATGAGGCCTGTATATGTCTACATGGTTAAGATAGACGTCAGAGAGTACTGAGAAGACAAGGTGAACGTTATACCGACGTGTGCTTTGAAGAGGTATAACACCATACGGTAGAGGATCCTTAATGTTCTAGGCAGGAATAACTTCTGAAGCTCGTACGGAGTTAGTTTTTTGCCAAATGGGGCACATAATGCACATGACTATATCTCAGAAATTCTAGTTCCACATGTGCAACCTGCATTTTTATGGATGATAATGCTCGTCCTCATCGTGCCGTTGCAGTATTCGCCTATATTGGGGAGGTTGGTATTCCTCGATTGGATTGGCCAGCGAGGAGTCCTGACCTCGACCCTATAGAGGATCTATGGGACGTACTAAAACACCGGGTTCGAGCTGTAACTCCAGCTCCACAAAATGCCACAGAGTTAAAAACTGTGATTCAGGCTGAATTGGAACTGATACCACAAGATACCATAAGAAACCTGATCGGGAGGATGAGAAAACGAATAGCAGCTGTCATAACTGCAAAAGGTGGTCATACTCGATATTGATTTTTGTGTAGGTTCATTTAAACAAGATTAATTAAAAAAATAATTTAAGTTTAATTTGTCACTTCATATTCATTAAAATTACTGACTAAACTGGTTTTTCATTTTTTTATTCAATTTATCTCAGATTTCTACTTGTGATGATTAAAAAATGTAAAATTTAGATTATAATATGTTGAAACATCATAAACAATAATTATTTAACATTATTAACTTCAAAATATAATGATAACCAATAAAGTTTTAAGTGCTCGTTTTTTTTGCAACATAGTGTATATAGGTACAAGGTGTCCCGTAAGTAGTGGACTAACGGGATGTTGGTAATAGAAGGGGTCATTATCTATAGGAATCACTAAACTTTATTGTCCTAGGCCTAGTATAGTTTTAAAGTTATGATGTTTTTAAATATTTAGTTGAAATTCTCATAGTACCTATGTACCTGCACAAACATGTAAATTTTATTTAAAAATATTTTTTATTTTTTTATTTTTTTTATTTAATTAAACTTACGGGTTAATAAAACATATCTCTTGCTAACTAAAACCTTATTCATGCGTAATTATTGGCAACATAAAAATTAAAAGCTAAAACTAATGCACATTATAAATTACAAAATGTGAAACATGAAATTTGAACGAAGCTGGTGTGCAAAAATTATATGATAGCCTTGTGGAACTTTATTTTAAAAACATCCATTCACACTGATTCCAAAATAGTATTATTATGAGGTTAAAAGTACTAAGAAAACATTTTTTTAATCATTGAGCATTTTCTCGACGAAAATTACAATAAAACAAATATGAGAAAAACATATTTATAAATGCAAGTGCTCAATATGCTTTCCTCCAACTCTTATGCACAGCCAACATCTTCTAACAAAATTTCTTCTTAGATTTCTTAGAGCTTGTACAATGTACATTATTTTTTACTTCTTCAGCTATGAGGTACAATTTTTGTCTCAATTCTCTTTCAATACGAGTATTAGTTGTCTCCTAGACTGCTTCTTTCCCATATAAAATAATCCAATGGATTGAGATCAGGCAAGCGTGGTGGCCATGCAATAGTACCTCCACGTCGATTTGGGTAAGACTTATTTAAATAGTCAGTCACTTGTCGTGAATAGTGGGCAGTAGCATCATCGTGCTGTAACCACATTATCTCGCCTACTTCTTGTGGTACATCTATGCTTTTCCACATCATATGCCTAACCTATTTTTGGTGTCAGTACACCAAATTTTTCAGAGTCACAATTGCAACTGTAACAGGGGTTCTCAACAGGGGTTCTCATATGGTATTTTTTAAATTAATACTCCAGTATGTTGTTTTCTAAATTAACATATGACCACAGAATCTATCTATACTTACTAATAATAAAGAGTTTGTTTTTTTGAACGTGCTAATGTCTGAAACGCGCTAAAATCTCTGAATCTCTTAATTAGTTCAACGATTTAATCCATGTGCACAAGTAAGGTGTGGCATATAATGTGTGTTAATGTTATATTCACGGGTTGCCTTACAGCTCCCGGGAACCGTTGCCGGCCCCAGGGTACCCATCGGAAGTCTTCCTCACTTAGCCAAAGATGTTGAGGCTATACCTAACGAGTGGCCAGCTCTGTTGAGGTATGTAGATGGAAAAGCCTCTTTGTACGGTTTGTCGGATAATGTACATAGATTTTTTATTATAAAAAACCCATTGGTACATGGTCAGATGTGGGGATCGAACCCGCGACTTCTCAGTTGTGAGCCGACGCCGACGCCCCAATGTGTGTGGCATATATACCTACCAATTATGAATTATATTTAATAAATTCATTTAAAATTCTTTATTTGTGGATTTTTTAATTATCTTTAATCAAATTTACAACTTAACTAAAATGTACAATAATAAATAAATAATATATTTAAAAACTATATATACAAATTTTATTATAAAAAGAATACCTCTTCCAAAACCCCTCCCTGTGGCATGGTTCCTAAAACACTGGCTGCGTTACCTCGCTGAATGGTTAAACTGATCCTTTGAGCGAGGTAAGAGCCAACATTTAGGTCACCTGAGGCGTGGACTAGTCTCGTACCTAATTTTTTTATGAATATTTTCATTTCGGCAGTTGAGCCTGTTCTGCCGCCGCACCCCCTCTTAATTTTGTATACTGTATGTGAGACGCTGCCAGTGTATCAACACAGGTAGCGTCCCACACCAAATTTTTTCCTAAATGCCACGGTACTAAAGTTACGCCATCAGGTCTTTTGCCATCGTCCCTGCTCATTTAATTTTTTTAATATTGGTAAGTGCCTTTCAAAAGAATCGTGGAGAATCATGTCCCTGACAACCTCCCATTATTTATATTAATTTACAAATGACCAGTCAGTGATTGGTGTTACTTTCCCAAGTGGAACTTGACACCATGTCCAGCTAAACAGTACCTTATTCAAGAAACCCCGATTCAATTTCATTTATTTTCTTTAAAATTAATGAAAACCTTTCAGACACATGGAAAGCGGAAATTTTGTAAAAAACAAAACAGGGCTAACTGTTTCGAGAAAGCATTCAAGTGGTATACAAAAGTAAGACTTTTTCTTATGTGATATAATATTTATAATGATACCAAATGAAAGATGAATGAAGGGATAATACCATAAGGCGCGCGCGCGTATTCCTAAGATCTATGGATAATACCCATACATTTTTAAATCAAATAAATAAAAGCCAAGTACGCAGTACTACCTAATTATAAACAGTTTTTTCAAAATCCTAAAAATCCAGTGAACCAATTTACATGACAAAAAAATGGCGCCAATCTGGAAGAATACTCTAACAAATAAAAAGAAATCATCAAAATCGGTCACAAATGGTGGAGTAGGTAATCGGCGTACATAACATACAAAAAAATATGGTCCTAATTGAGAACCTTCACCTTTTTTTCGAAGGCGGTTAAAAATAGAAGTGCATAAAATATAATAGGTATATGAAATACTATATGGATGTTGATCAATCAAAGCGGTAATACGTGGGTAAAATGTGGTAAAGATGCGTGAATGGAATACTTAGGTAATTAAGCATTCATGATAAGAAAGTAAATTTTCCAATATTTTAAGGAAATGTGAAAATTTTAAACAATATTTTTGGTTCCAGGAGCGAGGCAAAGGTGCCTGTGAAAGAAGTGGGGATAACAAAAATGAAGACATTGTTGGATTCGCGTCGTGGCTTGATGTGAAATATGAAGAATACATAAAAGACGCGTCCAAATATAAATGTGGAAATTACAATAATAGGTAAGTACTTACACCATTATTGTTACTTTCCTTCAAATGCTTGCAATATCACGTAAGGGAAGGAGTTCCATGCGGTATAAATAGGTAGTAATTTTGGAATAATTCTCGCACCAGAAATATTATAAATGTAAGTATTTTTGCATCTCTGTTACTCTATGTTTCATTCTAAGACTTCTTTATGTTCAGTTATTTAGAAGGATTAAAAGGATTTCGTGCAGAGACGTATTCTTCATATCGTATCTGTCAAGTGGACGGACGATTCAGCCTGGGGCCCAGTCTCGAGATATACTTCAAGTCTTTCTTTTTTTTTCTCCACGGGTTGCCTTACAGCTCCTGAAAGTGTGTTACGGTTCCAGGGTACCCGGCGGAAGACCAAGTTTAGCCGTGGTACTTGTGAGATACCTAAGAAGTAGCCAGTTCTGTTGAGGTATATAGATGGAAAAGCCTCTAAGTGTGGTTTGTCGACATAATTAAGCCATTGTTACATGGCCGGGATCTAGTTTATACCAGACGTCTTAACCACTCGGCCACATTTTACATTTAAACTTGTACGGGTAAGTGTAGGTACACGTTTAAATGAAAGACCGAGAAATGGTCTATCTATGTAATTTTATTGAGTCGATTAAACGCGGACATACGCGCGGTGTCGCTAACAAATTATTAATATAAAGTAAACGACGACCCGCGCGTACGTCACAGGTGTACGGTTTCACCTGGTTTCACCGTACAAAACTTATTAAAAAAAATGTATGTTCCTACTGTGCAAATTTGTTTGGACCGCCACTAATACACCCTTAATTTGTTAAATCGGAAAATCTTACAAACTTGTTACAAATATTTAATGCTAATCTATAGGGAATGGCTAAGATTCTATAAGATGAAAAGGATTATTTTGCCCCTGTTTTCTCTTTCATAGTCTATCAAAGAGAAAACGGGGGCAAAAACCACCTATATTACCTATTCAATAATACCCATTGAAAAATTACAGCTATTTCACTTAGTCACTATATGCACAGTGACACAAGTGGATTCTTTACAGAGAAATTAGGAATAGTTTATCCCAGAAAAATTTTGGATATAGGATCCTTAATGCTGAATAAAACTTTGCAAATGTAGAGACAATTTCTACAAGTTTTGCACTGAAAAGTTAGAAATATTTTGTCATACAATTTGGAGGCGTTTATAGGAACTACTGCAACCAAAAATAAATTATTTCATAAATATTAATTTGATTTAATTTGGCACCAATCAAATTATATTTTTTTATTATTATTAATTTTACAACGAAATATTCATAATTTTTTTACTTTTCAGTATATTTGTTTTAATTTATTAAAGTTTTCAGAGCTCGGCCGTGTACAAATGGTACTTGTGAAGCAATAGAAACGTACGTATAATCTTTAATTTTTTTTTTTTTGTATATATTTAATACAATAGTTTAGCAACAACAAGAAGTAATTTGGTATGTAAAGTATGCTATGTTTTTTTTATATTTCTATTTCAAGAATTAAGCTATATTATTTTTCTTTTCTATGCAGTAGTTTTTTATAATAAATTTTCCAAGTTTTGCCGACAGAAGGTACGTTAAGGGCCGTGGTAATTTTTATCACAAACGAGTAGAACCACGGGACATAATCGCTACTTTACCTAAACGATGACATCACTATTGTCGTCTCTCGGGAAAATTTTGAAAAATTATAAAAAAACTACCGCATAGAAAACAAATTAGTTTCTTACTTTAGTTTTTACTTTACATACCGAATTGTCTCTAGGAAGTAAAATAATCTCATTACAATAATATTTTTTTTATAGACTTTAGTTAATTGTATTCCTTCAACTTTCTTTTAATTCGCGTAAAGGATTGGGATTAACGGTGTGATAATAGATAGATAATCCCTCTATCGTAAGATCCAGCATTTTATTTTAAGTATTTTGTTTACTAATCCGATCAAAAAAGGGGTTGAAATATACAAACGTTTCTAGTCCGTAAAACTTTTCTTATAATCTACATTTTGATTGTATTTTTTTTATATATTTTCAGGGATTTAAAAAGTTTTGAAGTACTTATGGAGCCAAAAGACGTAACCTCAAAGGCGGCTTCAGTGTGCTATTACCAGTTAGTAATAATTTCTTATTAAAATAAAATAAAAAATAGAAATGGTTTGTATTGCATACCTGCTTACCATTTGACCTAACAACAAGCGGTGGTAGAGTCAGTGGAATTGTCTTGTATTACAATAAAAAAAATGTTCTCGAATGTCTTTCCTGACTTTACTGTTCAATTAGTGAAGGATTCTGTCACATCACATACAATAGGATCGTCATCTCTTTGCATTATTTGAGCATACTTAACACCTTTAGAAGTTTCTGGATTTTACCCCTTTCAGAGCCGCAACAGCGGGACCAGGCCTAAGGGAAGAAGAAAATAAATGTGTAAAAATGCCAACAACTAAAAGCGAGAACAACGCAACCGACACTCAAACAGTAACTCAGTTGATAACCGCACAAATTTTCCACGAGTATATTGAAAAATCTAAAAAACCACCATGCTGCGAATTCCAGAAAGCTGTGCCAAAGGTCCAATGTCAATGTGACGTACAAACAATCCCGAACCGTAGAAAAGAAACAGCGATTTGTCAATGTCCGTCCGTAGTGAACAAATGTGCAGAAACGCAATGTGCTTGTGCGCAAGATAGGGCGCCCCCACCCCCTCCAATGCTCCAACCTAAAGCACCGGGCAAGGATTGTCGCTGCGAAAATACAGTTAAAACTGCTGACAAACTCCAGCAGGTCTGTCTTTTTTCTACGCACATTTACACATATTTATAACGTTTACTAACTTTTTTCTTCTTCACGGATTACCTTACAGCTCCCGAAACCGTGTTACGGTTCCAGATCCAGAGTACCCAGCCCTACATTTAATTTAGACATAAAATAACATTATACAGGTGCTACTCCTGAGGGAGTACTCGTAGGTATACCGTCAAATAACTTGTTTTGATATTCGGTGCGCAGTAAAAAACTTTAAAATAAGTAAATTATTGTACTGAGCACCGAATTTACGTAGTAATTATTATTTAATCTATGACCGATTGTCAAAAACTCAACTCATTTGGCGGTAATTATACCTACCAAAGGTAAATTAGCGCTGTAGACAGTGTAGGTAGAAGCCACGGAACCGCTTTTTTATTTTTTGGCTAAATCATTTACCTTTATGTTTACGCAAAACACTTGAAGCACTTTTGAATAAAATGACTTTTTTCAGTTTACAGATTCATCTTTTTTATTTTAGTTATTTACTTTTGTTAAACTTGGCACCTACTTTGGCAATAATTGATTTTGAAAGAGATAAAAAGGCGTTTGAAGAAATTATTTGTATCATTTTCAGGTATCGAAGCCTATTATAAAATTTACTGACAAAGGTAACGATCCAGAAGTAAAACAATGCGAGAGCTGTGCGACCAATATCCCTGAAATAAGACAAGTTAAAGATAGAGGATGTTGTCCTCGCGATATGGATGTTCAGACGTCGACGCATTCTTTCGTTGTGGTGAGAACTTAGAAGGATGCTATCCTTTCTATAATCTTTTGTCTTCTTTTTTCTTTCCCAGGGCACCCAGCGGAAGACCAAGGTCTTCCTCTTTTAGCCGATGGTATTTGTGAGAAAATAGAAAAAATTTTACCTACATGAGTTTTTAATTATAAAAAACCCATTGTTAATTCTTTTCTTCTCATTTTTAAGCAAAACTATGAACATGAAATTAACAAACACTCATGGATAAATTTATTTAACTTATTGAAGAAAAAAACAAATAACTGAGTATCAAGTTACATGTACTCAATATTAACTTTCTCTTAACACATCTTTTCTTCCTCTGGGTATAGTCAGACGGGTTTGATTCCATTCCTCAACCGTATGAAGACTCCTGAGATCTCGTAAATTAGCTGGTACTGGATTATTTTCGTGATTACTTTATTTATCTTCCCAGTTTACCACAGATAAGCTCTATCGGGTTTAGGTAGGTAAGGGTATAGACAGCCAAGTACGGTTGAACTCTGAAGTATGGGGCCATATCAGTAGAAAATTATCTCCAATATATAAGTATGAGACAAAATGCGCAAATGGCACATCAGGAATCCATTTTCAACTAGTTTCTATAACTATTTTCTTACGCCAGCTCTTGATAATTAACAGACACATTGTTTTCAAAATATCAGGTGTCAAAATTTAAAATGCAACAGCTAAACAAAGCAATTGAACCACCACAAATACCTGCCTCGAGGAGTCCTAAGGTACATTCTTGTGTAGACGCACCTAGGACTGCCGCGGAAAATGCACAAAAAGCGGACGCAGATGCTCAGACTTCAATGAAATCTCTTCATTTGGTAAGAAAGATTGATACATTACGTAAATATCGTTAAATATTCTAGTAAGTACTAATTTGGCGACCTTTGCACGAGTAGAAAAGTTATTCCATAAAGTTCTCGTGGTAATGAAATATTTTGCCGCGATGTAAGTTATTTTAAAACTTATCACCTACGATATACGGTGATTGTGGAACAAAGTCATGAGGTTTATTTCATAGTTTAAATGCAGTTAGTCCCACTGGAAAATTAACAATTTTGTGTAACTTTCAATTTGATTTCTAAGTAAAGGAATATTTAACAGATTTTTACTACTTATACAAAACAAAAACACCCCTCCGTTCACTTGAATCCCTTTTTGAAATCCCCTGTGGGATTTATTTGGATTTTCTGTGTTGTATTAATATTATTAATATTAATCTTTGTTTACGAGATATTAAGCTTCAAAATGGTCTGCAAACTGCCCATTGTAACGTTATAAATAAAAAATAATAATATTCTAAATAAATTTATTCTCAACGAAAATTATAACAGACACCAAGATTTTTTTTCCGAAACATAACAGTATTGAAACATCCTATATTTTCTATGAAACCCCTATTCTCTGTGCATGGCCCGACACGCACTTGGCCGGTTTTTATATGTATTTTGGGATGGGGAATGTCTTCAAATATATTTCAGCCGAGGTTTTTTTGCTCTCTTACCACGCAGACGAAGCTGCAGGCAAAAAAAGTATATTTAAGAATATTAACTTTACTTAATTTTGTTTTTTACTTTTTATATTTCCTTTGTTCATATTAGTGCAATAAAAATTATTAAATTAGGTATATTTATTATTATCCAAATAAATCCCCAAAGTAAATTATTATTATTATTTTATAGTCTATATAAATCACTCTTAATAAGGGGATCTGCGTGGATAAAAAAATCCAAGGGATTCTAGCAAGGGATTCAAGTGGACGGAGGGCAAAAACACAACATTTCTTTTTATTCACAGGGTAAAGATATCACTACTAAAGATGTAAATTTTCCTGTCTACTTGAGGGTAATATATGATGATAAACAAGTACAAAAAAATTGATGAAATATATTACAATTTTATTAATTTTTTTTTCTTACGGGTCCATCTGCTAGTATTACACCATTTCATCATGCATAGGATGCCTAATGGGAACTGTGCTGTGCCCATTTCTCTTGTAGTCTGATCTTTGTATCAGATTTCCTTTCATCCTTTCAAAACTTTCACAATAAAATAATCTATCGAAAAAGGTAAATTATTATAGTACATTTATAATAAAAAGAATATTTTAAAAAACGTAAAAATGTATTACATTATATTTACATCATTGCCTATAAAATTTGTTCGAAACATAATTCAGTTAGGCGTCCCGTATGAAGTGGAAGCCTGAGTTTGAGGTAAAAAGTTTCCTTGGTTCGATTGAGCACTATTAGCAGTGACTGTTGGTAAACCATAACCTGCAGACGGAGATCCTGATTGTCCACTTGATTGTATTGATCTTCCACTACCCCCTCGAGCCAATTCTGATAGAGAAGGTCCTTGATTTAGTGGAGAATTTTGGACAAATGAGGAAATCTCTAGACTTGGTCGAGCCCCTTCTAATGCCACACCAGAAACTAAAGACAAATATCCAGCGTTTCTGGCAGATGTGTGTTCATTTTCCGTTAAGATATTTTGCACTCTATCGACGACTACAGAGTCTAAAGGTCCCGAGCTTCGTTGGTACGCTGAATTATCTGCTTGGTAACTCGAATACGAAGATTGTGGGGTTGAATAAACCAAGGGAGATTGATTTATTGGTTGAGGTGCTGAATAGGAATATGCATTTTGTGGGAACTGGCTTATTCCTATTTGTTGTTGAATATAGCCTGGCTGGATAGCAGGTGCTGGCAGCGGCTGTTGAGGAGCAGGTTGGCGCAAGAATGGAGATCCGTACACTTGATTGGGTTGTTGATATTGCGGTTGGTTGTATTGAATTTGAGGCGCGATGTAACCTGGCTGTACGAAAGTGGGTCCAATGTTAGGTTGCTGGTACTGATAACCATTATTTTGAGGAAAGTTTGCTTGAGGTCGTTGAGGATACTGCTGAAATGTTGGTTGCAGTTGTGGTACTTGTATTGGTTGCGGCAGAGGACGGATGGGCGCGTATTGTATAGACGGAGCGTTCGGTCCAGGTCGAGGTATGTTGTATGGTGCCTCGGCCCATACTGCACTAATTAATGCCAACACAAAGATCTGAAACAAAAGCAGAGAAATTTCTAAAAAATCTATCTTGTTTGTCCTAATTTGGTTTAAAATAGATTTAAAACAAAACTATAATCTCATTTAAAATACACGATCATCACTTTATTTACTCTAAAAGGGAAACCTAATCAAACACCACAGCACGTCTGTCCGACGTTTGTTCGCACGTATTTACACTTTCGATTCCAGTTTACTTTATTTTGTATACACTTACTGTGGTTCTCATGGCTGCACCCGCTTTTCGTACTGTGTTCTGACAAGTTTGCGCGACCGCCTTTATAGGTACCACCACCTCTTAATCTCTTGAGCATCCCATAATGCGTTTAGTGTGTCTACGATTGCATAAATAAATACACAATTTACGCTATTTAGTAATCGTCGTTGACAGATTTCGGAGCAAAACTCGACCGTAGAACGTAATGGAGGATAACCTATTCACAAATATTGACTTCCTTTCATTCTTTATTCTATTCAGTCCATTGTTGCGTCTTTTAAGAAAACTTGTGATTCATGCTTCAAGAAAACTTGCTAATGATTGTTTACGTTGTATCGATCAATAAATATGAAAAAAAAAACTGGTATTTAGGTCACACAAATCTTTATTTTATTAAAATTATCATGCAAAACAGCTAGCGAAAATTCTTCTCATTGCCTATTCTGGCAAATAAACAAAAGGAATATTATAATGCAAATGCGTGTCACCGAACAAAAAATACAGATGACCTTATTTCAATATTTTTGAATAGTGATTGCCATAGTGGGATTCAGCAAAATCTACAAAGAAATGGTGGTAGGTATGTATTTTACAACTGTAGGTACTTGGTATTATACTTATTTATCTACGTATGGATCATTGTGAATCATTAACTATCAAACCCCACGGAACCACCTATTTAATATCCTAATCCAGACAATAATTTTAATTTCTCTTACGATTCCAAATTGAAGATTCTTTTTATATCACAAGATACTCATACCACATTAATGTGCCAAAAAATAATGTTGTCCTCAGAACAAAGTAGGATTTTTACACAACCTCCCTTAGATTAGATACTCGTAATAGATAAAAAACCTAAACCTAACATTCTGTGACCTAACCTTAGCAAATTCTGTAATGGGGTTATATTCTTACCAGATTGATGAGAAGAAAACATGGGAATCTGTTTCAGGAAAGGGACAAAGCTTCTTTATTGTGGACGCGTGCAAGTCGCTTATTTAGATTGACTCGAAGGCCAAAAAATACGGGTCCAACCAATGGCCAGACAAGGAGTGCCGAACAAATTGCATTGCATTATGGGCTTGGACATTCTCGGGCCGGGCAGTCCATTGGTGCGGACCCGTCGTTTTTGGCCTTCGAGTCGAAACGGAATAAGTCGCGGTCCTAAGTATGCTAACCCCACGGATGGACAAAGCATCAACTTATTTAAAAAAATTAAACCCAACACACGCGGTTTTCAATTTCAGTTTTGATCTGAATGTAACTACTTCCCTACCTAAATGTTGTAAGTACCAAACTTTTGTTTCTTGAATATTAATTAGTTAATTTCACTTTACGCATCAACATGTAGTACTCGCACATTATAGTGACCTTTACTTTTTACAAATTTTCGAACCATAGATAAAAAATATTTCTATAATAATAGAGAGGTACATAAACCTATTACTAAGTAAGAACATCTTCAGTAACAATTTCAATTTTCTAATTCAGAATAAGTCGCATATATACGTCCCGTACTAATTACATGCTGCGGCTATTCTTGTAATTAAGTTTTATGAAGCCCGAAAGCCCTCATTTTTCGCGTATTTTTAACCGAGTTTGCGACTCTAATTCTTTTAATATTATTTATAAATGTATATTTTTATTTAGTTTATTTCATAGATAATTTCATATATATTTTAAGAGAACACTAAGTTAACAACTTCCTTTTTCTAAGAGTACTTTCACATATTTGTATAATATTCCGATAGCCGATGTCCGTTTTGTGCATTATCGCAAGACATGTTCTGTTAAGAAATCGTACTTTCTCATTTTCTGGTACGTGAAAATGTATCTTATTTGTATCTTATCTTTCTAAAGAGATAATTATGTTTGACTTATACCTACTATAAACTTCATAATAATATTTCCTCAAAATTTCCTAGTGGATGAAGGGACTCTTGTTAAATAAATTACACACAGTCAACAAAATAATCACCTAATTTACGCAGGGCATACATTAAGTCTTCTAGTGTATGCCCTGCATAGATAACCATTTTGTTGACTATACCTAGTTGGTGGCACGACAAGGAATGCAGGAAAATACTAACGTTTTCTGTTATTTCTTAGCTCTGTGGCAGTTGGCGGTCTAAATTTCAAACAGAGCTCACAGAGTTAGTGCATGTGCTAATCTGTGTACACACTGAGTGAAGTAATAGAGAAATTCAAAAGTACACGCCCAATAATTCGCACCTACACACAAAACACCTTGGAAACTGTTAACACTACGTTGTATAATATTTGAATGAATATGTACGACATATGTGATATGATGTGGATCATTTAGGCACTATATATACCAGTGGAGTAACCCTTGACGTTAATTTCAATCCTAATCCCAAAATCCTGAGTTTAATTTCGTTGCCATGGCGACATTTTGTAGTAATCTACTTGTTTAACGAAAAATACAAGTACATTTATAAAAAATATATAGCGTTAGAATCAGCATGCATATCATCGCAACGAAATTAAATTCAGGATTTCAAATTAAAATTTAAGTCAAGAGTAAGCTTAATTGTCAGCCTCTCTGAAACAATATGTGCTAATAAAAACCAATAAAATTATTATTCTTAAATTATTATCATCATTAAACCTTGAAGCGTTGCCATTGTAGAGAGACAATGGAGCAATGTCCTTATTGTAGCTAGTTAGGTTAGGAGTTTTTTTTAAAGGCGTTCCACACGGTTGTAACAACCACCCGACTCAATCAAAGCTTGGTTGATTTGTCCACGATTTGCCCTTCAATCGACCTTTGTTGCAAGCGTTGCCCTTGCGATAGTTGTGTCAACCACGCAACCGTATGATAGATAGAATAAACAACAAGTTTCGTAGACACGATTAAGTCACGTCGGTTGAGTGGTTGTCCAACCATGTAGAATGTGACCCTCATGAACCCGAGAAAACAGCTTAGCGTTTTGGCTCGAGTGATGAGAATTGAACCAGACTCCGCGATTTCAAGGCCAAAGCTCTATAAGCAATTCATATTATATTTATTTACACTGGTTTTTTTTGTAGAGTTGCAACTGGTGTTATACAAAACAATAAAATATAAGTTTTAAGCGGTTGGTTATTTATTTTATCAACTATGTACCAATTCAAACAAAGTATGTTTGTTTATTTCACTGTAGGATAATCGGATATAATCGGAGCACCAATTTTCATCCCTTCTCCCATTATTTTCTGCATCCTTTTTGCCACAATCTTCTCGTGTGTGCGTTTCATTTCCAATATTTCTTTCATATCTTCTTTATCTTCATCCTGAAAAGTAAAAATACTAACATCTATCAATTCGCTTTTTCTTTTTGAAGACTTATTCGTATAAGATCTCTTTTTATCTTTATTTTGGCTGTATAAAAGAATCAATTTTGTCTCTGTTTAAAAAAATAAGCAATATTATTTTTTCCAAAAAAGTGCTTCTAACGTCTAAACCGAATATTTGGTATCATGTGACAAAATTGGTTTATTAGCTCACTAGCTGTCCGCCCCCGACTTCGCCCGTGGATTTTTCGAACAAAATAAAATATACCCTACAGCACTATGTCCTTCCCTAGGGTTCAAGCTATCTCCGTATCAAATTTCATTAAAAATCGGTTCAGTGGTTTAGCCGTGATAGGGTAACACACAGACAAACAGAGTTACTTTCGCGTTTATAATATTAGTAAGGATTACGACAGGAATTTGAAACGAAACGAGCTCTATATTTATAAAAATATGTACTAACTTTCCCATACTATAAAAAAGTTGCATATGTCCTTTCAATAGGGTTCAAGCTTTCTCCGTCAAATTTCATCAAAATTGGTTTAGGGGTTTAGGCGTAACAGACAGACAGACTATATATTATTATATATATAGTACATATTATTATTATTTTACCTACCGTCTGATTCAACCTCAGCACTAGAGCTCGTCTTCCATTTGCCATAGGTTGGCTGTATGTCATAAGTTGTTTTAGTCTCTGTGCTGGCGGTACACCTCTTTCTACAACCAAAACTATCCTGGCCCATTGCCGTTGCCATTCGTTCCGAGTTTCCGCAATCTTCTGATATGTATTTCCCATCATAGCAATCAACATGTTTACAAGCAATATTGCAACTATTATCATGTAAATTACAAATAACAGCTGAAACACAATCATAAATGCCTTGAATATTGTTTTTTTTTGTGTAAAATAATGTCAGAAATAAAAAATAAATAAATGAATGAATGAAGAAGAAACTTTTATGACCGCTGAAAATTTTAGGAAAATTCGTTATCGGTGTAAATTCCCGACAAACATCTAACTAGACCATAGATGTAGTATGCTAGCGCTTTACTAGATTGGTAATGACGCGATTAGAACGAGACCAAAAAATGTATACATCAGTGTGCGTGACAAATGTGTAATCCAGTTCACGTCTATTAAACACTAAATTATACCTACTTTAAAACAGGATATTTTACAAAATAAGCGAAATTGCTACTGACGCTAGGCTGTTACAGTATTCAAAAACAGTCTCGTTTATCTGTCTCGTTTTAACATATGCCTATATATGTGCTTTCTCTTTTGTATTGCCAATCTTGTAGAGCGCCCGAGCGACTATTATACTAAATCTATGAACTAGACAGACCAAATTCTAAAAACAGTGCTTTATTTATTTTAATTTATTATATAAATTATCCCAGACGCTTAAATTTTATTTTATTTAGACAAGTAAAACCAACTTTTATTTCCATTTTCAACGCATCATAAGAGTTTTAACAACACATGAAAATCTTGGTTGAAAATCTGCACAAATTGTAACCGTGCTTTTTCACGCTTCGCTTGAAGTATCATCGTACTCCAGCCGTGCGAGCATAACGCGCATACGGCGCATAGAAAGAATCTCTCTACGTAAACAAAAATTCAGTTAGAAAGAGAGACATATAATTTCCCGTAGTGATAAAGCAGGACAAAAAGTAGCGCGCGGAAACCGGTCCTTTCTTGTCTTATTTTATCTCTTTGGGAATTTATATCTATGTATCTATCATCACGCCTTTTATCCCAAGAGGGGTAGGCAGAGGCAATCGAATGACATTTGATACGATCCTGACATATCTCTTTCGCTTCTTTATATTCATCATACCTTTCATATATGCTCGGCGATTGTGTGTACTTTTAATATTTCCATCGATCAATACATTTTTTATATGTTCAATAAAAGTACACATAGGCCGTCCTCTGCCAGCATTTCCTTTACTTCAGCCATATAAACCTTTTTAGTCAATCTTTCATCCTTCATTCTTTCAACGTGTCTAAACCAGCGTATACTACTTTTCTTCATTTTAGTCACAACTTCTCTAATGACATCGTTTCGGATGCGGTCAATACGCTTTATATCACACATTCTACGTAAAGACCGCATTTCCACTGCATTTCTTTTATTTTATTATATCTTTCTCTTCCTAACTGAAATGTTGTCTACGTAGAGAGAGTTTGGGAAGAGTCAATAACACTTCTGTAATTTTTTTTTCTTTACCTTAGCTTCGATCTCATGGTCAGTCCTTTCAAAGGCGCTATAGTAATCACTAAATGAAGTCATCGACATAAGAAACATAGCTATAATACTCTCCATCGGTGACGGCATTGGGTTTGATAATGAATCGTCAACTCCTTCAGGTGTGTTTGGGTTGTCAAATGACAAAAATATCACGTAATATGCTGAAACACATGAACAAATTCTTTATTTTTTTTACAATTTAAATAACTAAAGAAACTAAAATATAGAATAGTAGTGGATGTCGTTTATTATATCTACCCGTTCCGCCTGAAAACCAGTACCTAGTACTTAGGATGCTCGCTGATTTACCTCCTTGAATCTCCAAACTATAAATATGGCGGATGAAGAAAGAATTGGCGCAATGATCACCAGACTGCTAATAAGAATTTCCAATTTTTCCACCGTAAAATCAGATATTTTTATTAATCCAATAAATCATGTTTTTTTTTTTTTTTTCAATTTCATGATATTTGTCTTTATACTTACTAATAAACTATTTTTTAAAGGCATAGGCAGTCACGGGGACTGCCGACAGTGACTTTTAATTTATAAGTATATAACGTACTAGCATTCCGCCCCCGGCTTCGCCCGTGGATATTTGCGAACAAAATAAAATATACCCTACAGCACTCATAGATAGATAATGGCTTGCCTGCACTACCCCTACCCCTACTCCTACCCCGGTCCCTACCCCTACCCCTACCCCTACCCCTACCCCTACCCCTACCCCTACCCCTACCCTTACCCCTACCCTGTTTCCCACGACTTCGTACGTGTCTATTTCAGAATGTTGGCAAACATACACTTCGTACATAGCTTTTGTCATGTTCACCTCTGCCCACCCCGTTCCCGTCGTCATGCCGTGATGGTATATATGCCTATGTCACTCACGAAGAATGTAGCTTTCTAATGGTGAAAGAATTTTTAAAATCGGCCCAGTAGTTTCTGAGCCTATTCATTACAAACAAACTTACAAATGTTTCCTCTTTATAATATTAGTATAGATAATAAAGCCATCTAGCGAGCATTTTTCACTTCAAAAAAATCTCGGTCCGAACCGAGACTTTCCAGCCTTTCAGCGCCATAAATGCCTGACTCTGCTATTGGAAGCCAATACACGAATTTTTGCCCGCAAATTCTCGGATCGGGCTATCCATGATCGCCCTTTGTACGGAGAGTATGTCGGTGACGCGAACCCATAACATTTTCTCCTACCAAAAAACCCGCTCCACGCTCGTAAAGAAGTTTTCACATCAAAAATATGAGTGACAAATCATCAAACTTAATATTTGTGTATGGAATCAGTTATCGCCACTATAAACAACTGTTAAGATTTGTAAAATACATATTCATCACTTTGGCACAGAAAATAAATATATGAAATGAAACAACACCGCAGCATCGTCTGTTACATTATTCGAGTGCGTTTGCTACTCAAAATGTCAGAACATTTTTATGGAAAGGATGGAGACACCTCATAACTTTTGTCTCATACAAGAACGGACTTCAGCAATTCGAGTATAGTACAAAACTTATTAAAAATAACAAGTTCTAGTATATGAAATTATCTATACTCAACATGTGAAAATCTATCTACACCTAGGTTTCATGAAGCCCTGAAAGTCATGAATTTACGCATATTTTCAACCGAATATATTTACTAATGTATTTTTTTACATATCGAGTAAAATTAATTTCACATACTTTATGGGTCCATTAACTAGAACTTGCTATTTCTAATATTTTTTGTACAATAGACTATTTTGGACTATCCGTTTGGTGTATTTTGTTTGGAATTTTTTTTCCTCTATTTATTTCTTTCGCTCGGATATCGGGTGAAAGAGATGCCAAATTTCAAACACGTGCGTTTTTTAGTTGGTTGCGCAACCAAGAGAGCTCTTAACAGTATAATATAGCACGATTCGTATCCTACAAACAACATTTTAATTAAATAATTTCCACTTAATTCCACATAATTTCATTCTACAGTTTTTGTAAATAATAGAATTCAGTGAATTAACTCACCTTGCGAGAATCCCATTACAAAGACGAGATAAATGCATACAAACCGCAATAGATCTCCCATCACCATTCTGTATATCATGACTACGAAAGGTCCAACTGTCTTGAAACCTCTGAAAATGTTTTTCAATGGTACAATTTAAATACAGTAAGTAGATATATAATCTTCGATTCATTTCATGCATCTTTTTATACATTTTATCTCTTGCATCATGTGTAACATGTGGCATAAAGTAGGACGTAAATTCGTGAAATGGGACGGAAATGTGTAATATCAAATGAAACGGAAGGTGTAACCGGAAGTAAAGAAATTCAAATTTGTTTTTCTTATTTTTTGAGTTTCTCTAGAACTAGATGTTACACATTATTGGCTTTAAGATTAAGACTAGCTCCTTTTTCATATTTTTTTTTGTTACATATTACTAGATGCTCTAAGAAAATAAATTCACGTCACCCATATCTTTCCTTCGTTTATTTCCTGATGTGTAATATATTTCCTCTCGCTTTCCTGCAATCTGTGGGAGTGATTTCGTGAAAAGGGACGGAAGTGTGTATCAGCGGAAGCCGGGGAAGCATGCGCTATTTGATTTTGACCAATGAACGCGCGCTTGTTTTTTCCGAGAGGTTGGTACTGTCAGCCAACAGTGTGTGTACCAAGGTGAGATGTCAGATGCAAAGAGTATAACAATGTCAGATGTTACACATCATACTCGTTTTTTTATTACCTACCTGCAAAAGAATAAGAAATACGGTGCAGTTGTCAGCATGATAATAACAGCTATGTGATCTTCAGCTTCATCTGCGCACCACAATCTCAAAGTTGGCAATGCTAGCATCAGTAGACAGGAGAACAGAAACATTACCCTGAAGAAAATATTTTAGACAATTATATCTAATCGTAATTTTTTTTACAAAACGGCTGGACGCATTTGGTGCACTATTTCATTACGTATTATTCATTCATCCCATGCGTGGAACGGAGCAGCAGAACAAATATAGAGTTATAAAACAAAATTTAATAAACGATTTTTTGCTAATTTGGCATTAAATATTTACTGAACTGAAAAATTAAAGGTACGATAATAAAAATAGGTGCAAGAGATAAAAAAAAGTCGAATCAAAGAAAATATCATTCGATTGTCTCAGCCTGCCTACTAAAAATTATAGATAAATTTTCAACTGAAAACTGATTTATCCAAATTTTCAGTGCATATATAGGTACCGGGACGGTTCTTGAGCGCTCGACGAAAAAGTGGGGGAATGTTTGCGCATATGTCATTCGAGTACAATATAACTTGTATATTTATTAAAATTGATTTATTGGTGTTTATTTTTACGATTGCTTTTTACTGCTGGTAAAATTTAAATTAATACCTAATACCGTCAAGCAGACCCAAAAATAGTGCTCTGCGCATCTAACGACCACCGCTCAAGAAACGTCCCGGTACCTATACTTTGAAGTACATTTTTATTTCATCTCGAAATTCTATAAATAAAAATAATTAATTTTCTTAAAATAAATATTACCTAGATGGAACAGTACTGAGGTTCTCTACGAACATTTTCAATCCAAGAAATCGAGCTTCCCTCATCGCTGCAGCTATATATGCGAACGCTCCTAGCCACAATACCAACTCGGCACATAGTCTGATCTGTAACACGGAGGCACTGAAGGTTATTATTAGCCTTCCGCCCCTGGCTTCACCCGTGAAATTCCCGATCAAAACAATACTCGGAAGATGGGGCCGGTCGCTAGTACCTATTTAACTGTAAAACTATGTATGTATGTATGGGGACATAATTATTATCTTTAAGAGGCCTTACCGATATCGCCGCACTCGATATTTAATTAAGTAACGCGCGTGTGTGCGTTGTTAATAATTAGTCGCGTCTTCAAATTTTGATCATTTTCGCGATTTTTTTATGTTGACTTTGATAACAAGATAAAAAGCGGGGATGGTTTGAAAATGAAAAGTACTCAATATTGCAAATTTTTCACTCTATAAATTATTTTTTATTTTTATTTGTAATGTTTTCTATCTTAAATAAAATTTAGATTCTTCAATAATTCGAGAATAATGTGTTATTTTATATTACTCAATTTTTTGTATATAGCTCACAAAAAATACATTTATATCTATGAATTTTTCCAAAAATTACGATATCTCAAACTTTTTTTCTCGTTTTTTTTATGAAAGTTGAAAAATCTAATCTATCGATATATAAGTTGACCATATTACGGTGTCAATACTGTTTTTTATTGTACAAAATCTTCAGTGAGCTTTACAAGATCGATCGTCCAACGTCACTCGTACATAAGTTTTTGAAAACGAGTCCTGAAAAATGATAATTTACCAACACTATAGAAATAATTTCAAAATTTCCTTCTATCAGTCTTCAAGACCAAGCCCCGTATTTTCAAAATGACACATAATTGTATCCACAATCTTATTCGTATTCTCACAAACAGACATCAAAAATGTCCAAAATGTAGCGTGTGCCGGTAATCTTATAAATAGAAAATTTAAAAATTCGGGTATAACTGAAAGTGCTTTTTGCTATGGGATTTTTGCATATGAACTCAAGACCATAGTAATGCGGGCGAAACATTGAAAGTAAATGTTTTCTATAATCGATCCAGTGTATTTTATCACTATTGAGTCAGATATTTTCGTTCAATACAAGAAATCGATCCTTACATGAAACTGTACCGATTAAAATAAATAATTTGAATGTTTCTTATGAGACATTCTAGTACCTTAGCTTGATATGATTCTAAGTTCATAAGACGACATTCCTCAGTAAGATCTTCCCACCAACCCTCCATGTCCGTAGGTGGCTCTGTAGCTATAGCTGTATAAATAATAAACATATATTTGACAAAAAACTACGTAATATAACTTAAGTACTCTAAGAATCTTACACAAGGCCAGAGTTACCCTGAGTGCCGCCCTGGGGCACCGAGAAAAATGCCAGCCTATTGTTAATGATATTAAATAGAATGAATTCTCTTGAATTAACAGATTATATATAATTTTTTTCTCACGCTCCGAATTTTGCCTTTCGGACTCCTGGAAATTTGCCTATCCTGCCCCTAATGTAAATATGTACCTATACCTACTACTTATGCAGCTAATAATTTCTGCTTATTCTGCAAGTTCTGTTTTTTTAAATCTGGCATGATCTTATCTTTTAATTTCTAGTGTAAATGGCCCTTGGGACATCTTCTTTTTAAATACATGCCTGCTGTATTTCTCTTTTTGGCCAGGGACTCTGGTAACAAAGTCCACATTTAGTGAGTTTACCATAACAAGTGGCATTATTTTCATAAGTGTGCAATGTGGTACGGTTTGTCGGATAATGTACATAGGATTTTTATTATAAAAAACCCATTATTACATGGTCACCTTTATAGTATTTTTATATATTACTTTACGTACGTTTTTCTTTTTCTTTTGGATGACTTTTGAATCCAGCACAGTGTGAACCTTCCAATGAGGACGCGTTCAATACCTCCACATCTCCGGTATCATAGTCCGTCGTATTTATAGATATTGTACAATTTTCTGAAATAAAATTATATGGTTTAATAACACATACACTGTAGCAATGGCAGAATTTCTGTTTAAGTAGCTTATTTAAAGGCATCAAAAAAAAAATACACACATAGGTCCGCGACCTCTTTCCTTTTGACTCGAAGGCTAAAAACTATGGGTTCGCACCAATTGCCAGCCAAGGAATGCCCGGTTAGAGAACGTCGAGCAAATCGCTGGGTCAGGCAAAGGCAGTACACGGATTTGCTAGGACATCGTCGGGTTGGACATTCCTTGGGTGGCCATTGGCCTTCGAGTCAAAACGAAAAATGTTTCAGTCGTAATTACGCTAACCCCACTGTATCTCAGTGATGAGATATGCAGAACCTATAAACCTCCACATGCCACGATCTTCGTTTTCTCTACATTCATACATCTCCTCATATATAGTAAATTTCGGATGTCCTTACTACATTTTCCATTTGATCAGAAACCAACCCTTCCATACACAGGCACTCTGTAAATAGCCTTCATTCCTGAACCAATATTTCCATTAAGTATTCTATCGTAGCATTTCTTGATTTTTATACTATTTATACACTTTTCATTCAGTCCACACTAATTTTGAGGCTTCTGTCCAAAACAAATATGGTGTGTCTGTCAGTATATTTATACATTTTTTTTCTTTACGGGTTGCCTTTAGCTCCCGAAACCGTGTACGGTCCGAGAGTACCAGCTGAAGACTAAGTCTACCTCTTTTAGCTGTTGAGATATTATTAGATGGAAAAGCCTCTAAAGGTGCCCACTGCCCACCCATTTGTCCAATCACCGGCGCGCCGCCGTACGGTCCACTGAAATTGACCACAGATTCGTCCAATTCCTATAAAAAATGGCCCACCTAGATCTTATGGCGGCCGGAATGGGAAATTTTCGGTGTGATGCCGGACCAATGTGTGTCTTAAGTGTCGGATAATGTACATAAGTTTTTAATTATATAAAATTTTTAATTATATATATAGTTAATACAGACGTTTTATCCACTCGGCCGCCGACGCACCTTTATACATTTTTCTCAATAATATTTATTTATTTATTTAAATATAACATCTTGCACTGACATTTTAATACATACATGCAAGATTTAGTCAAGGCAAATTATACTTTGTACATGTTTATGTAGCATATATTTGCCCGCATCATTCTCTTCCCAGTGAATCAATATCAGAAATATTTTAGATTTAATCCTAACGGCGGCGGCGCTACTCCATTTTTCTTTTTTTTTCTTTTTATTCTTTACGGGAACAATGAATGAAATCAAACGAAATTTACCGAAATTTACAATAGCGCTGACAATTTATAATGAATGAAGAATGAGAAAAATATAGATACATACTGACAAAGAGAAAAATGTAAATAATGTTAAGGAATGAAGGCATGTGAATGTAAGTTTTGGTTTCTGATGAAATGGAATACAAGTAGTTGGACTATTCAAAGTATCATTCTTTACTTACCAAAAAGTCAATAAATACTTATAATCTTACCAATATCTTCAGTAATATTAAGAGGCGTAGATAAAGTTGCATTAATTACAGTTGAGTTCAAAGTTCTGTCTGGAGGTCCCGGTCTTAGCGTAAAACACACCAACGATACAAGAAAATAACAGGAAAATAAAATGAATTGTCTATAGAAGCGAAATTTGACGAATGTGTTCCATTTAGTTTTGAGCAAATCAATCAGCATGCCCTCAAGTAACTCCAGATGTTCGTCCTTTTCCTGTATACAAAATAAATTAAGAGGAAAAATTTGATTAATTGTTTATTTTTTTGTTTACATTGAATAGGCTCCGAAACTACTCGAGGGGTAGGGGGTAGTGCAGGCAGGACAACGTTTGCCGGGCCGCTAGTCTATACTAATATTATAAAGAGGAAAGATTTGTATTTTTGTATGTTTGTTACGAATAAACTCAAAAACTACGGGACGGATTTTGATCATTCTTTCACCATTAGAATGCTACATTATCCCTGAGTAACATAGGCTATATACCATCACGGCATGACGACGGGAACGGGGTGGGCAGAGGTGAACATGACAAAAGCTATGTATGAAGTGTATGTTTGCCAACATTCTGAAATAGTCACGTACGAAGTCGTGAGAAACAGCTAGTTTAAAATATAATTAAACGGCGTGGTCAAAGACAAATAAATTGACCATATTAATCAAGAGATAATAAATGTAGTTCATATTCTATAATATTTTAACTTACAAAACGCACCATAGTTATTATTTTTGCCAGATACACTGGTAACAATATCCACATTTAGCAAGTTATTCATATTAAATAGAAGAGGTGGCAAACCTAAGCTGTCAGTAAATTTCAGTAGTGCGGACGGCAGCTTTACGTACCCTATGCAGAACATTTATATTATATAATATGTCATAAAAATTTACGTACGGGTATACTTTTTTATAAAATTTTCAAATGAAATTGTTCCCGAGGGAATGAGATATTTTCTCGATATAAAAAGCCTGTCAACTATCTCTGTACAAAAAATCTGATCAATCTGTTGTTTTGTTTTGACGTTAAAGAAGGACAAACAAACACAAAGAAACATAATTTAAAATAATTGAAATATAGCTAATCTAAAGAAGTAAATGCAGGAACTTTGCGTAGCAACTATATCAGTGACGTCAGTGCTACGCCGTAGTCTTCCAATGTGCTACGGAATTTTATTAAGGATTTAATAAAAGTAGTAAATAATTTTAAACTCTAGGTATATCTTTGTCATTAAGGTGGGCCATTCAAATGAAGTCACGGGCACGTAGTCTTCCAATGTGCTACGCAATTTTATAAAGTATTTAATAAAAGTAGTAAATAATACGATACAAGAAAATAACAGGAAAATAAAATGAATTGTCTATAGAAGCGAAATTTGACGAATGTGTTCCATTTAGTTTTGAGCAAATCAATCAGCATGCCCTCAAGTAACTCCAGATGTTCGTCCTTTTCCTGTATACAAAATAAATTAAGAGGAAAAATTTGATTAATTGTTTATTTTTTTGTTTACATTGAATAGGCTCCGAAACTACTCGAGGGGTAGGGGGTAGTGCAGGCAGGACAACGTTTGCCGGGCCGCTAGTCTATACTAATATTATAAAGAGGAAAGATTTGTATTTTTGTATGTTTGTTACGAATAAACTCAAAAACTACGGGACGGATTTTGATCATTCTTTCACCATTAGAATGCTACATTATCCCTGAGTAACATAGGCTATATACCATCACGGCATGACGATGGGAACGGGGTGGGCAGAGGTGAACATGACAAAAGCTATGTATGAAGTGTATGTTTGCCAACATTCTGAAATAGTCACGTACGAAGTCGTGAGAAACAGCTAGTTTAAAATATAATTAAACGGCGTGGTCAAAGACAAATAAATTGACCATATTAATCAAGAGATAATAAATGTAGTTCATATTCTATAATATTTTAACTTACAAAACGCACCATAGTTATTATTTTTGCCAGATACACTGGTAACAATATCCACATTTAGCAAGTTATTCATATTAAATAGAAGAGGTGGCAAACCTAAGCTGTCAGTAAATTTCAGTAGTGCGGACGGCAGCTTTACGTACCGTATGCAGAACATTTATATTATATAATATGTCATAAAAATTTACGTACGGGTATACTTTTTTATAAAATTTTCAAATGAAATTGTTCCCGAGGGAATGAGATATTTTCTCGATATAAAAAGCCTGTCAACTATCTCTGTACAAAAAATCTGATCAATCTGTTGTTTTGTTTTGACGTTAAAGAAGGACAAACAAACACAAAGAAACATAATTTAAAATAATTGAAATATAGCTAATCTAAAGAAGTAAATGCAGGAACTTTGCGTAGCAACTATATCAGTGACGTCAGTGCTACGCCGTAGTCTTCCAATGTGCTACGGAATTTTATTAAGGATTTAATAAAAGTAGTAAATAATTTTAAACTCTAGGTATATCTTTGTCATTAAGGTGGGCCATTCAAATGAAGTCACGGGCACGTAGTCTTCCAATGTGCTACGCAATTTTATAAAGTATTTAATAAAAGTAGTAAATAATACGATACAAGAAAATAACAGGAAAATAAAATGAATTGTCTATAGAAGCGAAATTTGACGAATGTGTTCCATTTAGTTTTGAGCAAATCAATCAGCATGCCCTCAAGTAACTCCAGATGTTCGTCCTTTTCCTGTATACAAAATAAATTAAGAGGAAAAATTTGATTAATTGTTTATTTTTTTGTTTACATTGAATAGGCTCCGAAACTACTCGAGGGGTAGGGGGTAGTGCAGGCAGGACAACGTTTGCCGGGCCGCTAGTCTATACTAATATTATAAAGAGGAAAGATTTGTATTTTTGTATGTTTGTTACGAATAAACTCAAAAACTACGGGACGGATTTTGATCATTCTTTCACCATTAGAATGCTACATTATCCCTGAGTAACATAGGCTATATACCATCACGGCATGACGACGGGAACGGGGTGGGCAGAGGTGAACATGACAAAAGCTATGTATGAAGTGTATGTTTGCCAACATTCTGAAATAGTCACGTACGAAGTCGTGAGAAACAGCTAGTTTAAAATATAATTAAACGGCGTGGTCAAAGACAAATAAATTGGCCATATTAATCAAGAGATAATAAATGTAGTTCATATTCTATAATATTTTAACTTACAAAACGCACCATAGTTATTATTTTTGCCAGATACACTGGTAACAATATCCACATTTAGCAAGTTATTCATATTAAATAGAAGAGGTGGCAAACCTAAGCTGTCAGTAAATTTCAGTAGTGCGGACGGCAGCTTTACGTACCCTATGCAGAACATTTATATTATATATTATGTCATAAAAATTTACGTACGGGTATACTTTTTTATAAAATTTTCAAATGAAATTGTTCCCGAGGGAATGAGATATTTTCTCGATATAAAAAGCCTGTCAACTATCTCTGTACAAAAAATCTGATCAATCTGTTGTTTTGTTTTGACGTTAAAGAAGGACAAACAAACACAAAGAAACATAATTTAAAATAATTGAAATATAGCTAATCTAAAGAAGTAAATGCAGGAACTTTGCGTAGCAACTATATCAGTGACGTCAGTGCTACGCCGTAGTCTTCCAATGTGCTACGGAATTTTATTAAGGATTTAATAAAAGTAGTAAATAATTTTAAGTTCTAGGTATATATTATGTCATTAAGATGGTCCATTCAAATGAAGTCACGGGCATCTGATATTCTAAATATACTTCGTATAAAAGTGATTTGCCAGGAATTCCCCTCGCGTAGCACCTTGGAAGACTACGGCGTAGCACTGACGTCACTGGCGTAGACGATATAGTTGCTACACAAGATTCTTGCATTTATTTCTTTAGAGACTAGCTATCCTTTCTTTATTATTATTTATGAATTATTACAAAAAAAAGCCGCATAAACTGCATTACGATTTTATTTATATTGATATAGACGACTAGGAGTTGTCCGCAATTTCGTACGTGTTGTATTAGGAATTGTGACGTATTTTATGTAAATACGGCACGCAGGGATTATGGTTTTCCATACAAATATTTACACCCCATTCCACGCCCTTAGGGGTTAATTTTGGAAAAATACTTTATTATTGATTCTCTACACCCCCTAAGGAATATATATCTTCAATGGTTTTGGTTGTGCGTCGATTGTCAGTCAGGCAGCGACACGACGGTCTTGCTGCCTGAAGATAGAGATAAGTCTTAGATACGAGTATGTATACGTCAACTCAAACGCCTCGATGTATAGCCTTACATGTTTTATCACAATAGGCTTACCAACAGAAATGCCTACAGCCTTTTACTTACTCCAAAAACGCACAGATTAAGTGCAGAATCTTTGCTGATTAAACCAGTTCTAGTATCTATAGTGTCCACTTGTCCTAGAGGGTAGGCAGCACAAGTAGTTGCTCCGATCTGCCAATATATCTCTCTTTCAATGTTCAGAATGTGAAAAAACAAATCTGTTCGAGCCAGTTTTGCTGCCAAAGTCAGTGGGGTGAGATTTTGTACATTACGAATGTTGAGGGAGGCGCCGACTTCATATGCCATGTCGAATGTACTCTGTTGAAAAAGTGCATGGTAATTAAATGTTTTTTATTTGAGACTACGGGTGTGTCCTTGTGGTACATTCATAAAGCAGACTGGCTTGTGAAGACAAAAATGTAGATCAGATTTACACATTGTACAGAGAAGATCAGAAATGAAGTTATGGGGAACTATTTCCAGAACATCCAGAAATCTTTAAACATATTTTGAAACTATTCACAAAAAAATATATTTTGTTATTTTTTCTCACTTATCAAGTTTTATTAGTTTCACTTATTTAAAATTTTGTTTATAACCAAATTGTGAAATTGAAATATTCACAAAAAAAATCAGACCATCGAATGCAAAAATTCTGTACGTAGATATAAAGTACTAGAATATAATTGAATTCACGAGCAGCAAAATTATTATAAAAAGATGACTAGGACAAACGGATGGTTTCGTTTTCTAAAAACTGAGTTATCAAAATTACTTACCATTTTCTCATAAATGACAAGCATATGAAGAATAGTGTTCCCGTTAGTATCTTGTTTATCAGGGTCTGCGCCACGAGCAAGAATCAACCTATAGCATTCTTCTTGACCAAGACAAGCTGCAAAACTCAGCGGATATTCTCCCCAGTACACGTACCTAGAATAAAAAGTTAGAGATAGCCTTGTCTGATCTTCTCCCTGGAGTCATAACATTGCTGATCTAAAAACTTATTTATAACTTATAAATATGGTCACATCATCGCGTCTGTGGTCGATTTAGATGTCGGACAGATCCCGGACGCTGTCCACACGCATTACACTGATATTGTGACTAACATCTATAGATCATCCAGCGGACGAACCGAAAATTTTCGGTGAGATATCCGCGGAGTCTGTGGTAAATACAAAAACTAAAGCGGTAGCACAAAAAACCGAAGGATATACGAAAGCCGTGCGAGGATATAGTTTAAAAGTAAAGGCGAAAGAGGCGAATATGAAGTAATAGATACACTTACCCATTATAATTAGTGTCAGGTTGTACGTTAACCCATTCATGGTCCATAGAGTCTGAGCGAGATGCTTTCTGATCTTCAGGACACATGAAATTACCAAAACATCTCTCGTGGTAGTCCGCTCCTGCGTCAAGTAAGTACTTTACCATTGATGGATCCTCATTCACTATAGTCATATGGAGCACACTTTCGCCTAAAATACAATAGGGATTTTAAATAAAGAAATATATATACAATATGCTATGCTATATATACAAATAAACTTATAAATAAAAAAAACATAGATCGCTGCCTTCTGTGAGAGTGTCCGTTGGACGGTGATACTGATTCTTTGAGCCAAATATGAGCCAGCTCTTTGGTCGTGGGACACTTCTAACAGTCTTTTGGCGATTTGTTTAGGTGTTGTGCGCTATTTCCCCACGTGTTTCCATCCCAAATGCCTCAAATATGCATTTTTCAGAAAGAGTAGGTATTTGTATTAAATTTGCGATGTTTGGGAGTTTCGGCTTTGCAATTAACAGCAATTAAATTATGATTAGTTTTAATTGATTGTAATGCATTTATAATAGTAAATAAATACTAAGCAGAAATAATCAAAACATTAAAAAATAATTTTATAATAAAAATTTTTCCTCAAAAAAAAAAGAAAAGTTCGAAGGGTTGATTCCCACCCTAGCATAAAAATCCTTAAACTCCTTGCTGCTTTTAAAAAAAAAAACTTAAATACATATTTATTCCATTTTCAAATTAATTAAAATTGTCTTTCTTTTTTTTGACCACATCATGGTTTTACAACAAGTGTCAATTTCACCGCTACTTCTACAAGTGGAAACTTACCATAATATTCATCACTCATATAAACATCATTAATCAGTTTTGGATAGAACCGAAGCAAACGTTTCGCTAAATCAGCTAAGAGAGATGTCGCATTCAATAAACATAGATGTAAAATTGTTTCTCCCACCGCTCCGCGTTCCTGTAATACACAAAGAAACACATCTCCAATGCCTTTATGCAGTGTAGCCAGCCAGCTAACCCTACCACTACCACTATCCCTACTCCTACCACTACCACTACCACTAACCTTACTCCAACCCTTACTACTACCTCTACCCCTACTCCAACCCCTACTACTACCTCTACCCCTACTCCAACCTCTACCACTACCACTACCGCTGCTCGATTGTAGTACACTAATAACAATGTCCACTTTTTGCCAGTTGTCCATATTAAACTTACATGTGTCACTTCTTTAGTAGACGTAAGTATAGAATAAAAAATGTGCCGCACCCCGTGCGCGAACCTAACGAAAGAATATAGAAAATTAAAAAGAAGCGAATTAATCCACATTTGTTTTTATCTATTTAATTGTTTCAAATACACAATAAATTACAAAAAGTATAAACTTTTAGTTAGATAGGTATTAAATACTAAATTACAAATATAATATAAAATTAACATTAAACTACAACTTATAAAAAAAAAAATAAACAAAAAAAAGAGTTATGTCATGAAAAATATCCCTTCTATATGTTCGCCTTGTGGCATGGTGCCCAAGATGCTGGCGGCATTACCTCGCTGCACGGCTATACTGATTCTTTGAGCGAAGTAAGCACCATGGCAGCTCTGGGGTCACCAGAGGCGAGAATTAACCTTTTCGAAATATTGAATTTTAATAATTTAGCATCGGACGACCAGGGCCCCATTGATTCTACTGCAAACGCGGCGAATTCATGATCCTTAATCAAGGATGAGTATTTCCCGCGTTTGAGAATTTGAGCATTTTCCGCAGCTGTGCCAGCTTTTACTGCACTACCCTGGACGTGAGACGGAGCCAACGTATCGACGCATGTGGCGTCCCATACCAGAGTCCGTCCCAAGTGCCAGGGTACCAATGTTACTCCAAGAGACCTCTTGCCGTCATCTCTATATAGACCGTTGGGTTCTAAAATACTTGGAACAGACGAAGTGACAAGAGACCTATCATCCGGATCATTTAGTGTGCTGTGCTTATAGCTGCGTCCTGCGCTTTTAACGCATGATAGCCCGTGTCGCCCTAAATGGTCCACATCATGTCCGCATCTGCATCGATGGGGCTCGCAAACTTTAGCTCCTAATCGAAGACCCACATTGTTTCAAATAAACAAAGACACATTAAAATTGCTCAATTTATGATTTAAACTGGGAATTATCTGACCACAGCTTTTTACACCAATACCTTGACATCCCAACATAGTTCCCTATACCCTGATGGATTTGCGTCGTATTCCTCTTGAGTGACGTCTGGCCAGTCCTTCTCAATATCGAATTCTTCATCAGGATTCTCAAAACGACGTAGCGGTGGCAACTGAAAATGGTGAGAATCTATCATGAAAATCTGAATGTATATAAAATCACGCCATCCTTCCCATTTTTGATTACGCCAATAAGTGGTTCACACAAATATCCTTTCTACCTACCTATAATCCTTACTAATATTAAAGCGTGCTTTTCTTTTGCTTTCTTTTTCACGTCAATACGGAGCAACAGATCGACGAGATTTTTTGCACGGGGATAGTTTGTGGTTACATTTTATCCCGGAAATCCTTCAGGATAACATCTTATGTGACATTTAAAAAAATCCGCGTAGTATAATAAAAGCTTTGTTTGTTTGTCCTTCTTTTCTTTCACGCCAAAACGACACAGAGATACTAGTCTGAGCTGGATAGTGACATAAGCTATGTTTTGTCCTAATCTCTAGAATATCTTATTCTCCTGAGAAAATCGAATCAGTGATAAATAACTTTTCGTCCCCTGCTTTAGGTATTTTTAAATAGCTTGAAGTGGCAGCTGTGTAAGGCTGGCTAAATGTAAATACTGTTGTACTTCAAGAGCTATTGATTGCTTGTGTGCTAATTTACTCACTAATTTATGTCTCGGCCTCTCCTTATTTCGTAGCAGGACAAGTTGAGCAACAGGCATGTAGCGTCCTTTCCCTTTGTTGTAAAGAAATGGTTCTACTTTTGTCTTGATGGCGTGGTCTATCTCAGCATACTGTTTGTTTTGGACAGCCCTCTTCATCATGTCCACCAGAAGTCCATTTCCTAGATAAAGATATAAATTACAAGGTGAAAATTATGTGCATTTCCAACGAATATTCCTTTTTATTTTTTAATAGTGAACCGCACAAACTGCGCCCGTTTTAAAAAAATCCGTGGGAATGTGATCTTCCCGGTATAAAAAGTAGCCTAAGTCACTCTCCAGCGCTCCAACTAGGGTCTTTTTCCGCTATCCCATTGGTGGTTCCACTGATGGATAATCACGTCGATCAGTTGCGACCTATTGGCGTGAAAGAAGGACAAACAAACAAACAAACAACAGGATCTTAGGATAAAACCACTGCCAAATTATGTTTTCTAATTTTATGTTTCTAATGTAAATATTTATTGTAAATTATGTTTAGTTTTCAACGGGACTGACATGGCCTTTAAAGCTCCAAAGTCTAAAAAAGGTCGATTTGGGAGACTTGGTCTTCCGCTGGGTACCCTGAAACCGTAACACGTGGGAAAGAAAGAAAGATAAAGGTCCTACAAAAATAAATGAATAATTCATTCGTCCGTTTTAAAGGCTATTTTAATATTAATATTTATTTAGAAATGACAGATAGTTTTTTAAAGATATGTAGGTATATTCTCTCACCTTTCAGATCAATTAATTTGTACATCTTCTGAGTTGATGTGCCAGCTTGTTTCTTAACGCCACTAGTAACATTGCTCTCTGTGTTACCCATGTTGAGAGAGTTGTGATTAAATTATTATTTCTGAAATCAAAACTAATGTTTTACCGAAATTAGATAATTTATTAAACTGTTAAAAACCATACACATACTTTTTAATTAGGCAAGTACTGATATACTAAAAAATCACAAAAAATTAAGTAACGTAACTAATAAACATATAAAATACTTACTTTAATATATGAGACACTTAAAATTATTTTATAACTGCCCAATTTGAATATATTGTTTGTAAAACCTTATGTGAAGAGCGTAATCAAGAATCAATCGTATACGTTTATCGATAAAACAAGCGTTGCTATAGGACGTTACTATTCCTAGATACTTGTATAATTTCGAAGTTTCCATGCAACCGCGTAAGTTTGTAAGTTTCTAAGTTTAGATGTAGGTGTAATCTCTATAACAACTTAACCGATTCTAAAAAATATTTCACACAGAAAGCTACGATATCCCTGAGCAATTTTATTTTTATTTTGCTTGAAAATATCCACGGGCGAAAATCTAGTGTCTAGATAAAGGCCCAAGAACTGTGTAACTGATTCTAGCGTAGCGTAAAAATTATTATAGGATGTTCAAAAATTAAAACAAAGTTAAATAAAGTACAAGATTTTATTGAAATTATGAAACTAGGGTTTTCTTAAAAGAAGGTAAAATATTTCCACGAAACTTAAAATTGAGGCCCCGAAAAATAAACCTCCGATACCGCCAACAGTCACTGAAAAATAAACAATAGAGAAAACAGCGGCCCAAATTTGTATCATAATATTTTCTAAGTTAAACATTTTTGCAGCTAAAATCTGCTGTCTATTTTTTTAAAAGAGGGTAGTTGGAAATATAGCTTTGGAGTTAAAGTTGTCGACTTAAAAATCGGGGGTCGGGCTCAGTCCCTTCCCATGTCAACAAAATCCAATTTTAAGTACTTTAATCGAGTAAAGACGGCGTTCGCACTTATACTGAAAATAATAGATATTACTCCTGTTTGAGAAATCCTAGCAGCATATTATAATTATCTAGCTAGGGTAAGCAATTATGAGGTTTATTTCCTCTCCCTGGCTTTTCTTATCCCCCCTGAAACAAATCCTGGATCCGCCCTGGTTCTTGTACCCCTGTAACCTGTGTCTGCAATTCCTGATAATTTGACTGGTCTACAATTTTGGTTCGAATTCGATTTTCTGTTCTATTATTCCAGCATTCTATTTACCTATTTATTTTGATATGAAAACATCTATGTGTTCGGACCAGTAAGGGGTGTCAGTCAAAGACCGATTAACAAAACTTTATTTGGGATTATACAAGCTGCGGGCTCAATTTGTGTGACTATATAATAAATAAATTTCTTGTTTCGCAGTAATGATCTCACTGATCTATATTGTTTGATCAACAACAACCTCTTTGATAAGTACTAAAAATTAAAACCGAATATTGCCGTTAAAAAATTTTAGAGACAATTTTGAGTAATTTTTTTAACTATTTTCATCATGTCGCGATATATACGTACTAAACTGGATATTTAAACTCAACACGGCCACAACAAGTCAAAAAAATGGAATCTGGGTACAAAATAAGATGGCGGAAGAAATTTTACTATTACAGCTTCCATAGACTTTATGCTTAGTATAGACAGATTAAAGTGGCACTTGTGCAAGTTAAAAGGATGTTATAGCTACGACTACTACCCACCCTGATTTTTTTCGCATAACATGTTTCCACACACACCTTACGGCATCCTCTTAGGTCTCAGAATTGATCCTTAGATTTTTTATTTGGGCTAAATGGTCTTACCCACTAAATCCAAATCGTTACGTAGAACATTTCTTCTGTAGCGAAGCGTTGGCAATGATGACATGCGAACAATCACACGAGCTGATGAGCCTTCAACTGGGACACGTCTAATTTTCACAAAACAATAATAATGTTAATAATTATTTATTTACAACACAGTAGAAATTAGCACAGGTAGAAAATAGTAGTTTATGATACAGGATCATAATAGGGGTAATTAAAACACAAGTGGATTTTTTTAATAGCATCCACGAGTGTTTTAATTCCAAGTGAAGTGCCCATTCTTTATCTAATCCCATGCAATAGGTATTTTAAATTATTGACCAATTTCTTAATCGACAATATGGCGGCAAACCGCGGTTACCTACTGCGCATGCGCGTTAACTGTCAAGTGACTCGCAAATGCGCGTGTCGATATTTTCATAGAGTTTAATGAGGCTGTATAAGACATATCCTCAACCCTTTCTGCATAAAAAAAAAACATTACGATATATATTTTGTATGAAAACTTCGGTACAGACGCGTGTATATAAAACATATCATTATGAATTATAATTCGATTTTCTAATAGAGACTTTACGATATAAGAGTAGATAAAAAATTGTATTAATTATTGAAAAAAGAGTTTGCACGAGTGAATAAGATATCAGATTCAGTAGGTCGGTCCCCGTCTGGGGAAATACCACCGCTCATCGTTGAAAATGACGTCAAATGATACATAGCATCACAAACATAGAACTATGATCTCGCGTTTGTCACCTCCATTCATGATCTACCATAGTCACTTTCCACCAAGTGCTATCAATATTTTAAAAAATCCCGGGATAACAATTTACCTCTGTCACTCTCTGGCCTTCTAAATATCTTTATGAAAAAATCACGTCGATCCGTTACTCCATTTTGACGTAAAAGAAGAGCATATAATATAATAGAAGAGAAAATATAACAACTCACTTTCGCATTACTTTAGATATTCATACAATATAGTATATAATTCATATTACGTGCTTAGATGAACCTGAGAGAGTTCACTTTCCTCGCATGAAGGCAAACATAAATCTTTTAAATCATCTGTTTCCTTAGGAGCTGGTCCAGATAATTTCGTGATTTGAGCTGCAACAAAATTAAGTAGGTAATACCATGGCCGTATCTCCCCCGGAAATCCTGATTTTTTTAATCTTAGGTACACTAAGCAATGCTTTTTTTAAGTTGAAGGTAAAATCCCCCCGAAATAAATTCCTGGCTTGAAATGGTTAATTTTAATTGTAGAAATCATGTTAAATTAGGGAAGGCCGATATTTTCACATTATTATAATACCAACCTTCGTATTGTACCAGACAATTAAGACCAGTGAAATTGCAAAACAATTTCTTATCTGAAACAAATAAATATTTTTGAAACCTAGGCACTCATTACAATATCAAAAAGTATATAATAAGCATGGACGTAAAAAAGGAGAGGACGGATCGCCGCTAAGACAAAAGTGAAGCAACCAAGTTATGCCAGTTTCATTGTAAATACGAGCCTCACGCACACATTCTCATTCGGTTATGCTGATCAGCCGCCATTAAGAAAATAAAAAACAATGCCGTCTTGTGTAGTAAAATTATGCAAAAACAACTCCATTAGGTACTCATAAAAAATCTCAAGGAATCACATTTCATAGGTAAGTTAGTAATTTACCACTTATTCTACAATTTAAAGATATATTAGAGATAAATAAAATCGGTAGCACACATGCACGCTTGGTGCTTCACTTTTGTCTTAGCGGCGATCCGTCCTCTACTTTTTTACGTCCATGATAATAAGATATTTTGTGTCAACCGTTTTAGAACCAAATGATTTGGCACGTGATGATGGCAGACTTGCACCATGGAAGATGCGGCGGTCACCACTAGTATGGGATGCTACATGTGTAGATACTCTCGCACCGTCCCGAAATGATGGGACCGTGGGGACCTGGTGCACACAGTCTGTTCCAAGATATTAGTAAACGACTAATAGAAAGTTCACATGACCAACGGGCTGGCTCTTATTTCGGTCAAAGAATAAGCATTGCCATCTAACGAGGCAATGCAGCCAGTCTGTTTAGTAGGTACCACAGAACTGTGGTAGGTACTCTCCCTGTAGATAGCGATTTACATGATTTTTTATTTGTAATTTAGTATTAAAGATAATTTAAATATCTATTTCTTTATTTAAATAAATAAATAATTTACCTTCGTAAAGAAGATATTAAACGTTTTGTTTAAAACTTACAAGAAATATCTCTAACAGGATGAATGCAACCGCAATGTTCAAATCGTTCTTGAGTTTCGCGTGCTATAGTACAGCTTCCATATGAGTATGCCTGCAGATTTGAAGCACATGATTTTACTAGCTATAGCTGTTAGTGTTATATTTTTTTGTAACATTTTATAATGTTACTAACTTTCCGCCATGGATTTTTTTTAAATGTGACATAAGAATTTATCCCGAAGGATATCCGGGATAAAAAGTAGCTTGTATCACTCTCCGGCCCTCCATTGCTCTATCTTGACGTAAAAGAAGGACAAATAAACACACTTTCGCATTTATATTCGGATTAAGATTAAGAAGAATGAACTCATGGGGTTTGCAGATAGGTACTGAAAAATGTGAAATAAAAGCATATGTACAAAACTTAAGTACATAATCAGAAAGACGACACTTAGAGACTTTTCCATCTAAATATACCTCAACAGAACTGGCCACTCTTTAGGAATAGTCTTACAAACACACATAAACACCATTGGCTAAAAGAGAGAGACTTGGTTTAAATCTTTTGTAGTTGATTTTTTTTGTCTGTATTTTTCATGTACCTAGGTACATATATAAAAGGTACATACCGGATAAGCTTTCATAAATGCATTATCAGGCAATTCATGGAAATATCTGCACTCGCGTACATCAATGCCTTCCCGCTTTAATAGGCGGTCATTATCTACTTCTACAATCTGGAAAATATTCACAAGTTAATTACTTTAGTATTCACTGCCCATTTTTGCGTTAATTTAGTGTATTCTTATCGTTGGAAAAGGCAAGTTTCATTTCAAAATAAAATTTATATACCTACGTTTTGTTTGAGTGTTTGTAGAAAGAGGAATTAATTCTTAAAAATGTTTTTTTTATAAAAGATCGTGGTAGCTGTACTTCATACGCAGTTTTAACTTACAGAAAAGACATATTCAGTTACTTCTGTTGTAGTGGCATCAAATTTAAAACTCGCATCTAAAGAATTTGTTGACAACTCTTCTGTACTGTGCACTGAAACCTGTAAAAAGTGTTGACTAGCAGGAACTCAATTTTGAAAGAAGTTATGTAATTATAAAATATTTTTGCTATATTTACCTAGAATCTTTACGTAAAATGTGTGATATAAAGCGTATTGACCGCATCCGGAACGATGTCATTAGAGAAGAATACGGAGTGAAAGATGATGTTGTGACTAAAATGAAGAAAAGTAGTTTACGCTGATTTGGACACGTTGAAAGAATGAAGGATGAAAGATTGACTAAAAAGGTTTATATGGCTGAAGTGAAAGAAAATGATGGCAGAGGACGACCTAGGTATACTTTTATTGAACATATAAAATGTTTATTGATCGATGGAAATATTAAAAGTACACACAATCGCCGAGCATGTATGAAAGATATGATGAATATAAAAAAGCGAAAGAGGTATGTCAGGATCGTAAGAAATGGCATTCGATTGTGTTTGCCTACCCCTCTTGGGATGAAAGGCGTGAAGATAGATAGATATTTTTTATTAGCATTTACCTTTATATCAATTTTTGGAGTAAATATCAAGGTGCCAGGTCCGGTTGTTCTATTTACTACAAATTGCTCCAAACCCTGTGATTTCCTAAAATTATAGAAAAGGGTTTAGAAATTAAGATTATATAATACGCCGCGTGCCCTGTAGAATCTATAATTTTATTATTGAATAATAGAGCACATAAGTAAGTACAATAATGCTTCGATTTACATTAGACGGATAGACATGAATCTCTCTCAGTGATTTTAAAATGGAAAATCATTTAATTTCTATTATTTTATTGTAAGAAAATGACTCTACCACTGCCTGAGGTGTATATTAGTAAGTATATGAGTGATGGCAATTTATTTAAGCAATTGTCTACTCGATAACCGCATAAAGTCGATAACCACAATAAAATCATAGATAGAGAATAGGGAAACGGGTTAATTAATTAAATTAGTTAATTAATTTTGATGAGAAATTTGAACCAATCTACTTATTCTTTAATCTCATGGATAAAATTAAATAATGTATATTATTGACCTGTTTTGTAAAGTATTCAGCGAAAAGCAAGGCCCTTCCTCGGAGTCCACTATGAGAAATCTATCACAACATTTGAAACTTTGCCCGTTGTATTCACAATTTGTTATCATTTGTTCGCAATTTCTTCTCACCTAACGATGAAAATAAAAATATTATACTGTTAGAGGAAGACAGTATCTTACTAGAAAATGTCAATCTGTTGCTGTCATTATTTTGCAATATTCTGTAACGTCGATTCACTTTGCAACTCTGGAAGGTGTGTCACTTCCCGAACAGAACAATCCATTATTTTCTAAAGAATCATTCATTCATTCGAAAATGATTATAAGAGTCATTAGTATAACAACCCCATGAAAATCTCAGGTGTGACAAAAATATACTTAAACTAAGCTTTTTTAAACAGACCTTGTTAGCTATATCTCTCCATGGAAGATCACAAGGTATCTTTTCACCACAAGGTTCACATTTGCTACAAGCACCCTTTGTGTAGATCAAATCCGTCAAGTACTTTCTTCTTGTAAAATCCAAAGGCTTTATTAAATCCGCTTAATTTAAAAAAAAAAAAAAAAAAAATTTTTTTTATATTCAAACTTTTGGATCCTGCGCAAACATATGGTAAATCTTTTATTTGGCCTCTTATTTATTTGTAACTTTGAAAATCCATGGTAAACTTTAAAAATCGTATTTTTTTAGAAAGATAACGAGGATAATTATGTTACATTGACATCTGGGTGAAATTAAATTATAATGCTTCTTTTAACTGGGGACACTTTGGCAGCCCACTTTTCTAGAAGAGATAGTAATATATTTACTTTGTGAACTACAGCTCTTTCAGACAAACCACCAGGCTTTTCCATCTAAATATACCTCAACAAAACTGGCCACCCGTCACCTTGCTCTTCCGCTGGGTACTCTGGGACCGTAACATTGTTTCAGGAGCTGTAAGGCAACCAGTGAAGAAAAAAAAACTTTAGCTCTTTTTGTCTGAAACTAAAACTTGCATACTATGTTTTTTGGTCAAGTTTGTCGTCAGCTGGACAACGGTTCCCGGGAGCTGTTAATTTTTTTTTAAATAATCTGGATCCAGTTTCATGTAATTGAAAGACAAAATCTGATAGATAACACTTGCAAAAGCAGTTACTAACGATACAACTCCGTAAATCTCCTCAAAGTTTTAGCATGGACATATTTCTCGCATATTGTCACAGCTGGGAAGGTGGTTGTCCAGGTCAAATATAGTGTGTCCAGAGTAAAGTTGACTTCTGATCCTCTTAGTACCACTGGCAATAACAGCATGTAGGTGCACCAACATGATGTAAACAATACCAAGATCCATATTAACCTGTTCATAAGACATTGCTAAATATTATTTGAAGTATATTTCTATCTTTTTCAACTTGTTTGGGGTAAATTCTGAAACCACTGAACTTATTTCAAAATTAATTCACTACTATAAAGATTGTTTTCAACATATACTCTTGGTTTCAGCATATACATTAAACGTAATAAAAGACAGTATCTATATTTCCATACTATCAATACTAATATTATAAAGGCGAACTCGTTAGGTATAGACCTCACAAATCAGCTAAAAGCTGGGTACCCTAGGACCGATAACACGGTTTCGGGAGCTGTAAGGCAAACCGTGAAGAAAAGAAAAGTAACTCTGTCTCTTACGTTTTCACGGCTAAACCACTGAACCGATTTTAATGAAAATTTAGGCTACTTTTTTTTGTTTTAAAAAGTTTGTATGGGCGAAGCTACCCCTATATGTACTTATACCTTTTAACCAACTAAAAAATAGATGGAGGGTTCTCAATTCGACGTGTATATTTTTTATGTATGACAACGCATAATTTTTGTAGAGTTATGCGATTTTGATAGTTATTTTTTATTGGGCAAGGTATGCATCCAAGTCGGTCCCATTTACATTTTTTATACAAGATATGTTGCTCGACGTGGTATTTGAACCTGAGACCGGCGTCTGCTTCGTGGGGGTGTATTGTATGCAGTGAAACCTACTATAAAACGGGTCGGGATCAAAATAAATAGCGATCGACAGAGCTAAGATATGCGGACTATTACACTTTTAGAAGTTAATTAGAAGTTCGTTTTAGTTACGGATAGGTATCTATACTAATATAATAGAAAGCTAAGATATACCTGAGTGACATACCTAGGCTATATTTTATTTTGATCGAGAATTACACGGACGAAGCCGGGCTCAGAAAGCCAGTTATCTATAAAATCCAAATTAGTATTTAAAAACATACCTCTTTAATATATTTCCATTTACTTGAGTGATATGCCGTAACCCATGCAGACCGCTGTTCCTTCCAAAAAACAGGAACCGCTTTACATAGGAATTCGATTCGAGATTAGATTGAACCATTTTTCTCTTTAGAAATTCCACTTTGATCCTGTATTATATATAATTCAGATACCTATTCGAGTATATAGAATATATTGACAGGGTAATGTTGTAACTATTTAGATAATGACATGAAAATATGGCCTTCATTAATTTAAAAGCTTTTTTTCTGTAACCCATAATATATTCATACTAATTACATTTCGTGCAATGCAATATTTTTAAATAATATAACATTTCTCAACTTCTTTGTCTAACTGGTGTGGTACTACTTTTATCACACACGAGTGGTACCACGTGACAGAATCTCTACTCTACCTAAATATGACTAAAGTCACAAAAACTACTGCTTAGAATACAAAAATTTTGTTTCTTAGAATAGCTTAATCTTTGAAATAAAATTATAAAGAAATATAATTTAGATTTCTCATCTCAGGGAAACGGTAAAATCACACATTCGTCCAATCCCAGGCGCTTCGCCGTGCGGTCCACCGAAACCGATCACAGACTCGTCCAGTCCTTGTAATGAACGATACGCCTAGCTAGATCATCCGGCAGCCGGAATGGGAAATTTTCGGTGCGATGCCGGACCAATGTGTGGCCTACTTAACAAACGGCTCAAATATAGTTAAATTATTGAAAACTACAAATTTGGGCCGTTTGGTGTAGAAACTCTAGGTCCGTGTGGTTAAAATGCCAAAAATTGTATTAAAGATATATTCCCACGACTGAGCATCTCTTCTGGTGACAAGAGAGCTGGCTCCTTCCTCGCTCAACGAATCAGCATCGCGATTCAGCGGGGAAATGTAGCCAGTATTCTTGCCAATATTCCACTCGGCACTCGGACCTTAGTTATTTATAATGTTTAGATTAATGTTAAGGTTTTTATATTGTTATGTGTAAAAAAAATTACTATACATTCTTTTTTTTATACTTCACGGCATGGACATAAAAAAGGAGAGGACGGATCTCCGCTAAGACAAAAGTGAAGCAACCAAGTTATGCCAGTTTCATTGTAAATACCCCTTATTCTACAATTTAAAGATATATTAGAGATAAATAAAATCGGTAGCACACATGCACACTTGGTGCTTCACTTTTGTCTTAGCGGCGATCCGTCCTCTACTTTTTTACGTGCATGCTTCACGGGTTCCTTTACAGCTCCCAAAACCGTGTTAAGGTTTCAGGGTACCCAGCGGAAGACCAAGTCTCCCTTGTTTAGCTAATGGTATTTGTGAGGCTATACCTAACGAGTGGCTAGTTCTGTTGAGATTTTACTTTACATACCTACCGAATTAAATTCAGACAAAATTAAAAAAAGGGAATATTCATTTATGTGGTTAAAATTAAAGACAAACTGTTTTTCAAAATATATCAAACTGTAATTTATTTATTCAGTCTATAAATATAAAACAAAATCATTTGTCCATTAACCTAAATAATATATAACTCGCGCCAAATAAGTTGATCCGAAAAGTATCACTGTGCTTCATACGATTTGCATGGGCGTGCTCCCCACTCTAGCGTTTCAATTTTATCAAAATCAATTTTTATCATCCGAGCCATTTCCAGAATTTCCATTTGCTTGTTTCTGTCGTCGTTGTAACTTGAGGATCTATTTTATCGACACCATCAGCATAATCTAGCGAACTTGTTTCAGTAGTTATGTCTAAAGAACGGTCAATGCGGAATCCGTACTGTAAATCCTTAAGCAGATCGGCTCTGGGATGTCTTCTCTCATATTCTGAAGCTGAAAAATTACAGAAATTAAATTTAAATTAGTACTAATCTGTGTTTATTCGTCTCTACTTTTGCTGGATACTCAGTATAAAATATGGCCCAAGGGACAGTGGAATATTGGAGATGAAAATCTATACTAATACACTACTAATGTTATAAAGAGGTAAAATTTGTAAGTTTGGATGTAGGGGGTAATCTCTGACACTACTGAACCGATTCTAAAAAATATTTCACGAATAGGAAGTTACAAAAATTCACCTAATAAAAATAACATTGTATAAAATAGTACCTCTCACAAACTACCTGGCTTTATTTATTTAATATAAATAAAACGTGCTATTTCAAAATGATTGCACTATAGTGGCATTGACTGGAAGTTTGTAGCTTTTGAAGATTGAGGGTAGGTTTACAAACCGTGGCTGTTTTTCAATGTTTTCTTTTTTTTCTCATTGAAGGTGTAATTGTGTTTGTTTAAGTATAGTATGTGTGTAGGTACCTAGTTGGTAAGTTATTATGTGCATAATGTGTACAAGTATACAACTGGTTTGTTGCAATACAGGTTCTGACCTAGTGTAACACCAGGAGTTCACAATCATTTTGTAAATAAATTATCTAATCCTGAGTTTTTCGTGTTTTTTCCACTTTATTAAATTGCTGCACTGTTTTATTGTATACTTTCTATTTTCAAGTCTCGGTAAGGTATAAGTTTTTGCAGGAGGTCACAGGTTTTTGCAAAATTAAGGTTGTAGTGGAGGAAACAGAAAAATTACGTAGACCGTTTTTATACGTATCAGTGTCTTAAGACGAAGCTCGAAAATGCAAAAATATTTTTCATGATTTTGAAATAAGACAAAATTTTCGGTCGATTTTTTTTACTCCATATACCTAACACCCATTTTTTATGATGCCACACAAGGCGTCACAAGGAGCAACTTTCGTCCAGGACACCAATCCCGGAAACGCCTCCCGTGACCGCCAGGTCGGTGAAAAGTCTTTAGACACGATCGAATTTTTTACGCCGCAAAATAGGTTAGCGAGGAGCGCAGCGACGAGCGTGGTTTGTATGGTGGAAAAACCAACGCGAGGCGAGCGAGTGCAGCGAGCGGGGCCCCGGGAGCGGCCGCCGAAGCGCATATTTTATTTTTAAACACTATTATACTAATATTAACTAATATTTTTAGGTTAAGTTTTTCAATCTCAATTTTCTTATAAACTTGTGCACACCGGCGAAAAGTGGTACCTTAAGAGAATTTATAAAAGGTGTAGCTAAAACAATAATAACTAACAATAAAACACAATATACAGAAGTAAATAGGCTCATGCAATTATTTTCACCTACCCCTCCAACACCTCACTTTGCACTTGTCAACCGAGACCAGACTCTCATTATACTGTTTGGAAGCGAAGAGGCGCTCTGAGTCCCGCGTTAGATTTCGATCTAGCTATTGTGAAGAGGTCAAGATCAAGATCTTATAAAAAATCAATAGAAAAGGGTGATACTTACGACAATAAGGTTCTTTCTCTGTTGTCAACACGAAATAAGGTCCTTCAGCTCGTGGCCTTCGTCTGCTACCAGCCGCGCTAATACCCATCTCTGTACATGACGCTGACATGTCACACGATGCCACTATGCTCGCATTGACACTAAAATTGGATTTTACACTCAATTAATAAAAGTTAAGTCGACGCATCACAGCGCAACGAACTCAGTTTTACGCGCGGCTTATTTTGTACATATCTCTTTAGAAAAATGTGAGCGGGATGGACTACTATTAAAATCGATAAGGTAACCAAGGATAAGATAAGATAAACCAATATTCACATACCAGAAATATGAGAAAGTAGGATTTCTCAACAAAATCGGTATTTTGAAAAACACGAAAAGGACTTCGGCTTTTCTATGTTTTTACAAAAACAATTAGAATTATCAAATTCTAGTTAGTGTATTCTTAAAGTATGTGAAATTATCTATCTTTTAATGTCGAGAAATTTTTAAATTAGTAAATATATTAAGAGAACTCGAGTCGCAAACTTGGCTGAAATACGCGTGAAATTTAGGATTTTCAAGGCTTCATAAAACTTAGGTGTAACTGATTTTGGTTATTTTCTTTCCATGAGAAACTTTAGAAAAGCAATTTTTATTTCCTGTAAAACTGGAACATCTGATTTGTATGGGACAAAAATCATGAGGGCCACCTTAAGTATTGTTTCCACAATTTTTATATATATAATTCTTTTGTACGTTTGTATGTCACACATAAACATCTCCTAAATTGACCGATTTTGATGAAATTATTTTTTGTGTGAGTGGGTCCCTGGATGGTTTATATTCACAATTGTACCCGGTAAATGCTGGGCGGCAATCGGGTTCTAGGATTTTTTTATACGGGCGAGGCCAAGGGCGGAAAGCTAGTCGAGTTCTAATTTTTTTATTATACAAAAGAATAGAGACCGACCGACTCGTGGTCACACCGTTTTGTCACACTGATGCAACTACGATGATTTTTTTATTTTGCATTATCCGAACCACGCTCGTCGCTACGATTTTCACTAACCTTTATAGGTTAGCCGAACCTCACCGAACTTACAAATAAATTTATAATAGGTTAGCGAGGAGCGTGGTTAGTGTGATAACGATACCAGTGTGACAAAAACGGTGTGACCACGTGTCCATACTGTTATTTAGAAAAAATCTTCTATAGAACAATGTAAGTACTTATCGAACTTACCCCTCATATGTAAGATTCCATCGATGCGCTCGGAATGAACAATTACTTTGCAGCAATGACTCAGTAAACAGAACGTAAGCACGTCCATGGCTACATATAGCCTGTTGGAGTCCTGAAAAATGAAAAAAACACCATACCTTTAAAAGTGTTATAAAAAGTCTACTGCTGAATACTACAGCCGCTTATTGAATAAATATTGATGAATTATTTCCTGCATTTAGACATTTACAATTGTGCAATCATGTACCTTTGCAATCATGAGCAAATATGCAATTGCAAATCATATAAGTACATGATTATATAATCGTAGTGGAAATAACTGGCCTTTGAGACTGGCACATTATAAAAAGTATAGCCTCTGTCACTTCACTTCCCGGCCCTAGAACTATCTCTGTGCAAAAAATCACGTCGATCGGTTGCTCCGTTTTGTCATGAAAATGGACAAACAAAGAAAATACACTTCCGCATTTAGTATTAATATTTCAGTGTATGACTTACTTGCTACAGGCCACACTCGAGACCAAACCGAGCTTGTACCATTACGACAACCCGGCTGCTTCATACCTCCATTTGGATAAAAATCTGCATGACCTGAAAATATTTAATAATTAATACCTACTACTACTTAAATAAAATAATTAGGTATGGAATAAGAAGCATGAAAGTAAGATAAATGCAGTGGAAATGCAGTCTTTACGTAGAATGTGTGATATAAAGCGTCGATGTCATTAGAGAAGAATGCGGAGTAAAAGTTGATGTTGTGACTAAAATGAAGAAAAGTAGTTTACGCTGGTTTGGACACGTTGAAAGAATGAAGGATGAAAGATTGACTACAAAGGTTTATATGGCTGAAGTGAAAGGAAATGCTGGCAGAGGACGACCTAGTGTACTTTTATTGAACATATAAAATAAAATATTGATCGATGGTAATATTAAAAGTACACACAATCGCCGAGCATGTATTAAAGGTATTTGATGAATATAAAAGAATCGAAAGAGGTATGGCACAAATAGCATTCGATTGTCTGTAGGTACCTACCCTCTTGGGATAAAAGGCGTGATGATAATAGATAGATTAAACCTAAAATCGATTATTTATCTATTCATTCCATACAAGAGTTCTCAAAGAATTTAATTTAATTTATATTTAAAATAGATTTAGATCTAGATTTAATTTAAAACAGATAAAATGTATTAAAACAAGGTACATATCTACAAAAATCTAATCTGGGTCCCCTAGTAAAAAAAAAGATATCTTCTCTCTATCTTCATTCGGATCATGGATTATTCGGAACAAAATTGTAACAGAGAACATACCAGTCAGGTCAGGTAGACCGAACCCAACTTTTTTCAGAAGTCGTCCATTCGTATGTATAACGTCTACGAAGTCAGCATCGGATTCATCTAACTTTTCTGAACGATCGTTAGTACGGAAACATGGCTGAGCTGGATCCAAACCTGAAATAAAAAAATATCTGGGGATTATGAAGTAAGTTTTTTTTTCATTAATCTTTAATCATAAACATTTACACACAACAATTTTAAAAACCTTAAAATTAAACCTAAATATTAAAAATAAATACTTAAATAAACCATGTCCGCATGGAATAGTAGCAAGAATGCCAGCTGCATTTCCCCCCTGAACCGCGATGCTGCTGAGGAGGAGTTCGTCTTTAGCTGGGTACCCTGGGCTCTATTGTTGGGTTAATATTTCATCTATACTAATATTATAAAGAGGTAAAGTTTGTAAGTTTGGATGTAGGGGGTAATATTTGAAGCGACTGATCGGATTCTGAAAATTCTTTCGCTAATAGGAAGCTACATTATCCCTAAGCGAAGCCGGGGGCGGAAATGTAGTAGTATTTGATAAACTTAATTATTTTACCTGTTATTCGAGAAACTCTACCGAGATGAAACGAGACATAGGAACAGATGTGGGCTCCGAGACTATGCCCAATTAAATGGAAATCCTTTATTTTAGCATCAGTTTCCTGCATAAGCTGCCGGAAGAATCTATAAAGAAACATTCAATATATTAAAGCTGACCTTGAAAAGCAATATAATAACATCACAAACAAATAACATCTCTCCCCACTACAGACTTCTCAGTGCCACTCATGCAACGATCGAGGTAGCACGCGCGTTAGAGTGTGCGCGGGGCCATCGATATAACATCGACGCTTGACAAACTTGCACGTAAGTTTTGTTTCACTTACTTTTTCAAACTGCTTTAGTTTCTAAATTATTTAATGATTCATCTACTACGCAGTCTATATTTCATATTGTCTCAAATTATTTGGAGTGCTTTATTTTTAAAATATTTTTTTAAAACCGAAATGTTACCTTCAATGAACCACTTAATAGTCACTATGATAGGACCGGTCCAATTAAGGTAATTTAATCTACTTTTGTTCTTACTAACGAGTAATTTCTAGGTAATTTGATATTTAATTAATTTCAGAATGTCAAAGCGCGGCCCTTATTATACATGGAACGAGCAAAGTACAAGACCAACTTGGAAAATATACAACGTTATAAAATAATTAAACTTGACATGAAAGCAAAAACCAAACTTAAAAAAGAAGAAAAGAACAAGAAAAAAGCAGAAGTTAACAAAGAAGATAAGGAAATTAAAACTAAAAGGAATCAAAAAAATAATAAAAGCTCTAGAACCAAAGACGAGGACTGGTATTGTAAACTATGCCAATTTGCTACAATAGAAGGAATGATACAGTGTATGTCATGCCAGGATTGGGTTCATGAAGATTGCGCTGGGGTAAAAAAGGGGACGAAGATATATATATGTCCAACATGTAGAAAACGTTAAAATATGTTCTTTTTATAACAGACTTTACTTTTTAATCTTATTTTAAATGTCATTCTATTGTTGAACTTTCTCTTACTTTTTTTTAAATGGTTTTAAATTTTAATGTCATGTTTTGAGTAAAGGAGACGTACTTTTTTAGGTTAAAGATACTTGTTTTCGTTATTGGTATAAGTAGTATTATAATGTAATTTATTTAAATATTTCATAGCTTAGATTTTTGAAAATCAATGAGACTTGTTTTGTTATTTTTAGTTAGGTACTTATAAGTAGGACTTAACACCATTTAAATGTTTAATATATTTGTGGTACTATGATTGAACCATTATTTTATAAAAGTTACCATCATTGGACCTCGGTCCAATGATAGCAATTCTCTAGTCCAAACAAGGTGACATAAGTCCAATGAGTGGGACCATATAATTTTGTATTTTTCTTAAATATTTTTTTGTTACGTTTGTGTTTTTACCAAAAATGCCTTAACGAGCCCTACTATAATAAATACTTATTTGAATTACCTAATTTGTTTCATTATATTGACAAAATCTTATGAAATACGACAGTTTGAAGTTAGGTGGTTCAATGGTTGGTCCTTTACCCTAACTAGGCAGACAACGGGTTCGATCCCGGATCCCGGCCAGGTACCAATGGGACTTTTAAAATTAAAAGCTTATGTACATAATCCGACAACCACACTTTTCCATCTAAATATAGGTACCTCAACAGAACTGGCCACTCGTTAGATATAGCCTCAGAAAATACCATCGGCTCAAAAAGGGAGAACTTGGTCTTCCGCTGGGTACCTGGGGCCAAAATCTGGAAATACATTCTGAACAATATTCACGAAGAATTCTTGCGAATCTAATGAGGAAACTGGATGCCAGCATGCATCAAATTGATCAAATCAATTTTATTGAATGGTTTTACTGCAAAGTATTTTAGGCTGACTAACATCTGAAATACTATAGCAGTAGCCTTTTGAATTTTGGTTACACTGCCTCTGGTTATATCATGACTATTATTGTCATAATTACATATCATAAAACAAAGTCCCTAACCCAGTCTGTGTGTCTATCTGTCTGTGCCCATTTCACGCAAAAGCTACTAAACGGATTTTGTTGCGGTTTTTACTATAAGACAGGTTGATTCACCGGGAAGATTTACGAATATTAATTATGGACCAATCATGTTTAGGAGCTGAGCATTAATAGTATAAGTCAATCAAGTCGGGGAAATCTTAGCTCCAGCGAGTTGTCATGGCGTAATGTCTAATCCGTCAGAGATATTTTTTATTTATTTATAATAACAATAAAGTCCGCGGTAGCATATATCTATCTCTAATAAATAAGTAGTTAAAGTATTCAAGTTTTTGTAAACCCATATATGAAACAAACCAACAAACTGTACGATCTCAAAACTTCTCAACAGAACTATACTACTCTCTTATAGCATATCATGTAAATGTCGACAAATACTTGTTTACTGCTGGGTACCCTAGGGTACATGGTTCCCGGAAGACGTAAGGTAACTCGGTACTCGTGAAGGTAAAAAAGGTTACCCAGTGACATCAGATCCAACCCGTCTTGTGTTAGCAACTGCTCTCCAATACTTCCATGTGTTCCCACCCCGACTCCAATCTACAGCAATGACGTTCACATCGCCCTATAAACGAAATTAATTAATTAATCCCTGTGTACCATTTCCCAATTCCACTCATTGCCCAAATCTCAGTAATAGAGCGCTTGGGGTTGAAACCGGAGGTCCCAAAAAACTAATAGACTACTCTTTGTTCGGAGGGCATGTAAAGCGGCGTATTTCTAACATTTTTGATGTGTGGAACAGTGTGGTATAAAGTAGGGAGTAATTTTGAGAAATGGGGCGTAAGTGTATAACCGGAAATAAAGAAATTCAAATTCGAATATTCAAATGTTTAGAATTACCAGCTTCGGCTGTGGAAGTTTTTGGGAATAATAATTTCGTGGTTTCCGACTCTCCAGCCCCCTTAGACAATGTTCGAACGCTATTCTCTCGGAACGAAACTTATAACCGAATTATAATAATTATATGAAAAAATTGGAATAAGAAGCTCAATTTATAATAATAAATCCGAAAAACACGTGGTTGTCTTTCATTCGGTCCCATACATTTAAAGTTATCTATTCTACATTCTATTCTATTCGTTTAGTCGTACTGCATTGTTTTTTCTTTTTGCACAGATATAGGCAAAAAGAATGCCGATCCGTTGATCTGTTGTGGCGTGAAATAAAGAAAAACAAACAAAATCGCATTTATTTATTTACTAAATAGGACTAGGGTTCGAATTTTTGAGGTTCTTTCTTGCTTCTTCGCTCTGATAAATGAATGAATCAAACCGCTTTCTATTCAACTACAACTATATCAACTGTGAAGATCGTAATTGAAATATCAGGCTTAAATCCAGCTTAACCCAGAACCCTGTTTCCGTGCTTCAGACCATTAAAAAATTGTATTTTTTTTAGAATTACCCATTGTAGAAATGCGCGCGTCATATCGTTGACCCAAGATGCGTTGCTGTGACTCATGAAGCCGTGAATGATCACTATCGTCCTTCGCTTTGGGTCAAAATCAACCCATTGCAGACCAAATTGGTCACCAGGGTATACCTGTAAAAGATAAATAAACTTCGAGTCGGAAATCTCAGAAGAGATTTAATTAATTTTGAGAAAACTGAAAGTGCTTTTTTTTCTTCGCGGCTTGCCTTACAGCTCCCGAACCGTGTTACGATGCCAGGCTACCCAGCGGAAGACCAAGTCTCCCTCTTTTAGCCGATGGTATTTGTGAGGCTATACCTAACGAGTGGCCAAGTTCTGTTGAGGTATATTTACATGCAAAAGCCTCTAAGTGTGGTTTGTCGGATTATGTACATTAGTTTTTAATTATAAGAAACCCATTGGTACATGGCCGTCATAAGACGGAATTTTTGTATGAGCTCAAGTACATAGGGATGAAAGTTAATATGGGCTCCACGGGTGAAGCCGGGGCGAAAAGCTAGTAGATAATAAATAAGTATATTGTATTACATATATAGGCTAGAAGGTTATCTGCGATATAGTGACATTTGATACATCACAAATATGGCATTACGGAAAATTATAGCAACACGGAAAATTAGTCACTCAGATGAGTCAGATTCTAAAAATAAGGACCACTTTCGTCTTTCAGCTCATACAACTTAGAAAATCCTAGATTTAGCTAGCAGTTTACCTGTGCCCTAACTGGTTGTTTCCGTGAAGAGAAATAGAAGTGCACATTTATACTATCCGACGTATCTGGCTTCATATTAAATATCCAAGGTAGTTGCTGTGTTAGAGACCCCAAGCCGAAACAATCCACTTCTGTAGGCACTGGAGGTCCGTCTGTCTGACCCTAAAATTAAATAAAATGTTAAAAAAACTTGTTATACATACAAGCAAACACTTTATGGCGTTAATACCTTAAGGTGTGACCAGTAACACGGTAATGGTTTTTCATTATTATATGGACAGACATGGAATGGAACTTTAAGGTTTCTGTGAAGACTTTTGCTTACGGAACTCTAAAAATCTACTTTACCTCATCAAAATCAGCAAATTCAAAGCCATTTCTGTTTTTGTTTAGTACATCTGCTGGTGGTATAGTCTTGTTCTCCAATTTGAAGAACTCATTTAAATCTTCCGGGCTTATGTGATTTTCCACTGAAAGAAAAATATAAGTTTGTTTATATAAATAAAAAAATGTGAACCACATCATGCGGTGGAGAAGTCGATTGACTTGGAAATCACGGTGTCGCACTAGAAGTGAAGGCCGCTTCTACCACCAGGCCACAATCAACGACTCAATCTCGATACCGGCCATTTTTGAACCATGCGGTTCTGAAGACGGCAAGCCACCGAAGGCCAGCCAGCCAATAACTGTGGTGCCATGGAAATTAGGACAGTCGATGTTATGAGACGCATCGTCCATTGGCACAAAGCAGAAAAGGCGGAGTGGAATCAACTGAAACTGTTAAAAGCCGAAAAATATGATGTCATCAGTAGAGACCATAATATTTGTGCCTTTTGCAGTAGAGACTTTAGGTCCGTGGGATTCAGAGACAAAATCATTTTACAATGAATTGTCTCTAAGGCCAATTGACTCCTTATGTGACCTTCGCGCTGACAGCTATTTTATATTATATTTCTTTCTTCACGGGTTGCCTTACAGCTCCCGAAACCGTGTTACGGTTCAGGGTACCCAGCGGAAGACCAAGTCTCCCTCGTTTAGCCGATGGTGTTTGTGAGGTTATACCTAACGAGTGGCCAGTTCTGTTGAGGTATATTTAGATGGAAAATCCTCTAAGTGTGGTTTGCTGGATTATGTACATAAAACCCCCATTGGTACATGGGCGGGATCCGGGATCGAACCTGTGGTCTGTCTAGTTAATACCAGACGTCTTAACCACTTGGCCACCTACAAAAAACTTAATACACGCAAATGTCTAGTTATGTAGATACATTTGATTTTCTTTTCAATTCTACTTGGTTATATCTTTTTGTTATGACTTATATACTTGTTTTAAATTAAGTATATGGGGTTCAAATGCCAAAAAGTCCTCAACTGATCATCTTTTCTGGTGACAAGAGGGCTGGCTCCTTCCTCGCTCAATGAATCAGCATCGCGATTCAGCGGGGAAATGCAGCCAGTATTCTTGCCACTATTCCACGCGAACCTTGTTTATTTAGTTATTTTTAATGTTTAGATTGGATTTAAGGTTTTATATTGTTATGTGTAAAAAAAATTGTAATCAATGTCAGAAGTTTAGCTAATTTTTGTATTTTTACTCGGATCAACTTATTATAACGATTGTTCATATTTAACCCAATTTCTGAACAATTATCAATAGCAAAAGACTATTTTTTTAATTATTAAATAACATAGTTTACATAATTAGCATTGCGTGTTAATTTGTCTTGAGAACTACTTATAATAAAATTAAAAAGGTCATTGATTAAGTATTAATTGATTGCCCTTGATATGAAAGAGCAAACATTATAATTGCTGTTAATTATCCAGTATTTCTAATTACACAGAAAGTAAACTTATCGCGTTTTCTATGAATGCCGTTCGTCGTCTAGGGACTAGTGATTGGCGAATCCGTTAACAAGCAGTTAAGTAACTTATATTATGATCTGCTGAGGATAGGTGACCGCTTTGTACTAAAACTTCGATCTGCGGAGCTTGCCTCAGTAAAATCTCATACTCATTTCATCTTGTACTTTTTGAGAATTCAACCAAAAGCTCTGCTATTATAAGGATTTTTTTAAGCAAAACGTGAAAATCATTTATGTTTCTAATCGATGAGAAAGCATCTCTGTATTGAATGTGACGATTATATTCTCGTTGTAATACTTGCAATAGCTGTCTGGTTCTATTATTCAATACCAACCGGTGGTAGAGTCATTTGCTTGTCTCATAATAATAAAATCCACACATATATAAGTATGAACGAATTAAGAAGATTCTGTTGGTTTAATACTGGCCACTCATATATATTTTTATTTTTAATGTTTCTCCTACAGTGTCGATACGTTAATAAAAGATATGTTTATATTAATATCGCCTTATTAATTACTATAAAACTAATAGGTTATGGGCCCAGCACGCTTCCACTGCTTTTTTTTTCTGTGAAAACACTGTAGTTATGATATATACCTACACTCTTTATAGTGGGCAAAAAATTAAGGAAACGTTTTTATTTTATTTTTTTGCCAAAATGTAAGTTTCATAATTTCGGTCGACTATCAAAAGTTGGTGCGATCGATATTTGAATTTTTGATATTTTCACGCCAGCTCTTGTTGACCAATCTACGAATAAATCGATTCAAAAATTCGTCTTTTTAATTTGGTCAATTTTGTAAGTTTTTTTACAAACCAGTTAGGTATTATCACATATTGATATCACATTGAAACATTTCGTGCAGTTTCCAAGAAAATTTAATTTCAGAGATATGGCACGATCAGCCGATCATTATATGCGATGTTATGACGGCCATTGACGGTCCTTATTCTTAGTAGTATTAATTATACCCCACTGAGATACAGCGTTATTATGTAAAATCCTATCATATTTTGTTCGAATTGTTTACAATAAATCCTATTTCCAAGTAGGTATCTTTAACATAGTATGAACTCACTCATACACGAGATAAACAGTTTATCTTACGGAAACTAATATTTACTCTATTTCTGATCTCTCTGGGAATATTTGGATCAACAATTTAATCGATCCCAGATTTCCCAGGAAAATGTTTTCCATAATATCACGGACTTCATGTCTTGCAGTGTGGTCAGAGGTTTAGTACGCATGCCACTTACCTATTTATTAATTTATTCTACCATGGAGTAAGACGTAGGTATAATAATTCCACGCGTTCTCCGTATTAAAGAATCTTGAATGGAGTCAATTAACATGGAATTGTAAATAATTTTCCTTGCTTTGGAATGTGACGCATATTGCAAATTGCAAAAGCTCTTTGGCTTATACCTTGGAAAATCCAATGGTGAACAGTTTACACTACAACAATTACTTGCATGATCCTTTTTCATAAGGATGACCCCGAATATTTTTTCTGATGCTCATTGACTGCAGTTGCCATAACAACGCCCCAGGTACAAAATGGTACGATAAAACTACCATGACCTAGCACAATTGATAGCAACGTATTTTTAGCAGTCCTTCCTACATTTTTATATTTGGTAAACATATTTCAGTACTTAACTAACATAGATTCAACATGTGTGTGCATATTGTTAAAATATTTGTGAAAAAATAATAATGATGGCGTTAATAGAGCTATTAGCTAAGTAATGGTAAGTGTTTTGAACTTCAACTCTGTGTAATCATAGATAACGAAATCATTGTGTTGTGTGTCGGTATCATAAGGTAACTAGAACTAAAAATGATTATTAATGGCACAATGCCCGGTCCTTTGTAAGGCTTGCATGTAGACATAGGTCCAACACGAGGCCCTTTAGAGTCTTTAATCTAAAGTGTTGTGACAAGGCACTCACAGACAGGCCCGTCAGGTCCCTGGATTATTGCAGAAATAAAATTAATTTAAAATCGGGCTTTTGTTTTGTGGTGTTAATTGGATCGCTTTATTGGTTGAGGATACAGTAAAATTGGCAGGTATTATGGCTTCCCTAAAACAACCACCTTTTTTTAAGCTTTTCTGCCAGGCAGTAAGTCAGTCGAAATTGGTGTTATTATTATTATTGTATCATTAAATATATTATAATTTTATGCAGATTATTATTATGAGAAAGAATAGAAAAGCAAATAACAAATGAAATATATGTATAATAATATAAGTAGGTAATAAAATATATGATTAGGTAGGTACGTACTCCTGATAAAAAAAATTGTCACACCCCACAAGACGTTTGGAAGAAATCGTTTAGAACCAAATAAGTATGTGTTAATGTTAATAAAGTGCTGTGTTATTGTTGACAGAAAAAATGTTAATAAATATCTACTTTAAAAAGAGCATAACAGTTACAAAATAAAAATTATGTAATATATTTGTACTTACAATCATCGGTGCTCATCCAAAATCTATCAGCAAACACATGATTCACGACAACGGCAAACAACAACAGTGTCCAATGCATCGTCACGATGTTATAAAAAATATTTAACAAAATATATAATAGGTACTGGTATTTTCGTTATCAAGTTCTTTGGTACACAATTAAATATCTACTTTATACTTTATATATATAGCAATTTGTTCCTTCCAACTTCCTTAAAATTATCAAATGGTAAATCCCTGTAAATTTTCCAAAATATTAAACAAAAACGAGGAAAATCATATTAATCATAATTTAATAAGCAGCCAAATATTGCCTTTATATTTACGATTATATTGTTAAATTAAAGTAGAATTTGCTCTTCACTTTCTAATTTAAATATCTACACATAAAATAGCCTTTTTTATTTTTAAATGCACTGGCGGCTGGCAGCTTTGAATTTTAATAAATTAATTTAATAATGTAATTACGTATTTTAAATATACGCGCCGCCGCGGAGATCCACAGGAAGCGTACGTGATGCCGTCAAAAGAGATAAGTACGGTCTGTTAATTTCATATTCAATTATCTTATCATAATTGCGGCAGTTACGGTTTATACAGACTAGCCATAGGTTAGAATATGCCATTACAGAATGGCATAACAAAAAGTACTGCAAAATTATTAAACTGTGACAATACAACACAAGATTCGACTGTATAAAATTTTCGAAATTTACTGTTCCCTCTAAGAAAAAATATTCAATGTGATAGATAGAAAACATCGATAGATATATAACATTGTAAGTACCTACAACTTTCTACGATATGCCGTTAAAGTAGCCCACGCACGGTCCGGTATCTCACCGAAAAGTTTCGGCCAGCCGTATGATCGAGATTGAACACAGGCCACACATTAGCGATGTAAATCATACGATTTAGATCACATGAATTCACTCACTCACACAGACACAATATTCGATTAAACTATCAGCGGTGGATGTGGGTGTGTGACAGATCGTTCCGGCCATCGAATACAACGACAAATACAACGATTTGAAAACGGATGGCGGACCGCGCGTACAAGAATTGGACGAGTCTGTGGTCGATTTCGGTTGACCGTATGGCGGTGCGCCGGAGATTGGACGAATGAGTGGGCACCTTTAATCTGCCTATAGCCATAGAGACCAACTCAGTTATTATTTCACGTGCGACAAAATTATGACAACTATATTGTCCTAGGTGTAACATCGATGTCAATAATGACCTCAAAACCCTAGAATTAGACCCACTGACGACCCGGAATCGAAGACGAATCGAGCTGGCGAAAATCGATTAGAAGAGCCGACCGCAACTATACATGGTTATGGCCGGAGAAATAAGATGAAGGTGTATCATCGAGAACTGTCAGTATGGGGAACTCTGAAACTAAGGAGATAGAGAATATAGTACATTTTGATATAAGTGCGGAAAGTATGTCATTAGCTGGTCATTATATAAGTTTTTCAGAATTTATTGTTTCAAAGATAAATCCAAAATAATATTTAAATTTTGAAGCACGTTTAAATGCTGCATTTCCATTTTCAGAAACAGATCAAAGTTTTATAATATAATAAGGGTACAAGGTCATGTGTCGAACTGGCGACACTGTTTGGCGACACGACACACTTTAAAGAAGAGAAAAGAAGCGGATGTTAAATAATTATAATTCAATTACAATGGAATTTACACAGTGTTTAATTTACACGTGGAATTTAATACTGTAAATATAGACGCAACATACGCATATGTAATTGGTGAACCCGACGTGATCAATTCATCAAACGTCAAAAGTTATTACTTTTTTTACAATTTGTACTACACTGCATATAAAATGTTAATGTAGGTAGACTACTCTGTAAATTTGATAGTGTTAATTTAAACAGAGAAGAAATAAATAAATTGTAAATAATAAGTGAATAAAAATATTAATTTTATGTTTATAAAATTTTTAGAAAATTTGTTCCGGTGTTCGTTTTGTATTTTCTACCTCTACAATTTGTATGAAAAAGTACCTAATCATTAAATTTTGCTAAATTCTGCCGTCACGATTATTTTCTTTCCATACAATACAATTGATCCTTACGTAAACTGGACCGATTAAAGTAAAATAATTACGCACATGATCAAATAACAAAGTGTACCAACTTTAGTTTCAGACAATAATAGCCTTTTTAAAAAAAGTGTAGGTACCGACTTGAAAAATTATGCATCGAAAAGTGTGCTTTCCGAAAGCAAATGCACAAGTCACTATAAAAACCCAAATTACTTCAAGTGTGCCTATAACATTTGAAGAGTTCTCGATTTCCCCAGGATCCCATCATCAAATCCTGCCATGATGACCATGGGACCACCTGGAAAGTATACCCTTTCGAACAAGAAAAAAATTCAAGTAATTGGGGAACACTTAGGTACATAAAAAAAGATTCCGACGAATTGAGAACCTCCTCCTCCTTTTTTGAAGTCGGATAAAAAGAGCTGAAGTCAACAGAAAAAATGGCATTGGCCGTTGAAAGTTTGAAAACCTGAGAAGCCTCCTGTGGTAAAGTAGAAAAAATAGAAAATAAGAAAACTTCAAAAGTAAGTAGGTAGGTAGTGGAAGAGAATGAAAGTTTGAAACCGAAACCTTGGACAGATTGGACTACCTACTGCTACTCGCATATTTTCTTGTTCTACAGCTTTGTTCTACAGTAGGTATAAACAAATAGCCAGCTCATACAGGTCGTAGCCGATTTATGTAAAAATTTACGCTAATATGTTTATTTTCTTAGGCTAAGTAGTTTTATATTGTTTGTAGGAAATTTTGAAATGAACCTTATCTGTTATCTGTAGTGTTATCAAATTAATGAGCTGGTTTACAATGTTTCAATGAAATTGTATCCATTAATAAATTAATAGTAATAAGTGCATTATTGTGTCCATTATCATATCTTATTTATAATATTGTGTCCAGCGACGGCAATTATTTTATGAATTACTATAAAATTAGGTACCTATTAATACTGAAAAAATGTTAAGGAGAAAGCAAGGTAGGTCCTATCTAAAATCTTACTTTTTAGTTTTAATCGTATATACGCATTCGTACTTTACATTTTTAACCGGTCCATCTTGATATAGCTATCGAGTGCGTCCAGTTGGACGTGTACAAGCGGTAGAAAGTAGAGAGTAGTATTAGTATATACCTTGTGTTTGTGTACTGTACAAGCGAGCACGCTGTCTATACCACAGAGTACCTTTTTGTCTATACCTTTTAGCGCCTTCTAGGACTGTAACGCAATATTATCACATAGCACAACTCACCTACCCGCTTTTCTTTCTACACTAAACAGACCTCGGGGGGTAGTTGCCCCTCGTGTATCTTACCAAACGGGGCACGTCATCTTTTGGAATGCCATTATTGGACAAATCTAAAAACTGAGCTATAAATACATCTACCTCTCAAAATTAATGGCAAAAAATCAAATGCAATAAGTATAGGTACTTACTAATAAATACTTTTCTACAATTTATAATAAATTCTAAACATTGCCTTAATAAAAAAACTTAAGCAAATAATAATTATTATTATTTAAATTAAAACATTTTAAATTACTTTTCTAAAATATATATATGTATTTTAAAATAATATGGCTCTAAGATGTTGTTACCATGACCTCCCTTTAAAAGTTGAAAATGCTAGCACGCCATTGGACCGCCATTTGAATGGACCGTTCAAAAAGTCAGTCAACAGCAATTCAAGTTTCAAACGTAATCCGTTGCTTTTACTCATTGTCGTTTTGTGCACGATCTTGTATATTAATTTAATCTTTTAACATTTTTAGCCACACTTATATAAATTAGTTTAATATGACTTCGACAAAGACCGACGAGAAGAAAGAAATACCGGAAATTATTCATGATCCCCAAAGAAGTTGCAAATATCAGAGGTTAAGATTCTTTGGAAAGGTAATATCAATATCTATTTATTTATTATTCCTGTAATGATACATTTAAATGTTATATGCTAATTTAGATGTATTATAAACTATTTGTAGGTAATTATGTATGTATTTATGTCCTCCCTTAGTCTCTAGAAGAAGGTATTTCGTACGATTGTTTTATGGTCTAAACAACCTGATTATGCTTCTTTATGCCTCCGTTTTTAATATATAAATTACCATCAACATTGTGTTCAACACTCTTGTTGTTTATAATACCCACTTCGTAATATAATCTATAATAGACGCCATAATTGATTTCCTACCTTATAATCCCTTTATTTTAACCTATAATATAGTCAATAATTGTGGTACAAAATAATAATAATGAACAGATGTTCCTAAAAACTTCACGCCCCTTTCCCATAGAAGTAAACAAAGAGAGTGGAAAACTGATACCCTTGATCTTAGGTACTTCTCTTGTTGTATGTAATAATTATAGAACTTTTTAATTCATATTGTAGCTAAAATTGTTTATACTTTCATTCTAGGGTGGGTTTGCAAAATGCTACGAAATACAAGACCTGGTCAATGGTCAGATATATGCTGGAAAAATTGTGTCAAAAAAACTCATGACGAAACCTAGCCAGAAGGAAAAGATGGCTCAGGAGATAACAATACATAGATCACTACAACACAAACATGTTGTGGGCTTTCATAGTTACTTTGAAGATACTATGAATATTTATATTGTTTTGGAGCTGTGTAAGAAAAGAGTATGTATTACAACTTTTTTAGTGTCCACATGCACTTAACTAGGAGTCGCTACCTCTAATAGAAGCTGATATCCCTGCACAGGTTCTTATAAAACCTTGGATAAGATCTTGGAACTGCATAACCAATTTTCATCAAACATAGCAACTAATATGTTTGGGAGGTATGATGCCACATAGACTTATAATACCAATTTTTTTCGCTTAATTTAACAACCGGTTTTTGTGTATACTGCTGTCTTGCTGCTTTCCGCCCCCACCTTTGCCCATGGATATTTTTTAACAAAATAAAATATAGCCTATAGCAGTGGTTCCCAAAGTTGTCTGGGCTATGACCCATCTAATACAAGTTTACAAACTCGGGACCCACCTCTAGGAAATTTAACTGTTACCAATATGAATATAGGACTTTTCAAATAACAAACAAAGTTTTAATACAATTTTTTATTACTTAATTAAATAAAACAAAAGACGTCTCGCTCGGAACCCTTCAGATTCACGAAATGCGTTCGCTCGCCTCCCGCACTTGTGATCCGTCCGGCGTCAGTCGCCTGCCGCCCGGCCTTTGGCTCGGTTGGTTGGTGTGTCGTTCTACAGGCAGGGCCCACTCAATATTCGCTCTGAACCCACTGGTGGGTCCCAACCCATAGTTTGGGAAACCCTGGCCTATAGAATTCAGGGATAATTTCAGGATCGGATCACTATTTACAGAGATTACACCCTACATCCAAACTTACAAACTTTACATCTTTATTTTATTAGTATAGTTCAAGTAGAACCTTAAACTCTGAAATGTAGAGACTTGGAACCTGCCATTCCTGCCAAGTATCCACATTTCCATAATGCATCATAATCTGAAAATGAAATAAGCTTGTATGAAACACATGGCAACACTTCTTCAGGACACTATCACTTATACTAATAATTCTTTTTGTCCAATATTTCAGTCTATGATGGAGCTCCACAAACGTCGTAAAGCGATCACGGAGCCCGAAACGCGTTTTTACATGCACCAAATCCTCCTCGGTGTCCAGTACTTGCATAGCAAAAGAATAATTCACCGGGATCTCAAACTTGGGAATTTGTTCCTTGACGATGATCTCCGAGTCAAGATTGGTGATTTTGGCCTGGCTGCTAAAATTGAATATGAAGGTTTGTGCTCTCGAAAAAAATTCCTTGCTACTAATTAGGTAGTCTCAAAAAATACAGTCTGCTAAATGAGGAATACTTGTCTTCCACTAGGCACCCAGGGCATGGAAACCTGGCTGTAAAACACCCTTTATACTTGACATTATTAAAATGTTTTTGTGTGTTTTTTACTGTTATAATTTTATAAGGCCTATAAAATTTATAAAATAACTTATTTATGTGACTTTCAGGGTGGTTGGTGGTGGGACAAAAATATCTTTTATGTTTTTTTATTCGTCACGGTTGTCTTACAGCTCTCTAACTAAACCATGTTACGGTCCCAGTGGTATTAGGGAGGCTATACCTAACAAGTGGCCAGTTAGAAAAGCATCTAAGTGTGGTTTGTCAGATCATGTACCTATATAAGTTTTTAATTTTAAAAAGCCATTGGTACATGGCCAGGATCTGGGATCAAACCTTCTAAATATTTTGTTTTACAATAAAAAACTTTCTTTGTGTTGTTATTGATGTTATCCAGCTCATTGTATTCTGTATTATATTTATTAGACTAGCGACTTAGCATTTTCCTCCTTTTCTTAAATATACAAGTATCCATATTAGGTTTTACTTGACTATTTTACAGGTGAACGTAAGCAGACTCTGTGCGGAACACCTAACTACATTGCCCCGGAGATTTTGACGAAGAAGGGACATTCCTTCGAAGTGGACATTTGGAGTTTGGGTTGTATCATGTACACCCTGCTGGTGGGGAAGCCACCGTTTGAAACATCCACCCTTAAAGATACTTACAAGAGAATCAAACAATGTGAATACAGGTAAAATCTTAGTATAAGACGGTTAACAAAAACTGGCATGAAATATTCAAATATTGAATGTGGCACCTCTTATAAATTTAAGTATTAAAGCTGGCACTCCTACTTATACCCTACAGTCCGTTTTTCTTGTCTTATTTGGTACAAACAAACTTTGCTTATATTTTTTAAATACTAGCGACCCCACAATTAATTAACAAATATCATCATACATAAATTACACCCAATAATATACAATAGGAAGGCCTAGATAATCACTCTTTCTATTGGTGATAACTGTATGAGAATCCGTAAAGTAGTTTCGGAGATTAGCCCGAACAAGCACAAACTCAGCGCGGCGGGGGACAGTAATTTATATTTTGTAGTGAAGTTGTAATTTAAAATTCTTAAAGAACGTTATATTAACAATTTTCCATAATAATTAACCTATTTTACAAGGTATGCAAAACTATACATTTTTTAAACTGTTATTTAAAAAGAGTTTTGTTTACCAAATAAGATAAGTTTAAAAAATGCACTTAGTTGGGCTTGTTGTGGCGGGACTATGACCACAAGACGCCGTACTATTTTAAGAGTAACTAGTTGTGTCTATGGCCATTGTCCATGCTAGAATAGAATGCATTGAGCGTCTTCTGGCGTCTTCTTGGTTAAAAGGGGGTTCTGGGAATTATTTTTTTAGCTGAGGCATTAAATAGTCATAAACTAATTTTAAAAGTCTGTTTTCTTTTCTTTTTATTAACAATATAAAAATAAGACTACGGGAAACGCTACCGAAAATAATTATTTTTCACGAATACGCAATGTTTTCGTGTCATTGATCTCGAGCGTTAAACGCCTTTCATTGCTTGTTACGATATATCAATTCTTTAATATTTAAAGCTATGTTACAGTAATTTATTAATGGAATTACTATTGACTTCTTTTTCGGGAGCGTTCCCATCCATCCCACTCATGACTTTATTCACGTTTTTCAACTTTACCTTTTTTTTAATAGGTATATATTTATTTATATTATGTATCTGAATTGTTTTTTAAGTGATCGAGTGTTCCTAGCCACATTACTGTGTTGCTCTGGTGCTTGGACTAAGTTCGGTAGTAGATACGCGACCGCTCTAACTAGCGAGAACATCGTTAGAAATAAAATCAGGTGGTTATTACACATAGTATGGTGAAGGTGTCATTGTATGCTATATTCATGTCTAAAGCATGTATGTATATGTATTTGCTTATATATATGTACTTAACATATATTCTTTGATTATATGTCTATAGATATAGCGAAGCTTATTGTATTGCTCTACCCGCCATACAATGTCAATGTCCATACAAATAAAAATTGGGAGGTTTGCTGCAAGTTGTTTCTTACGCAACGTTCTATCTAAAGACAAGTGTACATAATCAAAGCGTAAAATGTACGGCCAAGGACGGAGAAAAGTGTGACATCTAACAGTTAGTTACTGAGAAATAAGTCTAGATATATAACTTTTTATAAAGTGCCCTTTACACTATGCCATTTATCGCGTGCTGCCGAAAAAGTATGGTAGTCAGGGTGCGATCTGTGTTTACATCATGCAATTTCCGCATGGTGTAAAAGGATCTTTACTTTACTTTATACTTTTATTTATTTCTTATAGACTTATCCGACTGTCAGATGGCACCCTTTCCTCTGCCCTTGGCCGTAAACAGGATCTAGCACAAGTAACTTTCGTTATCGTGTCGAGAAAATAATCGAGTGTATGGAAATACAGACTGTTCCTTGCTTACGATAGCAACTAGTCATCATTGGCGACACTATAATGCAAAAAACTCGTTCTAGCCCCCACAAGTCTGTTGACACAGCTGACATAAATGCCAGCTCTTGGTAATCGACGATAAATATTGCTGATATTCTACTGTTTTAACTTAATTAATCATTTGTCAAACTAGAAAAGCAATAACAACGCTGCCTATGTATTGTAAAGCTAGTTTGAGGAATTATTTTTATGTTAAGTTAGAACTTAACATAATAAATAATACCAGGGATAAATAGTCGCATTTTATTTGCTTTAGTATTGTTTAACAGTCTATTGTGATAAGATCAATGCCAAATATTGCTGTGAGTGCAAACATTTTAGTCAAAGATTTAAATCGGTAGATGTGCCCTAACAATAAAGAGCGCACGAATAAAAATGTTCACGCCGAAACTGTGCGTGTACTTATTACGCACAGATTGAAACTGTAAAATGCGTGCGAGTAATAGAGACAACCATGCTTTTTGAGCACATGTTTTGTTTAGCGAGGGCTTAACAACCAATTTAAATATTTAATTTTAGCATACAAAAAATAGACAAAACTCTAATAATTAATACCGTTTTTTGATTGGCGCAGTAAAAATAGAATGAGTCTGATTATAGTTAACAGTGGTCTCTCTAGTCTGAAGTTATGAACGCAGTTGTCTAAAGGGCCCCTTGGTTTGTTCTCAAAGCGATACTCACAGACGTGCTATGTCATAATTGGCGGCTTAAGTTCTTCGTCTTATCCGTGGACACCGTCCACATTAAAAATATTTACGACCACTATTTTTATTTTATTTTTTTTCAGAATACCCTCGTCCCTGCGCAAGCCCGCCGCCTCCATGATAGTGCTCCAGCTGCAGTCCAACCCGGCGCGGCGGCCGTCCGTCGACAAGTTGCTGCAGCACGAGTTCTTCTCGTCCGGTATCCTGCCAGCGTCGCTGCCCGTGTCCTGTCTCACTACAGCGCCGCGCACTGACCAGCTGGAGGGGATGGCTGTGGGGCGGCGGCCGCTTAACGAAGTTAATGGCGGTGAGATTGGTTTTTTTGTCCTTTAGACAGGCCTGTCTCACGAATATTTAACTACCCTCCGCTCTTCCAACAGTCTCGGTTAGAAAAGTGTATAGCCCGAAACAATACACTGCCGATTGAGCCTTATGTGAGTGCAATTCGACTCGTATACCTTGCATGCGTCCATGTTATCATATTGTAGGTATATTTTCTTGGATTTCGGAACATTTTTTTATTACACAAAAAAACAGCAATTTTAGCAATTTTTTTGTTTCTTGTTACAAATTTTGCTGTCTTACCTTACCTTAACTTTTTTTATATAAAACAACCTACTATGGTCCGTCTGGAATAATGCAATTTTATAACAGTGAAATAATTTTTCAATTCGGTCCAGCAGTTTATTATTTTTGCTTACAATCAAACAAACTTGCACTCTTTCTTTATAATATGTAGTATAGCTATATGTCGTTTAACAAAAGCTGGCATTTCTTTTTTTGACAGACAGTCCCGGGTTCGAATCATTTATTTGTCTTTAGTTGACATTGTCATTTATCATAAGACAAAGAAATTAATATGTATCTATCAGACATATCCACGTAAAGAGGGAGACTTGGTCTTCCGCTGGGTACCCTGGAACCGTAACACGGTTGCGGGAGCTGTAAGACAACCCGTGAAGAAAAAAAAAATCCACATAAAATAAAGGCAATTTCTTAAAGTTCAATTGTCATATTTTCAGATCATATTATGGCGGTGGACTCGCCAGTGAAACGCGAGCCGATAGAGCCGCGCGGCGTCGAGCCTGTGTCGCATAGACAGAATCTGCTCGCTCTCAGAGACCAGTTGACTAGATTGCTGGCCATCAAGGTATACCTATATTAAAAATAAAATTATTAGAACTTGTGTACATAAACTGACAAACTGTGCAAAAGGCTATATCAACACGTCGGGCCACTGCTTAAAAATACTGCTCAATGAGAGAATGAGATATTTTCAACTTCAACTATATATATCTGTGCAAAAAATTGCGTTGACTTGTTTTGACATGAAAAAAGGACAAGCACACTTTCACATTTATAATATTAGTATAGATGTTCGAATCCATTTGCGGGCAATGGTATTGTATTCGATTGCTAATCCCAAACACTGAGGATCAGGCAGAAGTAATCTAATGACATTTGCTACGATCTTTCGCTTCTTTTATATTCATCATATCTTTCATATATGCTCGGCGATTGTGTGTACTTTTAATATTGCCATCGATCAATACATTTTTATATGTTCAATAAAAGTACACCTAGGTCGTCCTCTGCCAGCATTTCCGTTCACTTCAGGCATATAAACCATTTTAGTGAATCTTTCATCCTTCATTCTTTCAACGTGTCCAAACCAGCGTAAACTACTTTTCTTCATTTTAGTCACAACATCATCTTTCACTCCGCATTTTTCTCTAATGACGTCGTTCCGAATGCGGTCAATACGCTTTATATCACACATTCTACGTAAAGACCGCATTTCCACGGCATTTATTTTACTTTCATGCTTCTTATTCCATACCCAAGTCTCGCTTCCATATGGATGGAATTAAATAGCATTCATTATGTATATTAATTTTACTTTTAGTTGTAAGTTGTGTATTTCTGCATACATTGTTTAGTCCACCTTGCTTCCCACTTTCAATTTCCTTGTCTATCTTTTAGTATATCATTGTAGTCATGATGAGTTGTATTACAATAAAGTCTTGCTAGCTTACATAGAGCTGTTTATAACTATTACACGTGCATTTTCTAGTTGTCGTGCCGTCCCGAGTGCCTCACGGACGAGCTGAGCGACCCGGCCGCCCAGCCTCTCGTCTGGATCGGCAAGTGGGTGGACTACAGCGACAAGTACGGGTTCGGGTACCAGCTGTGCGACGAGAGTGTCGGGGTCATGTTCAATGACACCACCAAGCTTATCATGCTCGCCAATGGAGTGTGAGTTATATTGATAAATTAGCTTTGTTAAACGTGGAAATAGATTAATGAATAGTATAATAAGACCATCTAGCGCGCGTCTAAAGATGTTTTCACTTTGAAAAACCGAGAATTGCCAGCCAAAAATGCCCGACCCAGGCATACGTGGAAACCAGTACACATTCTTGGGCTGGGCAATCCATGGTCGGCATTTGTGCCGAGAGCATGTCATGGCGAGAACTCGTGAGATTTTCCCCTACTAAAAATCGGTCAACGCGCCTAAAGAAGTTTTAACTTCAAAAAATGCGTGGCTGCAATATATTTGAAGCTCGTCCCGTTTTCCGGAATAAAAGTAGCCCAGCAAACAAACTGATTCTGATGCGTTGTAATTCCCTCTGTGTACTTTTTAATTTTGTTTTGGCTAAAAACGTCGATCCGTTGCTCCTTTCGCATATGATGTAAATATGCATCATCTTAAAATCAGCTGTTATTTTGATATTTTCCAGTAACGTACACTACATCACTCGACAAGGACAGGAGCAGTACATGACCATGGTGGAGTACCCCGCCGAGTTAGAGAAGAAGATGAAACTTCTCACCTACTTCAGGCGGTATATGAGCGAGCATCTTATGAAAGCTGGTGAGTCATATAGTAATATATACCCAACTTTGTTCATGTGTATGAAACTCCATCCACACGCTCCGTTCTCATACAACCTTTGGTCCTTCAAGCGAAACGTGAAAAACTCCATCTCTCGTGTCTGCAGACCGGCCACGGAGCCATTGCGGATTTGCGACATCATGCAGCATTGTTTGCTCTCACTCATAGACTTGCCACTTGCTTAACACATGTGCAGCATGCCGACCGAAGCGTGTTTTTGCTCGTATGGATGAAACTTGAATCTATGTCAAGTCTATCTCTGTAATAATTAGTTTTATTAAATTGTTTATCGAAACTTCCGCATTCACATTTAATATTGTCCCCCAGCTGAAGACATACAGCCATCCTCACTTAACCAACGATATTTTATTAAGGTTAACCTAAGATTATTTAGAGATCAAAGCGGTCACCCACTTAACCTTGTTGTTATGTTACAGGTGCGTCAGTGACAGTACGCGACAGTGACGGACTGAGTCGAGTGCCCCACTTGCACCAGTGGTTCAGGACCACACTTGCCGTCATTATGTATCTTACAAATGGAACTTTACAGGTATGTAATAAAATAATATATATTATATTATAACGCCCTTCACGCCCCAGCTTAGATCGTGGAATTATGATGACTGTTCACCGGATCCTATTGATACAGCCATAACTTTGGAACCCTTTAAGATGAAGAGATTATATGTCTGATTGATGAGTGTCGTCAAAATCCGTCAGCTGTATGGGAGGTTATTCTGGACGAGCATTCTGACATTTTTACAATCATCCCAATCAAGAGGATTTTTTGCCGCGACCGTTTCCATACAAACGGAAAAAAAAACCGGTAAAATTATATAATATTTTGGGAAGTAAACGTTTTCTCCCTTTTTATGGAAACGGATGCGGTAACGAAGTTTTGCAATGTCGATCATGCTGAACACTTTTTAATCTAAGAATAATTTTATAATTTAAATAAGTAGGTATGTATAGCAAGCATCTCAACTTTCACGTATATAATCTAATTAAAATACATTTATTTGCAGATTAACTTCCAAGACCATACTAAAATAATACTCTGCCCCCTCATGCAAGCAGTCACCTACATTGATTTGGACAAGAACTTTAGAACATTCAGATTCTCCACCATAGAGGAGCACGGGTGCGACAAGAAACTATACTCCAACCTTAACTACGCGCTCGAAAAACTCAATAGTGTGGTCACCAATAGATTGTGTTAATGTGTCTTGGCTAGAAATAATTTCGGAGACATTGTTATTTATATCGATTAATATTGTTAGTTATCAAAATTAAGCTTGGTTTAGTGAAATATAGTGTTGTGAGGGTAGAGGCAAGTCTAGTGTTACATTGGCGCCCTATTATAATATAGGGTAACCTTGTATTGATTGCGTACCACCCTTAAATCACAAAATTTGGCGCTGCACATGTTCCGTACCGGATTCTAGTTTTTGATACAATATGTACTAGCTTATCTAGACTCTTGTTAGGCTAAAACCCGACTTGTGACCCGTGGAATGTGTTTTTATTTTCAAAAAGTCTGGTAGACTGCTATTAAGTATTAAGAATTTAATTATAATTATTTGCGATATCGATTTTCCTTGTTTGAGAATTAATTGGTAACTTGTTTTGAACTTGTATAACCAAAGACAGTTTCATGCTTTTTTTAGTTATGTGGTTGTTGATTCAGCCAGCATTTCATTTATTATGCCATTCCGAAGCTGAATATCGGCTGTTGCATATGTTATATATTGTGGAAAAAATATTGATTTAATGTTATTTATTAAACTGAAAATTTGCAACAATACTACTAGTTGCACATGTAACAGTCGATAGCAAGCTTAATTTATAATGTACAATGTAATTAATTAAATTTAATAATTTTAAATTTTCAAGCCAATACAAAAAAATGCTTGCACATTTTCTTTTGCTGTATATTGTTTGTTGTTTATGTAACAAATATGGTTCATGTTATGTTGCTAATACATTCTCAGTCAATCTTGAAGAAGAAGGGATTTTTTTCATCTTTTTCTCTATATGTCCTGGAGAGTGAAGTTGTAAAATATGTTTAGGGTTCTGTATGGCTACAGAATGGGACCTTCATAATTTCTAACTGTCCGTCCCAGCAGTATTAAAGACTGATTGCAATAGTTACAAAAACGTTCAAATTATACACAAGTATACCTACCTATGTTAATTTTTCAACTATGTATTTGATTTGAGAGCAGTTTGCAATATTTTAATTACAAATATAATATTGAAAGCTTCTGTTACTAATCAGACCTCGTCTTTTGAACTGGTGTTGAGAATTTTCTTTTTATATGATTATATACCCATATTTTTTATAATCATTGTTTCATTAGTAGCACTGTAATTTTGTTTGTTAATTATATTATAAAAAAATGCACAATGTTTGGGTGAATTTAATATTTGAATTTGAATAAATATTTGCAGTTGAAACGATATTGAATAGTGATGGTGAAAAATTACTATATAAGTTTAGAAAATACTGCCTATCAATAATTTTATCATTTTAGTTTACTATTAATATTATTGACTTTATACTTAACCTTAATAAAGTTTACAAAAATTATAACATGTTTCATTGAATTCTCATTTATTACAGTTTCAAATAATTTCTCATCAATCATACATAAAATTAAGCAAACAAACCGTTACTTAATATTAAATATCACAAAACTTCATTCACAAAATATTATAACAGGTAGTTTTGGTAGAACTAGGTGAATATTGAGACAATCATAATAAATAAATGGTTTTTTATATTTTTTTCAACCTGCCCATTGGTATTTTGTATCTCATCATAATGTAGTATTTTCAAAAATACCAAAATAAAATATAAAAATGTCTTCTCAACATTATTGTGCAAAACGAAGATATAATTTAATAATTAACTTCAAATGAAGTAGTAGTACACAATTTGACTAATATTATTAAGTTTCTCTAAAAGAGCATTGTTATAATTCAGTGTGTATGGCGTTAAGATGCGGTAGCGGGTCGCTGGGATGTACAAATAGCCCTTCACTAGCTTGCCAATCACTGTATGCCCCATACTGAGAAGTTACGCCAACAATTTCTGCTTGACCGCTGATGGGACGTCCAAAAGTGCGACCGGAGCCTGCCAAGAACCTGTAATATGTAAATCACTTGATAATGTATGTGAACAAATGCTCCAAAAACATCCTCCATGACAGTTTTATCATTTTAACATTTTAAGTTATCTCTTCCATTTTACATTGGACAATAATAATTTTGATGGAGACCATTAGCATAAAAATTCTGTATGTCCATCTAGGAACCCAATGTGACTTCTTTTTGTAATAGGGGGTAATCCAGAAGATAGTTTTCCTCTTTGCCCGTCTTCCCGTCGACTTTATACCGTAGGAAAGAGAATCTCTTTGAACCTTTGATAGAGAGAATTAAGTTATCTCTTCCATTTTACATTGGACAATAATAATTTTGATGGAGACCATTAGCATAAAAATTCTGTATGTCCATCAAGCTAGGTTAGCATATTTTTGACGTGACTTGAAAAGGCCAAAACGTTTTATGTCCAACAAGGACCGGCCAGAGAAAGCCTGGGCCGAGAGGTCCGGCCCAACAATGTGCGTGCAAATTTGCTATGCCGGGCAAAGACAAGTACACAGAATTTGCCCGCACATTGTTGGGCCGGACATTCTCGGACCGGGTATGTCCTGCACAAGAATGCCGAGCAATTTGCTTGGCTGGACAAAGACGAGTACACGGAATTTTCCCGCACATTGTTGGGCCGGACCTCTCGACCCGGGCTTTCTCTGGCCGGTCCTTGTTGGACATAAACGTTTCGTTTTGAAGACAAATCCGTAGCATATATTGACACAAGCAACTTTCGATCGACTCTGACGTCACACGTCACACCTTATTATGTCAGTCAGTACAATATCAATTTAATGTATATAGCATTATGGTTCATTTTAAGAGAACAGTGAACACCAAACCAGTTTCTTAGCGGAAATAGTTTTGGTAGAATTTTGAACTTATTGCTAAAGGCATAGCGTTCACAGTTATTTGCTTCGTGGCTGCCGCAGAGTGTACGCCGTGCAGAGTTGCCAACTCGGATTTTGAAAAAGACGTAGGATAGTCTAGAAAATTATATAGGTTTATATTATTAAAATAAACGTAGAATTTGTAAAAATTGCATATGAAAAGTTCGTAGATCAACGTATTTTTTATTTTAACTTTATTTACTTTAAGATTTTAAAGTTAATGGTAAAATCTAAGATCTAAGCAAAAACACGTGAACTGGCAACGCTGACAAACTTTCGTTCGACCAAAAACGAAAACGAAAGTGTCGCTGTCAAAATTTGTGCTAACCCTCTAGGAACCCAATGTGACTTCTTTTTGTAAAAAAAGAAAAACAATTAAAAACGTGAAATTTTCGTATTTATTTTTTTTCTCAAAAACGGTTTGAGATATTGAGCTATTTTTTGCGGCACAGTACGGCACAAACGCAGCACAATGTAGCACAATTAACGAAAATACACATTTCGAAAAGTGCGGGGCTAAATTCGACCTTTATCTGTAAAAAAATGATAGTGATTGGATCGCTTTCAAGTTACGCAATTAGGCTGCAGATCTTTTAAAAACCCGCCTAATGGTCCGGCAATTTTTATGTTAGAACAGTGACCACAACGCATGAACCAAGCGAGCGTGCCACGGCAGCGGCCGGCGAGTGCCATAACCAATTTGTAGGCATTATAATCCACAACATTTCAAAATTTTAACACCCTAATTTTATTAGCGTATATGAAAGTAGGTGAAAAATTAAGGTATTACCCGTATTAGTAGTAACCCGTATTTTTTGTTATTCTAAAATTTTAACTTTAACACTCTTAAATTTATTTTTAAATATTGCATTTTTAGAAAAAGCCGATAACGGCTAAAAGTATCAGGTGTCTATGCGTATTCTGTATTAAAAAAAATGAAATGACATGAGCTGCGTGCGTTCGTTCGTTTCATTCGTTCAATAGTTCGTTCATGGTTCTTTTGTTTCATTCATTATTGTTTATTTTTGAGTTTATTAATTTAAAATTAAATTTTATTCACTTTCATCAACAAAGATGGGTAGAGAAGCACGTAAATTAAATTCCCTTGTATCTATTCTATTCTATTTTTTCGTGTTATGGCTCCATCCATCAGTAGTCCCCTTGTATCCTGTTTAGTTTTTACAACTACAACTAATACTTTTTATTGCCAGTTTCCCTTGAAGGCAGAGAGTATAGTAGCTTTGAGCGGTACTTGTTACACAGTGTAGTTTTTTCAAAATATCTCTTAAACCACTGAATAAAAAAAAATTAAATATGTGTATCGTGTTAAGCAAAGGAAGATCTCCAAACGGATTTTTAATTTTGGTACTTAACGAAAAATGAAATGTTGTGAATTGGTCCGATAAAAGGAAGAATAATGTTGAAAGAAATAATGAAACAAGTTTTAGGTGTTCTAAATTTAAGACTAATTAATTTTTATGACATTTGAGTGGTATACCAAAAATTTATATCAAATATAATTGTGACGCTTATAAAAATTAGATATTTTAAATGTATATCTATTATTATCTATAGATTTTTTATGTCTTTTTGTTATATTTTTTAAATGTTCAGAGATTTTGTAATTATATCATATATTACTTACCCATATAATTATGAAATCGCAACAAAATCCTGAATGGATAGTTACGGAGAAAAGGAGGAGGGACTGTTATTTAATAGTCTTAAAACTATACTTACGCCCCAGTATCCACATGATGGAACTTGACAGGTGTATCTCGTCTCCAAAAGTCATTATTACACACCACAGTCCAGTTGTCACCACTGTCACCCACACCATCATCATCACCATAACATGACACCTCCTGGTTCCCGGACAACGGTGACGAGAAGAAATGGGAGTGAAGATTTTTCTTGGTGGACACATGCTGTAGCCTGATATTGGTGTTGCATTTTATAGGAACCCTGCAATTTATGATTAGATTCTAGTTTATGATTCAAAGTGACAAGGATAAACAATTCCCAATTTCTCTGTAAATAATCCACTTGTGTATCTGTTATTTAGCATATAGTTACTTATTCAGTATATTATCTAAGTGAAATAGCCGTTATTTTTTCAATTGGTTTTATTGAATACGAAATATGGGTGGTAGAATAATTAAGGATTATTTTGCCCCTGGTGTCTCTTTCATAATCTATCACAAAGTTCTATTTTTTTAAACGCTGTTATACCAGTAGGTACCCTTCAATTATATATATCGCGTTTTTTTTTACCTTATTGAAAACTCTAAAAAAATATATGATTTTTTAATTTGGCAAAAATAATAAAATAATTATAATTTAAAATTTTCAATAAGCTACAAAAAATCTCGAAGTATATAATTGAAGGGTAATGGTATAACAGCGCTTTTTAAAAAAAATTGAGATTTGTGATAGATTATGAAAGAGAAAACGGGCATAGTTTAACCACCCATATTTCCTATTTAATAAAGCCCATTAAAAAAATGACAGCTATTTCACTTAGATATATTCAATAAGTAACTATATATGCTAAATTACAGTGACACATGTGACAGAGAAATCGGGAATAGTTTATCCCAGAAAAATTATGGATATAGCAGCCTTAACTAATATTATACATATGAAAGTGTGCGTTTGTTTGTCCTTCTTTCACTCAAAAACAGAGCAGCGGATCAACATCATTTTTTGCACAGAGATAGCTGAAGAGTGACATAGGCTACTTTTAAAATATCTCGCTGCCCAGGAAAAGAGGTGAGTTGCTAATATTTATATACAAACATGAAGGATCAGTTGCAGTACTTGACGAACGTCTTTAGGGCAGCACGACGCGAATACCAGTTTAATCCCGTGCTATTGTAGTAAAGTATTAGTACTAATTATATTATAGTTTGTAAGATAATTACCTACGTAACACTTGCAATTTGTTTGGGCGCCAATAAATAAGGAACACACAAAAAAATATTGTTATTCCAAAATTATGTCATATTTCATTAGATAAAGATTTTTCTCTGTTAAAATTTTAGGAAATAATATTTTATTACATTTAATACTATATTTGTTTAAATAAAATCATTATTTTTAAAAGAAACCAATATAAATTTCTTACCCTCTCTTGCATGCCTCAGCTAAAGTAGACAGGATTTGCCAGTGACTATTGTGATCATCAGCTATTTCAACAGCAGTGACAGACTGCTGCCCCGAGCCTGATCCATACTTCACATCATGAGAGTGCAGACGCAACTTCAGGTCTGTGTTCATGAGTTTCAAGATTGTACCACATGTTACAAATTCAGCTCTGGAACCTAAAATTAAAAAAACGGGCAATTTATTGCACCACCCTCAAGGTTTTACAAAACAAATTCCAATCACTTAAAACTTAGCGCGACTGATGGTAATAACAGTATCGGCTCTGAAAAACTCTCGCCATCTGAGTTAATAGAAACCCATCCTGAGGTCCGTAAATATGTTCATACAAATACAAAGTACCTAAAATTTTGTTTATATATTTGTAGTACCTACCTACTAATAGAAGTTATACCACATATAACTGCTTTTTTATTTAGCTTGATTTTCTGGGAGTCTGTATATGGAAAAAGTTGGGAAACACTGCTCTAGTTGATTAAAATCAGTGTTGAGATTGACATGGTTGTGAAGTTCTCTACTACTTCTTGGGGCTTCACTTTGCAAACACTTGTGATTCATTTAATAATAGTCTATGTCGCCTGTCACTATGTCCTTCATGTTAAATATTGTAATGTGGAAATGTGAGTAATTAACATTATCTATAATCTAAAGTATTTAATTATAAATGTAGTAGCAGTAATATATAAAACTTCTTCATAAAGAACCAAAAGACTTCTTGTATGAGCTCTCAAGAGAGATCGCTTGGCAAATAACTCTCCAGAATTTTTAAATGAAAATGGAGGATTTCCACCATTTAACAACCCTAATAACCCCATTCCATGAACACCTTAATCTCAGGAACTACCAGTACAATTAAATAAATTATTCTTGCATTAAAGAGCCTGTTTATTGAGGAAGGTTATAGGATATATAATATCACACTACAACACAAAGGAGTGGAGCTGTAACCATAACATCAACTAATAGGAAATTTACACGGAAGAAGCCGGGGCGGATAGCTTATTATATTTTTTATAAAAAAGCACAAGTTCACAGTTTTGTATACATTATTTTAGGAACTGGGAACCGCCCACTACATTATTGAAATACTATTGAAATCTTAATTTTTAAATAATTGATCACCAGTACATATCACTTATTATCTGCTTATTATAGTTTCTTATAAATTAAATATTTACTTATTTGAATTTATTGAAAACGTTGTAAGGCCACGTAAGTGTGATCATCCAAAATACAATTCTCTATAGATAACAATAATCAAAGTTGTTTCTAACATATAAGACGTACATTACCTTCCGCACTTTGAATATTAAATAATGAAACTATTGTTATAATATGAATAATACATAAAAACGTATTAAAATCTTTCAAAAAATCCATATTTCTTTATTATTTCCGAAATTCCAACACAGGCAAGTAAAATTCCAACTTGATTTTGGCACAGAGCAATTTTGGTTGGATCACTCACAGTTCTCAGCAAGACCACAGACTAAGCAAGACCGACTGACCACAGACCAAGTAGAAGACCAAAGAGTATAATAATGTACTTGGCCCTAGATTCTAATGCTACAGCCACACACTCGACGATAGGCATGGGAAGTGGTGAGGAAAGGAGGCAGAAACGTAGTGAGGCTACATTTAACATTACTCGTCATACCGCACGTCATGCTACTCGTCATGCCCACTGCTCCCATTGTCGGTTTTTGTGCACGAAACCTAAAATATTTCAGAGTGTGGAGAGAACTTTCTATTTGTGGGGTGAAGGTTTTGTATCCAGAGTTTATAATTTTCATACAAATTCAATTGTCAGCAGGCTAAGCGAGATTGCTATCACTTGGCTGTCAGTCGTCGGCTCAATCCGGCTCAATCGAGTTTGCATCGGCGTTTGTGTCGGCGTTGTGGACTTGCTCTGTGGACTTATTTATACTCTTTGGCAAGGAATATAAATTGGATCTCTGTGTGGTTTTTTTTGTATATTATTTTATTAGCACATTATTATTAGTGAAAGAAGTAATACTCCCGATGCTACCGATATAATATAAAATATAATATTATCTATTGAAGTACTCACTATAGAAAATAACTTCAAAAGTACGCGTATTGAATGAACTATCTGGCAAGTAAAAATAGCTTTAGGGAGTAAAGTAAGTCTCCCTTTTCTCACTCTCTAAATTCAGAGACCTATTTATTAACATCTAACATAATGGACGGAAACAACACCCAAAATCAAAATAAAGGTAAGTATATTTAGTTCACAACAAAGTTTGCATTTTAGATGTCAATCAGCCTATTCCTATTTAATTAGTTTTGCATTACTTTCAGTACCGTTTGACCCCGGCTGGAATGATCCTCCAACTTTCTCATATAACACTCAGCAGTTGCAACAGAATAAGCCTAGAAATATTCTGAATAAACGAGTTGCTTTCCCGTTGTCCAATACAAATGCACGTACAGTGGTTCCCTCTATGAATTTACCTCCACCGAACCAACAGCCACCAAGCATACCTGTAAGTAACCCATCATTATTTAATAAGGAAGATGAAGAAAAGCTTGATACTGAGAGTCTTTTAAAAGAAGTGAAGCAGGTACTAATAGAGTTCTTGGATGCTAGTTCAGAGTTAGGACTAAAAGCTAATGATATTAAGAAGAGAATAAATGTAATGGAGGACATGTGGAGTGCGGGAAAATTAAACAAGACTGTTCAGTTACAAATGAAGAATCTAGCATTTGGTAAGTGTTCATTTCATAAACTATAAAAGTGGCCAAATAGTGGGATTTTTGTAGATCCCTAAATTTTTTTTATAAAAAGAAGGTAGTTTTTATAGGCTTTGGGAGCAGTTGGGTTTTGCTCTACACTAAATTTAATAAAATTGTGCCATGTTCTTACTTCTCTGTAAAATTCCTATTAAAAAATACAAATTAATACAGTTAATACTAATTGCAAGTCATACTGTGTATAAACAATAATAATAAAAGCAATTATTGCTTTTCCACAAGCACCATTTTTGACATATCCATTATTTGTTTACTTCATCTGCAATGAGATCATTACAACATTCTTTATTACAGCTCTTCGAGACAATGAGCCAAATAAAGCTGATATTATCCACACAGCTTTGATGGTAGATCATGTTAGTGCTGTAGGAACTTGGATGCCAGGAGTTAAACAGCTTGTACACCACTGTATAGCCAAATCAGAACTTCTAGCTATTGAAAATTCTGAAGAATCTTGAAAACTTTCAATAATTAAACTATTTTTATTTTGAGTGAGTTACCAGCTTAGCTCTTATTAATGCATGTCATAGTGTGGTCATATTTAAAATTAATGTTGTTATTTATCTTATTTCATGAAATTTTGCTTGCTATACAAAAGCATAGGTAAAAACTGCCCAATAATAATATCTCTTGCTTTCACTACTGCTTATCCTTATTGAAAGATATTTTATATTTTTTTTATATTGTAACAGTTGTAAACATTTTAAATATAAAATGACTTGTGTATATAATAATTATTGTTTGTACTTAATGTAAGTGAATGTTCTGTATTATATGTAGTTATACTTATCAATGTGATAAAATGAAATATAAATATTTTTCATTCATTTTCATTGTTTTATTTGTTTATGGGGAAATTTGATTTATTTACCCACTATTAGAATAATGAATAAATAGACTTCTGGGCTGTGTAAGTTTATTTTTAATAGAAGTCTTCACAAATAAAACCACATTAACAATGTCATAAATATATCCATAATTTATTATATTTTGGTCTTATTCTTATATTCCACGTTTGATAGGTTTAGGAGCCACAGTAACTCGTACAGGTTTACATAATTCTACAAACTCCGCAGACTCTCTGCCGGCACTTTCATCGACGGCCAAACAAACAGATATATCGACGCCACACGGCTCCGTCCATACGCCGTGAGATATCAAAACGCGAGTCAACAATCGCACGTTTTGTGTACCATCCTCGCCTGAAAGGAAAGTCAACGATATAATATTAGTTAATTAAATTTAAATACTAAATGCTTAGATTAGAATCCATATTACAAATGATTTGTTGCAAAAATAAGATTTTACCCAATAATTTTGTCAATATTAAAACAAGTGAAAATCAATTAAGCATGTGTCCTGACTCCCCCTCTTGAAATAAAGACCGTGATCATAGATAGAACAATAAACTCACCATTATCAAGACAATCCAGCGGCCTCAAATGTTCTTTCGGCGGTACATGAGCGTGAGTCCGTCTGTCCGGATAAGCGACACGAACTCGCAGCGCCTCAGGGTCCCGGACTCGGATAACTTCAGCCTCGAAAGCCACGGCCGCCACTAGACCGGCACAGAACCGCATTACTGTGTCAGTGTCGCTGGCTGGCTCTATTATGGATGCGGTGCACATACGGATCTGAAAATTAGGAAGACACGTTAAATGCTGTTGGTTGTCTATTATGTACTGCAGTTTTTTTATTTAAAGTAAAACAAATGGACCTATTATGGCTCCCCTAGCCACTAAATACCTATTAACCAAGGAGACTAACACTACTGTAGCAATCACTCTAGTGATTAATACTTATATGTACTACAACTTCTCAATGATGCCTGTCACCTCGGCGTGATTTGAATTCACTGGCTATTGCTGCGCTATCCACATGCTGCCCCATCATTTCTTTTTAAATTACTAAGTTGTGTGCAATATTTTATATCAATCGTTGGATTTCTAAATTAAAACCAGCGACTGACCTTAAGGTTAGGTCTTGGTATGACTGGTAGTGGCGCGGCTTGCAACTGAGGCAATAACAGTCGCGCCAACGCAGCTGGCTTCCCATCACCAGCTAACGACAGTTGCTGAAACACCGTTATTGTAAACGGGTCTGGTTCCACTCCTGAAAAATATAGCGTAGTCACGGAAATTGATCAGATTAGAGTACTAGAATAGTGTTGGGCGCCATTGTGGCGCTTTAAAAAACGTAATTATACCACAATAGTTTGATCTAAACAGCTGCCAAAGATCAATATCTTGCATATATATGCATTCATCATTCTGCTAACTTTTAGAGTAATTCTGTGTTCTCAATGTATGGGGAAGACCAACACATTAATAAGATTTTTGTAATATATGTGACATGACTGACTGATTGACTGTTTAAACTCTTCCCTTGACGCTACACGCCTTTTATTGATAGGCAGTATGCAAGATATAGTTAATTGAATTAGTCCAATAATTATAATATGTATACTATAGAATATGCATTGTAACACTGTGGCAAAACCACTTGTTCATTTGTAAACACTTGAAGTTTTAACTGGCCAAATGAAAAGCAATATATTAATTTGGAATAGAACACAAAAAGATTCAATTTATACGTTTTCATTCGGCCAGGAAAAGACCAAGCGGCCGTCTCCACGAGCGAGAGAAACGCGGCGATAGTCTCGCTGTGCCATACAAACTCTGTCGGCGAATCTCTCGCTCGAGGAGACGGCGCCATAGAGTTTGTATTGAATTTGGTGGCACGGACGAGACTATCGCCGCGATTCTCTCGCTCGTGGAGACGGCCCCAAGAAGTTTTATTTTATATGGCCAGTTAAAAAAAGTGTTCACAAATGAACAAGTGGTTTTGCCACATTGTTACAACATTTACCCGCATCGACGAGCACTCTATCCAACACCTCCGCATGTTGCGTGAAGGCGTGTGCGACGGGCAGAGCGGCAGTTAGCGAGAAAGCGGCGGCCGCACACAACTTGGCGGCGGACACTCTCAACGACAACTGGTATACGCACGCCGCCTCTCTGTCCGACACGCCTGAGAACTGGTGCTGCAATCTGATCAACAAAGCGTTACTTAAAAAAACTAGACTTAAAAAACGGACTAGAGAGGACTCCCTCTCTATGTAGGCACAATCAGAGAAAACTTCGCGACACTATTCTGTTTTGTCTCTATGGGACATTATCTCGCACATATGTCCAATATTTCTTTCTCAAATAAGACAAACTAGCTAGAAAAAAATAGTATCATGCTGATTAACGAGCCGTTAACACATGGTCGAGGATTCCGTAAAAAAATTGAACCCTATTGTTGTGCCAAGTGCCAACGATGTCTGTCTGTAGATATCTATAGTTTTTAAACGAAATGGGGATTTGAAATTCACAAATAATATGTAATTACAGCGACCCAAAGACGGAGAGAGTAACTAAAGATTTATTTAAAGGGGGGCGCGCCCATACATGGGTTTAAAAAAATCTGTTTAATATTAGTAGACACTGTTACTAGTGTCTCTGGTTACCTACCTTGGTGGTGTGTTTTGATCATGTTTAAATAAAATATATACCGTAGACAGTTGGTTGTCAATTGTTGCAGCGCATGCGCGGACGGTCCGTTAGTGGCTCGCAAGGCCGCGTGCAGAGACAGCACACACCTCGCGAACAACACCGTGAACGTCGCCGCGCCGCTTACTGATGGCTCCATTTCTGACAGTCTGTACAAGAATAAAAAGAACTCATAATGAGGTCTAGGTAAAGGTCTAGTTATAAGAATCGCCCGGGGCACGCGCTCGAAACGCTCAATTTTTTTAATTATATTAATTTCTATGCAACTTATTATAGCAAACGCCGGCTTATCCCTACGGCTCGAGCCTCACACTACACCCTTGTTGGTAATCGGCCACCTCTTTCCTTGGTTTACAACGTTTTCATACTTCACGTCGCCGCTGAATAATAAAATAAGTTTTTAAATTATTTGATCTAAAATCTCACTTATTCAGTTGTTCCTCAGCAGAGTGGAGCATTTTGAGCCTGACTGCCGTAGAAAGTGTTGTGTTGTCAATGTGTTTCATGACATTAGAGAAGAACCTGTGCACTGCACTGAGATCAGACACCCCGGATATTCCCGGCACCTCCGAACTGGACTGGGCATCACCTGTATCAATCATAACTGTATCAATTTAATTCATGTATTTTATTACTAGCTTTCTGCGCCGGCTTCGCCTGTGGAAGGTTTTGAATTGTGACATAAGAATTAATCCGAAAGGATTTCAAACTTATCCCGAAGCTATCCGGGATAAAAAGAAGCCTATATCACTCTCAGGTCCTCTATCGCTGCGTAAAAAGTCCCGTCGATCGGTTTTGGCATTTATAATATTAGTTAGGACTGTAGAAATGCAGACAGCGGACTTGGCCCGGATTCACCCGTCAATCAATCTAATCGTGAAAACAGGAACAAAATCCATTTAGTAGTTGCAGAGATCGTTGACAGACAGCCAGACGCAGATGGGTCACTTATTTTGATATGTCTTGTTTATAAGGTAACTAAGGTTTTATTTTACCACAATGTTGATGACATTCGTTCTTAAAAACTGGCTGAACCATATAACTCACCTATCGGTAAATATGGCACGAAATGTGGCATGGTATCCCTCAAATATGAATAATGTTTCACCGTGTGCTCCTCAAATAGCGGCAACATCGTGCTACAGTGCTGCGCCGCGTTGAAAATCAAAATCAATACGCAGATATCTGTATACCAAGTTCAGGACATATTTTGATATAAACAAAAATAAAAGTTAATCCAGGATATAATCCATTTTAATTCTGTGTGATTTAATAATAAACATACAAACTTTTGCCTAACAGTGATCACTTTTTACTGAATAGCGGGCTTATTGTTTTGTAATAATTATTATCTGTCTACTATTGTTTCTTCTCCAGAATAAATAGATTTTTTTTTAAAGGATACAAGACGGGTCGTCCACGTCTGGCTCCGGCATATCAAAGAACGGATGAAGCGCCAAGAGACGCGCCGCTAGCGGGAGCACCAGTGACGCATGTGAGCTTCCCATGCGCTGTACACAGCGGAACATCGATCGCTTATCCTGTTGAACAAACATATTTTAAATATAGATTAATTTAATATTTTTTAAACATAAACACACGACTTTAACCCCAAAATAGGACACTTTTTGCCAATGCCAATGACAGAACAAATTTTTTGTGATGAATTTGGGATCGGAACCCAGTTCTGTTTATATCAGCACTTATTTTTTAGATTGTAAACATTACTTTTTTTTTTTTTCTTCACGAGTTGCATTACAGCTCCCCAAACCGTGTTACAGTTCCAGGGTACACAGCGGAAGACCAAGTCTCCCTCGTTTAGCCGATGGTATTTGTAAGGCTATACTTAACGAGTGGCTAGTTCTGTTGCGATATATTTATATTAAAAAGCCTCTAAGTGTGGTTTGTCGGATTATGTACATAAGTTTTTAATTAAAAACCCATTGGTAGGTACATGGCCGGGATCCGGGATCAAACCCGGGGTCTGCCTAGTTAATACCAGACGTCTTAACCACTCGGCCACCGACGCACAATATTATAAATGCGAAAATGTTTGTTTGCAATACTACTACTGGACCGATTTTAATTATTTCACTGTTATGAAGCTACATTAAGTTTATTAAAATAAAATTAGGGTTCCCTAAGATTTAGCAATATTTGTGGGCGGACAGCGCGCGAAATAGAGTGGGGAGGACGCCTATACAAATAGTACGGAGCACAGTCTAACCATGTGATCATCATTTCGGTTCACTTTGAACTTATTTGGTGAGAGTTATACCTGAGGATATTTCTTGAGATTGTCGAGTATTTTGTCAATACACATCTCGAGGCACGTTTTCGACGCCACCGTACAAGAACCCAACATTCTATGGAGACCTTCACGAACATCCATTGAGAAATCCTGGAATTGAAAACATTATAGTCTTATTAGAAAATATTTTGGTTCAAGAGGAAGATTTACAAGTATTAAATATGGAGTTTATTATACGTTTAGGAGCTGAGCAATGACAGTGCGCTTTCATTGCGTATACTGTCTTATCTGTCAGACGTATAACAAAATCATGTAAGAAAGAACTGTGAAGAACGTAATGATCTACAAAAAAGTCCGTGGTAAGGTAATCTTTCTAGTAATAAGAGTATTTATAATTTAAATTACCTATTATATAGATATTTAAATATAATGATGACAATTTTTTGGGAATACTTTTAAATTATAGCTGTAACGTTTATTATACCTAATAAAATAATCAAAATGATGGTCACAGATTAGTTAAAATAACAAGAAAATAACTCTGTCAGTGACTGATTGACTTGACAGACAGTTATTATATTATTATTATATGTAGTTAGTAATCAGGATCGTAGCAAATGGCATTCGATTGTCTCTGCCTACCCTTCTTAGGATAAAAGGCGTGAAGATAGATAGATAGTTGTAATCTGTGGTTATTTATTTGATATTTACTTAGAAGTGACGTCACATACCGTTTGTGGTCACGTGACTGGAAGTATGAATTAAAGCTTTTTCATTTAGATATTAAAAATATATATTTATTAAACAAATAAATAAACATTATTTTCAGTGATTATTTATAAACTATATAAAAAATATTATTGTGTATTTATTTTCTCTCACTGTCATCACCCCTATTGTTGTAAACCGATACTATACCCGTCCGAAGTGCGGCTCGCTAGTTGATCTTACCTCAAGTGCTCCCAAAATAGTCTCGAGTTGGTCCTCTCTCAACACAATATGATGCGAAATCTTCGTTAAGCTGTCTATTGCCTTCAATCGCACGTCTTCAATTTCATCGTTGAACATATCCACAAGGAAATCCAGCGAGGTGGTCGCAAATATGACGTTCTCTAATGACAGCTGGCAAACAGCCTCCACCGCCGCGGTGCGAACCTCTGTTTGAACATTTTTTAAATCCAATTTGATGTCAAAAAAATAAGTTGAGCCATTTATTCTGAACCTAATTTATACCGAATGTCAAATGGCAAAACAGAGCAACAAATCGACGTGATTTTTTTTTGCACAAAGATAGTTGGAGGGCCGTAGTGTACCGTAGGCTACTTTTTATACCAGAAAATCTTGCAGTCACATTTTAAAAACTTCCACGGACGAAACCGGGGCGTAAAGTCAATATTCACAACATACCCATAAATTCGTCCTCCAATCCGTGCACGAAAGCGCCCGCCGCACCTCCCGGCAACAATTGTACAGAATCCTCGGCGATCAGAGCGCCGGGCGCGTCGTCTGCCCACCGTCGGCCGCTCGCCCACGCGCCAGACCTCACAAGCTCGGCACCACGCTCGTGAGCCGTTTGCTTCCTCTTTAATAAAAATAATTTACGCTTTACGGGCGTCATTAGGGCTGCGTGGCGTTATAATTAATATTATGCACGCCAAACAACTGTGTAGATAACTAGATGTGAACATTTCAAAATGTGTCATACTTAGGCCGAATTTATATTACTATCTCGCTCTAATTATATTTTTAATTTTTATATAAGTATTTGGAACGAATTAAAATTTTTAACAGTAAGATCCAGCTATACCAAGCGCCAGGGCGGGCGAAAAGCGCTTCATTCTATCGGCGTTTGTCCGGCGTTATTCATAATGCACATTTGGAACGCAGCGCCTCGTGCCTAAGTCCCTAAACTTTAACTTAAAATGCGTTCATCTCGCACGCTGCTAAAGATTTCCCACGAGCTGTATTTTGCCGACGTCATTGTTGTTGCTTGTGACACCTTACAATATCATATTTTTTTTTCTTTCTTCACGTGTTGCCTTACAGCTCCCGAAACCGTGTTACGTTTCCAGGGTACCCAACGGAAGACCTAGTCTCCCTCGTTTAGCCGATGGTATTTGTGAGGCCATATCTAACGAGTGGCTAGTTCTATTGAGATATATTTAGATGGAAAAACCTCTAAGTGTGGTTTTTCGGATTATGTACATAAGTTTTTAATAAAAAACCCATTGTTTTGTATGTATATCATTTATAAACTGTAAGATTGTCTTAATTATTAACAATCAAGAATGATAATTACCTTCATATTACTCATGAGTTGTTTGTCCAAAGTTTGAAGTAAAAATCTATCAGACACTTGTCTCGTGGTCCCCAACAGAGTACAGGCGAGCGCTCTCACTTGCATACAGAGATCATTTACCGCTGAACAAATTCTAATGAACGCGTCATCCACCAAACGCAATGTCGTTTCTCCGTCAAATAATGTGATATTCCTGGAAATATTAAAAATAAAAAACTGTCAAGTGCGAATCGTAATCGCGCAAAGATGATTTTGATGATGTCTCCAAAACTGTTCAACTTAAAATTAACTGTGCTTCCCATTCAAAGTATACGTTTTATATAATATTAAACAAGCCATCCAACCATCCTTTCTCAACGCGAGTCCATGTATATAATAGTTAGACAAAAAAAATATTAATAATGTTTTTTTCATTTAAAATCCTTGAATTAAAAATTATGTATATTTTGGCCTATTTGGGGGGTTGAGACTGCTACCATAAAATGTAGGTATAGTGTCGCCTGAAACGACGCGCGATGTGCAGCAAACGTTAAATTTTTATTTGTGTGGGTACCTGTCAAACACCTGGCGAACACTATTGTATTATGGCGGGTAGAGCAACACCCTACATTTTTGCCCGTAACTTTTTTAACGTTTTGTATATTAGCTATGTCTATACATTTTATGATCGAAGCCCATAGTTGATCTGTGCTGTTTGGTTTGTCATTTTACCATGAATCGACCTACGCCAGAACGCCTACAAAAGTATGCAAATTTCTTTAAAAATATAGGTTTTTATATTTTACTGGCATTCCGCCTCCCGCTTCGTCAGTGGACATTTTCGAAATTTGACGTCTATGGTTATATAGCCTATAGGTAACTTTTCTCAATAAACAGGCTATTTAACAAATAAATATTATTTATAATAGGACTGTTCCTGAGATTAGCTGTTACAAACATTCAGCTTTATATATTAAGGAGCGCCTCATGATTTTTGTTCCATACAAATCAGATGTTTTGTTTTTTTCAGTTTTACGCGATTACTGTATGTGCTAGGCTCGAAATTAAAATTCTTTTCGTGTTTTTTGAAATATGTACCGATTTTGTTGAGAAATCGTACTTTCTCATGTTTCTGGTACGTTAATATTGGTCTATCTTATCTGATCCTTGATTACTGAGTTTGTGTCACCTTAAGTAAGATGTTCAGAGAAACCTACAATTTCTTGCAAAATAATAATTGCTGTTGGTTACTTAAAATCAAATAAATAAATATTTACCTGTGTTCACCTTCCTTTTGCAAAGCTATACTATTAAAAAATAATATTATAAATTACATTTTCAATTTGACATAAGCAGAATAATAATAAATTAGATAATTATAAATGGGTATGTGTTTGTCCTTCTTTTATGTTAATATGGAGCAACGGATTAACATTATGTATTGTAGAGATAGTTGGAGGAACATAGGCTACTTTTTACCCCCGGAAAATATCTCTCATTCCCTTGGGAAAATTGAACTTTTCGAAGTTGTTAAATAAAACACATACTTCTCAGGATATTTGTTGCCCAGCAGCCAGACCAGTTTGAGGGCGACTTCCCTCACAATCTCAAAGTCATCTGATAGGGCCGGGGTCACCCTCTCATAAAGGGAAGCACCAAGCGTTTGCCCCCTCTCGTCTAGAGTCAGGAGCGATTGAAAAGCTTCACATCGAACTCTTGCATCCTGAAATTAAAGAAAAAACATAATTTAACATAAATTAATTTTGTAATATTAGCATAGGTACCTGATGGGATTTTGGTTAATTTATGACCCGTGCGAATATATTGTACCGTTAGTTCAACTGATCTCCAACAGATGGCGTCTTTTACAAAATAAATAAATTAGTCTAATTGTAAAAGAAACATTGAATTTTAATTTGTTTGTTTATTTTTCGTCATTAGAGGGAAAAATAATCTTTAAAATGTCATATTAAGGGAGATATTTGATACCGACAAAAAACAACTTTGAGAAATATATTATACTTAGATCATAAAAAGCCTTATAGAGACAGTATAAATGGTTTATATATATATTGATTGCTTCACCCGTGGACATTTTTGATTGATTGTCTGGTTACTTTGGGTCATCGCGAGATGTTATAATATCCTATAGCTTTTTTTTTTTAAATGTATCAAATTGGCCTGGAAGTTCCTGAGATTAGATTGCATTTGCATTCTATTTGGATGTCCATGGCACATTGAATCATTTAATCTTTTTGGTAGGTAAATGTGCTACTGACCTAAATTTGTGAGTAGTATGCCTTATAACTAAATCATGTATACCTCAGCATTTGTGTAATCTGCTAACAGCTTCACAATTGCTTCTGCTTCTAATATTGAATTTGGATTCTGATCACTGTCTGATATTGGATACAATTCACTGATAAGTTGTAGGCATGGTGTCTTCACTTGATGACTGGTGTCCTTAAGTTTCTCTTGGGCAAGGGTAACAAGTCTCATACATAAGATTTTGTCATCACTCAATTTGTTACCGAGTTTCAACAATGTAAACATGCCTTGGCCAATAACCTGGAAGAAATTATTTTTCTTTATTCTGTCATTTAAGTTAAAAGTTAATTAACATAAAATTGTAATGATGTTTAAAAGCATTTCTCTCACTTGGCAATTTGTGTTTGAATGTTTGTTATAATTTGATATTTTTTATAGAAAGGAAGTAATCTGTCAAAATAGCAAATATGCAAGTGAGGTCCCACCACATTATTCAGTTATTTCATTATTTGTAACATATGTATAAATAAGATCCCTTTTTCTATACTTGTCTTATTTGCATGTCATTGTTAATGAGAGCTATAACAATACTGTTAATATTACTTTTCAATTTGATTTATTCAAATATTAAACAATTTCTATGGTAACGCAGTTGATGACTTTCATACAAATAAATTGTGTCCCCGATGCCAGATGACCATACTTTCTTTGCAATAATTTTAATAAATCCTACAAGAAGCATGTGTTTTTAAGTTGTTTTTAGGATAACAATGAATCAAGCTTTCTTTTATAGTATCCTTATAAAATTTTTGATAAACAAATTTTATTTAAAGTTTAATATTATATTTGTCCCTAACTCTGACTAAAAAATCATATCTACTGCGTTACCATTATAGTTTGAGTCTACAAAAAAGTAATGGCGCTAGTTACGCGGCAGTATGATTTGCACGTGTCTAGAATTTAGTATCCATCCTTCAACATGGTCAAACTTGCTCCGATCACCCGCCAGTTTGCTACGAGCTCTAGAGTAGTGTGCGTGGGTTTATTGTCGGTGTACTGAGTTACCGCCAAAATCTTGGTAAGTTTTATTAATATTTTGTTATTATTACTTTAAATCAATGACATATTGGTCTGATTTTAAGGCCAATATCTTTAAATTGCTATTTATTTCATGCAATTTGAATAATATTGATATTTCTTATAATATTCTACTGAGTTACTAGTAACACCAGAGAATGTATGGGCTACTCCATACGGACTAAATGCATTACATTTACAGTTTGACTTGCACTCTAACTTATTTTTAACTTTTATATAAACTAGATAGGATCTAAACTAATCTTTTTAAACTTAAAAACTTAAAAATTTAACTTTTAGAAAGCAATTTTAACTATTTTAAGGAGATTTTTCTTACTTTTACAGATTCTAGTTGTATTGAAGACAAAAAAAATGCCTCTTAGTGCAGCAGAAGAGCAGAAACGATATAGAGAACGATTAAAGAAAAACCCGGATAAGCATGAAGAGGCCAAGGAAAACCACAGACTAAAATATTGGTAAAAGATTTAACTCCGAAAGAAAGATATAATGCCAGAGTGATTTGGAGAATATGAAAACAGGAGTCAGAAAAGCGGAGAAAGACCCTTAAAATATTTTACAAAATACACCTCCAGATTCACCACAATCAGACTTTGCATTGGACATTCACGATGGGACGCCTTCACTATCCACACCACCACCAGAAAATCCTGCGTGTGCGACTCCACCAGGCAGGCCAATCGCTATTTCAGTAAAAAGACGAGAAAGGAATAAAGTAAAAAAGGACAGATCAAAAGTGTATAGAGAAAACGAGAAGTTAAAGCTAGAAAATGAGAAACTAAAGCGGAAAATGGGCCGGAAGATGGATTGGTGGTTTCCTTGAGAGATCTGCGGACAACATTGTGGTTTACGGTCATGACATTGCTGATGTTTTACAATTTTATAACAAGATTAAAAACATTAGCAAAATAAAATTGTATTGTATTGATTGACGAAAAAGAGATCGAAAATCAACAGAAAGCTCTAACCAACAATATTCCACGACTAATTGGCACTATAAAAGTTCACCAAGTATTTTCGGGTTGTTACGGAACAATAAAATACAGGGAATTAAGCTGTTTTTGTGGAACGGGCTATTATGGAAGAATAGAATTCTGTGAATGCTTAAACCCGAAGAAGCTTTAGATTCCACTCAGGACAAGACAGAAGATTTTGATACAACAGTACTAAATATCCTAGAAGGAATTGAAGACAAACGCAAAAGTATATACGAAGAAATCCTTCCTCAGAAGAAGAACAACCCAAGCTCAAGTTATGCCAAAGATTCAAAGATTGGTGTTGATGATTTCTTGCTAGTTAAGGTATATGTTGATAAATCCCGAAAGCATTAACGGATGTGAAGGAAGACGGAGAAGAGAAGGGAATGTTTTGATAGTTGAAGATGAAAATGCTAAACGCTTCCGAATGGGTGATAAAGATATCTCTTACATTATGATGATATTATCCAGAAATTGCCAACACCACATATAATTAGAAAAGGTCATCGGATTTATTACGAATTTATAGTGTCGATTAATGTGTTTGAGAAGAAGTAAATGACTGACTTTGTATTCATCAGATCTGTTGTTAATAATTAAGATGTAATTTTATTTAAAAGTAGTGTTGGTATTAAAAGAAAAATATTTCAAGAATACCTATTTGCCTAATATTCTCAGGCATTACCATTTTTTTCTCTAGCGTTACCAATGTGTCCCCAGATTAATTCTTAGTCTGAGGAAGATAATTTAATAAATTACTTTACTTTATTGATAAAACCTGTTGGGTTGAGTGTAAGTGAAGTTTAAGACATTCGAAAGTTTATGGTGTTGGACACTAATTGATTTTAAGAAGATTTATGTTAAAGTTAAGTGTTAAAATGTGTTCAAAGTAACGCAGTGGAATTTAAACTATGTATAACTTTTTATGTAACATTAAAGAAATAACGCTGATTATGAAAAAAGACTGCATATAAGTTCCAATAAATTATTACTTTTTTGTATGTATAAATTATTTGTTTAATTTCTCGAAAGAACGTTTCTAAACGCAGGGGATGGAATTTTTTACCTTAGTCACAATTTTTTGCATAAAACTCAATTAATCTAGCCCAAACATCGCAGCACGTACTAAATTAGAAAAATGTAATAATTTTTACAACGAATTATGCTGAAGTTTATCATATATTAGCCCAAAATATTTTTAATGTCAGTGTGATTTTTTCTCGTTAAAGGAGTGTCTTAAAAGTTGATTCACCCACGTACTTAATTTAATATACAACTAATAATTATATTTTAGACAGTTGTTTCAAAAAATTTACATTAAAACACATGCAAATATTGTTTACTTTTGTGTTGTTGTTGTTGTAAAGAAAAATGGAAATTGAATTTGATTGTCAGACTGTGTATAGATTTATTTTTATTGGAGATTGAGATCTAGTTTAAAAAAAAAGAAGGAAGGTTAATAAGAAAACAATTAATGACCTTATGAGAAGTTTCCTTTGTTAACAAATGAATTGTTTCATCAATCAAATTGTTGAGTTTGGCTCCAGGACATTCTAGGCCTATATCACAAAACAGCCATAATATTTTAACTCGGACAGCAGACTCTTTTTCAGTTTGAAAATGTTCTGAAAGCTTTTTGATAGCTTCATCAATATCAGATTCTTGGAATTGCAAGCAATCTGATATACGTAGCAGCAGCTGTAACGCCTCATCACTGGATTTGCACTTCTCTAGAAGGCCGACAAAGGCAGCCGCAGAACTACCAATTAGAGGTTTCTTAGCTAAATGGAGTTTCTTTGATGGCGGTACATCCTAAAATTATAAATGATAACGTTTACAGTTAATAATATATTAATAAAACTACATTTACAATGCATTTTATAAGGTTATTTTTATTTCACAATACCTGAAATGTTTTGTTATATTCAGCTAAAGCTCTCTTCTTCAATACCGCCGTCATATCGCTGCAATTGTAATTAAATATACAAATTGTACTTATGTGAGATATTTATTACCTTTTTATAGAAAAGCAAAAAAAGTAAACAAACAATAAACCAAATTACTCTATGCAACAAACCACAGAGCAAGTAAAAACCCAAAGAGAATATAATCACTACGTTTTAAGGACCCTTGGCTCTCAGTCATCTTGTATCTGTCAAAAATATGGTAAATCTAAGTTAATCCTGGAAACGTGAGTTTATTTATACAAAATCTCCTCACCCCAAAAGGATTGTTATTATTTGAAATTGGATTCAGCCATATTTTTATTATTCATGGATTCTAAAGAGCCGTTGTTTTCGATACGAGCAGTACCTTCGCGTATCGAAAACAACGGCTCTTTAGAACCCATGAATAATAAAAATATGGCTGAATCCAATTTCAAATAATAACAATCCTTTTGGGGTGAGGAGATTTTGTATAAATAAACTCACGTTTCCAGGATTAACTTAGATTTACCATATTTTTGACAGATATAAGATGACCTTGACCACCGCCCCTTAACAAACCTATATAAAAAGGTAGGTACTCTTTGCAACAAACGAGTCCGCACAAAGGCCAGCCATGGATTTCCCGGCCCGAGAATGCTCGGGCAGGAATTGGTGTAGGCTTCCAATTGTTGGGCCGGGCATTTTTGGCTGAGCAATCCCGGGCCGGCAATTCTCGTTCCGGACCGAGAAATGCCGACCCAAGAATTGGAAGCCATTTCATATGTACACGGATTCCTGGCCTGGGCATTCTTGGTGTGGGCATTTCGGGTTGAACAAAAATGGTCCGGGGCAAGAATCCGTGTACATGGAAGAGAGTTATTGGCCTATATTGGCCGATCGTGATGTTGGTCCAAATTCCAGTAGTTCCGGTTGTGTCTATGGCTAATGTGTTTTAAAATAAAATATAAGGTTTCCAGCGCTTCGGCGGCCGCTCCCGCGGCACCGCTCGCTTCGCTTGCTCGCCTTGCGCTTTGTTTTTACACCATTCGAATCACGCTCGTCGCTGCGCTCCTCGCTAACCTATTTTGCGTCTTTTTAAAAATTATGAAAACTTCAACCTTAATTTTGCAAAAACCTGTGACCTGCAAAAACATCCAGTAGTAGTAATAGACAACAGAAGATGGACCAACAATCGTTGGTTTTGGCTTCCATTTCTCGGGTCGGGCATTCCACCCTGAGCAATTTTGTTCCGAGGCGAGAATGCCCAGGCCAAGAACGCCCGGCCCAGGAGGAGGAGTACACGGATGTACATTGGCTTCGGAATCCTGCCCGGACATATTATGTTCGATCGGAAAAGCCCGACCCAAGAATGCTCAGGCCGAGAATGCCCACCCCAGGATTCCAACGCCATGTACACGGATTCCTGGGCCGGGCGTTCTCGGCCTGGGCATTCTTGGGCCGGGCTTTGTTGGCAACCCAACAGACCACAAAAACCATAAACTGACTGACTTTAGTTAGATATTATAAATAAGTTACTCTATGCCGACATGCCGACTGACACTCTCTAATCTTCTCCGATCTCCGTAGACTCTTGCTCTTGTCTTTAGTCATTGTTCTGAGAGACTGAGTATAGTATACTATACTCTGTCTACGCCTTTCCTCGGAAAGAAGTAGTGTCCTCTTTCTACGGAAAGAAGACTACGAAGTTTGCGCCCAGCTGAGATAAAAAGAAGAGGGTAACGACCACTCGGTGTCTCATTATACAAATGGCATTGACACTAGGTCAAGGGACCTAATGTTTGTCTTTGTGTAGGCCACTCAAAGAGGCCACTTTAACCTCGATCCGTGTGATGAGTTTCACAGATGAGTTGTGCGCCCTTTGACAAGGCCGGCCACAGAATACCGTCCTTGTCCGTTCTATTCCATTTACTCGGCAGATAGACAATAAATACAGCCATGCACAGCGAGTGGATCGGTACTCTACGCTATGGGGCGTGTGTGGGGCGGAATCTGAGTCTTGTATATCCTACAAAAACCAAATAACAAAACGGAGTATTATTGAACTGTTGATTTGAGTGAGGGCATTGGTGAGGCTCTTAGAAAGAGCTAAGCGTAGACAGCGTTACTATAAAAAAAGGCTTTCTTCTTCGCTCACCCCGTCGAATGATAATGGGATCATCAAACCAAATGCCAAAGAGTAGGGATCACTATGGTGTCACTCAAGGAATATACTACTCTCTGTGTCACTGCAGGCAGTCAGACATCATTCATCATCAACCAATCATTCATTACTTGCTCTGTGCATTCAAAGGCTAAAACCTAAAACGTCAAAACTGTCAATAAAAAAATAATGTTGGTAAATTTTTTTTGAGAATTTTGTGGTTCTTAATTATTTTTCTAATTTCTTAGTAACAATTTCCTAATAAAATGGAATAGTTTAGTTAAAAATAAGAAAAAATTAATATGTATAAAAAACCGGAGGTCAATATAAGGTAGGTATTTTAAATTTTCTTTCCTTTCGTTGTTTACATAATTAATTCCAAAAAATTGATGACGTAAAACTTGGCAATGAAATTAAGTCATATCTTAATTAATGTAAAAAAAGATGAACTTATTGCATACATTGCGTGTATTGCGAAGAAGGTCGGTAACGAATTATGGAATTTAATAATGCTGAAACACAATTACCTTTCAATTACTGCTGAAAGATTAGTAGGTACTTTGTGCACCAGTTCCAGTATAATATCTTCAATAGCACATTTCTATTTTAGGTGTACACTATAGCATCCTAATGGATAATAGATTTGAGAAATGACAGAACAACAGTTTGTAGAGGGTCACTACCTCCATAAAACAAGCATGTCTGTGCCAGAGAAGTTACCGAGTCATTGGCGAGAATTTATATGTGGGGGAGGCGCTGCCTTTTGCAACATACTCATCAGCTATCCATTAAACAAACTCATCTTTAGACAGGTATGAAATGTTCACCTTATATTCATATGTCTAGTGAGTTCAAATTTTCTGTAATGTTACTCATAATTTTTATTGTAAAAGAAAACAAATAATTGCTTGCTGTTCTCCAATGAATCAATTGTACATATTATAAAGTAATCTAAAATATGTTGGTGTCAACTGTACATCTCATTTAAGGAATTATTTTAACTTACTACATGGTTTGGACCATGTGGAGTGCAGCAGTAGTGCACCTGCTACCAGGGTGGACAAGTTGTGTTGAGCCTGAGTGGGTAGTTGTATAATGTATATATATATGTAGACTCCATAGAGACTCATTAACAGGATAATTTTATAGGGATATAAAAACAACAAAATAAAATTGTTTAAACTTTTCTTATTATATTATTTATTTAATTAAAATATTCAATACAAAAATTTATTTGCGCAATGTAAAAACTGAGCCCAATAAGTATTCTAAGTTGAGTGGGTACTTAACTCAAAGTGGGTAGAGCTACCCACATTATCCGCCAGCCCTGCCTGCTACAGTTCCTAAATAAACACAAGGCCAAAATAAGTCAGTAAATTTTCATCTTGGGAGTATGGACCGAAAATTAAAGTATGCTATGACTAATATTTAAAGGAAAATCAATTATTTATGCACACTATTTATATATTACTTTCATTTTCAGATGATGCATGGAGTAGAAGCTACATTTGCACTCAACCAACTACAAAAGGAAGGCCTCGGATATCTGTATCGTGGCATGCTCCCACCTTTATTGCAAAGAACAGTATCCATGTCCCTTATGTTTGGGATATATGATGAATGTTTAAAACCATTACTAGAGCACAAAGTAGATCCATATGTAGCCAAAACAATAGCCGGTGTTGTAGCAGGATGTTGTGAAGCCACATTGATGCCGTTTGAAAGAATACAAACACTTTTGATACATCCTAAATATAATAAAAAACTTAGAAACACCCCACATGCCGCACAGTTTATAGCTAAACACTACGGTATTAAGGAGTTCTACAGGGCACTTGTTCCCATACTATTCCGAAATGGACCAGCCAACGCAATGTTTTTCATAATGCGAGATGAGTTTCAAAAGAGGGTACCTAGAAGAGAAAATATGTTCTATCAAAGCCTGCAGAATTTTGTGTCCGGGGCGTCTATTGGAGCATTTCTTAGCACACTATTCTACCCCCTTAATGTGATAAAAATAGCCATGCAATGTGAATTAGGCGGACCACATAGAACAATGGTATATGAATTTAGGTATATTTTACATAAAAGGGGATCGAAATTTGGTAATTTTTATCATGGGGCAGTATTAAATATATCTAGAGCATTTTTAAGTTGGGGTATAGTTAATGCTTCATATGACATATTTAGATTAATTTTGTATACCTAGTCATTGCATTGGAATGTTAAGTAACTCAGTGGTAAATGTTTTTGTAAATATGAATCCTTTGATGTGTTGTTTTTTCAATAATTTAATTATGTTTCAATGAGTATTAATGCACATATTTGTTAAGTAGTTAATTAATCAAAGCATTTATGTAAATATGTTTTACATGCTTTTTATTATTATTTTTTGTTATCTTGTTCTTTAAGTGGATGTTCTAAAATATTTATATGGCAAAATACGATATATTATAGTCTCTTTTACATTTCCTTTGGAAATATTTGCTTTTAAAATAATTGGTAAATATAATCATTCCATTGCAATATTAGATTTAGCACCAACCTTTAGGTTACAATAGTAAATGAAACCAGTGAAAATAAATAATCAGAAATATAATATTAATTGTATACATTTGGTATTCACACTTCATGGATAATAATAAATTAGTAAAGATGCAATATTTAAAATTTTGAATTTATTTCTCGACTGTTGTATCCTATCGTATTGCATATAAATATATGCATATTATATACTTTCATAACCCACAACAATGCTTAGGATCAATATAGACTCAAAATATTCTAACAGATTTCGGATCATATGCATAATTTTAAACATTGCTTATTTCAAATGACACTTGTCGAGGGGTACGGTAGGTAGACTCGATTGAGATTTGGATTGACATTCCTTCCTATTTTATTATGGCTCATGTCAAGTACCTATTATAGACGTTGTTACAGTGCTCCACCGACCGTCAGTGCGTACGTTCCGTCCTGACCTGACGATACGCGTTAACCGACCGTCTGTATCATCAGTGTTCTCCTGACCAACAAACTGACTGGACTGGTACAGCCACGAAATATAAGTTACTCTATGGTACGCAGTGCGTAGCAATATACGCGTGCGTACGGTCGGTTCAGCACTGTACGATTTATGAATTTTCATATAAATGGAAAGCGCGACTGACGTACGCACCGACGGTCAGTGGAGCACTGTAACCGGCCTAACAATAGCCGATTTATCGGTAGCTAAGATGTTACCGCCGATAATAACTGTGATATTATGTCTACTTAGTTAATAAATCACAATTGTCTAAATTCAGCCATTTCAGACTGACAGGCCATTTATTTTCATTGGTACCTAGGTACTAATTATTTCAGATTGTTATTTTATATATATTTGCAATTTAAGTAATGCAGACGAAGCCAGCCGAATATCATAGGTATTGTTAATATATTTTTAAGTATCTATAAGCACCTACTTATTATTGCTTAACAAAACTACAGTACAAACAAACTAAATCAGTACAATCGCCGCAATTCGTACAAAAAACAAATAAAATAGTTAAGTAAATATAAGTAAAACATAGGCCAGAGTGTAACTTCAGTGTAAATCCTGTTTACTTAATTAGGCACACACGTACCTACACTACCTACTATACCTTACATAGAATATTTTATATGGCCAGTACCTACTTAGTTAAAAGGATTAAAGTCAGCATTGTTTAGTTGTAATGCTTCTAATGTATTGTCCCACAGCTTTGTAACATTGGTTTCATCTTGAGTCTGCTTTGATGATGTTTTTACTGCACAGTCACTGCAAAATAAGATTTTTATAAGTTTAAGATATATTATGTACACGTTACGACGTGCAATAGTGTCAGTCTACCTCCCTATATTTTTAATTTGTTCCAAAACATGAAGACCGATGGACACGCCTAGGCAAAAAAATCTTGAAATGTAATCGGTCGCCCACCATTCCCTAAAATGCCGCTCTGCCACTGGTGTCTGTGGCCACACTGCAAGGTGTAAAAGCCGTGAAGAAGATAAGGACAACTATTTACCTATCCAAGCTACAATGTGGCAACTTATTGAAGTTTAACTGTCAAGGTCTGGTGGATTTTTTTTGAAATGGAACGAAAATTCCAATAAGAATTTTCCCGAAGAAATGAGATATTTCCTCGGTATAAAAAGTAGCCCTCCAAACTTGCGTCGACCCCTTGCCCCGTTTTGACGTGAACTATATTGGTCGTCCATAATTAGATCCGGGGATTGCGGAAGTGTGTTTGAGTATGTGTAGGAATTTATTTAAAAATAGATATATTTTTGATCGACAATTTTACATGCGTCAAAGAACATGCGGGCGGCTTATAAAATATTTGCGTTGCGTACATAGAGCTAGCCTAGCACACATGAGCTAGCACATCGTTATTTAAGTTTGATACATACCAGTAATAAAGACCACTTTCTTTCTCACAGGATTCGTCAACTGCACAGTAAATAGTGGTTTGTGCCCCACATCTAGGGCTCTTAATAAACAACCCCCAAATATTATTGAAGACCCATGTGGCGCCGAAATAATTGTCGCTGAAATGTCTACTTATTTCCGTACGGATCACGCCCGGGTGCAAACTGTATGTTGTTACATTGTTAATATTATGTTCCTGTAATAAAATAAGTAATTAATTATTGAAAAGGGATTTAGTAAAATTATTGTCCTGGTTCTCCTTGCCTTCAACGTGCGATATAACTTTGTCCCTTATAAATGTTGTGAAAAAAGTACCTACAATGATAATATAAATACGTCGATACAAGGTTACTTTATTTAGCAGGCTTCTCTGAATCTTAAAATCTAACCAAAAATTATGTTTTATTATAGGTAATATCAACTACACCTTTAGTTTATTGGCCAGTGCGCGTGCAAAGAGGATATTAGCAACTTTGCTTCTTCCGTATGCTTCGAGACTGTCATATTTTTTCTTATCAAAATTCATGTCGTCCAGTGGTATTAAAAATCCTGAAAAATAACATAATATGAAGTTTAAACGACCTGGCATAATGTATAATGTAATTAAATTATCCAAAGTGTTCAATCAAGGTCCCTTTATATTTATTTCTAGTAAAAAATGCAATGATTTACAAGGATTTTCAGTTCACTAATGTAAAGTCTTGCCTTGACTTACTTTCATGAACCATTGAAGACACGAAGATAATTCTCGAAGGACCGCTCTTACGAATAAGTGGCAATAAGAGCAATGTAAGTAATGCAGGTCCATAATGATTAGTCCCCATATGCATTTCAAAGTCATCCTCAGTTTGGGCTTTAGGGTGCATCATCAGACCAGCGTTGTTTACCAGAATTTGAACATTTTTCTCGTTAGTAAGGATCCTATTTACAAAATCACGAACAGATTTCAACTTGGCCACATCTAATTCCTGTATAATTAGTTCGCCAACATTCTCGAGGTTTTTACATTGTTTCTCTAAGTCTTGTTTGGCCAACTCAGTCTTTTCTTGATTGCGACAGGCCATAATTACTCTGGCACCTAAAATGTAATTCAATAATTTAATTATGCGTATATATAACGACAATGTTTTGCGTCGATGGCCCAGTGGTTACCGCTGGATACCCTGTGACCGATACACGGTACTGGAAGCCAAAAGGCAGCCCGTAAAGAAAAACATTTTTTTGTACTTAATGTTCCGGAAACATTAAGTACAAAGAAATGTTTTTCTTTACGGGCTGCCTTACACCATGTTACACCGGCCCCATGGTATCTACCCAGTGGAAGACGATATGGTCATTAAGTTTCTACAAACCTCTTTTATAAAAATCCAGAGCTGTTTCCTTTCCAATGCCTGTGTTACAACCCGTTATAATAGCTGTTACGCCGTTTAGTTTACGCTGACTTTGGCACCAACCACTAATGTAATCCATGATCCCTGATAAAATAATGAAGTAGGTATATTTAATTACTTAATTAAATAGGTACTTCTTAATTGTTTGCAAGTGGATTGTCACCACCACTTACTATACATAATACTTGTATGTACACAGACACTACACAATTGATAATTAGACACCTACATCCCAAATAACCCAACCTACTTATATTACAAAGTCATGAGGAAAATCTAACATATAGGAGCCTAGCCTAATGATTGTCCCATAAAGCATATTCAAATTTCAATTAATTATACATTATGTATGATACATAAAAATAATTAAGAGTAGCTGGAAAGTGGCGCGAAATATAATAGGAATTGCTAAAAGTAAAAGTGGAATATAATAACAAAATATGAGTGGACCGACACGCTCTTGACCGTTTTTTAGTCTACATTTTTAAAGTACGTGTGGAGGAATGATCCATTAATAAATTCACTGTACGTCTTACTTGTTTACTGGCAGCAAAAGTCCAATGTGGTAGGTAAGTGATAATTAACTAGGTAAATAGTTAACACAACAATAATTACTGCAATGATAAAGTATCGCGATTGTATAAAATTTTACGAAGTTCGTACTAACAGTTCGAATGCAATTTTGCAACTGACTTTAGGTCTACGACTACTACGAGTCATCAACCGTATATTTTAATAAGGCGTAATACACATTGATGAATGTTTAACTTTAAGAACTACAAATAATAGTAGTTTATGATACGGGATCATAATAGGGGTAATTAAAAAACAAGTGGTTTTTTTTAATAGCATCCACGAGTGTTTTAATTCCAAGTTATGTGCCCGTTTATACACTACTTTATCTAATCCCATGCAAAAGGTATTTTAAATAATTGACCAATTCCTGAATCGACAAATTGGCGGCAAATGCGCGTTAACTGTCAACTGTAACTGATTCTACTATTTTCATTTTCTATAGGTACCAATCAGCTACAAGTACAGTAAAAATAATAGACCATACTTAATCATACTTGTCGGTCGCGACCTACGTTTGAACACGATATTTGATATTTTGTACTAGCCGATATTAAGTTAGGTAACTATTGTAAACTTATTTAATTTTTAATAACTATTAAAAAGTATTGCGACTTATAAATTATAAAAAAGCATGAAATAATCTAATAATTCGTCGCATATGCGTGAACATTGTTAAAAAATAAACATAAGTAGCTAGGTATACCTACATCCAAATTGAAAAACACGCTTAGGTAAGTAATTAATTTATTTGTATACTTTCAATGTGTGAACACGCCTTATACTTAACATGTATATAACAAACAATGAGAACAGTCAAACAGTGAACCTGCTTACCTTCAACATATTTACAATAAGTACAAAAAAAAACTACTTTGCAGAGACAAAATAGTTTGTAGAGAATCTGTCAATTTGTTTTTCTAGTTTAGAATTTAGATGACGACTAAACGAATTTGTTTAAAACGTACCTACCTAGAGAAAAAACGATACACAGATGAGACAGCCTCAAGCCTCGTCGGCAGGTCCCTTATAAAATTTTTAGCCTATAGATATCGTAGCTTTCTTTTCTCGGTAGAGAGTAGTATATTCCTTGCTTTCTATTATTGAAAGAATTTTTAGAATCGGGTCAGTAGTTTTTGAGTTTATTCATTACAAACAAAACAAACAAATTTTACCTCTTTATAATATTGGTATAGACAACATACGGAGGAAGCCACTCGCGTCGGTAGACATTACGTTATATGAATAACCGAAAAGGTTACCTACATAATTTATAAAAAAAGACAGAGTCGCAGATGGCGGACAAGGACTTGATGGCCATGATTGTACAGAATTATAGATTAGAAGGTCATGTTTATCAAATAAGACACGTTGTTGATATTACAAAACATAGTGAAACGAAGCAATGTTCGTCGCATATAAAAGTAATTTACTTTCACTTCGTAGTTCACATCCATTGTGCATTCTGGCATTTTTAAGCCGTTCGACAAAGTAAATCAGATGGATTTTAAATACCTGGGAACCCTAAAAAAATTGTTGTGAATGTAAAATAATACTTACCTAGGTAATTTATATTATACTAGGCTTCCGTCCCGAGTTCACTCGTGGAAGTTTTCGGTATTAATAGTAGTCTATGTCACTCTCCAGTTTCCGGCCCTCTATTTGTCTCTCTTCGTACGCGTTGTATTAGGAATACAATTTACCCCATTGGGTAGGTAGCGTGATGTTAAATTATTAAATAAATTAGGCTATCAAAATCAAAAATATTTTTTGAGTTAATTCATTATAGTTTTTGAGTCTACAGAATACGAAAAAACAAACAAACCAATATTATTTTTTCAATATTAGATAGCTTATGTTACTCAGTGATAATACAGCATTCTACTGATGAAATAATTTTTTAAATGGGTTGTTTTTGAGTTAATTCATTACAAATTAACAAAAATACAAAAATAGAAAAAAATCAAATCTTTTCTCTTTACTAACCGAGCAATATAGAGATGCAATAGAGATGTTATAAATATTTTTCAGGCGTTTTCAGGTTTTAAGTTCACATTTTTACAGCGTTCATTGTATTTTCCACGTGTATTTTCCTAGTTGTAAGTTCAATTCATTTACATTCAATACATTAATTGCCAACGGTGTCATTTGCACCCCTAGGTGAAAGGACGTACGGCTCTTCTGCCCAAAGTGAGTTTATGTACGGTTATAAAAAAACCCTAACCTACCTCCACGGGGCTCTACGTGCCAACAGGGTACTACTTTCAATAATTTATTTGTTGTGCAATAAGTTTTTTTCTGATGTGCAATTAAAAATTTCCCTTAGTATGTATTTTTTGTGTCGGGCAAATTTTGCAAGTTTAATGTTCGATTGAGCTGTAATATTTTGCATACATTGTATATGTAAATCGGATGACAATGGCTGGACTGATGATGGAGACGGAAAGTGGCCACAGGAACATTGTAACGAAACGACGTAACCCCAACTAGCTCGTTTGATTTGTCTTTACAAAGTACTCCGGTCCTAGATGATGTCCAGGGTCCTGATGATGGAGCCGAATGATAGCCACAGGAACTCTGTAACGAAACGACGTAAGCCCATCAAGTTTGGGTTCGTTTTATTTGTCTTCACAAGTACTCTGGTTTTTGTCATCATATAATACTAAAAAGTTAAAAAAATTATTCCGATTGTAAAAAAGCCATTTCTATATTTTAACTTTTACAGTGTCAAGTTATCAAATAAAAGCGGCAGGGAAGAAAAAGATATAAAAGCCCGTTTTTTAGGATTCCGTACCCAAAGGGTAAAAAAACGGAAACCCTATTACTAAGGCTCAGCTGTCCGTCCGTCCGTCCGTCCGTCTGTCTGTCTGTCACCAGGCTGTATCTTATGAACCGTGATAGTTAGACAGTTGAAATTTTCACAGATGATGTATTTCTGTTGCCGCTATAACAACAAATACTAAAAAACAGAATAAAATGAATATTTAAGGGGGCTCTCATACAACAAACGTGTTTTTTTGTTCGTTTTTGCTCGATATTGATAACGGCAACAGGTAGACAGTTGAAATATTCACAGAATATTTAGTTATATATTCACTTTAAAAATAAATATTTAAATTAACATAAAACAAATATTTAAGGGGGGGCTCCCATACAACAAACGTGTTTTTTTTTTTTTTTTTTTTGCAGTTTTTATAGATAATGGTACGGAACCCTTCGTGCGCTAGTCCGACTCGCACTTAGCCGATTTTTTTACGTTTATTTATTTAATTTCATTTTATTAGAAAATAACCACGGTCGAAGCCGGGGGCGGAAAGTCAGTTGATTTTATTAGTTTGTTATTTATTAGTAAATGATTATATTATATAATTTTATCAGAACGTCATATCAACGTGCACCTGTTCGATTTTTTAGTGTCCACAGAAAAATGTAGGTATTGCCTTTTATACAAGAAACTTAGATTAGCTGCAGTAAGATTGATAATTGAGTCATAATAATGATTATCAAGTTAAATCATGTGATAAAATCTAAGATTTTGTAAGACGATGCGCCGGGCCAGGGCCGGATCTACCCTTAGTGCTGCCCTGGGGCTACGTGAAAAATTACATAAATAAAATGAATGATTTTATTCTTTTTATTTTAAAAGGGATAAATAAACGTTAAATGTGCAAATATTTTCATCACAATCACACTTTATAAAGCGAAAAAATTTTTTTCGCCGAATTTTGCCGCGCCTCAAAATTTACCGCCCTGTTCACTGCAATGGTCCCTGTGGCCCCTAGTGGAAATCCAGGCCTGGGCCCGCCTCTACTAGATGTGTTGTTTAGAACAAACAAACGTGTCACTTTGTCACGCACGCACACAACTTTAATTTGCAATCATACATATACACTATCGATAAAAATTAATATCGATATCATAATTTTTATGTTATTTGTCATAGTTTAGGTAGGAAATAAATGCAAATAGATACACGTATTTATTATTTATTTGTCAAAATAAAAACAAATACTTTAGCGGTATGTAATTACTATTGCTTTTAAAACTTCTTCTTACTGACGAGTCCTAGGTTGTAGCAGGCATGTATCAAATTTTTCTCTAATATAATCGTATCTTTATTAATTATTAAATGTTTTTTCTTTATTTTTGTACTCTTTAAAACAAACATTTTTCATCTTGCAAATTATATTTTTTTCACTTAATAGTGCAATTTTCTTCGAATCTCGTCTACTTTTCTCACGAAGTTTCTTAATGGAAAGTTTTGCCTTTTAATAATATCTGTCTATCTATCTATCATCACGCCTTTTATCCCAAGAGGGGCTGGCAGATACATTTAAATGTTATTTGTTGCGATCCTATATACCTCTTTTGCTTCTTTGATGTTTAATTTAAATTGTAGATTTAAAAAGGGATGCATGTAATTTCCTTTTTCTAGGTATGTCATCTAGTTTATTTTCTAAGTTTGTGTCAGTTGTAGGTATAGTGCATAATGCTGGGGCACGTTTTAGTTTTTTTAGTTTAGTTTATTTATTTTGAACATTTCGGGGGGGGGGGGGGGTTTGAACACCCCAAAATGAAATTTAAATATAAATAATATTGTATTGACTTGAATAATGCTCTCGCGCTTCCTCGCACAGCGGAACTTTTAACGAGTCTGGGAAGATGTTTGGCCCGTCATATTTGTCTGGCTCATTGGAAAATATTTTAAAATATTATACTTACTTAATAATATATATAAAATTCAGCCTTCCTAAAATGACGTAAGTTCCCGCACATTTTTTTACGACTTTTAAAGTGTCTGTTAAAAGTTATGGCCCACAGGAAGTGTGTGGCAACTGTATATGTTTGTTTATAACAATATCATATATGACATATGTAAAAACCAGCCTTCCTACTTTGACGTAAGTTAGCATGTTTTTTTTCCACCTTTGATACCTTGTAAAACGGCCCCGCTTTCAGCTTAGCGAGTATCCATTCCTTTCTAAGTTTGTTATACTATACCGATCCTAAAATTTCATCTTTCCTAAAATCACGTAAGTCTGGGGTGACTGGGATCTCACTCTACAGCTGGTAGGAGAGGTTTTTTTTATAAATTTAATTTAGTAGTTTTCGAAAAGCCACCATCTCTATTTTATAATATTAGTACATATAGACACAATAAATAATGAGTCATAAATATAGTAGGTATATTAACTACTACATACATAAATTATAAAGTATTGAGCGTCCCATCCATGCGTCCCATACGTACGTTAGTTCTTTTTCGTGTCTACACAACAGTGTTGTGTCCTGCTCCTGCGGTAGTAATTAATTTAATACGCAGTTATTCGGAGCTTTACAAACGAAAATTAATAAGTAGATAGGTATGTAAAAAGTTTTAGTTTAGCCAATGGGCACTTTTCACAAAATTTCAGCCCTTTGAGGCAGTGGTTTGAGGTGATAAAAGTAATCTTGATTTCAACGCGGTTACAGCACAGATTTTTTCACGTGCCTGGCAATTTGCTTTTAATTAGGTAATTTTCTTATAAGTAAAGATGCCGCAAAGCAAAACTAAATGACAATAATTATTATAGATAGTGGCATTAATTCTTGTTGTATGAAGTAGCTTTTAGTGTTCTTTTGTGCTTTTGGTATTGAATTTATTTAAAAGGATATCATTGATAATTTCAGATAAAATATATCAAAATGCCTTGTGGAAGTAAACAATGTGCTAACACTGTAGGTCTGGTTGGAAAAACAGCACTAATAACAGGATGTAACACGGGTATCGGGAAAGAGACTGTCAAGGATTTTTATATGAGAGGTATGTATAAAAAACCAGACTCTTATAAGAATTTTCTTGAAGGATTCAGATAATTTCCCTTCCTTTTAGGAAGCCATCCAACTATCTCTGTTCCAAAAATCACGTCGATCCATTACTCGGTTTTCACTGATAGAATAGAAACTTTCGCCATAGATTAAATAACTCTTAGATTATATTTAGTTATAAATAGATAGGTACATACACTCTGTTTATTATATTATGATGGGTTGACTGATAAAGTATAAATGAAGAAAATTCATATTATAACATGATTACAAAACCAATTTAACTAATTCTAATCTAAAAATTAAATAACGAAATAAACCAAGCGTGAAATAGTGGCAAGAATACTGGCTGTATTTCCCCGCTGAATCGCGATGCTGATTCGTTGAGCGAGGAAGGAGCCAGCCCTCTTGTCACCAGAAGAGATGATCAGTCGAGGGGATATTCAACTAATTGAAATAAAAACTTTTTTGTGCTGTTAATTATCCCAAAAGTTCATTTTGATTATCTGTCACAGACTCCAACATATATTGAACAGAGTATAGAGGTACCTACTTAACCTACTTTATTTCCGTCAAAGTGATTCTGCTTCTTCTGAAAATTATAGATGCTTGCCACCTAACTGCCATTTAATATGGGCAACTGGCAAGATGTGGACATGTCACCCGTGTCTGATCTTTATTGCTCAAAAATCGACTCTTTGACTACAGTTTTTGATCAGAAAAAAATAAAATTATATAGTTTTGTACCTAAATCTATTAAAAAGGTAAAATTTGATTTGTTTGTATTTTTGTGTGTAATGAATAAACTCAAAAACACTGTATCGATTCTAAAAATTCTATCACTGATAGAAAGCTACGATATCCCTGAGTGCAGAGTGACTTAAGTTGTCTATACTAATATTATAAAGAGGAAAGATTTGTATTTTTGTAATGAATAAACTCAAAAACTACTGTGCCGATTTTAAAAATTCTTTCACCATTGGAAAGCTACATTCACCCTGAGGCTATATTCTATTTTCAAAAAAAAATAGGGATCCTTACTAAAACTCAAATAATGAAACTCAAGGTGTAAAAAAAATACCTAAGAAATTCCTTACATCGCGTGCACTGCGAAAACTATTGATGATATAGAGGTAGGGGTAGGGATACGGGTAGGGGTGGGGGTAGGGTAGGAGTAGAGGTAGGTGTAGGGGTAGGGATAAGGGTAGGGGTAGGGGTAGGTATAGGGTATATTTCATTTTGTTCGTAAATACCCCCGGGCGAAGCCGAGGATGGAAAGTCTAGTATAATTATAATAATTTCGTCATATTACCTATACAAAAAACATAACTTAGGCTTATCTAGGTAACTTAGACGAGTAAAGTCACGATGACTTGCTGGTTTTGAACTTGTTTCCTCCGTTACCATGGTGTTTAGTTTATGTCATAACATAAACTCATATTGATAATAAACTAAATTAATATTCTAGGTTCCGTAGATGGCCGGTTTTCACTTCGTTTCGATTCTAAAGTTGAAAAGATAGACACTGAAAAATGTTATAAATGCGAAAGTATGTTTACGTCTAAGATTTTGTAAGATTATGCGTGGCCCGCTTACAAAATCTTAGGTTTTACTATTTGTTTGTTTCTCGTCAAAATACAGAGATACCTAAATAAAGGACCGGAGCGGAGGTATTAACTAGGGAGACCACGGGTCTGATCCCGAATCCCGGCCACGTACCAATGGGCAAATTTTTTATAATAAAAAAGTTATAAAAAGCAAACCACACTTAGAGGCTTTGCATCTAAATATACCTCAACAGAACTGGCCATTCGTTAGGTATAATCTCACAAAATGAGTCTGGGACCACGGTTTCTGGAGCTGTAAGGCAACCCGTGAAGAAAGAAAAAAATTTTAAATGTTATCCATTGCTCCGAAAAATTGGTATTTTTCATAAACAACTCTCCTAAATGTTCTTTTTTGTACTTATTTCAAGGAGCCAAGGTAATAATGGCCTGCAGAAATGTTGACAAAGCAGAAGAAGCAAAGCAAAGCATTATAGATCAATGTAAAGATATAAAGGGAACAGGAAGGTTACTAGTCATCAAATGCGATCTAACATCCCTTGAATCAGTGCGTGAATGTGCCCAGAAAATTTTGGACACGGAGCCTGAACTCAATATTCTGGTCAATAACGCTGGTGTGTTCATGACTCCTGAAGGGAAGACAAAGGACGGATTCGAAACTCAGTTCGGAACAAATCATCTTGCACATTTCTTGCTCACTTTGTTATTGTTGCCGAGAATTAGAAATAGTACACCTGCTAGAATTGTGACTGTATCGTCATCTGCGCACTCATTCAACTGTAAGTACGTCCTACGCGCCATATTCAATGAAATAACCCATGCCAAGAACCCGCTTCCCCAAAACTGCTTACATTGGTTGAAATCTCTAAACTCCTCTGAATACCTTGAGATGAAACCCGATTATATACTTAATGTAAGTAAAGATATCAGTGGTCCCCGACGTATTTATGATTGTTTATTATTAAAGTGTAAGACGGAAATATCATAAATATTTGAAAACAAACTAGAAGTTGGAGATACACATTGCAGGCTCTGATGGAAACCTGAATATCTTGGAAGCTGCATTAAACATATTTAAGGAACTGATCTGAAGTGACACTTATGTAATAAGTACAAAAAACCGCATCAAAATTGGTCCTGCTGTTTTGAAGAAAACTGATAACAAATATACAAACGCATAACTGTCTATAGCTTCCGTCGTAGGTAAAAAAACATTTCAAATCATTTTTTTTGCAGCTAGTGGGCTACCTTTAGACGATATTAATTATACAAAGCGATCGTACAGCTCTATGGATGCTTACGTGCAGAGCAAATTAGCAAATATACTCTTCTCTAAGGAGCTAGCATCCAAGTTTGAGGTTTGTTTTTACTTTCAGACATTTGACAAATTATTACACAACTTTTCTCTACTGAGTCACGCCATAGTCCGATGACCCGATCACACTTTCATCCTCGAATAAAATTTTTTTTATTGACAAAAGTTCGTTACTATATTTTTAGGAATATAATATATCTGGCGTCAACACATACAGCCTCCATCCTGGCGTGATCAAGACAGAAATTACTCGAAATATAAATGGTCTATGGAATACACTGTTATATCCATTCCAAAAAACTCCATTACAAGGGGCACAAACTACGATATATTGCTCTGTCGATGAAAAATGTGCGAATGAAACGGGACTTTATTACAGGTGTGAACAAGAAGTTCTTATTATTCTGCTCAGAATATCTAAGCACTGAACCTCTGTATACTTACTGAAAGCCGTTTTTCTACCTTGAATGTTGGAGGAGGAATGGAAGATAAATTTAATGAGGTATGACAGAGCCTGCCAGGGAGTTGTTGTTTTCCTTTCCTCGTTGGCTGAATTAAGTGAGAATTCCCGTATCTTTGTAGTACGTAGGGGTATATCTATCTATATGCCCCGGTCGACATAGGTACGGATATGTCCAAGCGTGTACAAGAACAAAGGGAGGAATATTGGGAGAGCTTAAGAGATGTCGGAGTGGAGCGCGATGGATTGGAAGGGGTGTTAGGATCGCACGGGGATCTAAGAGTGAATAAGAACGGTAAAAGTTTGCTAGAGATATCCTTGGAATGGAAGCTTTGTGTGATTACAATGTTTGACCCCCCCCCCCAGAAGCAACTGGCAAAAAGTGGACACTGTTACTGGTTTCTCTGGCCACACCACAAGGTAAAAAGCCGTGAAGGTGTGTTTGTGATTTTGTGAATCTTAGATTCTCCGTTTGTCATTATTTTCAGTGAAAGTGCCGTCGAAAAACCGTCGAAACCAGCTCGCGATGGTGAAGCTGCAAAGAAATTGTGGGACTATTCAGTAGGGGCTGTTAAACTGGGAGATTTTAACCCGTTTACCGCAACCGACTCTGGTGTCAAGAACAAGTGAAGAAATCTCTAATCAAAAGCTCTCTTTTGAAACAAATATTTTCATGTACTTATTTCCTGTTTTCTCAAAATGTTTTCTAGACAACTGAATCGTCGTTTTGCTATTTAGGCTATATTCTATCAACTTTTGCCATTTTATATTAGTTATACTAAAATATATCGGTATTTTAGAATCGGTTCGGTAGTTTGAGAGATTATCCTTAGATACATTCTTTATATTAGTAGCTAAAGCTATAGATCTAATAACAATGTATTTTAATTTTGCCTAGTATGCACAGATTTTATTTTAGTATTTAATTTTGATAAGTAATAAAAATTATTTATTTATTATACGATTAAAATAAGCATCAGTAATATGTTGTCTTTTTACAAGCTGTTATTTAGTTTCACCTGTTTCGATATCTGTAACCAAATCTTACATGAAGTTAAATTTGACCTACTTCCCGATGTTCGGTTGAGCTGATATTTTGCATACATTATATAAATCGGATGACAATGCATTGCCAGGAGCCGGAAGGTGCCACAGGAACTCTGTAACGAAACGATGTAACCCCATCGAGTTTGAAGAACAGTACTTTGGTTTATGCCATCATACAATACTAAAAATAAATAAACTCAAAAAAAATTAAGAACAAGCTTTTATATTGATAAAAATGAACTAAAAAGTTAAAAATAAATGTATTCCAAATAGAAACAAGCCATTTTATACTAAAAAAAATATTATTAACTGGCCAATGCAACTATCCGGCCCGGGTAATTAATGAACAGCTCAAATATGTAATTACCATTATGTAACATAATAAATATTAATCACATTATTCTCCTCTAATCTAATCTATTGTAGATACTGTCTAAAAAATGTATTCCATTATTATTATTTATATTATTTCGTGAACGAGGTTTTAGTACATAATTATAAAGTTTGATCGTCCCATAGCTATGTTAGTTCTTTTTCGTGTCTACGTAACAACAGTGGCTCCTGCGGTAGTAATTAATTTATTTCGCCAATAATTTATTATTGCTTTACAAATTACGAAAATTATCAAGTAAGTATGTAAAAAGATACAGTATTATGTACAAAAATATTGCTTTGGCGACTCGTACCTGAAAACTAAACTTACAGTGCGACGCAATCTTTAATGCGCTTCTGAAAAAGGTGACCTTTGACCTAGGCCCACAGACATTTTTTTTAATAAAACAATTTAACATAATCATAATATTTTTATTTTATGTCCTCTCATATTTAATTAGCCGTGATGACTGTATCTGCGCGGAGTTGTGCAGCTAAATTCACTCGAGGCCGCCAGTGAGTTGTTATTACAATAACATAATATCTCTGATCGATTTAGATTGCGTCATACGTACGTACTATTTATCTATCTATCCATCTATCTATCATCACGCCTTTCATCCCAAGAAGAGTAGGCAGACCCAATTGAATGCAATTTGTTACGATCCTGACATATCTCTTTCGCTTCTTTTATATTCATCATACCTTTCATACATGCTCGGCAATTGTGTGTACTTTTAATATTTCCATCGATCAATATATGTTCAATAAAAGTACATCTAGGTCGTCCTTTCACTTCAGCCATATAAACCTTTTAGCCAATCTTTTATTCTTTACTCTTTCAACGTGTCCAAACCAGCGTAAACTACTTTTAATCATTTTAGTCACAACATCATCTTTTACTCCGCATTCTTCTCTAATTACATCATTCCGGATGCGGTCAATACCCTTTATATCACACATTCTACGTAAAGACCGCATTTCCACTGCATTTATTTTACTTTCATGCTTCTTATTCCATACCCAAGTCTCCTTCCATAAGTAAGTGATGGAACTAAAACTGCATCATGTATGTTAATTTTGCTTTTAGTTGTAAATTGTGTACCTTGCGTCCCGCTTTCACTCTCCTTTCAATTTCCTTGTCTATCTTTCCACTTCTTGTAAACATACTACCTAAATAAACAAATTCATTCACTTGCTCTAAGTTACACCTTTCACACAAATGTTACACTCCGTATTTTCATCATCCTTTTTAAATACTAATACTTTTGATTTCTAAATATTAATTTTCACGAATTTTTCTCGCATTCCTCATTTAAAAGTACAACCAGGCTTTGCAGCTCTTGCTCCGAAGATGCAAATGGGTACTTTTCACAAAATTTCAGCACCCACTGTGAATCCGCTGTGAGGTGATAAAAAATTCTTGATTTCAACGATTTCTTGCTTTTAGCCCTGATTTTTTCAAGTACCTACTGCCCTGCAATTTCTTTGTAATTTCCTTATAAGTATCTAATAGGTAAGAGAAGCATCACCTTGTATATCAAAGGTATGGTGAATATAAAAGAAACTAAAGAGGTATGTCAGGATCATAGCAAATGGCATTCGAATGTCTCTGCTTACCCCTCTTGGGATAAAAGGCATGATGATAGATAGATAGCTGAAAAGATATATGTAATACAAAACTATTATCAGGTAGGTACTATGTTTCAAATGCCACAAAAGAAAATGAAAATAAAGTGACAATTGTAGATTAGTGCACCGACCTGTAAATGTGGACATTGTTACCCGTCATTGCTCTGTCTACGCCACGAATTATATAAAGTGTCTACGCCGAGTGTAATCATGTGTGAAGTAGCTAGTGCTCCTTTGTGCTTTTTTTTAAGTTATAAATATTATTTATATGATAATTTCAGATAAAATATAACAAAATGCCTTGTGGAAGTAAAAAATGTACGAGCACTATAAGTCTTGTTGGAAAAACAGCACTAATAACAGGATGTAACACGGGTATCGGGAAAGCGACTGTCAAGGATTTTTATATGAGAGGTATGTATATAAATTAACTTTTAAAAAAAAGTGTACCGCCTTCAAAATTTGCACTGAAAAGTAAGAAATAATAAATATTTCGTCGTAGAATTTGAAGACGGTTGGTGCCAAATTAGGATACAAAATTAAGTAAACATCTAAGAAGATAAAGATCTGTTCAATATTATATATATTTGTACTGATGATCGTAGGTTCCTAATGAATTGTCTAGATTAGTGAATTTGGGAAGTAAGTTGTTTTTAATTTGGCACCAACCGTCTTCAAATTCTACGACGAAATATTTATTATTTTTTACTTTTCAATGCAAATTTTGAAGGCGGTACACTTTTTTTCAAAAGTTAATTTATTTTTCCCTTTTAAGTGATTTTGCTGCCCTGAGAGACAAATAATAACGCAAATAAAAAAAGTTAATGGAAAAATAAAAAATAAAAACTGCTGTGGATGGGAATTGAACCATTTGCATCCTGAGCTGCACCATACCATACCATACCTTTAGCCGTTAGACCACCGTCGATACAAAAATTGACAATTTCGTGTCAATACCAACCGTTGCTAAGGCTTTTCTCTGATATATAATTTTCAGCCGTAAACAGAGACAAATTACTGAATTTCTGAAAAACTACTGAACCGATTTTAATTATATGTCTGTGAGATAATGTCGAGAAATTATTATATCCTTAAAAAAATAATTCGTCAAAATCGGTACATATTTCATCGAGATAATTGACCTAAAAGTCAGTTTTTTCAAAATTACTGAAAAACTAATGAACCAATTTTTATGACATAAAAATGGGACCAATCCGGAAGAATTATCTGTCGATTAAAAAAGAAATCATCAAAATCGGTTCATAAACGACGAAGTTATCCGCGAACACACATAAATATATATATATATACGGTCGAATTGAGTAACGTCTTTTTTTTGAAGTCGTTAAAAAACCCCACACTTTTATTAAAATTTTCTCGAAGGAAGGAGATATTTTACCGGAATGTGAAAAATAATCACCTGCTTAACCTAGTATTATTATGTCACTCATACTATGCCACTATCCGGCCCTCTAACTAACAAACAAACAAAGAAGTAGATATAGTAGACCACCAACATGTGAAAGGGAGCCAAGTTCTATACAAAATACGTGCAAGATATTAAAACTTGTCATATTTTATAAAATTTGAACAAAAAATATAACAAAATAGTAGATTGTATCACAACTTATTACAAGTAGAATCCTAAGCACAGCGAGGAATTCAAGTACACCGCTCGAGGAAAAAATAACGAGGAACAGGAACCGTAGTAAATAAATGGGATGAAAGATTTTTTATCTGATGTTCAATCTTTAAATTCCCACTCATTAAGGCTTCAGCACTTCAGCATCCGTGTCACACGTGTGAGAAATGCATGGTAGTACCATGGGCAAAATTAATACATTAGGTACCTAGTATTTTTATAGGTGTACACACAAATTTTTTTTCGGCTCGCAGTACAAAAATCGACTTACTTTAAAATTTTGTACTGCGCACCGAATGACAAAGAGTTCAAGTATTTTAAAATTTTTTGTTTATTAAAATAGAAAACTAGTTTTCATTGAAATTGCATTACTAAATGAAACTAAGTAGGTACCTAAGTATATCAAATAATTTCGTGTATTTCATCATAAATATACTTACAAAATACATAACTCAGACGACTACCTACATAACTCGTTACCTCTATACGATTATAATCTTATGTATATAACGAAAATTGTTAACCAAGGCCGAGCGTGTAATGATGTTTAGTGTTTACGTCGAACGAAATGACTCACATTGATATTTACAAATATATATAAACTAGATTCATATTAAGGGTTCTGTATTGCGTAGATTTCATTTAGTTTCGATCACATAAGAATGTACTTATCTTAGTACAATTGCCAATCAATAAAATAAAAAAAAATAAAGTTTTTTCTTCTCAGTATCGATGTTAGCTTCTTTCTAAATTTGAAAATATTTAGGTACCTATCTAGACACTGAAATAACATTCTAAATCCTATCTATCTATCATCACACCTTTTATAGGCAGAGACAATCGAATGCCATTTGCTACGATCCTGCCATACCTCTTTCGCTTCATTTATGTTCATAATACTTTTCATACCTCGGCATTTTATAAACTATAACTTTTTTGCCTAGATCCTCAATGTTCTTTTTTTGTATTTCAAGGTGCAAAAGTAATAATGGCATGTAGAAATGTGGACAAAGCAGAGGAAGCAAAGCAAAGCATTATAGATCAATGTAAAGATATACAAGGAACAGGGACGTTACTAGTCATCAAATGCGATCTAACATCCCTTGAATCAGTACATGAATGTGCTCAGAAAGTTCTTGACACGGAGCCTGAACTCAATATTCTGGTCAATAATGCTGGTGTGTTTATGACTCCTGAAGGGAAGACAAAGGATGGATTCGAAACTCAGTTCGGAACAAATCATCTTGCACATTTCTTGCTCACTTTGTTATTGTTGCCGAGAATTAGAAATAGTACACCTGCTAGAATTGTGACTGTATCGTCATCTGCGCATTCTTTCAACTGTAAGTATACCTAATGAAATAAAATGAAATTAAATTATACCTATCACCCATACCTAAGCACAATTCATGTCCTTTTCCTTTTAACCCGCTACGAAAAATGTGGAATGTTATAATTTTGAGGTCTATTATGTCTGTATGATGGTATCGTAACTCCCTAACCAATGGACCGATTTGAATGCTGTTATTTTTATTCTGATAAATAATCCTTTTTTTCTTTGCAGCTAGCGGGCTACCTTTAGATGATATTAATTATACGAAGCGATCGTACGGCCCTTTGGATGCTTACGTGCAGAGCAAATTAGCAAATATACTCTTCTCTAAGGAGCTAGCATCCAAATTGAAGGTTTGTTTTAACTTTCAGACAATTTTATTTTCAATTTTTTACACAACTTTTGTTTGTAGAGTCACGTATGCCATAATCCGATGACCAGGTTTGGCACGCTCTTCATCCAGAAATGAAAATGCATTTTACAGTATATTATTTTGGGGTAATAAGAGACTTTTTGTATGTCTGTTACCACTTTCCTCCAAAACGGCTGGACTGATTTTAAAATTATTTGCATTACATATTAGTGTCACTTCAGACAGAGCCGGTTCTTAGATAAGTCTGATGAAAATCGGAAAGCAGTTTCCAAGAAATTCAGGTTTCATGAGTGCAGGGATCTTGGCTTCTATAAAAGCTAGCGCTTCTAATTTGTGCTCAAATATTTATGAGACCAAGCATAAGACTGATACCTTTGTTCATCAATGCGTTCATGTTTGTGAATGATTTTCGAGTCAGTTAACATAAATAATGTGATGCTTTTTAAATGTTCATATATTTCGTCGTGGGCTTTTTAATTGTTAATATTTTTTTTTATTTAAGTGTAACGAACTTTTCTCTCTTAGTACAATTTCGTTATATAATAGTAGTTTATGTAACGGGTTCATAATATAGGTAATTAAAACACAAGTGGAATTTTTTTAATAGCATCCACGAGTGTTTTTAGTTCATACACTACTTTATCTAATCCCATGCATTTTGAATTACATAACAAATTGAACCAAGATATTTTTCTTAATCGACAAATTGGCGGCAAACCGCGGTTACCTACCGCGCATGCGCGTTAACTGTCAATGCGCGTGTCGATATTTTCATAGAGTTTAATGTGGCTTCTACCCTTTCTGCATTTAAAAAAAAAACAAAACATTACGATATCGTTTTTGTATGAAAAATTCGGTACTGTAATACATTACAGTATCGTAGTTTGACATATTACAGACGCGTGTATATAAAACATATCATTATGAAGTACCAGTTATAATTCGATTTTGTAATAGGGACTTTACGATATACGAGTAAGAGTAGATAAAAATTCGTTACTATATTTTCAGGAATATAATATATCTGGCGTCAACACATACAGCCTCCATCCTGGTGTGATCAAGACAGAAATTACTCGGAATTTGAATGGTCTATGGAGCGCAATGTTATACCCATTCCAAAAAACTCCATTACAAGGGGCCCAAACTACGATATATTGCTCTGTCGATGAAAAATGTGCGAATGAAACAGGACTTTATTACAGGTGTGTACAAAAGTTCTCCTTTTCTAAAGTAAACTTCTTCTGCTCAGAATTTCTGAGCACTGAACCTCTGTATACTTACCTATTTTTTATATTAGGTACTAGCGACGTATTTACTAAATACATGGTTGCTAAAAATTGCAAGATAAGATATGATGTTTTTGATTGATATCTTATGAAATGTCTAGTCATTGAAGATTAGTATCTAGGCTACAACCTAGTAGCTTAGGTATTGTTTATTGATTGAAAATTTGTAGGTTATACTTTAAAAAAATTATGCACACGATTCTCTTATTATATCTTAGAAAAGTTACATAAGAAATTAATCAAATGTACCTATATCTATATATATGTGGAATTAGTAATTTGAATATTATTTCAGTGAATGCGCCGTCGAAAAACCGTCGAAACCAGCCCGCGATGATGAAGGTGCAAAGAAATTGTGGGATTATTCAGTAGGTGCTGTAAAACTGGGAGATTTTAACCCGTTTACCGCAACAGACTCTGGTGTCAAGAGTAACAAGTGAACCAGTCAGAACCAGCTCCCTTTTAAAACAAATATTTTCATGTACTTTTGGTAGATTTAAATGTAACATTTAGTAGCGAAATTTAAATAATCACTTTTATATAATAAATATTTTAAATAAATCCTGTTTTCTTCGTCATATTTTATTGTACCTGTTTATATGAGTAATAAATACCTATGTAAGTATTTTAATTTTGCCTAGTTTGCACATAGGTAAATGTTGTTTGAGTAGGTATTTAATTTTGATATTAAAATTGATATTATACGATTAAAACAAGTATTATTAATATTTTGTCGTTTATTACCTAATTACTTAATGAGGTAATTCAATTGCCCATTGCATACTGAATTACTTAATGGAAAAAATACCTTGTTCTTTACTTATTAAGTAAATTATTGTCAATTGTGCAATTTCCGTCACCCTCGTCAGACTGCTCTTTGATCAATAAAATAGATAATACAAAGATTACAAACGGATAATATATAGGTACTTATACCTATAAAGCTACGTACCGGGACGGTTCTTGAGCGGTGGTCGTTAGATGCGCAGAACATAATTTTTGGGTCTGCTTGACGGTATGGGGTATTAATTTTAATTTTACCAGCAGTAAAAAGCAACCGTAAAAACAAACACCAATAAATCAATTATAATAAATATACAAGTTATATTGCACTCGAATTACGTTACATTACACTTTTTCGTCGTTTTCGTCGAGCGCTCATGAACCGTCCCGGTACGTCGAGTTAGTTTGTCGATAAACCTTGAAATAGTTTTATTGTCGTCGGGTCAACGGCCAGCCATGTCCGACTCATGTATGTAGGTACAGTCAGCAAAACAAAATAAAACTCTTTTTATCTATACGGCAATATGGTTGAGTGAGCTTTTTGTGCTGACTTTATTCATTTTATAGGCAACTTTTACACTGCATCTAATGTGAATCTATATGAATACCTACATACAATCGAGTAAAATAGTTTTTTTAAGTATTTTTTTATGGTTGCTATAAATAGCTAATTTTAAAACCAAAAAACACATCTTCACGGCCTGCCAAGTCTGTTGCTGCACTTAATGGACTTAGGTGTCACTTCTTTAACTGTTATTTTTTAGGTGCCTTCCGATGCACGAGGAGTCGATTAAGATTTTCTTATATTTGTGCTTAGGTAGTCGATACCTTAGTAATTAGAACTAGTAATTGAAAGAAAGTCGATACCTGGCTACTTATAATGAAAATTGAAAATATTACCTATGTATTATTTTAATCACATTCACATCTAATCTAATCTTGTTGATACTGCCTATAAAGTTGATTCCATTACTGTTTTTTCTATTATTACGTGAACGAGGTTTTAGTAAGCAGCGACCAAAGTAGCGTTGTAGAAATAATAACGGGACATGCCAGTTATCCATAGCTAGAATATGCTCACAGCTGGTTCAGTTCAGAGACGTGAGTCGCACACTTTGGTCAATCAATAAGCAATTTAAAAAGAGTTTTGTATTATAAATCTTATATTTTATATACATTGTGAATAGGATTTGGTTTTTTGTAAAGGATTTTTTAAGTGCCTATGTAAGTATAGTGAAATATTTAAGTATCTAATTCACATTTGGATATACTTCGTATAATTTTTGAACCCCATCTCTGATTTTAAAAATTGTCACATCATATTGTTTGTTTGTAAAAATAAAGTCATATAGTACCTACCTAGTAATAAATTAACTCATAGGTATAAGTTGACTTTTTCAAACTGCAAAGTTTTGGAGTCTAGAAAATTTTTGTCAGGGTCTCCATGGATAGATAGATTTCCGGTACTAGATATCTGACAGATTCTGACATACATTCACAGGAAGTTTAAACGGTAAACCTCGGTAAACCGTGTGAAATAAATTGTTGTTTTCTTTTAGACAAAAAGTCCCGACCATGTCTTTCTTCAGCAAAAGTTGCACGAGCACAGCCAAACTTGTGGGGAAAACTGCGATAGTAACAGGATGTAACACGGGTATTGGCAAAGAAACTGTTATGGATTTTTATAAAAGAGGTAAAGTATTTTTTTAAATAATATGACATAGACATGGTATAGAAATTTTCTTTAATATGAAGTTATTCTTTACCTTTTTTATTATTTAATCGGGTTATTTTAATTATTAAAACAATAATAATAATTGTATTTGATGCATTCAGAGATAGGTCCCGACGGGTGCTAGCCACAACACTTTCTTTAGAGGATTTCTTCTCGTTAATTATAAGGACTAAAAAATAAATAAGTATACAAAAAAAACCTTAATATCTCAACTTGTCTTTCCACTTTTATTTTATTTTATTTTTGTTTTAAATAATTATAAAACTTGAATACAAACAGGGTCAATGTTTATAGTAACGATCTATTACGTGCATCTACTTCATACTTTGAAGTCTTTTTTATTTGCTGTTTACACCAATGAACGGACAATTTTATGCTCTAAACATTACACTTTTAATTTTTTTTATACAACCTATTATTACATAATTTAATAATAAAAATACTAAATCACATAGAAATTCCAGAAAGGGGGGCGGTTCCTACACTATCGCTTCTCTACTCACACTTATACGTATTCGACATAAGCGGCTGAAGCCCCATGCTATTCATATTCTCAAGGCCGTTTGGTACAGGGAGCCCCGTGTTGGACCTATGTCCCCATGCAAGCCTTACAAGAACCGGGTATTATGCCCGTGAATTTAGAGTAACATAATAAATATATTATACCTACCTTACCTACTAACAAATTTTAAATTTTATTAAAAAAACACTGGGAACCCCATGAGTAGCTCTCCAATCCGAAATCACTGTCCTGCGGTAAAGTGCCAAAAAGGCTCGCAGCGTTTCCTCATGTGTATGGCTATGCTAATACGTTGGCCTAGGTAGGTATGCTCCTTTTTATATAAATAGACATTTTTATTGTTTAACGGTTTTACTTTTCTATTTCTTCTTATAAATTACTATTATATTGCTTTTTTTTTACTATATTGTAACAGTATCATCGAAAGGACACACATTCGGCGGTAATAAAAAAATGTTTTATTTGATCTGGCTGTATTTATTTTAAGCTAATTTCAGAGACTCTACCTATTTTTAGTGTCTGTGTATTTATTTTATTTTATTATATAATATATATTATAATTTCAGAGACTCTACCTATTTTTAGTGTCTGTGTATTTATTTTATTTTATTATATAATATATATTATAATATCAGAGACTCTACCTATTTTTAGTGTCTGTGTATTTATTTTATTATTATATATATATATATGTATATATATATATATATTATATAATATATTATTATATATAATATATTATATTCCAACTATTATAATTATCCATATTAGTATGATAAATTACTTAGGTCATACTCCATAAGTAATTTTTATATATATTCTACCTCAAAGACTACCTACGAAAACATGTTATAAATAACATGCTGAGATGTGTATAGAAACTCACTAACAAAAAACTAGAAAATCTCACGCTACTCGCTTCTATAGAGATCAGCGTTGCATGCATTGCAATGGGAACCGAAACTTCTTGAACCATACCATTATTTAATTAGTTCTTAGTTCTTACGCACAAGTAAAGTAGGTAGCATTCTACTAACTAATAAGCAATAACTTATTTTTTTGTTTATTTCAGGTGCCAAAGTGTTAATGGCTTGTAGAAGTCTGGATAAAGCTGAAGAAGCCAAGAACAGCATCGAGAAACAGTGTAAAGATCTGCAAGGCACCGGAAAACTTGTGATAGTGCAATGCGATTTAACGTCACTTAAGTCAGTGCGTGAATGTGCTCAGAAAGTTCTGGACACGGAGCCTCAAATCAATATTCTGGTCAATAACGCTGGCGTTATGATGTGCCCAAAAGGGGAAACGCAAGATGGATTTGAAACTCAGTTTGGAACGAATCACCTCGCACATTTCTTGTTCACTGTTTTATTGTTGCCAAGAATCAGAAATAGTACACCGGCAAGAATTGTAACAGTATCATCGAAAGGACACACATTCGGCGGTAATAAAAAAATGTTTTATTTGATCTGGCTGTATTTATTTTAAGCGAATTTCAGAGACTACCTATTTTTAGTGTCTGTGTATTTATTTTAGGCCATTTACTTACGTGATTTTAGCTATTAATACAATGTCCATCAGAGCATAGTCAGAAATAAAATAACTGACAACTTATTTGCACTTAATTTTACTTTTTCTTTTCATTGCAGGAAGTGGGATGCATTTCGAAGACATTCACTTTAAAACTCGACCCTACAGTTCTACGGAGGCTTACTTTCAAAGTAAATTAGCAAATGTTCTTTTCTCCAAAGAGTTGGCTGTTAAACTGAAGGTTAGTTGTGACATGGTACCTACTTAATTAATTATCCTTAGAATGAGCCCGCTAGAATGATTATTCTGAGTACATACATACTTATTATACTTATTGGACAAAATTTAAACACATAAATAAAATCGATTCCTATTTTTGTTACCTAATACGATAACTGCAGCAACAAATGTATTGTCAGTCTATGATCTCTCTGCAGTATTGACTTAAAAATTACAAGATTAACTAGGAAAATCAATTAAAATAAACAAATAACCTCAGATAAAAAATAAAATGAAAGCTCTACTCTAAACTACATAAAAAATCATAACATCGTAGAGTATTCAGTCCGAACCTTTTTTTTTCAGGAATATAACATTGAGGGCATCAACACTTATAGCCTTCATCCTGGTGCAATTAAAACTGACCTTGGACGGCATCTTAACGAAACAGTGTTTAACGGGGCACGTCCCATAATTGGTTTCTTTGCGTACCTATTCCTGAAGACTCCATTACAAGGCGCACAAACCAATATTTATTGTTCAGTCGATGAAAAGTGTGGGAATGAAACTGGTCTCTACTACAGGTAATACGACTATAGAATTATAGGCTATACACACAACAATCCAACGACTCAAGAGTAAATGGGAGTACTCCCCAACGCTGGAAAGTTGAATATAAAAAAACCGTACAAGGACGCTTTGACGCTCAACAGAGCGGGCCACTCAAAAAAATCTTCGGCTAAATGAGGAAGACTTTGTCTTCCGCTGGGTACTCTGGGGCCGGCAACGGTTCCCGGGAGCTGTATGGCAACCTGTGAAGATTTTTGTATATATATTAAATATTTTCACGAGCGCGATACAGGTTTCAGTATTTAGACAGTTAAGTAGCGCCATCTATCGATGAGCCGCCACATGACTCCTGAGGTCGATGCAGTATTAAAACCAATATAGAAAATGATTTTTTTTGAACATGTCTTGAACGGTTTTCCTGAGCATTGCAATCTACGGCCAACCACATATTCACTTTACATGTCGTATTAAGAGACTATAATTTGTAAGGAAATATTTTAAAGTAGTAAATTTAAGTAAAGTAGCGTAAATTTTATGAATTAGGCGGTGTATAGCTGAATATTTAAAAAAATGTATTCAAAATATTATGTAATGATGAGTAGTACATATAGGTACATAGGTACATAAGCAACTTTTCACCCTCCTGTATCGCCCCTCCGAGTTTTCAGAGGTTCCAATACCTATAGATATCAATCCCGACCCGTCCACCCACTGGACTTTCCCACTGGTGGGTGAACGGGTAATTAACGATTACCCTTCCACCCACTGCGCTAGTGTATAGGTACCGAAACAATAAGTCATCGATAAATTCAAAAAATTATTTTGGTTTCTTAAAGTACGTCTAACAAAGGTGCATTAGTAAGTTATTCTAAAACATGCAAAAAATGGTTACGATCAGATATTATTTATCATCTTTAGCCTCCGGATTGACCTTGAAATTTCAAAAAAATACAAAAAAAAAGCTTGAAATATGGTTTGAAATATAAATAGATACCATAGGTAATAAATAACCCATAGATAATAAATCACTGATCGACTGATCATCTCGGTGACAATTCGTCGCTCCACGAATCAGCATCACGATTCAGCGGGGAAATGCAGCCAGTATTCTTGCCACTATTCCATACAAACCTAGCTTATTAAGTTATGTTTAATGTTTAGATTAGATTTAAGGTTTTTATATTGTTGACCCATATTATTTACATTCTTCAAGTACCTAATATTAATTTTATATTTATAGCGACTGTGGCGTCACAACTCCCTCCAAAGAAGCTCGTGACGACGAATGTGCAAAGAAGTTATGGGATTATTCAGTGGAAGCTGTTAAATTAGGAGATTTTAATCCCTTCACTGCAGTTGACAGTGGTGTCAAGGCTAAATAAAAAAAATAATTAATTATGTACAATTTTAACTTTTTCGATTACATTTTATTTATTTAATTAATCAATTATTTTTATTTATATAATATACTAGCAGATTGCCCGCTATTTCGTACGCGTTGTATTATTAATACAATTCACCCCCTTGGGTAGTTAGCGTGATATCAAATAGCCTATAACCTCCCCAAGAATTGGGCTATAAAATGCAAAAATATTTTTTCAAATCGGTCTAGTAGTTTTTGAGTGTATCGAATACGAACAAATAAACAAACAAATATTGATTTTATATATTAGATAACCTCTTAGAGTGTGTCTTTTTTCCCAAAATTCCCAAAATAAGATATTTCCTATTAAAACCCTAAATTCGAGCCTGGGACGACAATGTTGGCTAGGATACAATGACGACACTTATCAGCATCGCGATTCAACGGGGAAATGCAGCCAGTATTCTTGCGACTATTCCACGCGGACCTAGTTTATTTAGTTATTTTTAATGTTTAGATTTTATTTTAAGGGTTTCTTAAATTGTTGTGTCTAAATAATTGCAATATAAAATTAAACATTGAAGAAAGTATTAATTGTCCTTCTTTCATGACAAAACACAGCAATGAGATTGTTGGAGGGTCGGAGCACTCTTCAACAAACACATAGGCTACTTTTTATTCCTGAAATCCTTCGGAATAAATCCACATTCTAAAATAAATCCACATATAATATCACATTTCAAAAATCCACATACGAAGCCGGAGCTGAAAGCTAGTATAGAAAATCTAAATACTCACTATAATTACTGAAAGTATCGTCCAATATTTCTATTTTATAAACATCTTGCTTCTAAAATAATAAAAGTATCGGGAGACCGAAGGGCTGGTACGTACCTTGGACAACGTATCAGCTTGGCGATACAGAGAGGAAATGCAGGAACACTCTTATTAATAAACTCGAATTAGCGACGTATTAACTAAACTGTATTTCGTCTCCGTCTATCATAATGGATTGCAGATTTGTTAGACGGAGACAAAATACAGTTTAGTTAATACGTCGCTAATTCGAGTTTATTAATAAGAGTGCTAGTGTTTTGGGGACCCTGCCGCAAGACAGCGATCTCGAGAGATTGTTTTATTTATAAGTACCTAGTTTTTAAATGTAGGTATATTTATATTTTAATTGTTGTACCTACTTAATTTATATATTATTCGTCAATATATATAATATATACATATCGGAACCTGTTTCGGAGCCTATTCCGAACCTCATTGGAACAGACAGACCTGAAATCCGTCATTTATGCTTTTGTTCCAATTTTATATTTTGATAGTATACCTACCTTGTGTAGCATTAGGCTATGACGTCATCGTCTACACCCGTGACGTTAGCTCTACGACGTAGCTGTTCAATGTGCTACGCGAAGGGAATGTCCGCACAAATAAACAAATAAATCTGTGACTGTCTGTGATTCAATATGTAAACACATTTATATAGGTGCTTAGCCGAAACGGATTTTGATGTTTATTAAGATAACTGTGTTAATGGAATCGCAATTTGGTCAGAAGTGGTTTAACACGGGCTACGTACGTACGTACTGGTACGGAATTTAGCATCTATCCTACTACCTACTTAGTATTATAAAAAAAACAATTTAACAATTAAAAAACCCCTTACGCAAAATAGCCTGTGAATAGAAATTATTTGATGCTTTTAAATGTTCATAATTTACGTCGGGGGTTTTTAATTGTTAAATAAATTTTTATTTCCCTCTTTTTAAGCTATCGTAGGTAATTATAAACCAGTCGAAGTTGTTGACATCCCTTAAATAGAAAAAAACTGATGATCTTCAAATGGCTGAACAGATTTTCTTGAATTTCTGAACACTCTCGATCAAGTAACCTTTTAAACAAATAACCTAAATCAAAATCGGTTCTTTTGTTTAGGAGCTAAGCTGCCAGAGACAGACACACAGATACACACGTTAAACCTATAACATTGCTCTTTTTGCGTCGGGGGTTAAAAACAGACACAGAGCAACGGATCGACGTGATTTATTTGCACAGAGACAGTTGGTTTTTTTTCCAGGAAATGTTTCGGGATAAGTAGATTTAGTTTCTTATAACACATTTTTTTTTAAACTTACTACATTTTTTTTCTCATTTATGGAGTACAGGTAGTTCGTTGTTTGCACATTTTAGACCGAATTTTATACACTAACCCCCCCGGCTTCACACGGGTACCTATAATATCGGTTTCCTTACAATCTGTTCGCTCCTTATTGCAATCATTGATAAAAAATATTATAAATTATAATAGTACCTACGTAGGATTATACGAAAATTAGCAAATAATTGTGTAATATCTGATTTGTCTTCCATATCTAATCTATTACAATTTTGATATCGTTACAAAGTTAATATCATTATCAATGTTTGAGGAAGCCATGCAATGTCAACACTCGAACGGACAGACAGACTAACTTTATAACAATTTCAAGATTTAATGGTCTTGGGAATCTTAGGTGAAAATGAGCTGCCATGACCTGTCGTTAGGTAGATTATTTAAATAGTATAGGTAGATTTAAATATAATATTGGCTAAATGTGGAAGAGTTGTCTTTGCTGAGTACCCTGAGGCCGCAAGCTTCACTCTTTTCGGAGTCTATTTCGAGAATGACTCAAACTTGTATAACTTACATGTCTATCTATCTATCTATCATCACGCCTTTTATGCCAAAAGGGGTAGACAGAGACAATCGACTGCCATTTGTTACGATCCTGACATTATATTCAATATATTCAAATATAATTATTTTTTTACAATGCACATATAAATTGTACAACGCTTACTGAAACTATATACTTGTTTCTAGAACAATTCATATTTCATTCTGCATAATTCTTTCATACGTTTATTTATCAACGCTTACTGAAACTATATACTTGTTTCTAGAACAATACATATTTCATTCTTTTATTATAGCATCTCTAACGGATTAAGCAGCATAATCCATAAAAGAACGCTACAGTTTTCTCCGACTTGATTCACTAATTGGTGCCATGGATTTAGAACGGTGCCATTTAGAACATATAGACAGAAAGACACAGACATGGCTGAGGAGATGGGGACTTAAAAATAAACACGGAACCTACATCCTACATTATTAATTTAATACGAAACGCACTTGATATAGTAGCTAAGTACAAGGTACGCCGTAGCTATTTATTGATAAAAAACCACTTCATAATTCAGTATGTAGAGGCGTCGTTGCCGAAGCAACGTACTGCTCGTATCAATTTTAGCGGTCACTCGTCAATCGATTTTATTTTTAAATAAGTACCTAGGTAATTATCTTTTATAGATATATGTAGGTATGTTTACCTAAGTATAGTAATTACATCCGAGTAGTTAGTAATATTTTTTTCTATTCTATTTTTTTTCGAAATGGCTCCATCAGGGTTCTGATGATTCCGCCAATGTCAAGTATTATAGACACGACGTCACAGTAACAATAAGCCGATAATCGGTAGGTAGGATGCTCCCGCCGACCGTAATCACAATAGCTATCACAGCGCGGGCGGGATTAAATGCGCTATACACCAAGGCGTGACGTGAATCCATTTTTTTAAAAGTAGGTAGTGTACCAATTATTATTGTTTTTTAGATACAATTGCAGCAAAAGTTGTACAAGTAAAGCAAAGCAAAACTTGTGGGGAAGACTGCGATAGTAACAGGATGTAATACGGGTATTGGCAAAGAAACTGTTGTGGACTTTTACAAAAGAGGCAAGTTTCTAGCTCATTGTGTAAGAAACTTCCTAAATACTTTTTCGTTTTGTACTTTCTGTGGTTTTGTTTGAAATGCTTAATGGTACATTAGTATAATTATGTAAAATACTAGCAGTTGCCCTCGACTTCGTACGCGTTGTATTAGGAATACTTGACAACGTTTACACCCCATTTCATCCCCTTTCTTAGTTCGCCTCTACACCCATTGGTACAATTACGGTCCAACGAAATTGACCACAGATTAGTTTAAATTCCTATAACAAATGGCCCGCCTAGACCTTATGGCGGCCGGAATGGGAAATTTTCGGTGTGATGCCGGACCAATGTGTGGCCTACTGTCCAATTTTCATATTTATAAGTCTTCAGTGGTTTAGGTTGTAAGTTAGGTTTTATATATTTAGAAGACATATAGACAAAAGTAATTGAAAATGTATTTAATCTATGGTTATAGTCTTGTTCTATTTCTACTTAATATTATGATTATTGTATTATTTGAACGTTTGTTGCATCCTAACTTCTAATATAAATGAGAAAACGTGTTTGTTTGTTTGTCTGACCTTCTTTCACGCCACAACAGAGCAATTTTGTTTCGTGATTTTTGCACGGAGATAGTTGGAGGGCCGGATAATGACAGGCTAACTTTTCATACCGGAAATCCTTCACGATAACTTTTATGTCGTATCCGAAAATTTTCCACAGTTGGAAGCCGGGTTTGTAATTTCGTATTGAATAATTGCAACGTAAACACTACTTACATACTATTTTTCAGTGCTTATGCCTAACAAACAACCATGCGTTTAGTAACCCCAGGTTACCCAGCGGAAGACAAGGTCTTCCTCATTTAGCCGAGGATTTTGGAAAGAAGGGACTTAAGATTTTGTTATCTTAAATAAGCACATAATGAAACTAAGTACTTGTACCTAACCTACCTAAGTCTTGAGTTTATTTGAAAAATGGAGATTTTTCTATTCGAACTAAGGATAAGAAAATTATTGCGAATTTTCAGTTACCAACAAAGTCATCACTTACTTATGGAAGCGAGACTTGGGTATGGAATAAGAAGCATGAAAGTAAGATAAATTAATGCAATGGAAATGCAGTCTAAAGCGTATTGACCGCATTCAGAACGATGTCATTCCAGAGAAGATACGAGTAGAGATACGTTGTGGCAGAAATGTACTTATATTAGTACAATTGCCAATCAATTAAAAAAAAAAAAAGATTACGTTGTGCCTAAAATGAAGAAAATTAGTTTATGCTGGTTTGGACACGTTGAAAGAATGAAGGATGAAAGATTGACTAAAAAGGTTTATATGGCTGAAGTGAAAGGAAATGCTCGCAGAGGACGACCTAGGTGTACTTTTATTGAACATATAAAAATATATTGATCGATGGCAATATTAAAAGTACACACAATCGCCGAGCATCTATGAAAGGTATGATGAATATAAAAGAACCGAAAGAGGTCAGGCTCGTAGCAAATGGTCCCTGATGAGATGATATTACCCCTCTTGGGATAAAAGGCGTGATGATAGTAGACCAACAAACATGTTTGTGAATACTTTATATTGTGACACGGCGCGAGTTGTTTGCAAAAATTGGCATTTAAAAATTAATTTTATTTAATAAATTCATTAGGTCATTCTTAGAGCGGCTCCGTTAGATATCTCACATTTTTTTATTGTTGGAAATACCCGGCATTTTGATGCTTGTCTTTTAGATAAACAAAATACCTTAGCCTAACATATATATAACAGATATAAACAGATGATTTTTTTAAACACTTTTAGGTGCTAAAGTAATAATGGTATGCAGAAATGTGGAAAAACCTGAAGAAGCTAAATATAGTATCGATGAGCAGTTTGCCAGGCACCGGAATATTGGTGGTCCTACAATGCGACCTGACATCACTTCAGTCGGTGCGTGAATGTGCTCAGAAAATTCTGGACACGGAGCCTCAAATCAATTCTGGTCAATAACGCTGGGTATCATGATGTGCCCAGAAGGATAAACAAAAGATGGACTTGAAACTCAGTTTGGAACGAACCACTTGACACATTTCTTGTTCACTCTGCTATTATTACTGAGAATGAGAAAGTGTGTAACACCAGCAAGAATCAGTGTCATCGATTGGGCATAGCATTGGCAGTAAGTAGAGAAATATATTTTAAAAAATCCGTTATTTTTGTCAAAAGTTGTAGCCTTGCTGGAGCTGAGCCTTCTTTTGGTATCTAGTCTGTTCTGTTTAAGATGGACAAATCGCTAATTGTGGACATTGTTGCCACGATGTATCTGACCACGCTGAAAGGTTTATAGACCGTGGTGTTGGTGTGTTTATTAATGTTTGTATTTTTTAAATTTAGATCAAGGAATTGAATTTGAAGACATAGACTTCAAAACTCGACCCTACAGTTCTTCGGAGGCTTACTTTCAAAGTAAATTGGCAAATGTGCTTTTCTCCAAAGAGTTGGCTGTTAAACTGAAGGTTAGTTAATTTAATACTTATATAATATTAGTGTTACTTTGTTGGTTTTAGAGAGATGTTCGTAAAATTATTACGTACTTTTAATATTTTTTCTGTAAACTTTAAATTAGGAATAGGAGTGAGGTAATCGTTTTAAAAGAAGTAGAGATATGCGATTCCTGTTTTAAAATAAAATAAAATAATATTTTTTTGTACTTAGTCACATTTGCAAAGACATTTTTATTCCCACAATTTTTTAAAAATTATTTACACAACAAATCTAAATAACTAAATAAACGGTCCGTGTTTTATCTTTTAGTTACATTTAGATTTGAAAATACGTACTATTATTTAGGTAATACGTAATACAATGCTACTGTATATAACTCCGTTTATTTTTATTTTTTAGGAAAATAACATCCTGGTGTAGTCAGAACTGAAATTGGACGGCATTTTAACACAACTATGTTCAGTGGAGCTAGCGTATTATACGACTTTTTTACATACCCATTCTTGAAATCCCCGTTACAAGGCGCACAGACGAATATATATTGCTCAGTTGATGAAAAATGTGCGAACGAAACTGGTCACGAAACGAAAACATTATAATATTTGTTTATAAATCTTAAAGCAGGAAATGCCTAAACGCATTCTACAAAATGATATCGTGAGTGAAAATCAAAGAATATAGAATTTTGGTCTGTCTTTTTAAATGTTTGTTCAGATAGGCTACGAAGCGGCTGAATGAATTCTGATTGAACTTAAGTGATCATAGTTGATTGATTAGAAGTCTGGGATTGGTGGGATCTTGCTTTAACATCAGACTTTTTTATATTTCTTCATTGTCTCTGTCTTCCAGAAAATAATATACTTTAATTTACACGAATTCTACTTCGAACAACTCCTTCTACTTAAGCCCGCGATGGCGCACTTGCAAAGAAGTTGTGGGAGTATTCAGTGGAGGCGGTCAAATAGTAATTAATATAATAGGCAGTAATGATTTATTGACAATATTTTAAAATTATTTGTAACGTAGCGTAGTGGTTATATTCTCCTTGTTCTTTGGCGACAATCATTATCTATGGAGCCGCCATGTTTATAAACAATATGAATGAATGAAAATTTTATTTCGAATGTACTCCAATTTATTACCAGAAAAATACAATAAAATATATAATTATCTACTAATGCTATATATACAAATAAACCTATAAATAAAAAAAAACATGGCATTATTTTTGTTTAGTTTAATGAATTTCCAATACATTATATATACCTACTTAAATGTTTATTTTCTGCACATCTTCTCCATTTAAACTTCAGCTATGCCAAATTTCACACTTCTCGATGACGCGCAACATGGTTTACAAAGTTTTAGTGAATTATCCATTAATTTTCCACTTTGAGTATTTAAGACTCAAAGATTTTCCAATAATAAATTGCGGGCTCTTTTCAGAAGTGCGCGCTATGGGCACAGGAGTTATGGACACAGATTATAATAATATAAGAGGTCTCTAGACATATAGTATTTTTGCATGTTTAATGATAAAATGTTTATTTATTAATAAAACTGGCTGACAGACAACGCACAGCCTAAACCGGTGGACCTAGAGACTTGAAATTAGGAGGAAATATTCCTTGAGTAGGTACCCTAGGGTAAAAAAAGGGTGGTAAGTTTGTATGATGACTTTTAGGGTTCCGTAAAATAGTAGATTGTTCATCAAGGAAAGAAAGTGGTCGATTACCAACAAGTGTAGTTTGAGGCCCGAGCCGCTGATTTTCTCCCATCTGTATAATATTTCTTCATTTTTATGATGATCGAGTCATAATAATGTCATTAGATTAATCTCGAGTCATGCATGCGTGATGTTTTCGTTCTAGACCTCCTCCTAGAGACAAGATTTCCAATGACATAAGAAAAGAGAAAGAGATTCCGAATAAATAACAAATGACGTAGAATTCCGTCTCCGTCACATTGCACTGGTGATGCAGAATCTCAAAATAAAGACAAACTTAAACCATGCTTACTGGACTTAGACAGTGTAAGGCAATTTGCATTGGTTGTCTCACATACTCTTACTTATACTTACCTAAATTTTGTTCCTATAAAGAAAAAGAAATGGTGTGTAGTTAATAATGTTGTAAGAAGTTAAAAATAAAAACATTTTTTTTACTTGTTTTATAACATACTAGCTGTGCCTTGCTGTTGCACCAGGTTAATATTATAGTTACTACTCCGCTCCTTTGGGTCGTAGCGTGATTTTATATAGCCCATAACCGTCCTAAAGAATTGGGCTATCAAATTTTTTTTTCAAATCCGAATGGTAGTTCCAAAGATTAGCGCGTTCAAACAAATTTATTTTTGTTTTCCAGCTGCTATTAATTTCTACTTTACTTTTATGTTCTAGAATTGTATAACTATATGGATACATAACAATATATTTTTTTTATTTTTTAGCACATCTGTAAGTGTAAATTAATATCACAAGTGTAAAACCGCCATTTTAGGCCATGTTATAATCCGGAGATTATAGGCATTTAGCAAAACTAACACAAGGTACGTTCGGATTGATAAAATCCGCTTGTATTGACATTATTTTATAAAATATCGTTGTCTATATAGATTGACCAATTGAAGCCGTAAGGAATAAGGTTGTATGAACACTTAGCCGCTGACGAACATAATTACGAAAAAAATGTAACCTATCTGTACATGTAGCTATATTCAGTAGCCTTGGAGGATTTAACATTATGAACCTACATACATTCATGTCTCATGTAAACCGTCATATAATTTTAAGTTAAATAATAAATATAGTTTTTTTATGAGCTCTCCATGCATAAAACTAGGGGGTTGATTTTTTTATTAATTTCAAATCAAAAATATTAGTATTTGAAAAGGATGATGAAAGGACGGAGTGTATTAGAGCAAGTGAATTAATTAGTTTATTTAGGTAGTACCTATGTTTACAAGATAGACAAGGAAATTGAGAGGAGAGTGAAAGCGGGAAGCAAGGTATTTGGCGGACTAAACAATGTATGCAGAAATACACAACTTACTACTAAAAGTAAAATGAATATACATAATGCTGTTTTAGTTCCATCAAGTTACCTATGGAAGCGAGACTTGGGTATGAATAAGAAGCATGAAAGTAATATAAATGCGATCTTTTCGTAGAATGTGTGATATAAAGCGTATTGACCGTATCCGGAACGATGTCATTAGACAAGAATGCGAAGTGAAAGATGATATTGTGACTAAAATGATGGAAAAGTTGTTTACGCTGGGTTGGACACGTTGAAAGAATGAAGGATGAAAGATTGACTAACAAGGATGCTGAAGTGAAAGGAAATGCTGGCAGAGGACGACCTAGATGTACCTACTTTTATTGAATATATAAAAAATAATATTGAACGATGAGAATATTAAAAGTACACACAATCGACGAGCATGTATGAAAGGTATGATGAATAGAAAAGAAGCGAAAGATATTTTAATTTGGTATTTTTTTCGCGAGTTACGACGTACATATAGGTAGGTACCACCCTCTTCAAAGCAGCTGATTTTTTTTTCATTGAGTACTATACTATCTGACTAACTATCCTATATAAGTTTGAAGCGGCATAAAATACTTTACGAGAAATTTTAATGTGGTGTATCAAATGGCATTTTATTGTGTCTGCCTGTCTCTCCTGAGATAAAAGCCGTGATTATATGGTCGAGAACAGTCAGTATAGGGAATTCTAAAAGAGAGATAGATAAATATGTTCTATGAAACCATGTCGTATATTGAAACCATAAAACACGTCATTTATAAAACAAGTTGTATTAGCATGTATAATATACATTTTTCATTTCGATAAATATTTAAATTCCTTGCACTACGTCGCAAGGACCCTATACGATTGTTTTTTAAAAACCAGTTTGTGTTTCTGCGTATAAAAATACATTATACTTAATTAATGTAGAGCCGCTATTGCTGCCTGCCTATAGTATCTTGTAGTCGCTCAGTGAACGCAGACAAGTGTATGTCCAAGTGTTTGTGAAATAAAAAAAATATTTTTTACCTTGAATCTAGTAAGTAGATATTTATTTTCCATGGTTTTTCTTTCTTCATGGGTTGCCTTACAGCTTAAACCGTGTTGCGGTTCTAGGGTACCCAGCGGAAGACCAAGTCTCCCACGTTTAGCCGATGGTATTTGTGAGGCTATACCTAACAAATGGCTACTGGCTAGTTCTGTTGAGGTATATTTAGATGGAAAAGCCTCTAAGTGTGGTTTGTCGGATTATGTACATAAGTTTTTAATTAAAAAAACCTAATGGTACATGGCCGGGATTTATGTTTTATATACTAAGTAACTAAATAAGTATTTCATTTCTGTATGGGATATAATTAAAGACTGTTTTTTAGAATATTCGCCGGTCTGTTTGCCCCTACGAAGATAAAAACTAGTTTGTTCAATTTTTTTTCGAAACGAAATGACTGAATAGCTTTTTAAACTTTAAGCTACTTACTTGTTACTAATTATCTGCTCATCTGTTAAATTAAAAATATTAAGTTTTCAATACCTATTTAGTATCTACATTTAACCGGCGAACGTAAAAACTATATTAGAAACGTATGGGAACGACATCTCAAACAAATGTGCTCCAAAAATGGTGGCCCATAGACCTCAACTCTATCATTCCTCTCTTACATTTGCTCATCATACCTCAGGTGCAATATTTGGATCACATTATTACATACTTATGTAATTATTGTATTTTAGTTGGAAGAAATCGATCATGGCGTCTTTATTCAGTAAAAGTTGTACGAGCACAGCCAAACTTGTGGGGAAAACTGCGGTAGTAACAGGATGTAACACGGGTATTGGCAAAGAAACTGTTATGGATTTTTATAAAAGAGGTAAGTTGCACTAAGTATGGTAATTTATTTAGGGTTCCGTAGTTTCGTTATATTCGTCCGTCCGTCTCGTCCGCCATACCTACCTACTCAGCTTTTAAGGAAAATCCTGTTAGATATCTCAATTTTAACGTAACAAAACACTATTACTCGTATGTACTTTTATTGTACACATAAACAAAAAATTGATTGAAGGCAATGTTAATAGTAGATAGTAGGTAAATCGAAATCACCGGGCATTATAATGAAAGGTGTGATGAATTTAAAAGGCGATGGAGCTCTAGGTAAGCATAAATGGTAATACATGTTAGGATCGTAGGAAATTGTCTCTAGGATAAAAGGCGTGTCTAGATAGATATAACAATATATAAGTTAAGTAATTTTAGGTAAAGTTGAAAAAAATAATTGTGCGATTATTTTTGTACTACTTCTATTGTTATTTATAATGTTCTATGGTTTCCATCAATTTGGTAGTGATAGATACTGGCGATACATCGAATTGTTGATAATTATTTTTTATTATTTGTTATTATTATCGCCGAGCATGTATGAAAGGTATGATGAATATAAAAGAAGCAAAAGAGATATGTCAGGATCGTAGCAAATGGCATTCGATTGTCTCTGCCTGTTATCTGTGTCTGTGATGATAGATAGATAGATAGATATTTAGGTTGGTACATGCCTTTTATCGATCGATGATTTATCTCAGGTGGGGTAGGTAAATATTATACTAACAATCGAATGCATTTGCTACGATCCTGCACATATTCTTTCGTCTCATATATATTTATCACGCGCCTCTCATTCCTGCATAATAATAATGTATGTCCGGCGAATTGTAAATGCTTCGAACATCGCTTTCAATCAATAAAAGAAATCAATTTATTTTCTGTTTCACATAATAAACTTCATAATTTACGTAGGTAGATAGTTTATAATATTATTAGTACTTACTTTACAATAAGTAGGTAAAAAAGCACCCTTTAAATATTTGGCAAAAAAAAATATTTTAAACTTTAAATTTTATGTTTTTTTAGCTAGAAAATACAGACAATAAGTAAATATTTTATATGTAGGTACAAACAACTTTAACATAACAAGGTTTAAAGTTCAATACCTGTAAATACTTACAGATTTTCCTCTATAGGTAGATAATTGCTTTATTTTACTGCGAGACGATACTTTGAGTCTTTTATTTTATGTAATTTATTCAAATGGGAATTCAAAAATGTGAATATTTCACTAAAATCTCAGAATACAGAAAATTATTTTATTTATCCTATCCTGGATAATAAGAAATTATCCCAAAATTGGTAAATCGTGGCCAGAAGACATGATGGGTGCGGAAAATAGCGTATTTTTTGTGCGAATTTGTATTCTGATTAGTTCTGTATTCTGAGATTAAAATTAAATTAAATTAAATTAAATACTTACTTAAGTACGAGTATATATAATATAGTTTATGCATAGAGTTGTAGGGTAAGTAGGTACGTTAACGTTTCATTAGTTAGCCTAGGTACCTACTTAAACTTATTATTCTGAATGATATACAATTTTTATTGTTCGCATCAAATTGTATATCTTTGGAAACTTACTTACAATACAATAATTAATTCAAGTCATTTCAAATGGGTAATTTTGTGTTTGTTTATTACTTTGTAGGTGCCAAGGTAATAATGGCATGCAGAAATGTGGAAAAGGCAGAAGAAGCTAAAAATAGCATCGAGGAGAAGTGTAAAAGTTTGTCAGGCACCGGAACGTTGGTGGTAGTGCAATGCGATCTGACATCACTTCAGTCAGTGCGTGAATGTGCTCAGAAAATTCTAAACACGGAGCCTCAAATTAATATTCTGGTAAATAACGCTGGTGTCATGATGTGCCCAAAGGGAGAAACTCAAGAAGGATTCGAAACTCAGTTTGGAACTAATCACCTTGCACATTTCTTGCTGACTCTATTGTTATTGCCGAGAATAAGAAATAGCACACCAGCAAGAATTGTAACGGTGTCATCAGTTGGCCACACGCTTGCTAGTAAGTCTTTGTTAACTCTTTCTTATCATATAACCGTAAGCATCAATTTTATTCAAGAACTTAGTATTTACTAACTAGTATTAACTAGCTTTCCACCGGCCTTATTTAATACTAGCTGTGCATTGCGGTTGCACCCGCGTTTATGGTTACTGCTCAGCTCCTTTGGGCCTAGATACCTTTCCTCAAGAATCAAAATTTGTAAAAATATTTTTTTTAATCCTATTGATAGTTCCAGAGATTATCGCGTTCAAACAAACTGTTCAGCTTTATTATTAGTATAGATAGATAGGCAACGGGCTTAATGTGGACATTGATACCAGTAGGTTCGGTAATAGCTTTAAACCAAGTATAATCCACTAGCATCGCCGAATCGAATCAAAGATTTTTTTACTAAGTATGAATAGAATTCTCCTCTACGCGGCTTCCTAGTAAATATAGGTAGACGATTTTCTTCGATTTGATTCGTCGAGACTAGTGGACGTGAGCCTTACCTGAATACTTACGCTAAATTTTTATTTAACCTAACTTATTTTTTTCAGGATATGGTATACATTTTGAAGATATACACTTTAAACATCGGTCGTTTAATACAACAGAGGCTTACTGCCAAAGTAAGCTGGCAAATGTCCTTTTCTCCAAAGAGTTGTCTGTTAAACTTAAGGTCAGTCTCAATACCTACACACACTCGTATCAAAAAGTTAATGTCAACAACAATATTATTTACGATAATTACAATATAGGAAGGTAGTTATCATTTATATTATAATTTATTACTTTCACCTATAAGTATAAATTTCCTTTGTTACTTACTTATCAACGCGCCTATAAACCGATGCGGGGTAGGTAGAACCTTACAAGTTATTAGGTAATGGCCAAATACAATACAAGTTACAACTTACTTCCATAGGGTCATAGTTATTGGATTGGAGGCAATAAACTCTCTAATGAGTGAAAATAATTACATCTACGCAGTGGCGTAGTCTCCGCAGCATACAGCAGTGCTATAGGTGGTGCAGTGGTGGCAGAATTAGTTTGGGACAGTGTGAAACTATGGCACATTTTTACCTTCTGTGCCTTTTTTCTCGCTTTTGGAATTCAGGCTCACGTCTGTCAAGCAAAGACGTTCTCGCTTATTGTGCTTACCGAAGTCTGATACTCTGATAAATAAAATAAGTAATTTTATGAAAATCTCTGTTAGATTAAGTATACTTAGATATTGCCGAAGGAAGTAGGTAGGTACCTAATTTGTTTTTCTTCAAATAAAAAAAAATTGGCAGATATAGGTAGGTACGCCACTGGTTCTACGAACTTACGATAATTATGTAATATAGATAATATGTAGTTACGCGCTCTAGTGTAGCCTCTGTAGTTTGCTCTTCGCCTCCACTTCGTCGGATATGCCCAAACCCTAATAATAATAATACCTACCCATATTCTTTTTGACTTTTTTTAGGAATACAATATTGAAGGTATCAATACATACAGTCTTCACCCTGGTGTAATTAGAACTGAACTTGTGCGACATGTCAGCAAAACAATATTCAGTGGAGCGCGCGCAATATACGATTTTATCTCATACCCGTTCGTGAAAACCCCGTTGCAAGGCGCTCAAACCAACATTTATTGTTCTGTCGACGAAAAATGTGCAAATGAAACTGGTCTCTATTACAGGTATGTAACTCTACTCAATCCTTACCAATAATATTTTATGGTGGGCGGGGCATAGGTTACTTTTTATTCCGGAAATCCTTCGATATAAATTCCTGTTGTCACATTTGAAAAATTTCCCCTGTCTAATGTTTGTTTGTTTGTCCTTCTTCCACGCCTAATTAATGGAACAGCGGATCGCCTTGCTTTTTTGCACAGAGATAGCTGGAGGTCTGGAGTGTGACTAATTGACTATCTGTTTATCTATCCATCTATATATCATCACGCCTTCTATTCCCAGAGAGGTAGACAGAGCAATCGAATGCCATTTGCACTGAGATACCCTCAGATCAGGGAATACAACCTACCTACCTCTTTCATATTCAATTATTCATCATAACTTTCATGGAGAGTTATAGAAAGGGGGTATGTTATTGTTATATGTCGATGTTATTACTAGAAAACGAAATATGTCGCTTTATATGCATTATATGGCTCTGGGATTCTAGGTAATAGATTCATCAAACAACGAAATTTAGATACCCGGAGTCAGTGAGAGTAGGTAGGTAGGTACCTACTTATATTTATTGGAACTCTGCGGTCGAGCAGCCTCTAGCTGTCATGAGAAAGAGTACCTACTTATTCCTTGGTTTTAATATAAATAAATATTGTTCTTGTTTACAGCGAATGCAGTATTACAACCCCTTCGAAAAAGGCCCGTAATGATACAGTTGCAAAGATGTTATGGGATTATTCAATAGAAGCCGTCAATTTAGGAGATTTTAATCCATTCACCGCAGTAGATAGTGGTGTAAAGAACAAGTGAAGTCTCAATAAATCACATATTTTTGTATTATTTTGGTTGATTATTAATGGATGGATGTATGTATATGTAGGTAAATTCTTGATAATTTTGCCCCTAGTTTTTATATTTAGTTCCGTAAAAAAAGCAAACCTATTGTTGAGCCAGAGCTCCGCTAGACTCCGCTTTCATTGGCGTCTGTCAAGCGAAATAGCCTAATAATTATCGACCGACCGTCGCTCTAGAATCTGAATAGAACCAATAGAACGAAATTCTCAAAGACGAATTTTTAATAAAAGATAAAATTTACATAGTACGGAATCCTACTGCAGTAACTCTTTGCGTGGCTTGACATTCGATACACACTACGATGTGCCGTCGTCGGTCGTATAGATGGCAATCCATGGCCGTCGTAGTCCTCAACTTCCGCCAAGCATTTCAGGATAGTGGCAGGTCGGATTCCCTTCTACGGTGGCAGGGATGTCTGTAACATTTAAAACTCTAATTATTTCTCAAAGGCGTTTTTTTTGTCGGTACCAAACGCCATTTTTAAAGATTATTTTTCCCTCTAATGAAAAATAAACAATCAATGAAAATTAAATATTTCTTTTAAAATTAGATTGATTTGTAAAAGACGCCATTTGGTGTTGTTATGTGTCGCAAGGCAGAGCTCTAACCCCTACTCCAACACCTACCACTACCTCTACTCCAACCCCTACCACTACCACTACCTACCGCATTGCAGTGTCGTTTATTATATAAAGAAGCCTAATGTCGATCCGTGCGATGTGCGATCGCTGAGTGCAGCCGCTTCTTCACAACCTACCACAAACCACCACAGGTGCTAATAGGAGTTATCACCGAACTGCTCTCACCGACAAGACATTCCATCCAGCCACCTGTTGACCACACCTTCGCTGCTGGTCTAGTCGTTTGGCCGGCACCAGCTGATATCGAGCCTGCAGCTTTTGAGGCGGGTGGCAATGGAGTCCTGACGGTCCTGGCTAGCGCCGCGTATACGTGCTGCATGCTGTAGTGGATGTTAGAGCTGTTGCCGCAGGGCCCACAACACACATGGGTAAATACCCGGAGACAGATAGACAGGCGCCTAAGTGTCTTGGCTTTTTCCTGCCTGATTTTTTCGAAATTCGGGTCGAGGAGAGATTATCAAACTGACTCCGAAGAGTAGCTGCTTGGCTCCTCGTGTATCACAGCCGGCGCAAAGAGGGTTACCTCAGGCTTATGCGAGCCCTAAGAGTCATTCGTTCTTTATGACATAACATATGTCACAGCCCTAATACTATAGTGATTACTGAGAGTGATTATATCAAGATTATACCCTCTTTGAGTATGAGTTTGTCTCCCCTCCCGTCAAAAGTGGCAGAAAAAATTGTTCGGTCATTTAGCTCTTCCCGCCTCCAGTCTTAAATACTCAAAGAGTTCTTTCTATGAGCTTGTGACTAACGTTGGCCGCTAAGTTGACCCATGATTGGCTGCGTTCCTCTATATAGTCTGTGGCCCGTTGCGCAGACAACTCTCTGTCACAAACTAGAAATATCGGTCAGCTGTCAGACAGACAGACCAAGTTGGACCAAGTGATTATATTCTCTTGGCTTGCATAATAAATAATAATATTGAATTGACTATTTATTGTACGTACACACTTGTTTTCTAATGAAATTCTTAATTTAATTAAATATGCTTTATTATCTCTTCCGTATTTGAAGATTGAGAAATCTTTAATTAGAAATAACATAAATGAATCAAAATACAATGGAGTACGATAATGATGACCACATTTGGAGAAGACCCTCAAGTCACAAGGTTGTACGAACTTCTGGTTGCCGGCCTTATACTCGTCGCTCTACCACGGCTGCAGTCGCTGTGCTTGGACTTGCTGTATTGAGCTGCCTATTGGGATATTGTGTACTTAGTGAGACATTACCTTACGAATCTAAAACATTACGATTGGTTGTCATAGTAAGTACCAACTCATTTTTACACTACAATGAACAGGAGAGTGGTCCAGTGTAGGTCATTCAGCTGATGGTATTTATTGGCTGCATATAAGTAGCCAACAGACTGTTGTGGTATTTTGAGAGTGAATGAAAGACTTCTTAATTAAATGCATTCACATTTCACTCATCTATCTTTCTAAATGTTTGTTTGATAGTATAATGATCTTGATTCATAGTAAATTGTCTTACTAGAATCTCAAATTCAAAATATAATTGATTGTAAAAGTGTTAAAGTTAATTGGCCAAGAGAGCACATGATTAAAACAGTAAGTAATTAGAGACATGCTATTAAACAAATAGTAATTAATTGTCTTATCAGTGTTTGAGTTATGATTGCAAAATATAGAACTTGTTTTGTCTTGTGTTTCTATTTGAAATGCTAAAATTTCATATGATTGTTAATGTTTTCAGCTTTTCCGGCATGGAGCAAGAACACCAACTCATTCATACAACAGTGATCCATATAAAAATTACCAGTGGCCAGATGGTTTAGGTAGTTTAACAAATGTAAGTTAACCCTTAAACTCTTTGTTGATAGATCCCCTTCACTGATTTACTATCTATACTTACTATACTTATCTCAACAATTTTTCTTCTTTTTTTGTTTTTGTTTTGGGAGCTGTAAGGTGATTAAAAAAATAAAATAAAATATGGTAAATTTTCTGCATCAATGTGAATCGACCCTTAGGGTACACTAAATATAAAGTCCGTAAATAACCTTTAACTTACAGATAGGTAAAATGCAACTATATGAATTGGGAAAGAAATATCGCAGTTACTATGCCAACTTCCTTTCTGAGGAGTATTTTGAAAAGGAAATGTATGCGAGGAGCAGTGACAAGTCGAGGTGTCTTATGAGTGCATACACTTTCTTGACTGGATTGTACCCACCCTCTGAGAGGCAGTCGTGGCATCCAGAAATATTATGGCAACCAATACCAGTACATTCACTGCCTCGGGAATTGGATAATGTGAGTTCTATTATTTTATAATTGCTTAAAACTTTGCTATGATGAATTTAGTCTGTGGTTAGTGTCCTAGCTATGAAGCTGAGAGTTTGGGGTTAGAATCTTAGCTGTATCAAAAAATACAAGTATTTCTGTGAAACAAAAAAAAATTTGCTGTTTATAGCTATTTAATTCACATTATATCAAATATGTTAATCAAGTGACTTACATAACCCTTTCTGTATAGTATTCTAATGATTTTTGTAGGTGACTATGCCATCTTACAAAAGCTATGAAAACATGACAAACAAGGAATTTTAATAAAAGTTAATATTGATATCCCAGTGTAATATTATTTTATTAATTACCTGTTATTACATTACCTTTTTTGTAATATTTCAGGTCGTTGCCGGCACAAAACGATGTAAATTGAGCAAGCAGATGTACACAGAACTGTTGAATGAGAAAAATTCTGATCCCAAATTGACGGAGCTCTTTGACTATCTAAGTAAACATACCAACCAAAGTGTCCGTAGTGTTTTACAAGTGGATTTTCTATATAGCACGTTTCTGACGCAGCAGGAAGCCAGCTTGAAACTACCTGAGTGGACCAAGAATGTGTTTCCGAACAAAATGCGTACACCTTTTATGTTGAGCTTGGCATTGCTGTCCTATAACGAGACCTTGCAGCGACTTAAAATTGGTATGACATTGAATTTTTTAATTAGGTATTATGCTTAGTTGAGGAAGGGTGGAATCCACAATTGCAATTTCGACTAGAGATCTGATGAATTTAAAAAACTAATTGTATGGAAGGAATGAGCAGTGTTTGTAAATATGTTATCATAAAGTGGACACTGTTAATGGTGTCTCTGGCGACACGAAAAGGTATTAAGGTCATGAAGATGTGTTTGTTTGTTTTGATTTTTCATTGTTGATTTTAACATGACATAATATAATAACATATTATTGCTTTGGCTTCAAACTATGCTACTCTGTCACTACTACATCACAGAGAAATAAAACACTCAAAATGAATACCCAAATTTTTAATTCAATGCCAATGGCGCCCATCTTGCAAAAAAAATTGACTGTTTGATTGGTTATTAAGTGTTACAAGACAAGCAGTGACATAATTTAATACTGAAAAATGAACCACAACAGCGCGCCTGAGACGTTCTTCAAACACTGCAATGTGCAATCCTTTATATTATACCTAATACAAACAAAAACTTAAATTAATAAATAAAAAATGGCGGTATTACTTTGCCTTTTGTAATCTCATTCTTCACGTAATCGGGATAACATACAATAACGCGTCTCGTTGCCCTGAGACGTCCATCAAGCGCCCGCAGGAATCCTTTCTAATACGTATACATGTTTTCAGGGCCACTATTCAGCCAAATAAAGGAATCTTTTACAAATATGGTAGACAACGTGAATACAGACAGAAATCTCTATATATACTCTGGACACGACGTAACTGTAGTCGCTATGTGGCGGGCGCTCGGGTTCGACGAGTTGTTAGAGCCGGAGTATGGCGCGAGCGTTGTCTTGGAACTGCATGAAGTTGTTGAGGAGAGTCGCTTTTACGTTAAGGTAAGCGCCGGAACGAGTGTATGGCTGTATTATTTCGGAATTAGCAACTGCGGCGAATTTAATAATAATTGCTGTCAGAACGCAACTGAACTCACAACTGAACAACTAACGAATAGTTACTTAAAAATGACAAGTTGAATTTTAACAAGACAAGCCAACTTTCTCGCTTCAGTGTTTTTTTTTTATTTACAGGCATTTTATAGGAACAACACCAAACTGGAAGTACCGATGGAGTTGAAACTTCCGTATTGTGACGACCCATGTCCCTATTCACAATTTGCGAAACATTTAAACAAACTAGTTCCGGGCGATTGGGAAGCGGAATGTCTAAATCATGATTGAAAAACCCGGCAAACAAATGTGGTATGAAAAGTAATTGAAGAAATACGTAATTTCGTAAAAATAATCGTCAACGTAATATTGGGAGGTATTTTGTATTATTGAATATTATGCTACTCGTCGTAGATTATCTAAGCAAGACAAGGTAAATATTGTAAACAAGCTTACAACATTTAAATTGAAAATGGTGGATTTCCTATTTGATTATATACTGAGTGGACACAGTATGTCTATCCTGTTCTCGTTATTTTTTCGTGATTGTCTCGCAAGTTTGATCACAATATTTTCTTGTCCCGCTGGCATAACTTTACAAATACAAGAAATTCGTGCAAATTCTTGAAGGTTTTCATATATTTAGAAATCTTGGCGCCATCTGGTGGCACGCGTAGAACAACAAAGGTATATTCGTTGGCTTTCTCTCGATACATACTGAAGATGAAAGAGACTCAGTCTGCTAGTGGCGCCTCTTGCCATATTTTGAAGAGAGCTGCACGAATTAGTATAAGCCACGCCAATAAGAAACGTGGTTAGACTTGCGCTCCATACTATGGGCGTCATCTTCACGTTTGCGCACCGTCTGGCTCAACGTATTTGGCGCGGGTCATACTTATTTGACAATTTTGAAATTACGTAATAATTTTAATTACTGCGCAGGACGTTAAAATTTGAAGCTATGGCGACGTAAGTAAATATTATCTGAACAAAATCTCAAAGGACAAGTCTTCTAAATTATACCTATAATTCTTCAACGTTTTATATGTGCTTAATGATTGTATGGCACTTGCACACAAGTTAATGCCAAATCTATATACAGGAAGTTATTTACTACGTATATTTATTAATTGCTTTAAATGTTTTTAAATATATTTATATGTGATATTACAAACTCATACAAATGGATAATTTGTTGACAGGCTGGATTAACCATTCCTTTTTTTTCAGTACCTACCTATTAATAGCCTTGTCACAAAGAAAACTTTTTGTATAAAAAATATATTGAGCCCATTATTTAGTATATAAACCAGTGATATTTGTTGTAATCTGGCCTTCAATTGACAAGTTGAGCAGTTGAAATCGTAAATGGACTGTTTATTTTTTTTATGTACTATATTGGTATATTCAATTTGTTTTAAAACAAAGGCAAATCCGCAAAAAATCCACTAAGCGGCATCGGCTACATAATGTTGTGCGATGTCGTACTAGTAACAGCTGGGGAATCGCAGATTCGATCCCCGTGCGGCAGCATTTTTTTATTGGATTTGTTTTTTTTCTACTTATACTTATGAAAATGGTTTCTTGTGTCATAATAATAAAGTTATTCTCTCACTCTCGCATAAGTCTCGCTTACTTTTGTACAAGCTAAGCTATTGTGTGTATGCCTAAACAAATTATACAAATTCATGCGTCACTCGCCATCACGAAATAGTCGAATTATATGCACTTGAATACGTACAATACAATACAAGCCGATACGTATACCAAAGATGGAAAGTTTTTAAACTACTAAAAAATAATGAAAGACAGTACTTATGTCTATTTTTTAAACAGGAAATAATAACATTGGGCTAAAAAATCGAATTATTATTAATCTCAATCACGTAAAAAAATTATACTATATTATATTTTCATCCCATCTATTTTAAAAGCGACGATTGGTTTCTCCAAAAGTGCATAAATAAGTTTTGAATTTCGAACATGAATGTTGCTTCTTAGTCTTCTGCGATAAGGTCGAACGCAAATATTGTATGAATAAAGTTAAAAGATGGGCGACGCGCCAGCTGAATTAAAAAAAAACTCATGAAAAGTAGAGTGTATCACTCGGCCGCAAGGTTATGTTTTCCTCGGGCGGCGTACTTTAAATCCCTCGCTGTACCCCTATACTAAGTATTCTGTGGCTGTGCTCAGGATTCAAAATTAAAGCGACCTTGCCGTAAAAATATAATTTTGCTCCATTATGATACAATCTATAATTTTATCATAAATTATATTTAATTTATTAAATGAATGAACTTGAATATTGTGTTACTCATAAGATGTTGATGTTACATAGTGATATTTTATTTTGTACTAAAATAAAAAGATGCCTTATAATTCTTATGAATCAATAAATACAAACTGTAAAAGTATTATTTTTCAATGTTTTTGTAATATTTTATAGAAATAATATATACAAAATATTAATTAATTAACTGGTTGCGCAGTGTGGAATATTATTAATTAAATTATTAACCAAAAATAGAGTAATGATATGCCAAGTTACATGTGTATGAGATTTTAACAGTATAATTATTAAATTTACTACTAAGTATATAATATAAGATATAATAATTAATTGTTGTTGCCAGTTGTTGTTATTGTGTGGAGCAGTGTTTTTCAAAGTGGAAGTTGCGAATGCTTCCGTGTTGTGTACCTATTTTATTGATAACTTAAAAGATATTTGTTAACTTAGATGTTTATTTTAACAAATAATATTAGAAGTGGTTTAAAATATGAGACACAAAAAATCTGATCGAAAGTTTGAAAGTCAAAGTTTTTATACAATAATATAATAGTGGACTATTTTATGAAATTGCAAATAGGGGTGAATAGAAATACGTATACAAAGTGGATCAACAATCTATTTTTTTAAACAGATCACTTAGATTATTGACATCTATGGGTTCTGGAGTGACTATAACTAATAAGACTATAATGTTTTAGAAACTTTAATATTCTACTGACCCGTCTTGGCTTCGCACGAATAGAAAAGTTGTTTATCTGTTTAGGCGTATAAGAGGGTCAAAGTCAAACATACAAACACTTTCGCATTTATTAGGACACGCCCACGCCAGCCAGATTTCAAGTAAATCCGACTGATAATTTCCGTGCTATTGAATGGCAAAAAAGATGACCTTCTTTTGATTGCATTTGCCCCTACCATCGGTGGCACCACTGATAACTAAATAAAACCTATTTCAGTATGATCCCCTATTCCCCTTTCAGAAGTTCATTTGTACGCGCCTAGACTAATGCTAACTAAAATGATGTTAACTAAGCTAACCCGTAGATTCTAAGTGTTGTTAAAATTGATGTCATTGTTTTAGTTGTGACTAATAGATTTTATTAAAGTGCAATAATTGTATTTTTATTTTCTTCACTGTTATGTAGGTATGCCCTATACTATATCCATGATTTGTACTTTAAAACTATATAATATAAAAATTACGGCTCAGTGCCATATTGACGACAACATAGATCTTAGGAAGACGCGCGCGCGTATTCCTAAGACCTATGGACGACAATCTCCATATTTTTTGGCAGTAGGTTTTTTCCATATGAAAAACAATCGCGTTTATACCTAATCTTTTTATAATGTCTAGGTAACCATCGGAATTTGAATAGATACTTTGTTTTTTAATCAATTACCTAATGGTCTTTATTCATAGGTTCTGTAAGGTTAAGTAAAGTGTATTTTTTGACTTGTCTTATTTGGTAAACGCATGTTTTTTTTAAATAAGTTGTCATTTACTTATGATCTACAATTATGATGTATATGAAGATTTACCTAGTAAAATCAAAAACATGAAAATGGGTATAAAATAAAATATAGTAAATAAAATACGTCTGGATTTGGGAGCTCCACTGAGAGCACGCGTTTAAGTAGGCATCACACGATCCGGCCACGGACCTCTGTCTTCCTCTTGCAGAGTTGTGAATAGCCCTTTTGCAGGTAGCAACTACTTGTCATCCGAGAAGCAGATTAGTCTGCTGGCACGCGCACGGGGCAAGGCAAGCCTTGTTGTGCAGGGCGTTTCCACAAGCTGTGGACAATACAAACATGATTTCAACTGATTCTTCACATGAAGTTCAAAGGTAGGTACTAATTTCCAGTATATTCTCATTAGTAACTTACCCCGTTTCAATTATGTCCACAATTTCAAAATTGCTTTTATAATTAATCCACAATTTGCATAATTATTTTGCAAACACTTTTAATTCATTTCAACATTATCATCTTTTCTTTGTCTTTTTCTCACTTTTCACAAGTACCGTCACTTTATTTTTATTTAATTATTGGCACGGAAAACGTCTTTTTTTAGTCGAATCACAGATTAATTGTAATTAAATATTTTAACTATATTTTGACGCGGGCGCATTTTCCTAGACGGGAATTTGAACCATTACATTATCCTTCCTCCTCGAATGGAATCCGTACAGTATTCCGCTACCTGCTTGCCTGCTTGCATTCTTAATGTGTTTCCCGAAAATTACATCCAATATAGTTGAGCCGCGGCCGTTGAGGCGTTGATATCTGATGAGTGCCATTTCATTTCCCAAGATTCTTTCATATATCGTTTTTCAGCATATATTATAGGTACACCTCAGTGGAAAGTTTTTTCGATATTAGGTAGTAGGTACAGCTTTTTCATACTTTGGTGACAATTTTGCCATTTCGTCTGCATTCGACTGTAGTTTAGTTCTCTTCCACACTCGTCGTCTGGCATTATTGCAATTTACTTCGTAAGCCTTTTTTAGTTTGAGATTGATGTCCTCATATACAAAATTTTATCAATATTGGCGTTTATTTTTTAAGGAGTTTCATTTCGGTGCTGCACGCGCATTTTTTTTACTAGCAAAACTGTATTCGGGAATATTTGACAGGCAAGGGGTCTACGGAGAAAATTCGGCAATATAGTTTGGAAGCCTCTGTTTAGGGTTATTGCCCCATATACCTATGTAGTACTTACCTACCTCTAATTTTAAATGAACTTGTACCATTTTATAAAGTGCACGTGACTTCGAATAGGCACCAATATTCGCTTAGTAGGTACTCAGGTATTAGCCAACTCTATGTAAATGACATTGCTTTGCATAATTATTATAATTTACAATTTCCTTAAATTAAATTAACACTCTGTGACTTTTAAATAAAGTTTAAATTTGCATAATTTGACACGCTTCAAAGATCTCAATACATTTATTAAACATTGCGTAGGACACTGTCTTTAGTTTTAGATAAAGCAGTTCTGATTTAGTCGAGTCTGCCGTTACAAGATGATGCACGAAACTAAATTAAATTCATTCGCTCTACGGGTGATTGTTATAAAGTTGATAACCGTTCTTGGTTTTGTTTTGACTAACAATTCCACACAAGAAGATACGTTGCGCTTAATTGTTATTGTAAGTGCATATTGACATTATTTTTATTTATTAATCATAATTATATATAACTACATATTATAAAACAAAGACCTCGCTGCGTCTGTCTGTCTGTCTGTGATGTTTACACGTAAAAACTACTGAACGGATTTTGTTGCTGTTTTCAATATTAGATAGGTTCATTCACTGGGAAGGTTTACGAGTATTAAACATGGACCTATCATGTTTAGGAGCTGGGCATTAACAATATAAGTGAATGAAGTCGGGGAAAAAGTTAGTCCTAGCTAGTTTTAATGTGTATGCTGTCTAATCTGTCAGAGATATATCTAACAAAATGATGTAGCAAATAATTGTGTAGGATAAAATTATCTACTATATCTAATAGACAAGTAGTTATAAGCGTATATATCTACATAGGTATTCAAATTGTTGTAAACCCATATTGTACCCGTGCGAAGCCGGGGGCGGGGTGGTAACGTGTATATATTTAACCTACATATATATTCCCTGTGATATCGGTTCCAAAAACAACGGTGACCAGGAATTCAAATATTTTTAGCTCAAGCCGGGATTCGAACCTGAGATAGACTAGGTAATTCATGAGTAGAATTGAATACCGTCTTGTCTGTCACATTGATTGAATATCAGATTCATACAAAGATGACATCTTTACGCAACGCTCACCAAAGTCTCTTTTACCTAAGTTAATATTATCTATCTATAATGACGCCTTTTAATCCAAGAGGGGTAGGCAGAAATAATCGAATGCCACACGCTCGCAGCTGACGTAGGTACTTGTTTTTCTAGATTTTATAAACAATCTTTGCACGTATTTTTTAAATAGGCTTTTCTTTAAAATACTTAATGGACTTTATAATAAAATTGTTTATATACCTAAAGTATGTTAAATAAAGATGTCATCTATTTTCTATTTGCAGAACTAATAAGTAATTTTGTTTTTAATGGTTATTTTAAAAAAAAATACAATAAAAAGACATATAGGTAATAAGTACAGACAACGGATCATAATAATAATTACTACGTAAGTAGATGCGTCTATTGAGTACTGTGTTCACCTCAACTCTCGCTGCAATAGATACCCACCTATATAGGTAATAACTAGTATTCAATTTGCATTATTTTTTTGATTTTTAAACTATACTTTTTTATTCACACTAAAACATAAATCTAAAATATACATTAAATTTAATCTAAAAAACCTAACTAAAAAGAAAAGGTATCAAAGGTAGAATATACCTACCTCCAGCTCTGAAGAAAATCCAACTTTATTTTATTGTTAATATTTATTTTATTTGCAGTTTTATCTATCTCTCATCACACCTTTTATCCCAAGAGGGGTAGACAGTTTGCTACTAGTTTTATAATTTCAGTTTTTCCGTCATGGCGCAAGAGCTCCTAGCCGCACGTATGGAGTTACAGATCAATACACGAATAACTGGATTGACGGTTGGGGAGCATTGACTAAGGTAATACAGGCCGGTCTCACTTCGCAAATTTTACCTCCCCCCGCGAACCCTCCTGCCCATTGCACTCATGGAAAAAACATTAGTCCGAAAATCGTTAGCCTGAATTTCAATGCTCTTGAATTGAACTGCACCGACAACCAAATGTATGTTAGAGATTTTTTATAACCGCCCAGATTATAAGTACCGTATCTACCTATTGATTTCTAGGGCTAACGACTTTTGGGCTAATTTTCATTCGAATCTATACTAATATTAAAAAGAGGTAAAGTTTGTAAGTTTGGACGTAGGGGATACCTAACCTCTCAAACTACTAAACCGATTCAAAAAAACATTTACGAATAGAAAGCTACGATATCCCTGAGTACCTACGTATTTATATTTTATTTTGTTCGAAAATATCCACTAGTCAAACATTTTATTTTTATTTTATTTTATTTTATTTAGGAAAACAACAGCGTACATTCTTGCAACTTATATACTAAAAATAGATATATTAATAAGGCCAATTAAAGGTTTCCTAGTTAAATAATAGTAAATAATGTACCGAACGTGCCCTAAGTTCTATGGTGTGTGTGGGTGTTTGTGTATGTGTGTTTGTGCGTGTGTGTAGTTTGTTATTTAATAATACAGATTAGTTTTTGCTTTTTTAGATTTTATTTTATTGTCGAAAACATTTTTTGTGTTATAAACAATTTAAAGTTTTTCTTGATTCAAAGAATATATCGATATCTTGGAATTCATTGTTATAAGTGCGTACCAGTCTAGATAACACTGAATTCTGTCCATAATTAGTAAAGTGTCGTGGTAAGGCAAACAGCGGCGTGCGCCGAGTACGTCGCCCGGGCGCGCAAAGGGATTTGCCCGCCAGCAGCTCAGCGGATGATGTCAAAAAGCAATAACATGTCTGTCAAAGTGCGCCTCTCTTCGAGTGTTAGAAGTTTGAGGGCGCGACAGTTTTCAATATAGGTATAGGCAGTAGTATTAGATCGATAATTTAGAAATTTCAGGAATCTTCTTTGTAGACGCTCAATGCGATCTATGTAAACCGTATAATAACAAGCTAGTTTCAAATAAATGTATAATAAGACAGATCTCTGTACGTGGCTAGAAGTATTGTTTCTTCTGTGATAATAGCACAAAATATACCTACAATACTTATTAGGTAGTACAATAGGACATTTTTATTTTTCATCCCTGCATCGGCTGCATCTATTCGAAAAACAACAGTTTGTCCCTCAATAAGTGCGTCTTTTCTCTAAGAGACTTTCACAGAGGGCAATAATGAATTTTGAATTTCAAACATGAATGTTCCGCGACCAAAGAGGTCGAATATATTGTATGAATAAAGTTTTAGATGGGCGACGCTCGGCTGAATTTAAAAAAAACAAATGAAAAACGCTGAGACGTCCTCTCTGTGTTCTTAACATTTTAAAATAATTGTAATGTTGTTACTTTCTAATAAATATTCGACTAAGACGATTTCAAATAAATATATTCATGAGTTGTACTTACCTAAAAGCGCCTCTTATTTATTGTTCTCATAGAGGGATATGAAAAGCAGAGTGAGTCACTCGGCCGCAAAATTATAATTTTTTCGGGCGGTGTACGTACTTTGAATTCCTCGCTGTGCTTAGGATTCTACTTTAGAAACCCTCGCCGTAAAATATTGTTTTGCTCCCTTGTGCAAACTGTCATTGAATGCAACTAAACTGTCATATACTTAAACTATAGTTATAGTACTATACCTAAACAATTACCTACTCACTAATTATATTTATCTTCTAGACAGGTAAACTGCAAATGTACGAATTTGGTAAAAAATATCGTGCCCAATACTCCAAGTTTCTACCGCAAGAATATTATGAGAAAGACGTTGTAATCCAAAGCAGCGAGAAATCTCGATGTCTAATGAGCGCCTACACTTTCTTAGCTGGCCTGTACCCACCTACACAGAGACAGACTTGGCATCCTGACATACCATGGATGCCTATACCTGTACGATCGCTGCCTAAACATTTGGACAATGTAAGTTTGGTGCTTGACGAATGTCTACAGCCTCTAAAGGGGAAGATTGTCGTGGAATCGTTTAATAGTCGAGATTGTTTTACTATATAATGGTACCTTTCACTTTACATTGGCGACATAGTTTAAAAAAAGTATTTATTTTAATATTCACTATTCAATCAACATTCGCAGACAACCAAAAATGTTAGGGATTTATTATACCTAGTTATAATAATTAAGAAGCACCTGAAACACTGCGCTTCAAAATTGTATGAAACTATTTGTCCCTGTCAAAAATCCTGGACACGCCAACGCCTATGGGCCCGTAAGTTAGTACTACGCCCTTGACAAGGGGTGCTATTTTTCACTTTCAATAATAATTATCAAGTCTTGAATTTGTTTAAAAAATTAAAATAAAACTACAATATAATTTTCAAAATTATCGCATTATAGGTATATTTTAGGTATTTACCCAAAATACTGGCGACATATCCACGTTATCTTGAATTATGTTGCATCTTAATAATTTATATCCATCGTCCCTATATAAGTTTATTGGTCGTTTCAGATAGTAGCAGCAACAAAACATTGTACACTTCAGAGGAAAATTTACTTCGAATTATTAAACGAAACAAGAACTAGACCAGACTTAGTAAAACTTTATTCGTATCTTAATGAGAAAACACATGAGTCAATAACTAATGTTGCAGACATCAATGATTTATACTGCTCCCTGTTAGCACAGAAACAGGAAGGACTTCATATTCCAGAATGGTCCATTGAAGTTTTACCAAAATTAAAAGAAGGCTATGTACTCAGTTTGGAACTTTTGTCATACAACGATACGATGCTGAGATTGAAAACAGGTGGGTTTGTCTTTTCTTTAGTTTTGTTGTTAGTTTGTCGCTACTGTCGTACCTATTTATACCTATTGGTATTTTATTTTTACGTGAAATAATGAATGAAGCGATTATTAAAAAAATGTTGTTTTATTTATAAATTAGTGAGAAATATGAAAAATAATAAAAATTGGGAGCTATTCAATCAAACCCCGCAGAAATAAATTCAGATCTCGCTCGCCGGTAGGTATCAAATCAGTCCTCACTGCTCCAGCCAACTTTTTATAATGCATACAGTAGGTTTGATAAAACTTCACGAAAATAATATCGACAGGTATTTTTGCAATTCCTATTCTATTACCTAATATTGTATAATACTCAGGGGTTCCCAAACTTTTTCAGTTCGCGGCGCACTTGGGTACCTACTTGTCTTTTGTCTCGGCGGCGCCCTAATCTTATAATCGGTGTAATTCGCGCTAAATAAGTTAAGCCGAAAATCACGTGGTTAGACTGCGCTCCATACAATTTGAATGGGCATTCTCTCCACTCATGCGCTTGCTATATCCTATGCCTTAATTGTTTTAGGTCCACTACTATCCCAGATAAAATACAACTTTGAAAGTGCTATGAATGGTAAAAGTCATCACAAACTGTACGTGTACTCCGGCCACGACGTTAATGTTGTGTCTTTGTGGCGCTCGCTAGGTCTCACCTCGCGTCTCTACCCGGGGTATGGGGCGAGCTTGACGTTAGAATTACATCAGTTGAACGATAATAAGTTCTATGTTAAGGTAAGAAATTGGTTCATTATTTATTTAATACTAGCTTTCCGCCCCCGGCACCGCCCGTGGATTTTCAGAATCGGATAAGTTGTTGCATATTGCAGTCTTAACTTTGTGAATGCAATCTACTGAGGCAAAAATAATACCTTTAGAATTATGTAGGTACAGTGCCTATAATTACTTATTATCCCTCAAAATTGTATGAAATAAAAAATCAGCTATTTTTTTTAATAACACTTTCTTTTTCTGCAGTTATTTCTTAGAAACGACACACAAGTAAATGTACCACTGGACATCAATCTACCATATTGCAGTAACCCGTGCCCATACAATAACTTCGCGACACATATTACTAAATTTATACCAACAAAGTGGCAGGAAGAATGCGAGACTACATTGTGAATAACTACGATGTTCCTTCTTATAAGTCTTAAAATGTGAAGTAAATAATATGAAATAGAACATTTTCAGCAGGCAGAAACTCAGCAAATAGCGAACACATCGATAGATATGTAGGTATACCTAATTTATGAGAGCGAAGCAGCTGGCAAAATGACAGTTTATAGATTTCAAGAACCTGCGTAGAAGAACTACTCCTCTGTGTCTTGCATGTACGCTCAAGGACTATTGAATTTTTAACATATAATATTATGACTGACACTAAAACATGCACTTCCTTGAATACGATGTCTTTAGGTGCTGTCAAATCATGGGGGGTCTGGATCTTATTTTTGTGTATTTAACAACAGACAAGTTCACGAGTCACAAAACACTTAGAACTGACTGTAGGTGTATCTTATTGTAGTATTAACCCCCCTTACTAATAAATGCTGTACAAAGTTATACAATGTTTTGTTTCGTTCTATCATATTGATTGATAGCTTTGTACAGCGTTCATTAAATGTTAAATTATAGTATCTGCTCTTGATTGATTGTTATAGGATAATATCACTACAAGTAAATGTAACTCTAAAATAACTGAATACCATAGTCAAAATAAAAACACAAATAACTTGTATAATAAATTAAGTGTATATTAAAAATAATTACTTGTAAACTGTAAAACATTTGTTCCCATTAAAAATATTAATTATAGTTTACATACTAATTAATATGTCACAAAAAAGGACGGCATGTGCTTGTATGTGTAAAAACTGGCAACTTTGTTGAACAATTTATGTTTTGTCAATCTCTAATCAAATTGGTAATATAATGTGATAGAAGAACAATGTTCCTTAAAGTTGTTAACTTTATATGATTATAGACATTAGACATATAATAAGCTCATATGTACAACATTAAAATAAGCCCTTAGACTCTTATTAAGTAAGTTGTTATAATATTAATATTTTATTATAATTATTTAAATAAGGACGGACATTGAACACTTATACAGCAGTATATACTGACTATTAACTTGTCTTGAACCACATAATATAGAATAACTCAAATAATCACAATACTAACTATTACTCTTATATCTATCGGTGGTCATATAAATTGACATAGTAATTAGTAAAGGTATAGATATATTAATTCATTGTTTTTTAAACATAATACCGAAATGTTTTGAATAACTTGACAATCAACATTAGTATTGTGTATTAAAATCCTCAAAACACTTCCAAAAGTTCGATACATTACTTTTAAATTTTTTTTTTTATTTTTTAACAAAGAAAATCATGACACACCAATCCTTAGCTTTGTTTCATTACACTTAAGTACTATCAATAAGAATATTACTTAAAAATTAAAAAAAAATTAAAGGACAAAAAGCCTATTATACAATTAAATACATTGCGGAGTTTTCCAGGCCTTTCTAGACACTATAAGTGTCAATAAACATTTTTTAATATTTATTACATAATAGATTTCATTTAGATACTTAATTATGGCTGTCCTAGAACCTAGAATCCATCATATTTTAACTAAACATCAAAGTAAAATTTCAAAATGGCGACTTTAGTTCTAATTTTGGACACCAGGTCTAATAAGTTTTGAGCCACTATACTATTAACAATACAACTGGGTTCAGCTAGAGGTCAGGCATAAGAATATACCTGAATATTCTTATTTAATAGATAGATGAGCTGAATATCTGCTGTAGAACTAGAAGCATTATTTAATTTCATCTTGGCACATTAAGTTTTGAAAATTTTGCAGTAATGAATCCCAACAACCAATGCAGAGACAGCATATATTTGGCTTTGTGTGCGATTTCACAGTCTTTATGAAGAAGCGAGCATAATAATAGCGAAGGGAGTCTATGTTAGTTACCACAGCATGTCAAAGCATGCCTTTCAGTGTGCGCCCTCTTGGAAGACAATACAGTAGCCATAATCCATAAGGCGACAGAAATCCAAGATGCTACTATAGCAATCTGCAGCGACACTCCTGTATTAATGTATTCGCCTTTACGGCTGTTGAGGCGATCCTTGTATGTGTAGTCCATGAAATCTAGAACTGCACTGCAAGTCAGTCTGAAAAGTATCACTGCTGCTTGATCACCTGACGCATTTAGATCCTGGAATATTACAAATCGCTACATATTAAAAAACAAAATTAAATAAAATAACCTACAAAAGTCTCCCTCTTATAACCAATAGTAGTTGTGAAGCTATACCTAAAGAGTGGACAGTTCTGTTAAAGTATGTATAATTCCTGGCAATTAACTTGAACATATGTCACTTACTGCGCAGTACAAAAACCTACTTAGGTAGCTGTAGGTGACAGATGTTCTAGTTAAGTGTGGTTTCTCAGGCTATGTACCTACATAAGGTTGATAAACATTAAGCTGGCTACATCATAACTATCAATGTAATCACTATAAAGCCTGTACCACAGAATATAATAATTAGTTACTTAAGCCATAAAACTTTTAGCTCATCTAATGTAACAAACAGATGTATTATATTGTAAACATAGCTTATAAAAAACACATATATCATCAGAACCTTTATACCTTGCAGCATGGCCAGAGACAACAGTAACAGTGTCCATATTTAGATAACTTATATATAATTTATAACCTTTCTCAATAAGCAGGCTATTTAACACAAAAATATTTTTTTTGCGATTCCACGACACGCCTTGGTGGATAGCACACGCTCCCGCGGAGACGTGTTGGGGAATCCAGTTTAATCCCGCCCGCGCTGCGATGGTTGTGATTAATCAGTGATTAATAAGACATATCGCGGTCGGCGGGATTATCATACATACCGATTTATTGGCTATAATCACCGTAAACGGCTATACTACTTGACATTGGCGAAATCACCGATTAATATTGGTGGAACCGCCATATTGAAAAAAAAGAAGAAGAAGAAAATATTTTTTCAAATCAGACTGGCATGAGATTAGCCCCTGGGCTTCAAACTTATACAAACTCTTCAGCTTTCTGGCCTGCCTTTGCTCGTGGAAATTTCTAATTGGTTACTCCTCTGCTCCTTTGGGTCGTAGTGTAATGTTATATATCCTAATGGCCTATTTACCGCATTGTTAACTTTTCAAATTTGACTCTTAGTTCCTGAGATTAGCGCATTTAAACATAATCTACTAAATGTCACTCACCCTCACGAGATGTCCTCTGTACTGATCACAAGTTTTGATGAATCCATGTGTTATGAAAGCTGCATGGATAAGTGCGTATAAGGCAAAGACAGCTGAAAAACATGCCTTTGGAATCCAGCAGTATATAATGGAGTCTGTTCTGTGATTGACTCTGGTCTTTGTCCTGACAACTATGGACGTGCTTTCTCTGTAACATTTAGGAAAAGTCAAAACACATTTTAGTTATCTTTATATAAATTATTCTTTTGTATGTGTGTATGTCACTGAACCCCTCCTCACAATTCACATTCAAGCAGGACAACATCTGTCGGGTCCGTTAGTTTGCAATATAAAGAGAGATAGGGCGCCAGGCTCGGCTTTCCAATCGTCGCGTCACTTGAATAGTTCTAATATTATAATGAATTTGGGCAAAGTGTGAATATAGGGAGATCCAGGGAGTTCAGCTTGAACTTTCCAAATGGTTTTTAGTTTCTTGAGACATACAAATATAATATATTTTTGTATGAAAAAAAGAGTAATTGGTTAGGTTATGGTCAGCAGGTATTAAACTTGATTAGAAAACGCTTTGATTGGAAAATCCTTCCGGGCGCCAATCTGTATTGTTCTATAATATTTATATAAACATTATTTAGGCAGTGTTTCAATTTTCACAATAAATTAGATTCAGTAGCAAGCCATACTGCATACATATAAGCATGACAACGAACCACAAAGACCTAATTCATAGGCTTTGTACACAGATTACAAGTTAGATTGCAAATAATAAATAAAAATACTCACATTTCCTCCATTTCAGTCACCTTCTCATCCTCATATTCACCAATATTGCTGATACACACTCGATACATATGAAATACAGCCATCAAAATAGCATATGCCACTGCAGGCAATGGGGCAAATATTGCAAACATACAATTAGAGTTATGACCCCCATTGAATAATACACTGGTGCTGACTCCAAAGAAGATACAACCACAATTGGTATACTCAAGCCAACTTCCCGGACAAGCATCTAGAGTTGCTTTCCAGTGATTATATGGTATGGCAATGCTTACAACAGAGATCAAGAGAAAGACTGCCACTAAAGAATATAACAAACACAGTCTCCTCTCTGTATGATATTGATTCATTTTTAGGCTGCAAATGAAAGTTTATCATTAAAATTTATGATTTCACACAGGAATATTTAAAACAACAATGTCTAGATCAAGTCACTATAGAGATATGACGCGTAGTCATGAAGGCGCGTAGATTAATAATAATATCATTGGTCAGACAAAACAAACTTAGGTTAGATCTTATCTTGACAGTGATGACTATAACACTTACTAGTATAAAATAATTAAACAGAGAATTTATAGAATGTAGTTGCTGACTGTAGTGATCTAAACATGTCATATAATTTATAAAATACTTACTTTTCGTGACAAAATAGTTGATGCTGATATGAATGTGATATGAATGAAGTTAAAGTTACCTATTTATTTATCTTGCTCATAGTTTGTAATACTCCTATACCAAACCTTTTTTGGAATGTAGAATTTAACAAACAGATTTTAATTAAACCAAAGAAATTGGAATCGAGCGGGGCTAAACATTAAACAATGAAAAAATCAAAACAAATTAACAAAGTACAAACATGTTACTGTCTCTATGCAATGACCACTAGAGATAAGTTACTCTATGCACTAGAGCGGTCGTTTTTTGACTAAAACGCCTATTACACTATACAATTTTTAGAAAATCTAATTAGGAACAGTTAGGAACCTAAGTAGGAAGCTAGCGATCACACTACACTAAATCGGACAGACGCAGGGTTGCCAGATGCCAGATGTTTTTTCTCGTACCAAGGTTGCCAAATATCTCGTACTTTCCGTTACATAATCTCGTACAAGTATAAGTTTAAAAAAAATCTCACAATATCCAAAATTTACACTATTCAGTTTGGGGTAGTTTTATTCCCTGAGTTTGGGACTATAAGGCTATCAAAAGAAACAAATAATAAGTGATTTACAATTTAATAGTTATAGTCAAAACCAATACAATTAAAATTATTCATTTATAGAATGATTATGTTCTTACTACTAGCATGGATAAGTGGCGCGGGCAGTTAACATTGTTTAAATTTCGTATAAAAGTGTTTAATTTTCTCGTATCTCGTACAGAGACTGCTAAAACCTTTAAAACTCGTAAATGTAGGTATGGCATCTCCCTATAAACTTCTATTAATTTTAATAAAATTTCTCTTTCGGCAGGCATTGCCGCCGCCGCTGATGGAATAGTTGTCATTTTTACTTGCTCTGTGGCTGCGCGCTACACGTCTGATGCGAAGCACGGGCGCCTTCCAACTGCCAACTAGTCGTCCTAAATAGGAAGAATCGTAACCTAAATAGGAAACAGAGCGGTCGGGCCTTCCTAACTGTTCTAAATAGGATGCTAACTGTCCTAACTGCAATTACATCTTCCTATTTCCTAAATAGATTTTCTAAAAATTGTATAGTGTAATAAGCGCTTAACCGTTTCAAGAATCAGATTTTTGTAATGTAACGAGCGAACGCTTTTATGCCAGAAGGAAAATGAGTTTAAAAAAAAACATGTTTCGGCGATTCAACTGTATATGAATACAATATAATACATAGGTACTGTATACGTACAACCAAATAATTTTTAAAATTGATTCTGTAGTTTCAGAGATTACCCCTACATCAAATCTTATAAACTGTACCTCTTTATAATATTAGTATAGATTAGATACATGCACGCATAACACATACTTTGGGGTTCCGTGTTATCATATTTAGAACCGCGACATCTTTCGTTTCGACTCAAAGGCCAAACCGACGAATCCATACAGGGCCAAGCAGGGAAGGAATGCACGGCCCGAGTGTGTCCAACAGCATAATGGCCGACCCAGCACTTTGCTCGGCATTCTAGTGTTGGACATTCTCGGGCCATGCATTCCTTTTTCATCACCGATGACAGTAGTTTCTATGCAAACAATAAATAGCTAAAATAATTGTTCTGAGTTTCCTCATTCTGGTCAAAATAAAAGATGTAGCGAGGGGTCCTATGTATGCTAACCATAAAAATAAAATTCTACCAAAAATATTTCCGAGGCGGTTTGCTGTTCTTTTAAAATGAACCATAACGCTGTATAGTGTATACATTAGACTGATGTCGAATCAACGGGTTTTTTGAAGAATGAATATAGTATGTACGATTTACGCCTTAGGAATAAAAAACCGTTTCTTTTGGCACTGCTTTTCGAAGCAGTTTGTCGATTTATAAAACGGGTTACGTTCCGTTTCACGTAAAATCATAGAGTACTAAGCCTATGGAGGGGCCATAGACGGGCTTCCCCTTTCGCCAATTTTTCCCCCTTTGACTTGGTGCGCAGTAATAAGTAACCTTAGATTTTGTTGGTATCGTTTAGTGTCGCAAGACAGAGCTCTAGGAAAATAGTGAATTGTGATGTTTTAAATGGGAAAGGCGATCTAGGACGTCAAACTTGCTGAAACATAGTGTTGTGAAATGGTTTTTTATTTTATTTATTTACTGAACCCTAATGTTACCATGCCAACATTTTTGTATAAGAATTGAATGGAGACTGTCTAGAAAAATAGTCAATACAATGTATGATATTTATAAATGTTTTATTTAAATAAGCCCTATATAGTAATCTTCTAACGAATAGCCGTTCTTCTACACATAGTGTTTCCAATCATTAATTATAATTATCTTTTTTTTTTTTTTTTTTTACGGGTACGGGTGACAAGAGGGCTGGCTGTTTCTTCGCCCAGAGAATTAGCATAGCTATACAGCGAGGAAATGCAGCCAGCGTTCTTGCCACCATGCCACGCGGACCAAATATTTTTGATTATTAATATTATTTTAGGTTTATATTGTTATGTGTAAAAAATTTTAATGTAATTATAATTATTATGTTTGTATTTTAACATAATCATCATATAACGTAAAATCCGTTGCGACAATAAAACGACAGAAAAATACAGTGGTACAGGGGCTAGTACTAGACGTTACCTCCCCTCCCGCCAAAAGTGGCAGAAAAAATTGTTCGGTAATTTAGCTCTTCCCGTCTCCAGTCTTTTTTTTTTTTTTTTATTGATTGGCAATTGTACTAAGATAAGTACATTTCTGCCAGTGTCACGTCGTTATTCAGTTACATTTATCTGTCGAAATTTAGTATCGAAACTTTCAGGAATCTGAAATAAATAATACAATACTACTTCTATATTTACAACTAAATTAATTAAAACTATTTACATACACAAAAAAAAATATTCAACATTAAAATAATATTTAAATTAAATAATTCATGACTAAATACAACTTAAGATAGGAACAATGAAATTAATACATAACTGAAACTAACAAATTACTTAATAAGAATGATAATAAATAAACATAAAGCTTTATTTAAAATATAGATAGACTTATATTTTTATGTTATTATCTGATAAAAATTTAGATATGCATGATATTATGAAAATATTAGAATTCATCATAATATGTAGAAGACTCACTATGTTGATGCTTAAATACTCAAAGCGTAAAATACGAAACGACCCAGCTCTTGACCACACACAGAGCAATCACAGACTACAGAGCAAGGAATATACTACTCTCTCTACAGAGCAAGTAAAGGCCGATTTAGACGGTTCTAGTGGTTAGTAGAGTGCGTTAGGATAGTACATTAGTTGAAACATGTAAACGGTAGTTTCCAGTACTCGTACTAGTACGTTCCACTCGCCTTTCAACTAGAATCAAATAGAATCGCTTTTTATTTTTGTTTCAAGTGACACCCTCCCGCGCCCGCTCAACCCCCCGCGCGTTCCTGACTCGCTACTCGCTGTAGTCTAAACGGTCAGTTTTAGTAACTTGCACAAGTTGACAAGGAAAGTTATGTGTGTTTTGGCCTACAAAATGGCAATCTACTGGAAGAAGTATAAACGTCACTGGAAACCTACTAATGCACTGGCATTCGAGTGCCACCTACGCACTCTACTAAACACTCGTAACGTCTAAATCGGCCTTAAGAGCAAGTGCAATGCAATGACGACCAATCAAAAAAGCTACATTACAATATTTAGACCGTAGACAGAGTATAGACATACTACTAATACCCCTGCCAGATACTCGCCACACCTCACGCCACAGCGTGCGCGCTATGCATTTATAGTATAACTAATTATATAAATGTAAAAAGAAATATACGTATACATGATTAATTAATAAAAGTGAGTTAAATAAAATAATTTTTAACAAAAAAAAACCGACTTCAAACAGGAAACTAAAAACTAAAAAATAAATTTACTTAGCACAAAGTAAATGTATTTTGATTCAGTTAATCAGAAATGATTAAATAAGTATTTTATAATTTTGAAGTAAGAAATAGGTAATAAATATTTCGTCGAAGAATTTGAAGACGGTTGGTGCCAAATTAGAAACAACTTAGTTCCCAAATTCACTAATCTAGATAGAGTAGACAATTCATTAGGAACCTACGATCATCAGTACATACAAACATAGATAATATTGAACAGATCTTTATGTTCTTAGATGTTAACTTAATTTTGTATCTTAATTTGGCACCAACACTCTTCAAATTCTACGACGAAATATTTATAATTTCTTACTTCAAAATTTTTATAATTTTTATATTTTTTTTATCATTTCTGATTAACTAAAAATCAAAATACGAGTTACTTTGTGCTAAGTAAATTTACTTTTTACTTTTTAGTTTCCTGTTTGAAGTCGGTTTTATTTTGTTAAAAAAATTATTTTGAGCTTTTTAGTGATGGGTAGACGTAATATAACCCATATGGGTGCAAAGCAAGTGCAAAGTTCTCATCAATAGAAATTAATTAAGTCCAAACACCAGGTACATAATTGCTGTAAATCGTTGAGGAGTTCCCTCGACTGGCTTTCGGCTACATCATCAGGTCGACTCCATACCTTCATTAAATAGTAGTGCTTTAAAATACTTAATGAAAAAAAAATTAACAAACGCGTCACACTAGTCGCCACTACGATTTTCGAAGGTTCCCCTCGATTTTTCTGGGATGCCATCTCAGATCTTGGTTTCCTTATCATGGTACCACCCTTGAGATATCTCCTTTCCAACAAAAAAAGAATCATCAAAATCGGTTCATAAACGACGAAGTTATCCGCCAAGACACATAAAAATATATAATACTAGCGAACTCGGCAGACGTTGTCCTGCCCAAACGTTGGCTTGCCTGCTATTTACTTTCCTTCGTCCGTGGAAAACAACTACTCCTACCCCTACCTCTACCCCTACCCCTACCCCTACCCTACCCCTACCCCTACCCCTACCCCTACTCCAACCACTACTATCATATGTCCTTCTCCTGGCTCTAAACTACCTCCCTGCCAATTTTCAGCTAAATCGGTTCAGCCGTTCTTGAGTTATAAATAACCTAACTAACCTACCTGGCCTACCGACTCTGGAATTAACACATTTCCGTGGTAGAAAGTATAATACAGCGCCATCTATTGACGTTTGCAAATACATTTTAGTACACATGTAAAACTCAAGATGACGCCATATATTCACAATTAAAATTTATAATTTTAACTACCCCTACTCCAACCCCTACCACTATCCTATTTCCTTCTCCTGGCTCTAAACTACCTCCCTGCCAATTTTCAGCTAAATCGGTTCAGCCGTTTTCATGTTATGTCGTGACAACGGAAAACGGGTTTCATTTTTATATATATAGAAGATGAACTTTATTGAATAGCAATAAGGTTCAAATTGACTCTGTTATTATGGGAAAAAGAAAAGGGCTGTTTTTAAGGGGTTTTTCGGCAATTATTCGAATTGTCTCACCTTTAAAACCTTCCCTGGATATCTAGGAATATTTTAAGAGTAAAATCAGCCAAATCGGTCAAGCCGTTTTCATGTTATGTCGTGACAACGGAAAACGGGTTTCATTTTTATATATATAGATATACGGTCGAATGGACAACATTTCATTTTTCGTAAGGTACCAAAATTCGAAAACCGTTTGGAGATTACATGCTAGAAAGCTTATTTTTCATTTTTTTATTTTTTATATCCTTTAATTTTCGAGTTATTTTAAAAATACTGAAATATTGAAAAATGAGGATTATTAGGTGCCCCAATCTGTGCTAACCTTCTAATTTAAAAATACTAATGTCTGTTGGCAGAGTTGTTAGTTATTGACCTCAGGTGTTGCCTTCTATTAATTTTACCCATTTTTATTCCATTTGAAGCTTAATTAATAATTTTTCTTTAAATATAATTATAAAAATACTTCTTTTATATAATATTCTTTGGAAGTTTTGCTAGTTTCGAATGGGCTATCACAGGAAATATATTTACGAGTGAAACCGCGGACAAAAGCTAGTATTATTATATACATTATGAATAATGTTGTAGGCGATTTGAATTTCGGCTATGGCAACACCTATTTGGAACACGGTATATTATACTCTTTGCATTTCTATAACGTATACTCTGTGGCTTGACTGACACTATCAGTCACTTTCTTTGGGTGACAGTTTATATTTCTTAATTTTAGTCCTAGCTAAGGTTTTTAGTTTATAAGTCCTCAGAATTTATAAAAAATCATAATTAAATTAAAAATATAAAAATTCAATCAAAAATAAAATAAAAAAATACGTGTAACTTATTTTTTAATATATTTTTAATTAAAGTAATAAAAATGGGTGATTAAAAAAATGAAATGTTGTCCATTGAGAAACCTCCTTTTTTTTCAAGTCGGTTAAAAATGTCGCGTGACGTGCTTTCGTGTTGAGCGCTCGATGCCGTCCGTACTCTAATCTATGATGCCGTCTGCGTGCGCGCGAGTGTGTGGCCAGCCACTCGCGCTCATATTGCCGGTCCTTTGACTCGCGCCCAAAAAACCGACAAAACAGGGAGCAGTGGGCATGACGAGGAGTATGGCGTGCGGCATGGCGAGTAACGTGGCCACACTACGTCTCTCGCTCCTTTCCTCGCTACTTCCCATGCCACTCAACGAGTGTGTGGCAGGGGTATAAGAGAGTAGTATATTCCTTGGGTATAAGTGTCCTCTTTCTACGATAATCGTAGACTGAGATTATAATCTGTGCTACCACAGACCAAAGAGGATATAACATCGAGTCACGATCGAGTCAGACGAGTCAGTCAATAATAAACGTAATTTTGTAGTTAGATTATATCAAAGAGTATATGGGGGAATAAAAAGGTACTCTTTGATCTCTGCTCTGTCAATCAAGTCAATAATATAAACAAAAAAGAAGAGGTTATTTAATTAAATTATTTATGCCCAAATTAATATTTAATGAAAATGAAGCTAAATAGTAATATAAAAATTGTTAGTAATAGGCTCTTGTTAATACCATATAGAGAACATCATGTACAGAAGTAAGTTACCACATTATTACTATATTAACTTGGCGCTCGGGTTAAACCCAAGTCTAACCTCTGTAGGCCAAACAATCTCCAGTCGTGCTTCGTCGCTCTACTTTCCAAACTCAGACCGAGTGACCACAAGCTCAAAAGCTTTGCACTTTTTTTTCAGAATTAAGAGTGAAAGTTTGCGAATAAATCATGCAAAGATCCAAAGTAGTAGCCAGCTGCTTCGTCGCTCCGCTTTCCAAACTCAGACCGAGTGACCACAAGCTCAAAAGCTGCACTTTTTTTTACAGAATTAAGAGTGAAAGTTTGCGAATAAATCATTCCAAGGTCCAAAGTAGTAGCCAGCTGCTTCGTCCCTCTACTTTCCAAACTCAGACCAGTGACCACAAGCTCAAAAGCTGCACTTTTTTTTTACAGAATTAAGAGTGAAAGTTTGCGAATAAATCATGCAAAGATCCAAAAAAGTAGCCAGCTGTTTCGTCGCTCCGCTTTCCAAACTCTGACTGAGTGACCACAAGCTCAAGCTATGCACTTTTTTTACAGAATTAAGAGTGAAAGTTTGTGAATAAATCATGCAAAGATTCAAAGTAGTAGCTAGCTTTTCAGGGTTCCGCATTAAAATTAAGACTCTTGTAATATGGATCTTTGTAGATTTGGCCATCAAAAACTGATCTAGGGTATCAATTTTATTGAAATTCATAAAGGTGCCAATATCTCGGAAACAAAAATATTTTGCTAAAGTCATATTCATATATTCTGGTCGCTTTTGAGCTGGCCTATCCGCCCTTTATTGATAGAAGTTGACTTTTAGGACAACTGTATATCTTACAAACACCAAGCAATAGCAATCCACTGTTATATTTAATAAAATAACTATGGAAAATTATGGAAATTAGTACTATTGTTCGCTCTTTGCAAAATATATTATGTAAAAAGACAGCGGGTAGTACATGCCTTAATACATATTGACATATTGACCTTATGCTCTCATTGCATATCAAGAATTTCTCTGGCTGGTAATTACTTATTAGTATGGAATTCAGATATGTAATGCACACGGGAATTAAATGTATCCTAGGTTATTTCTTAACATGATTATAGTATAGATAGAGGCTATATGCAGTTACTAATTATGTTAACATTATCTTCAGATATCATGAATGGATGACATCAAAAGAACTGCAGACCTTGACTGCTTCAGAACCCCTGACATTGGAGCAGGAATATGAAATGCAAATCTCTTGGAAAGAGGATGAAGACAGTTCAGTGTACTTACTTAATTACATAGTATAATGCAGATTCTTATAATTTTGGAACTTAACCAATTATTTATTTTCAGAATGCACATTCATTATATTAGACAAAGAGTGCTATGATAACACAGGTGATGAAATAGGTATGTATCTACTACATGATATATAAAAAATATGCTTATAAAGATGCACTGGCCACAAAGTAGTGGCATGCACTTTAAGCCACAACCTTGCCGCATTGTCTCTTCTGTTATTATTTACCGGTATTTGATTATAACCACAGCTTTTGGTTAATGTTTGGTCCAAAATTAGGTACAGTAGCACCTCGATTATCCGAACCAATTGGGACCGAGACTAGTTCCGATAATCGAAATGTCGGTTTTTTTGCGACGAGATCATAAACAACGCCTTTTTACATACATGTCATATAATATTAAAATTTAACATACATATTAACGTTGATAATATATATATATATTGCTTCACTGTCTTAGCGGCGATCCGTCCTCTCCTTTTTTACGTCCATGGTGTTTAATTGAATTTTTTTTATTTACAGCTGCAATGATTGGTGATACAAATATTTTTTTAAGTAAAATAAACTCTAAATGTATAGGAGAGATTGAAATAATGATTGCTGAAAATAATTTTCGCGGAAAAAAATATGGTTGGGACGCTGTCATAATAATGTTGCTGTATGGAATAAAGAATATCTTTATAGATACATTTGAAGCTAAAGTCTCATGTAGTAATCTACCAAGTATAAAAATGTTTGAGAAACTGGGCTTTATACAAAAATCAATTAGTGATATATTTCAAGAAATTACACTTGAAAAATCTGTTGATGAATCTTGGATCAAATGGCTAGAGAATGAAGTAAATTTTGAAATAAAATCACTCTAACAAGTTTAAATTGGTTTTGATTACCAAGTCCAAGGTAAACCATCATTACCTATTGAGATATCAGGGACATGACAAAACAATCATAAATATATGCTGTTTTATCTATACTAATATTATAAAGAGGTAAAATTTGTTTTTTTTGTAATAAATAAAACTACTTACTGAACCGATTCTAAAAATTATTTCTCTAATAGAAATCTATGATATTCTGAGTGGCATATGCTATATTTTATATTATTCGAATATTCACTAAGGCGTGACATGGAATCCTAGAATCCTATGCTACCTTCAAACTAAATACCTTAAGGGGCGGTGGTCAAGGTCATCTTGTATCTGTCAAAAATATGGTAAATCTAAGTAAATAAACTCACGTTTCCAGGATTAACTTAGATTTACCATATTTTTGACAGATACAAGATGACTGAGAGCCAAGGGTCCTTAAATTAAAACTTAAATGTCAAACAAATGACATCGATATCATGATCTTTTTTTATTATGGCTCCATCAGTGTATAATAAGTTACTCTATGAGTGTATATTATTGTCATCGATATCAAATACGGTCATGCTAGCCCAGCAGAGGGCAGTCACTACATTTCGTTCACTCTGTGTCTGTGCCCAGTCATTCATTAACTTCCGGTCCGTGATTATATTCTCTTTGGCCATAAAGCCATAAGTGGTGACACATTTCAAGATTTTCAAGTTTGTTTATATGAATTGTATGTAATTTTATTATAATTTCAAATAATTTGTTTGTTACACATTTCTTGTTACTTTGCACGAGATAAGAAAGTGAAAGTGTAACTTAACTGTTTGCGCTTCAAATCATATATATATACACCAATTCAAGCAAGATTTATCAAAAACCAGGGTGAGCTAACACAAGACGTGTCCTTTAGCGATAATAAAATGATGATAATGGACTCTTCTGTATCATTGTTACACATATTAATATTTCTCGCTATAAGCACAACCTCATTTTGCGACGAGGTAAAAAACGAAGAAGATGTCGGAGTAAAGTACGCAAATAAGTGTGAAGTATGTAAAATATTAGCAACGGAACTTCAAGGGAGGTTAGACGATACCGGCAAAATACACGATATTATTGAAATAGGATATTCGCTCGACGATGTTCAACCAAAGAAAAGAACCAAATACCAGAAATCAGAGTTGCGATTGATTGAATCTTTAGATGGCGTCTGTGAGAGGATTTTGGAATATAATATCCATAAAGAGCGCCAAGACAGCACTAGGTTTGCAAAAGGTATGAGTCAAACTTTTAAAACATTGCATGGTCTCGTGGACAAAGGTGTTAAGGTAGATCTGGGCATACCATTTGAACTATGGGACAAACCTTCAGTAGAAATTACTAACATGAAATCACAATGTGAAACTTTACTTGAGGAGAATGAGGAGGCTATTGAAAATTGGTACTGGCATCACCAAGAAGAAGAGTTGAAAAATTATTTGTGCACAAAACGTGCACTACAAGCTATTGACAATTCTTGTTTGTATGAAATAGAGAAACTAACAGATAAAGGAGAAACTGAGAAGACGGAACTTTAAAAGCTGTGTGCAAACATCTCACCACATATAAGTTGTTTGCTTCGGATGTGATCAGGACTATGGACCAGCCAAGGATGGTTTAATTAATGTCATCACTTTACTCTGTAACTGATCCTTGCTTGTTTATCTTGGCTTATGTCTGACTTAACAATAAGAACAAAACAGTGCTACTTGAATGAAAAAACAATTTGTGATGTAATGTAATATTATGCCTTTATTTATAATTTAGGTAAATGGTCAAACATATATGTAGTTTGCAAAAATGTCAATTCCCTCTATCTATGATGTTAATAATTTTAATTTATGTAAGTACAAGGAATTGTGATTTTTATATCCATTATATTTTATACATAGTTACCATTACCACTGTCTATACCACTCTAATCCACTAGTAAAAAAAAAACTTTAATCTATCAATGGATTTTTTTTGTACTGCAATGGAGCATATGGATTGTGGATGCAGCTCTATACTCCACTTCCACTCTAATCCATGTTTATAATCCATCTATAGATAGTCAAATATTAACTAGTGAATTAATGGATAGGAGACAAATGGATTAAAGTACAGTGGGTATTAGAGTGGAACAGACCTTGACAACTACTATTGCTATGAATTGTTATTTAGCTCTTTTATGTGTCAACAAGACTGAATTTGAAGGAAGAAAAAGATTCTATGTTTGTAGTATGCAGGGAGTACCTGAAGAGGGTAAAATCGTAAGTGTGTATTTATGTATGTATATAAAATTCACAGAAATGGAGATTGTCGTATTTATTAGAAAATAAGATTAATTTTTTTTTATATATTTTGTACTCTATATGTATAATTTATTAGGTAAAATAAAAGTGTAGGTACCTACAATATATGCATAGAAACTTCTTTTTATATAATCATGTTGGTTGCACAATGGCCAGCCAAGGAATGCCCAACCCTAGAATGTTGCAGAATATCACAAAGGGCAATTTTTCTATATATATTATATTTTCAACAAATACAATTCAGTACAATCATAAAGGAGGGTTTGTTAATTAATCAAAGTGGCTGCATTGGAAGTTTATCATCCATTTTTAGTGTTGCAACCCCCTAAAGATTGTAAATACCTGACAACCTCTTTACCATAATATTTAAATCATCAAAGTAGGTTCTGTTTTTATTCTTTAGACAGATAATCAGTTTGACAAAATAATTTGACTACGAGGAAGAACTGGAAAAACTATGCTCTAAGTTTAAATACACTAGCATATACAACAGTGGTGAAGACTAATCGCCAACTTTTAACTTGCCTTCAACAAAATTGAATTGGAATGAACTGAGAGTGTTCCCATTCCATGACCGGATGTGAAAACTATGGGGTTAGCATACTTAATAAAACTTAGGAAAAATAACTAATGTTAATTGATGATTTGCCAATGTCAAGATTATAGCCATTGGCAACTGAGATGATCCCGCTCACTATGTTCTATTAAGTCGACGCATCACAGCGCAACGAACTCAGTTTTACGTACAACTTAATTGTCCATGTCTCTTTATAAACATGTGAGCAAGATGGACTATTAAAATCGATAAGATAACCAAGGATAAGATAGACCAAGATTTACGTACCAGAAACATGAGGAAGTACCACTTCTCAACAACGTCTTGCGATAATGCACAAAACAGACTTCAGCAACTCAAGTATTGTACAAAAAATATTAGAAATAGCAAGTTCTAGTTAATGGATCCATAAAGTATGTGAAATTATCTTTATTCAAAATGTAAAAAAAAACACATTAGTAAATGTATTAAGAGAACTCTAGTCGCAAAGTTGGTTGAAAATAAGCGTGAAATTGTTGACTTTCAGGGCTTCATAAAACCTAGGTGTAGCTGATATTGACATATTTTATACATTTAGTATAAAGATAATTTCATATACATTTAGGATCCATTAACTAGAAGTTGCTATTTTTAATAAGTTTTGTACAATACTTGAGTTGCTGAAGTCCGTTTTTGTATGGGACAAAAATCATGAGGCGGCCCCTCAATCATTTCGTGTTGATTCGATCGATTTGGAGTTGTTTGAAGGCTCCAAATAAATTTAATCAATATCCTTTTGTAAAGTTAAATGAAACCATTACACTAATTAATAAGCACCTTTTAATCAACTGTCAAAAAGTATCATATAAAATAATATCTATGCAACAATTTATTGCACTTAATACATATTTCACAAAGTGGTAGGTTGCTAACAAATACGCAGACATTCTGCTACACTATTGCAGATATAAGAGGATCAACTTATGGGAAACATAAATAATACTAAACCTAATAGGATTAATTACATACAATCACACCAATGTACTCATTCAGCAGGCGTACATCATTAAACACTACAATAATTTAAATATGTTACTAAACAAACTTTGAAACCACACTCTAGAATCAACCACAGTTTGAGAATTAAACATTACTGTTCGATGTTCATATGGACAGCGTACCTACAAAAATACTTTGCATTAACAGACAACACCTCTAAATATACTGCTGCAATGGTGCCTCACAGAGTATTAACAATATGTTATCTGACACAGCCAGTTGCTAATTAAAAAAGAAAATTGATTGAATAATCTAAAAAAAAACTGAATTAATATACAGTGTAGTTATATCTTACAGCTAGAGAGAAGAATGAAAACAGTCATACAAATAGTAATAGCAAATAAAGAAAGAACACATTGCTTCCTACACAGTGGCAGAACTCTTTAAACAACCTAGCTAGCTATCAAATGGCCTATGACTTCATATGTTGCTTACTTATCTATACACCGTGTTCAAAACCTCAAAGAGGAGTACAGAAAGATATGTAGACCTCAAAACCAAAATTTAAAAATGTAATATTTTTAGAAATAAAATACGTTTACTGTTAAAAGTTTTTGAGGCAGCGACGTCCTTTGCATAGCTGCGGCAAGTTTTCGGCGTAGGCCGCGTTTTTTACCGCGTAATACAAAAAAAATACTAAGCCGCCGCCAGTGTTTGCAAACATTTTGTACACAAAAACACGTGCAATCTGCTGTTAACGGCTCGGTATACGAGGTTATAAACACGGTGTATAGTTATACATCCCATTCCAGATAAAGAGCTCCTAGGGAGCTAAAAACTAGGAACTCATTGGCTATTTGGACGATTGGTTCAAACCACTCCGAAAGCCCGTTTTTTTTTTAAATTATAGGTTAAAAAGGTAAAGGTTGTCACTTATCGCCTTTCTAGTTCAGGCCCTTTGGGTGTTCGTTATCTGGAATGGTTATTAAATTTTAATATATGTAAGAAAGTATCTTATAGCTGGGACACGTGACCCTCCCACCACCTGATGATAAGCGGTAACAATTCTATTATCTACATATGGATCACAATATTTATAAGTCTCACTCAAATCGCAAACACGTTACCAAAATAATTCCTAATATTACAGCGCCACGAAGTTATCAGATCCGGTGGCAAAAATTGAAACTAACGTCGCCATTTTGAAAAAAAAATTTAATGACGATTGAGTGATTCTCTACACGTTAAAGGCAAACATCTATTAGATGGAGCTACTTTCGCAATTATTGTTTTTTACGCATGAATTTAAATAATAATATACTAATATTTCGTTAATTGATTCATTAAATATCGCGTAAAAATAATAAAAAACAAATAATTACGACACCAGGGCCAACGATTGGGAGCGAGACAATCCCATTTAACGGATATCTTATATTACTGAAGTATTGAGTGGGGCACCAATGCGCAGGGTCTAGTTCTAGAGGTACGGACTGGTATCCTGATAGTCGTCATCGCTGTCCGACCCGTCGTCAGTCAGCTGGCGCTGTGAGGTCGTTTCCGTGTCCCCAGCACAGTCAGGGCGCGCTTCATCTGAGGACAAAGCACACAATGTTACATTAGCCATCAATTTTCTTCAAATGTGTGACGTATATAGTATTCGGAGGGCACGTAAAGATAAACAAGTGACACATTCAGGTCCATTAAGTGCAGTAACAAGCTTGCCACCTGTTTTGTTTGTCACACCGCAAGATAAAAAGGCCGTGAACAGTGTCAGGTAAAATGAGCGCTGGATTTTTCGTTTTATTTAGTGAGCATTATTTGAAACAGAATAAAGGTTAAAACATTTATTGTTGAGAGATTCTAAATTATTTTTACAGGAAAAGGTACCGCCCCTCTTTGTCAGACAAACCTACATCAAATACAATGCAAATACATTTCTATTGCAATGAAATATTTATTTATTTTTAACGTGTTGAGTAGTTTTTAATTTAAAAGGTTAGGTAGGTGCATTAAACTATTTAAATCAAATAAAACCCCATTTATGGCATGCAATTATGTTTTTCTTATGTTTATTTAGCAAAACAAAAAACTCTAAGCAAAAACTAACCTACGCAATGGTAACATTGTTTGAACATGACTTCTAATATTTCTTTCATGATAATTAATGTTATCATAAAAATAATCCCTTAAAATAGTGGAACATGCTCTTAGTGCCGTTTTCAATGTTGCAGCCAAAATTATTACTTCCTGTATTTCATTATAAAGGAAGTGATAGTGTGACCGGCAAATATTAGTAAGTAGTGTGTCGAATGTTAAAGTTTAATTTATGTATTTTTTGTATTACATCAAATGATTCGTTAGGCAAATTCATGTTATTACCAAATGTATTTAGATGAAATGAATTCTTAAAACTAATGAAAATATAAGGCAACTATAATATAACTAAGAAATTAATTGTTTGTCAAATTATATGATATAAAATAAAAATTTGTCTGGGATTTATTTTAAGAAATAGATTTGACTACCCAGTCATATAAAGATGAAATGACATCATAATTTTGCCAATGGTTGGTTACTAAATAAAAATTTAATAAACAATGTATCACCCACATATTGCCAAGTTATACCAAAACTATACAGTCAAAGCAGCATCTAGTTATGTACTTTAACCACACAGAGTATAAATACCACTCTCAAAGCATCCCCATACCCAAATAGTGACCACTACTCTATACTAAACTAAGGTGTCTGCGCGGCAATAGCGTGCATGTAAAGTTAGCAAAATACAAGCTGTGCAATAATTACCCAGTTACCTGGTTGCGGGTCCCACTGCGCGTCAAAGCGACGAGATTTGTGCGGCGGCGGGGAGGATGAACCTCTGAAAATATTAATGTCGTTTCATTCATACCAAACATTGACAATCACTGTATATATTATTTCTCAAGGATGTTTTGCCATATCGCCCTTAATAATTCATAAAAACCATTAAGCTATCATTTTGAAGATTACCTCTACACCTAAAATAACAAATCAAAATGTTTTCGTTGAAAATTCGACCTTGATTGCCACTAACAAGAATACATAAGTATATCTGTTATTTTTTAGAATAAGTACGGACGCTTTATTAGTCCTTAGAAGCAGGAGAAGTTGGTTAAAGCGCATATTTTTAAGAAATTATAGTTTACCGGTAATGAATATGTATCATATAGATTCTTAAATAATACCAGTATTTACCTGTGCGTAGGCGAGTCGTCTCCGTTCTCGCTAGGTGTGGGTGAGCCCCGCGGACTGGGAGGCTGGCTGAGTGCCAACATCAGGCGACCCTTTGACTCGTTCCATATATTTGACTGAAAGAAAAGTGAAAAATTAGTATTATTCTGAAGCGATTGCGAAGCGAGGTCAAGGGAAATCAAAATTGTTATTATGAAATCATAATAGCACTGTGGGGTGTCTCTAATCAGTGATCTCCCGACTATGGATTTGACCGACTAATCGCAGACTATTCGTTCCCTTAACAAGTACTGTACAATTTAATATAGAATACCATATAGTAGTTTCCTGTACCACCATAAGTGCGAATAACTATAAAACGTGTTTCATTTTTATCAGAAAACGTGTATTTTACATGGAATTTCAAGCGTGCCTCACAAAATGAATAGCATTTTTGAATAATTTTAATCCTTAGGATAGTAACATATGAAAGTTAACTATGAATATATATAAAATTATAAACAGCGACTCACCAATCGGCCATCCGGCCCAAATAACAACAGGAATGCATCTATAAATTCTCTAGATTTCTCCTCCCATTTAGTTAGTATATCGACACGCTTTTCACCTATATTTGTCATAACCTGGAACATAATAAAAACATTTTGTTTAGAATTACAATTTTAATGCAGAACTAGGAGGCTTTTTACTTCAATGGCCACTCATTAGGTATAAAAATGAAATCTGAGGCCGGTAACACGATTTCAGAAGCCGTAAGACAGATATTTTACATAATTTTCTACCCTTATTTTTACAACTTTTCGCTCGTGAAAATGTTTGATTGGTTGATGATTCGTAGTGTAATGTTATACAGCCTATAGCCTTCATCAATAAACGGGCTATATAATGCAGAAACATTTTTTGTAATCACTGGTACTTCCCGAGATTAGCGCGTATAAGAAACACACCTCTTTAGCTTTATAATATTAGTATAGATGTAGAGTCATTGTGTCTATGTTGTATAAAATTGACGCCGACTGATATTATTATATGTTTTTACTACATATCAAGCAATAATTCAGTGTACTTGTCACAGTGTTACCGCAAATAAGAAAATTGACAAGTACAAGTACCTTCTTTCCTTTATCTTTGAGTTCGTCCATTTTATTTTGTAACCGAAACCTCTTTTCGCTGAGGAAGGACACGTTGAGCTCCTTGGCGGAGTAGCCCCGCGCGAGATTCCGCCGCACATAGATGTCGTAGTCGCGAACTATGCGCGCCACTATGTCCGACGTTGACACGCCTGTAATACCAATGAACAAATTTTATTAGTTTTTTCTAATACATAAAAAAAGTAGGTGTTCCTGATGTTTTTTTTTGTAATTACCAAGGGATATTGTTGTCAAACCGGTACATTATATATTATTTATCTATGTATATATATTAGGAAATCCATACTAATCTAATATATGCGAAAGTAACTCTGTCTGTCAGTTACGCTTTCACGGCTAAACCACAAAATCGATTATGATGAAATTTGATACAGTGAAAGCTTGAATCCTAAGGACGGATATGGCTATTTTTTTTAATAATAGGGGATGAAATGGGCCCCACGGGAGAATCTAGGGAGGGAAAGACAGTAGAGATATAATTAGGACAAGCTAAAACAAAAACTTTCCACAAACCACGATCCCGATACACATATTATTTTTGAAGATTTCTCGAAGGCGCCCTTGACCTACTCTTTCAATAAAACAATTTGTGACCGAACAAGGTAGGTACGGGTTGTCCTTAATCATATCTAAATAAATACATATACTTCAATTTGCAAGAAGACGTGTTAATTTTCGGTCATAAAATAGAAACAATCTTCTGAGTAATATGTTATATTGAGCTAGAAATACAATTTTCAATAATATACCTACAATACTGCATGTTTTGGTTATCAAAAAGTCCTAGGTTAAAATTAGAGGTCGAGAAAAATATATTTTTAAAAAAGTAACAAACAAAAAACCAAGTAACAGTTTCCACTTTTTGCCAGTTGTCCATATTGAACAGAACAGGTGGCCTGTTGCTTGCACTTAATGAACCTAGAGGATTCCACATCCGGTCATGGCGACATACGCACGCGTTTTCGTCGTGGCGTGATGTGGAATCCAGTTTAATCCTGTTCGCGCTGTGATGGTTGTGATTAATCAGTGATTAATAAGACATATCACGGTCGGCGGGATTATCTTAAATACCGATTTATCGGCTATATACACTATAAAGGCTATAATACTTGACATTGGCAAATCACCGATGAACATTGGTGGAGACATAATAAAAAAGAAGAAGAAGAAGAACCTAGATGTGTCACTTCTGTAAGAGACGTAAATATCTGTTATTTTTAGAAGAAGCACGAGGAGTCTATTAAAGCACATATATTCTTATAAAGAAAATTGGTGCTTAGCTTTCTTTGGAACGAGTAAAAATTGAACCCGGGACCTCCCGCTTTCAAGACAACGCTCTACAAATTAGGCTATCGACTCCTATAGTACAGATAGAATATCCTATTTGGGTCAAGCAAGTAACGAACTATTAAAAAAATGGGTGTGTGTACTTATGTACGCGCGTTAGAAGTTATACTTTTTTGGCATAATACAAATAAGTTTATTAGCACGCAAACAATAATTGCCTTTTAAAAAAAGTGTACAGACTTCAAAAAATATGCACTGAAAAGTTTACTAAATTGTCTATTTAATATAATAAAAAAATAAACTTGCATTTCGTCGAAATATCACTCTCGGCAACTTCATACTGTAACTTTTTGTTACATTGTAAAATTTCACTCACATATATTTTTTTCATAACGCGCCTAAAGAAGTATAACTTCAAAAATACCTCAAGGAAAATCGTGAACTCATGAATCAATTCAATGTTACAAAACGCACGCCTTATTTTAGTATTATTACCCCAGTCATATGTTTTATATCAATAGATACGAGTATCTTATCAACGTGTGGCGTGATGTCTATTGTATATAGTATATACCCTATGTTGGTATTGTTCAACATATAAATATTGACTATGCCCAGTACAAAGATTAGTTAACAGTCCAGAAGAAATTCCTTTCTAAGTATTCATTGATAAGTGTTTATTAATGCAACAAACACGTTAAATAAGATTCAGTGACAATTGCATGTAACAATAATAAAAACGCTACTACAATTAACTTAGTAGACAATTCGATATGTAAAGTAGAAACTAAGGTAGGTATGTTTTTTATTTCAAAGATTAAGCTTTTGTTTGTATGTTTTTGTTTTCTATGCAGTATATCTATATATTATTTCTCCCTTAATACTGTTAATGTTTGATACGCCATTATGAAGATTATTGTTTCCTCTAATGACGAAAAATAAACAAACAAATCAAAGTTAAATGTTTCTTTTAAAATTAGACTAATTTATATATTTTGTAAAAGACGCCATCTATTAGAGATCAGTTGAACTATGATAACAATATTATAGTATTTTTATAATAAATTTTCAAGGTAGGTTTTGCCGACAGAGGACCAAGTGACATACATCATTTATGTAAAAAAGCCATTGTGCCACATTTCTCAACTAATTTGCTTTGCTGGTAGTACCACGGGTCACGTTAAGGGCCGTGGTACTACTTTTATCACAAACGAGTAGTACCACGGGACAGAAACACCACTTTAGAGTTATAACCGAGTGTAAGTAATAATAATGTACCTTCCGTTCTCTCGGTGGCGACGAACATATCCTTCGCCTTGACCATGGCGTAGATATCATCACAGTCTTCAGTAATGTAGGGAATGTCGTCGTGCGCTATGAAGTCTATCTTGTGGTGCTGCAGAAACTCCTCGTTGTACTCCCAGGGCGCGTCCCGGACTACCTGGAAAATATGTATATTATGTTATATTATTACATATTTATTTATTTATTTCCTTGTTTGTATAGACCCAAAAACTACTGGGCCGATTGTGTTAGTTTGCGCGATTAATTCACGAGGAAGGTTTAGGTGTGTAAAACATCATGCTACGTCTTTGATGAAGCCGAGCAGTTAGTAGACAGTACAAAGTTTTAAATAACTGAGCACGCTTAATTGTATTCATTTTAATTCAGATTTTAACTCTTGAGGTCCTGGATAAGAAAGTTTATTCGTGTGTGGCTGAGTGGTTAAGACGTCTGGTATTAACTAGGCAGACCACGAGTTCGATCCCAGATCCCGGCCATGTACCAATGGTTTTTTTATAATTAAAAACTTATGTACATAAGACAAAACACAGAGGCTTTTCTATCAAAATATCTCAACAGAACTGGCCACTCACAAATACCATCGGCTAAAAGAGAGAGACCTTGGTCTTCCGCTGGGTACCCTGGGGCCTTACAGCTCTCGGCAACCCGTGAAGAAAGAAGATTCTTCACGGGTATTTTAATTTAATCTCATTTATATATAATGTGACTACAATATAAACAACGTTCAGATAGGCAAATGCTAACAATATATGAATCACTTTATATGCAGCTTACCTCATCGACGTATCTGCAATGTCGGACCGCTTCATACCTCTCGTCTTCGGTCATCACAGTGCGTCCTTTTCTACTGTGCGTTAGCTCGTCGGAGCATACTGAAAATAAAATATATATAAGTATTAGACAATTAGACATATATTGCTTAGTCTAGATAGTCTAGTGTCTCCGAGATAGTTAACAGCGGATCACGCTCTGCTACCTCACAAATTTTTTTTCGGGTGTCATCAACATAAATACTATACATATATACTTGGCACTGCTAGAAACCTGCAGCCTAATTGCGTAACTTTGATAGTGATCCAATCACTATAATTTTTTTACAGATAAAGGTCGAATTTAGCCCCGCACTTTTCGAAATGTGTAATTTCGTTAATTGTGCTACATTGTGCTGCGTTTGTTCCGTACTGTGCCGCAAAAATTAGCTCAATATCTCAAACAGTTTTTGAGAAAAAAAATAAAAACAATTAAAAACGTGAAATTTTCGTTTTTATTTTTTTTCTCAAAAACGGTTTGAGATATTGAGCTATTTTTTGCGGCACAGTACGGCACAAACGCAGCACAATATAGCACAATTAACGAAAATACACATTTCAAAAAGTGCGGGGCTAAATTCGACCTTTATCTGTAAAAAAATGATAGTGATTGGATCGCTTTCAAGTTACGCAATTAGGCTGCTGGTTTAGAATCCTTTATTTGGCCCCTAACTATTGACGATTTTGCTAAATTTTTGGCTATAGTATTAGAGTAAGCCAGGGTTGACATGACAGGAACTAAATATCTCCTACCCCACACCCATACCTTATGTAAGTATCTCTATTTATCAGGTGTTTAGTCTAAATTAATTTTTTTATTTATTTTATACCCGCTTCCTAACTAAATCCAGGACAAAATGTAATTCCGTTCATCCATTTCGTAAGAAACAAAAACTTTTATATTCATAACAATATGTAGTACTATCTGCTACTATAGACAAAATCGTCAAGGTCGTGTGTGCGTTTTACAAAATATATAAGATAACTAAATTGACATATCGGATGGTAATGATAAAACACAAATTAAATTTAACACACGTGCGTTATCGATTATCGTACGATCGTGACAGCCAATAGCGACAATGTTACGCGACTCGATACAGTCATTAACATATTAGAATTTTAAAGGAAAATCGGTTTCAGTGATAATATTATAACAAGTTATAGGTAATCGGACCATGAACTCATCAGGGGAGTTACATACGACATCAATTATTTTACTGTATATTAATATCATAGAAGTTGCTGTATTTGTTGTAATCTCTGAAACTATTTGCTTGAACAAGTGTTAATTTTCGGGGGTGCATAGAGAAAGTGCATTTTTCAGTGATATTCTACCATTATAATAATGTTTATTTTTCATTCAAAATGTAGGACATATTGTTACAGAGAATCTTATTCGGTAATAAACATGAATGGCGGAAATAACATTTAAAGTATTATTAAAACGACCTTTTCTGCCAACAAAGACCATGACCGTTAAGGAGATCATGAAACAATGGTTTACACCTCTAGTCACGCAGCGCCTAAATCTAATCGTCATAGGCGGAAACCAAGGATTTCTAAACAGGTCGAAAGCAGGCGGTTCCGGGTTTGAATTCCAGATGCAGTAAAATCATCATTATAATAAAATTACAATACAGGCCGAAAGTAGATAATACACTTCGATCTTAGAGATTCGTGTACAAAACTTCGTCGTCAAAATCTCTGTCATTCATTTACGAAGAACGAAGTGTATTTAGTTTGTCCCGGTTCTGTAATATTTTCGTAACTATTTTGAAAGAATGAAAGATTGACTAAAAAGATTAACATGGCAAAAGTAGAAGAAAATACCGACAGAGGGCGCCTTCTTTGAACACCCATACCCCAAACGACTACTGCGCAGCAATGACGGATAAAAAGTCTCTCTACGTTTTTGTCTAGAGGTAGAGTAGACAAAACTTGACGTGTAACAGCGACAAGCTGCCAGGTATTATGGGAAATATTCTTTCGATCACTGACATCTCCCAGCTGGGTAAAATCCAACCGAGCGTTTCTAAAATATTAAAGTATCTATAGTGACTCAAGGGAGCTCTAAAATAAAACACTCCAAACGCAGAATTATCTGGCGCAGACTCCACTAGTTTTTTATTCTATACCGCAACTAGACACTTAGCCCTGCTTTGCTTATCTTTTTCTGACATTTGTCTCTCTCCTCGCGGTAGAAAAAACTCGCGCATGTCATACTCGGGCAGCTGGTTTTACCTATTAATTTATCATTCGATTGTCTCTGCCATGCTCTCATGGATTTTTTTTATTTTAATAATAATAATTTAATTCTGATACTAACCTCCAACAATGAGGTAGACGTTAGGGAAGACATTTTTGGCTTGCTGCAGCTGTAGAGCGTGTCCCTGATGGAACATGTCGTACACACCGTCGGCGTACACCCTCACCCGCCGGTGAGCGGTGCCTACTATCGCTTTCGCTCTCGGTATTCTGCCGTAGTGGCATCTCTCTCGCTCCGTGACCGCTGCCGGGTCTGTGCTGAACGGCGCCTCGCTGCTTAGCGACTGGAACATGACAAGAGGACCATTGGTTAATTTTTCGGAGATGCACTCACACTCCATTAATAAAATCGGCAGACAAACTAAGGCCTTTCTTACACGACGCTATTCAAAAGTGACAGAACGGGATAATATATAAAAATTAAAGTTACAAACTAATTGGTAACGATGAGTCGTATACACAAGCGCTACTAAATTTGCTGAAAAACAGTAAATCAAGGTGGTATTTGCTTGCTCATTTCCTAAATCCAGCACGTCAAGAGTCGCGCGTGATTAGTTCTTAACGCGAGACAAATCAGTTTTCGACTAAAAGTGCCGTGGACGGATGGCCATTGAAATATGTATATGTGCTATGACTAGCTACTCATTTCTAATCTGAGTTTGAAACTAGTTTGTTTTGAGTAACGTCGTGGACAAAGGCGGTTCGGTGACTTCTTTGTATGTCTTGCTATAGAGAAGTGGAACGGTCTGCCTTCCACCGTATGGGAAGCCTCATACAACCTTCAAGCGAAACGTGAAAAGGCACCTCTACAGCGTAAATATGACAATGTATATTACCGGAATCAAGGTCCAAAGCTTCTTAAAATATCTAAAAGCAATAAAACAAACGCAACTGCTGCAATAAACAATCAATTTGCAACTCAACGCTAACAGATCAATGGTTTCATGACGTTATAGCGACGATGCGGCATCTCCATACTAATATATAAAGCTGGAGATTTTGTATGTAAGATTTGAACGCGCTAATCTCAGGAACTACCAGTCCGATTTAATAGCCCGTTAATTGAGGAAGGTTAAAAATAAACACTACGAGCAAAAGTAGCGGAGAAGTAGCTAAAACGTCAAACTAATCAAGAATTTCTATTGACGAAACCGGGGCGGATGTTAGTAGGACCTATTTTTGATTTGTGGAGTTTAAAAAAATACTATAATTTTAGTTAGATGTAGTCCACTTTGCGGGAAAATCAATCAAGCGTATTTATAATGATAGATAATCAATATTTTATAGATAGAGTTAGAATGCGTATCAAGAATCGATTACATTATTATTTATGTATTGAAAATATTGTAATATTATGCCAACCTGAATCTGATGTTCGATTTTAGAATTTCAATGACTGTCTTGGACGCAAATGCATAATACATTGTCGACCGTATTGTTGGTGAAGTCATTGTATGATTAAAATGTTGGACGAAAACGAGTAGGTTTTTTGCGCTAGTATCGCTAGTATGCGTTCTGGTATTACCGCCTTATTTAAATAAGTCATATATTATGGGCAAGCCTGTTGGTAATTCTTTTTTATTTTTTCCAACAACTTAAAACACTTTTAAATTATCGCAAGTAAAATTTGTATTTCTAAAATAAAGCCATGTATGTATACATGGCAATAAATTTGAAGTCATAAATCTCTCGACACGAACCTCGCCCGGTCATTACACTACATAACAAACTGGACGAGTTTGTGTCGAGCGAGGGCATGAGCTTTAAACAAGCCTCGTGAAAAAGTTCACCTTAAATAAATACATCTATTACAAAGGATCAAATCGCGTCGGTTATTAAATCTGTTTCTTACACTTTAAGACAATTTTTAAATTAGCTTATAGATCATTCCGACAAGCAAATTGGAAAGGTTACCCGTAAATTGGAAAATTTTGTAAAAACTGAAAGTGCTTTTTCCTATGGGATTTTTGTATGAACTCAAGACCATAATAGGGGATGAAAGTTAATATGGGCTCCACGGGCGATGCCGGGCGGAGAGCCAGTTAATTATATAATTTAATTAGTATCCAAAAATATATTATAGAGTTTATTTTAAGATGGCCATTGTTTTAATTAAGTAAGTCAATGTCTTGACGTTAATCAGTATTGTTTGTCAGAGTTCAACAGTTGAAGATAACGCAACGTGGCGTGATGTGACGTCTTGAGGTCGACAAGTGTCATGTTCATTACTCAAACGTGTCAATATTCAATTCAATTGTTAGTAACGACTTAATGGCTTTGAATGAGGGATTTTCCTTCTTACATCTTATAAAAAAGTCCATATGACGAAACTTTGTTAAAACTGTTTTGCATTCCCGTGTGGTAAACAATCATGTTTTGTCTCAAATAGGATACACAATTATTTTTTCTAAGTATTCATGGAATTAATGTAGGTACGTCAGATTGGTTTTAATTTCCTTGACATTGGTTCATGTACACTTAATTTATTTCTCAATAAAAACTCTACATTAAAACCAGCCATAAAGTACTGTTTATATAGGATCAGTGTATGTCGACAGCGATAAGATTTGAATACTGCACTGTGAAATTGCTCATTTCAAGACGGAAATAATAAAGCTATGGTATTTGGTTGAAGAAAATGTTCTTGTATTACTAAAATAGTTGCACAGCAGTTTATGATTTTAACAATTTTCTTTATTGAACGATAACCACACTGGCAGTTGTACAAAACACAAGCAATTGTGATAAAATGTAAAGGAATCTACTTACCAGCTGTATACACGACGAGTACATAAAATGCATTATTTCGGTCAAAAACAATGATATTTTCTGATTCTGACAATGATGTAATACTGATTTCATGGAGAATGGGAATGAGGGGTACATGTGGAACAGCTAGAGACGAATCATGATATTTTAACATTTTCCTTGATGGCCTCACGCGGGATTCACTCGTAGTACATATTTTCAATAGTATTGCTGGTTGAATTATTTGGTTGTCTAAGTCTAATAGACAAAATCTTCCATAAAACCAACAAGTCACAATACAAATCGAGTTGAGGAAAAGAGAATGAGGAACGTGGTTGTGAAATTCCCCAGATACCTATTGTCTAACTAATATATCATTTATGTTAAATTAGTCTCTAAACATCAACGAGTTTTAAATGAAGGGTTTTTATCAACTTAGAAAAAGCACTCGGGGATAATCTATTTATTCTATTCTATTTTTTCGTGTTGTGGCTCCATCAGAGTTTTGATGATTCCGCCAATGTCAAGTATTATAGACGTTACAGTATCAATATGCCGATTAATCGGTAGCTAAGATGTTCCCGCCGACTGGGATATGTTCTACACAACTATCGGAACGCGTGCGTCGGTCGCCTAACATTTTGATTAGTGATTTATTCAGGAGATTACCCTCTACATACACACAAACTTAAAAAAAACTCACTCTCACTTTATAATATTAGACCAAAAAAAAACTTCATGTCTTCTTTCTTTATATATCTCATTGAAATGTGTTATTTAAATGTATGTATATAGCTATAGACTAAGATTTACGCAAGCCAATCTCAAAACAAACATCCAGATGAACGTAAGATCATTCTAAAAATGGATCCACTACTAACCATTGTTACATTAAATTCGTGTTATTTTGCAATAATCGTGAAGGTTTCATTGTAACATATGACTCGGGAGAATATTTTGTGCAAAAGCGAGTTATTTTAGCTGCGCGACTAGCTGAAGCTGACAAGCACAATAAAACATATAAAAAGTGTTATGACCACAATACTTGATAACATATTCAGGCATGTACACAAATATGTATCATATACAATAGACGGACGTCCAAATATGAACGTCCTACATCTAAGGTCATGGCGATTATATTACTGCAGTACATCTATTCCAGGAATATTCCAGAGGCGCAATACTGACTGACTCAAACATAGATAAAACACGGTGATGATTAACAATGGTACCAGTGTCGATTTATATTATACTAGCAGTTGCCCACGTCTGCAAACACGTTGTATGTATTAGGAATTTAGGATACAACCCCATTTCACCCCTTTAGGGGTTGATTTTCGAAAAATCCTTTCTTATTAAACTTCTACACTCCCCAGGGAATGTACTTTCCAATTTTCATATTGGTTTAGGCTGTGCGTTGATTGTCAGTCAGTCAGTTTATATAATATAATAACAATTAAGTTACAAATATTGCTATATCCCTATTTTTTTAAAATTAACCGTCCAAGCCTATGTGCATCTGAAATAAAGTAGCTTATAATTGTGGTTTTTATTTAAATAGGTCCAGTAGTTTTGAGTTTAGTTCTAACAAATAAACAAAATCACACTCTCTATGCTATTAGTGACATAGATATATGGTTAAAATAAAGGTCGATTAACAAAAACTGGCACGTTATTTGAATTTATAAGAGCAGACGAGTTCGAATTTTTATGTGTTCGTTCATGGCCAGCTCTTGTTAACCTAACTATATATAGGTTTACAATTAGTATCGTGACAGGCCGGATACTAAGAAGTGTTTATGAGGCGCGTGGAATGATTATGTTTACAAAATACCTATTACACGATAACCCCCCGAGTTAAAGATATACTTGCACGAGTAACCGAGCGGACAATAATATTGTATTTAGCTATTCAGCACTCATTATATTAGTTGTAACTGGGTCCTATTTTCGCGAATTATTCTTAAAAAAAATGTATTTGTGATGATAATCGACATTGTTTGTTCCTAATGACAGTATGAGTGTACAATATCAAGCTAAAACAGCTAAACAATATGTTGATACATACAGACAAGTTACATTTTTATACTATCATCAAGAATGGGAGAAACTTCAAAATCATTCAATAGATTGCTAATATGTAAACAAATTGCCAGTTCACCAATCTATTTTTAGACAAATTCAACTCAATTATAAACTCAACATACTATACGATTAATATAAACACAATGCCACATAGGGATAGGCAGAGCACCATCTAAGATAGATCTTCCTAAATCTACATACGCAGCGTCTCATAGATTTACATACTCCCGAAAAAATATACAAAGCTTATTTACATAATTAGACAAACCATATATGGAAAAGCCCCTTGGTATACTAAATACTACTATATAGAATACTAAGGGGCTTTTCCATGGGTCTCCTACAATATCTCTAAAATGTTTTGATATAATTTTAGAATATATAGGTACATAAGATATAACATTACATTCTATAATTATTCATTTGCTATAATTTTTTTAAACCTAAAATCGATTTCTGTAATTTTCAAAATCACTATTATCAAAATATATAAAATTAAGTTCTATAATTATTCATTTGCTATAATTTTTTTTTACCCTAAAATCGATTTCTGTAATTTTCAAAATCACTATTATCAAAATATATAAAATTACATTCAATAATTATTTATTTGCTATAATTTTTCTTTTGTCTAAAATCGATATCCGCAATTTTCAAAATTACTATTATCAAAATATATAACATTAAATGATCTAATTTATAATTTGCTATAATTTTCGTTTTATCTAAAATTGTTTTCTATAATTTTCAAGATGTCTAAATTATCAAAAGGTACAACATTTAATTATGTAATGATTAATTTGCTATATTTTTCCAGTTTATTTGCGAAATATTTATTAATATATAAAAATCTTCCTTACTTATTATAAATAATATATATATAGGTATCATATCCGTTATCAACAAGTGATGGTTGTTTAGGTATTTATGAGTTTCTGGCGCTTCGCCGTCCGCTGCCGCGGAACGCTCGCTTCGCTCGCTCGTCTCGCGCTCTGTTTTAGCACTATTCGAACCAAGCTCGTCGCTTCGCTCCTCGCTAACCTATTTTTATTTACAAATTAGGGGAATAGGAATCGAAAATTACTGCAAAAGACATTAACAAAATCTACTGTAAATTTTAATAATAGTACTTATTTAAATTGATTACATTATAGAAAATTATTTTAAATGATTATATATTTGTAAATGTAAATAGAATGAAGTTATACGTTTAATAATATAGTGAGTACACTTATTTTAACAATCCATTAGAGCAAATGATATTATAGATTAATAAATTTATAGAAATTGAATTTATATATTTAGAAAATTATAATAACTGCAATTATAGAAAAGTAACCATTAGTGCAACTGAAATTAGAGATTATAAAAATTATAAGACATGAGATTATATATTTTCAAAATTATAGTAACAGCAATTATAGAAAAGTAGCCATTAGTGCAATTGAAAATAGACATTATAAAAATTATAGGACTTGAAATTATATATTTTGAAAATTATGGCAACTGCAATTATAGAAAACAATACGTTATAGGAATTAATATTATAGATTTTAAAAAATATATCAAACAAATTTATAGAGTTTTAAAATTACAGGAGCTAAATTTATAGAAAATGAATATTTATAGCAACTAAAATTATAGCTTCTGAAATTATATATTTTATTTTAGAGCATTTGAGAGGATACCCTTTTCCATACCTGAAAATATCTCACAATTACCATCAGCTATAAGAGGAAAACCCTGTCTTCCGCTGGGTATATTGGGGGCGGTATCACTGTTCTGGGAGGCAACCGAAGTACCTTGGCCTTTCCATCTCAAAATACCTCGAAAAAACTTCATTGGCTGTTTTTTTAACTATGTACTTTAATATTGTAATGTAAATCAAGGCGATATGTTTAACGTACCTACATTTCCGTTGCAAATTGTAACGATATTTCCTATGACACAAATATTAGTTTCTGTGTTATCTGGAAGCCAAATAAGCGCAAACCACTCCGGCTCGCCACTCAGGCTAATTATTAGCATACTTGAAGTAGCAAGCTTGCGAAATATTCGCAAATAGGTAATTAACTTTAAGAACTAAGCAATCACCATTAGAAGCTAGATTTCGTATGTGTGTTTTATGCAAGAAAAAGGTAGACTTCATATAACTTCAATCAATGTATTAATTAATTAATAAATGCTCTGGGGGCGCAAACGAGAAGGGTTACATTTTTAAATGAAGGAGACGCCTCATAACTTTTGTCCTATATAAATTACATAGGTAGGTATATACCGACTTCTTAAATTACGCGAAAACTATGTCTTAGTTGAGAAACATAAATATAATAATTTTTTTTTCACATAGTATGAATTAAAAAAAATTAAAATCAGTTACACCTAATTTTTATGAAGCCCTGAAAGTCATCAATTTCCCGCGTATTTTTATCCGATTTTGCGACTCGAGTTCTCTTAATATGATATATTAATATATTATATTACTAATGCACCATTTTCTCGTAAGTATTTATCATATAGATAATTTCACATATGTACTTACTTTATGAAAAACATTAACTAGATTCTAATAGTTTTTGCAGTATTTCACATATACATTTGTTTAATCATAAGATATTTATCATCACATTCACTTAAATATCAATGAAAACAATATCTATGGTAGGATAGGTACAACACTTTTAGAGATTCGTATCATTAAAGGAAACATATCATATCAAGGTTCATATAAACGGATGACTATTGTGAGTTGTGAAGTACAATTGCACAATATGTTAAAAACCGATTGTTAGTAGGTACTATTATAGTGATACCAAATATCTCCGACTGACTGAATATCAATGCTCGTTGATCCTAGAAATAACATCATTATTTGGAGGCTGTCTTACTTATAACAGTTAGGTACAATAAAAGATTTTCAAAATTCTAATGGATGACATTAAAATAATTCACCAATTACTTGAGATTGTAAGACATTGTATAAATATTAAATAATCTACTAATCCAATGAGAGAAAACGTATTTTACAGATTTTTTGTCTTCTGAAATTTGTAGCTCTTAAAAAAATCTAAAAATAACGAATAAATCTCAGTAAACATTAATACATTTTTAACTCTTTGAATGCCACTTAAGCAAGTGTCATCTGAACCAATTTTCTAATTTAAAGTCTTTACAAGTTTGGTTTCCCTTCGTGATACTGGTCTCTGCAGTGCCGACGTTTAAATTATTAGTACGGAACCCTAGCTAGAAACAATGATGAGCGACCCTCGAGCTATTTATGTCAAGGTGCTTAGACATGTCTGTCTATCTATCAGTAAAGATAAAATACTTTTTAAAAACTAAGAGGAATGTCCATTAACTTAAGAAGCTACTTAAAAGATAATCTAAGGAAATACCAAAACGTTGTAGTATGCGTAATGAATGAATCATCATGAGACAATTATGAAACTAAACCGGTAATATCTTGTTCGTCATAAACTAGTTTCTTTAGAAGAATGAAGGACTAATAAAGTATTTATTATACTAGGCAGTTGATCGATAAGTACTACATTCTACTCGTATGTAGTTCGAACAATATATATGATTGCTAAATTATGAAACAATACGACACTTGTCCTTGAACTTAACGGTCTATTGATTAATTATTTTTACTCCTAAAGTTGACGCAGACCATTAGTCATACAGTAATAAATAAATAAATAAATAAACATCATATTAATTGACATCTATGATGATAATATTTCTTATGGATAGAGCAGATTGTAGGTTCTGAATTTCTGATCAAACCAGTGACATCCACTAATATAAGATTTTAGATCAAAATCGTGGCTTTGGAATGAACTCAGAGTTGACTTAACCTGAGAACAGGGCATCTGCTTCGCTTTTTATTACGATGCAATCAGGCAAACTATGACAATGTATAATTAATGACATCATAGCACATGAGTAGTTAATTATAAAAGTTAATATTCCATCACGACCTAGTTACTTTCTCCTTGTTAATATGGTATTACTGATTTCCATAATTGCTGTATGCCACCCTACCCATTCCATCGGGACGTAATTTGTTGAGAACTATTCCATTGCCTTAATTTGATATTTAATGATATTACTTTTCGTCTACTATGCTAATTTGCCATGATAACTCGAGCTGGCAATTATATTAAAGCAAATTAAAAGACTACCATGAAGTAAATGGTCATGAGGAAACCCTGATCGGGCCAAGTCAAGAAGTCTTGTATGATATTTTCACAGACTTTTAAAAGTTTTATATTCAAGTAGGTTTATCAATTGTTACAAATACAATCTAACTTAATCGCAATTACAAACAATTAGACAGGTATGTTCATTACATTGCGAGATTACTAATTGTCTTTATCAATTATATCTAAAACACTTATTGGTTTTAGCGTCATTTGAACGTCATCACATTTAGAGGCTATTTGTACATAGTTTAGCACGTCGACGGTGTGACGACAAACTGGGTCTAGAGTAAATACATAGGTAATAACTACTACAATTAAGGGCAGGTATGTAACAGGAAATAAAACCTATATATACAATTGTACATATATACTACTGAGTACAGCGTTGTTTATATACAAGCTGACATTAAATTACAACCTTTAGGCACATAGTTCTTCTATGTTTATATACAGTAACACTGGTTCAATTGCAATTAAACAGGACTGTATTATTATAAGCTGTAAAGCTTCAATGGATTACTGCAAAAAATAATGATAATTTAGATCAGAAACCCGTAGACGTAGAAGTGTTTCGTAAACATTCTGCCTGCCAGCCAAACATTAAATTTTCCCAATACTATGTCATGTACCTCCAATTTTTTCTCGCTGCTTGGGACCCCGAGCAAGTTGAAATCGACTCCAGAGATCACTTTGGAAAACAACGTGTTCAATGATATATAGGTGGGAGCTGAACACAAAAGGGTTCAGATATGACTTCAAGAGCTTTAGCACATTATCAAACAATCCTTCTGGTTTGCCCAATCGATTTGAGAGAATCGCAATCATAATTTCGAATCGTTGTGGCAAAAAATATGAGGAGATTTAAGCAAAGGGTATTTTTAACCCGATTTTCACCAGCACCATGTTTAAAACTATTGGTGGATGATTTGGTCGTATAATGGGCCAACATTCAGAGAGGGTATGCAATCTGAACCCCTGTCGCGAAATCAGTATTGTATTTTGATAAAGACCCAAACAATTATGTAACAGACAATAAAATCCAATGTAGTACCTACCTATAGCATTAAACATATGATAAGTTAACTGATAACATATGGCAATATTGGCAATACTAATTTGCACGCAACACGACTAAAATAATATATAAAAACGTATAAAATTAAAATGTTGGCTGTCTGTTTATTTTTACAACTGTATTTTAGTTCCGGTCTTCCGGATAATGGAAATTCGTTAAGTAGCTTGTTTGTAGTTGGTAATCGCTTACAGGTTTGTGACGAAAAGTTTTTGATTTCACTGACAACCTGTCGCTGTATCCGGTAAGCAAATGTTACACCAAGAAATGTGACTGCATCAGTTATTGTTATATAGATGACACTTTATAAGGAATGCCATTCAGTATAATTGTTATATTTAATGAATCGGAGTTATATCACGTTTACAGAATGTTTCTTTAGTATATCTAGACGGCGCAATACGTGACCTATCCATCAAGCTTGTGAATGAGTATCAGTGAAGTGGAGACAAGAAATCGACTATGATGATGTATGAAGCAAGTGATATTCATGAGGTCCTTATTCTTAGTCTCTGTCTACCCTGCTGGGATATAAGCGTGATATATACAAGGAATGTCTGTGTGTATGTGGCTTTCTACATACTACCGCTATGTCAACAAAATATATGTGCGGAGCGAGTACACTTTCACTCGGTCCGTGACTAGGTTTCTTATAAACTTTGTTAAAAAGTCGACGAAACGACCTTCATTAATTCATTATTTAGAAGAAGTTTAAATATTTTACGATATCTGCGTATAAAAACTCACCGGTGTTTCCCTGTATTCTTGTTTAACGTGGCCGTTCTTTCTGTATCCGTTTGGGATGGAAGCGTGCCCGTTTGGTATCGACGCGTGCCCGTTCAGCCCGTTTTCCAGTTTCATCTCGTAGTGAGCATTAGTCATTGTTGTGGTTATCACGGTCGACATTGTTAATTTTTATACTATCACTAAAGTTTAAGGCACACTTATGTCGTAAGAATTTAACACTCGATACCAGACTATCGCATATTGCTGAAAATTTTTAACAATGCGGAAAAAATACTAAAAATATTTTAAAATGTCAAATAATTTATGCAGGTACACGACACTTGAAAGTAGCGCGGTTCGGTGACGTTGTCAGATGTCAAGGTTTTGGTCTACAATTTTGTGCAGCCGGTCAGTTCGGTGGCCAGTGAAGTTGTGGACAATCGAACTGAGCAAAGAGGTCGGACGCGCGTATCATTCGATGGAAAACCCGCGACTGAGTGAATTCTCGTACAGTTTATCGCTGGCGAACGTTTGTGATACGAGGTGCGGGGTGGAGTGAGGAGGGCAGAGGACGGAGGCACGTCGACGTGGAGGCTCCAGCGACCACGCGACATTTCGTATGCGTGCCGACCAGGCGCCGATAGCGGTCTCCTCACGCCATATACCACCATATACACACAACACACTAACTGACGCAAATCTGTACAAATAGGTCGTATTATGAAATATTTAACATGAACATTTATTTTTTCAGTTATGTGCGCTTGTTAGGATTGGAACATTATATTTTCAGGTATGTTATACTTTACACATTTAATTAACGTCTCTACAAAACGTTCAGAATTTCTAGTTCTAAATTAAGGTTTCAACCTAATTAATATATGTCATAATATCAAACAAACCCCCTTCTCAAATTAACTGCTAAGTAATAAATAATTGACCTACTCTACATTTTTTTGTTTTAACCAGCGTTATTTTTACTTAATAATCGCTTAAATTCTAGACGTTGAACTAGTTATAATTGGTAAAGTTTTGGATTTACTTCTTTCATATTATATTTTAGTTAGGTAGTTACCTATATATAGTGATATTTTGCAACAAGCTGCTATTTCTTTGACTAATTAATTTATTGCCTAGGTAGATACTGAAAGTTATGGATATTTCAAAAGTCAGTTCACAAGTCAAGGTAAACGTAGAATCCTAAAAATGTTTATTTATATGTTTTATGTCCTCGGCTATCTAGACTTCTAGTTTTGCCAACTTTTGTTGATTGACTTCTTCTAAGATTGATGGTGCCCAAAGATCACGATGGAGGAACGATTTTATTGAAAGATCATAAACGCCCAGCAGGTACAATATGAAATTGTTTAATTTTTATTATTTCTTTTGGCATTGGAAATTATTTCAAATAATAAATCTAGGTATTTTTTAATAACATGACAGTTATTTACTAAAATTACGCAATACATCTCACCTTCATCTGCATACCTAATTAAAATATTTAAAATAATCCTTCAACATCAATCTCAAAATAGGTTATGTGCATACACACAGGTTGTTTATGTGATTAATAATATTCACAAAGTACGAAAGCAAAGAAAACAGTCGATTAATACGTAATAGAAAACAAGAATTCGTCAACATCGGATGATATACTGTGACGCATTAGGTGGGCAGGTATTTAGCGCGAATATATAGATATCGCAGGTTGTATGATGCAATAAAAATGTTTAATTAGATTAGCGTTACACTCAATCATTGTTCTAATCCCTACGTTTCTTAAATTACTCAATCATTCATTATTTATGCTGAACTATATTTAAGTATTCAGGAAAACGTAATGTAAGGCATGGATATATTAGAATCATGTAAAGGCTTATTTTTGTGCCGTAAGGCCTAATTGAAAGTTTGGCAACCAAAGACTACCAACGCATTTTAACCTGACAGTTTATGACGATAGATATAACCTCTCGCTCGCACCTTGCATTCCTTATACATAACAATAGTGCATGATTTTGCCAGTTTATCCATTCATCAAAAATACACATCCAACAAACATTACATAGAGCCGTTGCTCGACGTCTTTTTTGCACAGTTGGCAAAAAAGTCTAGAAACGAACTATTTTTTTTACGGCTGGCAACATTGTCAAATGTTTGTTTGTTTGACAGGGGTCAATGTATAGCTTACTTAGACAAACTTGATACTTGCGCCTTAGTTGGACTTGTTCGAAATAAGGAGTTGTACAACTTTGATTTATTATATGACATGTGCAATCAGTCAAAAATAAAATTGATGCATTGTTATTAAAATTTCTAATATGTGTAATGGTCTTCAGTGGCCATTAATATTAGTAGGGTTCTTGTCCAAACAAAGACAGTTCTACTTATTGAAAAATAATGTGTGCAAAAATTAATTTATTAAAGAAATCAATTAAAAGTATCAACAGGGTAAGCGCACTATACCGGGTTGCCATATTATGAACAACACAGTGGCGCCTCCATTGGCTACTTTTTATCCCGGGATTTATATATGTTCACGGGAAAGCTAGGAATAAGACAAAATAAAAATATCCAAAAAATGTTATTGTTATGTTGCATATCTAAATATCTTTCGCTAATCCCGTTATAAAGTAATATATTCTAACGGTAAATGGTGGTTTAAAGTTGTGAAGACAGCGAATCAGACATGGTTACCAAAATAGTTCAGCGAAGCATCATCTCCGATTTATTTTTCCAATTTTTTTTTTCATAACATTTTTTATTACTTCACGGGTTACCGCGTTAACGGCCCCAGACTACCCTGCACTGAAGACAAAGTCTTCCAGATTTAGCCGATGGTATTTTAAGGCAATACCTAACCAGTGGCCAGCTTTTTGTAAAACCTATGATTTGTCGTACTTCAGTTTTGAATTAAAACCCATTGGAACGTAGGTATGTGTAGTTATTAATTAATGGAAATTTTCTTGCCACTGTTATCAGCTGAAAATTACAGCCGCTTTCTTTGCATTGTATTAAGAATATTATGATTGTGTCACATAGTATAAACCATAGTTTTTATCGCCGGCCATAAATGGTCAAGCAGTGTTTCGTGGAATTACAAAAAGGAAATTTTATTAATTCGCTCTGTATTTCTATCGCCATCTACAACTAACGTTTGATCCCAAGGGCAGATTTCGATAAAATAAAAACTCAATTGACAATAATTAGGTATTTGAATTGAGTTAGAGATGGCAATGACCGGCACACTGACCCATATGGAACGTAAGCCAAGAACCCCGCTCAACTGTGCCAACTGAATTATGTACACCTAGTTATCGTTGTAAGTTGTAAGGTAAAATAAGAGTTATTACGTAATTTTGAACTTCTGATCAACAACAACCTAATCAGATGAAATAGGTATATAATGTTATTTATTGATACATAGTTACAGATCAGAATCAGATGCGTTCGCATGTTCGTGTCTGTGCGCTATCATGCAGAAACTACCTGAAGACAGTGATCATTTTTATACCTTTATGCTAGTTCAATGATAATTTCATGCTGTTATGACATAGATTTAATATCATGACCATAGAAAGTCAAAAAATATGACCCTTGACATTATGGTGGGCCACGCAGACGCAGACGAAGCTGATGCTAGTCTATACTAAGTAATTACAAAAAGAGGTAATGTCTGAAACTGCAGAACCGATTTCAAAAATATTTAACTACTTACTGTAAAAACTATTAAAGGATTTACAGGGTATAATTTTTTACATTTCAAAAAATGTTACGAGCGACGCTTTGTTTCAAAAGTATGCAAATAATTTAAAATCGGCTAAGTATCCCGCTATACAAATGCAAAAAGAATTCGCCTAGGTTACATGTTACTAGGTTAGGGGTAGACAGACAGACGAACAGTGACTAAAAATAAAATCAGTGTACAGGAATTCGGGTTATCTAAGTTTGAAATTCCGAGATTCGTCATACAAATGTCACTAGAACAAACAACAGATACCTGATTTCGATAAGGAATAGTCCTTATTTCCTTATTCTAAAATATACAGGCCTAACGCTTTGTTAAAGACATACAAATAAAAATAAATGGTAATTAGCTTAATTTTTTCTAGATCTGAGATGTCTATCATTACTTTAGAAGAATTAACGTAAATAACATTAATGATTGAATTCATTCTCGTTTAAGTAATACAATAGCCAATTTGATACCAAATTATTTATGGTAATTAAAAATTCATTAATCTAATGTGAAAGTCTCGGTTGGTTAAACAGAGGTCACATTAAAATGTACAGAATTAGATTTTTTTAAACTGTGGGAATGCTATAGAGGTGTTGACAGTGATAGAAAATAATATTTTTATAGGTAAAGGTCCAGATTATCTAATCCTGAGATTTTCGTGTTTTTTCGACTTTATTCAATTACTGCACTGCTTTATTGCATACTTAGTTTTTGCAGGAGGTCACAGGTTTTTTGCAAAATTAAGGTTGAAGTTTTCATGATTTTCAATCGATTTTTTTTATTCTATATAACACCCATTTTTTATGATGCCATAGGATGAAAGGCGTCACAAGGAGCAACTTCCGTCCAGGACACCAATCCCGAAAACCCCTCCAGTGACCGCCAGGTTGGTGAAAAGTCTTCAAACACGATCGATATTTTTTTACTCCACAAAATAGGTTAGCGAGGAGCGCAGCGACGAGCGTGGTTCGGATGGTGTAAAAACAATGGTGTCAATTTTCTTATAAACTAGTGAACACCGGCGAAAAGTGGTACCTTACCGAGACTTCAAAATGGTTAAAGTATGTAATAAAACAGTGCAGCAATTTAATAAAGACGTCAAAACACGAAAAACTCAGGATTAGATAATCTGGACCTTTACCTTTTTATATAGTATAATCACTGAAAATCATATTAATTTAAGTATTTGTTTAATAAATATTCATTTTTTAAAGTCTAATGAAAAATCTTTAATTTATACTTCCGGCAAACGGGAAGTGACGTCACTTCAATCTAAATTTCAAATAAATAACCACAGACTATACTAACTATATTATAATAACTGTCTGTCAATCTGTCACAGACTAAGATATTTTCTTGTTATTTTATCTAATCTGTGACCATCATTTTGTTGGTTTGCAAGATGTGACGTCATCATCGTTTTCGCGGGAATTTGAAAAATTAAATTAAAAACATGTTTTTTTTAATGAAAACACTACTTAAGATAATATTTCTAATTATTTTATTCGGCATAAGAAATCTTACAGCTATAATTTAAAAGTATTTCCTAAAAATTGTCAACACCCCTATTGTGTGAGTTTCTATGTTCGTTGTAAAGGCCTAATAAAAGGATTTGGATGAATTACATGCAGAATTATCTGATTATGAAAACGGGTCAGATTTCACTACAAGCGAGTGTACTCGTAAAGTCAACCGCGCCCTATCCCATGTAAAACCACGTGCTTCGGGACGCGGTTACGCCACACATTTTTTGGCAGCTGTCCCGCTTTATATTGATTCATTTGGCGTTCATTTTTAGGGTTCCGCGATCAAAGTATCTACCAGGTATATTTTAAATATCTTCAGAGGTTACCTTACGGCTCCTCAGGTTACAGAGCTACTAGTGGGAGACAACTTTCCTCATTTAGACAATGTTTTTACCGATCACCCGTCAAATTTGATTTTGGCGATTTACGTCTCACTCACCACAGGCTGCAAGTTTTTATTTCGCCGCGGCAACGTGTTACTGTGTATTGTAATAGCAATGAAAAAGTGCTGAAAATTACAGAACAAGAATCCTTTGCTCACCCCAGAATTAACCGCAAATTTAGCAACACTGCACAACAAGCAAACTCTGTGCTATGGTGTACTAAACACAATTAACTCGCACACAGAAAAATTGCATTTGAATCAAATAAATATTGAACTCAATCTGGGAATTCAATAAAAAAAAAAAAAAAAACAGTTGTGAAGTTATCTCAAAATTATAATACTACTTAGTATTCAATTTTTATTTTTATACAAAATGAATTAGCAAATATACAAACAAATAATAATATAATAAAAAAGGGGAACCTCAAGAACCATTGGATTTGAAAATTGAATATTATTTTCCTATACACACTAAAGTTGATAAAACAGTGATATAAAAAAAAATCTTCTCACTTCTTGTATTACATATATTTCTTTCCACTTTCTCAAAGACAAGGTATTTATAAATTATTGTCAAGTATTTTAATAACAAACCATGTCAATGTTATAATTAAACATTTCTAATGTTTAATTACAATAATGCCTAACATGTTCTAAATGACCTTAAACTCTAACTTCTTTTAGATAATGTGTAAAGTGCAAGTGCAATTACCCAATTACCAATTTTTTGTCAGAAATACCAAGTATGGTGAAGTTTTCCATGTGCATTATATTTCTGGTCGTACTGTACCATGGTGTACAAGTTACAAAATAATGACATTATATGTATTAGCTTCCCTTCAGTTCTTTACTGTGCTGACAGCTAATGCAAAGTCAGAACTGATTCAAAAAAACCACTTTAATTCAAAACATAATAACACAAAAAAACACAACATAGTTCTGTCTCCATCTATAATATTTAAAACAGATTTGTAAGAAAGACACATTGGTAAGATCCTTATAATGTTAGGGTAAAAGTATACTTAATATGTGTTTTGGTATAAATTCAAATGTTTAAATTATTTTTAAAGATAATTTATTAATATTAACTGATTTAGATGATGTTTTCATTTAATTTACTTGCAATTAGTGACTTCAAATTCCCTCATTTTATGCAGGCAGAAACAATGCCATAATCATTAGCTTCAATGTCATAATGGCTCACTCACACATTAACCTTATTTTTATTATTAGCATCTACAGAAATTACAGCTTATTATAATATAATTAAAGTTTCCGAAGCTGTAAGGCAACCTATGAAGAAGCAAAAAAAAAGAAATTAATACAAAATATGGATGTTCATTTACTGGGTACTTTTAATAAATTGTATGGTAAATTGAGGCATTTTATTAAGATAATAGACATTGCCAATTAATTCAATTTGGTGTATTTAAAGTTTTTTATATATAGCACATATTTTCATTTTAAAGATTAGGTTAGGTTAGGATAGGTTATTCATTATTATAAGAAATTGTGTATTACATACATCATTGTAACTATTATAGCATCAGGCCCGCCACTAGCTGATTGAACGCCGGCGTGCAATACCCATCACTGCAGGTAGGTACCCAGCGGGCCTGACTAGCATATTATGATTTAATACATATCCTTGCAATTATGGTGATCAAAGTATGTGAAAATATAAAATAGTCATAAAAAATTATACATACAGAACTCCAGTAGAAACACTACTTACCTGCATAGATTTGTATTAGGTATAATTCCCGGCAATTACCTTAAACATATGTCACCTACTGCGCAGTACAAATACCTATTCATTTTAAGGCTTTGTACTGTGCAGTAGGTGACAGATGTTCTAGTTAATTGCCGGTATCTATAACTAAGATAATGTTTTAATAAAAGTTATATAACACTAATAGATCTAATGAAATCCAGGTATTTTAATTTAATAATTGCTTAATTTCTTCTTTTTACAGTTACCTAAATTACTTACATAAAGTAAAAGTTGTAAGTTTCTAAATTGTGTTAGAAAGTTAAAAAAGTTATTGCAATAAGCTTGACTTGCTGTCCAAATTGGTTTCCCTGAGTACCTACACTATATAAATTAAATTTAAACTTTTGCACTAGGATGTCATGCTGACTTGTTTATTATTTTATGTTAGGTAATAAAATACAATTAGGTATATTGTGTATATGATGCTATCAGATTTTGATGTAGTATTTAGCACATATTAAAGTGATGTACTTAGGGGTTATAAATTGCACTTACCTGTCCAAGTACGGGGGCCAGGGTCGCGCTAGTGCCATTCTTCTCCTCATGGTCTGTTGACGATGCTGAACTCATGTTTTCTTCGACAGCTGTTCGTAACCGCTTACGGGACATCCTCACATCACACGCTCTCTCTGGACTCGCCGGCTTACAGTATTATGATATCACAGTTAATAATTTCACGAGAATAGTGTACGACGTACGTGAATGTAATTATTGAAAGTTAATTATCTATATTATGTGCAATAATTTTACTTTATAAATTACTGGGTCATTGCAATGACTTACATCAATAAAAGAGTACTCTTTGACTTACATGCATGTGAATGACAATTTTAAATTTATTTTATGAGAGCCACGAAGTAGTGTCGCGTATAAAGTTTATGTCGCAAGCGTTATAATATAATATATTTACAGTCAAAAGTATTTTTAATAATACATAAAACAATTTTATTGTAATTTTGTGCAAATTTTGGGTGGCTCTTGCTCTTTCGACTTGACTGCAGGCCTGTGACAGCTTTAGTTCCAAGTATTACCGTTTGTCGCTGTAGTCGCGGTAAAAAAAAAAAAACGCGTCCGCTTCCTGCACCCGCCCGCCATCTTAACTTCTCTGTCATTCTGTCATTTTACTTGTCGCGGTAAACAACAAATTGAGTGCCGGTTAAATTTCGTGTTCTCCTCGCATTTTTGCTTGAGTTGAGATACCTGATACGCCAATTTCTTCTCGGTTGTTTGAGACAATAGTTCCTGACGTACCTACCTGCATTTATTTGACCCCATGACGCTATTAAAGTGCTGTGTTGGTGGATGCGATGCAACAAATGTTAGTCACCGCCTATTTTGTTTGCCTAAGAACGATAATTTACGAAGTTTATGGATGTCATTTTTAGTGCCAACTAATCCTCTACTTCTTGGACTTACGAAAGAGCAATTGTTGATAAAACGAGTTTGTCATAAACACTTTGACAAACATCAGTTGTATGGAGAAGGTAGAAGAACACGGTATTCGTATCCCTGCTTGTTTTCAGCTGAAGAAATATCCCATGGAGTCCCACTTAGTTCCGAAAGTGAGTACTTACTCGTACATATGTATTTGTATAGGACTGAAAGAGTATTTTTAATAAAAGTCTACTTATATAAGTATATATATATATAATACAAAATTACCATATTTTAATTACTTTCAGAATCCTATCGTGTTCTGGCTGAACATAATTATCACCAACTACAAGAGAATGATAATGATGTCACTGCTGAAGCATTATTTATCAGTGGACCAGGTAATTAATTTTTTCATAGTAGGTACTTATCATGCCTTGAATACTGAGCTAGTATAGGTGAGTGCATATTGTATGTTGTATCACAGGCATAGCCAGGTTTTAGTTTAGTTTTAATAAAAGAAAACAAAAAAAAGTGCATGAAAGAAATGAAAAGTGTAAAAAAGTATTTGATTGTCTACATTTCGGGGGGCTTGAACCCCCAAACCCCCTCCCCCCCTTGCTTCGCCTCTGGAAACAAGAAAACTAAGCCATCTTGTTAGTATGGATTACTTTGAATTATTTTTCCTGCATCCATTGAAGTGATATCACATTTTAACTTACCAATATTTGATATTTCAGATGATGAAGCACACTCTTACACATGCTCATCTGTGGAAGTTAACGCCCCCGCTATAGAGAGTCAAGGTTTGTTAACCAATATTTATATTAAGCCATACTACCCTACCTATAAGTACCTATAAGTGTTCTCCATGGCGGCAAACTCTAGCCTATTACTTCTGTGAAGGCACTGTATCAGCAATAGAACTAAAGCAGATTTTAAAAACAGTTGTAGCAGAGGTAGCTCAAGCTGGATTATTACCTTTGGGTCTAGTGTGTGACCAGGGTTCCACATTTCGGACTGCACTAAAGATAATTCGGCAAGATACAATTCGGTCACGGGATAGACAAGGTATCCGAGATTGTAAGTACCAAGTGTCAAATGATTTAAAGAGTTTTATTAAAAACAATGAAAAGCAATATTAAAAATACACACAATTGCAGAGCATGTGTGAAAGGTGATGATATAAAAGAAGCGAAAGATGTATGGCAGGATTGTAGCAAATTACATTTGATTGTCTCTGCCTACCCCTCTTGGGATAGAAGGTGTGATGATAGATAGATAGATATTATTAAAAACAATCTGTGATCTCTTTAGTCTCTACTAGTGACAGTTCTTATAAAAATAATTATTAACTTTAGTTCTATTAATTTTGAAATTGCAATATCCTATAATCAAATTGTCTGCATTTGTACTTTAGATTCTAAAGTTTAAAATATTGTTTAAAATTGGTATCTCAATTTACAGATGGCACCATTGAAATAGCTGGCCTGGACTTAAGTGTTTTCTATGACCCACCACATCTTTTGAAAAGTATAAGGAATAATTTCTTGACAAAAGATATTATATTTGATGGAAAGACTGCCCGTTGGAATGACATTATACACATATATGACATAGATAACAGATTAGGACACAGCAAGGCTATGCCTAAACTTACTGCTCATCATGTCATTCCGGAGAAAATTAAGAAAATGAAGGTCAGTGTAGCCGCACAAGTTCTTAGTTATCGAACTGCTGCCATGCTGAGATATACGGAAAGTGTTGGTAAGTAAACACAATATGTTACAATAGAAGTAATGGACACTGATATTGAGTTCTATCATCTTTTCCTTTTTTAATCCATACATGTCTCACTACTCACTGCTTTACTCCCTGCACTTTATAAGTTGTATTTGGTATTTTAAAGACGATTATACTGTTGCTTACAGTATAATCGTCTTTAAAATGCATAATACAGAAATACTCTATTTTCAGATATTATCAGGGACAGAGGCCAGGAAAACAGCACATTGACCACAACTGCTGAGATTGTCGAGTTTTTTGATATGTTGTTCGACAGCTGTAATGGTTCACCTGGGCGCTCAAAGAGAGGTAAACTGAGAAGTGCTGTGAAAGAAAATTCTCCACATATGGAATTTTGGCAAGGAGCTATTAAAAAACTTAAAAACCTTAAGTTTAGGGATACAAATAGCAAAATTGCTATAAAATCAGGACAACCTCGTTTGGTGCGCGTTCCCTGCTTAGAAGGTTGGGTTACAACTTTAGAAAGTTTTGTAAGGATGTCCAAGTTATTGTTCACAGAATATGGAGTCGAATATTATTATCCCCGGTGTGTAAACCAGGACCCATTAGAAAATTTCTTTGGCAGAATGAGGGCAGCCAATTTTAGGAATGTTAATCCCGACGCGCATACATTTATATGTACATTTAAATCGTTAATATTGTCAAATTTATTGAGCCCACATTCACAGTTTTCAAATTGTGAAGAGGATGATGGCGAATCATTACTAAGTTTAAAATTTCTCTTTGAAGACAAAGAAGCCAACAAAGAAAATATTTTACCAATGTCTATAGCCATACCATCATCCTCTTCACAACAATTTGAACTAGATCTATTAAATCAAGCTGTAATGGAAAAAATTAAAGTCCAATGTTCGGCATACACGGCGGGTTATTTATGCAGAAAAATATCCAAATTTGTAAATTGTACTACATGTGTAAAAACTTACACGAGTAACATAATTGGCTCAATACATAAGTTTATACAATTTAGGGAGTACAAAACTTTAAAGAGAAATAACTTGGCCTATCCAAATGAAAGCTTTTTAAGGTTGTACAGAGAGACTTCACAATATATCCACAATTATCTCAATGTCAATGGCAATAAAAAAAATGTTGGGAAAAATATCCGAAATATTTTTTTAAATAAATTTGAGGTTTCCTGGTTGGGCTGCGAAAAGCACCATAATGATGTTGTAAAAAAGTTTATAACCATTACAATAAGATTGCAAGTGCACAATTGGTGCAAAATTATAAACAAGATTTTTAAAGGAGATCTGGAAAAAAAATACGTTTTAAAAATGGAGGAGCCTCAAAAAGTTGCTTATAACAAATACGAAAAAATTAAATTAAGAAAAAAGAAACTTTTAAAATAAAAGAAATTACTGATTTACATCCCTGGTTTTATTTAATCCAATAAATTACCGAGATAATTAGACCTTTGGCTAGTATGCCGCCCCATACTAACCAGAGCTCTAATTATCTTGGTTTAATAAATGGTACATAATAAATTAAAAAGCCTTGTCTGTCGATAACAGAGGGACGTCACTAGTTATCGATATATCGATGGTGTTGCTATGCACAATGCACATCACTACTTGTCCATAGACTAAAGACACGATGTGCGATATCAGCGCCGAACGGTGACCATAGCAAACTAAAAATTTTACTGTCCCATCTGTACGTAGTACATAATATAGTTATCTGTGCTTGACTGACAGAAGTGACAGGACAGCTGACAGCTGGTCAACCAACTGTCAGTCATATAGCGCTGAAATCATCCATCACTACAACCATAACAACTAAACGTGACTACAACCCTACCCTTTACGCGGAGTAGGGATGGGCAAATGAAAAAAATATATCGATATGAGATCGATATTTTGATATATCGAAATATATGTTATTTATGTTTTAGGCAAAGGGAGCAGAGCCCATACAGCCGATTTACTCATTCATGCATTGCTTTCTTTCTAGGCCGCGTTCGTAAACAAGTTAAATTCCCTCGGTAAAGTGTAAAGTGAAGGATAGCTTTATGCAAAACATTAATGTGTGACTGAAACAGACTACTGTCAGGTAATAGTTAACTTGGTTTGCGAACGCGGCCCTAATCAGCGAGAAGAAGTCGAACGGGAGCTCATAAAAAAATCACAATAAAAAGGCAATTAAATGTTCGAACAAACGTAATTTATTGAAGAACAAACGTCAATATGTATTTATAGACTGATAATGAGACAAAATATTAATAATTTTGATTGAGGGGGCTAACCAAACAGTACTTTTTTAATTATTTTTTTCTAAATAAACAATTAACGAACAAACGATTATTCATAGCGAACAATTAAGAACAAACCATGAACTAACGATATGCAATAATAAAAATTCAAAAATAATAAAAAAAAATTTTCACGGGGGCCAAGTTTGGTGATCTCCCTCAAGACAACATAATGAAACTATTTTTGTTTTTTTTAAACTGTCAGATTGAAAACCTCTCATTGATAAGGATGCAACTTACTTAGTTGTATGTTTTTACTTTTAAAAAGTATTTATGTTTCTTGATGTCTTTTTCATTTTTGAATATAAAAATGTCATATTTTCCTATCAATATATAATGTTTAATTTCTTGAACTAAAATGTTTTAATTTCAATGGGGGTGTAGAGGGTTTTTATATAGGCTATAACGTATATAATCACTGAACATAATGTTTATTTATTTGGGGGGCAACTACCCTCCGGTGTCTTCTTTAGGCGCACTACTGGGGACTCAACTCGAGGGGTAACTATCTATCTAACTGGCCTATGGTAGGCAGGGGCTATGTCGCGCAGATGCTCGTGTCGGCTGTTGTCGGCGCGGTCGTACATTCGACGCGCCAGCGCGTTCACGAACTCTTCTACGCTTGACATTCGCAAGTCCGCTTATCGTAGTATTGCGGACGAACCACGGCGCGCGTGATATTGTGCGCAGTGCCTTGTTCTGATGGATCTCCAGCTGGTCTGGTGTTTCCTAGTATTGGACAGACTGTACCACGCCGGCGAGGCATAAGTCAGGCGGGAGCGGACATAGAGCTTTTATATCCTAAGTTTTACCCGGAGTGGCAGACTTGAGCTTAGGTCAACATCGTACTGTGGATTGGTATAGAAATGTTTGCAATCTCTGTCATCTGTATATGGCATGAAAGAGATGGCGATACGACGCCATTAGTATTGGCTCATTTTTCCTAGCCCTAATTATTTGTTCTAAGTTGCGCCAGCCTGCTAGTCAAAGAGTACCTTTTTATATAGGGAACTGCAAGTCTTGCGAATAGAATGCGAAAGTGTTTGTTTTTGTTTATTCTGGGGGGCCGGAAAATTACGTTACTTTTTATCATGGAAATCCTTCAGTTTTGTACATGTGAATTGCATGTAAACCGTGGTGATAATCAAATTAGGTGTTTTCATTTTGAAATAAAGCAGTAGAAGTACATAGTAGTAAATAAATACCTACCTATAGGCAAAGAAAATATAAAAAAACAATGTAAGTAGGTAGGTAAGTATAAAAATTATACCTACCTACATTTGTCATAATATCTACAATATCGTGGTCACCCTTTTCGTTTCTGTAAAAAAACATGCATTGGTGTTTCCATTGTTTTGATAATATTATAGTAGGTAGGTACCTACCCTAAATTGAGAACATCTGTATATAAATATAACAACAATAATTATTTATATAAATTAGTTATTAAGGATTTCCTGAAATTCGATTCTATTGGCTAGTTTGGAAGTGCTTCTACAAATAGTTGCTTTTGCAAATGGCTTCTATTTTCGTTCTGCGTATGATCGTAGTTGTTTTGATTTGAATTCGTGATTTCTTCTGGTCTCAGGGAAACAATGATCAAGCGGGAGTTGCGACAAAAACCGCAGTCTAACAAACGACGCAAATATATACCTATAGGGCTCGCTCCATATATACCATCTTCATGGGTGCGCTATCAAAACTTTTCTAGCAAATGGGTTCGTCCACCGGTCTGGGTCTTTTTCTCGCTTCTGCGCACAGCTTGTGGACGATCTACGAGAAATCGGTGTGGACGCGTGACTTAGTGAGGCTTTTTTCCGACTACCCACTGGCGAACCCCTATTGCGTTTCAATTACTCCTAGGATACAGGAAAAAGGAACTGCTATGAATTAAAACAAAATATATGCCAATAATTTTTAGTTTACTTTATTAAAAGAAATGTATACATTTTCCATATTATGAATAAAATAGTCTCTCATAAATGGACATGCGATCCAAAGAACAACATGCTAAACATAGCATCCATTGCAAGCAGTAGCCATTGTTGCCACAAGAAATAAAATTAAAGAAAACTTCAAAAATTCTAGCATTACTATTGTTATATATGTAAATATATGGGCACTGTAGCAGGTCCTATATTGGTATCAATGGTCATTAACATGGTGAAGTATAAACTACCAACCGACACATGTATTGTCGTAAATATAAACAAGAGATAGATTGTAGATGCCATTACACAAGTTACAATTATCTACAATATTAATCAAAATATCAAAAACACTAATTATATCTTTATATTATAACGCGTTATTAGTGAAAAATATAAAAACAAATTCCTAACTCAAGCATATTGTTTGTGTGGTAATTATTTTTTATCAAGAAAACATTATTATCACAGAAATATTTTATTGAAACTTGAAACATTACTCCACGAGATCCTAAAGCAATATATTTATATTATTGCAAATTACAAGTTTTCCAATAATATAATGAATAATAATTTATATCCAAAGTACATACTTATATTTAAATTCAAAACTTCACAAGTCAATAATTATATTTTCTACATTACTTAAAATGCTCTCACTGTTTATATGGTGCTAGCAACGGATGTGTGCAGTAATGTGTAGGTAAGAGTATGTATAGACAGTCATAAAAATAATGTTTATAAATAAATAGGCCAAGGAGCGGTGTCAGCAGACTATGTGGACAATGCTAGTTGCAGAGCTTGCTTGTGTTCATTACTCAACTGCATCAAGCAGGCATTGAATAGCTCTCCATTGGTCTGAAAATAACAATAATATATTTATTATTTTCAATGGCTTAACAAACAAAACAAACTTGCGAAAACTTGACAGTCAAGAGAGTTCAATATGCTATTAAATATAATAGCTAATATTATAATTGCGAAAGTTTTTGTTTATTTGTCCTTCTTTCATATTAAAATGGAGCAACTGATCAACTGGAATTTTTAGAGAAATAGCTGGAGGGTCTGGGAGTGGCATAGGCTACTTTTTATCCGGCCGAGAAAATAATGTCTGTCTGATGATGTGGAGGTCTTTAGGTTATTATTTAATTTTTTTTTATTGAATGGCAATTGTACTAAGATAAGTACATTTCTGCCAGTGTCAGTTACGCGCCCTGTCTGAATAAAAGGAATGGGGTTTCATTGGTCGACGGTTAATTTACTACTTATATTAAGTATAGACTAGATGACCTGTTCAACTGATCTCGAACAGATAGTGTCTTTTACAAAATAAATAAACTGGTCTAATTTTAAAAGAAACATTTAATTTCGATTGGTTTGTTTATTTTTCGTCATTAGATGGAAAAATAATCGTCAAAATGGCGTAACAAACATTAAGTTTGATACAGTATTAAGGGAGATATGGCGTACCGATAAAAAAACACACCCTTTAGAAATAATATATAGAGGTAATTATATGGTACTGCTGACTTTTTTGAAGACAATTTAATTCTACACAATTATTTTCTATATGTACATGATTTTACATCTCTGATGAATTAGCTATGAAAACGCTAACTTTTCCCTCGACTTGATTAACTAATAGAGAGACTTTGTTATATAAAAGGTATGATGAAAACAAAAGAAGCAAAAGAGGTATGTCAGGATCGTAGCAAATGACATTCGATTGTCTCTGCCTACCCCTCTTGGGAAAAAAAAGGCGTGATGATAGATATATAGATATAGACTTTGTTTTATAATAATAAGTGATTACTAACCTGAATCTGCCTAAGCAGCGCGACAATCTGCGCATGTACAGCGTGGTCGTCAGGCACGGCATCGCGCAGCAACGCCTCGGCCAGTATGGCAAGCAGACGGGCCGGCGCGTCTGGCGTCGCCAACACGGGGTGTCCAGCGCTGGCTAGCTCGCACAGCAACGCGTACACGTGCGGCGCCTCCTCAGTGTCTTCCACGACTGGGAGCCAAGTCAGCCTGACATACAACATAAGATGTGATATAGACAGTGCGTAATCTGATGTGCGTGGGATCCACTATATTAATGTAAAAATATAGGCGTATTGCATTCTCAATTTACTTTACGGTACCAAAATAAATTCTTGTAAGCTCGGTATATAAAGCAGTTCGCCGATTTCACTGCCTCTAAGCAATATATTTGTTATTTAAATAAATTATTACAGAAACTCTAATCACTTTTATTTTTCGTTTTGGTGATATTAACAAGTTATGTTTAACATTTTTAGAGGTTTATGTCTTATACGAACAGCTGATGCTTAAATTAAATTTAACATGTAATACTGAATAAGTAAATACATATAAAAAAACTCACCAGTGTCTAATAATTTCGTCCCTATTGATCTGCGTGTGATTGTATTTGATAATTTTAGTGACGGCCGATATAGCATTTTCTGTTGCGTTAATCTTCTCCACGGAGCGAGAATCCGGTTCGTTGATGACGTTGGCCAGGAGCGGCACAGCCTGGGCACACGCGGCCGCAAACTGCTCGCCGCCGAACTGGGCGAGCACTCCGCACCCGTACGCGGCCGCTTGCCGCACCTCGGCGGCAGAGTCCTGCAGGCCGCGCAGCATCGGCTCCAGGAATATTTCCTTGTATTTGACACAAGCCGGTCCTATGGAATAAATTGTTTACGAATCATATTTAAATTGGACGACCGATTCAGTGACATGCATGCTTGAAATGGTACACGGACGTCGGACGGACTTGATGTTACAACCTTCCCCGATCTAGATTTTAATATATTCCATTTGTCAATCCAAGTAATTATTTAACCTACCATAACGAAACTATCTTTATGTAGATAGATAGATTCGCCCACCTCAAATAAATCCTTGATCCGCCCCCGTCTTGAAAACTGGATTACCGATTATCCTCACATAGCCGAGGCTAGCTAACCAAGTGACAACACGTCTCCACATACCTCCAAACTCGATAACATCATCGAAGATGCACAGCGCCCACTGGCGGTCCGAGTAAGGCCGATTAGGTTCGATCAGCTGCACCAGATGCGGCAGCAGCGTGTCCAGATGGGGGTAGAAGTTCTGCTGGTAGGCCGACATGAGCGAGTGGAGCACGTCCGCCACGCGAGATAGTCCGTACACGTCCTCGTTGTCTTCATCGGCGAGCTGCTCCTCAACCACCTACAACAATCGCACCCATAAACTATTTTATACTAATAAATTAAACTGAACGTCTGCCTGCGATTTCAAAATTTAAGCTTACATTTTAAGGTACATTTAAAAAATCAAAGACTGCAATAACTACAGCTACATAAGTTCATATCTTCGACGACGACTACGACGGCGAATGGAAATTTGCCAATATTTATTTAATTCCAATCAACAATACGTTGTACATACAATGTGTCCACATGTGATTTAGACCGCATTTATAGCAATATCACAAAGAGAGAAAATTAATGAGCATACAACCCCTTACCCCATCCTCCTTGTATTTCGTACCAGTGCTGCAATGATTAACGTATATATCCTGTCCTATGGGAACAAGAATGACAAAAAAAAGTGGATATGACCTACATCATCGTAATCTTCGTCCGAGCGCTTCTGGCGGCGCTGTGTAGCACGTTCGAAATGTTCGGTGAGCAGTTTGTTCAAGATTCGCAACACCTCGGCCATGGTTTGGTCTGTAAGGCAACCAGCGCCCAAGAGTTCAATACACTGTAAAAAAAACGCGTGTATTAGTGAAACTTCTTTGGCTTAAATAACAAATAAATATGAATGTATTGTTAGTGGGAGCGCCATCTGTATTTAAAAAAAAGAATTAATATAATGATACCAAAGCACAATCAGATCTGTATTTTTTATACATGTTTGCGCGTAACGATAATTTTTGTCTACCTTGCTTAAAGAAGTTTCACTTTCACAATAAAAATGTATCAAACTAATTTGTTTATGACATTGTCACCAAGATTATAATTTGAAAGTGATGAAAAAAAAATGCATTTGCCGAATTTCCTAATTTCCAAGTTTAAGGCTAGCTTTGACGCAGAACTGTGCAAGAAAGCTTCATTTTCCTAGCCATGCAATTCTATTTATTTGTGAATTCTTTCCTCGCGCGCACCACCTAGCTCCTCGCACAGAGCTCTGGTGGAAAGCAACCTTAATGTCAAAACTCATTAATAAAACTGACTCAGTTATTCCTTTGTTCCATTTCCACATTAAAACAATTGCGACGTCTCGTATATCTCGAATTGTATAACGTCAAAACAGATCAAAGGATCAACCACATTCTTTGCACAAATATAGTTGGAAGGCTGGTGACTACTGGTGAGTGACATAAAACTTGTAAAAACTATATGTAAATATAATAAATAATTTTGAATTTTGAATTTTTTTGAATAAAACAACTTTTCTACCAATTCTAAAGTGTAAATTTTGCACCAACCTTGGCGAGACTGTTCAGAAGCTCGACCTGCACCTCCTGCTCGGGCTCAGACTCGATGGCCTTCAGCAGGTCGGGGAGGATGTACGCCCACATCCCCTGGATGTACTGCGGGCCGCGGATACGAGCGCACTCCAACAGGAAGGGCAACGACTCCGCAGCTGCCGTACGCACACCGTCGTGGAAGTAGAACTTGAGGAGCGGCACCATCAGTTTCACCACCTAGGAAATATGGGACAATATTGATAGATATAATTCCATTATCCTAATCCTGACTAATATTATAAATGGGAAAGTGGGTTTGTTTGTTCGACGGGGTGAACTTAACCATGTTGACTGCACGCATCGCCAGAACATGGTCTATCTATAGCTGTCTTTGGACATATCAAAAAAGCACACTTGAAATAGTCAACATGTACAAAAAACTAACCGAATTGTTCATTTGACATAAATTAAATTTTCAAATATACCTAGGCTGTTTGATAAGTACCCGTTTTCTAAATATATTAATATCACTGGCCGAAAATAAGTATACCACCTTTTTAAGCCATTTTTCAGAGGCGGGAAAATTAAAAAAAAAAATGGCATTCTTTTGTTTTCTTCTCATTTGACAGCGATTTAGTGAAAGCGTGAACTTAAAATTGTTAAAATGGAGAAAGAACAGTATCGGTCTGTAATTAGATTCTTGTTTTTGGAAGGAAAAACATGTGATGAAATAAAAGTAAGAATTCAAGCGGTTTACCATGAATGTGCTCCTTCTATGACAACCGTCAGATATTGGTATAACGAGTTTAAACGGGGGAGAACAACTGTCTTTGATGAGGATCGCCCAGGCCGGCCAATTGAGGTGAATGAAGACGATATGGTTAAGAAAATTGAAAATATCGTTTTAGCCGACCGCCGAATTAAACTTCGAGAAATCGTTGATGCTGTAAACGTTTCAATCGAGAGGGTACAACACATATTAAAAGAAAAATTGGGTATGAGGAAAGTATCGGCGAGGTGGGTGCCGCGTTTACTCACGGAGGAGCAAAAACGGAACCGACTGACTACTTCGAGCAGTGTTTAGCCGTGTTCAAACGTAACCCGAAGGAGTTTCTGCGTCGTTTCGTGACCGTGGACGAAACGTGGGTTCACCACTACACCCCGGAAATGAAAGAGCAGTCGAAGCAGTGGATTTTACCGGGTGAACCTGCTCCAAAAAAAGCAAAAACCGTCCCATCGGCTGGAAAGGTCATGGCGACTGTTTTTTGGGATTCGCAGGGTATTATACATATTGACTACTTAGAAAAGGGGAAAACGATAACAGGGCAGTACTATGCCAATTTATTGGATTTTGACGCCGTGTTGAAGGACAAACGACCCCATTTAAAAAAGAAAAAAGTACTGTTTCATCACGACAACGCCCCGGCTCATTCGTCGAGAGTTGTGACGGCTAAATTAGCACAGTTACGCTACGAACTATTGCCTCACCCCCCGTATTCTCCAGATTTAGCCCCATGCGATTTCTTTTTGTTTCCCAACCTAAAACAAATGGCTCGGTGGTAAGCGATTTGGATCAAATTACGAAGTCATAGCCGCCACAGAGGCCTATTTAAATGACTTTCCAAAATCATACTTTTTGGATGGTTTATTGAAGCTTGAGCATAGGTGGAACAAATGTATAGAGTTAAAAGGTGAGTACGTAGAAAAATAAATGCATATATACAAAAAAAAATTGTACTTATCAAACAGCCCTCGTATATTGTGAAACATAATAAACGGCACTTACATCTTCAGCGTATTCCGCGAATGCTTCTTTTAATTCGCGTGCATAACAGACGAGCATGTCGCACGCAGAAGCTTTGTCCTCAAGACCTATAACAAAAGACTGTTATTTAAATCACCCCTAACATAATAAATAAAATTAAATTGTGGAAAATAATAGACAGCACCTACTATTAATATGTTCTATTCTATCCGACCTCGCTTACTACACAACATATTACACGAATTAGCTGTAAGAATATCTAAGCTCAATAACCCACATACATCACAGCACTAATAACTTTAAAAACAGTAAAGCAACTCGTGAGAATAAGGGTCTACTGCTCTGCTCCGACTCCAAATAATCATTGTACAAGAGACATACCGGCAGTCTTGATGCCGAAGTTCTGCTGTTCGCCTAAAGTGACGAACTGCCAGTCGAGGTCGCCCTCGATTGTCTCCAGGTCTTCATTGTCGAGTAGCGCCACTTCTGGCTTCATGGCCGCCGTGCGCATCACTGGCTCCATCACCATGGGCAGGTACTGGGAGAACTTCTTGCCTGGAAAGAACCAGTATTATGTAATACACTGAAATATGGCTTCCCATGAGTGTAATATATTTCACTCCTTTCCCCAGTCCTGTTACGTAGGGATGAATGCCATACAAACATTATGGCGTTATGGAAACGTTACCTCTGCTAAAAATATTGTAATCGAACAAATGCGTGCAAGTGAAAAGGACATAAATATATACTAATCAGTATAACCAGATTACATTGTGTGAGCAAGAAGCAAATAGAAAATCCATAATTTGTTTATGTAATTAACTTGTAGGCCAGCTAGTTCAACAATTTGTGGATGTGGATGTATAAAGGACAATAATTAATTCTATTTATTCCATATATTTCTAAATACACTTAGTTTATTTCGTGTTTAAACTGTTTCATAGTGTTGTTTTGCTTTAGTATAGTGAAAGCATGGGAAATTTTAATTAAATATTTACCCATAATCCGGCAAATGCGCGACCATGCCGATATAAGGAACGATGTCTGCGGATCGTCGGCGGGCAACTGGTCTCCCTCGGTGTGGGTCTTCAACAGAAGATCCATCACTTCGGACGCATCCGCCATAAACTTCTCTTCACCCACGGCCAAACCTTAAGAAAACACACAAGTTTTAATAAAATAACACATTTTGGTGGTTTATTTTTATATGTAAGGTAAAGGAGCCATTTTTAATGCCACTGTAAAAGCAGAAAAGAACTCCCATTTAATTTTCTTAGATTACTGTTTTATTTCTTTTTATTTTATGCTCATATGAATATATGTAAAGTTAATTTAAAAAATGTAAAGCTTAAGTTTTCCACGAATAAACAAATAAGTAAAAGCAATACACTCACCAATAAGACTGACACACTCGATCGTCTTGCCGCGCAACATTTTCAGCTCATCGGTGGTGGCGTTCGCAATAATGTACTTGAGGCAGGGCATCAAACGGTCGTAGTACGGCAAAAAGTCTTTCTCCACCGTGTCGGCAACGGACGCTATCGTCGTTACTATTTGTTCAAGCACCAATTTCGTACCTCTCTCTACCAACTGGAAATGGGAAAATATGTATAAGTTATTAAAGTAAAATACGTTTTCTGTACTTGTCTTATTTGGTAAACTAGCCTTGCATGCCTTTTCATTGTAAAAATTTTAAATAACCGATAATAAAAAATATGATAATTAGTTCTGCAAATGTAATTAATATTAATTAGTCTCGCGAATGCACACATAGATGATTTTGTTGCAATTATGCGTAAAAAAGCCGCATCATCGCTATCCAGGCTTCGAGGAAGCGGTAACAGCCTCCTGAAGGTAGTGAGTGAGTGATAGGTTGGACACGGGTTTCCTGGACCACTGGACTGGGCTACTTGTTCCGGCGGCCCGGTACAGGGTTCCATGAGAAATTTTAGTTTCACATATAAATTCATGTAGATATAGGTACTAACATAGTTGTAATTGGATCTTTGTTGTCTTAATAAATAAAAATGTACGTACGACTAAAGCTACTTCGAGAAGCTAGAATTAAGCAAAATAACGTTGAGGTGTTGCAAATGTTTTTATTATGTTTACCTACCTAATGCCTGAGGCGCTTTCTTAACTATAATGAATTATATACTTTTATCCGCGTGGATATAGTATACGGAAAGTATTCATACAGCTGTATAATACTGTAGTATAAGGCCGGCTTCCCACCAGAGCTGTGCGGCGATTGAAAAATATATCGATCGAAAAATAGAATTGTTTCATTTTAATAATTGTAGGATTTTTTGTCGCTCATCTCTAGTGGAAAGCAAGCCTAATGTAGTGTTAATAAATAATAGTGTCTGTGAGCATAGTTCCTTGACTTCCTATCAACAAGAAAGAGACGGAGAAACTGTCACAAGTGATCTTCCAATGATATGGAAGTGATCTGGTCACTTTTTATACCCAACCACTAACGAACATTGGACATGTACAATGTACATTTAAGGCTGTACAAATAAAGGTTGAAAAATATTTCGTTAAAATATGTTTCGTTCATTTCTATCATATTTGTCAGATTAACAAAACAGATTGTTAAACCAAGTTTATGAGGAAGTTTATTATCGCGTCGGTAAAGGTAAATACAAAAACCAAGAAGTCTGGGCTTAATAAAAATGAAAAAAATAAATGCTTCAAGTTTCAATTACCTCTTTGAACTTGGTGGTAAGTATGACCTCCAATTTAGTCATCAATGGGTCCAAATAGAGAGTCAAGATGGGTTTTGGACAATCCTCGCTGAAGTTAACCAGAGCTGCTGCAGCGTGGGCCTGCAAATAAAATCTAACATTAGCCAGTATAAAAATGTATGTATTTATTCTAACTTATTAGGTATTATGAAAGCGAAAGAATGTTTCCTTCGGTATAAATTCTTGTCTCATTTAAAAAAAATCACGAGCGATGCAGGGTCGGAAAGATAGTTTATTTAAAAAAAATGTTCCTACTTTTAATAGATTTAAGAAGAACAATGGCTAATAACAGTTCCTAGCACCTTTTTTTTTATTTGTAGTACTGTTTTAGCTGTAGAGCCAATTTAAATGGGAATTTGAGAGTTATAATCTATTAGTCATTTTGTACTAGCAACTCAATTGTTCGTACTTTGTGATTGTACCATGTCAAACCCAGTGAAAATGTGGATATTTATGATCTAAAGACATATCTTTTACCTGAACACGAGGATGTTGATTATCCTCTAGCACCAACAACAGTCCAGGCACCACCTTCTCGTGGAACTTCTTCTCGAACACTGGAGCGAAATCAGTCGACATTTGCCCCACTGCGTTACAGGCGGCATAACGGACACGCGGATGCTAAAATAAAACAAAATAATATATACTTTAAAAAATATTTTTGCATGAAATAGCCCAATTATTGCGGAAGGTTATAGGTCATATAACATCACGCTACAACCCAAAGGGGCGGAACAGTAACCATGACCGTCAATCATCAAAAATGTTGACGAGTGAAGCCGGGGCGGAAAGCTAATGTAAAATATTGTCTTGATGGCTACTATCAAACTCCAACTTACAAGAAGTAGGTGTTAGCGAAACCTCACATTTATTGTAGCACACCTTGGCAATAACACATCTAATTTACGTAGAAGTGTATGTAATATGATGTGCAATTTTAATAAAATAATTGTAAAAGTTTGTAGGTACATTTGGCGCAACGGATTTTATATTTTATAGCTTAGTTAACATACAGTTAGTAATGGTTAGTAGTATTGCTTGAATCCTCAAATACAACGAATTAGAAATATTTCTGTGTATATCAGGCGGACACCATATTTGTTTTTTTTTTTTGCAATTACAAAAATATTATTCTTTTTCTTTCATCACGGGTTGTCTACAACTTCCGAAACCGTGGTACGCAGCGGAAGACAAAATCTCCGTCGTTTAGCCGATGGTATTTGTGAGGCTATACCTAACGAGTGGCTAGTTCTGTTGAGGTATATTTAGATACAAAAACCTCTAAGTATGGTTTGTCGGATTATGTACAAAAGTTTTTAATTATAAAACACATTGGTACATGGCCGGGATCCGGGATAGTACCCGTGGTCTGCCTAGTTAATTAATACCAGTCGTCTTAACCACTCGGCCACCGACGCAAAAAAAAATTATTAAAGCGTTATAGTCAAGTGGCTGAGACTGGTAATAGCTGTTCTAGTGTGTAAAAGGTCAGACAGATAACAGACAATTCAACATTGCTGGCCACTTAGGCTTTGCCTTATCCTGAGTAGAGTACCCTGATATTTTCTAAGATTTATATACGAGTCAATAGCGTAAGGACTCGAATCGCAATTAATATATTAATATGGATAACTGGCAAAAAGTGGACACTGTTTCTAGTGTCTCTGGCCACATCGTAAGGTATAATGGAAGTGAACTCAAGTTTAAAAAAACTAACCGGATCCGTCAAGTAGTTGAGAACAGCGTCCACCACTTGGTCGAGCAGCTGCTCCATTTGCTTGTGACATCCCTCGCCGGCGGAGGAGACGGCCATCAAGGCCGCGTGCCGTCGCCGCCAGTCCGGGTCGGTCAACATCTGGGGTACTTGGTCCACGATCATGCCGAGCATACTCTTGCCGCCGAGGCCGCAACACATGCGGTCGAGCGCTGATTCCGCCACTACGTTGTTGCTGGAGGTGAATTATTATCTACATTATAAATGCGGTCTAATAGGCTGCATAACAATTGTGCACTCTATGAAACAGGCCCTAAGGAGCAGAGCAGACCAACATAAAAGTGGGTTTACTAGCAATCTGTTCATACAGGATATCTGCAATAATGTCTAACTAATATCATAGAGATATGTAATCGAGGGACTGACATTCTATGTATAAGGAACATACAATGTTAATTAACTCGGTGCGTTTATCTTGTAAGCGTCTGTAAAGGTGACGCTACTGAGCGAAACCTACAAAGGGACACTTACGGAAATTTATATGATACATCTATTAAAAAGAAGTGACAATTGTAGGTCTATTAAGTTCAGGGACAAGCTTGCCACGAACTTAACATTCGATTCGAAATACGAAAACGATTTAGCGATTGTTGATAATTATGTCACCTTGCACTACCTAAGAATAAAAAACCGATTGTTTATACTTCAGTATCGTAAGGTGTTGTATTCATTTTGAGTGTGCTCCGTTTTTTTATCCTTCTTTTGCTACAAAAATCCTTGTCACAAATTACACGAGCGAAGCCGGTGCAGAAAGCGAGTACTAAATAATAAGTTAGCGCCAATTTAGCCCTCCGTTGAGCGTTAGTGCCTTAAATATGGGCAACTCGCTAAACGTGGACACCGTTACCAGTGTTTTAGATACGTACTTCTCGTTGTCGTCGTCGGCGACGTCGTCCTGCACGGCCCAGTCGGGCTCGTCCTCCAGGTCGCACATCATCTCCAACACGAGCGGCGTCAACGTCCGTATCGCACCCGGCACCTGCTTCCTCACCATGGCGGGCGCAGTCTCACAGAACGTGACGAGCACCTCGAGCGCGAGCTGCCGCCACGTGTCTTCAGAGTCTTTGTCGCCCACGATCTGTGTGGAATGGATATACTTAATTATCTCAGAACTAATGGAAAAATTGGTCTCTTTTGATGGGCTAGCAGCTAGTATGAGTTTAACGAATTTTAAGTTTAATAATAATAAAGCTGATGAGTTTGGTTGTTTGAACGCGCTAATCTCTAGAACTACTAGTCGGATTTGAAAAATTATTATTTATATTTGATAGCCCAATTCTTGAGGAAGGTTACATAATATATACTAATATTATATATATAGAGGTAAAATTGGATTTTTTGTTTGTAATGAATAAACTCAAAAACTACTGAACCGATTCTAAAAATTATTTCAGTAATAGAAATCTACGATATTAACCCTGAGTGACATAGGCTATATTTTATATTGGTTGAATATATCCACGGGCGGAAAGTCTAGTAGGCTATAGAATATTGATTTTTTCATAAATAAATATTCTACCCGTGCGAAGCGAAGAATAACTAAAATAATGCTCAATTTTGAATATTGCGTTGACCTACAAATAGTTTATTTGAAGATAGAAAATTTAAAAGTGCCTCCTGTGTAATAAGTGCTTAGTTACAATTACTCAAAACGACAATTTCCTCCAATAAATTACCTAAACTAATATTATAAAGAAGTACACTTTATGGATATGTTTAGTTAAGAAGTATCTTTGGGATATGCTATGGAATCAACCAATTTCGTAATTTATAAATAAGTTCATACATTTAATTCAGTAAAACAAGCAATGAGCAACATGATGGTTCTTTTCTTTCTTTGTTCCCTTGAGTGACATTGCTAGCAAAACTACTTATAATTATTATACTTGAAAATGTTATAAAGCTCAGTTCAAAATAATATGGATACCTAAACAGCTATAAAAATGTGAAATAAATTGGTAGAAATGCTGTTAAAATTGTAACAAATCTGACAGACTTTTGCATTTCACACTATGAAGATAATCAAGCTAGATAATGTCTTGCTATGTGGTGTAAAGGAGAGATTAACGAAAGAGATAAGTTATTTTAATAAAGACATTTTTAAATCAAATAACTGATATCCTTAACAAAGGTCAAGTATGCAATATCTACTGAAAATAAATGTGAAAAGAGTATAATATATATGTGACTATTTCCCACACATAATATGAATTTCCATGGTCTCTATTTCTTGGCCCTCATGATTGTTAAAAAATAGTGTCTGTGAGCATAGATCCTTGACTTCCTATCAACAAGAAAGAAATGGAGCAATTGTCACAAGTGATCTACCAATGATATGGAAGTGGTTTGGTCACTTATAATACCCAACCACTAACGAACATTGGAACTGTATTGAAAACATTGAAAATTAACCTTGAAATGGAGAAAATACAGTAGATAATAAATCTAACTAAAATAATATGTTAAATTAACCATCTCCTTGTCTGTAACATGCCATTAAAATATCTAATGATTTGAATTGAATTAGAACTTGAACAATTTAGTAGTTATGTAGTAAATGAAGTCAGTTCTAATCTCGAGTCAAGCAAATATATATTTCTATATAAAAAATGTACCTTATGCTGATTGCCTTTGGCAGGCCCGTAACCAGGATTTTTTTTTCGGGGGGGGGGGGGGGGGGGGGGGCTGTGAAGGTCGCACGTCTGGAAAGTTCAATTCTATCTAGTGTGAAGCCAAGAAATTTCGAAATTTCGGGGGGGGCTGCAGCCCCTGGTTACGGGCCTGGCCTTTGGTATATGTAGCGTGTTCCAACTAAGCGAACCACGTGACCACAGCCATATACCATATACATGGGGTCATGGTAGCAGGGTATAATAAACAAACCTTGATACAGATTTGGAAGATTATCTCCAACTGAGGTCGTAAGAACTTGGGTGCTGACTCGGCCAGTTCAATGAGCACCTTCAAAGCGGCGTCATCGTCCATCTTCTCCATTGACGCCACTATAACCTGTGGACAAGGTAAAAACATTAAGTGGGAATTAGAGAATAATAAATTGACTGTAGTTATGCAGAAAAGAACCAGTCAACTATAATAAAAATTTGCATTAAAAGTTAAGAACTTGCTTAGAATGATAGAAAAAAATTAACTTTTCTCCTACAGCTAAAGAGCATGCTTTCTACTGTTACTGTTGATAGTTTCTATATTTAAAATATATTTGTAACTAGCGGGCCCGGCAGACGTTGTCCTGCCCAAACGTTGGCTTGCCTGCTATTTACTTTCCTTCGTCCGTGGAAAACAACTACCACTACCACTACCCCTACTCCAACCCCTACCACTACGCCTACTCCTACCACTACACCTATCTCTACTCCTACCACTACCACTACCCCTACCCCTACTCCAACCACTACCACTACCCCTACTCCAACCCCTACCACTACCGCTACTATCCTATGTCCGTCTCCTGGCTCTAAGCTACCTCCCCACCAATTTTCAGCCAAATCGGTACAGCCGTTCTTGAGTTATAAATGGTGTAACTAACTGACTTTCTTTTATATATATATAGATAATTAATTACAAAGTTATGTAGGATTCTGCCACTAACTAGTATTGATATTATTATTATATATTTCCTTACACCTGCCGGGAACCCGTGTTGCCAGGCTCACGGAACCCAGCAGAAGACAAGTCTTAAGATGAGACGTAAATAATTTCCAGACATTTCATTTAAATATTCATACAGATATTATGCCGATTTCGAAATGAGCAACGAATTTTTAATTTGCAATCTCTAACGAACCGCCTCAATCATCAAAACCAATAATCCAAATCCATTAACCTCTGTCGTGTAGCAAACATTTTTGGTTTGCTAGCCAAATCATTATACAAATCGAAGACGAACACAATTTTGATGTAAAACGTATCTATTTTGCGCGCCTTGTGGAGAAGAGTAAGACAGACTCGTATGCCGGACGCCCCGTGCCCCCTCTCCGCCGCCGCTCTCTACTCCCTTGTGGTTGCGTGGCGCGTATACTATATAGTTCGTTGCTTCTCTGTGATAGTATGTGTATTGCGTATGCCTGTCTAATCGACTACTCGGATTGTATAATTGACGGGTCAATTCGATGTTCCACATGACGGTAACTTTTTTATTTCAAGTTCTCTCAAGTTTTCATATGTAAAATGATATTGTCTTGATGGCTACTATCAAACTCCAACTTATAAGAAGTAGGTGTTAGCGAAACCTCAAATTTATTGTAGCACACCTTGGCAATAACACATCTAATTTATGTAGAAGTGTATGTAATATGATGTGCACTTCTTTGAAAAATACTACAGCTAGTCTGACATCCTCAGTTTATGCAACCACAATCATACAAAGAAGCACAATGCTTAAGGGCATCAGCAACTAGTGGAGAGTCAATGTTTTTATAGTCTGTTTTTGAAGTATAAATCTGGAAACATAGATGAAGGCAGTCCATTCCACTTCTCTAAAGCACGACATAATAAAATGGCTGAACTTCCGTTGATTGTATAATAATGATAATCAATGTGTTCATGTGAGTTTACAGATAGATAATCAATTTAATTTTGTAAACACACTGTACTTTGCATTTGTGACTCTTTGTATGTATCCCGGCAACACAAAAAACAAACTAACCTGCATGAGCGGAGGTAGCAAGTCGCCAAAATGTCTATGAATGGCCGGTTCCTTGTCATGAAGGAGGATGAAAGCACCAACAGCTTTCACAGCCTGGATCCTTAACGTTTCGGTCTCGCTCGGCTGCATCGACGAGAGCAGCATGCGCTTTATCACATCTAAGTTCTGGTTTTGCAGGTTCCCAAACACGCCAGGGACTGACCTGGAGAACAAATTAAATAGTTAAGGGCTCGTTATAAGGAATACAAATATAATGTATTTACCGGTAATATCATGCCTGATATTAACAGACATGTTTGTGTAATTTCAGTGTTGACTAGAGCAAAAATCCTTCACAGGTTCTGCCCTTGTGGAAATGGTAAAAGAAAATAAGCTTTCCTGTGGTTGCAATGTATTTCAGTTGCTCAGTTTTTCAGAAGTATCTGTGCCACCTTCATACCAAACCCCTTAGCAAAAAACCCTGTTTAGTTTAAACATAGCTCTGTCTCCATTTATAATATTGAATGGCAGATTTATATGAAAGTGACAAAACATAGCTGAACACTTGTTAAACACCATTTTGTGGTAAGGCCAATTTTTAAGTCAATTTTATTTGCATTCATAAAATTAAGTGCAATAAAATCTTACGTGAACATTCTGATGCCAGCTTCCTTGATGTTAGAGTCCTGAGCAGCAGCACAATTAAACATGAATTGTAGAAACTCAGGCCACAGGTTGTTGCCATCATCGTCAATTAAGTGTCTTGCCAGTTCTGACACTACGTCACATATCTGAAAACATTTGTATTATTTAGGTACTTTCTTACTTTTAGAAACATTCCTTAAGACTTACGATTATGTCCATGGGTTTAATAAAACAAAGCAAGAGCATAACAGAGAAGTAACTTGGTTTAGTAATCATTTCAAATAAAATAATACATACTAAAATAAAGTTGGCAATTTAAAAAAGTACCTATTAATAGTAGTCACTTCCAAATATAACTTTAATGGGCTGATGTGCTTATAAAAGAGACATTACTAAAATTATTTATAGAATATATACCAAATCTGATTACTTTTTAAAAACTTCATTCATTTTTCTATATACATGAAATGATATTGATACCTACTATGAATATACAGTTATAGCAACAAATGTATAAATGAATGTATGCTCTCTTTTTCTGTATATACAATTTAGACACATTAGCTTAAAAATAGACTTAAAAATTATTTTAAAATAATACCTTGCGCCTAAGAGGTTGAGTAACATCCATTTGTAGAGTGAGAAGGAGTTGTTCTTTAAGCAAATTCTGTTGTTCCACTGGTAGTAAGTGGTAGAAATCGAAGAATTCTGCACTAAGCAATCTCCGCAGGAGAACTGCAGCTGTCTGTCTTCCATCATCTCCAAGTCCTGTATTTTGTATTGCACCTACCAAATGTGCGACTTTTGCATCTGTTGGAATGTTGTTATACGTCTCCTAATAAAGAAATAATATATTAGAAAATAGTGCTTTTCTTCCCAGTATAAGACAATGAATAGGTTTAATTATTATAATTAGGCACAGATACTTCATTAAATATAAAATAAATTGAATGATGAATCAATAAATGGAATAATTACTGATTATGGAATACAAATATCAAGGAACAACATTAATTTTAGCTTCCAAACAACTCTTGTGTGGATAACATTATACCAGGCAGACATTTTGCACCATGTAACACAAAATATAAATAGGTGCCTACTTAGTTACCTAGCGAAATATTTATTAGTTAGTAAATAGATGTCAAGTAATTTAAACTGATTGTGTGCTTTATTGGAGGTTTACGCCCATTATGTTGATTGTATTGTCCTCCACCATTGACCACGTTTTGACACGAGGCCTCGTGAGCAACGACATCGACATACACCGCATGCGGTTTCATTAATCTAATGGAATGTGCAGTTTATTAACATGATATTTTATGTAATAGATAATTGTGCTTACCTCTGCTTGGGAACGGATATCATTTTCTGTAGATAACAATGTATTTAATAACTGAAAAAATTGCGTCTGATCTCCTGCCATGTTGAACCTTTTCGAAAAGGCGGAAAAGGCTACTTTTTTTCTTAAATTTTTATTCAGCGAGTCGGCGACTGTCATTATCATACTGCCAGTTTTATTTACTTTTTTTTAAATTATTTTTTTTTTGTAGTCTTCTTTCCGAGGAAAAGGCAATGATTAAATTAATATTATCATTGTAGGCAAACAATAATAAACGAGGGGTTGCCAAACAAACACGTTCAATTAATTTTATATCAGTTTTGCGTTGAATGTGCCAGGCCCAAGGCCGGTCCTTAAATTACTTGCAACAGTGTGATGGCTGGCACTGAAAGTAATATTGTATTTTTTGAAAAGAACTTAAAAACCTATATAATTAATCTGTGTATAATTTGGAAGAGTTATTCTTTTTATAATTTGTATGTAATATGCATGGGTACCCTGGGGCCGACAACGGTTCCCGGGAGCTGTAAGGTAACCCGTGAAGAATAAAAGATATATATATTATATATACTATAGTTTTTAAATATATTATTTATTATTATACATTTTAGTTAAGATGTAAATATATATTACAATTACTTAAAACTTAAATTCTTGACACGAACGAAATGTTTATATTTGGCCCTTGTAAATTTGAAATGTGAAACTGACTTTATATTCATTAGCAACCTTTGCCTAATTTATAAGAGATCTCTTTAATATGGCTGTATGGTTTCATAGACCTTTGCCTTTTCCTCGGAAAGAATACTACCTCGGAAGCTGTGGTAGGGAGCACCACAGAGCAATTAAAACAGCGTTGCCAGAATGTTGCTTTTGTAACATTTTACGTTACTTTTGACCCTCTCATGTTACCTCCATGTTACACGATATCAAATGTTACTTTTACGTTACTATTAAGACTTAAAAAAAATATTCAAAAATATTTTCCAGCAAACAAAAAATAATCTGTGGTTTTACACGAACTTCGATATGAAGACAAAACAAATCTTGATATAAATAAACTATAATCTGTGATTCAAAAAAATATTAATTTTAAAGGTTATAATATACATAATAATAATATATAACATAGATTGACAGCAAATAGGTTCAACAGTTAATTATTATTCGATCAATGAAGCTTATTTAGCGTTGCCCAGTGCTCAGGGTGCTACAAAGCCTAACCAAAGGAAAAGTAGACTTTTGTATTTTTTTGTGTAATAAAGTGCCATATTACAGTATTAGAGCAAAGATATTAGAGTCGTTTTCTACCGAAAATAAGATAATGTTACTTTTTGAGCTATGTCATGTTACTTTTGACCGTCGGCCACTGGCAACACTGAAGTAAAAGTACATACCACAGATAGAGAGTACTTATATTCCTTGCCACAGAGCAAGTAAATAATACTTTATACTCTTTTTTACTTGCTCTGTCTGTGTACTCTTTGGTCAGCTCAGAGCCGAATTGACTTGTGTGTGATATTTTCTATTTTAATTTAGTTATTTCATCAATAATCATTTCATAAATAAATTTGGTTATGATACAACTTATATACGAAACTAATTTGTCTATTTGAAATAATGAACTATTGTATTTGATTGTTTATGGACCAAGAAAATTAATTTAAATATGGTAAGGTTATATTACTGGTTTTAATATTGCTTGCTTTATAAAAGCTGATGTAACTTACGAATTATTTCTACAGCAGAGAGAAGGTATGTGCAAAAATATTGCTGTTTAACGAAAAGGTGTCTAGATGTCTCGGAAGGTTAGAAATAATATGCTGTGTTCAGTAGTGTATTGTTAACATTTATATTATATGCTGTAATCTGTAGTGATTTGTGGAATTGTCCCCACATTTTATGATTCTTGGTCAAATGATTTGTTTTTAGGGTATCTAAAAATGTGTGTCCAAATTCACATACCTACTCATGCTATATCTTTTTTAACTTCCTCCTCATTAAAGTACTGTTTTGCATCAGCTCAAACAATATAATTAAATACTTCATGCTTTTAAGACCATAAGATTATTAATTTAAACAATATCTAAAATATATTTACCTAGATTGTTTATATTTGCCTTCCTTTGATTAATTGTAAATATGCTTAATTTTTTTAGGCTGGATCAATAATAGTTGCCGGGTTGGGAATGGCCGCTATAGGCTTTGCTGGTCGTTACATCTTGAGACAAATGCCTAATGCATCTACTAAATTTGCTGAAGCAATGAAAAATTTACCAAAATTTGATACAGAATCATTAGCAAATTCAAAATACTATAAAGGTGGATTTGAACCTAAAATGTCTAAAAGAGAAGCAGCATTGATTTTAGGAGTCAGTCCAACTGCTAACAAATCTAAGGTATGCTCTTTCAATAATACTTTGTGTGGATAAATGAGTTTATTTGTAATTAGGCCTATTCAAAATTTCATGAAAATGAAAATTTTATTATTATATTTATTCCATCCAGTCCATTTGAATATTTGTTCTATCCAATGAAGAAGAGATATTATGTGTTTTAATAAATGTCCCGTTGCAGAAATCTTAGTAAACTAGACAAAATTACTGACACTTGAAAATAAGTACTGTGTTAAATGCACTTAATTCACACTTTAGCCTATATAAACCATTGTTAACAGCATAAAATTTTGAGCTATGTATATATTCCGCATATCTGCATATCAGTCAGCCTCTGTTTTCAACTTGGTCAAGTATTTCAGTTACTTACAACTAATGTTTTTTATTTGTAACTAGCCTTCCAACTGTGGAATTTTTTGTAATGTGACAAAAATTATTCTGAGGGATAAAAGTTACCTATCTCACTCTCAGGACCTTACACTATCTCTGTGCAAAAATAAATGTTAATCCATTCCTCAGTTTTGGCATGAAAGAACAAACACTATTATATAGCTTCTATAAAATTCTCCACCAATTTTTGACCAATTTGTATGTTTTTTTTTTGTGTATTCGGTAGGTCTGAGAATAGGTCGTAAAATATTTTTCACCCTCCTATCTCCACCCCCTATTTTTTTTATTGCGATTTTAGTTTTTGTATGAACAATATCCAAAGTTAGTGGTAGTGGTAGGGGGAGTGGGAGTTGTAGTGGTAGGAGTAGAGTTAGGGGTAGTGGTAGTTTTCCACGGACGAAAAAAGTATATAGCAGGCAAGCCAATGTTTGGGCAGGACAACATCTGCTGGGTCCGCTAGTATTTTATAAGTTTGCCAACAAACAGACACTGTTCAGGTATAAATAAATATTGTATACTGGTATCTGTTTACCTAGTCAACATTATATTTTACATTTAATTTTCAGATAAGAGATGCACATAGGAAAGTAATGCTTCTAAATCACCCAGACAAAGGAGGTTCCCCATTGATAGCAGCAAAAATTAATGAAGCAAAAGATGTCTTAGAAGGCGGCAAATCATAGTATAAATATATACTTAGTATATTTTAATTACAAATGTTTTAGTCTGTTGATAGGAATAAATAAGTTGAATTTATTTTTATGTAAGTTATGTACATACAAGTCACAGAGTAGATAGAGAGAGAGGCAACAAATTCTTTATAAATAGTAGCATCTAGATTTTTGTTAGCAAATTTCATTGTTAAATATAAATTAGTGTAATGAACAATTATCTTATAATTATTGTTTTTGTCATAATTATGTACCTGAATTCCACTGATAGTGCCATAGTAAGGGGCTCCCGTATGCCGATTTTCAGACCCCCCCCCCCCTCTTGTGTCTTTTTAGGGTTATACATTTTATCTAACTTTTCATATGATCATGTGTCATTGTTGTGTAGTTCTTTCAATTATTTTACTATCTTTTATTGAGGTGAGTTTTTTGCAAACTATGATTTTTTGTCATTAAGCACATGATTAAAACTTCAGAAAAAATCAGGATAGTGGCACTTAATTTATACTTTCTGTCCACTTGGATTGAACAAGATAATAGTATTATATGTTGACAAGCTTTTAAGATATAACTTAATTTTGTTGTAATGAATTTCTATTGTTTTTTCGTGTTATGGCTCCATCAGGGTTTTGACTTTTGATGATTGCGCCAATGTCAAGTATGATAGACGCTACAGTATCAATATGCCGATTAATCGGTAGCTAAGATGTTCCCGCCGACTGGGATATGTTTCACAACTATCACAGCGCGGATGGGATTAAACCAGATTCCCCATCATGTCACGGCGGAACACGTGTGTCGGTCGCTATGACATGACGTAGAATCTCTTGAAATGAATTTAATTTTAATGTAGGTACACATTAAAATAGGTTATGAAAAATACTTCTTACTACATACAAAAATAGTACATGGTGTTCATAGTAAGGAACACATATTTTGTAATGTAACTTTTCGTCAGTAAAAGTAAAAACACTTGTATTTTTATGGTAATTATTCAAACACTTAGGGTCACAAAAACAAACAAATCAATAACAGGACCATTTTATAGTAAACACAGACAATGAAACAATGATATCATAACACGGGATAGGGATGATGTGAGAGGGTAGGTGGCAGCCGGAATTAAGGAAAAGTAGCCTGGCTGTATAAATAAAGAAGTATGTTGAATTTGAAATATTTATTATTTTTAAAGAACATCAAAATAGTATTACTATGAAGTGTTGTGTTCAAACGTACAATCGCAACCGATAAGTATAAGCTGCCAGGTCAATTGCAACAGCATATCAGATCAGATATATGCTGAATTCACAGGTGAATATTTGGAAATTGTCTAATGATACATACAAGGATTTTTTATAGAATTGGGTAGTGGATTTGTATTAAAAGGAGATCCCTAAATTTGGGCTAGTTCTTATATCAGGGATCACTAAATAGTTTTACTGGAGGTCCGTTTTAAAAATATAACAAACTGTCGCGTTCGGTTGGAAGGTAGATAATTACTGTCGACCAAGTGTGTCAAATTCATACCATAATGCGAAACTTGTTTTTTTTGGTATGGGGATGCATACTGAGAACCGTTATAGGTATGCTACTTTAAAAAAAATATAGGTCGGCGGTGTGCCATTTGGATTATATTATGCAGAATAGTATATGTATATGGTATAGAACTTTGTTGTTGACAACCATTAAATATAAGAGACTTGATTTTATAGCTTTATAGAATGGAAATGATTTATAATTTAGTTTTTTACATTGTTTCAAATGTAAAAAAACAGCCAAAAATATCGAACTTCACAACATTGCTAATTAGTTTGCTATTAAATGTTGTAAAATGAAAATTGACTAAAATTAGGCCGCTAAATATAGGCTTAATTTATTCTGCATCTCATATTAGTTAGGGAATTTAGGGATCTCCTTTCCCCTGGCATTTAAAAAAAGGAACTGGCAAATCTGTACAACATGAGCCAAATAAAATTGATGTCGGACTTTCTAGAGGCCAAAAAACGACCGCGACTGACAGTGTGAACCTAAATGTGTAGTATAAATCCTACCTTTACGATATTGTCTAGATATGGCTACGATCGCGACCGATACAAAAATACTTATCAATCGCGACCTACGTTTGAACACGAATTGAGCATATAATATTAGTTTACTTTTTGTATACATACTTACATAAATCTTTCTAATTAAATATTTGTATACAGGTACACACAAATACATTACAAACTGACTATAGGTCGATTTTTTGGGATATATGGTGACCTACGAATTCGAGCGAGAGTAAGAGAAAGTTATTGTATTGCAAATATTAGGCCCTATAAAAATAATTTATACACATAATGGACAATATTATTTTTTATTTACTATTAATATTTTTTTATTTAAATTTTATACAATTCGAAATTCTGGGCAGCATGGCTATAAAAAAGTCAATCTGCAAAAGTCATGTTAAAAACACTTTAAAATTCCTCATTATTCCAATTTTCATATTTTACTGGAAAATACATGGATAGAAAAAAACTCTAATTTTGGTAACTACTTACCTATCTCCACAAAAACGAAATGTACATAATTTTTTAAGACCTAATTAATGTTATCACCTATGACAGCTCACAACACCCACCTGCCATGTTTAAAAATTCGACCTATACTACAGCTGTAAATAAGAAATATAGTCAATTGGACGTAGCTCATGTCAGGCGTATCATAAGTTGATACTTAAGAGCCTACTCTAGAATCCTGGGCCATATCAAAATCATTCTAAGCCCATACCAAAACCCTTCTGTGTCCATACCAGCAAAAAATCATTGCTATGCCAAGAATTCAATAATTATTGTGCATGAAGATGTCGATAAATGACATGATTTTTTGACACCATTAACAGTCTACTTATGAAACAGTTTAAATATTGACGAAATGCTTGAATTCTAAGACATCAATATAAAAGGGGTGATTCACTTGGCGGGGAAACGGTGATAAAGTTTTCCTCTTTGCTTGTTTTCCCGTCGACCCTCGTTGCAAAACCGGTTTTTAAGTCCTGATCCATTAGCGGGCCAAACTATGTAAACGGTTTTGATTTTGTCTCGAGGTCTTATACCGCGGGAAAAAGGTCTCAACCCGCCAATCGATCACCCATTTAAGAGGCATATTGTGCCGAGGTACAAATAGAAAAACATTTAGCACATCTTTGCTATTACAGGAATAATATGTTATATTATGCTTAAAATTAAAAGCGTTTTAATTATGCAAAACATATCCCAAACGTCTTTTAAAGAAATGTCACAAATGTTTTCATTTATTGTCTTCCAAGACATTCAATCACAAGCATTAATATCTGCAAAGCAATAATCACAACATGTATCTAGATCTAGAGCAAAATATTTAGATTTCAATTGATACAATTTCATTGAAAGTAGGACATTAATTTTAAATATAAGTAATTTCATTGTATCATTTGATTCTTAAATCATATATTGTACACACCATCATATCTTTTTGGCTTTATAACTTAATAATAACAAAATGCTTAATAAAAAAGGAACCTAATGATATGCTTCAATAATAAAATTGCATATAATACTAATTAAAAAACTTAACAAAGACATGCAACAATGCAAATACTTTAGTAAGACTAAAAAAACTAAAACTGACTTAAAATTGTCAGCATCAACATTACTGTTATTATTTGTGACAAAATTAAAACTACAACTAAATAATACATAAATAACAAATACTCAATTATTATAAATAGGCATTACGTCATCATTATTATCATTAACTAATGAGTTAACAAACTGATTATAATAAATTTAATTAAAGATAACAGCACAAAAAGCTACAAATGCCACAATGTTGTGTAATATTTTTTAATGTATATGCTAACACCAAGATTATGAAATTAATTCCATTTTGATCTTATTCATTATTACCTTTCCTATAAAGTTTGCAGAATTACAGACAAATCAGATAACACTACAAAGTCTACAAATGACATTGTTCATGTACAGGCAAGGAAAAAGACTTGCGGTGCATGACGAACAGTTGAGTTCAGTGCCGCACTATTGTAATTAATTATATCATAGTTTGTGGGACACTCTTGAAAAAGTCATCAATTGGCGACATTTTGTATCTCTCACACTTGCATGAAAATATGACAAATATTTTGGAAACAGCTAATATCATTTGAACAGTTATTATTTATTTAAAATTATTTACCGAAAATTTTTAACTGCATTATGTAAAGTAGATGATAATATAATAGTTTATAATTAACCTGCACATATGCATCGGTATATCTTATATGATTTGTCTGTACTGCCATAGACACTGAAAAACTACAAACAACATTGAAAACAGATTAAATTTGTTCATATCATATTTCTTTTAAATGGTAATAACAGCTATTTAGTATGTTGATATATTACCAAGAGAAATATGATTTTGTTACAAATTAATATACAAATATTTGAGATCAAATTCCTTTACTTCGGATGATAATTAATTCATTGTGGTGGCTCCTTACGTTTTTGCTCCAGCCTCTGCTTGGCGAAGCGAGCGCGCAGTTTTATGATGGTTGAATTGGACAGAGATCCAGGGGCCTTGAAGATGCTCTGCAAGAAAAATTGGGTCCAATGTAACAATGTGTGCAATTGGGGCATGAGCAGCACTGAGTTTGGAATCGCACTTTCTTCCAAGTGATACATAGTACGAGCAAAATACAAGAAATTAACAGTTTAATCAAAGCAACACGCGCGCCATTTTAACGTTTTAGAACAGAATCTACAGAAAAAGTATATTCTCATGTCATTTAAAAAAAATTAAGTAATGGATTTTCATACAACTTTACCGCCCGCCCGCATATTTGTATGATTGTAATGACATACTTTCTGACCCGTTTTTTGAAGAAGTAAATAAGTATTTTCCGAGCAAGTGTAGTATAAAGTTAATTTACAGATCACAATTCGTTCGTCCGTGTAATTTTGATATGGGAAATATTTTTTTAATGTATCTATGGAACCCAGCAGATTCGAAGTTTAAGTACCCCCCCCCCCCCCCCTATGATCCCTGAAAGTTTCATCAAAATTCATTAAGACTTTTCGGACCCGACGGACAAAAATCTTAAAACAGTAATTCATGCTTCAATATCGTGTAATAACTCAGATATTTGTAATAATTTTGAAATCACAGACACACTTCAATTTTATCTCTGTATATTAGTTCTCAAGTTTTTTGGCGGTACGCCATATCTCCTAATACTTCGTCAAAATGTAATGTTTTGAAGATATTTTCCCCTCTAATGACGAAAAAGAATCAAATAAATCAAAATTAAATGTCTCTTAAAATTTGACTAATTTATGTATTTTGTAAAAGACGTCATCTGTTGGAGATCATTTAAACTAACGGTGCGAATTACATTACTAGCTTTTAGCACGTGGAAATTTCTGATTCGTTGACTTTGCTGCCGTGCGAGCAATGATATAATGTCCCATAGAGACAAAGTGACCCGTCAAGGTTACAAATCAAGAGATTTCCTCTAGATCGTCATGCTGGCACTGCTGCTTGCTGATCCGCTCCTTTGGGTTGTAGCGTGATGTTATAAAGCCTATAACCTCTCAATAAATCGGGCCATTTAATGCAAACATATTTTTTTTAAGTAGTTTCCGAGATTAGTGCGTTCAAACAAAAATACTAACACTTCAGCTTTATATATTACTAGCTTTCCGCCCTCGGCGGGTTCGCCCGTGTATATTTTCGAATAAAATAAAATACATACACTCGGGGATAATGTAACTTCTTATTAGTGAAAGAATTTTCAGAAACGGATTATTAGTTTCTAAGATTACCCATGTAGGGGACATCCAAACTTACAAACTTTACCTCTTTATAATATTACTAGTATAGATAGCAAAAAGTAGTTAAGAGCATACTTACTTGCATGAACTCATGGCAACGTGTTGCGCTAACATTCTTCACAATGCTCTTGAAACATTCAGCCAGCGATGCGAAATCGTTGCAGGCCAGAATGGCATCTTTGTTCGTTTTTATAAGTGTCAAGCAGACACGGAACAGGATCTTTGAACCCTCAAAGAACAGACTGTCCCAAATTCTGAGGACAGTTTCTGTGGGCAACACCTCCGCAAACAGGCAAATGAACCACTTGGTTGTGATAACAGCCCAGGGCAAACCTGAAATTTTAATATTTTGATGTTTTACATAATTATTATTATTAGCTATCATGTGACATTTGGTGAGACTAATTTCGTAAAATGCGCGTACGCTTTACAAACGATTCTTCGGTGCGGCCTACAGTGAGCGACCACGGCGAACTAAGTACATAGAGAACATTTTCATAGCGTTTGAAAGAGATAGAGAAAAAAGATTATCTAAATATATATAAAACTGTCGTGTCGCTTACTGACTGACAATCAAGGCATATCCTAAACCACTGTAGATATAAATATGGAAATTTGAAGATATATTCCGTAGAGGGTGTAAAAGTGCACAGAAAGGATTTTTCGAAAATCAACCCCTTTAATCGTAAGTCGAGAACTAGACTAGATCATAAATTTTTGAATATCATAGAAAGCAAAAACAGAAACAGCGGATTCTATTGCCATTGTTAATTGGTTCTCTTTTATTAATTATTTCTAAAGTTATGTAGGATTCTATCACAAACAAATTTTTGGTCGTTTTTTCACTATGGCCATTTGATATTAGTCAGTTTGCATTATTGATAAATAATGCAAGATAAGTAAAATCTGGCCATGAGTTACAGGTTCTTATATCCTATCAGATACTCACCCAAGTTTATCACATGTTGATGTACATCAGGGACTTTGGCTTTCACAAGTTCAGACAACACTTCAATGTCTATGATGAGGCCATCCATGGTCTTTGTGTAATAATCTGGCAGGATTTTCTCAACCAAAACTTTAAGTAGCCAGAATGATGTCTCCTCATTTTGAGTTATAAGAAATAGTAGACCTGAACAATGACAATAATATATTATTATACATACTAGAAGAGATTGAACTAAATATTTTCTTATTAAATTTAACTTCTCAAAAACTTTGCAATGTAGGAATTTGATACATTTTATGATTATAGACTGAAAGAATTTAAAATTGGCTCATTATAAGAATCAATTTATTGTTTTCAGGTATTGGAAGGTAAAGATCCCTTGTAAAAATTGTGAAATCAGGTTTCTTAAATCTGTTTTAGTATCAAGCTTAACTTATTTATAGTTATACAATACATTTAATTGTATGTCTATGTTAATAATGTCATTATAACTGAAATATATCACAAAAAAAATCTAATCAACAACATAATAAAATTATCTATACTAATATTATAAAGAGGAAACATTTGTAAGTTTGTTTGTAATGAATAGGCTCAGAAACTACTGGGCCGATTTAAAAAATTCTTTCACCATTAGAAAGCTACATTCTTCGTGAGTGACATATGCTATATACCATCACGGCATGACGACGGGAACGGGGTGGGCAGAGGTGAACATGACAAAAGAAGTGTATGTTTGCCAACATTCTGAAATAGACACGTACGAAGTCGTGGGAAACAGGGTAGGGGTAGTGCAGGCAAGCCATTATCTATGAGTGCTGTAGGGTATATTTTATTTTGTTCGCAAATATCCACGGGCGAAGCCGGGGGCGGGATGCTAGTTACATTATATTCGGGTTTGAATGGACAACATTTCATTTTTCGTAAGGTACTAAAATTCGAAAACCGTTTGGAGATTACATGCTAGAAAGCTTATTTTTCATTTTTTTTATTTTTTATATCCTTTAATTTTCGAGTTATTTTAAAAATACTGAAATATTGAAAATTAAGGATTAACAGGTGCCCTAATCTGTGCTAACCCTCTAATTTAAAAATACTAATGTCTGTTGGCAGAGTTGTTAGTTATTGAACTCAGGTGTTGCCTTCTATTAATTTTACCCATTTTTATTCCATTTGAAGCTAAATTAATAATTATTCTTTAAATATAATTATAAAAATACTTCTTTTATATAATATTTTTTGGAAGTTTTGCTATTTTCGAATAGGCTATTACAGGAAATATATTTACGAGTGAAACCGCGGACAAAAGCTAGTATTATTATATACATTATGAATAATGTTGTAGGCGATTTGAGTTCCGGCTACGGCAACACCTATTTGGAACACGGTATATTATACTCTTTGCATTTCTATAACGTATACTCTGTGGCTTGACTGACACTATCAGTCACTTTCTTTGGGTGACAGTTTATATTTCTTAATTTTAGTCCTAGCTAAGGTTTTTAGTTTATAAGTCCTCAGAATTTATAAAAATTCATAATTAAATTAAAAATATAAAAACTCAACCAAAAATAAAATATAAAAATACGTGTAACTTATTTTTTAATATATTTTTAATTAAAGTAACAAAAATGGGTGATTAAAAAAATGAAATGTTGTCCATTATATGTATAATAATGTATGCCATCATGGCAGGTGCTTGGATGGCCCCAGTGGTTTGGGTGTTATTTGGGTAATGGGTTTTTTATAATTAAAAACTTACATACATAATCTGACAAACTACACTTAGGCTTTTTCCATCTAAATATACCTCCCACTGCTTAGATATAGCCTCACAAATACCATTGGCTTAAACGATTGGTTACCCTGAAAATTATGGTGGTGACGAAAAAAAAAAACCATAAATAACTACATACTGAAATAGTTAAAATGTTTTTTTATGATGAACAGAGAGAGTATAGTAGTTACTAATGCAAAGTTACCTGCAATGTAGTTAAGGCCCTGACAGTAACCAACAACACGATTGCTGTGTGCATAAGCAATAAGTATGTTGAACAGATGTCCTTGATGATTGGCCTGTTGGGAGAAGTAAATGTTGTCCGGGAATGTCCTCGGCAAATCTGTTTTGACTATGTCAACAAGCTCCTTTTCAAATGGCCCATCTAATATTTGGTGATAGATCTCAGGTGCCTGGTCCCTCATTTTGTCAGCACCAGATATAGTCATCCATATTGATGCTCTGTGTGTCCCTAAACAAAAAATAACAGTTTATTATTTTAAATATTAATTTATACTAACCAAAAGGGTGGCTGCCTTATTTCTATATATTATTTCTCAAATGTGTTTTTATCGCTATCAAATATCTCCCTTAATACTTTATCAAAGTTAATGTTTGATATGCCATTTTGAAGATTATTGTTCCCTCTAAATGACGAAAAATTAACAAACAAATCAAAATTAAATGTTTCTTTTAAAATTAGACTTATTTATTTTGTAAAAGACGCCATCTGTTGCAGATCAGTTGAACTAATGGTGCGCAGTATTATCACAGGTCATATATAATGCTTATATATATCTATACTAATATTATAAAGAGGAAAGATTTGTATTTTTGTATGTTTGTTACGAATAAACTCAAAAACTACTGGACAAATTTTGATCATTCTTTCACCATTGGAATGCTACATTATCCCTGAGTAACATAGCTATATACCATCACGGCATGACGACGGGAACGGCGTGGGCAGAGGTAAATATGACAAAAGCTATGTATGAAGTGTATGTTTGCCAACATTCTGAAATAGTCACGTACGGAGTCGTGGGAAACAGCTAGTTAATAATAAAGCTGAAGAGTTTGTTTGTTTGAACACGCTAATCTCTGGAACTACTGCAACCCAATGAGCAAGTAGTTTGTAATATATTTTAGAGGGTATTTAAGCCAAATACCCTGGATCTCCCTGCACTCAATCTTTTCCTAAATTAATGAATAATATGAGTATTAAGTGTCCTACTTAAAATGGTAAAGGACACATAAATTCTTACATTTTAGCAACTTTATATCTCAGAACATGGAGAGGGAGATTAGCTACATATTATATCCACGGGACTAGTTCTTTTCTTTATGCTAACATTTGTATGTTTATCAATCACATCTAAATGGCTAAATATGTGCCGACTTTTAGTCAATGGTTTTCCAGTTGGTTTTTTTTTATAGAGAAGACCACATGTGACCTTGCCACCCTGATTATTCTTATTTATTATTATAGGTTATCAGCTTTTTATTGTAATCTTTTTATGGTATTGTTATTTTAATACAAACAATAAATGCTCGGTACTCAACTCACATACATTATTACTCGATAGCTCAACCAAGTAATACTGTATGTGAGTATGGAGCTAAAGAGATAGCATTTATTTAATTCCATCAAGCTTTGGAGATATGAGTTTTGCAATCCTAATTACTAAGGCTGACACAGGGTTGTATATTTTGAACGTAATAGGATTAGGTAGACACTTGAAATCTTTATAGTTTTTTACTATGGCTGCTATAGCAACAAATAATAAAAATAAAATAAACTAAAAATTAAAGGAGAACCCCATACAGTCCAAAGTCCTATAAAATTAACTGAAAGAAATAAGGTCTTATTAGATGTAGAATCAAGATGTATTTGACTATATAAATTAATGCATTTTATGCTTTGTTTATTATTTTTTGAAACATTACCCAAAGTATTATTTCTTTATAAAAGTTTGCTGAGATACCAATCGCCATATTTGTATGCAAGTACATTTTCCCAACTTCTATCTATTCCTGATCTATACTGGCTAAAAACCCTAAAGTAGGTAATTCAGATTTACTTAAATAATTTTAATATTTTACAAAATGTAATATAAGTTCTAAATAATATATACTTACTAGGTATTCCTTTTCTAACATATCTTTTAACAGTACTTGTTCGATTTATTGATTTTCCTTCCCCAAGAAGGCGGTTCCATTTTCGTGATCTATCCACAAGTACTTTCAAGTAGTCGGTTAGAAAATGATCGTAGTTTTCATAATCAACGCCCCCATGTCTCTCAAATCCATAATCATCTAATCTATAGGTGTTGCTGAAATGTACAAAAAGAAATATTTGGTTTATTTACAAATTGACACACTTAGTTATTACACTGATAATTCATCTCCTAATAATCTTACCAAAGTAAGTCTGACTCTGGGTCGAAAATCATTTTTTTTGAGATGGATTTAGATAACGTAAAACAAAATTATTTCACTATTTCGCTCAACAAAGCACACCTTTTTCAGCACCACTCACACCTACTCACACAGACCACTCACTTCTCTCCACAGAGCAATTCTCTCACACACAGTAAGTGACACACAGTAAGTGACACACAGGACCAAGGAATATACTACTCTACCGAGAGCCACAGATAACTATAATTATGTACTACGTCCGAGAGCACAGGACACACAGATAATAAACACATTACTCTATGCCACTCACAGACAGACAATAGACATTTTTTTTTTTGTTAATTTGTTCCTTTTCAGGATCAGGCAAAGGAACTGAGTCCATACAGCACAAGTCATCATTTTTTTTTTCCTTCTTCAGTCTTTATTTAATCAAGGCCATAGGCCACGTCTTCATTTTATTATAATTTTTTTTTTCCTTCTTCAGTCTTTATTTAATCAAGGCCATAGGCCACGTCTTCATTTTATTATAATTATTTTTTCCTTCTTCAGTCTTTATTTAATCAAGGCCACGTTTTTAATCATTTTTATATGTATGTTGTCTCATCCGAGTGTATTTATTATAATATAGTCTTGTCCAAATAATATGTTGTCTCATCCGAGTAGGTATATTGAATAAATTCATCTACATCATATTTTACCAATAGTGGCTTTGATGTACGCAAAAAGGGCTATAAAGTTTGCTGAACATTTTAAAAGATCCTGAATCGAGCGCGGGATATTCAGGTCTTGATAATTTTCTTGTAACTTTTCCATTAGAATTATTCTTTGCAGATGAAATGAAGGACATTCAAAATAAATATGATTTAACGATTGAATATTTTGCATGGAGCAATAGGAGCAGAGCGGGCTAGGTTCGATATTCATTCTATGGAGGTGTTGGTTAAAACAGCCATGACCAATTCTTAAACGGCAAATAGTAGAGTAGTATTGTCGACACACAAATTTTCCACGAATAAACCATGGTTTGCCAATGTCAGAGTTTATTTCTTTGTACCATTGTCCTTTAAACTGAAGTGTTTCATGCCAATTTTGAGACCATATATTCTTGACTGTATTTTTTATATATTCATTGCAATCTGAACTGGGTAATTTAACAGGTTTGATCAGGGAATCTGGAGTATTTGTGATGATGCGGGCCAACTCGTCAACTTTTTCATTACCGGCAACCCCGATGTGTGACGGGGTCCAAAACAAAATAACCTCTTTGTTTTCTTGAGTCAGCTGATAGTATTTATTTCGTATTTTATGGATTATATAGTGAGTATTAGAATTATAAGAAGGGTTTAACAAGGCCATTAAGACACTCATGCTATCTGTTATAACTATCCATTTGTTATAGTCTTCTGAAGTTATGTATTCCAAAGCCATAAAAATAGCATTCGCTTCAGCAGTATAAACACTGGCACCTTTATTTAGTTTAAAACCATGTCCCAATCTCTTTGAAGAATCATATATAGCCATAGCGACACTGTTCTTATTTTTTGCTCCATCTGTATATAATTGTCTATATCCATTCCATTGAAATAGTTTCTCATAAACATCAAATTTACTGTTTAAATCTTTATAAATTTTTATTTTAATGTCTAAAAATTTGCTCTCATAGGGACCCTCATAACAAGGTAGAGCAAGACTACTATATACATTAAATACAGTTGTAAGTCTTGCTATTTCTGGTATGTTTCTACATAGAAAAGTATCAAGAGTAAGCTTAAGAAGCTTTGAAAACAAGTGATTATTTACAAACTTTGATAATTTCATAATAAATTTGTACTTTAATAGTTCAAAACGTATATGCAGAGGGGGTAAGTTACATTCAACTTCCATAGAGTTGATAGGTGATGTTTTGAATGCACCTAAAATCAACCTTAAATTCATGTTTTGGATTTTATCTAATTTTGTTACTAATTTGATATCTGAACAATAACAGAAAAAAGCATAGTCAAAATGACTTCTTACATATGATTTATATAGTGTTAAGAGAATCTTAGGATCAGCACCCCATTGAGTACCAACCAGACACCTCAGGATATTGGTGGCTCGCAATGCACGTTCCACCAAGCAATCAACATATTTTGCCCATTTAAATTTGCTATCAAAAATGACACCTAAGAATTTAACACATGTTTCTACATTTATAGCTTGATGGTTGTATTTTAAGTCAATAGCAGTTAAGTTAAGATTTCTTTTATGGAAACCGACAACTTTGCTTTTTGAAGTACTAACATCTAAATTTAGATAGGTAAAATAATGGAATAGTTTATGAAGAGCATGATTTAATTTACTAGTAGTTTCATTAATGTTATATCCACTACAATATAAAACTAGGTCATCTGCAAATTGTAAATTATAAACATCTGTACCTATAATTTCATTTAATTTCTGAACATATAGGATATATAAAAGTGGACTCAAAATACCACCCTGACAGACACCAGAGTGTGACAAGCGAGGGCCAAATAATTCATTATTTTTTTGCTTAACATATACTATACGACCATGTATAAAGTTATAAATCCATGCTACTATTTTTTCAGGTAATGCCAATGAGGTCAAGACTGAAGATAATAAACTATGATTTACATTATTAAAGGCACCAACAATGTCCAAAAATACACATATAACATGTTTATTTTTAGATAAGGCCATATTTATGTCTATGAAGAGATGACCTAAACTCTCGCGAGAGGAAAAGCCACGCCTGAAACCAAACTGATTAGACGGCAAAATGTGATTGCTTTCAATATAAAATTCCAAGCGTTGCTTTAAAAGTTGCTCAAATATTTTACCAACACATGAGGAGAGGACTATTGGACGATAGGAATTTGAATCATTTGGATCTTTGTCAGGTTTTAGAATAGGGACTAAACAGTCTGTTTTCCACTCTACTGGAATTATGGAAGAAAGCCAAAGGGAATTTATAATTTTTAGAAACATGTTAAGACTATTATAATCAAGTAAACGAAACATTTTATATGATAGGCAGTCTAGACCAAAAGCTGTGTCTTTGCGAGATCTCAAAGCAGCTTTCATTTCCTCAATTGTAAAAGGGTTAATGAGGTAATTATTGCAGGCATTTGTTGATTTATTAGTGTTATGATTAAATGAGTTTACAACAAAATCTGGTGTGTATTTTCTAAGAAAATCATTAACCCATAAACTGGCATCACTTTTATTATTAGAAGGATTTTTATAGCTTTTATTAAATTTTTTCATTTTCTGCCAAACTGTTGATATGGGTGTAAATCTATTTATTTCATTACAAAATTCAATCCAACTATTTAACCTCTCAGTCTTAATAATTAATTTTTTTTTTGCTTGCATTTTTTTGAATAACATATAATTCTCTAGAGATGGATTTCCTTTAAAAACAAGGTAAGCTTCTTTACTTTTTTGTACTGTGGCTGCACACCTTTCATTCCACCAGGGTACATTCCTATTTTTCTTATTATTCTTGCTGTTGGACTTGCCTTGAACTATGAAGGCAGGTATAGAACTATCTATTGCAGAGGAAATTAATTTACAAAAGGCATGGTAAGAAAATAGTGGATCTACAGAGTTAAATATATAATTTTTTATTATTGTATTTACTGTTTTTGTGTATTTATCCCAATCTACCATACGTAAATTGGGTCGAACACAAGTAACAGTATTAACAGAATTACTATTACTATCATTACAATCTCTGAAAATTACATTTATAAATGTAGGCAAATGATAACTACCAAGAGGGTCATCATGAACCCGCCACTCGCATTGTAATGCAAGTGATGGACTCACCATGGTCAAGTCAAGGGCATTGGGTCTCCATGCAGGAGTACCAACCGTAGTTGTATGACCACTATTGAGTAAGATTAAATTACAATCATCCATAGCCTCGAGAATGTCCCTTCCTCGAGGAGAAATGGAATGACATCCCCATGTGCTGTGATGAGCATTAAAGTCACCAGCAAATATTGCAGGTTTTGGTATGCTATTCAGAAGATCAATAAATTTTTTTTTAGAGAAAGCTGGGATAGAGTTTGGAGGACAGTAAACACTAACTATGGATATATTTTTCCTGTTGATTTTAATTTGAATAGCTATATTTTGCAAAGAATTATCAAAATGTGTACCTATTTTTTCATACTGAATGTAATTCCTTATTAGTATTGCAACGCCGTTATGATTGTTGCCACAATCATTGCGTTCAATTGAGTAGCCCTTAACATTAAACTTGTGATAAGATTTTAACCAAGTCTCACATATAATGGCAATGTGAATATTATTATCATAAAGAAACTGTGTAAATATATGTTGATTGCTCAGTAGACTCTGAGCATTCCACTGAATTATATTTAATTGATTTATATTGAATGTGCTGATTTATGTTGAATGTCTGCAGGTGAATCTAGCTTTTTGCTGAAATTTTCAGTTAGAATATCCATAAGATTTTGAGAGCTAATTGGAGTATTTTCTGATTTATTCAAAGTTATAAGCTTTACAATAGATTCTAAGAGCAAATTTAAAGTAATTTCATCATTTTTCAAAATTGATAATATGTTCAATTTCTTAGGTTTAGGACCTAAGGTAGGAAAATGTTCCTTATTTGTAATGTCAGCAAAGGACGCTGGTTTAGTCTTATTCCGGTTTTCTACAATTTTTTTTTGTTTTATTGGACATTGAGACGATATACTTATATGATTTCCTTCACAGTGTATACATTTGGCTTGCTGCGATGGTATAGTACAATTTTTAAAATTGTGATTTTCTGTGCAAATGGAGCATCTCTCTGCATTCTTACAGAATTTGGACATATGTCCATATCGTAAACATCTAAAACATTGTTTAACAGGCGGTATGTATGGTAGGATGTTATGTCGCCATCCTTCCAAGTCTACATAATCAGGTAATGTTGCAGTTGCAAATGTAATGGAAACAGTTTTTGTGGGTTGTTGTACAACACCCTCTTCAGAAATGGCTCTTCGAAGAAAACGTCTCACACATATAATTTTTTTGTTACTAGCTATGACTGTAAATATTTTCTTGTTAGTCAAGTTGACTGGAACGTTGGTAATGACCCCAGTGACTTCCGTAGAGCCAGCCGGTATAGTGGCCCTAAGTTGATAGTCTTTTAAAAATGTTTGATTGCACAGGAAAGCATTGGCGAGTCCGGGTTTTTCGAAATATACTCCTATTTTAAACTTACTGTATGAACGAAGATATTTAACTCCTTTGTTAAATCGTTTTAGGCATGACGACAATGATAACATGTCCCTTGATCCTATTGGTACATTTGTATCGTTTGACTCTACAAACACTACAAACTCTGTAGCAGCCGAGTCTTCAGGATATCGTCTCGAATAATCCGTAACTAAATATGGTTTATACATGTCTTTTATTTCAACTTCCTCCTCCGAAACAGAACCAGTTTCACTTCCTGTATCTCCATTTTCGTCACCCTCCTTTTTTCGCCTTTTTCTCCCGCTCTTTTTCCCCATTTTTAATTTATTATATTAAACCCCTACTCTTTACTTAGTTGAGTCTCGTCACGCACTTGAATAAATTATTTTAATTAGTTTTACAAAAATTAAATTAAAAAATCCGCCCTTTTGCTTCAAGCGTTCCCGCGCTTTTTTTTCCAGACAATAGACATAAAAAAGTACTCTTTGCCACAGACTACTCCACATAGATTAGAAGAGCATAGATAATATACTAAATACTGGGATTAGTTGATCTGAGGGGATTAGAGTAGGGTAGGACTTTTAATTGCTCTGTGCATAGAGTAAGTAGCAATCACTATGTTCTTTAATAAGAGACGGGACTGCCATACATTAAAATGAAATCGAAGAAATTAGGGCCGAAAGATACTGCCAACCTAACAACATTAAGGAGGGAAAATAGAAAATCAGTACTACCAACTACAAAAGTCAAAACATACGGCTAGTGCTGTCCTTCCTACAGAAATATTTTTGTCGATATCGATAAAAATATGCTAAAACCTGGAACAGCATCTACCTACTTTTAAAATTTCGGTTTTGTTGATTAGTATAATCGAAGAAGTTGAAATGTATGGTATGGTAATTTTGATTTTGATTTTTTTATAGGATTTGAATAAACTACGTAGTAGACCAAGGGTCTGGGAGGAATTATTAAATTTCAACTTCTTTGATCTTTCATTTCAATAAAACTTCACATGTTTTTCTATAATTTATTTGTGTTTAACCTAAAAAAAACAACACATATACAAATACAATTCACCGACCTCTTAAAAACAATACACCTATCAATATTACAGTGAAATAGGTTATTAAATTGAAATTTAATAAAATATAATGACCTTATCTAAGACCCATCTTAGGTAATTATTTCAGCACTGCTTCTCGAAGTGAATTTAGGCAATGATAGAAAAACTTATAAAATTGCGTACCTGTAAAATAATGAGTATTAGGCGTATTTTGGTAAGTAATAACTAGTAGGAAGTATAAATGAATTTTTTATTGTATTAAGAGGTGTGCAAAAACGACACAAACATAGCTGGATTTGAACGATTGTTTAAAAATCACCAAATTGCACGTCAATCTGGAAAGAGTAGCCGTTTATTAAGTCAGCATGCAAGCCCTGCATAACGGACTATCTGTAATACCAATGTTATATAAGTGTTTGTTAAAAGGACCATGACCAGTGATGGCTTAAGTCACCGATCTAAGTTGGGTTCTTTTTAGTTTTAAGATCTTTTGTGAGAGTCTTGTATTTATGGTTGGTAGAGCTGCCCTGGTTTGTCTACATTCCATAAGATTGTTCCATTCGAGATTGTGCATGCAATTTGTTCTCTGCTTGAGTCGTGAGGCAAACCAGCCTCTAGGCAGGGGCACTAGGGGCTCGGGGCCAATTGCAGACATACTTGCACCGGCTCTCGCTAGCTCATCCGCCGCGTCATTTCCACAGGAGTTAGTATGACCTTTGATCTATTGTATGGTTAAGGTGTTACCGTGTTATTATAGTTACATACCTTGTTTAGTGCTGTATGACACTCAAGTATGAGACCTGATTTAAACTTATTGCTTACCAGTGCTTGTATGACAGATTTACTGTTCGGCAGTATGCGAATAGACTGGTTGTTTACTTTCCTCTTAGTTATCGCTAGGGCCGCTAGGCAGATTGCCTGGAAAGAGTAAAGATAAAAGTAAATTTGCTGCAGCAAAAAGCAATGGCTCAATTTATTTGGTGCGGGTTATAATGGGTTTATTTTGTGGAATGTGAAAAAAATATGTTTGAGTCGGAATATCGATATCGATAAACTGTAGGTACAATATGCAAAGTACATCACTATTTTTCAGCAATATGCTGTTCGTTTAATATGAAATTTATAAAGAATAATTACTTAATTAAATTAATATGAATGGCTAATAACTTACCGATCCTCATTTATTGGGAATATGGTCATAAATAGTCGCTTGATACCGTCTACGCGGCCGCCTTTTGTACCACATATTGTACACTTTTTATGTTTCCATTCTTAATTATTGAATACAATTATTGTAAAACAATACATATACTTATTTACTATAACTTACTATATTATATTTACAATTAATATATTACAAGCACGATTTAAGCATCACATTATATATTTATTTATTAATATTTCAAAACTAAAATAAGACAAAACAAATTTGCCGCCATTTGCAACTTTGACAGGGATAGACAGAGATAGCACCATGGAGTGAAAAAGATGACGATACGACGCCATTAATGTTGGCTCAATTTTCATAGAACCAATTTTTTGTTCGAAGTTGCGCCAGCCTGGCTCTGTGGAGTAGGACAGAAACGAAACAAAAAGTCGTATGGATGCCGTAGAATATAAATTAAATAAAAGAGTGATTGCAGAGTATTATTAATTTTATTGTACATTGCCATTAAAGTAAATTATCACTGAAATAAAAAAAAATTAATAATTTGTTTCCAATCACTTTCTTATTTATGATTCCTCGGCATCATATAACCACAGATCAAAACTATCCAGTAAAAACTAAAAAGTTAGAATAGATAGCAGCAAGATATATACTAAACTTTGATATTCATTAGATTTTTTTTTTTTTTTTTTTTTATTGGATGGCAATTGTACTAAGATAAGTACATTTCTGCCAGTGTCACGTCGTTATTCAGTTACATTTATCTGTCGAAATTTAGTATCGAAACTTTCAGGAATCTGAAATAAATAATACAATACTACTTCTATATTTACAACTAAATTAATTAAAACTATTTACATACACAAAAAAAAATTATTCAACATTAAAATAATATTTAAATTAAATAATTCATGACTAAATACAACTTAAGATAGGAACAATGAAATTGATACATAACTGAAACTAACAAATTATTTAATAAGAATGATAATAAATAAACATAAAGCTTTATTTCAAATATAGATAGACTTATATTTTTATGTTATTATCCGATAAAAATTTAGATATGCATGATATTATGAAAATATTAGAATTCATCATAATATGTAGAAGACTCACTATGTTGATGGGAAACTGAATATTGTTACTTAATAAAGATTTCATAAAATTATCCCGATTATATAATTCACATGAAAAAAAAAGATGGTTAGCATCTCCAATATCCAGCCCACATTCACAAATTGATGAATCTTTGATGTGAATTTTATTGAGATGAACAGGAAGACAGGTATGACCCAAGCGTAATCTACTAATTGAAGATGTTATACTTCTAGAATAATGAATTTTAAAAAACCAGGGTTTAGCAGGAACTTGCTCAACAATCTTTCTATAAAATGTACCCTTAGTCTTAGAAGAAATTCTCCATGATTTATTCCAATTTTCAAACAGAGATAATCTAGGTAAATTAATAAGATCATGACAAAAATTTTGAAAAGGAAAAACATCTCCACATGATACTGCCTCTTTGGCTAATTTATCAGCCTTTTCATTTCCATAAATATTAGCATGACCAGGAATCCAAACAATAATTACATTTAAATTTTTATCAATACAATTTTGTAAAGCCGACTTAATATTATATAATATGATATTATGATCTTTTGAATAAAACGGGGATTTACATACTGATTGAATAGAACTTAGTGAATCTGAGAAAATTACTGTAGATTTTAATTTAAATAATAAAATATATTTAATAGCTTCAAGGATACCCAAACATTCTCCTGTATATACTGTTGTTTCTGGAGGATATTTGATTTTTTGGACAATATTCCAATTCTTATGGAAAATTCCAATACCAACACAACCTTTTTCAGTAAGTTTTGAGGCGTCTGTGAAAATATAATGATAGTTGGGCCAATTTGAATCAATAATTGAACAAAATTCTTTATTAGCTTCTAAAGTAGATTTTGTTATTCCTATATTACAAATTACACTTGGAACAAAAATGCATGTATCAAAAGAATGTGTGTATAAAGGGAGATTATTTAATCTAACTATAGGATATTTAATATTTTTAAAATATTGATAACTTTTAACCAAGGAAGGAATCGTTTTATTTGTCCAATAACTATTTGAACCACAATATCTTGTTAATAGTGAAAGTTTAGGAAAAATAGCATGCTTCTTAAATATGGCAATACGAAATAGAAATCTGTCAGATAAATATTGCCTGCGTAAAGCAAGGGGAGGGTCGACAGATTCTAGTTGTAGAGCATTAACTGGGCTGCTATTCATTAGATTAGATGGACAAATATTTTTAATGTTGCCACTGTGGAGCATAGTGTTGTTATGACTCATTCATAAGATTAATGAATGAGTCACTTAGTGATTGATTAAACCGTTCGCGTTGTGATATGAATTCTCGATAGTATAATTTTTATTATTACAAGCTTTTATTTAACTTGCAATGTATGTGTAGTGTATGGCAATACCTACATACACTGTCTCAGGCACACAGTAGTGGTGGGGCGGACATTACGTGAGCAGACAGGCGTAAGCCGCGGGCGAGCGTAGACCCCTAGTGGATATGTGCTACTGTGTGTTGGTGAGCCAGTGACAAGATAGATGACAAACAAAGGGTATTACATTTGGCGACGGGAAAAAAGGTAAGATTAATTAAATAAATTAAAGTGATAATTATCTACGGGAACCCATTGTGAAGTAAAATAAAAATGGAGGTAGTTTCACATAAATAATATTGAATATAATATCGAATACAAAATAACAATATTTTGTCCACGCCTACCTTGCTAAAATAATCACACTTTGTAATATTTTGTTCAATTTATTATTTTGTCAACAGAATGGCAATATGAAAAAAAAATTAAGCTTTGTACATAAATTCTATATCTCACATTCCGTTAAGTAGATAGATTTGTTTATCATAATTATTTCTATGATTAGACCCGTAATAGTTTTGATGCGATGTTATTGGTAATATCTAGTATATTAATTGTACCTATGACTTCGTGTCCGTGAAAGACTTTAATAGTTTTTTATTAAGTAGGATATCGTAATGGGTTGTATTGGAAATTAAGACAAGGCATCAAGGCGACCTACGAGTAGTTATCATTTTATTATACAATTTGGGTACCTGCCTACTGAAGTAAAATATTTCCGAAAATAGAACCATCCATGAACACATGTACTTTATGTAGCAAGAGTAACCCACGCTCGCTATCAAAGTGAGGTCATACAGTCACACTGTGAGATCTGTTCTTCGGACCCACAATATGACGCCATACAATAAAGTTGCTTCGAGTTTCATAGGGGATACCGCACGCGTAATCTAAACAAGAGCCCAATTCCTTGATTTTTACGGTAGATGGGCTCAATTCATTGACTTCAGTAAAATTATACAAAAATGTTAATTGAACAATTCGGCTCATGATTTTACAAATGTAAGAATAGTTGTTAATTAACACTCAGGTGCATTTCGGCAGTCCCTTTATGTTTAGGCGACGCCTACAGCCTAAAGAACCTCCACTAAACTGGAAAAATATGGTATTTTAAAAATACCTCCATTAAATTGGAAATTATTGGGTATAATACAAATACCTGGAAACGTTTGGTACGCGATACCTCCACTAAACTGGGAATAATCTGGTATTTCAAAATACCTCCAATATTGGGTATAATACAAATACCTGGAAACGTTTGGTACGCGATACCTCCACTAAACTGGGAATAATCTGGTATTTCAAAATACCTCCATTAAATTGGAAATTACTGGGTTAAGCTACCACCATTAAATTGGAAACAGCTGCTACAATAGTTATACATTCCATTTCAGGTCACCACAATCACACTCGAAATGTCAAATACATTGCCGGGTTTGGAGAGATTTGATCTGGAAGGTGACAGTGCTTCTGTCGGCCTCAGGTGGGAGAAATGGAAAAGATCCTTAAACATATACCTCGAGACCGCCGATATTGTATCACCATTGAAGAAGAGAGCAAACTTGTTACACTTTGGGGGCTCTGGGCTTCAAGATATCTATTACAATTTACCTGGAGCAAATGTCGAGTCAGTCGATGGAGTAGACGTGTTCAATACGGCTATAAAAAAGTTGGACGATTACTTTGTGCCCCAACAGAGTAGAGTATATGAGCGACATGTCTTTAGACTTTTGAAACAAGAAGATAACGAAAAGTAAGTTGTAAGACTGAGAAATCAAGCTGAAAAATGCAAATTTATAATACCGGATGAACATCTAATCGATCAAATCACAGAAAAATGCACGTCCCTAGAATTGCGTAAGAAAATTTTGACTATAGGAGACGAAATCACACTGGGTAGAATCGTAACGGAAGCTAACACACTCGAAGTTGTTCGTCACCAACTAGAAGATTACGGAGACAAATTAAAAAATCAAGAAGTGAATAAAATAACAAGTACACGAAAACACACACCTGACAGAGGAGACACAATACAATATAAAAATAGAGAACATAAGACAAAAAGTTGTGAAAGGTGTGGTAGCAACCAACATTTCTCATTTGATACAAGCTGCCCCGCGAAAAATCGGAAATGCCATGCCTGTAAGAAGATTGGACATTTTCGCCAATATTGTAAAAGCCAGTTTACACAGAAGAGAAAGATCGAGAACACTAGAACAGTTGAAGGCCACAAACGAATGAAGAAGGATACAGGAAGAGAAATAAACCGCGTAAATGGCGAAGAAATTGATTACGTTTTCAATATTGGCGGAGATGCTAGCATCGAATGTGTTATAGGTGGTGTGAAAACCCACATGCTGGTAGACTCTGGATGTAAGTTAAATTTACTGACTGAGCAAACATGGGAAAAAATGCAGAGGGAGAAGATTAAAGTGTACAATCAAATAAAGAAGCCGGACAAAACCCTATATGCATATGGCAGTAGTATACCATTGGTTGTCATGGGTTCATTTGAAGCTACTATTGAAGTTAACAGCAGTCATAAACATTCTATCTTCTATGTAATCGCACGGGGAACAAGAAACTTATTAGGGAGGGACACAGCTATGCATTTAGGTGTTCTGAAAATAGGCATAGGAATTAATCAGATAGAGCATAACCCTTTTCCTAAATTTAAAAATATTCTTGTTGAGATACCAATCGATGAATCGATGAAGGCTGTATCTCAACCTTACCGGCGAATTCCAATTCCATTAGAACACAAGGTTGAAGAGAAACTAAGAGAACTGTTAGACTGTGACATAATCGAAGAAGTACAGAAGCCATGTAAGTGGGTGTCGCCGATAGTTCCAATATTGAAGGAGAACGGAGATCTAAGACTTTGTGTAGACATGAGACGAGCAAATTCTGCTATTATGAGAGAAAACCATCCCTTACCAACGATGGATCAGTTGCTTCCTAAAATAAAAAAAGCTAAGTACTTCAGTAAACTTGACATTAAAAATGCTTTCCACCAGGTAGAACTGCATCCAGACTGTAGACAGATAACAACATTCATAACATCTAAAGGGTTATTCCAATATAAGCGTCTGATGTTTGGCATCACATGTGCACCCGAACTGTTCCAGAAAATTGTCGAGAAGATGATTAGACAGTGTGAAGGGGTCGTCAATTTTATTGACGACATTCTTGTTTTTGGGGAAACTGAAGAGGAACATGACAAAAGACTACAGGAGGTATTAAAAGTATTTAAGGAAAACAATGTGCTTTTGAACAAGGATAAATGTATATACAAGGTTAAAGAAATAAAATTCTTGGGTCACATATTGACACCAGACGGCATTAAGCCATTGAATAAATATATAGACAGCATAACGAAATTTAGGGCGCCAGCAACGTTGGAAGAACTACAAAGTTTCCTAGGCCTAGTAAACTACATAAATAAATGGATTCCTAATTTAGCTACGATCACAGAGCCGCTAAAAGAAATATTGAGGAAAAAGTTAGGAAAAAACACAAGTTTAGAACAATTTTGGTTAAAGCAACAAAATGAAGCATTTACTCATTTGAAGCAAGCACTTACAAAAATACAGTCATTAGGATATTACGACGTTAAGGATAGAACGCAAGTGGTCGCAGACGCAAGCCCGGTTGGACTTGGTGCCGTTCTGGTACAAATAGATTCTAGGGGACCCAGAATCATTGCGTATGGGAATAGAACATTAACAGAATGTGAACGAAGATACAGTCAAACTGAAAAAGAGGCACTGGCTCTGGTTTGGGCTGTTGAACATTTTGATATATATTTGTTCGGTAAGGAATTTGATCTCATAACAGACCACAAACCTTTGGAGATATTATTCGGTCAAAAATCAAAACCATGTGCAAGAATTGAAAGATGGGTTCTCAGGATTCAGTCATATAACTACAAAATAGTGTTTAAACCTGGAAAAATGAACATCGCCGATTCTTTGTCACGGTTGTGCAAATATCCGGAGAGTACACACATTAAAAGTGACATATATGTACTACAGATAGTAGAAAATTCAAGACCCCTAGCCATTCCAATGAGAGAAATTATTAGGTTTTCTGAAAGTGACAAGGAAATCTGTGCAGTAAAAAAGGGGCTCCATGATAATGTGTGGGATGAATCTATTAAAGCATACAAAATATTTAGCACTGAACTTTGCTTTTATGAAAATATACTTCTCCGTGGGACAAGAATAGTTATACCACAAAGTATTAGGAAGCGTGTATTGGATGCGGCACATGAAGGTCATCCAGGGATCGTGGCCATGAAAGCGCGTTTGAGATCTAAAGTTTGGTGGCCACGAATCGATAAAGATGCCGAAAGTTTAGTAAAATCTTGTAAAGGTTGCACATTAGTTGGTCTACCAAATCCCCCAGTGCCGATGAAAAGGCGCGAACTCCCCGAAGCACCATGGATAGACGTTGCTGTAGATTTGCTAGGGCCACTGCCGAGTAATGACTACCTCTTTGTTATAGTGGATTATTACAGCCGCTATAAGGAAGTAAAATTTATAAAAACTATTACCAGTACGCAAATAATTGGGCTACTCAAAGAAATATTCTCCCGGCTTGGTTATCCAATTTCAATCACCGCCGATAATGGTAAACAATTTGTGAGCGAAGAGTTTAAATCATTTTGCCAAGAAGGTAACATAACTCTATTCAACACCGTTCCATACTGGCCACAACAAAATGGCGAAGTGGAGAGGCAGAACCGGGATATTTTAAAACGCTTAAAAATCAGTCACTTAGAAAGAAAAGACCTAAAAGAAAGTCTCCATGACTACATGATGATGTACAATAGCACTCCCCATGCAACTACCGGTAAAACACCTTCGGAACTTTTCTTTGGACGACAAAATAGGGACAAAATTCCGTCCCTAGTCGACACAAGGTACAAAAAAGACGATAGTGAGGTCAGAGACAGAGACATAGAACAAAAAGAGAAAGGGAAGGAATATGGGGATAAAAAGAGGAAGGCAGTTCCATCCAATATAGCAGAAGGAGATAAGGTATACATGAAAGCTATGGACAGGAACAAGCTTACAGCAAATTTCAATCCGACACCTTACACCGTGAAATGTTCACATGGTGGAGATGTTACATTAAGGAACGACGAAACTGGACAGACATACAGGAGGAATGTTGTACATTTAAAGAAGGTAGAAGGAATATGGAAATCGATGCCACAAAACAAGGTATCGGTACAGGATACAGAAGAAACACAAGATAATACGGATGTTAATGAAAAGGAGTAAATTTAAAAATAAGTTTATTGATTAGTTGTTTGTTGATATGATTGTGAAAGGAAATAAAATTGCGTTGTTGTAAATGAATGTCAATTTATTTAATCTAAACAAAATTAATAATAAGGAAGGGATGTAGTGTATGGCAATACCTACATACACTGTCTCAGGCACACAGTAGTGGTGGGGCGGACATTACGTGAGCAGACAGGCGTAAGCCGCGGGCGAGCGTAGACCCCTAGTGGATATGTGCTACTGTGTGTTGGTGAGCCAGTGACAAGATAGATGACAAACAAAGGGTATTACAGTATGTATGCAATATGTAAGTATGTATTTTGTAACTATGTACCTATGTATGTTCCCGATGTTCAATTGAACTGAAATTTTAAATACGTATGTAAGTCGGATGACAATGCAATATTATGCTGTCATTGAGCTGATCTGATGATGGTGCTGGAAGGTGGCCACAGGAACTCTGTAATAAAACAATACAATCCCATCGACTTTGGGCTTATTTAATATGTCTTGACAAGTACTCTGATTGTAGATGCTGCAAAGGTTCTAATGATGGAGCTGAAAGGTGGCCACAGGGACTCCTAAACTAAAACTGTTAAATTTCAGTTCAATTGAATGTCGGGAAGTGGGTCAAAATTCACTTGCAAGATTTGACCCAAACATACATACATACGTTGCATGTTAAATAAAAGCTTGAAAAAACAATTAAATGAACAACGCAAATTCACAGTTATTATAAGAATTTGTTATAAAAAAGTTTGACTCACTCGATTATTTGTCGTTCACTTAGGAACAACACTATTTTTATATTACCATAAAGTGGCAACCCACCAAATGTCATTTTAGTCCATCTAAATAAAAATCAGACTAGATCAGAATAGATTAGATAGCCAAAAGCGCGCTAAATTTTATATGTTATGTTGGTATTCCTGTTGCTTGACGGATTGTTTGTGTTATGTTGGTATTTCTGTTGTTTGACGTGACTTGATCCTCTGCTGTCTGCAAAGAGCAGTGTTGCCAGAATGTTACTTTTGTAACATTTTACGTTACTTTGACCTTCTCACGTTACCTCCATGTTACACGATATCAAATGTTACTTTTACGTTACTTTTAGGACTTAATTAAAAAATATTCAAATATTTTCCAGCAAACAAAAAATAAACTGTGGTTTTACACGAACTTCGATAAGAAGACAAAACAAAGTGTGATATAAATAAACTATGATTTGTGATTCAAAAAATTATTAATTTTAAAGCTCAGATTGACCTGAGTTTTAAAGGTTGTAATATACATAGTTTATTTAGGTAGTATGGTTACAAGAAGTGGAAAGATAGACAAGGAAATTGAAAGGAGAGTGAAAGCGGGAAGCAATGTATTTGGTGGACTAAACAATGTAGGTATGCAGAAATACACAACTTACAACTAAAAGTTAAATGAACATACATAATGCTGTTTTAGTTCCATCACTTACCTATGGAAGCGAGACTTGGGTATGGAATAAGAGGCATGAAAGTAAAATAAATGCAGTGGAAATGCGGTCTTTACGTAGAATGTGTGATATAAAGCGTATTGACGGCATCCGGAACTATGTCATTAGAGAAGAATGCGGTGTAAAAGATGATGTTGTGACTAAAATGAAGAAAAGTAGTTTATGCTGGTTTGGACACGTTGAAAGAATGAAGGATGAAAGATTGACTAAAAAGGTTTATATGGCTGAAGTGAAAGGAAATGCTGGCAGAGGATGACCTAGATGTACTTTTATTGAACATATAAAAAATATGTTGATCGATGGAAATATCCAAAGTACACACAATCGCCCAGCATGTATGAAAGGTATGATGAATATAAAAGAAGCAAAAGAGATATTATGTCAAGATCGAAACAAATGGCATTCGATTGTCTCTGCCTACCCCTCTTGGGATGAAAGGCGTGATGATAGATAGATAGATAATATACATATAACAGATTTACAGCAAATAGGTTCAACAGTTAATTATTATTCGATCAATGAAGCCTAACCAATTAAACCAATGGAAAAGTAGCCTTTTTTATTTTTTCGTGTAATAAAGTGCCATATTACAGTATTAGAGCAAAGATATTAGAGTCGTTTTCTACCGAAAATAAGATAATGTTACTTTTGTCGTGAAAATGTTACTTTTTGAGCTGTCTCATGTTACTTTTGACCGTCGGCCACTGGCAACACTGGCAGCAAAGAGTACCTTTTTATATAGCTGCTGCCTGTGGCTGCTGTGTGGGTCTGTGTTTAATAGAGCTGGGTCGTTTCGTATTTTACGTGAAACGGAACGTAACCCGTTTTATAAATCGACAAACTGCTTCGAAAAGCAGTGCTAAAAGAAACGGTTTTTTATTCCTAATGCATAAATCGTACATACTATATTTAATCATTCAAAAAACCCGTTGATTGATACAGCGTTATGGTTCATTTTAAAAGAACAGCAAACCAGTTTCTTTTTCAAAACCGCCTCGGAAATATTTTTGGTAGAATTTTTATGGTTAGCATACATAGGACCCCCCCCCGCTACATCATTTATTTTGACCAGAATGAGGAAACTTGGAACAATAAATTATTTTAGCTATTTATTGTTTGCATAGAAACTACTGTCATCAAAAAGAATGCATGGCCCGAGAATGTCCAACACTAGAACTGCTGGGTCGGCCATTATGCTGTTGGACACACTCGGGCCGTGCATTCCTTCCCTGGCTGGCCCTGTATGGATTCGTCGGTTTGGCCTTTGAGTCGAAACGAAAGATGTCGCGGTTCTAAATATTATAACACGGAACCCCAAAGTATGTGTTATGCGTGCATGTACCTATCTAATCTATACTAATATTATAAAGAGGTACAGTATATAAGATTTGATGTAGGGGTAATCTCTGAAACTACAGAATCGATTTAAAAAAATATTTGGTTGTACCGTACAACACCAGAAGAAAATCAGTTTAAAAAAAACATGTTTCGGCGAATCAACTATACGTACTGTCATAGAGTACTAAGCCTATGGAGGGGCCATAGACGGGCTCCCCCTTTCGCCAATTTTTCCCCCTTTGACCAGTTAAACTCCAGGTAATAAGTTACCTTAGATTTCGTTGGTATCGATTTGTGTCGTGAGACAGAGCTCTAGGAAAATAGTTAATTGTGATGTTTTAAACGGGAAAGGCGATCTAGGGCGTCAAACTTAGTGTTTCCAATCATTAATTATAATTGTTATGTTTGTATTTTAACATAATCATCATATAACATAAAATCCGTTGCGACAATAAAACGACAGAAAAATACAGTGGTACAGGGGCTACTACTAGGCGTTTACCTCCCCCCCCGCCAAAAGTGGCAGAAAAAATTGTTCGGTGATTTACACGCTTCACGTCTCCTTTGGTAAATACTCAAAGCGTACAGCTGTACGTATAGTTGATTCGCCGAAACTGTTTTTTTTTTAAACTGATTTTTCTTCTGGCATTAAAGCGTTCGCTCGTTACATGGCAAAAATCTGTTTCTTGAAACGGTTAGCTCTAGTGTTTAGTGTTAGTGTTTTTGTTCACTTTTTGTTCCAGAAATTTCAAAATTCAGTGATTTATTAAAAAAAATTGTATTGTATCTAAAATAAATAAGAAATGGGTCCTCCCCCTGTTGTGACTGGTATTTCTCCTAAAGAAGGTCCGCCAGGAACGCGGGTCACAATACGAGGAGAATTTTTGGGGACAAGTGCCACTGATCTTATAGGTCGGTAGGATTCTAATTAATTGGGAAGGACTTTCCAATTATCAAGTTGAAAAAAAATCTCGAAAAACCACTATCTTATATAGAGATATATCGCAAATAGTGTTAATACTCCTTCAGTTACAGATACCTATAAATTAACCTCAAAACCAGAAATATCATGTATATTTTAGGTAGAGACCTTGCTTCGCTCGGCTCTTAAATGTTATATATTTATAACTCTTAAAAAACTTTTTTTCATACAAAAATATATTATATTTTTATTTAAGTAGGTAGGTATGTCTCGAGAAACTAAAAACCATTTGGAAGGTTTAGGCCCTTGATCTCCCGACATTCACCTTTTGCCCAAATTCATTAATAATATCAGTAGTTAGTAAAGCCAATAATTCAGCCACTTTTCTAGTTGGCAAATAGTCTGTCATTTTAGAGCTGATTAGTCATTACTCAGTTAGTTGGTCAAATGAATAGTCAGTAACGTAAAAGTAACCTATATGCCTGCATTAAAATTTTAAAATAATTTTGTAGGTTTGAAAATCTGTGGTTGTGATTGCCTCTTATCTGCTGAATGGAAAAGTAAGAATAAAATAGTGGCCCGTTCTGGACCATGTAAGGGTCGTGGTGACATTATTGTTACTACTCGTTTTGGAGAAGAAGGCACATCTACTGTGCAGTTTAGAGGTAAATTTTATGTTTATTTATACAGTAAAACACATTCTGCCTTTTGTTTATAATGAGTGAAATAAGATGGAGGGAGACAAAAATATTATAACTATGAAGTAAGGTAGGTACCAATGGGTTTTTATAATTAGTAAATGAATACTTCGCACCATTAGTTCAACTGATCTACAACAGATGGCGTCTTTTACAAAATAAACTAAAACTACTAAAAATAGTCTAATTTTAAAATAAACATTTAATTTGGATTTGTTTGTTTATTTTTCGTCATTAGAGGGAAAGATAATCTTCAAAATGGTGTATCAAACATTAACTTTGATACAGTATTAAGGGATATATTTGATACTGATAAATATACATCCTTGAGAAATAATATATAGAGATACATAATCTGACAAACCACACTTCAAGGATTTTCCATCTAAATATACCTCAACAGAGCTGGCCACTCATTAGGTATAGCCTCACAAATACCATAAAGGAAGCTAAATGACTGCTGGGTACCCTGGGGCCGCTAACAAGACTTTGGGAGCCGTAAGACAACCCATGAAAGAATAAAGTGTTTATGCATGAATATATTTTCTTGCTTATTTTCTTAGGATACCATGAGTCAGTGGGTCCTGTTAAGGAGAGTGCAGTTTGGGTTGAAGAAGTGGCACCACCAGCACTTCCATGGGGCCGTCGTCCTATGTCACCTGCTGCTTACACCCCTCCAGACCCTCTGGGGTTATCTACTGAGGGTGATGAACTCAAGTTTCCTGAAGAAGAATTGCATGAGCTTTTCCCTGAAGGGTAATATGATTATTTTTAGCTCAATAGCTGTATGGATTTGAATGATTTTTTATTAGAAACAAGTTAATTTTAAAACTGTTTATATAGATCAGGCAACCTGTCAGATGAAAACTTTGAGCCATTATGGTATCTATTGGAGCATCATAGTAACACATCTTATGAAGATCTTATGGCTGGAGCAGCATTTTTGGAAAGAAAGGTAGAATTTTATACTTATTGGATTATTGGCCTTATTTACCAACATATTTCACAACTTACAAGATCATTGCTCAAAGGCCTTTTATTTCAGCCATTTTAGAAGGCACTCAAACCTTTTTAAGGCATACTAGCTTTCCACCCCCCAGCTTCGCCCGTGGGAATTTTAATAAAAAGTAACACCTGTATTTTTGTAACCTTATTTTTACAAAGAATAAAATATTATTTTACATTTTTTTTCAAAATGGCTCCATCAGGGTTTTGATGATTCCGCCAATGTCAAGTATTATAGACGTCACAGTAACAATAAGCCGATTAATCGGTAGGTAGAATGCTCCCGCCGGCCGTGATATGTCCTATTAATCACTGACTAATCACAACCATCAGCACGGGCGGGATTAAACTGGATTCCCCAACACGTCGAAAATATGGACAAGCGCATGTGCGAGTCACTTGACAGTAGGTAACCGCGGTTTGCCGCTAATTTGTCGATAAAGAAATTGGTCAATTATTTAAAATACCTATTGCATGGGAATAGATAAAGTAGTATATGAACTTGGAATTAAAACACTTGTGGATACTTTGCCTCATTTTTTAAAATTCCACTTGTGTTTTAATGGACAACATTTCATTTTTTTAATCACCCATTTTTGTTACTTTAATTAAAAATATATTAAAAAATAAGTTTCACGTATTTTTATATTTTATTTTTGGTTGAGTTTTTATATTTTTAATTTAATTATGAATTTTTATAAATTCTGAGGACTTATAAACTAAAAACCTTAGCTAGGACTAAAATTAAGAAATATAAACTGTCACCCAAAGAAAGTGACATATAGTGTCAGTCAAGCCACAGAGTATACGTTATAGAAATGCAAAGAGTATAATATACCGTGTTCCAAATAGGTGTTGCAGTAGCCGGAACTGAAATCGCCTAAAACATTATTCATAATGTATATAATAATACCAGCTTTTGTCTGCAGTTTCACTCGTAAATATATTTCCTGTAATAGCCCATTCGAAAATAGCAAAACTTCCAAAAAATATTATATAAAAGAAGTATTTTTATAATTATATTTAAAGAATATTTATTAATTTAGCTTCAAATGGAATAAAAATGGGTAAAATTAATAGAAGGCAACACCTGAGTTCAATAACTAACAACTCTGCCAACAGACATTAGTATTTTTAAATTAGAGGGTTAGCACAGATTAGGGCACCTATTAATCCTTAATTTTCAATATTTCAGTATTTTTAAAATAACTCGAAAATTAAAGGATATAAAAAATAAAAAAATGAAAAACAAGCTTTCTAGCATGTAATCTCCAAACGGTTTTCGAATTTTGGTACCTTACGAAAAATGAAATGTTGTCCATTGCCCCTATTATGATCCCGTATCATAAACTAACTCTTCATCTTTATTATTAGTATAGATAACTAGACTATTATAATAATATTATATTATTACTAGATGACCCGTGCGAACACTTCGCACCTTTAGTTCAACTGATCTCCAACAGACGGCGTAATTTTAAAAGAAACATTTAATTTTGATTTGTTTGTTTATTTTTTGTATATAAAAATAATCATCAAAATGGCTTTTCAAACATTAACTTTGATACAGTTTAAGGGAGAAATAATATATAGATAGTGATTATTAAGAAATATTAATATAAACTAAATTCCAGGTGGAAGGTCAAAAAGAAGGTCAGCTTAGTTTCCTTAAAGAAAACACTGGGACTGTGATGGACCAATTAGACAGACTTGTGCTAATTAAAAATATGTTTGAGGAGGACGAGAGAAAATCTGGTAAAGATAACTTACTGGGCTTGCAATCTGATATTGAAGGTATTATTATATTTATTATAGACATTTATTTTTATAGGATTGTAAACATTTTATTTACTTTTAATTAATTTTATTCTCTTATACTCACCCAAAGAAAAATGAGAGGAAATACTTACATGAAATTTCAAAATTTATTTATTTACAAACATTGTAAAAAGGTAAAGTATAAAATACCTATACCTATCTATAATATATTATTTAATGTCCTCACTCTAGGCATAGCCTGTCATGTGAGGACCTTCGGCATGAAGGCAGTACATTATGTTATAACTTACATTCTTCTATAAATTTTGTATTTTTTTTTCTTTATTCACGGGTTGCTTTACAGCCCCCGAAACGGTGTTACGGTTCCAGAGTACTCAGCGGAAGACCAAGTCTCCCTCGTTTAGCCAATGGTATTTGTGATGCTAGGGTCCTTTAAGCGAAGCGTGAAAAATAGTGGGCGCGACTGGCGGACCGTATTACGATCTGCCAGTCGCGCGCATTCATGGACCAGCCACCTATGCTTAACGATCAGGCGGTGGCAAGGTCACATGTCGTCTTCTCTATAAAAAAAAAAGTGGCCATTTTGTAATTTCTTTTCTATCAATGTTAAATATTCATGACAGTTTGTTGTAAAAAAATGACGGCACTTGTTCATTATCTTGATTGGCCATTGTAACAACTAACAATAGATAACAATTTTTACAGAATCCATAACTTTGGCTCATTCCCTGTTTTCTGAAATACTGTTGCACAAGGAGAAGGCGGATAAAACTAGAACAGCCCTAAACCTTCTTACAAGACACAAGTTTCTGTTTCAACTTCCTGCCTCCATAGACAAGAATATTAGACTGAAGGAGTATGATTTAGTTGTCAATGATTACACTCGTGTTAAGAACCTGTTTGGAACCACAGATGTCAATGTATGTATCAATCATTATTTATATTACACGATTTATTATTTACCGCCATCATATACTGATTAAGTTATGAACCTTTATGACACTTTCAGCTATTCCAGAAAATATTATCAGAAATTGACAAAAAAATTGATGACTTAAAACAAAAATTACACATAAAAATAAATAAAATGCCTATTTCAATTCAAGAACAGAGAAAACTAATCAGGTAATTAAAAATATGATAGATCACAGGAGCAAGAGGGACTGTCACCTTTTGTATCTGAAGAAATATTTAATTGGCATGAACCAATCTGTAATTAAATCAAAATTTTATTTCAACTACTCTTTCAAAACACCTCACAGTGGCTCCTAATGTTTTTCCCTCATTGTAACTGTATCAAAACTAATAATTTTCAGATTGCTAATCAGTTTATCTTGGGAGGGCGACGCTGCGTGGGACGCTATTAACAGCCGCAAGGAATATCTTATGAATTTAATTAACAAATTGAAGGATCACTTCAAACAGAAAGAAGACCAAGATACTGATAAAGGTTAATATATTATGTACTAAAAGGTTTTTCGTTAATCTCAAAAATCCTACTGGCTGAATGAAGTTTTTCGCTAGGTTACCCTGCCGGGAGCCGTAAGGCAACAATAACTTTACTCATCTATGCATTGTATAATAATACTGTGAAGTTTTCTGTAAGCAAATTGAAAATATTTGCAACAAATAATTACGCGCGATGCCCTCAGCACCTTTTCTTCAGTGAATTGAGACCTTTTTAGCATGGTCCAAGGCAAACAGGCGGTGAATATGTGAAAAATAAATTGTGTCGGTAGAGAGTAGTATATTCCTTGGTTTTGTGCATCAGGTAAACGCAAAGCTACACCAACGGACACGGAGGGTGAGTGGTGTTGGCCGCGCGAGTGGTGGTGCGGGGCAGCGAGCGCCGCACTGTCGGGGGAGGTGAGCGCGCTGTGGACGCTCGGACGGTGGTACTTCGCGGGGGAACTGGCGGGACAACCTACAGCTACTAGCAGACATGACGAGTTTAAAGTAAGTTGGTTGCTAAATAAAATACGTACAAACAAACAATAACAAACTCACTTTCTATTAGCTAGGATTTCCATGACTAAAACCGCGGGAAAAAGTTAGCCTGTTCTTAAGCAAAGGTAGAACAACAAATAGAATCCGCTGAACGCTTCGCTTGAAGGACCCCATATTGTAGGTATCAGAAAAAACCGACGCCGGAAGTTCGTTCCACTTTCTAATCGATTGTTCAGGAACGAGTCACCAAACTTCATTGTTCGTATGCAGAACGTGTCCACAGTGTGTGGACTTATATACTTTACTTTCCTATTGTATGAGGCTCCCAAAATGTTCGTTTTCACTAACACTGCATCTATTTTATTGTCCCAAATGTTTCGCGATATTGCCTTGCCTTATAGTCCAGAGTCGTCCCGAAAAAAATATCACGTCGGGTTCACCAATGTAGAATATGTGTTTTCAACTTTATTGGTTGCGTTGCGTGTTTATAAAGTAAAGAAGGGTGATGGTTTCTACTGTTTAATAATGAATCTAAATTAACTTAAGTAGGGACTAATTAAGGCAAACTGAAATGAACGACTGAAGAGCGCGGGACGAGCAGATAGGCATAATATGTCGTGCGCCCGCGCTCGTTTACTTAATATGTGTGTGTGTGTGTGTGTGGGTGTGGGTGGGTCATGCAAGTGTGAGTAGATCCCCTACACAACCTATATCCCGTGCGAGCAGTGCGGGTGCGAAAAGGGGATGGAGGGAGGAACGAAGCTGTTTTATGTAGTTCTTCAGAACATTCCCAATAATCTGTTGTCAATAAAATGTAAATATTTCAGCAAATGATAATAACCGCGGTGGAGTTGTTCGCGGAGCACATGCGCGGGTGTCTGTTGGTGGGGGGCGGAGTGGTGGGGGCGGACGTGATGCGGGCGAGACTGGTCGCTAACTTGAGACATTTGAGGGAGGCCTACGATTGTCTGCTCAAACTGGACTTGCCATCGCAGGTATTTTATTATTTGTAAAATAAAATTTTGATACAGTGATCAGCCGATCCCATTAACATAGCCATATCTTCGGAACCCTTTAAGATATAGAGATGAAACAAGTCGAAATAGGTAAGTACCTACTTACCCATTCTGCCGTTGATATTATAATCAATTATTAAATCTTTTATTATCTGCGTCGTCTGGAATAACCTATTTATTTTACAGCCGTTAAGTATAGTTGAAAAGGTCATATTCAACTACAGAGTTCACGGTATGTCAGTTTTCTTGCATCGAGCACTGAAGAGAGTTAAGGGGCTTAAAGAAGCAGAGACGTGGAAAATTGAGGAGTTTTCAGATTATGGTGCTATTACTAAATTGGTATGTGAAGTGTCTCAATATTTGTAAATATAATTTAGAGAAACTTTGATATATAATACCTGGCAAGTGACTGCATTTTTCTATACATTTTTCACGCGGGCAGAGCCGATCGGAACTTCATTATTTAGTTTAGATCATTGTTTTCCAAGCCCAAACTGGACCCTCAGCCAGAGGTCAAGTTTGACTTTCTGGTAGTCCATGTCAGCAATAACAAATGGGTAAAATTAAATATTTTATAGGGTGTTGGTTGGAAATCTCTTATTATGAAATAACTAGCCCGTTGAAAATTTCAAATTAAGACATAAAAATTTAATTTCCACGATAAAAAATATGCATATGTCACTTGCCGGCCATCCCAACTATCTCTATGAAAAAAAAAACCCGCTCCGATTTCGCCCGTGAAAATTTTTGAAATGGGACATAAAAATGTATCCCAAAAGATTTCCTAAATAAAAAGTAACCCCAGGCCCTCCAGCTATCTCTGTGCAAAAAATGATGCCGCCGCGCCGACCCGTTGGTCTATTGTGGCGTGAAAGAAGGACAAACCAACAACACACTTTCGAATTTTAAATATTAACGAGTTAGGATATTTTTATAACTTCATGGGTTGCCTTACGGCACCCGGAACCGTGTTACCAGCTCCAGGGTAGGTACCCAGCGACTGGTACTTATGAGATATCTGGTATCCGAGATGGAAAAACACTAAAATAGTGTGGTATGTTGGATTATGCAATTAAGTTTTAAATTAAAAACACTATTTATTAATTAATTTGTGATTCATGTGATTAAGAACACAAGTTATGCACTAGCCTAGAGTGTAAAGAACAAAAAAGCTGTTACGTTTGTTTTACATTAGTAACTCGTAAACGAAAACCAGGCTCTCGTATTGTTTTTATATAATTACAGCCGAACCTTCTAGAATCATATATGAATGATGCCTTGTCCTCGATCCACGATTGCGTAGTTAGCTGTGGACGGAGAGAAACGGTACTGCTGGCGCCGTCTAGCGAGCCGGCTGCTGCGTTACAACGTCACACGCAACAGATTATGTTAGCTTTTGTATCGGTGCTGCAGGAATTGGCGCTTAATCACACAGACGAGGTAAATGTTTGTCTTATATTCGAGGAAGCGCAGTTAGGTATTTTTATTATATATAGCTTACAGGTTCACCAGATACTTTCGGACCCGTGGTCTACCTACATAGTTAATCTAGGTTTTCCAAGATATTTTTTTTGGACCCGCTTGACTACATTGGGTAATTTTTTCAAATGTATTACCCGTGGTTCCAATCTTAAAGAATTTAACCTCCCTGACCAATCTGTCCAGTTCAGTTTTGACAGTCAATACATTATGTTTTAGGAATTCAGCAATAACAGTTTGTCAGTCGCCTTGGACCAAAGGTTGGAAGATGCTTTAGCTCAGCAGTCTATGGAGAACACTCCCAGTTGGCAACAACGGTTGTTGATAGCGGGCTCTAACGCACAGTATACTCGACGTTTTATATTAAACCACATCATGTCGTCTTTTGAAGGGTAAGGATTTAATTTGCTTCGCTTTTCGAACAAAATAAAATATAGCCTATGTCACTCAGGGATATCCCCATGAGGGGGGGATTTAAAAAGGTGTCCTATGTCCTTCCCTAGGGTTCAAGTTTACTCTGTATCCAATTTCATCAAAATCGGTCCATCTGTATGTCTGTCTGTCAACGACCCTCTCAGGAATGGCTAGAGATCTGAATATATAGTTTACATGAATACTGAAGTCTTGAGCCTAATAGTAAAAAACGTATTCACAGATACAATTTCCCGAAGCCCACACTGGCTTTGCATGCTACAAAGGAAGCTTTAACAACTCTAGAAGCCACAATAGTGGAGACGTATCTTGAACATAAAGGTGACCCGTTAGTTGGCACTATTGAGCCCAGTATGTACATGGGGCGATACAAGGTGGAGTCCGAGGTCGTCGTGGAGGACGCACGCCCATATGTCTACGAAATTATTAATAATCTTATTGCTGTTCATGCTGAGGTAATATTTTTTCGCTATTTTTAATTTTAGGTAAAATTCAGGTATATATAGTAGGTATATTATATTGTCATAATTTGTCGGCAATACATACATCTGATACATCTTCACGGCCATTATACCTGGCAGTGTGCCCTCCAAAGCACGAGAAGTCGAATTAAGCACATATTCTTAAAGGAAATTGGTCATTAGCATTTTTGGCACGAGTTAATGTGAACTTGGGTCCCCCGATTTCAAGTCCAAATTACGCTATCGACTTCTTTCGGCAACATTACTTTATATTGTAACAGTTTTGGTCGTGTCGACTGAATGGGGACATCACTACCGCGAGCGAGTGAAAATGTAACATCCCTATTTACTGTTCTTTTCTTTCTTTTTGAACTGGACTCGAGTCGAAGATGGCCGATTAAATTTAATAACTCTCAAAACTTAATTACACTTATATAATTAACAAATATAAACTAGGAAAGAAATATCTATCTATATATGGTAAGAATTCTCTACTTGATTTTTAACAATTGCTTACTTGATCGACCCATATATATATATATATGATGGCGTCATCTAACCACGTTCTATTCTTTTGTTCTAGGGTTTCTTTCTTCCCGAGTTCTAATTATACTACTTCACTCTGTTACTTGGCTCGCGGGGGCGCGATTACTCCTCAATGTCCTCTTGACGACATTACAAAAATAAATAGGACAAAACTTCACTTGACATTGGCGAACGCCGTTGTTTTAAAAATAGAATTTATACTAATGCGAAAGTGTGTTTGTCTATATGTCCTTCTTTTTTTTTTTTTTTTTTTTTTTTCTTCACGGGTTGCTTTACAGCTCCCGAAACCGTGTTAGATGGACGTGATTTTTGTTTTCACAGATATAGTTGAAGGCCCGGAGAATGCAGACGTTTAAGTTACTTTTTATCTTAATTTCTATCTAACTTTTCAGGTGGATAGCGTTTGCGGCAACGCGTCGTCGCGATACGTGCGAGATATCTGCGAGACGGTTTGTGAAGAGTTGGCGCGACTGGCGTCTTGTAATCCCGGACAGTACAACCGAGCGTCCGCATTCCGTGCTCGTCTCGAGTACACGCTCTTGCATCTCGCGTGTAACAGCCATCTTACTAGAAAAGCCGAGTATGTGTTTATTAAAATTAAAACATTAATTCGTTAAGAAAATTATATTTTAATCATCATTGAAGCATTATTTTGTATGTATTAGGGTATAATGTATGCCGTTAAATGTAGTACTTATTTGATTTAATAATAATGAACAAAACTGGAAAAATACATTTAAATCTACCTACTATGCTATATACAAACAAACCTATTTTTTAAATCTACCTATTTTTTAATACTATCTATCTTTGATTTTGTAATGTAGTGTACATTACCGATACGGATACAGGAGTAGATAAAAATATAAAAAAATGTTGCTATATTATGTCAGTAAGAAACTGTTATAGCATCAGTAATTTCATAAAAAGTTATCGGCTTTTTTTGTTGAATTCTTGATTAAAATTTTTTTTTTTACTATATTTGGTGTTTTAAGACTCACGTTACGGGCTCTAGGGTACCCAGCAGCAGACAAGTCTTCCTCATTTAGCTCAGGATATATTTTATAGGCTACCTAATTAGTTGCCAACTATGAGTACATACATATTAGGCTGTCTAATAGTGTCTATTATTAAATATTTTGTTCGTGTTAGTTTTAACGTAGTATATTATTTCAGAAATTACCTTATGGAGGCGTTATCTGGAATCCCACCGTTAGAGATTGAAGAAGATGTAAAGTACGTATCAATCAATATACATAAAAAACTGTTGATATCACGACATGATAGGGCCTTCACGTGTGTGGTATCAAATGAAAAAACCAAAAAATATTTATTTTCATACCAAGTTTAGGTATTTTCAGGTAGGAGACAGCTTAGTAATTTTTTGTAAAACATACGCCAAATATCCTCGTACCTAATGTCAAAAAGGCGATTTTAAAAATATTAATATTTACTTTTTTTAATTTTTTTCTTTATTAAAATGCCGTTTACTATACCACTGTTGTGAGTCGATGAGTGAGGGTAACCATTGCTACATGTATCGCAAATTCGCAATGCCTTCATTTACTTGCAGATATGCTTTTCCACGTTTTGCTAGAAGGAGCCAACATAAAATTTGGTACTAATTTCTGTCCCAATATCAAACGTATATAATTATAATTAGAATGTTATTTTTTTAATTTCAGGAGGATGGAAACAATTATAAATAAATTCAAAAAACGTATGGAGCTTCAATTGGCTAGCTTGAACTGCCACACAGAGACTGTCTAATATAAAGGATAAGTTCTATTATTTTATATTATATGATTACGTCACATATTATTGAGATATAAGGAAACAATATGTTATATTAATCTATTATTTATTTATTCATAGAAATGTTAAATATAATCATTATTTTAAACATTATTTTGTTTGCTTACTTGCTTCTGTTTGTAGTTCTGAAACAAAAGGTCATTATCATTACTGCCATTTCAAAATAAAATTAAAGAAATCTTATCTGTAAATAAATATGCCACCTCACGATTTTTATGAAACGAGGGTTTAATATGCTCTAAAATGATGTTTGATTATAAAAAAAATGTTACCTCTGCAGCCATTTTATAAAGCAAGGCCGCCATTACAGGCCCAGTTTCCGCTACCATTTGTGAGAATATACTTTTCTTGTTCTTCAACAAAACAATAGGTTGATCAAACTCCATCAGGTGCCCAGCGTCCAACACCATAATCTGGCGAAATTATCATTATTTAATATTAGCTTTTCGCCCCGGCTTTGTTCGGTTTTAGTTAGATATATTGCTATATCTTATGGAACAGTATATTTCCACTAATAGAACATATCCTATGTTAATCTGGTATAATGTTACCTATTTAAAGAAGTTTTCAGATCGGTCCAGTAGTTTTTGATTTTACTTCTTACAAATAAAAGTCACTCTATTATAGAAAATCCAAATTAATTACTCATTTACAAACGTAATTTTGTCAGGTGTACAAAATTGTATACTGCTCGGAAACTATTTACTTCATCAAAAACAGGGTCGAAAGTACGTAATCGCTGTCATACAAATATGTGGGAAGAAAATTAATATGAAAACACTGGCGCCGCTCAGTTTACATTTTTTTGTTTTATAAATTCCATTCGGAAAAGGCAAAGGAAAACTACCATACAGCCAAGTCTTCAAAATAAAATAGCGCGCGTATTACTTTGTTTAAACTGTTAATTTCTTGTATTATCACTCGGAAGACTGCGATTCCCAACGACTTTCATCCCTTTATGAACAATCTACTATAATTACCTTATCAGAGTCTATAATAGTATTCAGCCGGTGTGCTATAGTCAATACAGTGCAAGCATTAAAATGTTTCCGTATTGTGTTTTGTATTAGAGCGTCCGTCTGTGTGTCTACGTTGGCTGTGGCTTCGTCAAGAACCAATATTTTATTATTTCGAACAATGGCGCGCGCTAAACACACCAACTGTCTCTCACCGACGCTGAAGTTTGTGCCACTTTCAGATATCTGTATGTATAGTTGTTCTGAAAAATTAATAGTAGATACTATATCGAAATATCACGAATTTCAAAATTTTCTATGTTTCCACCAGATTTAGGATCAACGCACGGCATGGCGACGGAGTGACGGCGAAGCGCGCCTATTTCGATAAAAATGAGAGGTTTCAATATGACAGTTTAAAAAAAATAGTTTTATTATGTTGTTGATAGATGGCGATGCATGCATGACAATCCACAACATTTCAAAATTTTAACACCCTAATTTTATTAGCCTATATGAAAGTAGGTGAAAAATTAAGGTACCCGTATTTTTTTCTTTTCTAAAATTTTAACTTTAACATTCTTAAATTAATTTTTAAATATTGCATTTTTAGAAAAAGCCGATAACGGCTAAAAGTATCAGGTGTCTATGCGTATTCTGTATTTAAAAAAAAGAAATGACATGAGCTGCGTGCGTTCGTTCGTTTCATTCGTTCAATAGTTCGTTCATGGTTCTTTTGTTTCATTCATTATTGTTTATTTTTGAGTTTATTAATTTAAAATTAAATTTTATTCACTTTAATAAACAAAGATGGGTACAGAAGCACGTAAATTAAATTCCCTTGTATCTATTCTATTCTATTTTTTCGTGTTATGGCTCCATCAGTAGTCCCCTTGTATCCTGTTTTGTTTCTACAACTACAACTAATACTTTTTATTGCCAGGTACCTTTGTAGACAGAGAGTATAGTAGCTTTGAGCCGTACTCGTTACACAGTGTAGTTTTTTCAAAATATCTCTTAAACCTCTGAATAAAAAAAAAAATATGTGTATTGTGTTAAGCAAAGGAAGATCTCCAAACGGATTTTTAATTTTGGTACTTAACGAAAAATGAAATGTTGTGAATTATGATAAATAAATTTATAATAATTAGGAGAAAATAATAACATAGTCTGTGAGTGTTCTACATTTTTCTTTTCAATTTTTTTAAACTTAAGGGGGGGGGGGGGCATTGGTTAAGATTATCTGGTAAAAATAGGACAAATTTCAGTTAATCCTGGAAAGTTGAGTTTATTTTTATACAACATGTCCATCCCATACCGGCTATACCGTTGATAGTTATTATTTTAAATTAGATTAAGACATATTGAGTTCTAAATAGCCATAGTTTTCAAATCGCAAAAGCAATGCTCGTTTTAAAAACTACGGCTATTTAGAACTCTAAATAATGAAAAATCTATAAATATACTCTCCTTTCCAGGATTAACTTGCCAGGATTGCCTAAAACTAATAAAATAATAATGTAACTAGTGACCTGCCCCGGTTTTGCATGGGTAGCAAATTTCTTATCAATTTTCGAAATTCGGAGGAATGAGATATTTTAGCCTACATCTAGCCCCCACATCTCTGTGCAAAAACATCACGTCGATCCGTTCCACTGTGTTAAGAGTGTAGTGTACCGCGTCCATGTCCATACAAACGGAGAAAACGTTTTACTACCCCTAAATATTAATTAATTTTAACGATTTTGTAATATGTTACTGTTATAATGAAAAACTACGTACGTATTTTTTCCTTTTTTCAAAATTCGTAATAGGTCAAAAGTTATAAGCCCCTCAAATCTCGGTTTTTTTGGTTCATAACTTGCTGGTAATAAACCGTCTGTATTTGAGAAACAAAGCAAAATTTCAAAAAAAGCAAAACGTACGTACGTAGATTATAATCTGCTAAAACGTTTGACACCAAAATTATAAGGTTTCGTTATAGTTTAGTAGGTGTAAATCGTTTTCGCCCAAAACGCAATTTTCAACGAAAAACATACCTACGAACACCCACGAGCTGCAGTGCTCTCTGTCGCACTGATGCCCGGGGGAAGAGTGCGATTGAGACAGAATATGATTTTCTAAATACCTATTTCGCTGCGTACGCTGAGCTACACGATCCTCTTAACGTGAAAGATGAGAAAGCAAATAATTAATATTATGCATTATTTACAATAACCTTTATCTTCGCTGGTTTTTGACTCGATTGCTCCCAGCGCCGCCAGAAGCACCTCGTCTGGATATTCGTCAAATGGGTCTAAATTTTTTCTCATGGTTCCACTGAACAAGACCGGTTTCTGGTACATACAAAAATGTTATTCTGTTGTATAAGAACAGTTAGTCGACGATTGCCGCCAAATATATAGGTATAATTTTTAGGGTTGCGTAATCTCCGATGAAAAAATGGAAACCCTTATAGGATCACTCTTGTGTCTGTCTGTACGTCTGTCACAGCTTTTTTTCTCCGAATCTACTGGACGAAAAAAAGTTGAAATTTAGTACATTTGTAGAGTTTGATGACTCAATCATGGACGTGTAGCGTAGCGTAAATAATCGATTTCAATATCGGGGGTTAAATTATAAGGAAAAAGTTTAAAAAAATATATTTTCACGTGCATCATGTGACATATCAAATGAAAGGGCTCGTTATAAGAAATACAAATATTTTTTTTATAATTTTAAAATGCATAGTTTAAATTATATCTTATATATAAAATTCTCGTGTCACGGTGTACGTAATTGAACTCCTCTGAAACGGCTCGACCGATTTTCGTGAATTTTAGTGTGCATATCCGTTAGGGTTGAGAATCGGACAACATCTATTTTTCATCCCCCTAAATGTTAAGGGTGGTCCAATTTTTTTTTTATTTTTTTTATAGGTAGGGTAGGGGTAGAGGTAGAGGTAGGGGTAGGGGTAGAGTTAGGGGTAGGGGTAGGGGTAGTGCGGGCAAGTCAACGTTTGGGCAGGACAACGTCTGCCGGGTCCGCTAGTTTCTTTATATATATATTAGCTTTCCTCCACCCCCCCCCCCTCCTTATCTCCGAACCTGAGTTTAAAATTTGGAAAAATAGAGCCTAGAGGGCATAGAGGGCCTCTTATAGTTTACAGGAAATCCTGTCATAAAGTTCTGACCGAAAACGGAATGGTATGGAACCCTCACCGCGCGAGTCGTACTTACTCGCAACTTGTCCAATTATTTCCTATGGTATCCGTGGACGTTTTTGAAATGTGACATAAGATTTTATTCCGAAGGATATCCGGGATGAAAAGTAGCCCAATATCACTCTCCCTCCGGTCCTCAAACTATCACTGCAGAAAATCACGTCTATCCATTGCTCTGTTGTGACGTAAAAGAAGGACAAACAAACACACTTTTGCATTTATAATATTAGTTACAAGGAAGGATAATTAATGTAAGGCAAGTTTTATTGTCTTCTTTTACTGTTTGTCAGTCAGGTGATCTGCCCTGCTCATCACAATGGAATTCAGGGTCAAAAATTCAATTTACAAATGCAATTTGTTACTTTCGTCTCCTATACATTATAACACATCTTCAATGTTCCAGGCCATTAATAACAAATCGAGGGCGCCCTCTGTCGGCAACACAGAATAATAAAATCCCCATGAGTTCTATTTCCCTACACTTAGATATTTTACACATTTACACTAACTTGTGGTATAATAGATATTTTTTCCCTCAAGTCGTGCAGTCCGATATTAGTGATATCTACTCCATCAATCAGTATGGAGCCTTTCAAGTAAGCCAGTCTGAATAACGCTTGAATTACTGAAGATTTTCCTGCACCTGTTCTTCCCACTATTCCTATCTGCAAACATAATAAGTAATTTAAGGGTGTGAGCAGACCGAAATTGAGACGAATTGAGAAATGTAATATCTGTTACCTTTTGCTGAGGTTCTATTGTAAATGACAGTTTGTTTAAAATAATGTTTCCTTCAGGTAGATATTGTAAACTTAGATCTGAGAATGTAATTCCACCCTCAGAAGGCCAATTGGCTGGAGGTGAATATTCTGGTTCCTGTAAATAAAATAAATATAAGAGCTAAAATTTTAGGATATAAAATATATTTAAATATTTAAACAAAATTCTTGCACAGTTTTGCGGCAGCATACATACCGATCTAAATTCCATTTCCTGTGGTAGTTTAGTATACTCTAAAACTCTCTCGACACTCGTCATTTGGTTCTCCATCTCTGCTGATTGCCTCATGCCCCACTGAAATATTCCAGTCAACGATATTGACTGTGTGATGGCCAGCCCTACATTGCTACCTTCGGCATCTGGAAATAGTGCAAATAGTATAGGTAAAAGGTACCGGGACGGTTCTTGAGTGCTCGACGAAAAAGTGGGGAAATGTTTGCGCATATGTAATTCGAGTTCAATATAACTTGTATATTTATTATAATTGATTTATTGGTGTTTGTTTTTACGATTGCTTTTACTGCTGGTAAAATTAAAATTAATACCTCATACCGTCAAGCAGACCCAAAAATAGTGTTCTGCTCATCTAACGGCCACCGCTCAAGAACCGTCCCGGTACCTATATATAACGTATAAAAACGCCATCTAGCGACCATTTCACATGTAAGTATATCTGTCATTCATGGTCCAGTTCAGCGGATAGATAGCTTTCCACGGCTTTTTTCTAAGATAACATAGCATGTCGGTGACTTACTACAACGTCGGCGAACTTACAACCTTGCGTAAATTAACTAAATTTTCACTAAATCATCTTACCGTTTCTCATTAAACATCCAAATGTAACACAAATGATGAACATAAGACATATCACATCCAAGAAGTATCCGAACGCTCTGCTGCACGCTATAAAGAGGAACCAAGACGAGCTGTGGAGGTCTTGATGATTGTCAAACTCCACAGCTAGAAGTTCCTCAGCACCAAAAGACCGGATGGTAGCTAAACCCATTACAGTAGCGTTGAGATGACTGAACACGGGACTGCGGGCTGTGGATAGACAATCATTTTTAAGAAAGTAGGTTTTGCTTGTTCTGTTTTATTTATTTCTCGCGGTGACACCGGAAACCCTATTACTAAGGGGCCGTCTCCACGAGCGTGAGAATCGCGGCGATAGTCTCGCCGTGCCATACAAACTATAGGCGATAGTATCGCCCTGTAGAGATTGGCCCATAGAGTTTGTATCGAATTTGGTGGCACAGCGACACTATCGCCGCGAATCTCTCGCTCGTGGAGAGGACCCCTAAGGCTCCGCTGTCCATCCCACCCTTCACAGGGCTGTATCTTTTGAACCGTAATAGCATAGATTAAATAATAATTACTACGTAATAGATGTCGCACTGCTTTGATCTTGAACAAAACCGACATGTATATAATTGATTTGATTACATGCATAGGTACATTACTTACTTATCCCTTCCAACCGCTTGATGGCTCCTGTTGTCCTGATGTACACTACTCTGAATATGTAGAAAATAATAATAGCGGCTGTTATAGGTATTAGTAAAGTTATATCAATTAATATTATTACAGTCACCACTCCCAGCAGGTTCAATATTATCTGAAAATGTAAAAGTTGTTGTAGCAACTGTTCATTTAATTTCTAACAAACTAAAAAATGTCGTCCATCATTGAACACATTAAAAAAGAAGCACTCCCACATGATCACCGGGCAGCAAACATGACATAAATACTAAAAGTGTAGGTATCTAAGTATAAAAAAATGTCAGCATCTAATGCAGTAAGAGAAAAGAAACCGTAAGTAAAAAAGTTTACTATAAAAGGCTTGAAGATATAAAAAAATGGTGATTGATAAATATTATTACTAAGATTGTTACAGTTTACACGCATTAATTTTAACTAAAAATGTAATGTACTCTGATTGCCCGCTACCGCGTTGTATTAGGAATACAATTCACCCCCTTGGGTAGGTAGCGTGATGTTAGTTTCAAATCGGTCTGGTAGTTTTTGAGTCTATAGAATACGAACACAAAGAAACAAACAAATATACCTACATACATAATATACATTTACTTATTTAATCTAATCTAAAATATTAAATAACAGTATAACCTGTGCACAGTCTAGCATAGCTTGAGGCAACAATTCGTCAATGGCCCCCATGTCTTTACTGAACCTGTTCAGTATACGACCTGACGGATTTAGGTGGAAAAAACTCATTGGTGACCTCGATATACATTCAAACATTCTATCGTGCATTCTGAAATATTTTTATTTATTTTTTAAAAGGAAAATAAAAAACACCTAAAATCTAAGAGCATGTACGACCATATATATGGATTTGAATGAGGCGAAAGAGGTGTTCCAGGGCCAGGGTCATCTTTAAGGGATTAAGGTGTGAGTGAGCCAAACGTACACGTAAATATGGTGCTTGAGTCTGGTGTCATGTTTCCAAAAATATTTCACTGCTATAAAGTTCGGTTGTTCTTCATGGTTTGAACATAAACTATAGGCTAATAATTATAGGGTGTTATTTTTCATATTTGAACTCTATAATTTTCACAGCCGAAGTCGGGGCGCTGACAGCTTGTTTTTTTATAATTTGAAAGTAGAGTCACCTGCAGTGAAATCTGATCTACTCATGGACCTAATATGTTAGTCTGTCTTTGCCTTTGATACCCAAAAGGCCTAGTTTAAGGCCAAAGAAATATATAAATGTAATCAAAAAGTTTACTTGATAGATGATCGCATGCACAAAGTAAAGAACAATACGGCTCGTATCAAGGCGACTACTATGGTTGCAAATGTAATAATTCCGAAAATAATGACATAATGATGACGCTGTAGGTCATGTTCGTTCCATATAACAGCGTCCGTACTTGGGTCTCCCGTTAGATCCTCTTCAACGCGACTCCTGTATAAAAAAATAAATTATAAATACTACATCAAAATTCATTCAGTCGTTTCGGAACCTATATGAGACAGTAAAAATTTATAAATAGAGTTATTATGTATTAGGGGTCGTCTATTAATCACGTGAGGTCCAAATAGAGGAAGGGGGTTTGGATAATTATCACTATTGATCACAATGAGGGAGGGGGCGGGTTGTTGTTACATACACGTGCATATGTATGTCGAAAATCGTCAAGTCCGAGGACACTGCTTTTTAAATTAATGTGCTGTTTTTAATTGTATTTTTTTTTAAAAAAACATGAAATTACTATGGCGGAGGAGGGTGTAAAAAAGTGGCTTAAAAACCTCACGTGATTAATGGACGACCCCTTAGCTTATAATATCGTGTGAATAGCATATTCCATTTAAATAAGTTTAAATAAGTCATTAAAAAAAACCTCAATATTATTATTTTTTAATTATTTTCCTTAATATTAAGTAGGTACTACACTTCACAGCTAAGTACCGACAGTTCAGTATCAAAACGGATTCTGCATATGTAGTCAATAACAATTTACGTCTGCATGTTACAGCAATTTTTTTGAAATAAAATTGATAAAAATAGCTGGAGATTTTAGAAAACGACTTGATATTATGTGAACAACTGATAAAAAAAATAAAAACAAAAGTGTCAAAAGTTGTAATTTCTACATAATTCATAAAAAATGTTCTTTATTATTAATGGACATACATCGTACCATCGACTGATCCAAAAATCACCAGCGCTTGCGCAGAATTGTGCCAGAACAAACATGAATCCCACTAGTATAACAATGAACCATGTACCACCGGCGAAAAAGTAGTTTTTGTACGCACTACTTTGTACACGACCCATCGTTTGACCTTCAGCGTACGGGTCAGGACCCTGAAACAATCGGACTATTAAAAATATAGTTCAAAATTATTCCAATTATTCCATTGGGTGTCCTACTATATATATAGTATAACTATTTGGACACAAAGAGACCAAATTTTCCTACCGGTCAGTACTCCAGTAGGACAGTTTGGACGTATTGAATATATTCCAAATAGAACTATGTACCTACTATAAAATTTACGATACATTCGACAACAAAAACTTTTGCAAAAAAATATAGTCTTACACAAACTTACAAATTAATTTAACTTATTTTCCGCTCCTAGCTTTACCTTTGGAAATTATTGAAATGTGAAAGTGTTTATTGCATAATGCAGCCTCCCCGTAAGTTTTAAATCTATATATTTTTCCTTACATACTTTTTACGCCTTAAGGGCCGTTGGTCAAGGTCATCTTATAACTGTCAAAAATATGGAAAATCTCAGTTAATCCTGGAAAGTTGAGTTTATTTATACAACATTTCCATCCCACACCGTTGATAGTTATTATTTTAAATCGGATTAAGACATATTTTCATTATTAAGAGTTCTAAATAGCCATAGTTTTCAAAACGCAAAAGTTATGCTCGATTTAAACCCTAAATAATAAAAATATGGCTTAATCCAACTTAAATAATAACTATCAACATTTTGGGATGAAAATTTCCAGGATTATCTGACATTTGCCATATTTTTGACAGATACAAAACGGTCCTTAAATGTGGGATTTTCAAAAATTCTTTATTAGTAAGTGCCTACGTCGTAATCGTAAAACCTGACAACATAATTCATATCTTCAGTGGTTTCGGCCCGACTATAATAGTCCGAATTGTAAAATTTGAGTCGTATTTAATAACAAACATCCAGACAGAAAAGTGTTAAATATTCACCGTCAAACAAGCTTCAAATAGGAGCGAAAGACGTCTCTGTAGTAAACTGACAGCGCTGGGCTGATTCATTTGTGCCTTCATAGAATCTGAAATTAAATCTTCTTCCTTTCCCGTCGATTCCCTTGCTTTCTCTTCCATTATTTTCATTATATCTAATTTGGAGGCCTAAAATCATAATAATTTTATTATAAACTGTAAACTAGAAAACAGAAATGAGGTAGCTGGTGTCAAAAATATATAGCCCAACCTAGAAATCGAACCGAAGATGGTTCTTGTCTTCAAATATAATTTTACCAAAATCAGCTCAAATAGAAGTAAATTTTCCCCTCTTTTCTCTCTAATATCTACTTCGTAGCTGCGTCGTAGCAGTCGTAGCACTAGCCCCATTTGAGTGCTACGCGTACTATAATGATTTACTTTTGTGATACAGACTTGTGGGAATTTGAAACGTACTAAAAATACACAGTCTTAATTGTAACTTGTACCAATGTCCATATTTAGATTGCCCATATAATTAAAATCTGAAATACATATTTACGGTATACGTTGGGCGCCACTTGTAAAGAGACGATGATGGATTGAATAAAATTAACGTCTTTACTAATTACTGTCTTTAATTTCCACTTTGGACACAATTAAACAATTAAACAGAATTAAAATATTACACAGTTAAAACAAAGCGACCATTTCATTTGCTGGCCAACGCACCACTCTTCCTGCCACCTGGCGGGCAAAAGACGTAACTACTAATCAATTGACTGTCTTCTTACAACTTTAAATATATCCTTCTAATATAATAAACGTGTTTTTTTAGATTTGGATGTTGGTTTGTCATCAAGATTGTCACATAGCAACGATCATTTGGATGATGATATAAATACACTTGGCGCAAGTATAAATATACTTAGGTATTTGAAAAAAAAAATCTCTCGTCTGATCCTGAAAAGGAATAAATTAACAAAAAAAAATAATGGCAGATTTACCAGACATCTACGAGTATATACTGAATATAGATTTTTTCACTTGATATTCTAACTTTTAATAGGATGCACATTAACAAACAATCAATAAAAAAAATCTATAGTTTTTATATTTGAATAGTAAAATTGCAAATAAAAGCTACCTTTAGTTCACCGTAAGTGCCTTGAGCTAGTATACGTCCATGATCCATGACAATAATCAAATCAACACTTTTTATGAACTGAATCTGATGAGTAACTAATACCACTGTTTTGTCTTCCAGATGCCTGTATATTATAAGGCGTAAGGAGAGTTCAAAATTAAATAGATTAATTTATAAACAACATACAACATATTATACTAACTACGCATTGCATTTGACAATTTTTACAATCTATTGTCTCGAAATGCCCTGCTTTCCGCTCCCGGATTTGCCCGTGATCTTTTTCAAAAACTGTTTTCTTACAATAGTGAAATATTTTTTGAAATCGGTTCAGTAGTTCCAGATATGACCAAACGCTCATTATTAATTAATTAAAGTAGGTATGCGCCATCTTTTTTAGCTTCACCTCTTTGTAATATAGTTTTGTGGGCTTGGAAATGTTACTCTTATGCAAAATAACTTTATAAGTGTCTGTAGTCTGTGTTAAATCAGAATATATATTGTGTCCTTCGTATTCATTCAGTCGTCACGATGTAATAATATTAGTCTACGTCTCAATAATAAAATTTAAGGGTACATACGATTTAATGCATAGATCAAAAATATGTTTCGCTACATGTGTGTCTACAGCCGACAGGGGATCATCCAGTATGTAGATATCCGCCTGCAACATACATACAATTATAGTAAACTAGCGACTTGCCCAGGCTTAGCACAGGTACTTATTTAGTTTTAAAATATGAACTTAGTTTGTACACCCAATTTGTAATTCAATTTGTAAACGCGCTATTTGGAGTACTAACTAAAGCTTACAAAAATGTATGAAGAAGGAAAATTTAGTACTTCAAACCTAAAAAATGCATGGTGGCTCGATTCAGGTGTCCGGGAGTGTATATTTTACAGATTAGGCAGCACATCCCTTGAAAGCGCGCTAGTAAAAACTTATCACCTGACGCGGTTTACTAATAACGTTAATACTTAGCTCCTATATAAGTGATAGAGGAACATAGTTACGTAGATAAAAACTTTTAAAAAAACATAATTAAAAAAAACGGGATTCAGGGTTACCGGTATAAAAATCCTACATCTTCGTCATTCTTTCACTCACAGTATCCTCTTATCTAGAAGGAGAACTAAAACCATGTTTGTAGAGCAAGAGTGATTTACTTTTCAATATATTTTGGAAGTTTTTATATGCATAACCCTACGAGTTGTGTGGTTAGTAAAAGCGTTATCGGTTCGTGACCATTTTGAATCACTTTGTAAACGTCAAACTCTTTGATGTCTCCAAAGAGTCCAAAGCGATAGAATCGTATGAAATCCGCTGAGGAAATCCGCCAGATTGTTGTTATAAAATCAAAGGGTGTTAACCTGTTTGTAAACAGCCCGAGCTAAGTTTATTCTAGCTCGTTGTCCACCACTGAGCGATACACCTCTCTCGCCAACAATAGTTTTGTCTCCGTGAGGGAATAACGATAGGTCTCTTTCTAGAGCGCACACTTTACATACTTCCATGTATCGTGCTTTGTTAAACGGTTGGCCGAACAGAATATTTTGACGAACTGTACCTGCAAATGTTATATATTTTAATAATCTATATAAATAAAAAAATAATGCTGTTCGTTGGACACTTGAGTCACTGGACCGATTTAGCATATTTTTTTAAATGTATAAGGTTTTTAAGGAAAGAAAAATTAGAAAAGTTGCACAGAAGATGGGAAAATTCAGGAAAAATAAACTATAAATTTGTATGAATTCAAGGCCATAATGGGGGATGAAAGTTACGGCAAAGCCGAGGCGGAATAGTTAGAGAGATGGATACAGAAAGTTGTTATAAGCACTTGCCGGCAGAAAACCTCTTTTTCGTGTAGTCTGAGCCCCCCCAAGCGCTGGACACCTACTTCTCTATACAATAATTTGTAGAGGGGGGCTCAGACAACACTAAAAAGAGGTTTTCTGCCGGCAAGTGCTTACAACCACTTTCTGTCTCCATCTCTCTAACCAGAAAGCTAGTAGCTAATACTTTCACCTCCTCAATAAAAAAAAAATACAAACTGGTCGAATGCGAGGCAGTTCCGTATAATTAAAATAGTGAAAGATTTTTTTTAAATCAGTTCAGTAGTTCCAGAGAGGTTCCCCAAAAATACATCCAAGCAAAGATGTCTTTTCAGCCATCTAATAGTACGAATCATTTCATATTTTTAAAAGTACCTACCTAAGTATTATTTTTAGGTAAGTCAAAAATTAAAATTCAATAGTAATTTGAATGATTTTTTAATTTTTAAAACCTAAGATAGCAATTGCCCCTAATTACAAAATTCCAACTACTTTTGAATTAAAAAAAAAATTGATAATATATATCTAAACTCTGATTATTCATTAGATGCACAGAGCAAGTAAATTAGATGGACTAAAATGACAGCTGCAATCGACCTTTTTTTTTTAATGTTGCCACTGTGGAGCATAGTGTTGTTATGACTCATTCATAAGATTAATGAATGAGTCACTTAGTGATTGATTAAACCGTTCGCGTTGCGATATGAATTCTCGATAGTATAATTTTATTATTACAAGCTTTTATTTAACTTGCAATGTATGCATGTAATATGTAAGTATGTATTTTGTAACTATGTACCTATGTATGTTCCCGATGTTCAATTGAACTGAAATTTTAAATACGTATGCAAGTCGGATGACAATGCAATATTATGCTGTCATTGAGCTGATCTGATGATGGAGCTGGAAGGTGGCGACAGGAACTCTGTAATAAAACAATGCAATCCCATCGAGTTTGGGCTTATTTAATATGTCATGACGAGTACTCTGATCGTAGATGGTATTCAGGGTCTGACGATGGAGCCGGAAAATGGCCACAGAAACTCCTAAACTAAAACTGTTAAATTTCAGTTCAATTGAATGTCGGGAACTGGGTCAAAATTCACTTGCAAGATTTGACCCAAACATACATACATACGTTGCAAGTTAAATAAAAGCTTGTAAAAACAATTAAATGTACAACGCAAATTCACAGTTATATTATAAGAATTTGTTATAAAAAAGTTTGACTCACTCGATTATTTGTCGTTCACTTAGGAACAACACTATTTTTATATTACGATAAAGTGGCAACCCACCAAATGTCATTTTAGTCCATCTAATTAAAAATCAGACTATAGTGAAATATTTTTGCAAATGGATCCAGCTGTTTTCAAGTTCTTTCAAACATCACTTGAGAACCTATTTGGTTAATTTATTTAAAATGTCCGTAATAGTCTGAATAAGGTTTTTAGAGAAACAAAAATTAGAAAAGTTGCGGGCGGAGAGCTATTGTTAGATAATAAGATAAGAGTACCTAAGAAAAGCCAAGGTTCTTGAGAGGCATAGCTCACAGTTCCACCAACGTTCACGTATCCACTAGAACAAGGCAGCTCACCCAGTATCAAGTGTAACAAAGTAGACTTTCCTGCTCCGACAGTACCTACTATGGTCGACGAAGTGCCTTTTGGTATCTGTACATGGAAAATAATTAATATAATTTACTCGTTTTACTATAGATAGGTACTTAATTAAAAAAATTGGAAGACATGAATAAATTACGGTCCTAGTACGGTCTAGTAATTCCCACACCTCACACACAAGTGTTTGAAAAAAAACCAATAGAAAAAAAAATTAAATAAATAAATACGATATCGGAGTAGGGTTATATAATTTCAATTCCATTCCTTTTAATTCACGGGTGATTTGTATAAGTGAGTTATTCCACTTGGTCCCGTGATAAGGGATAATTTTCCACTGATTATTCCACTTTGATTCCTCAATGCATCATTTTGAATTATGAGATTCAACTTTGATCCTTCAAGGATCATTTTCCACAGATTATTCCACTTTGATTCCTCAATTCATCATTTTGAATTATGAGATTCCACTTTGTCCTTCAAGGATTATTTTCCACTGTATATTCCATTTTGATCCCTCAAGGCATCATTTTGAATTATGAGATTCCACTTTGTCCTTCAAGGATCATTTTCCACTGATTATTCCACTTTGATCCCTCAAGGCATCATTTTGAATTATGAGATTCCACTTTGATCCTTCAAAAATTATTTTCCACTCTACTATACTATAACGCATACTATCAATAAGAACACTGATGGCTTAGGGATCTACGGTAAACTTTTTAGAACCCATGCAATAAGTGGAAAAAACGCCTTCGAATAATTTGGAGATTGTATAAAGGCCGTTATTACAAATCATGCGTATGTTTGAATTTATTTATACGCTGCTACATAACAGCTGTTAATGGTGTCCACTAGTGATCAACAATATGATAATATGATTTATTTATAAAATATCCTACCATAATGTTAATTTTTTCAATATCGTTCTTGTTAGAGGATTTCAACCAACGAGTAGAAGCGTCAATCATTTGAACTATTGAGTCGCCATTATCATCAGTTTCTATGAAATAAAATCTGATATTAATAAGTGTCATGTTCTTCTAACACTAAAAAAATACAGATTATAGTTCGATCAATTATTATTTTTTGCATAGAGACCTGTTGACAATAATTCTTCCCTCCATGACTCTACATATATTCTATACTTTTTACAGGATTTAACAATAATAATATAACTTAATAATTTAAAAATCTTAAAACTACAAATTAAAAATTTCTTCCAGAGAGTCCGAATCCGCTGCCATAGTGCCTAGAACACATAGCGCGTTACCCTTTTGAATTTCTAGCGCTATGCGTTGTATGAAAAAGGCTTTGGAGCGTGGATCGCCGGTCTCCGTTAGAAGTATTTTCCCGATTTTATTAGCAAAAACTCTAGCGTCCGGTGACCACGCACCCAAAGTCTCCACCGCAAACGCCAGGAATTCAAAATGGTCCGCTGAGAGGCATGAGTATTTGCTCTTTTTTGTGTTCTCGGCATGTAGGACTGCGGCTCCGGCATCTCTGGAAGTTGCGGATATGTGGCAGGCGGCGAAGGTGTCAGCGCATGTTGCATCCCAAACCAACGGTCGACCCCGCTCCCACGGCACCAAACTCATACCGTCGGGTCTTTTCCCGTCGTCGCGGCTCAGTCCGAGATGTTCTAATATACTGGGAATAATATTTTACATACATAATATCCTATTAAGAACAAACTAAGCCTCAGCCTGCTATTATACTACGTTCATCATAAGAAGGTATGAGTGACAGATAACAAATGTTAACTTTTCAGATGTATGACAGGAGGATTGTGTGTTAGAATAATACCAAACCGGCTACGTGCACTTTTTTGGAGAGATAGGGTAAGTAATCTAATATATAACAATTATTATTTGTTTGTTCGTATTCTATAGACTCAAAAAGTACTGGACATATTTTGTTATTGTTGGTACAATGGTATTATGGTACCATAAGATAAAGTGGTTCACGGGGAAGGTTATATAACATCACGCTACGTCCTTTGGGAGCGGAGCAGTAACCAATAATGTCAATTTCTTTATTATTCGGCGAATTGTGATATATCCGTATAATAACGCTAAAAGTCGCGTTTTTCCATTTTTTCCTTTTAGGCTCTATCTAATAAAAATTAATATTTGTTTGTTTGTTCGTATTAATATATAGACTTAAAAACAACTGGACCTTTTTGAAAAAATATTTTTGCATTTGATAGCCCAATTCTTCAGCTAGTATCATATAATTTATAGAATAATATTAACTGTCAATCTGCATTATGTGCTTAAATAAATAAATAAAAAAAAAGTTTAGAGCAACAAGGACCTACGCGCGATTTCCGACCGTGTTGCTCTATATATTTAATTTATCACAACAAATATACCTAACTAGTTACATTGGTTTTGTAATTATAGCAATTTTGCTGTTAATTTTATTCATTTGTAGTTTATCAGTCATACCGTCATAATAATTAATATAATGTTAGATGAAGTTGAGATAGAGTTACCATTTCTGAGTATTGGTTTTCCTTGCGAAGTACTTGGTTGATTAATTGCACGTGAACCTTCTGTCTCGTTTTCATCCACTGAAAAATTTACAAGTTTTAATAATGTACTTTTTTCATGATTTAATAACAATTCCCGGCCCAAATTAATAAACTTCGTGTACAAAACGAGACAATTCTACGAAAATTATTGATTCGGGTTTATATAGCGTCGTTTCTGTTGGATATTAAATTCAATTGTTGGTGATTCTAATTATATTATTTGAGAAACATTTTGATGATCCAAACATCACAGCACCAGCCTTAAAAACTGCAATGTAACAATAGCGATTTTAATAAACGCCCAAATTCTAAAAGTCTAGTCAAACACTAATTAAACTACAACTGACAAAATCATAAATTTTTACATTTTCACAATTTCAACTTGTATGTTTACTAAATAGTAGAATACCTCTTGATCATAATAGCTTGACAATTCCATTAACTTTGACTATACTTTCAGAAATAGGCCTTTAAAGATCGTTATCAAAAGTTTTCTTGAACAAATTAGAAATCGCTTTCAAACCTTAGTTGGTAGATTTTGCTAATATGCGGCCGTAGTTCATATTAAAATCATACCCAAAATTGTAACTCGCTTTTTAAACGGATCTCTAGGAGCGACAACATGTGCGGGGGGTTTTGTCTTTGTAATTATTTGACATTCCTCGCTTAGGAGATATTCCCTTATCCTCTGCACAGCGACATTCATTTCAGCGAACTAAAAAGTACAAAATATACTAAAATGTTTCATAATGGCCAGGGGTTGAAGCCAAAATATAATGCAGTTTTCTTATTACTAATCACGATATATCCATTCACTGGGATTATGTTGGATAAGTTATTTATCAACGTTGTAGCAACAATACAATCAAATCGAAAATTGATTTATCTTTGGCATTTCACTTGAAAGAACCTACTAAACCTAATTTAGATTATTTTATCTATAGGTATAAATAATTATTAAATGCGGTTCGTTGGTAAGCGCATCACTTGAGAATTTTTCATCTGAAAATTCTCATTTTTTTTAATGTTAGTAATAGATTTTTAGGGAAAGAATTGGAAAAATTACCCGGAAAATTGAAAAATTCGAAAAAACTGATTGAGCTTTTTTCTTTAGGATTTTTGTATGAACTCAAGACCATAAACCATTTATGAAAGTTAATATGGGCTCCACGGGCGAAGCCGGGGCGGAAAGCTAGTTGGGAAATTAATTCCGGCAAATTGTTTCTACAACTGTGCCTTTCAAGTCTATAGCATTTTATACCAATAATAAATTTAATAATAACTAAAAAAAACTGCCTGTAGCCAAAAAGATTTGGACGAAATATGAAAATCGATTATTAAAGAGCTGGCACTGGATACTAATTTTTGAACAGCGGTCACATTCGACATTAGAATTTCACGCCAGCTTTTATTACCCGTCCTAATATTATATAAATTTTTCTATAGCTTTATATATTTGCTTCGTCATTCTTTCAATATGTCCAAACCATCACAGCATTCCCCGTTCAATTTAATATACAACACTATTAGTCACTCCACATCTCTTAATCTATCTTTAAAAAGTTCAAATACGTAGTACATACTAAAAATAGACGTTGCATGTATGAAACGATACAGTATGGATGTGGATGAAGCAATAAGAGAAGTATGCAAAGATATATTATGCCTACCCCTTTGGGAAACAGGCGTAAAGGTATGTATGTATATTTATATGCAAATTGTGCAAACCTGACCAACCGCTTGTGGGAAATACAGCGTCATAGTTTGTTTAGTGATGTTGTAATAACACGTCACGAAGAACACTTTTTCAGCTGAAATCCGGTCTACGTAGCTCACGTAAAGCAGCACAGTAATAAATATACCAAATCGAGATGTGAACATTATGAACGACATTATAATACCTCTAATGTATGAAGTCATTCTGATATAGTAAATCTCGTTTCTGAAAAAAAACTTTTATAAATTTTAACAGGTATCGGACATATCTTCGAAACAATACTTTTCCGAATTATTCTCATTATATATTCATGAAATTAGCTCAGTAGTTTTTCAGGAAGCTACTATACTATCTCTAGATTAGTAAGTAGATTATGAGCTAAGTAAATTCTAAATCGGCACCAACCTACTCCGAAATTCTATGATGAAATAATTCGTTTTACTTACAGAAGTACAAACAATTTTCAAAACCTTGTAACCTTCCAGAGAAATGTGGAAACTAAAAGATGCCGAATCTTATTCTGTTTGCATCTATAGCGCGTTGGTCAGAGCGTTGGACTTTAAACCTGAGGTTCCGGGTTCTAACCTCATACAAGCCAAATAAGCTAAGCTGCAATTTTCTTTAAAAATAAGTTTTTTTATTCGGCTTAACGTCGTTGTTACCAGTGTCTCCAGCAACGCCACAAACAAGGGTCTTTGTAAAGTAATTAAATAGTGAATAGAAGAAGAAAAATTGGCCAAGGGCGAGTTTCGTACCATTTTTTTCCGTGAGAACTTTTCGTTTAGTTTTCCTGTAAACTATGAGCGAGGCCCTATATTTCCTAATCTTTTCAATTTATTTAGACTCAGTAGATTCGGAGATAGAGGGGGAGGGGGGGGGTGACAGATGGACAGACAAAAAAGAGTGATCCATAAGGGTTCCGTTTTTTCATCGAATGTACGAAATTCTAAAAATGAGTTTTATCCGATTAAATGAAAATACATAAAACCTTCTGGCTGTATCAATAATATTCCTGAACGGCTCTTCCCAGGTGTACATTTTGATAACTTCAATTCCCATTATAATTTCATTCATTAATCTGACCCTTTCATCAGATTTCTCAGCTGTGCCTCGTCTGTAGTGAGCCGTCTTTATGCCCAAAAATACTGAAAATTAATTAAAAACTACTTTATAGGCCTAAAAATCGGGTTGCTTGCGATTTTTTTCCAAATGAAAAAAATCATTTAAGTAAGTAGTACCTAAGACTATACTAAATTCAAGACGCGTAACGTAGAGTCAATAGAGTGATCTACAATGAAATATGACTAAATTCAATGCCTCATTGACATTTAAAGACGATAAGACTAACTTAAAATAACCTAGGAACATTAGGTACCACCTACCTTACGATTTTAATTTCACTGTTGGTCGGTGTACTTTGTTTCTGTTTTATTTTCATTTAATACGATATAAAAATAACTTACTTTGAAAAGGCACGAAGACCACTAATGTTAAAACTCCATACACAGCCACATATCCCATTTCCCGATATAAATATATCGCCATGAACTGAAATTTATTTCAGATAAATTTATATAGAAAAAAACCATTTCGGACTGAAAAAGGAATTATCGAAATCGGTACATTATAGTTGACAATAGGTTGGCAGTTTTCTGAATTCGTTGAACTGGATTTTGATCAAACATCTTTAAGAATATTTCAAGGCTTTTCGATTACAAATAGATACATCATAATTCATCGACATATCCCTGAAATCCGTAATTTTCAAAAATTTTATAAAAATATGGGAAAATTGATATATTATAATTACTATTTTTACCATTGTTTCCATGGGCCCAATCCAAAGATAATGAAGGAATATTGTTCCAGAATCAAATCTATTGACATCGTTTGCCATGAGGTTCACCACTTGTCCGGCGCTATTTTCAGTCATAGCTTGACTACTTACTTTAAGCGCCTGAAATGTTAGGTACGTGTGTAAACTGCCAATGACATCAAATTAGATTAAGTTAGATTTTAAACAAATGACACGATAATTATAACTCGCGCCAAATAAGTTGAAACGAAAAGTAGCACAATGGTAGCGCTCCATATTATTTGTATATTTGTACATTCCAGCGCTCAACTTATTTGGCGCGCATTAAACCTACCTATACTCGTAAGTTCGTAAGAACTATACGATATTCCATTTTTCTTTGTTTTAAATCTCACCATTAGTCACCAAAGAGTTTATACAACGTAGTTCTCTTACGTGGCTCAAATCTCAAGATTTTACCCCAAAGGATTTCCGGGATAAAAAGTAGCCATTGTCACTCTCCGGCCCTCCAACAATCATGTCGGTCCGTTGCTCTATTTTGACGCGAAAGAAAGATAAACTAACACACTTTTGCATTTTTAATATTAGTAATGATTGTGTATCATACAAAGAAATAGCGATAATTAAGAATTGAACTGACCTTCCTATAAATAAGACTGCAAACAGCAACTCGTATCTTCATACCGATATGCATGACTCCCATAAGAAATGGATGTTGTACCAAGATGTTAACGCAGCTACAAAACACGATACCGAAGCAGAAGAAAACAGCTTCACCCCATGATACTGGGCCGTCCACATCATAATAATTAAATAGCCGATTTAGATAAGTTATTGACACTTCACTATAAAAAGAAAAATCTAAAATTAAGTAAAAGCTCGTAGAAAAATGAGAAAATAAAACTTTTCGGTTAGACAATAACCTACTTACAATTTTGTTTTTTACCTAATCGTTTTGGTAAAAATAAAAAGATAGGAATAAATTGGTAGCTTTTGAGATGAGAGGAGAGAAGAATGGAGAGGATCAGCTGGAAACGCTCTACTATGGAAAAGAGGAGAGGAAAGATGTTGGAACATCTGATACGACACCATGAATAAAAAAATATTGCTCCACCTTCAAGAACGTTTTAATAAGTTACAATTATAATAGCAGAAATATAATTTCAAATATTACCAAATAATTTTATATAGTTAGTCAACTTACGTGGAATTGTGACTTCCTTGTAATGGACTGTAAAATCTTAATAGAAGGCCCAGGAAAAATGGTTGTTGTAACCTGTAAAAATATTTAAGTTTATTTATGTTTATTACCAGCTTATCCAGCGATCCGCCGCCCCGGCTTCGCACTGTTCTAAAGTTGTTTATATAAAAATAAATTTTCGGGACAATCAGATATTTTCGCTGGATAAAAATATCCGAAACGGATATTTCGACGTGAAAAAAAGGACAAACAAACATACACTTTCGCCTCTCAGTTCAGTATGTCCACTTTCCCAGATGTTTGACGATGAAACAAAATTTTTCAGTAATTTTCAGGAGGCATGAAAATTACAAATATAAGTTTTCATGTTTTATTTATTTATTTATTCAGGAGAAGAAACAGTACCTACTGGACATACAATTTTATTGTATATAATTAAAACTACAACATATGGGAGTATACCTAATTTCTTTCATGTAAATCATGAAAAAATAACGTGAAAAAAAAAAGTTTCTCAGGAACCATAATTGATTATTTTGGCCATATGCATTGTGGATTTGGTACTAAAAACATTGAACTTATAACGACTGTTGTACACCGCAAAGTTTCTTGGAATAATTAGTTATTAGGTATATGTTTAACAATACACATAGACAAGGCTGTAGCCAGGAATTTACTTCGGCAAGTAAGCCAGTATTGAAGGTAACAACTTTTTTCGTAGGTTGCCTTACGGCTCCCGAAACCGTGTTATCGGTCCCAGGGTATATACCCAGCGGAAGACTAAGCCGATGAAGAAGGAAGTTACGACTTACAACGCTTGGGAGTGTGAAACAATTTGAATACGGCCATGTTCAGAGACAAAAGTAGTTTTACCTGATAAGAAACTCCATGGCTGCTAAGATAAGACCGAATAATATATACTGGCAACCAAATACCCTGAATATGACCCACCAAAGACTTGGTCTCGTACCATCTGACTTTTCTTCGCATGATTTCACTTCCTGAATCCAAGCGCTCTGGACGGCATCACCTACGGCATCATAATAGGAATAATATTTTAATATGATTTTTTATTTATTTATAGGTTCTTTATCAGTCAACCCATAAAAAAATGAACATAGTGTAGGCCCCAGAGCTGGAGATTTTCTCTCGCATAATCGTGGCCCTTGGCCAACATGGCTGTTCCCCGCCCTGTATTCTGGGATTACAGAAACTATTTCAGAGTTTATTTTTCCTTTCATCCAAATCTATATAATTTTTGTTTAAACATTACATGATGGTGTACCTATACTACAAGCCTGAAAGTATGTAGGTATATGTATGAAAATAATTATACCAAGTACGTTAGAGCGATGCTCAGGCAAAGGCGCAAAGAGGTCTCCTTCCTTTATGTCTCTTGAATATCCTAACTTAAATATTTCCAACGTCCACCTGCAATGATGACAACACTCGTATCATATAAAGTTGTTGTAAAATACAATGTTACGCAAATTATACGTACGTGTATATTTTTAAATTAATTTTCAAATTTGTTTTGCCGCTGTTATTTAAATTCCTATAATTTTTAAGTTACGTATTTTATTAGAACTCAAGTAGTGCTGGCCGAATTTTAATACGATTTCAACCTAAACACATATATAAGTATTACATTCCTCTGATTATTCCCACCCGACTCGTCGTCACGCCATCTTGTGACTACAGGAATTTTTAGGAGGCTTCAATATATTTCACGCCTAATTTATATATTTCATTTAAATATATTATTTCAAGAAACATCCCAAAAATAGAAAATTTGTAAGATGAAGCATAGACATACTATAATAATCTCTTTTGACTTTTTATTGGTAGCTCTAAGTGACACACACTTTTGATAAATAGAGCACTGGGTCAATTCTTTTACTATTTACATAAATTAAAAGCATTTTTGGAAGGTAAGTATTTATATTATTAGAAAATAGGCAAAATGTATGTGATGCCACTAAATGTACCTATAAATGTATGCCATCTGAACTACGTAGGTGCTACGAGCTACGACTGTTACGAGTCTACGAGAATATCTATTTTGTTTATACTGAGTTAAGCTTACCCAAATGTTAATATAGAAAAGATATTAGCTTTATATCGGGGATTAGGATACCTTTTTTGCTTGGGACCGGTATCCATTTCTAATATAAGATGTCAATGCAACGTATAAATTAATCAATACAGCTGTTACTGTTATTATTATGTAGATCTCGTATGCCATGCCAATATAAGCAAGAAATAAACTTGCCCAGGCCAGATACTCATATATTAATATTTTAAATAAAGTTTTTATGAAATAACTATATTTTGATATATTTTCTGAATATCGATTTATTTAATTAGACATATTTTACATTCACAAATAAATAATGTTAATATATATATATATAAAATAATAATAAATAAAATAATTCACAAAAAAAAAAGTTATGTTAAAAAAATACACCTACAGTATTTAGGTACACTACTGTTGTGAAATCGCCCAGTTGTCTAAAATAATTTCATAAAAAAATTATATCTCGCAGTTTCTTAAAATGATATATTACATAGGTAAAACTTCGTAACTGACTTAATTAATATTATACAACACACTAGCTAATACCTAGTATAATAACGTATCAAATAGGCAAAAGGCACTTTTTACATATAGGTGCTATTACATAGCGGCTTTTAATAAATTATTTCACCCAGCGTACGTGTTGATAGCAAGGCGCGTGACAATAAGAACACAGTCTAACAATTACATAAACATAAATCATATTTTACACAATATTTTTTGTTAATTATTGTTTCACTGGAATTCCGTCATATCAAAATATTCGCTATAATATAAAAGGCAAGCAGTTAAATGAGGTCACTAATAAAATTCAACCATGAAACTGATACAAGCAAGTGTGGTCTTGGTTTACTTTTGCTGGGTACGTATATTTAATTTACTCGAACAAAAAAAAATTACCTACCTAGTCTACTTACATAGGAAGTAAATCATAATTTATTGTAAATAAAAAAAATATTAAATCAGGCATATCTATATAGGACGAGGTTCGTGATTATAATAGAGGCGATTTAAATATACGTAACAATTTATTTATTTTGAGATTTTATTAAGTATCTATCTAGATGAATAGAAATCAAACCATATAATTAATAGAACGTGCGAGTAAGCATACATTTTACATTTAGTGTGTGTGCAGCCTATTTTAATAAACTTAAAATTAGCAGGTCTCCAACGGACAATGCGCTGGCCGAATGCGCACCCTCGTCCCTGTATCAAACTCGCAGCTAGCTGGTCGTAGTAACGCAGCCAGCCAGAACAGCGACGACATACTAATTCTCGGCGGTGCTGATAATCCTAAATGTGAAACATGCGGCCGAACAACCTGTGGAACCACCAATGGTTGCAGTTGCAATGGAAATAAAAATTGCGGATGCAGCTTTATAAACTCTGAAGAAATCATCATGAAATTAATCAACGCTTTGATCATAACGACCGTTAACAATAACAACCATCCGTATCACCCCCACCCCCACTATCCTCACGTCTCACCTCATCCTCATACTTACGGGCCTGGAGGTAATCTCATTGATTTAGGCCTCCTTCAAACAGGAGGCAACGGTGGAATAGACGCGCTGAACCTTGGCTTAGGAGGTCAAAATGTTCTAGGAGTCAATTTAGGAGGGGGTGGATCTAGTGCTCAAGGAAATTGTGGTTGTTCTGGAGGCAGCGGCAATGATGTCTTGAACCTCGGTGTACTCCATGGGGGCACTAGTGCGTGCTAAACCTAGGTGTTGGCTGGGGATACTGGAGTTCTCAATATTGTTGTTAGTGGCAAGCACGCGTAGTTGTGTAAGTGTAAGTCTCAGTATTCTTACTAATTTATTAAGTATTAAAACTATTAAATAAACATTCAATTTTGTTTCTTTGTTTTCTCCAGTTTTACCAAGTTAAGAAAGTAGATAACATTGATAACGGGCAATATAGGGAACTCTGAACCTAGAACCAAATCGTGTTCAAATAGTTTTCGTCGTCGTAATAATAGTCGTGTTTAAAGACAATAAGAAGAAATGCATTCATATAGATATTTTCAAAAACAACTTACACGATTTTATTACGAAGATTGATTGGGCGAAATTCTAACACTGTACCTGTCTTATCAAAATGCTTATCGGTGTGAGAATGCAATCTAGACAGCGTGCGGAAGTTCCCAAAGTACCAACTGATTAACGTGTGCGTCTTATATTATTATAACAACATTTCATTCACAAGATATACCTAATAAACGTTATAGATATTGTTACGAGCTGGGGTTCGAAGAGATTTAAAATACCGATTAAATAGACAAACTTTACTTTAACACCACAAAAATACAGTTAAATAAATGAAAACACTAGAATATCACTTAGTCGCACTGTATTCCACTTCACTGTTTCGCTTTGATCGCTCTGATTCGCACTGTGTTCTCCCGGCGACGATCCTCTGTTTATATTGCCCACCGAACATTCGAGAAACGCCGAGATTGTTGTACAAAGTTGTAGACGCGTCTCGATGCGGCTCGGTGCCAAATACCTACACAACGATTTTGGTACCTATGCCTAGGCACATACGGTCCATTTTCGTTTGAGACGTCTGTCGACCTTGACGTGTTTAGGTGCGATTTAAGTACCTATTCGTTACACTGCCCCCCGCTTAGACTTGCTCGTCCCGAGCAATATTCGAGCCTTTGTAAGGAGCCAGTCGATCAATATGGACAACCTTTAACTGTCCACGCGGGCATCGTTGGATCCGATAGGTCACGTCATTGATCCTCGTGATGACCTTATACGGACCTTCCCAGCGGTTCTGCAGCTTGGGAGATTTCCCTTTTCGGCGTTTCGGGTTGTGCAGCCACACCAACGATCCCTCGTCAAAACCGTTACTATTGAAGTTCCTATCGTACCTGGTCTTCATCTTTGTACTGGCCACAAGACTGCTCTGACGAATCTGGTCATGTATGTCGCACATCTTGTTTTTCAGGTTCGATACGTAGTCACTTACAGGTTGCGGCGCATCCGGAGGTCCGCCGGTCAGGAGATCAACTGGTAGTCGGAGCTCTCTCCCAAAGTTGGCATAAGCAGGAGTCACCTTTATGCTTTCATGCTCTGCGGATCGATATGAGAGCAAGAACAAGGGAATATATCGGTCCCAGTCCCTTTGGTGATCCTCAACCAGTTTCGCTAAATGAGTCTCCAAAGTGCGGTTGAACCTTTCAACCATTCCGTCGGACTGTGGGTGATACGCCGTAGTCCTCGTTTTATTTATTCCCAGGAGACGGCATACTTCCTGGAACAACTGCGACTCAAAGTTACGCCCTTGATCAGAATGTATCTCCATTGGTAGCCCGAACCTGCAGAATACGTCGTTGACCAACTTAGTCGCCACTGTTGTCGCTTCCTGGTTGGGAATTGCGAAGACCTCCGGCCACTTCGTGAAGTAGTCCATCACGACCATGAAGTACTTGTTCCCGTCTTCAGTGGCCGGGAACGGTCCAGCAACGTCCACCGCAATTCGTTCCCATGGAGCGCCAACATTGTACAGCTGCATACGTCCCCTCGTACGTGTCGTAGGTCCTTTCACGGCCGCACATACTGTGCACTTACGACACCAATCCTCGACATCTTGCCGGCAATGAACCCAATAAAATCGTTTCCTGATTTTCGCCAGGGTTCGATTCATGCCCAGATGTCCTCCCGAGGATCCATCGTGCACGGACTCAAGCACTGCGCGCACCTTTGACCTAGGCACGACCAGCTGCATCAATGTCTCCTGTCCACTTGGCGACTCCCACTTGCGGTACAGCAACCCGTTGTGCAGCACTAGACTTTCCCACTGAGCCCAGTAGCTTTTCGTGGTGGAACTCATGGCTGATACAACATTCCAGCCGGGCCTTGGAACATTCTGCATCTTCCATTCCATTATCGGCGACAAGTTGTTATTCTTGAGTTGCTCGTCTCTCGTCCTCTCGTTCGCCCATTCGTCACTAAGGTTGTTAGTCGTAATCACTTTGATGACAGAATCACCGATTTCACGCCTCGAGCAGTGTTTACAATCTTCAGGGCACGGCCTGCGTGACAGTGCGTCAGCGTTGCCATGCATCCGTCCTCGTCGATGTTCGATCGTGAAATCGAATTCTTGTAACTGCTCGATCCATCGAGCGACTTGTCCTTCGGGATCCTTGAATTGAAGTAACCATTTCAACGCCGCATGGTCTGTCCGTAGCTTGAACTTCCTTCCGATGAGATACTTGTTGAAGTGTCGTACTGTCTTCACTACGGCCAGAAGTTCGCGTCTGGTTACGCAGTAGTTCCTTTCTGGTTTTGACAGAGCCTTGCTGAAATACGCTATCACAACTTCCTTGTCCCCCTTCCGTTGTGACAGCACACCTCCAATGGCGATGTTGCTTGCGTCTGTGTCCACCACAAACTCGCCGACTTGGTCCGGGTAGCCCAATACAGGTGTTTCACACAGTCGTTGTTTCAGTTCCTGGAACGACTTCTCACAGTCCTCAGTCCACTGAAACGAACGCTTGTCCTCCGTCAGTCGATGTAGGGGCTTGGCTACTCCCGCGAAGTCGTATACGAAGCGGCGGTAGTATGAGCACAGACCAAGAAACGCCCGAACATCTGTTTTGTTCCGTGGGGTGGGCCATTCTCGTACAGCTACTGTTTTTACAGGGTCGGTTTCTACGCCATCCTTTGTAATTACATGCCCGAGGTAATTCACACGTTTCTTGAAGAAGCTACACTTCTTGGCATGCAATTTCAGGTTCGCGAGCTTCAACTTGGCAAACACTCTTTCTAAATTCCCCAGGTGCTCGTTGAAGTCGCGTCCCATGATGATGACGTCATCCAGGTAGACTAGGCAAGCTTTTCCAACGAGATCCGCAAGCACAACTTCCATCAGCCTTTCGAACGTAGCGGGAGCATTGCATAACCCGAAAGGCATGACGTTGAACTGCCACAGTCCATTTCCGGTCGAGAAAGCAGTCTTTTCCTTGTCCTTGGGATCGATCTCCACTTGCCAGTATCCACTCTTCAAATCCAGTGTTGAGAACCACTGGTTCCCACTCAACTTGTCCAAGGTGTCGTCAATCCGGGGTAGAGGGTAGCTGTCCTTTCTGGTTACGTCGTTCAGTCGACGATAATCCACACAGAAGCGAGTGCTGCCATCCTTCTTCTTAACTAGCACAACCGGAGAACACCATGGGCTCAAAGAAGGTTCGATGACATTAGCCTTCTTCATGTCTTCCAGCATGCACTGTACTTCGGCTTCTCTTCCTACTGGGATTCGTCGAGCACGTTGACGTATAGGTAACTCGTTGCCTGTGTTGATGGTGTGTTTCACCAATGACGTCTTGCCGAGATGCCCATCTCTGTCACTAAAGATGTCAATGTAACGAGTGAGCATCTCCTTCGCTCGTTTGTACTCGGAGATTGACAAGTCATTCTTCGAAATGTCGACGAGTTCCAAGGGGTTTGCACTGTTATTTTTCATCGCCGACAGCTTCCCCTGGGTGCAGCTCCGCATCCAATTCGCCTCGTCGCACTTCGCCACGACTTGATCCTTATTGAGAGTGACAGGAGCGCCATTGAAGTTGGTCACCCTTACTACAGCTCGTCCACTCTGGCTGTTTACTAAAGTTGGAGTGAGTAACCAGCCTTTATGTTTAGAACGTTCCAGGTGGTCGATGATAGAGCACCTCGTATTGGAGGGGTCCCCATTAGTTGGTAACTCCACATCGACAAGCGTCTCCGAATATGGGTTCAGTTTGACGCCCTTGGCACAGCGCACATAGCCAGCATAACCACCTTTCAAAAATACCTGTTCCTGGCCGCACTGCAGTACACCGTTGCGCAAGTCGATGCTAAACTGGAACCGCTTCATAAAGTCGAGTCCGAGAATGCAGTCGTCTATAATGTCGGCCACGATGACGGTGTGTGGGTACTCCCCGTCACCCACCTTGAGTGTCACCGGCAGCTCGTCGTATGCGGGTATAGGCTGACCGGTTGCCGTGAAGAGTTTCAGACAGGAAGATGAACGTCTGGTTCTGCTCGTAGATCGTCCCAACAACTGAGGTCTCACAACCGTTCGCGTTGCTCCTGTGTCGATCGTCATCTCACATGGCGTCCCGTTGACCTCGCCGGCGATCACCAGACTGTTCCCGTCGAAAACTTGTCGGATGGTAAGTTTTGGGGCTGTGTCACGATCAGCCAGTACCCGCCCCGCGGCTCTGGCTGTTACTCGTTTCCCGGAAGCTCCGTAGTTACGGCACGGACATCAGCTCCGACGTCCCGTTTCGGCACTCGTTGATCCGTGCCTTGTCGTTTAAGCGCTGGGCAGCTAGCTTTAAGGTGCCCCAGCTTGTGGCAGTGGAAGCAGCGGGGTAAGTAACTACGCCTCTCTGCTACAGGTGTCGTTGTTGGAGTGACCTCCTCCGCCACTTGTCGCAATCGCTGAGAACGAGGCTCCTGTCTCACGGCTTCCACCTCTAGAGCATGGGCTAGCGCATCCTTCAAGGTGCTGTGGTGGCCCAGTCGAACTGCAGCTCTTACCTCCATGCTGCGGATGCCGTCGATGAATGATTGTACGAGGTTCGCAGCAATGAACTCTTGTCCGGCAGATGGGTACGCCTTCCTTACGATCTTCTCGATCTCCAGAGCCCATTGCTGCAGGTTTTCACCAGCATGTTGCGTCCTGTCCCTCAGCTGCGCTCGGTAGACGTGCTCCAGGTGTTTGTCGCCGTACCTGGAGTCCATTGCCTCGATCAGGTTCCCGTACGTGGTGCAGCTGTCTGGAGAGGCTTCCAAAACAGACAGTGCGCGGCCTCTTAAAGCCACTGTCAAGGCGGTCAGAGATTGCTCGTCTGTCCAGCCGTTGGCAGAGGCGACCGTTTGGAACTGGAATTTGTACGCTGTCCAGGACGTAGTCCCGTCGTACGGCGGCACCTTGACTCGGGGGCCGGAGACGATGGCGCCTCCAGAAACAGGAGCGGTCAGCTTCAGTTTCCTTACTTCATTCTGGAGCCCCTTGCATTGGCTGTCAAGTCGTGCCTCCAACTCTCCGTAGCGGTCGTCAAGTCTTGCATCCAGTTCTCTGCTCATCCTAGTCTGTATTTCCTTGTAATGCTGTTGGAGGTCTTCATAACAAATGTCGAGGTCTTCGATTCTCTCCTCGTGCATGTCTGTAACCCTCTGTAGCTGCTTCACCTCCATAGTCACCTTTCCCAGTGACTCTGAAAGCAGCTCCTTAAGGTTAGCAGACTGCTCCTTTAACAGCCGGCAAGTCTGCTCCTCCCGAAGTCTGGCCTTCTCCTCTTGTCGTCGGGCCCGCTCCTCCTGACGTCGGGCCTGTTCCTCAAATAGGTGTCGAGTCTGCTCCTCCTGACGTCTGGCCTCCTCCTCCTGTCGTCTGGCCTGCTCCTCCTGACGCCGGGCCTGCTCCTCCTGACGTCGGGCCTGCTCCTCCAATAGCTGCCGAGTCTGCTCCTCCTGTCGTCGGGCCTGCTCCTCCTGTCGTCGGGCCTGCTCCTCCATCAGCCGAACCAGCATCCCCATATCGAATGCCTGGGGAGCACCCGCAGAACCCGCAGCACCCGTATCAACTCCAGCACTAGCTCCAGCACCACCAGCAGCGGCTCCAACAGCAGCTCCGGCACCACCAGCAGCATTCCCAGCAGCACCAGCAGCGGCTCCAGCAGCAGCAGCCTCGTCGACCTCCTCGCCGTGATGTCCAGCAGTAGTTTGTCGTGTTTTGGGTCGCCGTGATAACGACAAGTCACGTGGTGTAATCGGCATTTTTGAATCCCACACTCCTGACACCAATTTGTTACGAGCTGGGGTTCGAAGAGATTTAAAATACCGATTAAATAGACAAACTTTACTTTAACACCACAAAAATACAGTTAAATAAATGAAAACACTAGAATATCACTTAGTTGCACTGTATTCCACTTCACTGTTTCGCTTTGATCGCTCTGATTCGCACTGTGTTCTTCCGGCGACGATCCTCTGTTTATATTGCCCACCGAACATTCGAGAAACGCCGAGATTGTTGTACAAAGTTGTAGACGCGTCTCGATGCGGCTCGGTGCCAAATACCTACACAACGACCGCGGCCGATTTTGGTACCTATGCCTAGGCACATACGGTCCATTTTCGTTTGAAATTGATTCTCTCTGGATGTTTCTAGAGACGTATGTCGACCTTGACGTGTTTAGGTGCGATTTAAGTACCTATTCGTTACAATATCTATAACAACAGTTGATACTTATAATTTAATACACGTCATTTACTCGAATAGGTACTCATTTTGTATTATATACCTATATACACATAACAATATTAAAAAAAACATTTCGTATATTAACAATATATTACAGTAACATAACGTAATAAAATAATTCAATATAAATCTTTATCTCCTTAGACCTAACGTTTAGAATATATACCTACCTATTTTTGTAGACAAAACGCGGAAAACAGAGCGATACCGAATAGTAGGTTTACGTTAGATTAGACATTGTGTGCACAGAGCAAGTAAAAATTGTGTGCGTTGGTCACCACAATGCACGAAAGTGCCAGAATCAATTTTTAGGCGTTGTAAGGTCCGATAAAAGCTTAGGATCCGTTAGTCACATTGAAAGAAAGAATGAACTTTTGAATGAATATTTTAAAATAATATGCGAAAGCAACTCGTGTCTGTCTGTCTGCCCTGTAACGTTGTCGCGGCTAAACCACTGAAGGGATTTTAGATACCTACGGAGAAAGCTTGAAACCTATGGAAATTGGAATAAGCTACATTCATACATACATTATTTTTAAATCGGGGGATAAAAGTTATAATGGGCGGAAAGCTTGTAATAAGTGTAATAATATTGAAAGTTGTAATAATATTAGGTATTACTTACTTTGGGGCTTTGAGTTTTATCCTTTTTGCAACTCTTGTATGGGTTCCGAATGGACAACATTTCATTTTTCGTAAGGTACCAAAATTCGAAAACCGTTTGGAGATTACATGCTAGAAAGCTTATTTTTCATTTTTTTTATTTTTTATATCCTTTAATTTTCGAGTTATTTTAAAAATACTGAAATATTGAAAATTAAGGATTAATAGGTGCCCTAATCTGTGCTAACCCTCTAATTTAAAAATACTAATGTCTGTTGGCAGAGTTGTTAGTTATTAAACTCAGGTGTTGCCCTCTATTAATTTTACCCATTTTTATTCCATTTAAAGCTAATTTAATAATTATTCTTTAAATATAATTATAAAAATACTTCTTTTATATAAAATATTTTTTTGGAAGTTTTGCTAGTTTCGAATGGGCTATCACAGGAAATATATTTACGAGTGAAACCGCGGACAAAAGCTAGTATTATTATATACATTATGAATAATGTTGTAGGCGATTTGAGTTCCGGCTACGGCAACACCTATTTGGAACACGGTATATTATACTCTTTGCATTTCTATAACGTATACTCTGTGGCTTGACTGACACTATCTGTCACTTTCTTTGGGTGACAGTTTATATTTCTTAATTTTAGTCCTAGCTATGGTTTTTAGTTTATAAGTCCTCAGAATTTATAAAAATTCATAATTAAATTAAAAATATAAAAACTCAACCAAAAATAAAATAGAAAAATACGTGTAACTTATTTTTTAATATATTTTTAATTAAAGTAATAAAAATGGGTGATTAAAAAATGAAATGTTGTCCGGATCCCTAATTTTGTAATGTTGTTTGCAGCGTATATAATTATTTATTATAATGGCACTATGTTTATTCCGCGGTTTTGCGGAGATTTAAAAAAATCCGTTCCTTTCGAAGACAGAGAACCTGTCTACGGTTCCCATAGATTTATGTAGTATTCCTAGGATTTATGTATAAAATTCATTAAATCTGTCCAGGGAATGGTGTCATTTCAAAAGAGCGGCAAATTTAAAAAATCTTAAGCTGTAAATACTGACTTTCACGGAATGGCTAGACTTGATACTTTCAATTTTTATGATGATACTTGATTAAAATACTTTTATTTAGCTGAGGTTTTATTAATATAAGAATACATATAGATACCATACAAACACAACTTAGGGTACTCTTTGCTTGCCAGTCAACAATATAAGTTACTCTTTGAGTATTTAAGACAGGAGACGCCATTAACAGGCGATCCCCTCTGCCAAATTTTTCGACCAGTTGGCCAAGAGCGTTATATAAATGTAGTTTAGGCGCGACCGTTTTTCATTTGGTGTCGTTATGTGTCGCGAGACAGAGCTCTAGAAAAATGGTTAATTGTGCTGTTTCTATGTGTAAAAGGCGATCCAGCACATCCAATTTCCGAGAACATGATGTCTCCTATCATGTGCAACTAATTTACTTATAATTTATATGTTTGTATTTTAGCATAATCTCCATAACATAATGGAAGCCGTTGCGACAAATAAACGACAGACAAATACCGTGGTACGAGGGATATTATATCCCCTTTGGATATTGTGTGACGTATTTAGGGTTGTGGCAATCTGAATGATTGATCGATATGAATGAATGATTTCTTTAGAAAATCTATGTACTACTAATGCTATTAATGCGGAAGTTTTAATGTTTTTTATCACGTCTATAAACAGCTGAATGTATTTGTATGAAACTTAGAGGATAAATAGTTTATGTACGGGATTAAAACCTAATTATCTCGGAAAATATGACGACGTCATGATGGACCATAAGGATCTACTAAACTAGTAGAGATAGAGCAATGCTGTTAAAACTATTCATTAACTAGCAATTTTACCATAAAATGGAAAATCTGGAAACTTGGAAGACCTAATGATGAATGTTTTTAATAATTGTATCAAAAGCATTATTAATAATCGACTTTAAAGTGTTTAAATAAAGTTCTCTGCATGAATGAACTAAATGAGTAAATTCAATAGGAGCATGTCCGCGCTATTGTTCTTGATAATTCTTTTAATATACAGTGAAACCTGGATAAGTGAGAAACCTATTGATTGAGGTCCCGGCACTTTTTCATCGAATTACCTCTGTTAATGGGACTTTTCGAGCCTGGTTAAATGAGATTTGATTTCTAGGATTTTTTCGATGTTTACCTCTATAATTGGGACTCTGTAGCTCAATTGCCTGTATAAGTGAGACAATTTATCAGGTTAGGACAGGTTTCGACACGTTTGTTTATAAATATTTGAATTTCTTTCGCACATGCTTTGTTTGTCAGTACTATCGAGAAACAGGTTTTAGCTACTAGCAATCAAATACAAACAAACATAACCGATTACTTTAAGTCAACTGTATTGTATTGTTTTTTTTATAATATGTATGTATACTAAATGTAAAATTTATTAAAAATGTCTAAACGCGAAGCAGTAAAAGCACTAGAAACTTTGCACAGTTATTTTGAAATGACATCAATTGGTGACCAAAGCATATTTGATAACATTTATAACATCGAAAAACATCTGATGGCTGATACAGGATACTTCCAATAGACAAACTAAAATGACAGATTTTTATAGTAATTGATACAATTTTATTTAATAATCGCACCTCTGAAATAACCTGTATTCTGACCTCTATTAATGGAACCCTCTGTAAATGAGACAGATATTTATTTATACCTGGACATCTAAGACACTGGGTAAGTGGAATCCTTCTATAAGTGAGACAAATTTGCAGATCCCTTGATATCTCACTTAATAAGGTTACACTGTAATAGAATAGATAAAGTGAAACTAATAATAATCTTTGTTTGATTAATATGGTAAATTACATATCCTACCGCAGTGTTTAAATCTTAATTATAAATAAGTATTAATACATCTTAAAGTAACAAATTACAGTATAAAGTAAAGCAATAATAAAATTATACAGCTTTATTTAGGCCCTAAGAGTCATTCGTTCTTTATGACATAACATATGTCACAGCCCTAGTACTATAGGAGAGAACGTAGTGATTATATCCTCTTTGAGTTTGAGTTTGTGTGCGTGTACCTCCCCTCCCGTCAAAAGTGGCAGAAAAAATTGTTCGGTGATTTAGCTCTTCCCGTGCAGTCAACTGTGCAGTCAGTCAACCAGGCAATAAGTGTTGCCATCATATAAATGCCATAGACCATATTTTTTAACAAACTTCATAAATCTGCATAACAAATTACAATACAATACAATCATACAGACAGGTGAATGTTTAATACATACATACAGGTTCATAAACAGAATTATTATAGAATTTACCAAAATCAACGAAAGTATCAAACCTAATAATTCATCATATAAAGAGTATGTAACTATAAAAGTGACAGTATAAATGTTGTCATACTAAAACTTTAAAAATAACCAAATGACACGATTCATTAGACAGACTCTATTAGTATTTTGAGGAAGGCAAATTTTAAAATAGCTTTTTTCATCGTTGATTACTTTACTTACTCTATGGTTGAGACCTTTGCTTGCCTCTCATCAAAGATCAAACCAAACTACAAAAAAAATGCATCCGTCAAAATTCGTCGTCCTTGGTCTTGCTTGTTTATTGCGACGTATTTGAATTTATTTACGTTAAAAACTAATTTGTTGATTTTATAGATAATTAATAACATTATTTGCATGTTGATTGGTTTAAGTTTATTGTAAATTTGTTCAAAAGTTCAATATAATTTTGAGTGTGTCAATAATGACATCTGAAATAGATGTATTGAAAACAAATGAATTGCTCCGGCGACGTAAACTTCGTATACTTCAGGTTGCTTTTTATAACATTTTGTATATATTTTATATTTCATATAGCTATTCTGTAATTCCATATACATATTAACGAAAACATAACTTTTCAAACAAAATTTAGGTTAGGGAACAATCAAAAGACATTGCTAAGAAGATACGTCAAAGGGCAAGTGTTGAAAAGTTGCGGCATATTGTGAACTTGGATGCAAAAAAAGAAAAAGAATATTTAGCAAAACAAGAAAAGTTAGTAGAAGAATTAGAGAAGCAGTATGCTAACAGTTTAAAGAAAATTGGATCTGGACATCGAAAAGCTTCTAGTTTCAAAGAACAAGGTAATAAGAATGGTAATAAGTTAGAATAATTCAACTCAGTATCAGGCCCGCTGGGTACGGGCGTGCACCGCACAAGGACGGCATTTTCAAGGGGGCGGCAAGAACAGATATCGAAATGAAAACGAAATATTCTCATTTATGTCATATATTTTGGTCAGTTTCGAAAATAAACGCAAACGTAAAATAAGCTTAATTTACTTACGTAAGGAGGATTTTTATGTTGAAAAAAATGAGGGGGGGATGTAACAGCTAGCGGCGGGCCTGCTTCGTATCTATATAGGTATAGTACTTAAGTGAAAGTTCCTTCTCACTGCTGGCATCCCACTGTGACTGGAACTATACAAGTTAGAGGCAACAACTTTGATTTGATTTGCTTTTCTTTCAGTTTTACCCTTGTATTTTTGTAATAATACCCTGTGTTCTTCATAAAAGTATTATTGTTATAATAGTAAATTATGCTTTCATTCTTAAAATATTATATAATATGAAAAAATTAACTGGATATTACAGGTCCTGACACTGAAAAGAGGGATTTGTCAAAGGAGCGCGGAAAAGTTGCTGCTGCCCAGATTAGAGAACAAAAACAAAAGTATTTGAATGATAAGAAGAAAATATTGGACAGAAAGCTTCAGGCTCGGTAAGTTCACTAAATATGTCTGCTTTATTAATTATAGTATTTATGACTTATTTCCCTTGTTAACTTGTTAACAGTTCATTGATGACATAAAGCCTCCTTTCCTTTCTATTTTGTGTATTATTTGTCCAACTTTTTCCTGCTGATTTCTATATATTGTCATTCATAGCACCATTTAATTTGGGCTGTTTTTAGACTGTTCCGAACATTTATAATGAAAAAATTGAAACCCTTGTAGGATCTCTCATGTGTCTGTCTGTCACAGCTTATTTTCTCCAAATTTACTGGACAAAAAATGTTGAAACTTGGTATATAACATATCGTATAGAACATTTCATGACCCAATCACGGAAGTATAGCGTGAATAATCGAATTTCGATTTGAAGGGAAATAAATTTTTTTTGCAAGTGCATCATGTGATGCGACATCAAAATGAAAGGGCTCATTATAAGGGATACAAAATATATATATTTTTTATAATTTTAAATGCATAGTTTGTGTCGGTGGCCGAGTGGTTAAGACGTCTGGTATTTACTAGACAGACCCCGAGTTCGATCCCGGATCCCGGTCATGTACCAATGGGTTTTTTAATTAAAAACTTATGTACATAATCCGACAAACCACACTTAGAGGCTTTTCCATCTAAATATATCTCAACAGAACTAGCCACTCGTTAGATATAGCCTCACAAATAACATCGGCTAAACGAGGGAGACTAGGTCTTCCGCTGGGTACCCTGGAACCGTAACACGGTTTCGGGAGCTGTAAAGCAACCCGTGAAGAAAAAAAAAAATTATATTAAAGAAAATATACGAAAATTAACCGTTGAAAATATGGAGAAAATTTTTTGAAAAAAAAATAGGGAATAGAGGGCTTTTCTTATAGTCTATAGGAAAATCTAAACGAAAATCCTGTCTTAAAGTTACGAAAAAATGGTACGGAACCCTTAGCGCGCGAGTCGTACTCGCAACATGGCCAATTATTTCTTAAGTTATAATAATTGATAAGTCTTTGAATAAAGTTTTCCGTTTTACATATTATTCTTCATAACTTATATTATTATTTACAGTGAAGTAGCTAATGAATTAAGTCGTGAAAAAGGAGTTACAGTTGCCAATAAAATAAAGACATTACAGAAGAGTGACCCCACAAGTAATGAAGAAGAAGCAATAACAGTTGATAAGAACACTGATGACAAACTTAATGACATGGCTACACAATGTGACATAGTTCCTAATGACCAAGTAGAATGTAATATACCTTCTATGGAAAATGAAAAGGCTGTAAGGGATCAAACCACCAATGAATGTCTAAATAAAGTTACAAGAAGGCATAATTTGTTTGCTATTAGTGATGAAATGCCAACCAGTTTACGGGGCAGTAATCTTAATTATATGGTACATACAGAAGACACGTTTAAACCATCTAATGTGATCTCTGATTACTTACAAAACAGGGATATGCGTTTACGTCAAACAGAACCAGCATCTAACAAATCTTCAGACGATTTACAAAAAATTAAGCACACCATTTTACAAACTAGAGCTGCAATGAAAACACAACAAGGTAACATTTGTGATGTATTAGATAATGACATGATTCCTGTCCCTTCCTGGCATGCTGAACATACTAACCAGTACCACATATCTAGTAATAACATTGCTGATGATTTATATTTAAATATTAAGGAAAAGAAAACAGCAAACCAAATAAAAAATACCAGTTGTTCTAGAAGAACTTCACCAATCCCAAGAAGCAGAATAGCTCAGACTCAATCAGGTGACATACAAGTACAATATACATTGTCATACATACAACCATTTAATTTATTTATTGATTGTTGCTCATTTTTTTATCTTAGTATAATTAATGTATCAAAATAACTTCAAATAGTTTATTAAAATATCACTTAAATACTTAATAAATTATTTTATTTTAGGTAAATCTTCTGAACATAATAAATCTTTAAAACAAACATCTAAAGGTTCTTTTGCTAAAAGGAACACTCTCACAACATACAATCATTCATCACGAGATGAAAGAAATGTTTTTAATGATGGTGGCGATGTTGTAGTTAGAGATTTACAAGTTGAAGAAGATGCATACTCACAGGCAATAAAGGAGAATTCAATACAAACTACAGAGTTCATTGAAAATCATAAGAGAAAAATTCAGGATATGCATCACAAAGTGGCTGTTACTAAACAAAAAGTAGAACAAGAATATGAAGATACAATGAAGTTTTTGAAAACATTACCAAGAGAAACTGTCCCAAAATCAATTGTAAGTAATCCTTAATAGTTTTTTTAAAGAAATTACTGTACTTGTAATGCTTAATAATTGTTTGTGTATTTCAGAGAAAAGCTTATATGTCTAATCATAGACAACAACAACAAAAAGAGGATCAACAAAAAATACTTCAACAGGAATTTAAAAATATTACTAAAGGCTGCAGAAAACATGTTACAGTGGTAATATTGTTTACTTTTAGTTTTATCTCCTCGTCATATTCTTGTTGCCCCACAAGTGAACTGATTAAACCATATTATATTTTATTGATATATTTATTTTTACAGAGCAGCTGTCCAAACAAACTCCGTTCAAATGTTATGCATTCATGTATCATTGATACAGATGAAGAAATTGCAAATATTGATAATACAGCAGAACGCAGTAAACCTACTTTATACTCATGGGTTCCAGTGCCCGAAAGTGATCATTCCTTAACAGTCCATAAAATACCAAATTCTAAACGCGACACGCCAAATGTAAAGTTTGATGATGAAAATAGTTATCATGAATACAGATCTCGCCATAAACATACGCCACCTACTAAAGACAAATCTAACAATGAAATAAATAAAAGTTCTATGAAAGGTCAAAGTAAAGATAGTGAGCCAATAGATAATCAATCTATATCATCAAATTCTGAATCTAATGAGAAATCACAAGAAGAATCAAGTATCACAAGACTCAGAGAAACAATAAATGCAATCTCAGATCAGGATAAGATAATTATCTACAAAATATTGGATAATGATAAAGCATTAGATGAAGAGGATATTAAAGATTCTAAGTTTACAAAAGATGTTTTTACTTCCCTTACGTCAATTGACAAGAAAATCCGAGAAGCTTTAAAAGACAAAAAACCTTGTCATAAAAAATCTAAATGTCATAGAAAAAAGCAACCTGAACTAAATGAGCAGTCTGAATATTCTGTTGAGCAGTTAACCGAAGGTATGTATTTAATTACTCTACTCAAGCTAGCTCGAATATTTCTAATTCTTTTTTAAATCTTTTCTTTTGATTGTTTCAGGAGTTTACAAAACTGTTAAAGAAAAAGGGTAAGAGCACTGTTTATATCTATTTAAAATTCTAATAATATTTATTTCCTATACCTATATTTCCATATAATTCTAATGTTTTCCTTTTGCTATCCAGTGTCCCCTACAATACTATACTTGGTTGTTACACTAGTAATGTGGAGCTGTGGAAGATAATGGCTCCATCCAAACCTTGGTGGTAATCTCATTTTATTGTCCTACAATAGATGTCAAGCACAATTTGCAAAAACAAAATGTTAAATCTGTATATAAGCTATTGCCCACATAAATTATGTACTTGAATTGTTTGCCCTGCAATGATATAAAAATGTTTCCCTTAGTGCCATACCATAGGTCCATAGGCTATATTTAAACAATGATATTGAGTTGAAATTTACACAGTTTGGTAAATCATTGTCATAAGACAAATATTTTTTTATTTATTGCTTACATTATATTTACTGTTACTATACGCTTTAATTTAATTCCCATGATATTAATTAATATGTTTCATTGTAGGAGCAATATTACTTCACTATATTATAATGATAGTGATGAAAACAAGCAGAGCAAAGGAGAAGAACCTGACAAAATTTGTGAATGCAGTCATTCTAAAAAAGAAAAGCATAAAATGCACCGTGAAGGTAATTTTATTAACATTGTTTGAAGTGAACTTAAAAAAAATGTATTTGAATATTTATACTTTGCATTGTTCTTGTTATTATTATTATTTTTCAAATCTCTTTCAGAATCTACTGACTGGAAAATGCAAGGAGACAGCGAGGCTCAAAATAGGTATAAAGCATTAAAATATTTTAATTGTTTTGTTACGAAAATATAACTTAATTATAAATTGACATTCTTGGTTTCAGGTGTAATAGAAATATGGAAAAGTGTTCTACTTGTGGTTTAAAAGAACCAGCTTCCTCTGAATCAACTTCTTCATTTAAAAGTGCGCAAATGGCTATGGACCACCATGAACAAAAATTAAAGGAACATGTTAAGGTTGCTGACCCTACATGTAAAGATGCTGGGAATTTTTATATTGGTGCATCAGGATATTTAAAAGATGCTTATGAAGTAATCATACAACTAAGGAAAAAGGAAAATAACGGGAAGAATGATGAAGCAGACAATATATCAAATAATAAAATACAAAAATCAACCTTACCTGATGTACAAAGCACTGAAGGTGTTAATGAAATACTTATTTCAGATGATGTGTCAACAACCAAAGTAATAGATAATGCATTAATCGATGCTTTTCATACTGGGAAACTAAAAGGCCCTGATGAAGAAAATAAAAAATGTCAAGAAAAGGATAATTCCATAAAATCCTTGTATAAGCATACTACTACGGCATATACACAAACTTCCATGTATAATTCGCCGAAACAAAATCCCATTTATTATCATATGAGTTCTTCCACATCTACAACATACATGAGCCCACCAGAAAATATTTTGCCATCATTTTTAAAACACAGGCAAGTTGTGCAACATGAAAATGATGAACCACAACCTGAGAAAGAAAGTAAGTTTTATAGAAAACACACTGTTGCAGAAAGTGATTCTTCATCAGAACACATTAGGTCTTTGGAGGACTTCAAAAAGAAACCGAAATTTAAGAAGAATAAACATAAGTCACATAAATGTAAGAAAAAAGGTCAAACAGTTGTGTCAAAGAAAGTGCCTAGTCGCTGTGGAATTTCAAACAAAAATACTACTATAACTGCTGAGGTAATCAATAATTTGTTGAGGAAAGCCAGTAATCAGAAGAACAGACATCCTAGCCTTAACCCAATTATTAAGAATTATGTTGATGAAGTGTTACAGTTGAGTAAGGATGGTATGAAAGCTGTGGAGGTAGCGACACAGAACTGTAGTTCCGCCACGACACCTGGCAGCTCTATAGTGAATATACCAAGCAACATAGAGACTGGTAAATGCCCAAAACTGATGACTACTATATCAATAGAGCAAATTGTCAGAATATTAGAAGATAACTTTATACATACTGTTAACAGTGGACAAAGGCTCACAACAAAGGGATATATACCCAATGACAAAGAGAATCATCAGAAAGTTAATATTAGAAAGAAGACTAGGCACCCAAAAATAAAGCACAGAATAAAATCTTTAAATATATCTAAACATTTAATGAACAAATCTAATTGCAAAAAAACTCCTGTAAGACAATCTACTTCATCACCTCAAAATCATACAGAGACCAACACAAAAGTATCTCACAAAAATTTTAAAACTGTTCCTTCTAGAGCTAAGCTTTCAAAAGCTGCTTACGAGATATGTAGCAGCGATGAGGTGAAATCGACTATACAGAATACTGAGAACACGCGTCAATTAAATTATAAAAAAAAATGCACGACATCAAAGCATTTTAATTCTCCGTCTTCCGATATTTTAGACGCTTTATATTCTGCACAAAATATAGATGTAGACAATCAAGTAGCAACTGATAGTTCGACTCAAACAAATGATGTTATTGATTATGAAAACAAAATAATAGAATTAGAAGAAAATAAAATACAAAACATGGAGAAAATTGCTAACCTGACTGAAAAATGTACTAAACGTTTATCAGATTTAGCCAAGGTATTAGAAGAAGTGAGAAAAAACAAGTCTACAGCATATGGCCATATTTCTAGTGCAGATTCTTCGTCGGACCGTGAACATAAAAATGAGATAAAAACGTCTCATCAATATGTAAAAAATGAAGATTCGCATGAGTTTAAAATTAATGAAGATAACAAAATGTTTAATAAACCGAATTTGGAAACTGATATTCCAAGTGTACATGTGGTTGACAACTTGGAGACAAAAGAAAAAGTTGCTTTTGTTCCAGTGCTCAGTGACCTTCCAAAACCACCATCTTTTATACAGTTTGATATAAATACACAAGAACAACATTCCCTTGCAAATTCCGCTAGAACTAGATGTAAACCACCGCCGGCATTGTCACGTGTTAGCTTAAAATGCGTTCAAGAGGGATTAATACCTCATGAATTATCTACAGTTCCTGAAATTGAATCACCATTGAGTCTGAAATTAAGCAGTAAACTATCACCAAACAGTCAAAATCATACGAAAGTAGACAGTTTATCTGAAAATGAATCATTGACTGAAAGAACAAAACGACAGGTCAATCCTGATATTCTTCAGAACAATTCGTTTAAAAGTCGCAATAAACTATCGTATATAGATGACATGAATCGTCCTAAGGTACAAATGATGGATTTGAATAAATTCAATGAAATGATGCTGAAACCATTTGTTAGTATTGAGGAATATGCACAACAATGCAACATTGGCGCTCTTGACGAAGGATCTAATCTTGAAGACTTACCTAAAGATGGTACTCTAAATGATGAAATCAGCTCCCTCCATTCTGATGGTAGCCTTCCAGATGTAGTCTCAGAATTATTAAAACTTAAAATTATTAGTGAACCATTTAAATATGACTCAATTTCAAATGCTAACTCAACAAGCATTTCATCAGAATCATCTGCATCCATGCTGGTGTTGTCCAAGAAGAAGAAACATCATGATGAAACAAAATGTAAGAAAAACGAAAAGTTAGCTGTTGACACATCAGATTCTTTAAGTGTTTCATCTAATCATGATTTAGAAAATGTCTTCAAAAAGCTTGGTATAGGTTGGGCTTCTTCTACATTGAAAAAAACTAAGGAGAGATTGGCTTTATCATCTTCAACCAGCACATCAACATCTAGCGCTTCACACAGGTATCATATGAAGAGGCAGGACAAATATTTGCAGAATATGCCTGTTTTGGTAAATGACACACTATCGAAAGATTTAAGTGGATTGAAATCTTCATCGGAGAAAAAACATGACAATAGTAAATCATCGAAAAATGTTGAGCAACAAACGTCATTATTGAAATCTAGTGCTGTTAAGGATTTTTTAACAAATGAACTGGCAGATAAAATAACTTTTACACATAACTCGCACAATGACAACTCTGACCTGCATTTCACTTCACTTTATAGCACGAAATTTCCTTTAGAATCTGAAAATGTGGTGGAGAATGTTGAAGATGTTGCGCGGCCTGCTTCCAGACAAAGGACATCAACACCAGTACAACTTTATAAATCTATGCATTATGACACAAACTCTAGTTCCTACAATTATTCAAATGGTCTCTTCAGCAATGTTGATGACTTATCTTCTGTTAAAGTGACTTCAAGTTCTGTGAAGAACAACTCTAACACTGACAAAGACGAATTGAGTATTCCAAACTGTAGTCTCAAGGTAAAAAAAGACAGCAAGTGATTGATTGTATTTCTAATGATTCTGTGTATATTTTTAAATTATGTATGTAATAACCCCTTGTTGATGTTGATATAATAATATATGTATTTACCTTTTTAGAAATAAATGTATTTTATTAAACTTTTCTTAATATTATTATACTCTTTATTTTTTTTAGTAGTATGTATAGAGCTAAATGCGAGTTTTATGATGCGTAAAAGTACATGATCCACTGCAGTGACCATAATCAAAAAAATATATGATATTCTTGAGGTTATGCGTTATTAAGATACTGTGTTCAAAACATAATACAACTATATTGCTTCGATAGAAAAAAAACACGAATGTACGTCTAAAAAAATATTTTACTGTCTAGAAACAGTACTAAAATGCATGCAATGATTCTGATCTTTTGACAGATTTTTTATCTAGCAATATACTATCGTAATACTGTTCTATTTTTTAATAAAATTTTCAGCAAGTTCCTTTATTCTCATTTTCGATATTTTATGTACGCACTGCACGCGTGTGTGCGTAAGGGCTCGTGTACCGACAGTACCGGCTGCAGCCTGATGCCATATTATTAGTGGCAGCCACATCGTTTGGTGTGTATGTGTACCCGCGTGGGGGCGGTGCCATCTCTCAAGGTCGTTGGCTCTATCCAGCGTCTTAATATAAAATCCTTAAATCAAATCTAATGATTAAAAATAACTAAGTAAACCAATAGTGGCAAGAATACTGGCTGCATTTCCCCGCTGAATCGCGATGCTGATTCGTTGAGCGAGGAAGGAGCCAGCCCTCTTGTGACCAGAAGAGATGAGGGGATACATCTTTAATAAAATTTTTGGCATTTGAACCCCACGGACCTAGAGTTTCTACACCAAACGGCACAAATTTGTAGTTTTTAATAATTGAACTATATTTGCGCCGTTTGTTAGACTGCGATTTCCGCCGCAGCTCCCGCTTTGATTGCTGTTTCCCTGAGATGAGACGGGGCTAATGTGTCCACGCACGTAGCATCCCATACAAGGGCCCGACCTCGCTCCCAGGGAATCAGGGTCATTCCATCGGGTCTCTTGCCGTCTTCCCGGATTATTCCCGTTGGCTCTAGGAGAGCAGGGACGTTTATTGACGCAAGAGCCCTTTTGATGGTATCATTGAGGGAGCTGTGGCGATAAAGCCTGCCTGCACTTTTTATGCAGGAAAGTCCGTGAGTTCCAAATTGATCTACATCTTTTCCACACGGACATTTATGTTCGCAACATACTGGTGCTCCTAACCTTAGGCCTACACTAATTCTAAAAATTTCGTTATCCAAAAATGTACCGACGTTTCGAGATGGAAGAGCGTGTAACCAGTGGCCAGATTCCTTTTCTGATGAAGCCAGAAGCCGAGCGCGGTCGTGATCACTGATTAAATTTTGTGTCAAACGTTTGTGTGTTAGTTGTAATAATGGAGTGTCCCAAAGTTTTTGTTTATTTATTTCCTTCGGGACACCTTCGTTAGGACAACTTTCAATTCCCAGGCTTCTATAGCCTCAGAAACAGCTCATTTCACTAAGTTTGGAAATTTTTAGAGAAAGTTCTTTAACACTGTGTACTGAGGATAAGAAGGCTGGTAGAGCAACACTAGACATTTTTCTCACGCCGATGCCACCTAGTCTAATGGGTATTGTTGCTTGGGTCCAAGAATTTTCATTAAATGTCATCATAAGTCTTTATTTAATTTAATTTCTTTTCTTTTATATTTTACATATTTATAAAACAAAAATATATAGTGTTTTTTTATTATTCTCTTTATTTCAATTAATTTCTTTAATTTATGTTTTTACATATTTATATAAAAAGATAACATAAAAAAGGAGTTATAAGCGAGGTAAATACCCAAATTACCGGTGGTTAGGGCTGCAGAGAGGAACCTCCTCACAATACGTGCCCTGCTGAGGAGTACTGCCTTTTGGATCTGGCCCTTAGACACGGTTATAGTACTAATTAAACATGATTTTTTGACATATTTCATATTTCGGAAACTACTGCGATTTTTTTTAATGTACGAAAAAAAATCTGTATATGTTTTAACGACTAGTTTCTGCGCTGAAAGTAGTACGGATACAATGACGTACTATAAGTAGACACGTTATACCCATACTAAATGCAGATAATAAACAGCTTGAACAATACTATAGCTACCTATTAATTACTTACGTTTATATATTCAAGCGATGAAAGGGATAGAGAAACACAGCTCAATACCGAAATCCATTTGTTAAAAAGAGATAACTATATGTTTTAAGTTGCGACACGTCATCGACGCGTGACCTTCTCCGGAGGAACTAGGGGAAGATTGTCTAAATGGAACACTCAATATTTTACTTAGAAATATTTTTGGAATAATAAAATATACAATATGTAATTAAAAAACTTTTACTAATAAATATAATGTAATAATCAATGACTTTACAACAAATAGACCATTTGTCTTTCAATCACGCTCAAACGGCTGAACAGTTCTAAATGAAATTTAGCATAGAGGTAGATTATGGCTTGGTATAGGATATTAGTATGCTACTTATTTATGTATTATGTAGTGTAATTTAAAATTAAGTCTTTAAATTTTTTTTTTATTTTTTTTTATTCTGGACAACAAACAACTATACAACAAAGATTACTACAACATAGATACATATTAAAAAAATAACTGTCATATAGTCAGTGACGTTTGTTTATACAAACGTATTGTTTATACATACATTCAAAACAGGATATTTTTATGCAAATTCCAAAAAATATAGAAATAACAAATAATACAAAAAATAGTTTACTACAATTAACTACTATTTAGAATGTTACAGATATTTTTCCTAAATATATACAAAGAATGTGAAAATATGTCCACTTCGCAAAACTGCTGGTTGTATCGTTGCACCATACGTTTAAATCTTAGTGTAAAAACTTGGCAACCAATCATATTCTCGTCTTTGGGTTCTGATTATCTCTATCCATTTTTCTCTTATTAATCCGCTTCTAGGGAGACTAAAAGATAAATAAATACAATAAGATCATAATACTATACATACAACAATAATATAATATATAAATTTATAATAATGTAAATATAATTATGTATATACATTTTCCGTACATTTAATAAAATATATTTTTTTTTTAAATAGGTTCATGTAATTTATTGACAGGTCCGATATTACCAACCATCCCCATAATCAGTCGCTGAGTCTGTCGCGGCCATTTCGTTTTGTCTTCTCTATCACTCTCATACAAAATGCATCGTTCGTCTCGCTCAGGCAAGCGGCGAACTGGCAACAGCGCATTATTATTAATAAAATATTGTTATGTCCATAATTATAAAATTTCTGTACTTACCAATGAAATGAGATAAATCATTTCTATCCTTTACAGTTGCAGTATAATTTCTGCAAAAGCGGAACACACAAAATGTAATTTTTCTTGATGTTTTTGCGGATTATTCTACTCAAGAGAGACATGTACACTAGTCGTAGGATTGTGCGTGACTGTGCGCGACCAAATTTATAGTGGGACACTTACCTCTCATTTGCCTTGCTATAGCTTGAGCGTCAATCACGCATCTACCTCAGTTTATATAGTATATCATTGACTATAAGTAGACACGTTATACCCATACTAAATGCAGATAATAAACAGCTTGAACAATACTATAGCTACCTATTAATTACTTACGTTTATATATTCAAGCGATGAAAGGGATAGAGAAACACAGCTCAATACCGGAATCCATTTGTTAAAAAGAGATAACTATATGTTTTAAGTTGCGACACGTCATCGACGCGTGACCTTCTCCGGAGGAACTAGGGGAAGATTGTCTAAATGGAACACTCAATATTTTACTTAGAAATATTTTTGGAATAATAAAATATACAATATGTATTTAAAAATCTTTTATTTTACTAATAAATATAATGTAGTAATCAATGACTTTACAACCAATTAATAGACCATTTGTCTTTCAATCACGCTCAAACGGCTGAACAGTTCTGAATGAAATTTAGCATAGAGGTAGATTATGGCTTGGTATAGGATATTAGTATGCTACTTATTTATGTATTATGTAGTATAATTTAAAATTAAGTCTTTAACTTTTTTTATTTTTTTTTATTCTGGACAACAAACAACTATACAACAAACATTACTACAACATAGATACATATTTAAAAAATAACTGTCATATAGTCAGTGACGTTTGTTTATACAAACGTATTGTTTATACATACATTCAAAACAAGATATTTTTATGCAAATTCCAAAAAATATAGAAATAATAAATAATACAAAAAAAAGTTTACTACAATTAACTACTATTTAGAATGTTACAGATATTTTTCATAAACAAAGAATGTGGAAATATGTCTACTTCGCAAAACTGCTGGTTGTATCGTTGCACCATACGTCTAAATCTTAGAGTAAAAACTTGGCAACCAATCATATTCTGGTCTTTGGGTTTTGATTATCTCTATCCATTTTTCTCTTATTAATCCGCTTCTAGGGAGACTAAAAGATAAATAAATACAATAAGATCATAATACTATACATACAACAATAATATAATATATAAATTTATAATAATGTAAATATAATTATGTATATACATTTTCCGTACATTTAATAAAATATATATTTTTTTTAAATAGGTTCATGTAATTTATTGACAGGTCCGATATTTCCAACCATCCCCATAATCAGTCGCTGAGTCTGTCGCGGCCATTTCGTTTTGTCTTCTCTATCACTCTCATACAAAATGCATCGTTCGTCTCGCTCAGGCAAGCGGCGAACTGGCAACAGCGCATTATTATTAATAAAATATTGTTATGTCCATAATTATAAAATTTCTGTACTTACCAATGAAATGATATATCATTTCTATCCTTTACAGTTGCAGTACAATTTCTGCAAAAGCGGAACACACAAGATGTCATTTTTCTTGATGTTTTTGCGGATTATTCTACTCAAGAGAGACATGTACACTAGTCGTAGGATTGTGCGTGACTGTGCGCGACCAAATTTATAGTGGGACACTTACCTCTCATTTGCCTTACTATAGCTTGAGCGTCAATCACGCATCTACCCAATGATATACTATATAAACTGAGGTAGATGCGTGATTGACGCTCAAGCTATAGCAAGGCAAATGAGAGGCAAGTGTCCCACTATAAATTTGGTCGCGCACAGTCACGCACAATCCTACGACTAGTGTACATGTCTCTCTTGAGTAGAATAATCCGCAAAAACATCAAGAAAAATTACATTTTGTGTGTTCCGCTTTTGCAGAAATTATACTGCAACTGTAAAGGATAGAAATGGTATCTCATTTCATTGGTAAGTACAGAAATTTTATAATTATGGACATAACAATATTTTATTAATAATAATGCGCTGTTGCCAGTTCGCCGCTTGCCTGAGCGAGACGAACGATGCATTTTGTATGAGAGTGATAGAGAAGACAAAACGAAATGGCCGCGACAGACTCAGCGACTGATTATGGGGATAGTTGGTAATATCGGACCTGTCAATAAATTACATGAACCTATTTAAAAAAAAAATATTTTATTAAATGTACGGAAAATGTATATACATAATTATATTTACATTATTATAAATTTATATATTATATTATTGTTGTATGTATAGTATTATGATCTTATATATTAATACCTACATATTTATTTTATCTTTTAGTCTCCCTAGAAGCGGATTAATAAGAGAAAAATGGATAGAGATAATCAGAACCCAAAGACGAGAATATGATTGGTTCCCAAGTTTTTACTCTAAGATTTAGACGTATGGTGCAACGATACAACCAGCAGTTTTGCGAAGTGGACATATTTTCACATTCTTTGTATATATTTAGGAAAAATATCTGTAACATTCTAAATAGTAGTTAATTGTAGTAAACTTTTTTTTGTATTATTTGTTATTTCTATATTTTTTGGAATTTGCATAAAAATATCCTGTTTTGAATGTATGTATAAACAATACGTTTGTATAAACAAACGTCACTGACTATATGACAGTTATTTTTTTAATATGTATCTATGTTGTAGTAATCTTTGTTGTATAGTTGTTTGTTGTCCAGAATAAAAAAAAAATAAAAAAATAAATTAAAGATTTAATTTTAAATTACACTACATAATACATAAATAAGTAGCATACTAATATCCTATACCAAGCCATAATCTACCTCTATGCTAAATTTCATTTAGAACTGTTCAGCCGTGTGAGCGTGATTGAAAGACAAATGGTCTATTTGTTGTAAAGTCGTTGATTATTACATTATATTTATTAGTAAAAGTTTTTTAATTACATATTGTATATTTTATTATTCCAAAAATATTTCTAAGTAAAATATTGAGTGTCCATTTAGACAATCTTCCCCTAGTTCCTCCGGAGAAGGTCACGCGTCGATGACGTGTCGCAACTTAAAACATATATTTATCTCTTTTTAACAAATGGATTTCGGTATTGAGCTGTGTTTCTCTATCCCTTTCATCGCTTGAATATATAAACGTAAGTAATTAATAGGTAGCTATAGTATTGTTCAAGCTGTTTATTATCTGCATTTAGTATGGGTATAACGTGTCTACTTATAGTACGTCATTGCATCTACCTCAGTTTATATAGTATATCATTGTACGGATATGGATGTTTTGCGTCTATTTAAATTACTATAAGTATGAAAAAGGTCGACACTGTCGACATATTTAGATTTAAAATAAATAGATATAACTATTTAAGTAAAGAAAAAATAAAAATAAGAAAAAAATAGTAAATACATTTGACACTTCACAAATAAAAACGGGAAATAATGACGGGAATACAGCAAGAAGGTTTAATAAAATGGCAGCCATCACTGAGTTAAACGAAGAGCTGGTGGGAATTTCTCAGAAGAAGCTTCAGAGGCCCGGAACAAAGACTTTAGAAGATTTAGGGAACATCTACATTCTCGGAAAAAGAGCAGGCATGCTTCAATGTGTTAATTCTTTCCTCCGATCCCATGAGACCTGGTTGCCAAGCAGAAGAAGGCATTCTTCACCGAAACCCTGGACAAACTTAAGTTTCAAGAACCTCATTTCTTGAATGTGTCGAATATGTTCTGAAATAGATTCTGAATGTAGAAGATTTGCATTATTTTTATTTGTGAAATTTCAAATTTACTGTTTTTTGCCTTTTTTATTTTTTCTTCAAATGTTAATCTAAATATGTCAACACTGTGTTTTGACCTTTTTCATACTTATAGTAATTTAAATAGACGCAAAACATCCAAATCCGTACTTCTTTTAGCGTAAAAACTAGTCGTTAAAACATATACAGTTTTTTTTCGTACATTAAAAAAAATCGCAAGTTTCCGAAATATGAAATATGTCAAAAAAATCATGTTTAATTAGTACTATAACCGTGTGTAAGGATATTACGGGTTTCCTTGCGATTCCCTAAATATCCTGATTTTTAATGCCAGCTTCATACATTCGTTTTATTGTCGCAACGGATTTTACGTTATATGATGATTATGTTAAAATACAAACATTGATTGGAAACACTAAGTTTGACGCCCTAGATCGCCTTTCCCGTTTAAAACATCACAATTAACTATTTTCCTAGAGCTTGTCTCGCGACACAAAACGATACCAACGAAATCTAAGGTAACTTATTACTGACCTGTCAGTATAACTGGTCAAAGGAGGAAAAATTGGCGAAAGGGGGAGCCCGTCTATGGCCCCTCCATAGGCTTAGTACTCTATGTTTTCAGCCCACTGTGTGACCTTGTGACGTGACACTGGCATAAATGTTCATAAGTCTCGGTAGAGAGTACTTATATTCCTTGTTCATAAGTGAATGATTGCCATAAAAAAAACATTTCTGCTTCAATGCTCACTTCTAAATATTATTCCTTCAAAAAGAATGTCCTTTTGGAGAGAACTCCCTACACTTGATTAGATTTATTCCATAGAATACGTTTCGTTTTCAAATATTTTTTGATGTCATTTAATCAAAGATGTCATTATAAATTTAAATAATAAAAGATTCTATAAATATAATTTACTTGGTTTTTTTCTTTTAAAAAATACGTATTTTACATATAAAAAATACATTAAATACGTTATCTCATGAATAAGATAAATCCACATACATTTCTGATATTTTAGCTATTGTGATAAAAAATATACTAAACATAATATATAAATTCAATTTCATAAGCATGAAAGTCAATATACAAAGTAAAAAGAAAACTACTTTTAAATAACTTCAAATATCTTGAGATGAGTTTTTTGAAATACCGCTTTTGCGTTTAGTAGGGCAGTACAGGTGTATAAATAAGAAACCCAATGTAATGAAAGAAAATAATTTATTTAACAATGAACCAGTCATTGAGATACATTTTATGATACAGAATCACGTACACTAATCTCTATCACAAATTAACACTTATCTCCTAATAACACATCAGTTTAAACTGTATACTTAAGATTCTGTATATTTTTATACATGGAGATTTGTAGAGATTCCATTAATCAGAAAATGAACCTATTTGTAATGAAATAAATAACATAACCTAAAGTAAATCACAATACATATTAGTCTAAAATTGTAATGAGCTACATAGACAATCAACAATTCTATAAAAATAGAGGTGTGAAGAGCATGGATATGTTTAAAGTAAAATCACTTAATGACACTAGATGAATCAAATACTGATGAAATGAAATAACTCTAATTACATAAAAATTGGCTATACAGTGACAATAAAATAATCATCAGTCATCTTTCTTTTTTAATACATGCTCCTTTACTAATGTGTATGCCAGACCAACAGTGAGGGCTGCCACTACAGTCCCTTGTGCAGCAACTCTAAGCTGCATCAGGTAGACACTGGTGCTCATACCTCCTCTATGTTTAAATTTGTATGCACCAATACCACAAGCTGCAACCAACCCTATTATGCCTGGAAAAAAGTTGACATTTCATTGTCACTATTGAAAGCTAAAAGATGAAATATGGTCACACCTAGATTTAGCCAGCTAAAACTAGGTATGACTGGTTGCAAAAGTGTTTAGGTTAGCTTTAGTTTTAGCTGGCTATTCTTAGGTGTAACTGCATCTTAGATTTCAGCTGTCATATATTTATATTACATTACACACCATTACAGTGTTCACTTTCAACCAGTTGTAATTGTGGCAAGCCAGTTGCTGTACTATATTTAATGGACCTAGATTTGTTACTTTTTTAACAGATCTGTTATTAGGGTATTGTGCATCTGATGAAAAAATGGAACCTTTATAGGAACACTGTCTGTCTGTTTGTCACAGCTTATTTTCTACAAATCTACTGGATGAAAAAGGTTTAAATTTCGTACATAATTATGTAGAATTTGATGACCCAATCACGGACGTATATAGCATAAATAATCAAATTTCGTACAAGAAATACATTTTTTTAAATGCATTAAACTTAATACAAAACATACAAAGAAAATTACAAAAATTGAAAATATAGAGCTCCACAGAAAAAAAAAAGTATTGTGTGGTTAGACTGCGCTCCCTATAATTACATTATATATCTATATACTCAATTTAAGTTAACATAAACATCTATTGTATAGTATGGAACAAAGTTCATAAGGTGCATTCTTAAGCCATCCAAACAATAATTAACTAACAATTTCTTGTAGGAAGACCTGATGCTTTACAGTTTGATAAAGTAGACTATAGATTATGAATGTCAAAAAATCTAGAACTTATTTTTGTTTTGGTTCTTTGACATTTGTAATTTATATACCTACCTAGTCAACTTTATCTGTTGATTAGGGTATGAGAACAGAAGAGTAAAATGTATTTTACAACACTTACCAATTATCATAAAAGGTGAGTCTTTAGATTTCCTAGCCAATCTTTCACCTTGACTTTCTTCTTTATATTCAAATACAGGTGGTCTGTCAGCCATTTTGAGCTGAAAAAACATATAAATTAAAATATACCATTGAAATATGTCTATACTTATTGTAGTTCACATGTATCAAATGAATGATAATATATTAGATAATAGAACTTTATGTTGATATAAAGAGCATTCAAGCAGAATAAAGATTAGATAGGTAATCAGCATAGGCATGAGAAAGTGTTTTCATGGTAATATTATTTGATTTAAGTACTTTGATAAAGCATTGTTATAGTTGGTCCTCAGATAGGAAAATTCTCAGTAAATGAAAATTTTATTCTAGGTTAAGCCACAGTACCAAAGCTTCTACAAGGATCAACCTGACGGATTAACCTGAATGTGATAGTATTAAATATAAATAATCTACCTTTTATCTAATTATCTTCAGATTACAGGACAATAATTTTTAAAAAATTGCATCACTAAAATTCCGTTCCTTACGTCATCCGCCCGACCTTCACCTTCAACTGTCAATATGACGTGACTGACGACTGAGTACCAACGTGAATCATCCATTGATAACACGTTCCGAATAATTTTGCTGGTGCTTTTTCAACGCGACGTCTATAAAATGGAAATTGAAAATAAAACTGGTTCACATGGTAGACTCCTAGTACTAGCACCTGTACCACTGTATTTTTCTGTCGTTTTATTGTCGCAACGGCTTTTACGTTATATGATGATTAAGCTAAAATACAAGCAATAATAATAATTAATGATTGGAAACACTATGTTCCCGCAAGTTTGACGTCCCCATTAAAACATCACAATTAACTATTTTTCTAGAGCTGTCTCGCGACAAAAAACGACGATACCAACGAAACCTAAACGGATTTAGGGGAGGGCAACCGCGGCTACAGCCCCGGGGCCTCCACAAAAGAGGGGGCCCCACAATAGAGATTCGGAAAAAAAAATCAAATTTAGACTATGATATACTATATAAACTGAGGTAGATGCGTGATTGACGCTTAAGCTATAGCAAGGCAAATGAGAGGTAAGTGTCCCACTATAAATTTGGTCGCGCACAGTCACGCACAATCCTACGACTAGTGTACATGTCTCTCTTGAGTTGAATAATCCGCAAAAACATCAAGAAAAATGACATCTTGTGTGTTCCGCTTTTGCAGAAATTATACTGCAACTGTAAAGGATAGAAATGATATCTCATTTCATTGGTAAGTACAGAAATTTTATAATTATGGACATAACAATATTTTATTAATAATAATGCGCTGTTGCCAGTTCGCCGCTTGCCTGAGCGAGACGAACGATGCATTTTGTATGAGAGTGATAGAGAAGACAAAACGAAATGGCCGCGACAGACTCACCGACTGATTATGGGGATGGTTGGTAATATCGGACCTGTCAATAAATTACATGAACCTATTTAAAAAAATTATATATTTTATTAAATGTACGGAAAATGTATATACATAATTATATTTACATTATTATAAATTTATATATTATATTATTGTTGTATGTATAGTATTATGATCTTATTGTATTTATTTATCTTTTAGTCTCCCTAGAAGCGAATTAATAAGAGAAAAATGGATAGAGATAATCAGAACCCAAAGACGAGAATATGATTGGTTGCCAAGTTTTTACTCTAAGGTTTAGACGTATGGTGCAACGATACAACCAGCAGTTTTGCGAAGTGGACATATTTTCACATTAGGAAAAATATCTGTAACATTCTAAATAGTAGTTAATTGTAGTAAACTTTTTTTGTATTATTTGTTATTTCTATATATTTTGGAATTTGCATAAAAATATCCTGTTTTGATTGTATGTATAAACAATACGTTTGTATAAACAAACGTCACTGACTATATGACAGTTATTTTTTTAATATGTATCTATGTTGTAGTAATCTTTGTTGTATAGTTGTTTGTTGTCCAGAATAAAAAAATAAATAAATAAATTTAAAGACTTAATTTTAAATTACACTACATAATACATAAATTGAAAGTCTCACGTCAACTTTAAAGGAGTAGACTTACAGTAAGTCTATTGGGATGACAATTCCCACTAGTCTTACTGGTAAGACTATCCGGTAAGACTACTGGGAACAGCCCAAATAAGTAGCATACTAATATCCTATACCAAGCCATAATCTACCTCTATGCTAAATTTCATTTAGAACTGTTCAGCCGTTTGAGCGTGATTGAAAGACAAATGGTCTATTTGTTGTAAAGTCATTGATTATTACATTATATTTATTAGTAAAATAAAAGTTTTTTAATTACATATTGTATATTTTATTATTCCAAAAATATTTCTAAGTAAAATATTGAGTGTTCCATTTAGACAATCTTCCCCTAGTTCCTCCGGAGAAGGTCACGCGTCGATGACGTGTCGCAACTTAAAACATATATTTATCTCTTTTTAACAAATGGATTTCGGTATTGAGCTGTGTTTCTCTATCCCTTTCATCGCTTGAATATATAAACGTAAGTAATTAATAGGTAGCTATAGTATTGTTCAAGCTGTTTATTATCTGCATTTAGTATGGGTATAACGCAATGACGTACTATAAGTAGACACGTTATACCCATACTAAATGCAGATAATAAACAGCTTGAACAATAATATAGCTACCTATTAATTACTTACGTTTATATATTCAAGCGATGAAAGAGATAGAGAAACACAGCTCAATACCGAAATCCATTTATTAAAAAGAGATAAACATATGTTTTAAGTTGCGACACGTCATCGACGCGTGACCTTCTCCGGAGGAACTAGGGGAAGATTGTCTAAATGGAACACTCAATATTTTACTTAGAAATATTTTTGGAATAATAAAATATACCTACAATATGTAATTAAAAAACTTTTATTTTACTAATAAATATAATGGAATAATCAATGACTTTACAACAAATAGACCATTTGTCTTTCAATCACGCTCAAACGGCTGAACAGTTCTAAATGAAATTTAGCATAGAGGTAGATTATGGCATGGTATAGGATATTAGCATGCTACTTATTTATGTATTATGTAGTATAATTTAAAATTAAGTCTTTAAATTTTTTTTTTTAATTTTTTTTATTCTGGACAACAAACAACTATACAACAAGGATTACTACAACATAGATACATATTAAAAAAATAACTGTCATATAGTCAGTGACGTTTGTTTTAAATACAAACGTATTGTTTATACATACATTCAAAACAGGATATTTTTATGCAAATTCCAAAAAATATAGAAATATCAAATAATACAAAAAAAAGTTTACTACAATTAACTACTATTTAGAATGTTACAGATATTTTTCCTAAATATAATGTGAAAATATGTCCACTTCGCAAAACTGCTGGTTGTATCGTTGCACCATACGTCTAAATCTTAGAGTAAAAACTTGGCAACCAATCATATTCTCGTCTTTGGGTTCTGATTATCTCTATCCATTTTTCTCTTATTAATCCGCTTCTAGGGAGACTAAAAGATAAATAAATACAATAAGATCATAATACTATACATACAACAATAATATAATATATAAATTTATAATAATGTAAATATAATTATGTATATACATTTTCCGTACATTTAATAAAATATATAATTTTTTTAAATAGGTTCATGTAATTTATTGACAGGTCCGATATTGCCAACCATCCCCATAATCAGTCGCTGAGTCTGTCGCGGCCATTTCGTTTTGTCTTCTCTATCACTCTCATACAAAATGCATCGTTCGTCTCGCTAAGGCAAGCGGCGAACTGGCAACAGCGCTTTATTATTAATAAAATATTGTTATGTCCATAATTATAAAATTTCTGTACTTACCAATGAAATGAGATATCATTTCTATCCTTTACAGTTGCAGTATAATTTCTGCAAAAGCGGAACACACAAGATGTCATTTTTCTTGATGTTTTTGCGGATTATTCTACTCAAGAGAGACATGTACACTAGTCGTAGGATTGTGCGTGACTGTGCGCGACCAAATTTATAGTGGGACACTTACCTCTCATTTGCCTTGCTATAGCTTGAGCGTCAATCACGCATCTACCTCAGTTTATATAGTATATCATTGGTATAACGTGTCTACTTATAGTACGTCATTGAATTTAGACTAGTAAACAACTTTTCCTTTGATATTGAAAAAAAAATTTTTTTAATTCGCGTTTTATCTTTACTTACGGACATGATTATATTAAATATTAACAGAAATCATCGATCTATACTTAATGGAATAATTTGGGGCCAGAGGGCCTCCACTCCTTTGTTGCCCCAGACCTCTAAATCCGGAGACCTCTCGGTTGTAGGAAAAATATTTTCTGTAAATTTAGTCCCTGCAGTTTTTTAAGTAAGTATATATTTTTTTTGTTTTTTTTGAAATAATTTTGCAAGTCGCTGCAGGGAGTAAATTGGCAGAAAATATTTTTCTTGCAACCGACAGGTCCCCACAAATGCTGTTCACTCATTTTCTACCAGGAGAGGTTTTTTTAATTTTTTTTCTTCTAAATCGGCTCAGCGGCGTACCGACAAGCGCTGGACCCCTACTCGTCTACAAGTATTTGTAGAGGGGGGCTCAGACTACACGAAAAATAGGTTTCTGCCGGCAAGTGCTTACAACCACTTTCTGTCTCCATCTTTCTACCTATAAGCTGAACAAACATGCACAAGTCTATTGCGTAAATATGTAGAGATGACACAGGAAAAGAGGATTAAAATCATCAAGGCCGTTTGGTACGGGGAGCATCTTAAGATCGTCATATGATATGCATGGAGTATCAGAGATAATATAAAAGGTAACTCCATTTTTGTTATAAAATTTAAGTGTAATGGTAAGAACTAACTATGGTAAATTCTAAAGAATAAACAATATAACTAAAACGCAGTGATTATATTCTCTTTGAATATTACGACAAGGGCGAGCGAGGCATAATATCTAGATTGTATCCATAGAGTAACTTATAATACTGAGAAATTGTATCTCCGCTTGCTTGACGCCATCAAGACTGTTTGGTTACCTACCAATGTCGATTAGGTAATTTGGCAAAATAAAATCCAGATATTGTCAGAATTATTTTATAATATGTACTGTAGTTACTTATTACAAACTGTAAGTACTTATAATAATTATATTAAGTAAAAATATAAATAAGTATCAAAAATCTTATTTAACATTTGTATTTAAAGCTATAATTAAGCGTAATGTTATAATATTTCTTAAGAATAATAGCGTCTAATTTCTGATAAAATTGTATCATAACTCGATTCGTCTATTATTATGAAACGTTTTGCACGACGACTAAAATAATATATATCTCCAGTATAAATATCGAACCAAAGAGCATGGATATGAAGATCATGTCGTTCAAGGCGTTTTTTCAACATACCGTACGAAGCAACGTTTTGAAGCTGCTGTAATGTGTTGACCTAAAAACACATTCATGTTAGTCACTAAACAGATACATCTTAAGTTATGTAAAAAATAATAATTACCTACATTGATAGAAACAATTATAAGCTATTTCTTACTTGTGATAGTTTGTCTTCAATACAAAAGTTATTTTCTGGGTCAATATATGCAACAAATTTCCTTTGAGGTGTCTCTCCCGTGAATAGCACGGGTTTACTGAAATCGCCATTCATTTGTAAAAACTTGTTCAAACTAGAGTGACCATGATTGCACAACCAAGATTTTAAAGGAGATATCCTCCGCTTTTCCTTAAAAAAAAAAGAAAATTATATTTATATTAAATATCAAGTACCTAAGTATTTACAACAACAACAACACACCTTCACGACCTTTATACCTTGCGGTGTGGCTAGAGGCACCGGTAACTTTGCCAGTTGTCCCTATTGAACAGAACAGATGGCAAGCCCGTTGCTGCACTTTAATGGACACTAGATGTGGCATCTATTGTTTTTAGAAGAAGTGCGGACGCCGGCTTTACGTGCTCTTGGTACGTAAAATTGGTACTTATCATTTTTGGCACGAGTGGGAATTGAACCCGAGACCTCCCAGTTTCAAGTCAACGATCTACCAATTAGGCTATCAACCAATATCTAAATACATACATATTCATTAAGTATAGTGCGGTATTAAGCAAACTTACTAAAGTGGCTTCTTCTTTATTTCGTAGTGTGTAAAGTAGGTTCATAGCTTTGCAATCACTGTGCCCACAGACGATAATGTGCCTTATATCGTTGATGATACAACCCAACTCCAACGCTGCTGGTTCACAACTTGTCATTTCGTCCGCGAAAAATTGTGAATGTGGTATAACATTACCAGCATTTCTAACTGTTATAAAACAAGAAATAAATATAATGTTAAAAGCATTTTTTATGTGTGAAGAGGTTGGTATAGTAGGTAATAATGCTTATAGTAAGACTGCGAAATAGGATAGTAAGGGAATGATATCTTGTCAATATTAAACGATAAAGCGAATATAATGGAAATTTCTCTACGTAGACCAAATCTACTGCCAGTAGAGGCAGCTAACTTGTGACCTTGACTCGACATTTTGTCCTGCTTTATCTTTATGGGACAAATATCTGTCTCCGGTGTATGGTGAGTAAATTTTGTCTGCGTAGAGAGATTTAATCTAGGCCCGCCATGTGGCACGGCTCACTTCTTAAAATGGCACAACTCAAAGAGGCACTAAAATTATATATATATATATATATATTTTGCAATCACAAGCAAGATTCTCGGGCGAAGGCGGGGATAGCTAGTCTATACTAATACCAATATATATATAATATATATTATGTTAGATACTAACAGTGGCGGCCCTATCCCTTTATAAGGGTAGAGCGAGTTTGTCATTCGGCGCCCTTTGGTCGACCGACACCTTCGAATCAAATAATTAGTCTCGTCACTCGTGTAATAAAATGCAAACATGCTTGTTCCCCGCCTGTCCCCATTGCACATCTCCGTGTGGGTCATCAAAAAGACAGCAATAATTTATTTATTTTTAGCTTGCGGTTGATGATCGGATTTTGGCGCCTCTACACAATGGCGCCTAGAGCGGCTGCTCCTCTCGATATACCCTAGGACTACTAATACTATAAAGAGAGAGTGGGAAATTTATTCGAAAATATCCACGGTCGGAAAGTTAGTAAATAACACCGGTCGAAATTTTTTTTTTGTTTCGAAATAGTTTTTTTTGTTATGTTTGCTTTTTAAAGGTGCGTCGGTGGCCGAGTAATTAAGACGTCTGGTATTAACTAGGCAGACCACGGGTTCGATCTCACCCGGCCATGTACCAATGGGTTTATTAATTAAAAACTTACGTACATAATGATAATCCGACAAACCACACAGAGGCTTTTCCGTTAGGTATAGCCTTACCTTACAAATACCATCGGCTAAACGAGAGAGACTTGGTCTTCCGCTGGGTACCCTGGAACCCTGTAACCGTAACACGGTTTCGAAAGTGGTAAGGCAACCCGTGAAGAAAGAAAAAAAAAAAGATTGCTTTTGTAGAAACCGGAGCCACCTGTTGCTTCTTATACCTACAATCAATTAAATTTTTTAAAACTTGCACAGCGACGTAAAGCAAACAAAAGTCGAACATGTATGTTTATTTTTTTTAAATTTATGCACTAAACAGAAAAGCAAAAAATAAGAAAGACTTACCTACGAACATATCTCCGACGCTTGTCTCTGTAAATCTTGTTGGAATCATTCTACTGTCCATGCAGGTGTAAAATACAGCTTTGGGCTAAAAAGAGTTGAAAATATTTGAAATATATTAATATTAGAGTTAATAAAACTTCTTGGTTGCAATGGTTCATTTTCCAGTATTTGGAACGTTGACTTGACTAGTTTATCACTGTCAGTATGCTGTCAGTCAGTTGTGATATTAAAATCGGGAGATGATTGAATAATCAATGGTTATTGATGATTGAAATAATTTTGAAGTAGTGGTTGTGTTTTGAAGTCGAAATAAAATAAAACAAAGTAATTTTGAACAAGATAAAAGATTATTGTACATTGGGTGGGGCTACCATTTAAAAAGATCATTAAAAGAAAAAAGAAGTAAAAGGTTAGTCGTACCTCTGGATTATCTCGAACTTCCTGAAATTGTTTTACCATTGTCGCCCGGTCCAAAACTCTGTATCTCATGATCCCACGTAATATTTTATCCATAATTTATATAAATGTAACACTACAATTGGGTTATTTTGTTTAATTTTCGGGATTCCGGTATAAGTTTTGCAGAATGTGTTAACTTAGTACTTGACATGAGTGACCTTCGTCCCCACACGCTTATCATACGTGTAGCCCCCTAGCCGGGTGGCCGTGACTGGCGTCTAGTTGTTGCGCACTATAAAATAATACTGTGAAATGTGGGTACATTTGCAAACTGAAATGCTCAATCCCCAAATCTAAATTCCCATTGGTTAATTAGATGATAATTTTATGCTAAATTAGCCATTCCACATGTAAAGTTTTGTAAATACTTAATGTTCCTTTTAGCATTCTTGCAAACCTTACATAATTTCTATGTTCATCCTTGAATAATAGTGGGGTGGATAGAACTGCTGATCTACACTTGTCATTCAATCTAACACATAGAATATTTTCTGTTTTCTCCTCACATATTTACACTTTTCAATCAAATTTCAGATAACAATGGAGAGTGACATTGGAGATACCAAGAAGGATGTGGTTCTGCCGAGCAACCACCGGTTTTTAGAACCTGAGAAAGCTGTGAAGAATATGACAGACATGACTGTATGGGAGAAGTCGGAAGCATACATGGAATATACAGGGTTTATTGCCACTCTCAATGAATCTGTTAAGGGCAAACCGCTATCAGTTGATTGTAAGATTTCAGAAGGTGTTTCAAAAGTTTTGAACATGCTGGACAAAATAGATGCTCTAATAGGAGAGTTTCCTCCTGTAGAGCAGCCACAGAGATTTGGGAATATTGCTTTCAGAGATTGGCTGGAAAAATTGAAAACACTGGGTACCTCATTGTTGCAGGAGACATTGCATCTATCTCTACATGTAGCAATACCGGAAGTGAGAGCTTATTTGATTGAAAGTTTTGGTAACGGCATAAGAATTGATTATGGCACAGGACACGAGATGGCTTTTGTTATGTTTTTATGTTGCCTATACAAGATTGGTGCTCTTCAATCTGAAGATGATGTTGCAACTGTATTATTAATCTATAATAAATATCTGAATATATCAAGAAAGTTGCAAAGAACATATCGCATGGAGCCAGCAGGCAGTCACGGTGTTTGGAGTCTAGATGACTTTCAGTTTATCCCATTCATATGGGGAAGTGCCCAGCTAGTTGATCAGCCAAGAATATATCCACCAGCTAAATTTCTTGAGGAAGAGATTATACAAAAATATCATAAGGAATATATGTTTATTTCTTGCATAAAATACATAAATGAGGTGAAGACAGGGCCATTTGCAGAGCACTCAAATCAGTTATGGAGCATCAGTGCAGTCGAGTCTTGGTCTAAAATAAATCAAGGTCTCATTAAAATGTATAAAAGGGAGGTACTTGGAAAGTTCCCAGTCATTCAACATGTGCTGTTTGGCTCGCTGCTTCCAATACGTAGGTTCCCAATAAAGCATACTACATAAACCTTGTTGACAAGATATAAAGGAAAACTTTTATACATTTACACATAAATATTTATTTTTGCATCAATCGATGTAGTGTATGTCTTTGTTTTTAAATATAGGTAAGAATTTGCATTTTAACTAATATTATTGTTAAATTAGTTGTCTTACTAGTTCTTATTCTTAATTAATTACACAGTTATCTAAAACTTCCTTGCAATAAAGACATGTCACAAGAGATTATTTATTTTGTGCAATGATGTTTGAAATGAGTAAATTCAGTATTATATTATGTTATAAGAAATCTCTGATTGTTATAACCAATTGGAAAATCTCTATTGTTTCTAGCAATAAATGTTTTACATTATGTATTTGTTTTGAAACAATTTTGTGTCTGAAATACTTAATAAAAATACTATAAAACATAAAAATTTTATTATTTAACACCAAAGATAACTAGGAATATTAAGAATAACTTAAATGAAATAATTACGAGGATTATGAAATTTTCATACATCATTATATAATTTCATCATCATTTCGTGTATTTATTGTTGAATATGTTTTGATTTAGTATAAGTCTGGAAGAGGCTGTATGCAATACCCGCTGTCAATGCAGCTACCACAGTTCCTTGTGCAATAACTCTAAATTGCATCACATACACGCTGGTACTCATTCCTCCGCGGTTCTTATACTGATAAGCACCAAAACCACATGCTGTTGCTAGTCCAGCTAGACCTGTAGATAAAACTAAAATAACTTTTTTGTAACAAATTAATTACTTACAGATTTGAATGATATTCCTACAGGGTTAGACTATGTTAGTGGATTCACTATTGGTTGGGGTGCAATGCAATATATTTATCTATTGAGGTTTGGGAAAACTAAATTTGGCTAAACTAACATAATGTTTCCAAAGTATCACAAGGTTTCCATTTAAAAAACTGTTATTTTTTTTAGATAGGTACTTGCCAATAATCATAAATGGAGACTCCTTGGATTTCCGCGCCAGTTTTTCACTTTGTGATTCCTCGTGATAGTCGAATGTTGGTTTCACATCAGCCATTTTTTGTAATTTATTAAAATTATTATGAATATTTATGGATTTCAATAAAGCAGTATTGCTTATTTGCTGAAATTATTCATATACTGTTATCAGATCAAAGGGACTTTATATTAATCAGTTTGTGATACATTGCTGCCTTTGAAACTAAAATGATGCCAAACATCAATGTACTCCGAGATACAGTAGGTGATACAAGTCTTGATAAGTAGATGTGTGATACTGATAGCATTGTTATCAGAACAATTGTCATAACTGCTAATAGTGTTGGTTCCGATGTGTCTATAGATAGCATAAATCATCTTTGATTGAATAATATTTTCACCATTTAGCAACGTATTTCTTATTCAGAAATAAAAATAAATTGTGTAATGTTAATTTAAATCCATTCCATATTGTAGACAAAGAAGAGGACTGTTAGAAATAATAAGATAAAATGTCACTTTTCAGCCTTTATATTATATAAAATTACATAGTATTATTTTTATTTAACATAAATATGGAATATAGCAATAAAATATAACCAACATAATAATATTATTTAAAACAGCAACAATCAAATTGTAGTAGGTACATATATTTGGATCAAGAGCACTAAGAGCAGCCATTTTGAACTAATTAAAATAAAAAGCTGATCTATTTACAGCTTTTGCATGTTGACTGTGAATTTAAATCAAAGACGAATTAAACTTTAAATTGACAGCATATTGACAGTAATAAATGAGCGCATTTTTTGCGACAAAAATCATGATATTACTAATCGTGGTGCGTGCTTAGCCTTTTTTATTACGAAGATTGCCTCTAATTTAATTATAGGCCGTTTTATTTTTTCAGTTTTCAACAGCCCTGTAAATTAACGGACCTGACTTGAATTCAGGCGAAATATTTTTATGAAAACCGTCTCGGGACAAGGATTTATGTTGTTGTTCCCTTTGGTATAGGTATAAAATCGTGGAGCTAAATATAAATAGCATAATATATAGTGCTATGAGCACAGACATATTTTAGAAACATTATTTATAATAAAAAATATAAACAAATTAATATTACAATACATTTTAAAGTAACTTTACAAAACTAACGAAAATTATACATTATTATTGTCAATCAACTAATTACTTGACATAATGAGCTTTATTATTTATTTATTTTCATTCTTCACGGGTTGTCTTACAGCTCCCGAAACCGTGTCCAAGAAAGAAGGAAGACCAAGTCTCCCTCTTTTAGCCGATGGTATTTGTGAGACTATAGTACCTAACGGTTTGTCGGATTATGTACATAAGTTTTTAATTAAAAAAATCCATTGGTACATGGCCGGAATCTGTGATCGAAGACGTGGTCTGCCTAGTTAAATTCACCCTACACTTCTCATACATTGGAGCAAGTTTTGAAGCTTTAAAATTTGCGGCATCACTATGTACCTACATACGTTTTACGCCAAAGGTGCGTCGGTGGCCGAGTGGTTAAGACGTCTGGTATTAACTATCAACTAGCTTTATAATTACATATATTTTAAAAAGGAATATTATATTCTAATCAACAATACATAACAAATCATTATTTGAAAAATAAATAGGTAGTTTGCAAAGTAGATTCAAAGGGCGAATTTTGCAGTCGTTTTCGCATGGACCAAAGTATAAAGATTTGTTACTCTGGGATTTCAATATTAAATAATTTTGAATGCTACACAAAGCCCTAGTGATATTATACTATCAACATCATGCAATGGGAATAAACAAATGTGGCGGTATATTAGTAGATATTGAATACTATCTCATCTTATCTGTGACTTAAGTCGACGAATCGCATCAGTTTTACGCGCGGCTTATTTTGACCATATCTCTTTAGAAAGATGTGAGCGAGATGGACTACTACTAAAATCGATAAGGTAACCAAGGATATGATAAGATAGACCAATATTCACGTACCAGAAACATGAGGAAGTACGATTTCTCAACAAAATCAGTATTTCGAAAAACACAAAAAGGACTTTGGCTTTTCTATGTTTCTACAAAAACTATTAGAATTATTAAAGTCTAGTTAGTATATTCTTAAAGTATGTGAATTGTGAAATTATCTATCTTTTAAAGTCGACAAAATTGTAAATTAGTAAATATATTAAGAGAACTCTAGTCGCAATCATGCCTGAAATACGCGTGATTTTGAGGATTTTCAAGGCTTCATAAAACTTAGGTGTAACTGATTTTGGTTATTTTCTTTCCATGAGAAACTTTAGAATATAATATTTATCATTAAAAATAAATTTTAATTTCGAACCTAGCACATACAGTTATCGCGTAAAACTGGAAAAACGAAACATGATTTGTATGGGACAATAATCAAGTCTCATTAGGCTTCTTCCACACAGGCGCGATAATATGGCATGCGCTATTGCGAATATGTTCTTAGATAATAACGACGCGATATAAGTGTGTAAGATAAGCACTGGACATTGGCAGAATTGCGACGATAAGTCAGCACTGTTGCCATATATCAAAAGAAGAAGTGTGTAAGATCGCATGCGTCCTAATACAAAATGTACTAAGAACATATTATATACCAATAACGCATGCGATATTATCGACCGTTATATCGCTCCTGTGTGGGAGAGCCTTAACAAAAGACGCATTTGAATTTAACGTACTATATAAAAAAAAAAGCCATGCGTCCACTAAAATCCATGAAAAATTTTGCAACCGCCTGAATGTTTGTTTACAAAATTTCGATCTTTTCCTGACTCTTACTTTTAGTTTCTAGTTTCCTCCTAAATCGCTCCTTTGCCAGTTGCCTAAAGAATTGTCGTGTTTGCGGATTTTTTAAAATCCGAAAAACTCACATTTTCGTCTGGTACGAGTCTCTTCAAATATTTTTAAAGACAATATACTATTATACAAGTAGGTATCATAATAAAGTTTATATAAAATCCTAATAAACAGCGAGTCCGTAATCAGTATTGCGGAGAACTAGATATTTTCTCCAATTTCTCAAAATGTTTCCGCGCATTTCTAATATTGATGAGCGTCGCCTCCGAAGGTATATTAGGGTCTGACATCTCCACCATCACATACGTGTTGCTCGTGAATCCGTCAATGAAAGCTGCAAATGAACTGTTTCGAACCTGAAACAATGTATGTATTTTTGTGTTTGTAAATCAGGCCTAAATAAAAACCTGGAAGACAAGCAATGGGGCTACAGTAGTTATTATTCATCTAACATCGCCATCTATACTAATATTATAAAGAGGTAATCTCTAGATCTACTGAACCGATTTTGAAAATTCTTTTACCAATAGAAAGCCATAGTTTTTAGATTTGTAAGTGTCATAGGCTATATTTTATTTTGTTCGAAAATATTCACGGGCGAAGCTAGTTTTTCTATAATGAGTATTGATATCGCAATGGTAAGAGCGTTGGACATTATTGACACGCAACCTGAAGACGGATTATTTTGCACAGAATAGTTGGAGGGCAAGAGAGTGATATAGGCGACGTTTTATCCCGGATATCCCTGGGTATACAATTCTTGTCACATTTCATGTTTTTTTTTCTTTACTGGTTGCCTTACATTTCCCGAAACCGTGTTATAGGTCCCAGGGTACCTAGCGAAAGACCAAGTCTCCCTCTTTTGGCAGACGGTATATGTGAGGTTGAGGTATATTTAGATGGAAAAGCCTCTTAGTGTGGTTTGTCAGATTAAGTACATACGTTTTTAATTATAAAATTGTTAGTGTATACTTTACCTCCATGCTCTGAAACTGTGCAGCCAACTTGGAGCAGGACAGTTTGAATTGCTTCACAATATTGGAGACTTTTTCAAAGCGATGAGCGTCGCGGTGCGGCCGTCGCTGACAGTGCGACACTACAAGGAACGTGGCTCGCTCAAACAGTAGAACCTACAAATATGTAAACCATGTTTATAACCTCGTTTAACACATGCTCTAGTATTGTATAACTACTTTTAAGAGCTGTAGAGTTTTTACTTCCAATGTTTATATCTTTTGTTACTATTAGCGTCTTTTGGCCGCAGTAATTATATTATGTGTGAATTTCAAGTTCCTATGTCATTCTGTTTAGATTTTTACGGAACCGTAAAACTTAGCTTAAGAGCAAGCTTGTTAGTGCAATGAACTCAGTAAACCGCGCGGCTTATTTTATCGATATCTCTTTAAAAAGTTGTTAGAGAGATATACATACATACTACAAAAAGAAACGATAAAATAACCAAGGATAAGATAAGACAGGCCAAGATTCACATACTTTCTGGTGTGAGTAAAAACGATTTCACAAATAATCGGTATTGCGAAAATACACATAACGGACATATGTTCTTCCAGTATCATACAAAAACTATTAGCAAGTTGTAGTTAATGTTTTCATAAAGTAATAAATACGAGAAAATGGTACATTAGTAACAAATGTAACAATATATAAGAACTTGAGTCGCAAAATCGGTTGAAAATACGCGTGAAATTGACGACTTTCAGGGCTTCATAAAACTTAGGTGTAAGTGATTTTCATATTTTTTTTTAATTCATACTGTGTCAAATATTCGAAACTAAGAAGTCCTATTTTTGTTTCAAGCTTTTAAATTTACCGCCACGGTGCATGCCATTGCTATCAAAGGTCTTGGTAATTAATATAATATTGTATTGTTCACTAATACATATTTGTGTATAAATATTATAATTTAATTTACCTCATCAGCGTCGACAATGTTAGCAAACTGTCTCAACGACGACTCCAGCGCTTTCACATTTGGTATTAATTTGTACACTATACTAGACCACGCCCTGAAAAATGTTAAACATGTATTAAACATAACAACATATTAAGTTTTTGTCCCGAGCGAAGCCTGATCGGAAAGCTAGTTACTATAATAATACTGATTTCGTCCTGGTTTCACCTCAAAATGCATAGCAACAGATTGGCGTGATTTTTTGAACTTAGATAGTTGGAGGTTTGGAGGGCCAGAAATTGACATAGGCTAATCGTCTCATTCTTTTAGAACAAAATCTTATTGTAATCTTTGATAAAAAAATTGTGTACCTACTCGCTCACTACTACATAATTATAAATTTCTTACTTGTAAAGTGTCTCGTCCCATATACTAGTTCGGAAGCAAGTGCATTCAAGTGGTTTGGACAACCTTTTGAGGTCTTCCTCTCTTGCTCTAAATATAGTGTTTCTTTGCTCCTCTGGCACCAAGTCCATTTTGTGGACCAAGCAAAATATTCTGGCTTCAGGAGAATTCTGAAAGTTAGTAACAAAAATGATGTATATTGACTAATATTATAAATGTGAAAGGGTGTTTGTTTGTCCTTCTTTCACTTCAGACCATAACAAGTAACGGATTGACATGATTTTATGACACACACAGATATAGTTAGAGGACCGGATATTGGCTACTTTTTATCCTAGGAAAATATCTCATTCCTTCAGGAAACATTTTTAATAGAAGCCTAGTACCCAAAACATTTAATACAGATAACATCTCAACTATCTTTTAAAGTTCTCTTTTTTCATACTCCAGTCTTATCACCTTGAGGAATTTGACCTTTGGAACTCTACATTCTTCATACATCAATGAGGATGTGAGGATTTAATGAAATATCTTTATAAAACACCATAGTTAAACCACATAAGAAACAATAGTACTAATAACATACAAAAGTTTCTCTTAGTAAATATATTTGAAACTAGCTTTCCGCTCCGGCTTCGCCCATGAAGTCCATATTAACTTTCATCCTCTATTATGGTCTTAAGTTCATATAAAAATTGAATAAAAAGAAGCATTTTTATATAAATTCTAATAAAAATGAAAATTCAAAATGATGAGATGGTCACACACAAGCCAATATGAGGATAATTGCACATTGAGATTTATCCCACTGATACTGGGGGGAGGGGGGGGGGGGGGGGTACAGGTATGGTTAAACCATGCCATTATTTAAAATACCTACATGTAAAATAGCTTCCAGACAAGACTGGTAGTAATGCATGTCTTTCTCCATTTCTCTACTCTCCACATCAAACACATAGATGAGCACTTCCACATTTCTAAATATGTTGTCCCGTTGTGACACAAAATAGTTCTCCATGAACGCCTCTTGCCCTCCGCAGTCCCACAGATTGAGTACCAGGTTACCAAGAAATCTGACATGTGAATGCTCTACATCAACTGAAATTAAATTTGTTATTTGTAAATTATTATATTCTGGTTGCTTTCACATAATAGTTGAATAACCAAAACGAGTCTCTGAAATTCATTATGTATGCATCAGCATCTATGCAAAACATTTATTTATCTATCTATCATCACACCTTTTATCCCAAGTGAGGTAGACAGAGACAATCAAATGCTATTTGCTACGATCCCAATATTTATATGGCCCTCTGCCAGCATTTCCCTTTATTTCTGCCATACAAACCTTTTTAGCCAAAATAAAAAACGAATTAAGTATAATTTTGACTTGCACACAAATGATTGCATTATCTTTCATGTTAAACTAGAAAGATTTAACTACTCGGTTCCAAAACAGAGTGAAAGTCCAAAGGTCAATATGTTAAGAAAAATTAGAAGGCAAAAAATGTTGTCAATGAAGAAATAGATATAAAACTTACTTGTGGCACCTAATCTTTTTGTGTCTTTGGCAATATAGTTTGCAAATATAATAGACCTCATGCTTGTCTTGCCAGACCCACTCTTCCCCATCAACAGGACCTGTAAAACAAATTAGGATAGACATAATATTTACTCAAAATTTGTTTCTTAATGAAATGGGCTGATAGCTCATTAGACAAGTATAATTTATAACATAAAGGTTGAGCTAGTACTCACCCATACAATTTGTTTTATTTTTAAAGTATAGATTATTCTAAGCTATCAACCTCTGGTTTTAAGCAATAGTGCTGAGTTTACGAGTAAAAGTATGTGTGTGTGTGTGGGTTTTTTTTGTAGCATGAGGGTGCAATTCTATTGCGGAAAGAAGGAATAGGTTACTCTGAGTTATTTTAAGCACTCTCTACCATTATGTAAAGTACTTGTAGAGATCTCTATGCAACTGTCCAGGTTTGAGATGTTGTGTAAACTTTTCAGAATCAATGAAGCAGATTGCCGACCATTATTTCAAGGCTATGAAAGAACTTGTAACAAATGCACACGTAACTCAATAAAAACCATATTTCCTACTTACCTTTTTCTTCATCATGTAGGTAGATGTTTTAATTCCTCTGTAATCGCAAGAAATATGAACTCAACAGTTCAATTATACCTGACCTATCCCTAAATAAATGGATTCTGTATTTGCTTTATATTTTTAACACTAAATACACAGTATTCTAAGCAGTGTGATATAAAAAAAGGAATGGATTTATTTGTGTTTTTTTCGTATAAAAGAAATAAAATAGCCAAAATCACAAATTTCGCATAAATTTATTTGGACACAGACAGAGCAAGTTTGTGACACGTTTGTGACTGACAGACAGAAAAGTGACAGTCACAGTCAGTCACTACGGTACTGACCAAAGAGTATGTAATTAATACTAGTACTACTGACAAGAGATATTAGTGACGTGTACCTCAAGACAAGAAGCATTCGAGATTCAAGCGTGTTCTCTCATTCTTGCGGTGATAATTCTCGTTTCGTAGGCAGAGGGATTTATTTAGGACTAAAAGGGGTTGGACGGCATATAAATTTGATTGCCCAAGGACGTTGTCTAAACATGTAGAAGGGGTTTTATAGGGTTGCAAAGAGGTAGGATTGGATCGCTCTCAAGTACTATACGGCAGCGCTGGAACTACTGCGGGCGCGGATGCACTTGCCGGACACTCCGTGCCACATACTGGCCAGACTGCCACACCAAAAAATTTGACCCGTAGCCTTAAGAGGAACGTGTAGCTCAGGGTACGCAGCGAAATAGGTATTTAGAAAATCATATTCTGTCTCAAGCGCGCTCTTCCCACGGGCATCAGTGCGACAGAGAACACTGCAGCTCGTGAGTGTTCGTAGGTATGATCTTCGTTGAAAATTGCGTTTTGGGGGAAAACGATTTACACCTACTAAACTATAACGAAACCTTATAATTTTGGTGTCAAACGTTTTAGCAGATTATAATCTACGTACGTACGTTTTGCTTTTTTTGAAATTTTGCTTTGTTTCTCAAATACAGACGGTTTATTACGAGCAAGTTATGAACCAAAAAAACCGAGATTTGAGGAGCTTATAACTTTTGACCTATTACGAATTTTGAAAAAAGGAAAAAATACGTACGTAGTTTTTCAATATGTCAGTAACATATTACAAAATCGTTAAAATTAAATGATATTTAGGAGTAGTAAAACGTTTTCTCCGTTTGTATGGACATGGACGCGGTACACCATAGAGTAAGTAGCAATCACTATGTTCTTTAATAAGAGACGGGACTGCCATACATTAAGGGGCAGATAACACCTATATACGATTATTTAAAGAATGTTTTAGCAAAAACAAGACAATTTCCAAGATTGAAAAAAATATATATTATTCTACAGGATATAATTGATATAATTGTCATTCTGAAAACGCGATTACACAATTTTCGCTCGATAGAAAATAATCCCAAAATGTGGTCTCTGAAAGTTTTCAAAAAAAGAAAACGGCGGTACTAGTGATTTTAGTACTATGACATTTAATTTGTTTTTGTAATATTCAATTACCCATATAATTGTCATTTGTATATTCAAATAAATTGTATAGTTATTTAAAAAATAATGATTATGTCAAATGGCGCTTACGATTTCTACTCTGAGCGGAAACGCTTTAGCTCTTCTTTATTCACACTCGCCTTGTCGGCAGTGACGGCTGAATCGTGATGCTAGACGGTCGCGGCCACTCGATCGCTCAGAAGTTTTTGTATTATTTGTGTATTTTTTGGCTCAAATTTAATTTATTAATGGTAAACTTTATTCATAAATGACATTACCGTAGCGATTAGGCAATATTTTCATAAGGAAGTTGCTATTTGTATACTTTAGTCTAGGAGTGAGCGTTGCTTTTTGTGAGCGTAATTATATTAAATAATTAACTCCAGTATTGGAAATAAGTTAATAAACAGCAAAGTAGGTAGGTAGGTATTACATAGAAAATGCGTACGGGAAACATATTGCAGAAGTCATTGCAAGGCAAATAAAATTATGATATACTAGCTTTTCCCCCGTAGAAAAATTTAAAATGTGCCAGCCCCAAGGACTTCCGAAATATAAATTAGCTCATGTCATTATCTCTGTGCAAATATCACGTCAATACGTTGCTCCCATGTTGCTCCGTATTGATTTGAATAAAAAGGACAAACAAACACTCTTTCGCGTTTGTAATATTTTATCCACGCACGCTTGATGGAAAACTTATGATAGACTAGCTTTTCGCCCCGGCTTCGTGCGTGGAAGTATTTGAAAAGTGACAAGCCCGAAGGATTTGTGGGATATGTCATTAAAATCAAGTCAATCCGTAGATTAATTAAAAAAAGGACAAATAAACACTATTTTGCATTTGAAACATTACCTAGTAAGGAAGTTAAAATACCTACCCTTTATCCAAGCTTGATGATAAAATTACGATAAACAATGTTACATACGTATTGGTTTTACATAATAGACCCTCCTACTAGCTATTCGCCCCGGCTTCGCCGTGGAAATATTTAAAGAGTGGCAAGCCCGAAGAATTTTTGGGATATAAAGTAGCCCATGTCATTATTTATATCTCCAACTATCTCTGTGCAAAAAATCAAGTCAATCCGTTGCTCCGTATTGATTTGAAAAAACAAACAAACACTCTTTCGCATTTGTAATATTAGTAAGGAAATTACAATACCTACCTATTATCCAAGCTTGATGATAAAATTACGATATACTAGCTATTCGCCCCGGCTTCGTCGTGGAAATATTTAAAGAGTGGCAAGCCCGAAGAATTTTTGGGATATAAAGTAGCCTATGTCATTATCTATATCTCCAACTATCTCTGTGCAAAAAATCACGTCAATCCCTTGTTCCACAAAACGTGAAAAAAGTAAAAGAAGTAGAATTATAGAACCTCTTCTACATGGTTGGACAACGCCGCAACGCCGCTGGTCAGCCAAAATTTTTAATTCGACATTATACTAAATTTCGACTAATTTTAGGGTTCTGAATTCGAATTTGATATCGATTTCAAAATTCAATATCACGAATTCTGTCAATTTCTTAAAATTCGACATTTTACTAGATTTCGACTAATTTTAGGGTTCTGAATTCGAATTTGATATCGATTTCAAAATTCAATATGACGATATCTGTCAATTTCTTAAAATTCGACATTATACTAGATTTCGACTAATTTTAGGGTTCTAAATTCGAATTTGATATCGATTTCAAAATTCGATATGACGACATCTGTCAATTTCTTAAAATTCGACATTATACTAGATTTCGACTAGTTTTAGGGTTCTGAATTCGAATTTGATATCGATTTCAAAATTCAATATGACGATATCTGTCAATTTCTTAAAATTCGACATTATACTAGATTTCGACTAATTTTAGGGTTCTAAATTCGAATTTGATATCGATTTCAAAATTCGATATGACGACATCTGTCAATTTCTTAAAATTCGACATTATACTAGATTTCGACTAATTTTAGGGTTCTGAGTTCGAATTTGATATCGATTTCAAAATTCAATATGACGACATCTGTCAATTTCTTAAAATTCGACATTATACTAGATTTCGACTAATTTTAGGGTTCTGAATTCGAATTTGATATCGATTTCAAAATTCAATATGACGATATCTGTCAATTTCTTAAAATTCGACATTATACTAGATTTCGACTAATTTTAGGGTTCTAAATTCGAATTTGATATCGATTTCAAAATTCGATATGACGACATCTGTCAATTTCTTAAAATTCGACATTATACTAGATTTCGACTAGTTTTAGGGTTCTGAATTCGAATTTGATATCGATTTCAAAATTCAATATGACGACATCTGTCAATTTCTTAAAATTCGACATTATACTAGATTTCGACTAATTTTAGGGTTCTAAATTCGAATTTGATATCGATTTCAAAATTCGATATGACGACATCTGTCAATTTCTTAAAATTCGACATTATACTAGATTTCGACTAGTTTTAGGGTTCTGAATTAGAATTTGATATCGATTTCAAAATTCAATATCACGACATCTGTCAATTTCTTAAAATTCGACATTATACTAGATTTCGACAAATTTTAGGGTTCTAAATTCGAATTTGATATCGATTTCAAAATTCAATATGACGACATCTGTCAATTTCTTAAAATTCGACATTATACTAGATTTCGACTAATTTTAGGGTTCTGAATTCGAATTTGATATCGATTTCAAAATTCAATATGACGACATCTGTCAATTTCTTAAAATTCGACATTATACTAGATTTGGACTAATTTTAGGGTTCTGAATTCGCATTTGACATCGATTTCAAAATTCAATATATCTACATCTCTCATTTTCTTAAAATTCGACATTATACTAGATTTCGACAAATTTTAGAGTTCTAGACAGTAAGTATAGTGTATGTGATTAAACATTTTTTTATTATATCAGGAAGAAACAACAGTTGGACGAAAATACTACGTGTGAAACAACTGAAACGTCAGATTTTTCATTGACAGAGTAAGTTTCTTCGTACGATACATAAAAATGAGAATTAATAGATTTACAACACACTTGTTTTTGGAGTTATTATTTTACATCCTGTACTTGTCGTGTAATGTTTATAAAAAATTTGAAATTTTACATATAACTGTAAACTTTATTACAGGTTAAACAATGTGTCACTAGCAGAAACTCAAGAAAATGTTACCCTTCTTTCTAAATCTACCGATGACGTTCCTGACCTTGACGTTATATTATAATAATAATGTAATGTAATTTAATGTATTGTAATTTAAGGTAATGTAGATCCTAGATTCACCAGAAAGCTTCAAATAAGAGAACCGATTGGAGATAAAAATATAGTATTGCAACAGCAAGACCTGAATGTAATTGCAAGACCGACAGTTGACAAAGATTTTCCCTCCAATGAACCTACATGTTCACGATATTTAAGTTTTAACAATTTCTAAATTTGTACATATTTTTATTTTGTTCATCATTTATGTTTAGATTAAAGTACTATTTGAATATTATGTTATGGGTTAAAAATGTGAATACTAACATGTCTATGCAATGTCAAATTTCGACTAAACAAGTTCAAGCCGAAGTGGCTAGGTGGGAGGCACCGCGCTGCTAAACGCTGAGGTCGCCGATTCGAATCCCATACGTTGCGAATTTTATTTTGTTTTGATTTATATTTTTACGATTTGAATAAAATGCAGGTAATTTAAAATATTCATTCACTATGGAATTTTGATGTGAGCAGCACATATTTATATGGAAATTATTGTTATTATAAAGAAAGTCACTATTTTGTGCAATATTAATGTGTTATGAATGTTAGAGGAAACCTTAAAATTCGTCGAAATTTAGTATAATGTCGAATTTAAAAAAATTACAGATGTCTTTTGAAATTAACGTCAAATTTTAAGAAGTTGACAGATGTCGTCATATTGAATTGTGAAATCGATATCAAATTCGAATTCAGAACCCTAAAACTAGTCGAAATCTAATATAACGTCGAATTTAAAGAAATTTACAGATGTCGTTATATTTAATTGTAAAATCGATATCAAATTCGAATTCAGAACCCTAAAATTAGTTGAAATCTAGTATAATGTCGAATTTTACGAAATTGACAGATGTCGTCATATTTAATTTTGAATTCGATATCAAATTCAAATTCGAATTCAGAACCCTAAAATTAGTCGAAATGTGTGTGTCGAATTTTAAGAAGTTGTCAGATGTCGTCATATTGAATTGTGAAATCGATATCAAATTCGAATTTAGAACCCTAAAACTAGTCGAAATCTAGTATCATGTCGAATTTAAAGAAAATGACAGATGTCATATTTAATTGTGAAATCGATATCATATTCGAATTCAGAACCCTAAAAATAGTCGAAATCTAGTATAATGTCGAATTTAAAGAAATTGACAGATGTCGTCATATTCGATTTTGAAATCGATGCCAAATTCGAATTCACAACCCTAAAATTTGTCGAAATCTGGTATAATGTCGAATTTTACGAAATTGACAGATGTCGTCATATTGAATTGCGAAATCGATATCAAATTCGAATTCAGAGCCCTAAAATTAGTCGAAATCTAGTATAATGTTGAATTTTAATAAAATATCAGAGCTCGCTTGTCACATTTCAAACATTTCCACGAGCAAAGCCGGGGCAAAAAGCATCATTTTATCATCAAGCGTGTAAATAGGTAGTTATTCCTACTTCCTTACTAATATTACAAACGTGAAAGAGTGATTGTTTGTTTGTTGATTTGTCCTTTTTAACGTCAATACGGAGCAACATCTTATAAAATATTTTTTGACAGATTACTAAACGACAACTAATCCCATACAGTATGTATGGTATTAGGAGACAAATAATCACATGCAGTCCTGTGTCAGACGACAATTACTGATCACATACAGTCTAGTATTAGACGCCAGACGGCAACTAAAAGCGTGGTCTCTCTAACTATGATAGTCTCTCGCAGGCTAGGTCGGAAAAAGGGCGTGACTTAAAACATCAAATCGTCAAGGACGCTGACGATTATCAGCCCCTTAAAATGAAATCGAAGAAATTAGGGCCGAAAGATACTGCCAACCTAACAACATTAAGGAGGGAAAATAGAAAATCAGTGCTACCAACTACAAAAGTCAAAACATACGGCTAGTGCTGTCCTTCCTACAGAAATATTTTTGTCGATATCGATAAAAATATGCTAAAACCTGGAACAGCATCTACCTACTTTTAAAATTTCGGTTTTGTTGATTAGTATAATCGAAGAAGTTGAAATGTATGGTAATTCACAACCATTTTTTTATAGGATTTGAATAAACTACGTAGTAGACCAAGGGTCTGGGAGGAATTATTAAATTTCAACTTCTTTGATCTTTCAGTTCAATAAAACTTCACATGTTTTTCTATAATTTATTTGTGTTTAACCTAAAAAAACAACACATATACAAATACAATTCACCGACCTCTTAAAAACAATACACCTATCAATATTACAGTGAAATAGGTTATTAAATTGAAATTTAATAATATATAATGACCTTATCTAAGACCCATCTTAGGTAATTATTTCTTCTTCTCGAAGTGAATTTAGGCAATGATAGAAAAACTTATAGAATTGCGTACCTGTAAAATAATGAGTATTAGGCGTATTTTGGTAAGTAATAACTAGTAGTAAGTATAAAAGATTTTTTTATTGTATTAAGAGGTGTGCAAAAACGACACAAACATAGCTGGATTTGAACGATTGTTTAAAAATCAACAAATTGCACGTCAATCTGGAAAGAGTAGCCGTTTATTAAGTCAGCATGCAAGCCCTGCATAACGGACTATCTGTAATACCAATGTTATATAAGTGTTTGTTAAAAGGACCATGACCAGTGATGGCTTGAGTCACCGATCTAAGTTGGGTTCTTTTTAGTATTAAGATCTTTTGTGAGAGTCTTGTATTTATGGTTGGTAGAGCTGCCCTGGTTTGTCTACATTCCATAAGATTGTTCCATTCGAGATTGTGCATGCATTTTGTTCTCTGCTTGAGTCGTGAGGCAAACCAGCCTCTAGGCAGGGGCACTAGAGGCTCGGGGCCAATTGCAGACATACTTGCACCGGCTCTCGCTAGCTCATCCGCCGCGTCATTTCCACAGGAGTTGCTATGACCTTTGATCCATTGTATGGTTAAGGTGTTACCGTGTTATTATAGTTACATACCTTGTTTAGTGCTGTATGACACTCAAGTATGAGACCTGATTTAAACTTATTGCTTACCAGTGCTTGTATGACAGATTTACTGTCCGGCAGTATGCGAATAGACTGGTTGTTTACTTTCCTCTTAGTTATCGCTAGGGCCGCTAGGCAGATTGCCTGGAAAGAGTAAAGATAAAAGTAATTTTGCTGCAGCAAAAAGCAATGGCTCAATTTATTTGGTGCGGGTTATAATGGGTTTATTTTGTGGAATGTGAAACAAATATGTTTGAGTCGGAATATCGATATCGATAAACTGTACAATATGCAAAGTACATCACTATTTTTCAGCAATATGCTGTTCGTTTAATATTAAATTTATAAAGAATAATTACTTAATTAAATTAATATGAATGGCTAATAACTTACCGATCCTCATTTATTGGGAATAAATGGTCATAAATATTCGCTTGATACCGTCTACGCGGCCGCCTCTTGTACCACATATTGTACACTTTTTATGTTTCCATTCTTAATTATTGAATACAACTATTGTAAAACAATACATATACTTATTTACTATAACTTACTATATTATATTTACAATTAATATATTACAAGCACGATTTAAGCATCACATTATATATTTATTTATTAATATTTTAAAACTAAAATAAGACAAAACAAATTTGCCGCCATTTGCAACTTTGACAGGGATAGACAGAGATAGCACCTTGGAGTGAAAAAGATGGCGATACGACGCCATTAACATTGGCTCAATTTTCATAGAACCAATTTTTTGTTCGAAGTTGCGTCAGCCTGCGGTACACTACACTCTTAATTGGTAATTTGTTTTCCTAGCGTCAATGCCCGTCTGCCCATAGCTCATAGCCCGTAGAGCACTGAACTCTATTCTAGTATAATAGAGTTCAGTGCCGTAGAGGAAGAACGAAGGAATCTAACCAAAGACTATATAGAGATGGATTTGACACTAGCTTGACAGAAATGATGAAACAGACTAAATAGATCGTACATTCAGATCTCATTAATTGATCTGAGATTCAGATCCTCTCTTTAGATAAAATAACTTTTTGCTCTGTGGAAATGAGTGCCACTACTGAGGCCACTACTCAAAGAGTACTCTTGCCACTACTGCATAATTAATTGCTCTGTGGTGTGGCAGTCTCTGCATAACAAAACTCTTTTGTTATAGTATAGACATTAGTTGTAGTATTGTTTTTCTTTGTTTCAGCTATCTGGAAGAGTGCTTCTAAATTTATTTAAATATTTGTCTCTCTCTCTCTCTCGTTGCTAAATACACTGACGTGACACTGGCATAAATGTTCATAAGTGAACGATTGCCATAAAAATATATATATATATATATTCTCTTTGAAACACATGTTATGTTATTTATTTTCTTTCTATGTTTGTGGTGACTGTGAAACAATATATGTACCTACTTCAAGGAATATAAGTACTCTCTACCGAGAACCTAGTCTGTATAATAAATATGTTGATAGTTCTGATATAACGTTATAAATACAATGGCTCGCCACCGCAATGTGAGGAACCAGAATTACTCCGACGACTACGATTATGACGATGTTTACGGGCACTCTGTTGAGGAGGATAATTGTTTGTCTCCAAGTGACACGGCCCAGTGGATGTTCGATCGATCCCGCAATCAACACGCCATTTCCAATTTTATGGAACAGCACAGCAACATAGAAGAAGAAGGAGAAGACATCGGCTCCGATAGCGAACACCGTGTGTTGGATAGGCGGGAATCTATCGACTTGCGAAGCTTAAACCTCGACGAAGAAAACGAAGCAAAGTTAATGTCTTGCTTAGATGAGTTAAGGAACATTCTAGGCGATACATTGTCAGACAGCATACTTATACAATCAGTGATTACAAATGGCTTTAATTTTCAAGCAGCTCTAGATGAATTATTAAGCAATAAAATTAAAAAAGCAGAAAAACCAGTTGTGCATATTGAACCAGTGAAAACAATTCCACTAATTGATTCGGAAGTTACTAAACCTATAGGTCTTGGTACTGTTGAAACTACACCTAAAGTTATAACAGCACTTCTGGAACCTAAAAGCGTCAGTGTTGTGAAAGGTTTCACCATAGAGAAGAATTCTAGATCTCCCAGTCAGCCTAACACCCCAAGAGATCAGAGTCCAGCTTCAGGGAGATATTCACCTAGACCAGATCAGTCAGACGAAGGGAAACTTCTACGGCAGAAGGAAAATAAAACTGATCCAAAAATTCTATACTCCAATGAAAGAGGGTCAGACAAGGATCATTTGTATGTGGTAGTAATAGGTCATGTAGATGCTGGGAAGTCCACACTTATGGGTCGTCTATTGTGTGAACTTGGTGAAGTTAACCAAAGGACTTTGCATAAATATGAACAGGAAAGTAAGAAGCTTGGCAAACAAAGTTTTATGTATGCTTGGGTATTAGATGAAACTGGCGAGGAGAGAGTGCGGGGCATTACAATGGATGTTGGTAGAGCACTATTTGAAACAAAAACTAAAAGGGTAACTATTCTGGATGCTCCGGGCCATGCAGATTTCATACCAAACATGATAACTGGTGCTGGACAGGCAGATGTTGCTCTTCTGGTAATTGATGCAACTACAGGAGAGTTTGAGACTGGCTTTGAATTGGGTGGCCAAACCAGAGAACATGCACTACTGGTTCGTTCTTTAGGTGTGGGCCAATTAGCTGTGGCTGTGAACAAATTGGATACAACTAATTGGTCACAAGATCGATTTATTGATATAACCAATAAACTTAAAGCCTTCCTGAAACAAGCTGGTTTTAAAGAGACAGATGTAACATTTGTACCTTGTTCTGGTTTGACTGGAGAAAATTTGATTAAACCCCCATCTGAACATAAACTGACCAAGTGGTATAATGGACCTTGTCTCTTAGATGTTGTTGATAAATTTAATGTTCCAGAAAGGCCTGTGTCCAAGCCACTGCGTATGACAATAAATGATATTTTTAAAGGTACAGGCTCTGGTTTTTGTGTAGCTGGTCGTATTGAGACTGGTGTAATGTCTAAATTTGATAAAGTTTTAGTATGTCCCTTGAAAGAAATGGCTGAGGTACGGAGTATAAGCATCAATGATCTCACATGTAATGCAGCATTTGCGGGTGATCAAGTCAGTGTGACACTATCGGGAATTGATATTCAAAATGTGGCAGTTGGCTTTGTTTTGAGTGATCCAGTCCATCAAGTACCCATAACTTCTCGCTTTGAAGCCAGGATTGTTGTATTTAATGTAAAGACACCTATTACTAAAGGCTATCCTGTATTAATACATCACCAATCACTGGTTGAGTCTGCTAACATTGTGAAATTGAAAGCATTGCTTAATAAAAGTAGCGGAGAGGTAGTGAAAAAGAAACCTAGATGTTTAGGGAATAATTCCGTAGCTGTTGTAGAGATAGAGGTGTGTAGGCCTATTTGCATAGAGAAGTACAAAGATGTAAAGGAACTTGGTAGAGTAATGTTGCGAGTTGGTGGAGTTACCATAGCAGCAGGACTTGTCACTGACATCATTAATGTGTGATTCAGTCACTGACACCTATCTTATTGATAATGTTTAGGTCTAACTTACTAACATTATTAGTAAATTATTTATATTTTAAAATTATGTATGTAAATTTGTTCAATGTAATAATAATTTATGTTGTATTTAAATAAAGTTGTTAATAATTTGATATTATGTTATTATTAAAACATCCATTAATTAAAAGTTACTTAAAATTCAGGTGTTTATTATAAAGCAATTTGGTTGCAATTACTAGAATTATTAAAATTAATTACCTAGTCAGATAGGTACCTACCTAGTTACTTACTATACAACTATATATACAACACAAATAAGTAGTAAAGAATAAAATTAACTTTAAGAAAAAAGTGTACCGACTTCAAAAATTTGCACTGAAAAGTAAGAAATTAGAACTTGAAGACGGTTGGTGCCAAATTAGGATACAAAATTAAGTAAACATCTAAGAAGATAAATATCAGTTCAATTTTTTATATGTTTGTACTGATGATCGTCGGTTCCTAATGAATTGTCTAGATTAGTGAATTTGGGAAGTATAAGTTGTTTTTTTAATTTGGCACCAACCGTCTTCAAATTCTACGACGAAATATTTATTATTTCTTACTTTTCAGTGCAAATTTTTGAAGTCGGTACACTTTTTTTTAAAGTTAATTTTATTTTTCCCTTTTAAGTGATTTTGCTGCCCTGAGAGAAAAATAATAACACATAAAAAAAAAATATAGAAAAATAAAAAAAAATACTGCTTTGGATAGGATTTGAACCTAGTGCATCCTACGCTGCACCCCATACCTTTAGCCGTTAGACCACCGTCGATACAAAAATTGACAACTTCGTGTCAATAGCAACCGTTGCTAAGGGTTTTCTCTGATACATAATTAAGTATATAGTATATTATCTATGTACATAATTTTCAGCCGTAAACAGAGACAAATTACTGAATTTCTGAAAAACTACTGAACCGATTTTCGTCATATGTCTGTGAGATAATGTCGAGAAATTATTATATCCTTAAAAAAATAATTCGTCAAAATCGGTACATATTTCATCGAGATACTGATAATTGACTTAAAAAGTCAGTTTTTTCAAAATTACTGAAAAACCTATGAACCAATTTTATGAGATAAAAAAAGAAATCATCAAAATCGATTCATAAACGACGAAGTTATCCGCGAACACACATAAAAAAAAAGTGACAGACGGACCGACACAAGAGTGATCTTAAAAAAATTAAAAACACTACAAAATCAAGGGTAGTAGGTATTTACTACCCAGCTGTACAAAGAAGTCCTATCTAGCTAGACTGTCCTAGAGGAAACATCCTTTCTACAGTAGGTAATTCAGTTGAGGAAATGACTTCCACTCGACAAGATTCAATTTAGATAAAAGTAGTTTGTCTGAGACAGCTTGCTATGTTCAGTAGTATTGAACTTAGATAACTACTTATAACTCTTATAATATACGTAGGTACTTATATCTAAGCAATGATATGTTTCATTGTAGCGTTGAAGGCTCAAATTCATGGAGCATTTTCTAATTTATAGATTTTAAATAGGAAAAAATATGTTAATCCTGCGGGATATCCCTGAAACTTCCCGCTGTGTTCACTGTTCAACTTATTTATTAGATGTATTACATTGATTGTAATGGTGCACCGAGATTTCGAAAATATCATCTGAGATTACGAGAAAATCGTATCAAAGTTTTAAAAACGAAAATTTGTACTATTATTTATCAGGCGGTAGATAAATATGTAAATATAGGTAGATAGCTTTTCTGTTTTATCTATTCTAATAATAACTTATATAAAGAAGAGAAGAAGAGTCTTGTGAACGCGCTAGTCTCTGTAACTACTAGTCGGATTTGAAAAAAATATTTTTGCATTTCATAGCCCGTATTTTTGCATTTGAGTAAGATTATAGGCTATACTTATAACATCACGCTACGGTCTAAAGGGGCGGAGCAGTAACTATAAATGCGAGTGCAACCGCAGTGCACAGCTAGTCTATTACATCCATATAATAATATATCAATGACTAGGTAAATACCTATAACATATAACCATATAGAGAAGATTAAACTCTCGAACCAACAGCTGTGTATATTCTCAAAGACGTTCTATTGTTTACTATAACAATAAAAATTTTGAAAAGATCCGAGTATTCCATAGTGAACTGAAATTTCATTTCCTTTCAATTTCGCGTCGACGCTTGCCTTGTTTGTTCAAGGAATTGCCTATCTATTTTTTATAATCTTGCATAGCCATTCGATTTCTTTTAGTTAGAGGAAATCTTGACCGTAGGTATATTTATTTCTATTATGTGAGTAGGTGAGTAGGTACTGTGAGTGAGAAGGTATTTCCTGGTCTTTCAAGAGTCTCAGGAAAATGAAAGTTTTATTTACATTTTCTGTAGGTATATGTGGTCTGGTAGAAGTGGTAGATTGTGTCGGTGCGGTGGTAATAACACATATGTAGCCTCAGTAATCTTGTGTTTATTTTTAATTATTAGCCGAGACGGCGAGGCCCGGAAAAAATACAATAATATACAAACTAATTTATATCCTATCCTAACAGATTTTCATAACGAACGGAGATATTAAAGGACATAGAAAAAGACCAATTTGTAAGCAAACTTAGGGCGTTCAAGTAGGTACACCCTCAAACGAAGCGATCTCAACAATAATCTCGCATATAACTCAAAAATCCAATCAAAACTCCCCATAACAGGTATGGTAGCCAAAATTTGTAGCATTGTATACCTATTTCGATATATAATCCCAAAGCAGATTTTGGAGTAGTGGAGGTGCTTGTCATCACTGCTTTCCACACTTCAAGTTCTGTTTTGACCACTACTTCTTTCGGGAAGCACTGACGAGTAGGTACTCTTATAACATATGTACGTACTTATACTGTAGCGTTGAAGACTCAAATTCATGGAGCATTTTCTAATTTATAGATTTTATAGAAAAAAAAATGTTAATCCTGCGGGCTAACCCTGAAACTTCTCGCTGTGTTCAACTTATTTGTTAGATGTATGTACCTACATACAAATTGCCTCCTCAATTTCAGAACTTACCGCAAAATTTAAATTGTTTAATTGTATGTTCAAGGATTTTTTTATTTATTTTGAACATTTCGGGGGGGGGGGGGGTCATGGCTACGTTCATGAACCTCAGTTTGAAGAGTACTTACTAGGAAATGTATAAATTAATCTAAACCGACTCTGTTTAACACATTTCCGTTTGCTGTTTAGGAAATGTATAGAATTCCTCGGAAATATGTATACCTACCTATCCACAATACAACCCGTGCGCAAATATAAAGAATATATACACACAGAGCAAGTAATATATACTCGCGGCGCGTGAGTAGCTTTGGCGTCTGTCTACATTAATTAATATTCCCGCTAAAATCTATTTCCCGCTCTGCTACAGCCTACCACAGAGCAAGTAAACCTACAGCGCTCCCAACTACAACAGTCACCAATATATTAAAATGTGACCGTGTAATCTATATATATAAAAATGAAACCCGTTTTCCGATGTCACGACATAACATGAAAACGGCTTGACCGATTTGGCTAATTCTTTTTTTGTTTTGTTCGTTACAACACAGGGGTGGTTTTAGAAGAAAAAAAATTGGAATAATTGCCGAAAAACCCCTAAAAACAGCCCTTTTCTTTTTCCCATAATAACAGAGTCAATTTGAACCTTATTGCTATTCAATAAAGTTCATTTTAAATTAAAAGCACTCATTGTTGTCTATGCAATGTAGATGTGTTCCTAATGTCACCGCACAAATTTAAAATTCGCGTGCGTGTTGGAGAATCTAATGTCGCGTTCCGACACTCAACAAAAGTGATAATATCGCGAACGCGACAAAATTGAATAGTCACAAAATGTAATTTAAGTAATTTAATAGATCATTAGTAGTACTGATTTTCAATTTGGTCGGCTTCGCGAAACTTAATTTTGCCTAGGAGTAGGGGTAGGAGTAGAGGTAGGAGTAGGGGTAGTGTAGGGTAGGGGTAGGGTAGGGGTAGGAGTAGGGGTAGGAGTAGGGGTAGGGGTAGGGGTAGGAGTAGGGGTAGGTGTAGGGGTAGGGTAGGGTAAGGGTAGGGGTAGGGTAGGGGTAGGGGTATGGGTAGGGTAGGGTAGGGGTAGGGTAGGGGTAGGAGTAGTGCAGGCAAGCCAACGTTTGGGCAGGACAACGTCTGCCGAGTCCGCTAGTTTATAATATATCTAAAGAGTATTGTTTGCAGTTGGCAATACAAACCATGCGTGCGCTTGAGGCTTGAGGCATGAGACGCAAGCGCGACGGCATTCCTTGTCAGTCCTTGTGTCAGTTGAACGATCGCGACGCGCATCTGTTGACGCACGCCATTCGTGCGGCCGTGGTATTTTTTCTTTCAACACGCGTTCACTTTTTCTTGTCCTCTTCGCGAAAAATGGCGGAAGATAAGGAAAAAACATTGCACTTTATCCACGACTATAAAAGTCATCAAATATTATGGGACGCTAAACATAAAGATTATAATAATAAGATAAAACGAACATCCGCTTTGACCGATTTAGGGCATAAATATGATATGAATGTCAGAATGGTTAAAAACAAAATTAAAAGTCTTCGTTCTTACTTTGCTAAAGAGCATCAAAAGGTTTATAAAAATAGCGCTGGTGATCACGATGATTTTCACATTTCTTCTTGGTTCGCATACAGAGCAATGTCGTTTGTTTTGGATTCCAAAGAAAACAAAGAGTTTGATGACAACACGTCGTATATTGACGATGATGTAAGTATAGATAGATTGGAATTTGGATGAAATTTAAGTAGGTAGCCACACCACACACATCTGGTCAAAGAGCATAATTATAATCACTACGTTCTACATCATGTAGGTATTAAAATATCGATACAAAATTGGTAGATTACCTACATTTTAGGAAACTGTAAATATATAAGTTACTCTATGCTGTAAATGGTTGTATAAAATATTTGAAGATAATAAAAAGTGTTTCTGTTGGTACTTTGGTAGTTAATCAAGTTCCATTGGTTGCCAACAGATGTCACTGTTTACAATGTTTACTCATTGGTACTGATAGTAGTATGTTGTACCAAACTGGTAGCAAATATACTATAATTATTAGAAGTAGTACCTAATATACTAAATTACTAATGCACGAGATTATTTACCCTCAGAATCACAGCGGGCCGGCCAGCGCGTACTAAGATTTCTAAAGAGTAATACAGGTACAGAAGATTTCCGATCTCTGTGCTCAGAACTAAAGAGTACTCTATGCTCAGAATCAAGAAATATACTACTCTCTACCGAGAATGATGAGGATGACGAGAAGAAATAAGTCTTTATTATCATCCACTAGGTGGCGCTAGTGGCGCTCCAAACAAATCTAAATATGACAATGTTTAAAAAACCGTCATGTCGGTAAATTTTTTTTCGGAGATTTTATAATTCCCATATGGTAGGATAGGACTTGACTTTGACAGCGGTATTGCTTGCGTGGAAATATGTAAACGTAGACCTGAAATTGCATGTCTAATAACATGGTAGTTTTCACCAAAGTTTGGAGTCGATTCTTAACGCTAAGCAATTCCCAACTAAATCAAAGTTTGGGAATTGCTTATTATCCATAATTTTTCTGGAATAAACTAACCCAATTTCTCTGTAAACAAGCCACCTGTGTGACTGTAATTTAGCATATAGTTACTTATTGAATATATCTAAGTGAAATAGCTGTTATTTTTTGAATTGGTTTTATTGAATAGGAAATATGGGTGTTCATCAAAGTATGGGTGATTAAGACGAGGCTTTGCAAATTTTGAGGAGATTTGTTTCAATATGGAGATGCAAGTAAACATCTGATCGATGTAAAATTTTAATACATGCTTAATCAGACCTTTATGTCTCCATGACCAAGACAGTTTCGTAATTTGACGATTTTCGTTCGATAGATTTTATTTTTGAAAATGATGCTGTTTTGACAGTTTTTTTAATTTTACTTATAAACGGCATGTGTTTTATGTCTAAAATAACAACACACGCAAGAAAATATAGTTTATTATCCATTGCTTAGATGAAATTTTCCTAGATATTATAATTATTTTTTAAATGAAGAAATAAGTTTTGAGACTTACGTCATATATTCTGAGACAAAATGCGTTCAAAAGCCACACACGATATTCAACCATAATGACGCACTACTAGTGCCCCTCGAGTAATAAATTAGTATGCGCTTGAGCAAGGAATATACTACTCTCTACCGAGAGAAGAACGCCAACTCCATACAAAAAAATTGGCGCACACTCACACTAACACACACGCTGCAGCAGCGCGTCGGTGTAATCGCATATGAACTAAAAGTGGCGGCAATTACAAAAAGGTCGCCTATAATTATAGTTTTCTTTCTAAAGAGAATGTTACTTATATTTATTTGAAGGTAACTTTAATTTACCTTCAAATAAATATAAGTAACATTCCCTTTTAAACTTATAAAATGTGGAAAAGTACCTACCTAGGTAAGATTGAGGAAAAATAAAAATCATAAATTATTAAAAATGAAAGATTTGTTTTTATTAATCATAAAAGGACATTATTTACATTTACATTACAATAAGAAAAAACAAAATAAAATAGCTGTTACACAAATTCCAAACTAATTCCTACGTATCTAGTAGGTATGTACCTACCTAGCCTACTTAAAACATTAAGACGAAGTTACTGTTTAGGACACATTATGTAAAATACTCGAGAAATAAGGGCCACTGTCTATAAAATACACTAATTATAGTACAAAAACTTGCGAAACAAAACACTATAATTTATAACTTTACAACTACGCACTTTTTTATCACACAAGTATTAAGCACACGCGATACCAACGCGAAATGGAAAATTAACAAATAAACAAAAAAATTACTAAGAAATAGCAACAAAACTGGTAAAATAAATATGAAAATGGAAAGAAAATAAAAATTAACACTGCGCAGACGCTACAAACGACGGCCATTTTTGTTTGCGTGCCGGTTTATCATTCACTCGGCCGGTCAGTAATAAGTAATTTCCGCTCATATCACTCGTTCATTATAGATTACAAATTTTAAAATTTCTTAAAATTAGCCATATGAATGCTTAATTTATTCATAAAAGCTAGTCAGTAATCACTAATATTTGTTTATAACAGATATTGTAATAGTATAACAAGAAAATCAAAACTAAAAATTTGTCTGGCTAAAAAATCTCGTTTTCAGACCTATTTAACTAATTAAGTATATATGAAATAGCAACACACCCATGAGTATTTCCGTTACCACTTTTTTATAAGGAAGTTGAGCCCCCTTGCGCTTGAGTTTACCAACCAGTACCATAGAGTAACTTATAATACTGAACCAGTACTGCTTTGTGCGCCGAAGAGGAAGGATGTGTGATTTTGTTCCGCACACGCACATAGCAGTTACTAAATCAAATAAACAATGGGAAACAATAATAGAAAAAACAATCCCTCAAAAAAAAAGTAAAATAATGAGAGAATTAAAAGTACTTACTACTTTCCTTGTTTTTTTAAATAACAAACAAAAAGAGTAAAAGTAAAAAAAAAGTTAGGTAAGTTCGTAAGTAAGTACACGAATTGGAATGGAGTCGCCAAATAGACCACTATAAATTTTTGTATGTAAAAATGATCTACAATCATGTACCTAAATATATCTTCACGGCACTCTTCCCATTACGAGGTGGCCAAAGACTTTCAACTAAAATGTATGTATGTACGTGTGATCAGTTGTCGATTATTAGTAGGTATGTATGTGATGAGTTGTCGCCTATTAGTAGTATGTATGTGATGAGTTGTCGCCTATTACTAGAATGTATGTGATGAGTTGTCGCCTATTACTAGTATGTATGTGATCAGTTGTCGCCTATTACTAGAATGTATGTGATGAGTTGTCGCCTATTACTGGAATGTATGTGATGAGTTGTCGCCTATTACTAGTATGTATGTGATCAATTGTCGCCTATTACTAGAATGTATGTGATCAGTTGTCGCCTATTACTAGAATGTATGTGATGAGTTGTCGCCTATTACTAGTATGTATGTGATCAGTTGTCGCCTATTACTAGAATGTATGTGATGAGACTGATGAGTTGTCGCATATTACTTAGTATGTATGTGATCAATTGTCGCCTATTACTAGTATGTATGTGATGAGTTGTCCTAAATAAAACAGAAGAAATCATAACTTTCTCTGAACTGTCTACGATACTCTCACAACCACTGTTGCCAGGTCTACTGATTTATCAGGAGATCTCCCGTTTTAGTTTCATCACTTACGTATGGAAACGAGACTTGGGCATAAAATTCAGTTGAAATGCGGTCTCCACATAGAATGTGTAAAGTAAGGCGTATTGACCCCATTAGAGAAGAAAATGGATTGAAAGATGATGTTATGACTGAAATGAAGAAAAGTAGTTTACACTGGTTTGGACACCTAGGAAAAAATCGATTTTTTTTTTTTTAAATTCGAAAAATTAATATTCATAATATTAATATAGTCATAGTTTACCTTTGCCCTACCCGTCGTCATAGCGTGATGGTATATAAATTAGTATTATATAGGATTATAGGTAAGTAACTAATCGTCATCAGTATTGAGACATTGTCCACATATAACATGTGCACGGTATGCGTCGCAATGTCTCTTTTTTTCTAAGTAGGCATTTTTTGTCAAGTAAGCGTCGCAGGCGTGTCCACAACAATTCACCAAAGTTTCATCGTAATTGGATATATAGGAACGCATAAATTACGACCGAACGAGCAAACAAAGACATATTTTATTTATAACATTCAAGTATAAATATTCCTACCAAAAAAGAAAAAGGATAGGAGACTCCATGACATCTATGTTCCAGCGCGAGACCACGGAGCGCGCCGATGGCTTGCGGACAATATATAATATTAGCGGGGGGTGTGAGCGGGTTCCGGGGAGCGGCAGCGCCGATTTGAGATTCATTGTTTATCGCTGCTTCACCTCTCATAATCTATTACAAAGCTCTTAATTTTTTTAAAGCGCTGTTATACCATTACCATTCAATTAAACGTCTTGCGTTTTTTATAGCTTATTGAGAATTCAAAATAATAATTATTTTATTATTTTTGACCAATTAAAAAATCGTAAAATAATTTTTATTTTGAATTTTCAATAAGCTGCCAAAAATCGCAATTTAATTGAAGGGTAAAAATTTTTTAAGGACTTTGTGATAGATTATGAAATAGAAAACAGGGGCAAAATAATCCTTTATTTTACCACCCATATTTCCTATTCAATAAAACCATTTGAAAAAATAACGACTATTTCACTTAGATATATTGAATAAGTAAATTACAGTGACACAGGTGGATTATTTACAGAGATATTGGGAATAGTAATATCAATATCCCCATACAAATTTTTATTAAATAGGGCTCTTAACGTTGAGTTTGGGGAAAACGGTAGTACTTGACGGGGGCCATAGACGGCTTTCCCCGCCGTCAATTTTCTGCTCATTTGTCCATATAATAAGATTATTGACTAGGATAGTAATAAGTTACTTTAGGTTATGTTGGTATCGTTTTGTGTCGCGAGACAGAGCTCTAGAAAAATAGTTAATTTTTAAATGTAAAAGGCGATCTAGGACGTCTAATTTGCGGAACATGAACATAGTGTCTTCTGACATTATTTATGAATCCATTAAACACGGTTACGGCGTCATTGAGTAACCAACCAAATTATTTCATTTTTATATTCGTAATTATTGTTTCAGGGAACGCAAGTTTATAATATAAATGGATCAGATACAGAAATTGTACAATTGAAAAGGAAAAGAGGCGCCAGTAAGAATATATATGAAGTTGATGATAAAAGAAATAAAACATATATAATGACGAAATCTTCAGAAGAGCCTTCCAGTAAAGATGAATATAGCGTTTTTGGACAATTAATCGCTCAAAAAATAAGGAAACTCGATCAAAGAAATAAATTAATTGCTCAACATAGAATACATACAGTGTTATTTGAGTTAGAAATGCAACAGATAGGTTCTGACCCCCTGGAGCAAGTTCAAGTTCAACATGAAGTTGAAGAACAACAACAAACTCAAATGCAACAAGAACAAACACAAGATGGTGATATTCACAAGTTTATTACTTTTAATAATAAAAAGTACGTATTTATTTCTAAATAAACTCATTTATTGAATTTCACGATAGTTATTTAAATAAACTCGATTTTTTTATGTTTTGTATGTCTGGCTGTGTTGTCCCCAGAATAGCACAGAATATGGGCTCCGAAACGGCTAAAGTGATTTTCATGAAACTTGATAAACTGATACCAGTCTTTCTTCCACAGTCGCCCAGTGTTCTTTTTATATGACGTCAATGACGTAATCTAATCTAGCATGATCAGTCTAAGCAGAATCCCAACATTTTCAAACAAAATCAATATTATCTCTGCCTACATTTTAAAAGATTAATTTTCTCATATCGAAAGAATGGACATTTAATTTTTCGTAAAGGTACCAAAATTCGAAAACCGTTTGGAGATTACATGCTAGAAAGCTTAGATATATATTTTTTTAATTAATAATAGTCGAGTTATTTTAAAAATACTGAAATATTGAAAAGTAAGGATTGATAGTGGTTCAAATCTTTGCTAACCCTCTAATTTAAAAGTAGGTACCTACTAATGTCTGTCGGCTGAGTTGTTCTCGAGTTGTTAAAACTACCTAGCTAAAATTTAACCGCAGTTCTGAAATGAAAAATCAAGTTTTGTTATAAAAGACTCCTGTAGAAGTTTTTACTTAGAAAGCCATAACGTTACAAGGGAAAAAGGAAAGAAAAATATGGAAACTTGAGAGCCATTTTAGTAACCACGTTAACATTTTATTTTTAGGGTTCCTTAGTTAGGGTTGCATTACCGTAAACTTTTTCTTTACAATATGTTACTCTTTATACTAATTTTTGATTCTAGATTTTTCTTTTAATTTTCTTCATATTATTTTCAGTATCGTGGTAGTAGACCAAATGTGCGCAGAGACACAAGCCGTGCTTCGATAGTTAAACAATATTATTTTATTTTAAGTACCACTATGTAAATAATTAACAAAGCGATAAGTGATAATAAACATAATTATGGAAGTAAATCATATTTTTGTCTTTGTACGTACCTTAACGCCTGTTTCCTATACAGGAGGGTAGGGGTTGTAGCACCACTTCAAGCTCTATTCATATCTCGCTTCATCTACATACGATATTATGGAGGCGTAAATAGTTACTCATGTAAAGTTTGTATGCTTGTATGTGTATTGTTAGGATTGTTAGGAGCAGTCTCTGGAACTACTGAACCGATTTCAAATATCTTCACTATTGCAAATACTCTTGTTTTTAGATTTTTGCACTAATTTGGACAAAAGAAAGGCAGAATTAAATTTCATGAACCACAATGAATTATATATGTTTAATATAATTACAGAAGTATATTATTTGTTACATACACTTTATTTGCATTTACAGATAGCTTCATTATTAAGTAGCGACCCGCCCCCGCCCCGGAGGAACATTGACATTACCTATTGGTTACTGCTCTGTTCCCAAAAGTAGCGTGATGTTTTATGTATCTACATATAAAATGTGTGAATCACCTTCCTTGTGTGACCCTTCCATCCACCCATATAGAGTTTAATTAAAGGGTAATGGTATAACAGCGAGCGCTTTAAAAAAATTAAGAGTTTTGTGATAGATTTTATGAAAGAGAAAACGGGGGCAATTCCTATTCAATAAACCCATTGAAAAATTACAGCAATTTCACTTAGATATGTTGAATAAGTAACTATATTATTATGCTAAATTACAGTGACAGGTGGATTATTTACAAAGAAATTGGGAATAGTTTATACCAAACAGACAGACAGATATACAAGTTATACAAGTAGATATAGATATACAATTTATAATAAAAAGTGTTGAACCATTGAGTTGGAAACATTTAACAAGTTCGATTGAATATATTGTACAGTTGACTTGGTAATATCAGTAGCATAAATTGCATCCGTGATTGTTGAACCAATTTGAATTGCTTTTCGCGACCTGATTGCTTATAAATCAAGTGCATTAAAACTATTGGAGCATAACAGAGTTACTTTGTAGTAGGTACACGGAAGACACTACGCTTAACATTAACCCTTCAAAGAAATAAAAAGTGTGGTATGAACCAGAGCGCGTTTGAACTTAAAAATAATAAACCTATTTATTCGTTTAGGCTTTATAATCTTGAGTTGGATTGGTTTTCTTTATAACCTAACTAAGTAATATAAATATTATAAATGAGTTTGTTTGTTTGTTTATCCTTCTTTCACGTCAACACAGAGCAACGAATTGACTCTCATTTTTTGCACAGAAATAGTTTGAGAACCGGAGAGTGACATCTACTAGACTACTTTTTATCCCTGAAATTCTTCGGGATAAATTCTTATATTGTCACATTTCAATAATTACTCATTATTATAAGTAAGTATATACTACTCGACCAAGCCAACTAGACGACTGTCAAACTTACTAAACAAGATTTAACACGATTTAACAATAACAAAATAAGTACATATAGAAAGGAATATAGGTACTATGGTGTATCATCGATACATCCGCTATACACTAATCATATCTGTACTTATTTAGTTATTGCTAAAAGGACAGTCGTCTACTTGGCTTGGTCGTGTAATAAGTATAAGTACTTATTGTAAGTATTATTCAACAGAATTGGCCACTCGCCTCACAATTACCATCGACTAAAAGACGAAGACTTTGGTCTTCCGCTGGGTAACCTGGGACCGATAACACGGTTCCGGGAGCCATAAGGCAACCTGTGAAAATGAAGAAAAAAAGAAGAAAAGCAATTCAATCTTAGTAAAATCTCCCTCCATTTTCTATCAAAGATCAATATCCGCTGCAAGGATTGAAGAAATTCAACGTAATTGTGTATTATCCAATTTCCCTCGGGAGTGTGGACTTTTCTATTTACTTACAGTGTTCGTACTCGACGAAGCAATATGTTTACTTTTTGTTGAAACAAAAATCGAATACTTACATAATTACATACCTACTATAACAACTGCTTTCCATAGAGGAATCAGGTATTGGAGTACCTACCCTGCAGACTAATTTATTTTGATCATACAATTCATACAAGTTATCGATATAGGTACTTACCCTAACTAAATGTTTTTGTGACAATAAAAATTTAAATAGAACAAGTTATCTACATATTTGTAACCTGTGATGGGATATCCAAAAAATGGGTCAATATTTTGTATGAAAAAAATAATTATTATGTACAACGAAAATCTATCCCATAAATAGAAGTATGTATGTTTGTTACTCAATCACACCAGAACGGCTGAACGGATCTGGGCGAAATTTGGCACAGATATAGATTATAGTTTGGAATATAACAAAGGCTACTTTTTATCCCGGAAAATGTATGGTTCCCTTGGGATAGATTTGTTTTTGTTTTTCGCGGGATCGACATGATTTTTTGCATAGTGTTAGTATTAGGGGTCAGAGAATGACATATACTACTTTAAATACCGCGAAAGCGGGCGGGAGAGGGGCAAATTACAGCCACGAGATTATTTATTTTTCGATCTACATATTTCCACGCGGGTGAAACCGCGGACAGAAGCTTGTACTAATATATAAACCTGAAGAGTTTGCATGTTTGTATGTTTGAACCTGCTAATCTCAGAAAGTACCTGCTGTCAGATTTGAAAAATGATGGCAAAGGTTATAGCATCAAGCTACGACCAAAAGGAGCGGACTAATCAGACATTTCCACGGGCGAAGCCGGTGCGGAAAACTAGTACCTAAGTAATAAAATTCATCCATCCACTGCAAACTGTCTCCTGTCTGTCCTCTTGTCGTCTCTCTTAACACTTTCAGATATAACTTATTTAAAGTTGGATTATATTTATGTTCTGGCTGGCAGACATATCTACGAAATTGCTAACGCTATGTTAGGTTACGTTATTCTCTATCTTTTAGGTAACGCCCACACCACCCACTTGCTCTTAAAATTTCTATTTAGTTTTGTAATTGTTTTAAGCGATGATGTGATAAACTGATGCTATCGACGTATGTGGTCTTGAGTTCTTGACTATACGTTTTATTATTTGTTTTGCATGAATGCTAGTAATAAATGTTTTATAGCGAACAATACACTGACACATTTCTTGCGAGTCTTTACAACTTTTCTATACTAATCTATACTAATATTATAAAGAGGAAAGATTTGTATTTTTGTGTGTGTGTGTATGTTTGTTTGTAATGAATAAACTCAAAAACTACTGTGTAATTTCAAAAATTCTTTCACATTTGAAAAGCTACATTCACCCTGAGTGACATAGGCTATATTCTATTTAAAAAAATAGGGATCCTTACTAAAACTCCAATAATTGGGTTACCAAGGTGTAAAAAAATGACCTAAGAAATTCCTTACAGCGATGTAAACTATTGATGATATAGAGGTAGTGGTAGTGGTAGTGGTAGAGGGTAGGGGTAGGGGGTAGGAGTAGAAGCAGGGGTAGGGGTAGGGGTGGGGGTAGGTAATATCCACGGGCGAAGCCGGGGGCGGAATGCTAGTTATTAATAAAAATGATCTACCATTTTTTTATTGACGTAAGTAGTGGAACAACTACATACACACCACAAACATTTTTAAGATCTTTTCAGTTTCCCTCTAACAAATCTGTCATTCAATGTGACAGAGAGAGCAAAACATTATACAACTTTGTACAGCGTTTATTAATAAAGTCCATATTTTTTCAAAGATACCAAAACACTTCAAACATCTGTATCTACGTCGTTCCTTCTCAGAATATCCTTTTAGTATTCTCTGCATTATGTCATACGACATTGTTAACAGTACCTACTGTAATAAATAGATGCATCAGAAGTAGGATCGCTTGTTCAGAAAACTACTAACATTATGATTAGGTTGCACTAACTATATCTACTAACAACTTTTTTATTTTACATATTTCCAAGATGATAAAGATTACAAAACGCGTTGGACGCGTTTACAAAATTACTAGATAATGAGTCACAGCTCACAGACACAACAGAGAAAAATTTCAAAGTAATTTAAACCAGAAATAAAAAAAAATAAGATTCCGAGACTTCTTGAAATTATTTTGAGTATTTTATCAAGAACATAAAATATTGAATATAAATTAACTGTATCATGTTATTTTTATAATTTATGAAATTTGTGTAGTTATAGAGATATTTGTACCGAAACTCACTCGAATGTTTCATTGTTTTCGCGGGTTGAGAGTTAGGAAATACTTGGGAAATACATATAAGTTTATTGCATGCCAATTATTTATTTAAAAAACTCAACATTTTACCAGTTTCCTTAAATACGTCGTAAATCCCAATTCCTAATCCTATATTTATTTAAATGCGAAAGTTTGTTTGTTTGTTTGTCCTTCTTTCACGCTACATTGAGCAACGGACCGACGTGACTTTTTGCACAGGGATAGCTGGAGAGCCTGAGTGTGACATAGGCTTACTTTTTATCCCGGAATTCCTTCGGTATTTATATTATTAATAAATTTTATATCACATTCCAAAAAAAAACCATTTATAAAATACACGAGATTGATTAAGTTGGTAAACGAGACTGAATTCTTTTTAAGAAAAGTCGACCGATAAATATTGCTCTTGCAATTTGCAGTTGCAAATACTGCAATGAAGGATAAAATACGAAATTCGTAGCGTATTTTTTTTATAATAAAGCTGCTATAAACCGTCTAATGTTAACTAACGTTGACTTTAACCAATCCATTAGGTGTAACCGACCCATAACATTCAGTAAGCACAGCACGCAGCCACCCTGTCACGACAAACACGCGGCACAATCATTTCTGATGTAATTGCCTCATTAATATGTGATCACTTACGCTGTAAACAGTTATAAAAACACGAGCGAATCCATTATAATTAATTACCGACATGTTGATTTGTTTTGTTTGATAGATTACTGTTTGTATTTAGTTCATTTATTGATTATAAATTTACATATTCCAGATAAAGCAAAACATCCCTCAGTTCTTATGGAGAGCTACCCCTAAATTATTTATGTTCGCATTTTTAGTACATTTACCCAAAGAGATCAAATAAGTACTTATATGCACTGACGAGCAATATAAAAAAGCAACTTGCAAATTAAAAAAGAATCTGTGAAATTTCCTACCTTTATGCCAACAGCATCAAAGCTCTCATCATATTGTTCATGCTGCTTGTCGGTTTAGGGTACTTCTGACCTGGCCTTTGACGCTTCCTATTTGATCTGCATACGTCCGCCGAGGTCTTCCCTTTCCAACTGACCCTTTCGTTAATATTCTTTCATCAATCCTTTCTAGATGCTCAAACCATTAAATGCAATGATATCATCACTATTTTGTTGCGGTTTTCACTATTAGATCGGTTGATTCATCGGGAAGGTTTACGGGATATTAGGAGCTGATCATTAACAATGGATCAAGTCGGGGAAAAAGTTATCCACAGCGAGTTTTCATGGCGTATGCTGTCTAATCCGTCGGAGATATAACAAAATTATGTAGGAATGAATTGTGTAGAATTAAATTGTCTACAAAAAGTTCACGGTTGCATTTATCTCTAATAGATAAGTAGTTATAAGCGTAGGTATTCAAATTAACATAAAAACGTGGCAAGAATACTGGCTGCATTTCCCCGCTGAATCGCCATTGACTACATCAGGTATAGTATAGCCTACTATCCCTGCAGAAACAGTGGGTACGTTAACATAGCGATTTTATTGATATTACGCTCTAAAGGGAGAACCCCAAATCGAACATTAAATTCAGATTTTGTCGGAAACGGAGGCATTTGGAGGCACTCGCTCGTCGGGTATTTGTCAATGAAAGGGTGACGCTAAAGGGTCGGAAATGGGGCTTTCGACTGTCGGCGGGGTTGTATGTACCTACAAAGTGCAGTGTGAATAGGTATGTGTTAACATTCCGCTCATAATGTATCAATTAAAGTAACAAATATTAGATATTAGCGGACCCCGCAGACGTTGTCCTGCCGAAACGTTGGCTTGCCTCTATTTACTTTCCTTCGTCCGTGGAAAACAAATACCACTACCACTACCACTACCTTCAATCCTACCACTACCCCTACCTATACCCCTACCACTACCCCTATCACTACCCCCACCACTATCCCTACCACTACCATTACCCCTACCACTACCACTACCCCTACCACTAACACCAACATTACCACTACTTTTAGCGAGATTAAGTAGCGATTCCCATACAAAATTACCTATTTTTAATTTTTCAGCTGAACTTTTGGGTTTTTCCAACTTTTTTTTTCTTCTAAACCACCCCTGTATTATAACGAACAAAAAAAAAGAATTATTCAAATCGGTCCAGCCGTTCTCGAGTTTTAGCGAGACAAACAAACGTCAATTGATTTTTATATATTTATAAGAAGATGGAATGCATGAACATAAAACATGAATTTTCTCTAAAACGTTATACGGATATGGTTGTGTATTGGCATTGTTTTTAACATCACTCGTCCATAGGGTGTACTAATATTTTAAATGAGAAAGTAACGCTATCTATCCGTCTGTCTGTTACGCTTTCACGGCTAAACCGCTGAACCGATTTTGATACGATTTTTAACCCAGGGGTATCATGGGGGGGGGGGGGAGTTAGTATAGGCCCCACGAGCGATGCCTGGGCGAACAGCTACCACGAGTAGTTTAGGGTCATAAAAATAGGGAAAAGTTGCCCGGTATTCGACCATTGACCATTTTAAATGTGGTAAGTATTCTAAAAAAAAAAAAAACTTGATCATGGACTCTTGGTTAACACATTTAATATTCTGAATCATCGCTTCGTTCAAGAATGCAAGTTAGTGTCATCCCGAACCGGACTTACCTCATACTATGGCAATTTATACATTTAAACCTTTTTAGTTGTTTTGGGACTGGTATCTCCATTCGCAATCTGAACATCTTTTCAATCTCGCAGGATACTTATAACATTTAAATGTGAATGTATTGCTTGAATCACCTTGACGGAAAAGGGTGAATGACGGTAATGTAAAAATATTGGTCAAGTGTGAGTTCAACTCGCGTACAGAGGGTTCCTTGTCGGCCTGTTTCCCGTAGGTCACTGCAGTTCACACAGTTTACTTGACTGAACCTTTTTCATTGGTAGTGATTGGTAGATACTTTATGAAACTCCAAGCTTTATAGGTCGTGCAAAAAGAGTTTTCTTAACATGACAAATTTAAACTGACGAAAACAAAAACTTGGAAGTATTATTTTACGTGATGCGGTTTATTTGTAATTTTAGAGGTAGCCTTGGATCTTTTTTCTATCGAAAAAATTCAAGAAATCGCGTTTTTGGTACATATGCTTAGTATACCCTCTATTTTAATGTGTAAACAAAACAAAACATCACGGGTTACCTTACAGCTCTCGGGAACCGTTGCTGACCCCAGGGTACCCAGCGGAAGACAAAGTCTTCCTCATTTAGGCGAAGTGTGTAATGTGTGTTAAGAATGTGTAAAGAATGTCGATACAGCAATCGTTTATGCGAAGTAGTACGAGGTTGTATCGAGCCTTGGCAATACTGTAAAAGTTCACTATTTTGTCTCTTAGATAAATATAAAATTGTAAGTATTTTCACATCTTGGAAAAGCACTTTAGCAAAAAACTTTCAGGATACGCTATATCTATTAACGTAACTATAAAATAAGGATATCACCAGGATATCACTTCCCTCCCAGGGTATTATATTCCGGTAAGTATATGTATATTTTTGTGTGTGTGTGTTTTTGTCTATGTTCTCGCTCCTATAATACCTACTCTAAAAACAAACAATTCAAAGTTTTCTATGATCGTTATTGATGGTATTAACTAAAACAAACATATTTAATTAATTAATATATTCTGAAAAGTTACAAATGGTGGTTGTAGGCGGTGCGGGCGGGCGGTCAAGTGGGAACGTAAATAATGATGCTTGGTGACTTGCTCTACGATTTCACAATACGTAGGTCAATTAACAGCGTTTCTATAAAGTGGAAAAGAAAATACTCTTTCGATTATGCGTCCGCATGTGCGAGAAATCCACCCACGTGAACATACATTTTGACTGAACGACTTTTTGTGTAAATGTTGATTTCGCTTAGTCTTGGTCTACTACTACTACTACTAATACTACTACTACTAAAGATGGGGTCTGACAGGCTGTGCCGAACGCTACCACGCCCGTCGAGGCCTGTCGCGGGCCGCAGCCCGTGTCGAGCAATTCCCACAGGCCGGTGCGGCCTGTCAATGATATGGCAAACTATGCAACTAATATTATGTTGAACGACGCCGCGCCTTTGAGCTTGCCAACTTCCGACGGATCAGACATGCGACGACATATCTGATCGGACTCGACGGTTCCCATGCACGGTCCGTCGGGCTGGATAGGCGCGGCCTGGCCTGTCAAAAAACGGGCCGTGGGAAGCCAGCCTAATCTAAGTTTACCAAGTCAAAATTACCAACATCGTTTCGACTGAAAGTTGTGTAGCTAACATCCATGTGCCTGTTTTTACAAGTCTGGGCGGACTCAAAGCTCAAAAATGGCCGCATGGCCTACTATACTATACATACTATATGGGTGACTAGTCGGCATATAGTATAGTTGGTTATTTTGGAGCCAATTAGTCGTTAGTCGGCTAGCCGACCAAATCTATAGTCGGTAGATCACTAGTACAATACCTTACGTGAATTTTAAATTATTTCTAACTCTACTGAATTTATTAGAATACTTTTAGAGCAAAATGTGTGAAACGTTAACGTAGCCTTGATTTTGTGCATTTTCTTTTACTTCAGACTTTCAACTTTATCTTCGAAGTTTTAGAGTAATTTTAGAGTTACTTTAAATAGGGTTGTCAATCTTGTGACAATATCTTTTCAAAGATTGAAAATAATTAAAATATAATTAGTCCAAGCTAGTTTTATGTTTTTTATTGCCTAATGTGCTGCATACTTACATATATATCATTTATGAAATTATACTTAGTGCTTACCTACTTTTTTAAAGTTTGTAATTGTGGTGGACAAGCGGAAGGAGTCGGGTTTTAATTTTAATATTATTTATTTAAAGCAGCTTTAAAAAGCTTTTATTTTGCTTTGAAACATAATGGCAACCTTAATTTTAACATCAGGCTAAAGTAACGTCAAGTGTTTGCTCCTGGGAATCTCACTGCTTTTATTGAGATCTGGAATTGATACAACACGTAGGTAGGTAGTAGATACTCATTTTCAGATTGGAAAATTAATACACCTACACTAGCTTTCCGCCCCCGTTTTCGGACGTGGATTATTTCGATTCTATAAGTGAATAATATAGAATCGATAATAATACAATTATACAATTAAGAAACTAGTTTTTAAGATTATTTGTAATTTGTAAGAAATAAAAGGCTATTTTATTTTATTTTTATTTTATTTTTTATTTATTTATTAAGTGAATAAGGAAAAATCTTTGCACCCCCTTAGAGTTAAGTTTAAAAAAAACAATACGCAAAACTCGAAAATGGCTCGACCGATGTAATGAAATTTATTGGTGTGTGTTTGAGTAGGTCTCTGGATGGTTTAGATTCACAATTGGACCGCTGGCGCTGCAATCGGGTTCTAAGATTTTTTTTATACGGACGAATCCGGGGGCGAATAAATCTGACTAGAAAAATATTAATGTCCATACAAACTTTGTCATCCCCTTTCTCCCTTTAAGGGTTATATTTTGAAAAACGCCGCCGAACGAAAATTATGTTTATTAATTGTGTCAAAGTTTTAGGTAGTATTATTTCCCATACAAAATTTACCCCCCTCTCCTTAGGCGTTGAATTTTGAAAAACGTCATAGCACTAGGCAACAGCTATAGCAAAAGATATGATTTGTTGCACTATTTGCAGATTCCAAGAGCTTTAAAGATTAAGTTGATAATACCATACAATATAAAGCAGCAATATAAATTGAGTATATTTAGTATTTGTCGACGGCGCGTGTGTGGGTTCATTTGTACTCGTATATTTATTAGCTAGAGCTTCGAGAAATATTCTTTGGGTTTGCGAAAGCGGCCGCGGGCATATTGCACGCTGGGGAGGTCCACCAAATACCAATTATCACAAATGTTCATCTATAAAGCTCAATTTGCTCAATTTTGTTGTTACTTATTTATATTAAAACTAGCTGTTCATCCCGACTTCGCCCGTGCGGCCCATACTAACTTTCATCCCCTATCCCCCTTAGGGGATGGATTTAGAAAAAAGTATCCTATTTCCTTCATGGATTATTATTTGAAATTGTCGTTTACCTACCTACCCTCTTTTTATTATCAAGGTTTTTTTAAATATTTACATTGAATATTATAATTAGAGAGATCAAGTCGGCAAGCCTAAACTTTCAGTGAACTTGATGGGACTAGAGCTAGATCAGTTCATAAAACATATTTTTTCAGACAAAGTATGGTCGCCGGTTTTACAAGCCCTCCGGATTCCGGAACATTAGAAGAAGGTTTTTGGCTTGAAGACTGTGGTGACTGTGGCGATCCACTGAGATTTTTTTGTCTGCCTGTCTGTTTGTTTGTCTTCGAAACGGCTGAACCGATTTTGATAGGACTTTCGTAGGTAGGTAGATTCAGGAAGTGATCTAGTCTACTTTTTATCCCGGAAGTAACTAGAGCTCCAGTGTTAAAAAATAGAAACTGTTTTTCACGCGGGTTGTCGCAGGCATCAGCTAGTAGGTACATAAATATAAAATTATACTTAATCAAAATTAGATTGTGTGAACGGATTAGAATGTGCACATATACACTCTTATTAATAAACTCGAATTATATTAGCGACGTATTAACTTAAATGTTTTTCATCACCCTCTAACAAATCTGCAATTCATTATGATAGACGGAGACGAAAACAGTTCAGTTAATACGTCGCTAATTCGAGTTTATTAATAAGAGTGATATGTATTGTATTAGCATGTTGTAATATATTGTGTCCCGGAATAAAACCCATTAATAAATCAGACCAAAGTCGCGGGGAAAATCTTGTGTTCGATAAATATAAATCTTCACTTAAGAGATTTTATATGAAAAACACTCTTATTGAAATGATATAGTGTAACATTAAAACGTTTCCGAGTGACTATTATGTACAATAACGCAATCTGTGAGTTAATTTATTACAATGTTTATTTAAGATGGCGCCCACTGGCGGGTAGCTAGAGTATAATAAATTAATTACATTAATGTCCATTATCGATATACATACTTATTACGAAGTTATTACTATTAATTTAGTTATGAGATGTGGTGTGTTTGGCCTAATAACAATGCTATAGTATAGGTAAAATTAGGAACGAGATATTGTACTATTTACCTGGAATTCGACTGAATTGATGTCACAAAATCGAAAGTTTGATTAGTTGCTCAATCACAATGGCTGAATGAATTTGTGTTCCGTAAAACGGAACTGAGAATGCTAGAGCAAAGCTGTGTTCATTATATATGACGAAGGAAAATATTATAATATTATTCCAATGTTTATAAAACCAATGTAACTAATTTATGGACACGTAAAATAAAATTTAAATTAAATAATATAGATAGGTACTTAGTTTACGACTGACCATCTCCTCGTGACAAGAGGTCTGGCTCCAGCATCGCGATTCAGAGGGGAAATGCAGCCAGTATTTTTGCCAGTATTCCACGCGGACCTGGTTTACTTAGTTATGTTTAATTTTTAGATTTATTTAATAATTATCTAACTTACACCATAATAAATATCAAAGATAATGTAAACACCTTACCTTATTATGTACCAATTTTTCGGAAATACTTTTTATTATCCAATTACCTACTAATATATAAAAATCAATATTTGTTTGTTTGTTTCTTTGTTTGTTCGTATTCTATAGACTCAAAAACTCTTGCACCGATTTTGTTACTGTTCACGGGGAAGGTTATAGGCTATTAAGTCGTTTTTTTCTATTTTTCCTTTTAGGCTCTATCTATCAAATATATAAAAAAATTGTATTAGTTTTTTTATTTGTTTGTCCGTATTCTATAGACTCAAAGACTACTAGACCGATTTGAACATTTATTTTTGCATTTGATAGCCCAATTCTTGGGGAAGGTTATAGACCATTTAACATCACGCTACCTACCCAAGGGGGTGAATTGTATTCTTAAAAATATAATTTTGTATTTATTTTCTTTTACTGTCAAACACTATTGTAATAATTCAAAGACGCACAAATATTTTAAATATTTATTTATAGATTTAGACAACTGTTTCATATGTTTGAATAAACGAAAGATGAATCAACGAACAAAAAAAAAATCGCATCGCAGTATAGATATCTTTATATATATTTAATTAATTTATATTGTATAGTCATGTGATTAATATTTAGCATATTGTTCTATTAGTATACAAGAAATAACTTTGGAATATAAAAAAGTAGACATAACGGTCATGAATTTTTATGTTGGAACTACGAAACGAAGCGAACGAACTGATGTCAGCGCCTTATGAAAATGTTTAGCTAATTGTTATTTATTACAATCACATTTTTTATTAGATCTGCTTTATAATTTGGTGACGAATTTTATGTTTCGAACTATAATCTATACTTATTGCATACATAAATACAAATAATATAGTTGGTTTGGGCGTTATATAAAATCGCAGGCTAATTTTCTAATTATTTTATTAGGTATAATCTAAGAAATTGTAGTAGAGCGCGCTCTGTAACGGTATAATAAACCTGCTATAATTTAAAAGTATTCCCAAAAAAATGTCAAGACCCTGTTGACAACAGAAACGCCATTTGAGAAGATTAGAATTCCCCAGATTTTTAGACAGGTTTATTGCAATTTCCCCTTCATTTGATATCAGCCAAGAACTCAAGCTAAATGACGTCTTTGGAATCCTTATAAAGAGGCATAATGTCTACTAAATACCTACGTCCTGCAATGTTGAAATAAATAAGAAGAGGTTTTAATTCATAATTTGGCGGCGTTACAAAAAGTGGCCATTGTATGCAGGCTGCCTGCACTGCATAATAAATAGGTACCAAATTTTGAAATTGAAATGTGACGATTGTCTTTGAATTCAATACCAATGTCAAGTTCACTAAGACGCGCCTTTTTAGAAGTCATCGCTTTCGGTAATGGATTGATTTATTATTTGGTATTATAGTCCGATCAACATTAAGCAATAATTTTGCCGTTCTTGAAACTTAAAAAAGTTGAGTAACTTAATCTAAAGTGCTCGCCAGGAGAAGATAGAAACTTTATAAACAAACATTCGGGTGGTTGCAACATTTTTCATGGATTTTCATTCACCGGGAAAGTGTACGAGTTTTAAACATGGACCTATAATGTTTAGGAGCTGAGCTTTAACAGTATAAATGAATTAAGTCGGGGAAAAGTTAGTCCCAGCGAGTTTTCATGGCGTATGCTGTCTAATCTGTCAGAGATATAACAAAATGATGTAGGCAAGAACATATTGACAAAACATAGATTGGTCATTAAATTTATATTATGTTTTGACTGTTAATGAAAAAAAATCTGTAAGATTAAATGGTTTTTGTTGGTTATATTCCATACAAGTTCTAATAGAATAATTTACTTGTCACTCCATTACTAAAATTCACGTTTCATTCAAATGATGTCATGCTCGTTATACAAAAATTAACTGGCGATGAACAACATAATTTGTACAATTACATAGGTTGTACTGAAAAGCGTATTATAGAGCGGGGGAAGATTTAAATTTTTTTCTTATTTAAAATAACGGAACCGATTTATCAATAACTAGTCTATTTTTGTTTGGTTACTATGTACAGTCTATATACCTCTATAATTATGCAATGAAAGATATATAAGTTCTTTAACAGGTATGGTACAATAGATTATAAATTCCTAATCAATTCAATGTATCAATATGTATTTTTTTAATAGACAGCTTTTATACAAGAATTCTAGTAATGTAGACACTTTTTACTTATACTTGTTGTATATCGTTAGATACAATGTAGTTGCGCGTGTAATTTATTTATATTGTGTCTGCTGTTGATTTTTTTGCTAAACGAATTGGCTAAGTGCCTACATCAGCTCTCAAGCCGACGGGCGTTGACCTGCCGGAATTGAATTCCGAGTTATAATGATGTTCATTTATCTGTTGTCTCCTTTGGGATCGTTGGTATGATTGTCGGGAATAACACATCATTCTATTATTATGTCTAGACGTGTGAATTATATTTTTCTATTAGATAGTCTACGTACCTGACGATAAATAAGTGTTAGGTATTTTATTCTGTTGATTACTTGATTATTTAAGTACGTAAGTATATAAATTATTGTTATTTAACTAAATTATAAATAAAAAAATCATGTAAATAGCTGTCTAATGGGAGAGTACTAGGGTTGCCAGATTTTGGCGGGCTGTCCCGTTTTTTTAGCGCTCTGAGAACGCGTCCCGCCAGCACCCTTTCGCCCGCCGGCGTTTTCAAAAGCTTTCTCCTTTCCACACCCACAAAATACCCGAAATACACGGATGACAGAATCTGATATTCCTCATTTTCCTCTTCTTCTTTCTTCTTTGTCCTCGGCTTGGATTGTAACTGGAAATATTTCTATTTCTAATCATTGGCCAGGTATGGCTGGTACTACGTCTGTAGATTCTCTTATGTGCTGCATAGCCTTGTACGTCTTCATCCCCAAAGCCTAAGCGTATTCTGTGCTTTTGGGTCTTCTTTTAATCTATGTATTAGCTTTAGCAAAGATTCTGTTGGTAAGTTTTAATTACCTACTCGCACTTCAATATTTCGTATGTAACTGATACAGTTTTAATTTTAATGAACATAACTACAATGAACACTTTATTGACTAGTTAAACTAGACAATAAGTAGCACAGTACTCTCTATTAAGTATTAAGTTACACTTTCCCTTCCTGTTCTATTTCAGATGATGATGATGATACAAATTGTAGATATATGAGCCATCAATTGAAAACTATTTATTTAAGTAAAATGAAACTTTTATTTTCCTTCATTTCAGTGCAAACAATTAATTCCTAACTGCTGCAGTTCAACGATTCCACAGTAATCTTATGTCGAAAATGTATATTTGTTTTTTCTCGTTAGATATTGTATCTATTAGCTCACGTGAGCAAAATTATCAAATTTAGATTTATCAAAATTCATCAAAACCCTGAAAATCTGTAAATTTACGCGTATGACTTTGCGGTCAGAATTCCCGTAATATATTTACAACTCTACAAACTTCTCCATGTGAGGTACTAATAGTTTCACATAATATCCTTGGTTATTTTAACGATTCTTTTCACAGTTTCTAAATCACATCTTTCTAATTAGATATGGACCATATGGACAAAATAAGTCGCGCGTTTCACCGAGTTCTTGCACTGCAATGTTGGGCCTTAAGGTAAATACAGAAATATGTCCTGCCTAAAATGATAATATTGGAAATATCTTTTGCAATCTGCGTAGACATCTGCGACGGTGAGCGGGCGCGGTCGGGTCAGACAAACAAAGTACGGTTTGAATAATCAATGACGCCGCAAGATTGCTTCAATATCCTGCTCAATACGGTTCATTTGATTCTTCCTTTTTTAAAATATTTATTTATGAATCTCAATTGAATTATTGCATTTGATAAGACACTATAAAACAAAGCAGTAATTTTTTTTTTTCAGTATTATCTTTTATTCAATTAATAAGGGTAAAGGTCCAGATTATCTAATCCTGAGCTTTTCGTGTTTTGACGACTTTATTAAATTGCTGCACTGTTTTATTACATACTTTAACAATTTTGAGGTCTCGGTAAGGTACCACTTTTCGCCGGTGTTCACTAGTTTATAAGAAAATTGACATTGAAAAACTTAACCTCAAAATCTGAAATTGAGGTTTTCGTGTTTTAAAATAAAATATAAGGTTTCCAGCGCTTCGGCGGCCGCTCCCGCTACCGCTCCCGCTTGCGCCTTGTTTTTACACAATCCAAACCACGCTCGTCGCTGCGCTCCTCGCTAACCTATTTTGTTTTCGGGATTGGTGTCCTGGACGAAAGTTGCTCCTTGTGACGCCTTTCATCCTATGGCATCATAAAAAATGGGTGTTATATGGAGTAAAAAAAATCGATTGAAAATTTTCTTTCAAAATCATGAAAACTCTAACCTTAATTTTGCAAAAACCTGTGACCTTCTGCAAAAACTTATACCTTACCGAGACTTGAAAATAGTTAAAGTAGTATGCAATAAAGCAGTGCAGTAATTGAATAAAGTCGAAAAAACACGAAAATCTCAGGATTAGATAATCTGGACCTTTACCTTAATAAGTTTATAATTCGCAAGGTATTTTACAATTATTTACATTATTATTTTTAACTATATTTAAAAAGTGAATTAAAAAGTAAAAGCTCTTTAGGAATGCACATAAAGCCGCCGATAAAGAATTAAGTGCAGCCACATTGCCACCCGTGTCGTTACCAGGGTGTTTGGCATTAAAGGCAGTGTTTTCCATGTAAAATCAGATATTTGAAATAGGTACCGTTACAACTCAGCCATCATCACGTAGATCAGAATCAAAACCACATCATTATTGATGGATGATCAGCGACATCTTCAAACTTAACAAAAGATTAATCACAACTTTCACGTCGTATTAACGTGAAACAAATTGAGGTGATGTGGGCGGTCTTAACTCAGCCCAGGTGACATATTTACGACTTTAAACGATTAGTGGATGTAACTGTTTCATATTCGGACGTCAATTAACACCATCTCTTTTCTACAGGGAGATATATTTCATTTTATTCTGTCTACCTACATGGCTTTGTCCAAATGATAGATGTATGCTTTTAAGTTCTAACTTACTTAATACTTTGTAATTAAGTAACTTTAAATTCTCTTTTGGGTGTAAATTAATATTGATTTAAAATCGGGTGTTGACGTTTTTTGGAAATACATTTTAAGTTATAGCTGTAAGATTTATTATACCTAATAAAATTATTGTATATTTGTATTTTCATTTGAAAAATCATGTTTTTAATTTTATTTTTCAAATTCCCGCAAAAACGTTCTGAGCGCGATGATGACGTCACAGATTAGATAAAATAACAAGAAAATAACATAATCAGTGACAGATTGTCAGACAGTTTTTATAATATAGTTAGTAGTCTGAGGTTATTTATTTGAAATTTAGATGGAAGTGACGTCACTTCCCGTTTGCGATTGTATTTCACAAAAAAGGATTTGACGAAAAGTCAAGAGCATCTAATAGTCTTGATTACATCTAAATTGATGCTCTGTGGCTGCCAACATTACAACTTACAGGGAACTATTTCATGAAAAGCTTCTTCTTCTTCTTATTCTTTTAAGTTTATGGCTCCATAAAATATTTCGTTGATATTTTTTTCTATCCACCAGGGGCAAATTCGTACTACTTATAGGCTATAACCCTATTACCTAACAATCTTTTATTGTTCAAAAAATTAGGCACGTGTCGAAGGTGCAGCGCAGTGAACGCGTAGGTCGTCGTCGTGACTCCGCTATCGTCATTATAAATAATGAACAGATAAGTACAGCACAGCCTCAAGACAATAGATCGCATCTTAGCTGGTTGGCTTTGAATTAGTGGGTGTCAGGACCACGTGGGTGCAAGTGCATCCATCTACCGAATTTAGGAATAACGTATAATAACTATAATGTATGAATAATTATTTAAAAGATTTTTTTATTCATATTTCACTTGCATACAATGCCTACATTTTTTTATAGTGATTTGTGCATTTGCTTTCGGAAGGCACACTTTTCAGTGCATAATTTTTCAGTACACTTTTTTTTAAAGGGCTATTATTTTACTCAGGATGTCCTTTTATTTATATCCACTAACCAAGAACCTTTTAAGTTGTCTACAACGGTACGAAAACACTTGTAAAGGCGTTTACCACTACAAACGGACTCAAAAGTACATAATTAACTAACAGGTTTCAGTTACTCGAGCAATTATCCCAGTAAACATTCTGACCGCTCTCTCAATATTGATCCACAACTTTGTAAGGGAAATTCACATCAACCATTAATTAGTAAAGAAACTCTATTTGAAGTAAAAAAGTCATTACGCGTGCGATAACCGGTACACAGAGGAAAACATAAGGTATTTATTGAGGCTACTTAACGAATGTCAACTCTGTTGAGGTATTTTGAGATCGAAACACCAATTCTTATATCAGTAACCAATTCTGACACAGATATTTTTAATTAACCTTTAGCAACAAAAACAATCTCCAATAATCTCCAAACACACTTATAATCTCAGGAATCGTAGTTAAATAGCATTCGATTGTATCTACCTAGCTCTCCTGAGGTAAAAGGCTGTCGCTTAGTGGGGAAACTAGCCACAATAATAAATAATTATTTTACTCCATAATGTTTTATTTTCAATTTTAATGAAGAGGTTACAGAGGAGTAAAAGGAATACAAGGAAAATAAAAATAAAATAAATAAGTAAATGATTTACAGGATATGATAGAATCTAAACATAATACAACATAAATAGTAGGTACTTACAAATATCATGCTCCTTTATAGTATATTTTAACAGCTGGTTGAATTTTGTTCACTGTATTACATTATTGATTTTATAAAATAGGTGTGCCCTTTATCAAAGCTAAAACGGAATTGACTAAAAATGGTAGAAAATAAACAAATAGCAGACACTGTTCCAAATTCAGATTATTTTGAAAAAATTCTAAATTATAGGTAGTCAGTAACTTATTTTGTAAGGAGGTTAACAATTATTTTTGCAAGGAGGTTAGCAACTATTCAAACCTCTTTAAGAAAAAGTGGTCTCATTTATTTACAAATGAGCACAACGTTACAAGGCATGATGGATAAGATAGATAAATAGCAGAACGAATTCCACCACCAACCGAAATGTAATTCTAACTAGGTAACGTGCCGTGGTCTACCTTATGTAATATTTTGATGAAGTCAAATTGCGACCTATGCTGGACTACGAAATATCTACGACTAATCGATATCTTAACCCTTGACCAGTTTCAAGGTTGCCGTCACACATTTTTCATTTTATCAAGTAATGCCAGAAAATTGTGTAGGTTACATGCATGTATTGTACTGCAAGGAATATCCTGGCTGGAGAACTTGAGGAAGGAAGTGGTCCGTATATAAAAGAATTTCATATTGAGATAGTTTATCCAACCACCTAAAAGAAAAATCGGATGAGACTGTGTCGTAAATTCGAAATGCACAGACGTGGCTTTTTGACCCAACTGTCTTTTCTTCATATTCTTCTTCAGTCTGTGTCCGTCCACTGCTGGACGTAGGCCTTCTTAGCATTGCGCCATTTTTCCCTTACGATGTCGTCACTCAATCTCGCTGGTGGTCTGCTGATAGTGCTGACACTTCTGTGGCCCATTTTAGGTCTCCACTCAGTTGCCCTGGACTTCCATCGTTGCTTCGAGGTACGTGTCCAGCCAATCACCACTTCACTGTCGCATCTTTAGTTCCAATGTCGAACATTTTTGTCTTCTGCCTTATCTGGACATTGGGTACTCGATCACTAAGGTAAGTCCCGAGCATCCTATACGCTTCATAGAACTTTGTGCATTGTGTCACGTTTATTTTCCGAACAACCACCTTTCTGTTAGCGCTTTTTACATCAAGATTTTTGAAATGTCACTCAGTTACCTATTTGGCGTGAACTTCTAGCCGTATTAACATCGAAAAGAGAAACTGTACCTACTATTAGGTATTTACCCAATGAAATATGTGAATTAATAAGTGTTCTTTATAGTGCCTACCAATTCGACCATTCTCTTATTAATATACACATCAAGAAACAAGTGTTAGTTGACAGGTGTTCTACTACCGGACTTGTCGTGATGTTGAGTGGTTCTTGTGCACGCGCATCTATTAAACCATGTTCACATTTGGGATACTTATGCCCGCTTGCACCAACGTCACACAAAGATATTCCTTCTCTCTCTCCTCTCCTAATATAAGAGAGTCCTAAGTATCAACTTTGGTTGCACCAACCTAATAATGCCAGGATCGTCCTACGATAGGATAGGAGCTTCCTTACTTAAGTGATTGATCAATCTATTTTTACTTTTACGGTTGGCTGACTTGCGTGATTCTATTCATAGTATTCTATGTATTTCATATTTTTTGATATTATTGTAGTCAAAAAACCGTTGCTTCCTAAAAAATGTATAAACCTACCTATAAACAAAGGGTACAAAGTTAAAAAGTGACAAAAACAATTTAAAAATAATTCCAAACATTCATCTATTTGGTTGAATATATATAATGCTACCAATATGCGATATTTAAAAAAAATCGTCATAATATTTATTTATTTTTTACGAAGTTTTTACAATTTATGACAAATTTGTAAAAAAAAAATCTGGTCTGGGCCTTATTATCCTTGATCTGGGTAAAACTCCTTCTAGATCTTCCAAAAATTCGAGAAGATCGTCACTGTTGCTCATTTTATCAAGGATTATATAGGGAAATACTACTCGCTTAAAAGAGTGTCTTAACTTTAGGATGAACGAAATCGGCGTCATAAAAATAAGATCCTCTTATCGTGTTTAGGACAATACATGCATTTTCCTCGCTAGGACAACCTAAATAGGTTACGCGTTGCTTTAGGACGCTCCTAACATTGGTGCAAGCGAGCATTACTGTACTTTTCTTAAATAAGGGTTCTTCTTTATTTTTTTTAATGTGTATATTTTTAGCTCTCACTGAAATGGGATGGAAGTGTGTAACTGGAATCAAAGAAATTCAAATTAGAATATTTAAATGATTAGAATTACTTTACACATCATTGGCGACTACTGTAATAGGTACTCGTCCTTTTTACAGTTTTTGCTGTGTCTTTGACAAATATATCGATATCAATCGGTGGAAATAGTTAGTCGAGTAAAGTTCCAAGATAATTATGTTGGGATTATTTATCTATCTGTACTTACAATAAAGCTGAAGAGCTTGCTTGTTCGTTCTCTTTCTTTTTTCTTACTTTTTGCATTTGATAGCCAAATTGTTGAGGAAGGTTTTAGGCTAGGTATCATCACGCTATGACCTAAAGGGGCGGAGCAGTAACTATTAACGCGTGTGCAACCGCAAGGCACACATTATATATAATTATGTAATTATTTACAACATATCTAATATTGTTAAACATTGTTAGCATTCTTCAGTTTCAGAATGTCATCTAACCATTTCGATTTCGGTTCCCTGTTTTTATGTTACACATTTCCAAATCCCATCCCATAAAGGCGCGCGATAGAAATTGCACATATTATATGTGGACAGATCCAACTACTTATGTGTATCTAAAGAAAAGATTGAAGTAAATGTTTTGACGTTTAAGTATTGCATTCACATAAAAATGTCGAGTAGGTATTCTCTATTCTCGAGTACTAATTTCTTGTTATCGAATGTTTATTTAAAATGTAAAACTAAATATTTTGCTATTCTTGAAGAGCTTATGTTTAAAGTGTCTACTTCCTATAAAGTTCTTTCAATGTCCACAAACTGTTTTCAATTTCTCTACTTACCTCTCTGAGACAGAGCGTGATGATAGAAGATATATATATTGAAAATACAACTTTGATGCGTGAATTTTATTTTTTTCAATTTCAATTCACGTCATTAACAATATTTCGATATGACCAAACCTTTTTGAAGAGAAACTTCTTTAGGCAGGTTAGAGAAAAAATTTCGTCACGCGTAAGGTGTTCTTTTTAGAAAAAACAGATGGCGCTCCCATCAACAATGAATTCATATTTATTTATTATTTAGTATGTTAAATAGATGATTTAGTATAATAATATGTCATTCTTAATTATAATAAGCCAAAGCAGTTACGCGTGTACCTACACATTTTTTTATTAGGGATAAGTTTTTTTACTCAATTCAATTTTCTGTCATAACTGGTGACATACTATTGATTGTAAACTATTTTGTGCATATTTAAAATAAACGTTTCTAAGAATTTGTACAGTTTTCCAAGTTGTTTCATGTGTTTAACGTGGACGGCGCGGAAACGAACCTGGGTCACGAAGGTGACACGAACCAGTACCGCATCGGCCCTCCGTGACCTGTGTTGTTGGCATTCATGTTTTTACAAATACTGGTGACCACCTTTTGCTTTAGAGATTTAGATTTTTCTTTAAATAAAAAAGCTTACATGTGATATGAACGTAAAAGAAGTGAAAGAGGTATGTAAGGATCGTAGCAAATGGCATTCGATTGTCTCGGCCTACCCCTCTTAGGAGAAAGGCGTGATGTTAGATAGATAGATAGACATGTGACAATACCAACCACCTCCTCTGCTCAAGACTTGGTGTTAGAATACAAGAAATTATTTCAGGAAACTGAATCCCTTGGCGATCTTTACACCATTTCATAATAACTTTCCCATACAAGTTACATGTTTCACGACTTCTTAAATTACGCGATAACTATTATACTTTGATTAGAGTGTATATAATCAAAGCTATTACTTTCGAAATTTAAATAGCTTTCAAAAGATATTCGACACAGTATGAATTTAAAAAAATATGAATAAGTAATGAATAAGTTTTATGAAGCCTTGAGTCATCAATTTACATGTATTTTCAATCGATTTTGCGACTCGAGTTCTCTTAATATATTTACCTACCATTTTTCGTATTTATCCTATACTTAGATAATTTCACATACTTTATGAAAACATTAACTATACAACTTGCTGTTTCTAATAGTTTTTGTATAATACTGGAAGGGCATATGTCCGTTTTGTGTATTTTCGCAAGACAGATTTTTCGTGAAATCGTTCTTTCTCATGTTTCTGGTACGTGAATCTTGGCCTAAGAATCCTTGGTTATTTTATCGATTATTTTTGCAGTGAATCTCTTTTTGTAATTTTTCTTTGTATCTACTTAATTATAAAGTGTTGATAAAAACTATACTAATATAATAATTTAGATGTAACTAAGTATATCACGGAAGTGGTAGTTTCCGTACGGTAAAGGACCACCAGTATCGGTTTTCCGGTTAGACAATGAGTTGCTCGTATACAACCGATATTATCCACTTACCTACTCTATCTAGTTATATGCTATGTTCGACATAATGCCGATATCAGGGCAGCATTGCGGAATTCAGTTTAATTCCACGCCATTTTAGGTAATATTCAGCATTCATCCGCTATGCTTACTTCTATGGGAATCAGGCGTGAAAGTATTTATATATCTGTAAAAAAATCTGATTATAAAATATGTGCATATATATATTATTTTAAAAAGAGACGTCATCGTTGTCATTTCGAAAACAATAAGTCCATGAATAAAATATGTGGATTATAGACCACCGAGCACTTTGTCATTAATAAACACTCGTGTTACTGTTTCATAATACTTACCTAATAGAGATATCAAAATGAAGAAAATTACTTGGCGGCAGTTGAACAAACACATATTCACAGTGTGGCCAGAGAACCAGTAACTAAGTTAATGTCCAAAAAATAAACAGATTCCGTCCGAATGGATCAAGAAATCAAGTATTCAAAGACTGTCTTCAGGAATTAATTTGGCCGAGTTGACATGTAGCAAATAATAGTTTTCACAACTTAAAATATGATAGAGGTTTACCATTTATACCTACAATTTTAATAATTTTATACAACAAACCTAAGGTAAGTTTTCAATGCATTTATTTATTATTATTTAAAATACAGATTATGTACAAATACAATATGTACCAATAGGGCTTTTATGTCTTGAGATGTGGCCTGAGATACTTATAAAACTTCAACAATATTCAATATTATTAACTGATCAGACCACAGGTTCGATCCTGGATCCCGGTGGGGATTTGAATTACAAACTTACATAATCCGACAAACCACACTTAGAGGCTTTTCCATCTAAATATACACTCGTACCTCAACAGAACTGCAATGGCCACTCGTTAGGGATAGCTATACCGCTATGTTAGTAGGCTAGCTATACTATAGCCTCACAAGTACCATCGGCTAAACGAGGGAGACTTGGTATTCCGCTGGGTACCCTGGGACCATAACACGATTTCGGGAGCTGTAAGTGTGCAACTCGTGAAGAAAGAAAAAAAAATCAATGGAAGATCAAACTTATTGATTGTCCAAGCCAGAAGCACAGTAAATATATAAGCTTACTGTGCCAGAAGTGTGGAATATCAGAAGAAAATAAGACCTTACCACCGTGAATCATTGCTCGCATGATGAATATTATATTTGATACTTAGTCTCTTTGGGTTCTATTGTCCATTCTAATTTTCTAAATTACGTTTTCATTGTCGATTTGATTGGTGAACTGTTTTCAGGGAAGATAATAGGATAAATGTTAATAAAACAAGCATACATATCGTACAGAGTTAATATTTAGACTTCCTCAAATATAACAGTAATCGATCCGCGTCGATATAATATCGTTTCCAAACTCTCAATTTCATCACAATCTAATACAATATTTACACTTTGTTTTGTTACACTGGATTCGGTTAGTTAATTGTTGAATGAAGCACTTACATAGGATATAGGGAAACAGTATTTTATACAATATCTTTGTTATAAGTGTATTTTTGATAAGTTCATATTTTGTGATAGAATGACAAATACAAATAAGTAAGTATTCTTAGCAGATGAACAAAAATCATGTCCCATCTGAGGTTCTCAAAATTCAGTGTCAAGTGTTGCCAGCGATATGTTTTCATTTTACAAAAGATGTGAAAATGTCCGTTAGGCCGTTGTGATTTAATTTGATAATTAACATTTAAACCGTCTCCAGACATATTTTCCGTGGTCCACGCACACGACCGACTCTATGTTTTTGTCTACCATTAAATGGCAACAAAAATAAAGGAAAAATTTAATTTCTAATAATTTAATTTTAACTTCAGAAATTATAAATATACTTACAATAAATATTAATGTTTTCCAAAGTTGCCAAAAGTTCCTATTCATACAACCACATATAATTCGTCGATATGTAATTTAATTTATAAATTACTAAGTCCTAATTATTGCATTGTAAATTTTAGTATTTAGCGTGCGATCATTTTTTTGTCACGCATTTCTACATTCCATCTCTTTATACATTTTTCAATATTTTGATATGCCATTTCATGGAATTGCCAATTAATTTCAAAATCAACTTATAGAAATAATAATTTCTAAAATAGTATACCAGGATTAAATAATATAAAAATTGAAGCTCCAAAATCTAAAACCTACACGATATTAAAAGTGTCAGTGGTAATGAAATATTAATAGAATGTAGTCTATAATTTTTGGTTTTATGGACACTTTCAAATGAAGGACACGTACATATTTATTGTCAACCAATTATTTAGAAAATAACAAAGTTAACTATCGTATATTGACTGACACCTACTATGCATATAATAATATCTACACCAAGCAACGTCTGATATAATTTTTAAAGACGGTACCTATATTTTTTTGCACCATATTCTTGCCTCACAACAGAGAAATATCTGTATACGTTCTTGCTACAAATATATGCTTAACCATAACATAGAGCTGTCCTTTATCATATAATATTACAACACAATTAATATTATTACAGTAGAGTGATACATTTTCTTGCGAGTGAATGTGACTTGAATTACACTTTTATTAACTTACACAATTTCCGTCAAAAATCGATATGTAATAATACTTAAGAACTTTGAGACATTTATATTACATACAGTATTAACATATATCACTTTATAATTTAAATAACCACTATATTACCTTTATCACATAAAGTGTAGATATAGACAACCATTGAACTGCTCATTACGCTTATTCGCAATAAACAGTGCGATCGCCATTTCTACATTTATTATTAACTATTTAGCTACATAATAATTTTATATAAATAATAATCGTAACATTAATATGGCAACAAAATAATAATAAGTAGTATTTACTGGCTATGTACTAAAAATTATTTACATTTTAAAATTCTGTACAATCCGTTTATTAATTTAGATATCACTGCTATCTAAAGGTGTGTGTTTGAGCAAAAAAGTACAAATATTTGTTTTTGTAGATTTTAAACGTGCCTCGATGACACACACCTTTATTTAAATAAATTGCCAATATTAACATATACATACATAAGAATGATTGTAGTATATGCATGGTATCACTGAGATTTCCCTCTTTTACATTATTTTTCATACTTTTTCTTCAATACACGTGAATTTTCCTCTTGAACAAGCTTGCACTACACATATTTACAAACTTAAATAAAATATAATTAACTGTACATACACTATCTATTACACTGAATTTATTTAGTTAACTAACAATAAATGCGTGATTTTTAAAAACGATAACGTAATTATTATCTTTTACCTTCTTATATTATTAAAAAAATGCTATTTAATATATTATTTTCTTGTAATTTTTGAAGCTTTTTACATTTAATTGTTATTTTTTACACTTTTGTTTTTTTTATTAAATATCATGAGACACATAAAAAAAAAATCAGCGTTTCATTTTGGAATAAAATAAATAAACTAAAGTAACTTTCGCAATATCAACAAGTTATAATGAAGTGAGTATCGAATTTTAATTGCATTCATTAAAACACAGCTATCTGACTTCTTCACCTTAGTTGATCACCTTTGCGTATTAAGTTAAGCTCCTTGTGATGATAGAAAGAAGAGTCATGCTGATGATAACCTTTATCATCGGCGTTGAGACTGTGGCTGCTCCAGTCTTTGGTGTAACAGGATTAGACGCTTCTTCACCAGGGTATATTCGACTTTCTGTACAGAAAAACGGAATAAAGTTAATTTCATAGCAAAAGTTTATTGTAAATATTGTCGTGATTTTAGGCAATTTGCTAAATTAAGTATAGGGTTTTTCTGGCTCTATAATACCTATAATATTTCAGAGAAAAAAAGGGGAGGAGGGTGAAATGATTTTTTTCTTCTTCACTGTTGCTTTACAGCTCTCAAAACCATGTTACGGGTCTCAGGGTACCCAGCGGAAGAAATAGTCAAGGTACATTTTATTCGACCTCTGCTGTAAGTACTTAAAGTTTACCTCTACAAATTAGCTATACCTATATCACACTAGCTTTCCGCCCCGGGCTTAGCTCGTGGATATTTTGGAACAAAATAAAATATAGGCTATAGCACTTAGAGATAATGTAGCTTCCTATTAGTTTAAGAGATTACACCCTACATCCAAAAGTACAAACTTACAAAATGTACCTCTTTATAATACTAGTATAGATAATACAGCTTGATTCAGTATCAAACTTCTACATAAATAACGATTGGATGACAAAGTCAGCTATACAAAGTATTCTCAGCAACATTTTAAGCAATCCAATTGAAAATACAATTCTGAAAGCGTCTCTCTCAGTACGACGAAATTATCATTTCAAATGAAATTGTTTGAAATAGAGTATCCAGATTAACTTAAATAATATATAACAGCATTAACTTTTATATTTACATTGCTAATTTGATTCGTTCTAAACTTAATAAGTACTTGACGACACAAATAATTTATTTAAGTACCTAAAAATATGACTAGAATTTACTACAAAACTTATGAAACAAATTATAGAACTTAATTCTTTGACATCAAAACTTTGTAGAACTGTAATTGAACCACAATGAAATTTTCGTGCTTCGGAGGACACGTAAAGCTAGGCTTGCACTTGTTCCAGAACCACAGTTTGCACTTTAACCATAAATAGATATTAGTGACAACTTGACAATGTTAAATGATGAAATTTAATAAGTACTTGACGACTCAAATCATTTATTTAAGTATCTACCTAGCTAAAAAAAGATGGCTAGAATTTACTACAAAATGTATGAAACAAATATAGAACTTAATTCTTTGACATCAAAACTTTGTAGAAGTATCTAATTGAACCACCATTTCATTAAATATTTGTGCTTCGGAGAACACATAAAGCTAGGCTTGCACTTGTTCCAGAACCACAGTTTGCACTTTAACCATAAATATTAGTGACAATATGACAATATTAAATAATGACAATTTTTTCAAGCTGTGTCGTAGCAAAGATTTTAGAATAACGAAATAATGTGGGCGCAGCAGTGACAAAAAGTATATAATAATGTAATAAATCTGTCGTACCAATTTTATCGTTTCCGGATCCTTCCCCTGATCCTTCGGCGTCGTAGGCGGCGTCGTCGTCCGGGTACGACCGACCTGAGCCGGACCCTTCATTAGCTTCGTCACCCAGCATGAAAGGTTCAGCCGACGGTGGCTCGCCGCTCCATGTATGTGATATTAGCAACTGGTAAAAATACAATTATTTATAATCAAAATCTACAAAATTTTACTACATGTAATTAGAATTTCTCGAAATTGATGTCCAGAAATAAGAGCAGTTTCCATGATACGCACGCACCAGCCCTTGTATAATTTCACAGAAACCGATATGATAAATTTTATCCCCGATACCCCACGATTTCAACTCCACAGTGCAAGGGAATGCAGTAACGCTAGTGGAATTAACTTCCGAACTTGGAGTCTATCCCAGAAGTATATAGTAGTATATAATTAGATAAATGTGTATTTCTTCAATTCATTAAGTTTAAAATCAAAAGGAGTAGATTTGTGTAAATACCTGTCGTGCATGTAGAAGGCGGTCTGCTAAGGAAGTTATTCGAGTATTGGCAGTTGCAGCCGTCGACACTTCTGGATTGTATCGTTGATCACTTATTGACGAAGATGACACTAAAGGTTTTGTGTACCTGAAAAAATATAGACATTAATATCTCTGAAATTCTTACAATACAGTCTAATTTATATTAAATTATTTATTTAGTGCATAAAGTGTAGATATAATGCATTGAAATTACTAAACTAGAAGTGACACCTTAAACAAATTTTGTTTTTTTTTCATGAGCAAATGATGAATGGAACATGTTTTATTTTTGTTTGAGATGTCACTTCCACACGTTAGTAATCTACTCAGAAGAATATGAGGTAATAAGAGAATGTTTTTAAACTCTTGGAAAAACTTTGTCCTAAATAAGAAAATTGTTTTTCTAATAACGTAGAACAATAGCTTGTTGTAATACAAGGAATACGTACTCTCCAACGGATTCTCCCGTCCAGCAGTTATTATCTCTTCCTTCAGCAATATCAGGGTCATCACAAATTTTGTCGGACAGTCCAGAAAACAGTCGCTTAGTTGCTGCAAGAGACGCTGCGAACTGCAAAAGCTCCGTATCAGGTGGGGGTGCTCTAAGAGAATTTCTTCTTGAACCGTGTTCTGCGGTATGAGATGAAGATGGAGGAGCGTTTATCATTGTAGGTGGACCACATTCTTGTCGGACCTGTGAACAAAATAAAATTTTGTAACACATAAGACGGAGGCTAAAGAGAGGTATCTCAGGATCGTAGCAAATGGTATTCGATTGTCTCTACTAACGGCTCTCTTGGGATAGAGGAGTGATGATAAATGGATAGCTAGATAGATAGATTGTACCTGCAGATAAATTAAAGCATTTTTAAATTTTAATAGTCATAGCGGAAAATACTTCGTAATATTTTTCGAAAGACTACAGTAAAATGAGATTTTATTGGTTAGAGAAACGTCATAAGACGGGTCAGATTTCACTGCTTAGTGTGTGATTGAGTAACGAAAATATATAAATCATATAATAAACCTAGAGAGTAAGACGCTTTTATAACATAAGCTTAAAACAAATTATCACATTCGAAGTGAAAAATGTATAGAGAGCTACGTTCAACAATGTAACTTAATTTAGGAAGCATCTTTTACATTGCAACTGAGCTATACTGAAGTTTAAACGGTGAAAACTCTTTGTAGACTTGGTACGTGTTGTTGGCGAGGCGAGAAATACAATCAATAGTTGTGTCACGTCGTTCTCGGAAAGAACTTTCAATGAAATTATTGTATCGTCTTCAGAGAAATGTAGCGAACTTAATCAAAATTTTCATAGAAATTCTCAGATAACAAATATACAAAGTCTCTCGTTTATAAATTTTTAACTAACTTTTTGCCCTGGTGTCGCTCGTAGAGCCCATTTTAACTTTCATCCCCTATTATGGTCTTGAGTTCATACAAAAATCCTATAGAAGTTGCCTTCTAAAAAAAGTGTACCGACTTCATAAATTATGCCTAATGGGACCAACTGGGAAGCATACCCTTTAAAAAAATTATTTCGAAATCGGTTTAGGCGCTTCAAGTAATCGGGGAACATACATAAAAAATAACATAGACGATTCCGACGAATTGAGAACCTCCTCCTTCTTTTGAAATTCGGTTAAAAAGAACTCTCTCGAATTTTACAATTTTCCTGGCAACTTTTCCAATTTTTCTTTCACTATAACTTTATTCAGACTATTACGAACATTAAAAAAATTTTTTCATATATAGATTTAAAAAATTTATTGTTGACGTCATTAGGTTTATAATGATATAATATGGTTTCTTTTTCTTGCACAACAAAATCATATCCCTCAATGGCCGTTTCATAATGTAGCGGAAACTCCTTTTATTATTGGGGATAATCGAATAGATCCACTTTTCTATTCTCCTTTATTGAAATATTTGTTCGCATGTCAGCATTCATAATGTCTAGTCAGCGATTTTTCGTAGTTTTGCACCTGTTTTTCGAGTTTTCTACCTTTACTTTATTATATTATTATGAGACTGTACCACGAAATGACCAATGAACAGATTCCTACTGACAATTCTACTTCCGGTTCAGGGACATAGTCGCGTAAGTATTTACGCTTTTTATGGTTTTCTGTTCATTTGGAAATATGGAGTCAATGATGAAGTCGTGATCTAAGTATACTACCTAAGTGGTTCGGCTAAACGAAATCGGAAGTACCCTCAGAAATGATCGTCACACGATCCTGGTAACTAGTTTAAAATTACAAAAAGTAAAGAGACAAATTCAAGCAAACTTTTACGAGTAGATACAATCTTAATTATTCTACCTTGGCAGCAAAAACGCCTTGCACAACCTCTTAATAAAGTTTTTTGTACTATTTCATTGTTTGTTTATTAGTATGCGAGTATGTTCGTGTTAAGTACAGGATTTAGTAATAAAAAGTTTAAACCAGACAGCGCGTAGAGTATAAATATTAATTAAGCTTTTTGAACGCAGCCCGCAACCGGACCGATCGTGATAGTGAATAAAAAATTATAGCCAATCGTGTATTACATTTCGCTGTCGTTGGGGAACCGTAGGAAATAATTTTCAATGTTCAAGATACTTTGTGTTACTATAATTGGTTAAATTATACAAAATATCCTTATAATACTACCGGGTTTGATACTAATTCATGCAAAAGTACTTCTGCCTTTCACGGCTAAACCACTGAACCGATTATGATGAAATTTTATATAGTGAAAGCTTGAACCCTAGGAAAAATCATAGGCAACTATCTATTTAAAAATCCACCCCCTAAGGGGATATAATAGGGGATGAAATTTAGTATGAGCCCCACGGCCGAAGCCGAAGTGGAAAGCTAGTAACTAATAAATGCTTTAAATGTGTTGTCTCCTCTTCTTCTGAAGCGACATATTATTTGTTTTATTTACCATCAGGCTTGATTGCCCGGTTTGTCTGCGGAATCCTACAACAAAATAAATAAGATTTAAAGGACCTGTTATGTTACTACACATATATGTCAATGTGATATACATACCATTATACCATACATTTATAATGTGTAGGTACTTGATACAATTTTGTTCGATTAGAGACTGTTGGAAACAGAGGACATTATAATCAGGTAATATAAATGGAATAATAAACCTGGAAGTCTTGTTTAATGAGCAAAAACGTGTTTCCATCACGTTTTCTAGTAATTGCAATTGAACTTTTTTATACTTACTTGACCTTTTGCGCAACAATCTGCTATTAGATTAGATAGCTGCATTTGTCGGATTGGTTGAAAACTAGATAAGTATTTCCAAAAAGGTCTTGATTACTGTCTAACTAAAATAAAATAAGGGAATAATATAAAATAAAAAATGCTTTGATATATCATGTAAATTAATTAAAAAAGAGCGGTATGAGCGCTGAACATTTCATCTAAAACTTTCATTTTAGAGGCCTATTCTGGATAGGCTAAAATTACGCTATAAAATTATCGGTTAAAAATATATCTAAGTATCTATAGATTTTTTTAAATCACAGACTTCAAACTTTTTTATTTCAAGGTAGGTACCACTAAATATTGTAAGAATGGATTACGTGTATTACGCCTAAGTTGCCATATAGAATAAGTAAGTAATATGCAAAGCGATGACGGCATTCATAGGATGTTTCTGTCTGGGAATTCCGACTGAGTTAAAAAACTAGGATCCAATCACCTGAACCAGAGCGTCTAGAAATACCTAGTTAACAAAGAAACAACAACCATCAAACGACGCCGACTAATTACCACAAGAAATCGATTCATTTCTGTGCATTTAGAATAATCGATACCTTCCGTCAGTTAAGTGAAGTACAACCAAAGTCTTTAATTTCTCACATAAAGCAGTAGTTCAAATCAAATTGTAATGAATGGAAAATCAACCTTAAATAGCATGACATTAGGCTTTATTTTAAGGTCTAATAATACATTCCTTGACTGTACGTAAGATCGCATGATCGACGGATACAAAAGTAACTGTTTAATCGATTAAACAAACATCGATCTTGTCGCTGATCATGTGGATAAAAAAAATGATTAGTTGTAAGTCGAGTGGTTTACGCGTAGGAGGTGAAATATTTTCCAGTAATTTATGTACGAGTAAACTTTCGTGAAATAGATGTTAGGTCATTAATACTGTTTAATTAAACTAGGTAATTCGATTGTTCGATCACTGAGGTCGTCGAATTTATCAGTCAGTCGAAGTGTTTATTTAGGGTTAGGCGAAAAATTTTATATCGTACCGTAGCCACGATGATTCCTCTTAATTATATATATAATATTAATAAATAAACCTGATTTTTCTGAGCGAAATTGTTACGAAATTCACGCAAAGGATTGCGGCCAGTATAAAGAATTGAGACCACGAAATACGTAATTAGCACCCAAAACAGAGGGACGTTTTTGTATGTATACCAATGAATAAATGACTGTTTTCAAAATTTTGTCTGCCGAAATATTTTAATGAATTTTGATGAAAGGATGAAAGATTTCCCCTAGGTTAGATATTGGTTTCAATAATTTCATTAATTTGTATAATCGTGTGTCAAAATAACCATTAGAAAATTAGTAACTCGGATCAAAGAGATCAGATTACGCTACCACTGATATTCAATCTCGATAAATTAAATTTTAAATAGTGTCTATACGGATAGAGATGGATGCATTTGACATCGCACCGCGCAAACAAATTGACCATCCGGTGTTTCACAATCAGCCCAATTAATACACGCCTACGGAGCGACAGACGAGCGGACGCTGTTCGTGTTACTTCCCAATCAACGACATAACATTCAACTGTATACCTTTCTGTATACATCTTTACATATATATATTGTATGGCGCATTGAAACCGGGAACTCAGGTTCGATTTTCCACTTGGGCCAAAAAATGAAGCTTGAAAAGTGAGCGATATGTCTATTTGATTAGTGAAGAATGCACTGTAGGTGAGGCTGTAGGCTTATTGTCACCTCTTTAACTCACAAAATGTGGATATTTGGCCACGCCGCAAGGTACACATACTGTGATGGTGAGTTTCTCTAATGTAATTTTGAAACAGCGACAGCTGACAGGGTTGCCACCTGTTCTATTCAATATGATATCTCGCTAAAGGATGACATTGTATATCTACCTGTTTGTTTTTAGGCACAAGTTATAAAGTTAGTTATAGTGATTTATAGTCTCTATTACCTAACTTATTTAATTATCTTAAACGATGAGAAACACATAATATTTAAATTTTATATAATATTGTTATATTGATATCCCCAGACATCTCAGATAAATAACATAGACAATAACATGTTTTGAAATAAATATGTCGTACATACAATTATTTTGTTTGAAATCCCTGATTTGAATTCTAAGTTTCTAAATTGCCTTTTATGTAGAAATAAATACTTTAAAGCTTGCTCCTCCTAAAATGGAAGACACCGATCGTCTCGTCTACATAGTTCATTGAGGAGGTAATAAGTCGACAGTGGTTGCAGAACGTCTTTATCTAGAAGCCATAAAGAACGTATTGGACTCCAATAAATATATATAAGACGGCTGTAAATAAATAAATGTTTTTCTGATTGCTGGTTATTGGAGAGAAGTTCCTGCGCCTACGCAATGTTCTGCGATGGTCGCGGCGTCTTCTCATTGAGGTGAAAGCACTGCTACGGGCGTGGGCAGTCCCATATTGCACGCAGTAACAAAGCGAAATTAACAACTTAGGCACGGTGTATCAAAATCATAATTCTGGGATTACGTTAGAGTTAGCAAAAACTTCTGGTGAGTTGGGAATCTAAAACTTTTAAGATTACCTTAATTGTCATCATACCTTAATTGTCAAATTAAACTAATGTTGAATAAAATAAAATTGTTACATTTCGAAGATTGCCTAGAGTGGCAAAATAAACGACTTTTATCAAATTAGATTTTTTTATTGTAATTTTACTTAATTAATTAGTATTAATAAGTAGATTTTGTTTTATATTAAATGGTGATACACCTACGCTACTAAAGTGTGAAATGTCTAACAAACAATGTCTGATTTTCCTCTTTAAATTATTTTTAATTGATAGTTGTAGAACATACGACTATATGACTCACAATAATGGTTTCTATATGACAATAGCAATAAATTAAAAAAGCACGAGTGTTTAACGGATGCCATGTCCTTGAATGACATCATTCATATAGAATAGGTTCAAGATAGAAACACCAGACTGCAATCAGTGTGTACAGTTTCTCAAAGACGGGTAATATTTAGTATGGTTCATTAAAATAACTTAAATAAAATGTCATTACAAGGATTAAAGATTCATTACTAATAATTAGTAAGTTACTTGTTGAAATAACCTCAACTGACCCGAACACCATCATTTACAGTGAGCAATAATATAAAAACCGTATGCTAAAATATAAAATGCAAAACATAGGTACCACAAAAGATAAAGTGTGAATTTGTAGCGATCGTAAAAAGATTAACTGAGTGAAAGACACAATGACGTGAGTTAAATTAACAAAATATACCTCACCCAAAATATATACAAACATTCGTGCACAACAGTAAACATTTTGACGATGTTTAAAATTAAACAAAAGTATTATTTGATACATTATATGCCTTTATTTTAAAAATATTCTATTACGCGATATAAACGAGCTTTCAGAAAGAAAAATGGCCTCATAAAAATCTTTGCCATTACCTACATAATCTTAAATTATTGTACCTATTCTACTGTAATAAACATTTTAGGGTATTTTATTTAACCGAAATATTTTTCATTATATTTTATTTTGTAGATAAGCACATACCAAAATATAATAACAATATTAAACGGTTGGGACTGTATAGACACTGACTATTTAACTATGTTCTACGGAACCTTAATTTAACGATGTCTTTTCCAATAAAGCTAAACTATAACCACAGAACATAAACTGATGAACTCTTCCGCATGGGATGTGCTCGGAGAATGCAATTTCTTTCTTCGAAATCGTGTAGGCGAGGGACAGGTCTTCTCTTGGCGCCTACACGCGACCCGACGCGACCCCGATTTTCGACCCACGTTGGTAACCCTGGCTCATCGTCATAACACATCATCGCTACAATAAACTAAATTAAATGTTTCCTAACACAAGCGTTGAATGCTGTAAACTTACTAATAGATATAATGAGAATTAATTCATTAATTATTATTATTCATATATAAGTATATATTCAAGTGAATCTATTCGTAAAAAAAATTGGCTATTTGCACATGCCACTCGATATGGATTGCCTATAAATTCTACTGCTATAAAATTTTATTTCTATATATAATATCTGTAATAAAGTCATCAAACGTTAGAAAATTTAATACCAAGATTTCTAAGTCAGACAGACATAAATCTCTGAGATCTTAGTTGGACAATTTGTTGCAGCTGTTTTGTAGCAATTTCGCGGTAAAACGGCTTAGAAAATATATCTCTTACTAGTTATTAGTTGGGAGTTAAATCACATTACATTCAACGGTCCTGCTATAAACGCTACTTTGTATTTTATTGATTTGTAGATTGTAAGGAAGCTGGAGCTAGTAAATAAAAGCTAACATTTCAAAATGTTGCGACAAGAATCTTAAACCATCTCGTTACAGTATATCTTTTTGACGCTACTGTTTATTTAGAATTTATAACACTGATTTTAAAATAGGCAAGAAAATTATTATAACTAAATAGTAAAGGTTTATTTTCTAAGGGATCATTATTACGCTTCACTTAAAAGGGACCCAAAACATCTAAAATTTACTTTGCTCACTCGTTCGACTAAATTCCACAAGAGACTGAGTTGAGTAGGTAAGATTGCTCTAAAATTCGTGCGTGTTTACAAAGTAAATATATTAGTGAACAAAAGTATAATAACTATTAGGCACGTGAGTTATGTTTAGATTGAATCTTTTGAACTACTTTTTAAACAGTTATTGAAACTTATTCAATATCAACTTCTATGTTAGGTCACGTACCAATACGGATTTTTAATGCTGACAGCAATAGCGGAACGTCTTTATAAACATCATAAAGAAGAGCTTTCTATATGCGCCCACGCATTTTATTCGGTATTAGAGTTATACTTTTTTTATTAACCAGAAATTTAACTTGATTAATTAGTAATAAAAATAGAATTTTAAATGGAGATTAATAAAGTTGGTAATATATTTTGTCTTAGACAGGTATCAAGTTTCGTAACTTCAGTGTTGACGGCTGTTAATTGACGCCTATATCATTACAGTTGTATATTACAAAACTATACTAGAGTTTGATTTTTTAAGTAGTCTTGGATTTTAAAGTTATATTGATATTAGTAATGAAGTGCAAATTTTTGCGGTCGAACTCCGAGTATGGAGAGTTTATAAATATGTATTTAAAGATTTGCACATAATGAAATAAGTAAATTAATTATAATTTACCTTTTTCTCCAGCGTGAGATGATTTTCAAGCGCGTGCATTATGGCTTCAGAAACTCTAGAATCTAGAGTCCGTAATGCCACATCCACATCACCCCGCGCCAATCTTTCCACACCATCTACATAGCCGCTCCATGGACCATCCAACTCAGCTAATGGTGCACCGACACACCTGAGTAAAAAAGTAGGTATGTCACAGATGTTTCTCAATGTTGATGTTTTAAAATAGCTATGTTTTTGGAGATATGTACAACAAATTGGTAAAACTACGGTTAGCGAAATACATTCAACTTCTCGTTTCTTTATTAAGACTACCTAACCCAACCTGAACGGAATCTGAGATCTTGTACAAAGCTGTAATTCTACAATACACACCCTCTAACAACATTAAGGCAGTAACTTCTGCATGGCCTGACGTCAAGACCTTTACATCTAGCGCACGCTACCGCTTTAAGTACAGCAGTAACACAATGTTCACTGTCTGACTCCCGTAGAGTTTCTTCAGCCGCCGCCGCAGCACCCGCTCCAAGCGCCAAAGCTTGTAGAAGAGACCTTGCTGCTTCCATAGACCGTGATAGCATTGTACCCAACTGTAAAATAAATCTTGAATTAGAATTATAATCTGTGCCACTAGGTTCCAGTTCGAGCTTTTTGGTGTTTGAATTTTAAGTTTTTGAAGTGTTTGAGTTTGAATAGTATCTCTATATATTTTTTCTCAAGGGTGTCGCCATATCTATCTTAATACTGTATCAAAGTTAACGTTTGATACGACATTTTGAAGATTATTTTTCACTCTGATAACGAAAAATAATCAAACAAATCAAAATTAAATATTTCTTTTAAAATTAGAATAATTTATGTGTTTTGTAAAAGACGATGGCTGGTGAAGGTTAGTTGAACTAACGATTATTTAATATTCTTATGGTTGTATTGTTTGTGATATCTATAAGGTCAAAGCAACGGTACATGGGCATTCGTATAGGCATGTCGGTAGAATATTAAGACTAACTAGAGCTTCCCTTAATACCAAAAAGTATAGAATCTTAAATCTTACCTCTTGTGGTACATCGCCAAAAGGTTGTACAGCATCATAGGCATCTTTCAAACACAACTCATATTCGGGACTGAATTGCTTAGAGTCCATTTTCAGGATGTTGTGATAAGCGACAGGAAAAATATTGCGGAAAAACTTTTTCGTCGTGTATGCTAAATCCTTTGATGGAGGCGACCCCAATTCACCCGTATTCCTTAATAATGTTCTGATGTCTTCATACAGTGATGATATAGATGGATGTGCATGCGACGCCCTGTCTCTGTACACTCGTACGAATAACAACGTTGTCTTGTTCTGTGATTGATGTGACAACGCTGTTAGGTGTTCTGCAGAAGAGAAGAGTGTATTAGACTTGATAAAGTAATGACAAATCATAGGTTTTTTAATATTAACCTTAAATTTGCTAAATTACCATGTAGTTAGATTAGAGTTCCTCATAGAAACTTTGTTCGGGAGCCTTGGAGCACCCGACGTCACGTGTTAATGATTTCTAAATAAAAATAAAACTATGTAAGTATGTATTCGACGTTGAAATTAGTCAAATGTAAACTCAAACATCCCAAAAGCAAACAATTTACATTAAGCAACAGAAATTCCTCCACACTTATAAGTTGCTTGTTTTGTCGGCAAATTAAACTTTAGGGAAATAATTCCTAGATAAATAGGTTCAGTATGTTTACTAACATTCCTACGTGTTCATTATCTGTGACAGTTAGCTCCAAACACCTGCTTGTTACCTTCTTATCTCATCGGTATCTTGGTAGTGGGACCCGGAAAAGGAATGCACGTTTTCCAAGTATTTTTTATGCAAATAAACTTAAACTCCCTATTTATAAGATAAATAAATTTAACAACGCAACATTACTCTGTATTCTGTCTGTCATTTTCACCATTAATTCTTAGATATTTCCGTAATCCATAATTTTTTTGATCCATCCAGATCTTTGTGGCGTGGCCGCCGCGGAAAGAAGTCATTCAAACCTAGCCCAATTTACAACTCGTCAACGTATTAACATTATTGTATGTATGTTCATTCCTACTATAAAAGATAGAATTCCATCGATTTCTATTCAGCAGCCACGTGTATATACAATTTGCTTGATACTTGAACGCCCGTCGAATTGGATATTTTCTGTATTAACATATGAAACGGGAGCGAATGGGATGTCAGACTTCGGCTTTATAGTGAGGTACAAAGCTTTGTGATGCTAGATTTAGTTCGTAATATGTAGACATTATAGTAGTTCTACTCATGAATAATATGAACCAAAATTTACATTTTTGATCTCTTTGTTCTGTCGCTAATCCACATCACACATATCACACCTCATCCTATCTCCGTTTTACACATATTTTATTATAATACTAGGTGCTGTCCACGGATTCTCGTCCATCTACAAGATATAAATTATTTACTATCTAGATGAAGCGTTGAAATAATATAAGTACATAGTTGAAAGTTTTATCAAAATTATTTCAATGATTTCGGAGCAAAAATCAGACAAACCTGAACAATCTAAGAACAATTTATATCTTCTTATAATAGCTTCTTCTAATTTCTTATCAACTAATTACAACAACTAATATTTATTACATACTAGCTTTCTACCCCGGCTTCGCCCGTGGATCCCATATTAACTTTCATCTTGAGTTCATACAAAAATCCCTAGTTTTTCACAACAATTTCAGTTTTTCCAGAATGTTTTAATTTTTCGGGCAACGTTTCCAATCTTTCTTTCCATAAAAATCTTATTCAGACTATTATTACGAACATTTAAAAGATAGCCAAATCGGTCCAACCGTTCTCAAGTGATGCGCTTACCAACGAACTAGAAGATTATATCCATACACTTACCTATGTGGTATCAAAAGGCTTTGCTACAGTATTGTGGCTTTTGATATCAGAAATAGACTACACAGTAGATTGAAACGAAACCTCTCAAGTACTTCGCTCCGTCGGGACCTCCAGACGCCCTTCAGTGCAGACTACATTATGGGCACAGAGTATATACTGACAAACAGAGATTTGACGGAGCCTTCTAAGTAGAGCAATCGTGCATTCCTGGGGGCTTAGACAATGTACAACTAAGCGAATAAGAATATAATGTAGAATAACTTTAAATGTATGGGACCGACTGAAATACAACCACGTGACCTAATGAAACTGCCGTTCACTCTGACGAAATCAAGGAGTGTATATATACTTATTGTATACATACTCCTTGAAATATATAAACTCCTTGTGAAAGACGAAGCGTATATAAATAATTATGTCATTTTGTCTTCAATTAGCGTCTTTCGTGAACGCAAAGTTAGCGTCTGCCCATACCCGTAGATAACGCTGAAAAAAATGGCGAAGGTTTTAGTCGTACAACTAAATATTTGAGGATATGCCTGGTTGTTGTTTTTCGGATTTTTTATTATTTAAGTAGTTATTCTTATGGACTTGTACTTTTCATATAAATATTATAATTCGGTTATAAGTTTCTGCATATAATATTAGGATTAGCGTTCCAAGAGAATAGAATACTAGCGTTCGTACATTGTCTAAGGGGGCTAAACTGGTCTCGGCAGTAAAGGACATGTTGTCAGTGTTATTATTTTGATTAAAGCCACTATGATTGTTAGCATCATCAATTTAGCATTTGTTAGGACTTTTTAATATTATGTGAATAGAGTTTGCACTGATACTGGCATTCCCTTACCAAAGCTTCACCAATAAAACGGTGTATTTTGCTTTAATCCAAAGTAAACTGACACAAGTTAGTTCTAAATCCTTAACCTTCAACCCTTAACTTTACTCCCAGCATACTCCGCCCCGTTGGCGGCTTACAACAAAATTTACAAAGTTTTCATATGAACCACTGCCGAAGACTTTACATTGTTTTGTTTTTTATTTTACTATTGTTGACAACCGTGTCCTTTATACACAGGAGTCACTGTATAATACAAAATCAAAGGCTTCGTCCTACTGTATTATCTTTGTACTGTGCTATTAGTATGCCTAAATAATTTAAAATATACACACGAGTACCTACATCCCAGCCTAGAAGTTATTATATGCACAGATGTTACCACATATTAAGAATTCATTCGAAGCGTTGAAATTTGAAATTTAATTTGCACGTTTTCGTTACAAAAATGAGGAATAATTTTATGTCATTATAATAGAAATACGTAAGTGTTTTCAGTTAACCTTATTATTTTTACCCAAAATAATATTTGTGTATCTTTCAAAATTCTACTTTCATTAAAATTCTTGCATCGCAATATCATCATTACCTACCTAATTCTACTTTTTGTTGCGGATGCTAATGACAACTTTCCTAAAATGACAATTTCTTATTGCCTATTTTATTGATATAGTTCAGGTAAAAGACCATATACTTCAATTTATTTATGAATAAACAATGTCACAAACAGACACAGTCTTTATAATTGCAGCGAGAGATGGTATACCCTCATTAGTTTCTTTTAGTCAAATTATCCTTTAACGAGGACAGTGGTAGTCGCGCGTGTGGTCCGTAGCCGGGTAAAGAGACTCTTATAATGACAATAGAATAAAGCGGAACCCTTCTTCCGAGGGCTCTCGAAATGCTAGCTCCCTTAGGGGATAAAAAATGAGGTGGCCTTTGTTTCACTCTAACTACCTTATGACAAAGAACTAAAGCATGATGCTAGTAATGTAGGTACTCAAAAGTTTTCCGTTTACAATAAATATTTGAAGATGATTTAGGGAAGGGAGAGCCCACAGAACATTATACAGAAGATAGAAGTTAGGATATTTATATGAAAATCGGTGTAATCAAATTTTTGTACTGGAATGATAATGTTGTGAAAAACTAGTCTAGTTTGTAAAGTACTATTATATCTTTAAATAAACTATTTGTGCGGTTATCATTTTTGCACTGAAATATAGCACAAAATGTATTTGTTTTATTTATTTTTGGCTATATTTCAGAGAAAATTCTGAATATGTGCGGAAATCATATATTATATATGCTACAGCGCATATAATATATGCGCTGATAATGTGTGATTACGCGGGAACGTCCACTTTCTACTTCTATTATTACCTACATAAAATTAAATTCTATTTTCCTAAAAAAATTAAAAACCATTGTTTATATTCAGAATACATAACAAACCAGAATACGCATGCGCACTGAACAGTATAAAAGCGTCATGTCAAATACACGATTTTCCACACCCGTCCATACTTCTCAATTTATTATTATAAAGAGAAACTTTCTCATGTTTCTGGTACGTGAATATTGGTCTATCTTATCTTATCCTTGGTTACCTTATCGATTTTAATAGTAGTCCATCTCGCTCACATCTTTCTAAAGAGATATGCACAAAATAAACTGCGCGTAAAACTGTGATGCGTCGCTTTAATAAAAAATAACACCTATTCATTTATTGTCCTTTTATCAAGAAATACATCAACATCTATTTTTAGCCTCAGTTTGAAGAATTCATGCGGATTCTGATAGATTCTGTATTCTGAGGTTATATTGAAATATTCAAGAGTTTTTTTGTATAGCACTTAACTAACACCTTAAATTTCACAAACCAGAAATCAACACTTGCACTAAACGGTTGATTAAGTAAGCATGTTTATAATGGGACTTATCTCAGCATGTCGTTATACAGTGAAAAACAATCAGCACTCTGGTGACATGTGGCAATTTGCTCAATTAACATTTACATACTAACTCAAAACTTTCAATAATTCCCACGAGCCATGTTTGAATAAGCGACCAAAGTTAATCTCTACAAGTGAATGTAAAAAGTAGCTGTTAAGTTTATATAAGACGAGGTAATGTATTGCGTTGCTCCTATAAAGGCAATACAGCTTGTTAATGCTGGGACCGGTCCTTCCGTGTCGGGAACAGTTATTGCTCTCCTTCTGATATCTTCCCCTGTACACTTTTAACGGTCCGTTAATTTACTTAAAAATGGGCCGGCGATATCGATTTTCTCTATTGGAAGGTTTTTAATCACCAATTACTCTATTACTTGGTGAAACCTTATGCATTGATTTTATTATGGGCATGAAATATGCGGATTTTATGCCTTGTGGCGCTAACCAGAATGTGACTGTAAAGAGACTAAGGGGATAGTGTACAGTGGTACAATTATTAGAAAGTTACGGGTGTTGGCTTTACATGTTCTCCGAAGTTCTAAAAACAGCGCTTCTTTAACAATAACGCTCTTTACTTTAGTGAATCGAAATGTAAGTGTAATTGAATATTTTTGAAAACATATTTATTTATAATGTAAGCTTTTACAATACTAAAATATAAGTAATACACGTCCGTGTACGGTGTGTACCTTCACGGCATTTATACCTTGGGGTATAGCCAGATACACTAGTAACAGTGTCCACTTTTTGCCAGTTGTGCATATTGAACAGAGCAGGTCATGATTAACTCGTGTGATTTACTTGATAGTTTACCCTACACTACATTAGTTAGTTATTCTAACTAAGCGTCAGATTTAACCTACCATATATTATATTCTATACTGCTGAAATGTTAAAATATGATCGAATGATTTGAACAATTCAACCTGAATATCGAGATTTGGTAAATTTGGGATGCAGGACCACTCCCCAACCGCGTCCGGAATACGGACGAGCCTTGAGTGCCTCCACAAAACCAGTGCACGTGTAGGGTTGCCAGGTCTAAAAGGGAGAAAGCCTGATTTACCTGTCAGTTTGGCTGGAAACTGTTAAAAATTAAGGTAAGAATTTAAATTATATTATATGTTTAAAATGGCTTAATATAAAAACCTGTCAAAAACCGGGCGACACCGCCTAATTTTGCCGTACAGGCGTTCAAAAACCCTAGCCATATCCCGCTTTATCTGTACGCCTGGCAACTCTATGCACGTGTATCGTCCCTCCTAAGGGCGTGTTTACACAGGCACTGCGTCTCTCTGCTTACAATGTGCCCAATTTGTCGGCAAGTTGTTCAAACTCGCTGAGTGTTTGTTAAACAACTATTGTTCACGATGAATCATCGAAGTACTCGAGAGATTTATTATTGTACGCGGAAGGCTTGCGCTCTCATAACGGGAGCTGTAACTAAGCGATGATTAGTGGTAGCGGGTAGCTGACTGCTGGTTTATAAACAATTACTCTAAAATATATGAATATTTTAACAGATAAAGTTATCGTCGGTGGTCGAGTGGGTAAAACGTCGGCTGACAACTGAAAAGTCGCGGGTTCGATCCCCACCACATCCGACCATTTACCAATGGGATTTTATAATAAAAAATCTATGTAAAATATCCGACAAATCGTACAAAGAGGCTTTTCCATCTACATACCTCAACAGAGCTGACCCACTCGTTAGGTAGGTATAGCCTCAAGAAATCTTCGGGTAAGATAAAGATAAAGTTATCTACAATGGACAACATTTCATTTTTCGTAAGGTACCAAAATTCGAAAACCGTTTGGAGATTACATGCTAGAAAGCTTATTTTTCATTTTTTTTTTTTTTTATATCCTTTAATTTTCGAGTTATTTTAAAAATACTGAAATATTGAAAAATGAGGATTAATAGGTGCCCCAATCTGTGCTAACCCTCTAATTTAAAAATACTAATGTCTGTTGGCAGAGTTGTTAGTTATTGACCTCAGGTGTTGCCTTCTATTAATTTTACCCATTTTTATTCCATTTGAAGCTAAATTAATAATTATTCTTTAAATATAATTATAAAAATACTTCTTTTATATAATATTCTTTGGAAGTTTTGCTAGTTTCGAATGGGCTATCACAGGAAATATATTTACGAGTGAAACCGCGGACAAAAGCTATTATTATTATATACATTATGAATAATGTTGTAGGCGATTTGAATTCCGGCTACGGCAACACCTATTTGGAACACGGTATATTATACTCTGTTGGCAGAGTTGTTAGTTATTGACCTCAGGTGTTGCCTTCTATTAATTTTACCCATTTTTATTCCATTTGAAGCTAAATTAATAATTATTCTTTAAATATAATTATAAAAATACTTCTTTTATATAATATTCTTTGGAAGTTTTGCTAGTTTCGAATGGGCTATCACAGGAAATATATTTACGAGTGAAACCGCGGACAAAAGCTATTATTATTATATACATTATGAATAATGTTGTAGGCGATTTGAATTCCGGCTACGGCAACACCTATTTGGAACACGGTATATTATACTCTTTGCATTTCTATAACGTATACTCTGTGGCTTGACTGACACTATCAGTCACTTTCTTTGGGTGACAGTTAATATTTCTAAATTTTAGTCCTAGCTAAGGTTTTTAGTTTATAAGTCCTCAGAATTTATAAAAAATCATAATTAAATTAAAAATATAAAAATTCAACCAAAAATAAAATAAAAAAATACGTGTAACTTATTTTTTAATATATTTTTAATTAAAGTAATAAAAATGGGTGATTAAAAAAATGAAATGTTGTCCATTACGTTAACAACATGTTGACAGTGACGACAGTAGATATTTATTTAAATCCTGTTTAATGATATCAGAAATTAACTTTGATATTAGAAATATCAATACTTTTCGGAAAATGCACAGTTTTCGCCGGATAAAACACTCATCCATAAAAATAGTACACAAAAAAATCTACAATTATGCACTTATCTAATATTAGTTACAGTTTTTGGTACTTTTACAATTTAATTGGTACTTTTTAACAAACCTTGTAGATTATTTAGTACCTAGTTTATATCCCTTAAAATACCGACGACGCAAACTGCGGTAACTTTGCGATACCATGCGATGTTACCGCAGTTCGCAACGTCTCGGATTCTAAATATATTTTTAATCAATATATACCAACCCTTATACAGCCTTTGTCCAGGCCGCATGAACTTTCAGAGTTATACAAGTGCCATACTAAACTATGTTAACGTACCCTGAAGTGTAGTTCGCGTGGTGAGCAGTAAGTCTTCAATAGGTCTCAAAGACGAAGCAGCTCGAGATACAAGTTTTCTTCTAACCGCTGCTCTCAATTCATTTTCACGCCGTCGACCGCAACACGTTCCACCACAATGTGGACCTGTAGAATAAATTCTCATATTAATTTTTATGTTCATTAGTACTTACTTATATAAAATCGTAAACACTTTTTGTGCACGCTAATCTTTACAATGGCTGAAACAATTTGGGTGTGGTCTTCATTTAAATACTTTGAATTGAATCACAATAATAGAAAAATATATTTGAATTTATAGGAATAATAATTGATAGAAACCTGGCTAGTGATTATATTATCTTTGCTCTTGGCTATTTATTTAACAAACTTACTGAATTGCGAATAACACTGGTCAACAAAATTCAAACTTTTTTTTGTCACACGAAAACCTATCTATATATATAAAAATGAAACCCGTTTTCCGTTGTCACGACATAACATGAAAACGGCTGAACCGAATTGGCTGATTTTAGTCTTAAAATATTCCTAGATATCCAGGGAAGGTTTAAAAGGTGAGACAATTCGAATAATTGCCGAAAAACCCCTAAAAACAGCCCTTTTCTTTTTCCCATAATAACAGAGTCAATTTGAACCTTATTGCTATTCAATAAAGTTCATTTTAAATTAAAAGCACTCATTGTTGTCTATGCAATGTAGCAGGCTGGCGCAACTTCGAACAAAAAATTGGTTCTATGAAAATTGAGCCAATATTAATGGCGTCATATCGCCATCTTTTTCACTCCATGGTGCTATCTCTGTCTATCCCTGTCAAAGTTGCAAATGGCGGCAAATTTGTTTTGTCTTATTTTAGTTTTGAAATATTAATAAATAAATATATAATGTGATGCTTAAATCGTGCTTGTAATATATTAATTGTAAATATAATATAGTAAGTTATAGTAAATAATTATATGTATTGTTTTACAATAATTGTATTCAATAATTAAGAATGGAAACATAAAAAGTGTACAATATGTGGTACAAGAGGCGGCCGCGTAGACCGTATCAAGCGAATATTTATGACCATATTCCCAATAAATGAGGATCGGTAAGTTATTAGCCATTCATATTAATTCAATTAAGTAATTATTCTTTATAAATTTCATATTAAACGAACAGCATATTTCTGAAAAATAGTGATGTACTTTGCATATTGTACAGTTTATCGATATCGATATTCCGACTCAAACATATTTGTTTCACATTCCACAAAATAAACCCATTATAACCCGCACCAAATAAATTGAGCGATTGCTTTTTGCTGCAGCAAATTTACTTTTATCTTTACTCTTTCCAGGCAATCTGCCTAGCGGCCCTAGTGATAACTAAGAGGAAAGTAAACAACCAGTCAATTTGCATACTGCCGGACAGTAAATCTGTCATACAAGCACTGGTAAGCAATAAGTTTAAATCAGGTCTCATACTTGAGTGTCATACAGCACTAAACAAGGTATGTAACTATAATAACACGGTAACACCTTAACCATACAATGGATCAAAGGTCATAGCAACTCCTGTGGAAATGACGCGGCGGATGAGCTAGCGAGAGCCGGTGCAAGTATGTCTGCAATTGGCCCCGAGCCCCTAGTGCCCCTGCCTAGAGGCTGGTTTGCCTCACGACTCAAGCAGAAAACAAAATGCATGCACCATCTCGAATGGAACAATCTTATGGAATGTAGACAAACCAGGGCAGCTCTACCAATCATAAATACAAGACTCTCACAAAAGATCTTAAAACTAAAAAGAACTCAACTTAGATCGGTGACTCAAGCCATCACTGGTCATGGTCCTTTTAACAAACACTTATATAACATTGGTATTACAGATAGTCCGTTATGCAGGGCTTGAATGCTGACTGAAGAAACGGCTACTCTTTCCAGATTGACGTGCAATTTGGTGATTTTTAAACAATCGTTCAAATCCAGCTATGTTTGTGTCGTTTTTGCACACCTCTTAATACAATAAAAAAATAATTTATACTTACTACTAGTTATTACTTACCAAAATACGCCTAATACTCATTATTTTACAGGTACGCACTATAAGTTTTTCTATCATTGCCTAAATTCACTTCGGGAAGCAGTGCTGAAATAATTATCTAAGATGGGTCTTAGATAAGGTCATTATATATTATTAAATTTCAATTTAATAACCTATTTCACTGTAATATTGATAGGTGTATTGTTTTTAAGAGGTCGGTGAATTGTATTTGTATATGTGTTGTTTTTTTAGGTTAAACACAAATAAATTATAGAAAAACATGTGAAGTTTTATTGAAATGAAATATCAAAGAAGTTGAAATTTAATAATTCCTACTTGATCTACTACGTAGTTTATTCAAATCCTATAAAAAATGGTTGTGAATTACCATACATTTCAACTTCTTCGATTATACTAATCAACAAAACCGAAATTTTAAAAGTAGGTAGATGCTGTTCCAGGTTTTAGCATATTTTTATCGATATCGACAAAAATATTTCTGTAGGAAGGGCAGCACTAGCCGTATGTTTTGACTTTTGTAGTTGGTAGCACTGATTTTCTATTTTCCCTCCTTAATGTTGTTAGGTTGGCAGTATCTTTCGGCCCTAATTTCTTAGATTTCATTTTAATGTATGGCAGTCCCGTCTCTTATTAAAGAACATAGTGATTGCTACTTACTCTATGCAATGTAGATGTGTTCCTAATGTCACCGCACAAAGTTAAAATTCGCGTGCGTGTTGGAGAATCTAATGTCGCGTTCCGACACTCAACAAAAGTAATAATATCGCGAACGCGACCAAATTGAATAGTCACAAAATATAATTTAAGTAATTTAATAGATCATTAGTAGTACTGATTTTCAGTTTGGTCGGCTTCGCGAAACTAAATTTTGCCTAGGCGTAGGGGTAGGAGTAGGGGTAGGAGTAGTGGTAGGAGTAGGGGTAGGTGTAGTGGTAGGGTAGGGTAGGGTAGGGTAGGGTAGGGTAGGGGTAGGGTTAGGGGTAGGGGTAGGGGTAGGGGTAGGGGTAGTGGTAGGGTAGGGGTAGGGGTAGGGGTAGGGGTAGGAGTAGGGGTAGGAGTAGGGGTAGGGCTAGGAGTAGGGGTAGGAGTAGGGGTAGGAGTAGGGGTAGGTGTAGAGGTAGGGTAGGGTAGGGTAGGGTAGGGTAGGGTAGGGGTAGGGGTAGGGGTAGGGGTAGGGGTAGGGGTAGGGTAGGGGTAGGGGTAGGGTAGGGGTAGGGTAGTGCAGGCAAGCCAACGTTTGGGCAGGACAACGTCTGCCGGGTCTGCTAGTATTTTATAAATTTTGTATGTACTATGGCCACAGAATGATAATATATTAATGAAAAAAAATTGACACGTCAGATTTTTTTGTGACATGAAAACATATTTCATGAAAAGTGCAATAATCACCTACTGTACAGTAAATCATTTGTGTAGCAAATGGCAAATGTCTATAGATTCTTTGTTAGCCCAACCTGATAAGAGTCTCATACATGTTACACAGCATATATATAGAACCCAGGATTTGTCTTGATGACGCACAGGAAAACCAAAATAGTCTAAATATTTTTTTTCTATCAATTGTGTAAATTTTCGACGTTGAGATGCAAAAGTTAATTCTCCACACACATAACAAACAACTGTCCGGGTGGTTTATGCATATTCGATGCATATTTACAGCTGAACAAACGTCGTTAAAAAATTTAAGTTAGTCAAATATGGTATTTATTTAGTCACCGTTAGAATTAGGGCAAAGGGAAAGATAGGATATGTTCATGCTTAGCGGGTAGCCTAACTTGCGAAATATTGCCTGGCGCCACCTGGCGGTAAACCTCCTTGAATCAAAGAAAATAACGTAAATGAGGTAAAAATCAATACAAAGCCGTCAGAAAAAAACTGGACGTGACGGGAACAAAAATTTTTTTTTTGTAATGAGGGTACACCAATAAGTTCGTGTGACAAAATCAGTGTTGACCAGTGTAATCGAACAATTTTCTCGTTTAAATAATAAAATGACAGAGCCACACGTAAATTAGTTAGGGCGACAAGAGAGGTTGTAAACTTGAAATGACAGATGACAACACACAGACGAGGGTATCGCCCTGGCCTCTTGCTACCCTGATTTGACTAAAAAAAATTAATCTCCCAAGTATTTATTTTTCAATGTATACAAAGATAAATCCTAAACATATTGTCCCGAGTTCGAATATTAACAGCCCTTTAAATGTGGACACTGTTACTATTGCCTCTGGACTCTCTGGTTTAGGCCGTGTTGGTATGTTTGTTTGTTCTATTGGTAGATACATTTAATTCATATATTTTTTCCATTAATAAAGACAATGCAAAAGTCAATATTTTAAATTAAACCACTTCTTATTATTAATACCTATTAGTAGTATTTTGTCGAAAATATTATATAAACGCTAAGGTGTGCAAAATATAGTAAATTAACACAAAAATGGGGGTTTAACTTTAAAATAATATAGTAAAACTATATAGTAAAAAATATATAATAATATAGGAAAAATATGCTGAAAGCCTTATCTTTTTGTACCGTTATAGTTACTATGTTAGTTAGGTAGTAATCTGAGGCTGTGTAAGTAATCCCTTTGCGACATACAATGGATTTATCAACTTGCAAATTTCCACAGAGACGCGTCTGATTGCATGCATATTCGTTAGTTTATGTCAAGTTCAAGTCTCTCCTGTATTCATAAATGCCCTCCTAAAATTTGTATTTTTGTGTCTGAGACTAGTCAAAAGAAAAGACTAGTGTATTAAAATTAACATAATTATGGAAGTTTAGACAAGATAATGAAAAACTTTAGGTCGCCAGCACGCTCTCATGGAATTTAATGCCTAATTCGGGTTGCTAGCAGACCCAGGCTAGCTATACTAGGGCACGATATAAATTCTAATGTTATTTTTACCATTTTTGTAATGTAAATTGTGAGATCGTTCGATGGCAAAGCTAGACACACCGGTGCCGTTTATCAATATCATATCGTAAATACTACAAACTACATCATATTTTTCTTAGATAACGTACATCGACCTCTGTAATGTCTGATAACGATGTGTAAACAGATTTAAAAAACATGCTCAATATTGATTAAAAAATACTAGTTTATGCCGCAAATATAATCATCACTGATATAATTCACATACTTCCCCTTCCCCTGTCACGTTATTTCGAGGAAAATATATTATTTCTTTTTTTTCTTTCTTCACGGGTAAGGCAATTACAGCTCGCAGTGTTACGGTCCCAGGGTACCCAGCTGAAGACCAAGTCTCCCTCTTTAAGCCGATGGTATTTGTGAGGCCAGTGGCCAGTTCTGTTGAGGTATATTTAGATGGATAAGCCTAACCCATGTCCTGTCTAGCGGCCACCGTCGCACCTCGATTGTCTCTGCCTATATAATCGCCTTGGAATACAAGGAATTATCATAGATCATTATACATGGTACTAATACATATAAGAGTATTCATTTAAAACCGGGGTCGATGGCTTAATTATTTTTTTTTTAAATATATTATTTTAGTACCAGACCGTAGGCGAATCTAACCTCTATCAATATGTTCGTATTATTTCGTATCGTTTGCTAATAATGAAGCAAGAGTCGGTGCTAATGAATATTCCTACACTCGATTGTCTCAGCGTGCAATAAAATTAAAATAGAACATTAACAACATCCGCCGCGAAGCCATTTATGTTGTAAATATGCTGTCACGCCTAGAATTTTATTATATCATTCGTTTTAAAAACATGAAACAGTCTACCAAAACGAACTACTGCAAGTTGATATCAATAGTATTTTAAAAAACCTGATTTGGGTAATTTATTTGTCTGCGTAAAAATAGTCGCGGAAAACTATAACTTACTGCTTTGATATGCTCTCATTAATTGGATTTGAGAATAAAGTTCTTACATATACAGTACATATACTTTATCAAAGAACATTTTAAATAATCCTGGGTACCCTGGAGCTGTAAGCAACCCGTGAAGAAAATAAAAATTTGTCCACGAAAGGTGTAAAAGTTAGTTAACGACTTTAGAAGCACATTTCACGCAAACTATAGTAATTTACTATTACAATAAATGCAACCTATTTAAAAAGTTTAGGAACCTATATGAAAAAATATTATTTCGTCTCCAAGTTCTATGTATATGTATGTAGAGCTACTCCCAAAATAATTTACTGTAAATTTTCATTACAATCTATGGAAAAACAGAGTTTATGACATACGGACAAATATTGGCTGCCCTAATTTCAAAACTTTTAAAGGTTATGATGGTTTTCATTGTTTTCAAATAAAATAAATAAACTAATTAATTTTGTTTTTCCTTTGAATATTATAATTTCTAGTGAAAATGTATGAAAGTTATTCACATTAAAAGCAATTAACCTACCGTTAGTAACAGGTACTAACTTTAACCAGAGTGTGCCTTCCATCTCTCACCGCGACCACGCGTCCCGTAAACATGCTCCGTAAGAAAGGAGCTATGAATTTATTTTAAATATTAGATGAGCTTTAAGCATGTTTCTACTACGCTCATATTCTACATGAAAGCCTTCTTACTTTTCGTTCAAAATTAAGTTTGAATATCATGGCCGTTATTCTCAATTTTACCCACCTAAAATGCAAGTTTTTTCAGTGTTGAAAGAATTTAAAAAATATGCGTTTTCGCTTAGTTTATAGGCAAAATAAAACTATAGGTCGGCAAGACTTAAATTTTGCAAGACGGTACCTAACAATAAGATACAATTACTAGTGTTTGTGGCGTGGCCTGCAGAAACCATCGATGCAGAAACAATGTCCACATTTAGTGGACCGATTAAACAGGTTATATCGAAAGTCCTTGCATTTTATGCAAACTATAATGTCACTTTTTAAACCACCGATAAAGACAGGTGCTATTTTCAGAAATGAGGACATCGGTTTTACGAGCATTTATGCGGTGCTTGGCCTTTTGCTTCGAAATATTATTGAACCCGATACCTCAGTTCCAAATCCAACACTCTACTCTATATATAAATAAAAATTTAATGCTGATCGTGGTAAGCGCATCACTTGAGAACGGCTGGACCGATTTGGCTTATTGTCTTTTTAATGTTCGTAATAGTTTGCCCAGAGAATTGAAAAATTGGCTCCACGAGCGAAGCCGGGGGGCGGAAAGCTAGTCTAATGTAAATCTAAACTAAAAATATTGTAATAGTATGTGTATGAAATATAAATACGCATCCATCGGAATTTTCTTTGTAACTTCCGGTAGAGGAGTAACCAGTTGCCAAGTCCATTACGAAGGTGTTAATTAATTTATTATAACCACACACTACCAACTGAGGCCTACTGCTAAGCATAAAATTTCTTTTTTTAGAAAATTTTTAGTTTTATATATAATACTAGCTTTCCGCCCCGGGCGTTGCACGTGGGGCTCGTAACTTTCATCCCCTATTATACCCCTTAGGGGGTCGATTAAAAAAAGCCTATGTCATTCCCTAGGGTTCAAGGTTTCTCAGTAACAATTTGTTACTAACAAATTCATCAAAATCGGTTCAGTGGTTTAGCCGTGAAAGCGTAACAGACAGACGGAGTCTATCGCATTTATAATTAGTGGATTATCCTTATTTTTTCAACTATCACCTTCTACCATGACCTGGTAAAAACATTCACATTTAACGTGGCACCATGAAGTTTATTCATTCTATTCATTATATTGATGCTTTCGCCTGTGGAAAATTTTCTGGGATATAAAGTGTCCATTTTACTCTTCGGCACTGAAACTATGTCGGAGCAAAAAATCACGTCGAACCGTTGATCTGTTTTGAGGTGAAAGATGATAATGATATACAACTATCATATTATTATACTTTGGAGGGCTTCTATTTCTCTGTAGATGTTATTATATTATATAAAATTCCAGTTTACAACATTAGTAGGATGCTTCAACATCAGAATTTCCATTTCCTTCACTAAACATCAAAACGAGTAATGTTCTGTATTCATGCAAACCGCTCCCTTTTTACCATAAAGTATATGCACATGAGACGGCTCGCCCTAGATTTTCCATTTAACTTCCAGATAGCAAGTGACACATAGCTATCTACAGCTCAAATGGAGCTTTCCTCTTGAATGCTATACAATTATTTTTCTTATTTAGGAAGCGAATAATATAAATGTTTTAATCTTATTAGGGTAAACAGAGAGAGTGACACTTATAGAGGCTTGGCGGTTTGCAATGGTATAAACTTGAACCCTAGGGAAGGACATAGGCTACTTTATTTTAAATCCACCCCTCTGAAGGGGTATAATAGGGGTTTAAATTTAGTATGGGCCCCACGGGGCAAGCCGGGCGAACAGCTAAGTATTCAATAATTATAGTTTCAGTTCATAGGGGTGACTCGGGGTACCTTGTATACTTCTATGTGTTGCGATGTTCTAGCTAGAGTATTCTTGTAATTTGAAGTTATTGTGTAGCGTATTTAGCTTCTTTTGAAAATTCAGAATAATATACAATACATATATATAGATATTGTTTCAGATTCTGTAACCTTTATAGATTACGCGAAACCTCCTGAACTATAATTTGTAACTCTATCAGGACTAAGTACAAATTAAAGTAACATTTCTAAATTGAATTAAAAAAATTTAAAACTCGCATCTCTCCAAGCTCCAAATTAAACATTAACATGATATTTCGCTAACGAAAGCGCTTTTGTTCTTTCTCCTTTGTTAATTGCTTTCTGGTATCGTATAACCCTTTCATGTATTCATGGCATGTAATAATATACTACAGTTCTTACTTCGGTGCCTCCTCCAATACTTTGCATAATACGACACTCTTTGAACAACAGATTCAAAAAATATATCGTATTTCGCTCGTTAAACATTATATTTTCTGTTTGTTTTTATTTTTTAATATAATTTTGATTTTAGCAGTCTCTGTAAATATGACTAAGAGATTTGTAATTTAAAATTTAGCTTCCAATCGTATCTGTAGACGTCTGCGTAAATTTTAATTTATTTTACACCTACATTTCTAGGGAAAACAGTGCGTGATAATAGATAGGTATAATTAACAGCATCACTTAAAAACTACTGATCTTGATATTTATTTCAAATTTATTTCAAAATCAAAAACAATAAATAAAACAAATACTTAAATAAAAAACCCTCTCAACAAGATCGCTGTCCTGCGGCAGGGTCCCAAAAACACTAAATTCATTGTAATTTATCGTCTGGAAGCTGAAACGTACATTACCTCTGAAAAACATAATAATAGAATAAAATGCTTGGCACGAGCATTCCGTAGATATGTCAGTGAGATATTTGTCAGAGCTGAGTTCATCCTCGACGTTAATGTGAACCTATGAATATTGGAGTGCAGGTATATTACGTGCCCGACCTTACATTCAGCCGCTGAATTATGTAAATGGCGGTAAAATATATACCCCGAGCTATTCGAAGCGCTGTATTCAGTCTAGTTGCATACAATGTTAGTATAATGTGTCATTAACTTTGTCATGGGGGATGGTTTTAATTTCAGTATGTTTGTATTTAAGTACGTTCTTCTATTAGTCTTGTCTTATTTGGTAAACAAACTTTGAATGTCTTTTTAAACAAGTTGTCATTTTAAATTCTTAAAAGATGTAATTTTTTACCTATTTCACATTTGCAGAACTAACCATCACATTTTTTAAACTGTTATTTAAAAATTGTACGATAAAAAGACGTGCAAAATATACATATACAAATAGCATTACTAAGGTATTATTTCTGTCTACACATAACTTTGTTGTTCATATAAATTGTGCTTTAACTTACTTCTATCTAAGAAGTAAAAGCTCCACAGTTTTGCCACCTCTTACTAAATGTTGATATTGTTTCTCTAGTTAATACGCAAGGTGTAAAGGCCGTAATGATGCGTTTTTGATCGTGCGTGATTTTTTACTGCTGGGCAACTAAACTTTTGGAAAGGCGTCTGTATACTTTATTCCAATACTATTTTGTACTTATATTGAAAATTAATTTAATTGTATTCATACGATATGGACATTCAAAATGGAATATTGTAGCATTAACTATAAAACGAATTTAATATCCCAATTTGTCGTGTATTTTCTCAACAAAAAAGGTTTTCTGCTATAAAACGTTGGATCGTAAGAAAACAATTTCGTTTTACAACAGAAGTTGAAGAGCTATTGGCATTTTTCATCTTTCAACACGGCGAGGTCATGTCTGCCCTACAGTTCTGTTAGCTAGAGTAAAATCAATAACCGTATCTCACAGGTTAGCATTTTGTGGAGGTATAAAAAAGATATTCAATATGTTAAATGAAACGGAAAATGGGTTAGAACGACGTATTTTACAGTAGTGAAGCAACCTTTACGGGGACCCGAGATTTACTGAGTGATCGAATGAAGCGTGGATAAGTACACGAGTGATTGAGCGAATAAGTTTATTTCTAGAGATTCGAGGTTTCAATCACTCTATCCGCGATCCGTGGTAAAAAGGTAAAAAGATTTAATTTAGGCAATTTTCACTAAAGGTACGAAAAGGTATTTTAATTTGATATAGAGATTGATGGATATAAAATTTCATTTTTTTTCTAAAAAATACATACAATTAGGATTCTATCTGGTGCTCAGGTACTTCATCAGGGCAGTCTGAACCAATTTAATCCCGCGCTCTTTGTGATTATTTTAATTCAGTCATTCAGTCGGTCATCGTTAAGAAATTTCAAAGGTAAGTACTTTACATTTGTCAATGAGAAACTTATTCCTAAACGGAACATAAAATTTGAATAAAATGGGTACACATGTACAAATATTAAGTGTATACATATACTAGATACTTAACTTATACATAATTAAGTGTTTTAAACTTGGTTAACCTTGGCCGTAGGACTCCATGACATTCTGAATATTACATGCCATCAATCGATATTCAATATAAAGATTTTTATATAGTTTCTAGTATTAACGTATAATAGCTATGTTTACATAATGTGACAAAGCGTAAGTGACAAAAATAAATAAGATACTGTTGTTTGTCACTTTTTAGTCAAGGAAGGTTAATGAGGAAGTCCATGGCATTCTCACTGTTAAAAAATAATGAGAGAAAACAGTGTGGGTGGCAGTTTCGTCTTTTTGTTTAAAATTAATATCAGTTGCGACATTTTAATGGTCGGTTAGAAGCTGTTACCGTATCTGAATTCAATAAGAAGGAAGTTAATTGAGAACAGGAAGTCATTAGAAAACCTTTACTTTCTTTTAAACAAAGTGATTTTGAAGGGGACTTCCTATAATTCCTAAGTTTTTATTCACTAGCAGGGATGTTAGAGAATACCTTTTTGCGTTGTTCGTGGGTTGCCTTTTATTTTATACTAGTTGCTTGCCCCGACTTCGCACGGGGTAACAATTATATACAAAATATATAATATAATATAAGTTACTCAGTGATAATATAGCATTCTACTGGAGAAACAATTTTTAAAATCGGTTTAGTAGTTTTTGAGTTTATTTTTCTTTCTTCACGGGTTACCTTTACAGCTTTTTAAACGGTCCAGTAGTTTTTGAGTTTATTCACAAACAAAAATACAAAAAATCAAATCTTTTCTCTTTATAATATTAGTATAGATATATATCCAAAGAGCAACAATCACACAAATATATTTCTACCCTAATAAATTAATTGGGCCTTATACAATTATTGACTTTAATTTAATTTCCTTGGAAACTAGATCATCCACAATATAATTACTATAAATTTACATTAATATAATATTCACATTTTATTATGTTTTTTTTAAGTAACTTGGTAAACAATACTAAGGGCGTTAATAGATAAAGCCACATCGATAACGCTGTGATGGATGAGTAGTAAGGAGACCCGGGACATGTCTCCGCGGTGTCTAATGAGACGTTCTAACTTAAACCTAGGATTATGTGCCTGAGTAATTGGTTTTGCTAAACTGAGAATAGCATTTTATTTACACTAAGCTCGAACTGGAACTGTGAGATATAGCTTTTATTTTTTTTATATCTCTAGGTTATCTATATCTATATATATATCAAACAGAATCAGGAAAATCAATTAGAGCACTGCTCTTAAAGAAAATTGGTGCTAGCCTTCTTATTTTTTTGTTCAACAAGGAAATAAGCTCGAATTCGACATTATGGTCGATATCTGCAGACGGAGGAATAGATGTGTCTGGTTCCGTGAGTTTTATAATTTACGAGTAGGTCTTGATTGTCATGAATGTTGACAATAATTTCTGACGGTATATTAAATTGTAAAGGAAGTTTACAATCCTTTAAATATTAAAATACGGTAGGTATTTAATAGGATATAATAAAATGCAAAGCATTATCAACCGATTAAAAAATAAAGCTTTAAAGAGAAACATCGATAAAACACGTTGGTTCGGAATAATTTATTGGACTCAGCAAATTATCGAGAAAATTGGATAAATTTACCGCAGTAGCTCATCCGCCTACACTGCGCTTTTAAAGTCGACGATAATTTATTGCCAATGTGGCTTTAGACTTTAGAGTACTTCGTAGTAACGATCTTGTCGCTTTATGAACAGACATTTTTCATTTTATACTCTATAAGTTACTTTCATGTATCCATTTGTCATAAACACAAAAAAAATATTCAAACCTGGGAATCGAACTATCAAAAAATATATAAGGTACCATTAATTTACAGATAATTTATAGACAGAGCCATTAAAACCGGCCGCATCACCTCACCTACTAAAATATAGATAACAAAATATATTATTACTTAGATACTAAGTCGTTACACTGATTGGCCCTTATGGACTACTATAAATAGTATAGGTTGTAACTACTGCCGCCCGTGGTTTTGATCTAGAAATCAATCCAGGAAAATTTCGATAAAAAAAATTATTATCAGCAGGACATCAAATAAGCGATTTTAGATACCAATATTTTAGTATTGTTTATGGACCTAGTAAGGTTGGTGTTATTGTACTGCAAAGTTTATAGAATTATATAAATCATAATAGAGTTACATTGTGTTGGAAGATCTTTTTATACAAAGTAAAGATAAAGCTTAGAGCTTTTGCATCATATATTAGGTTCAAATCTCAGAAGATAACGTCTGGTATAAATAGACTGTGTAAATATAATGAATCGCATTGATAAAACCCTATTAATTTCACGGGTAAAACCTCAAAGCGAAGTGTTCATATTTCCCCACAAGGTAGAAAAAAGATTTGATTTAAATTATCTTTTATGTAGACAAAAGAAGCATTATTTTTCAGCCACTAATGATGTCAAAATAAACCCCCATCCCCTCTCCTATATATACCTATATTACCTCTCTATCACTGCGTCTACCATCCAGTTATTCAGTATACCAGAGTATTCAAAGTAGGTAATCACAGAGTTCTGCTTTTGTCTTGGTCCGTCCACAGCGTCCCTGAATCCGGTCCTTTGATCAGTGTCCGTGACAAACGCCCGCTTCCCTGAGTCTTGGTGTTTACCTCCCCCGCCTTGTTTGTTCATTGTGTACACCGTATTATGTACGTATTTAGATATAATGTACGCACGATGCTATTTGTTTTAGTACTATATAATTAGACATTTGGAAAATGAATGAGAATCTAATTAAAGGGGAATACACGTCTAGTTGTAGCTACACGTCATTGTTTTCCTCATATTATACTATACTATTTTTTTCAAAATGGCTCCATCAGGGTTTTGATGATTCCGCCAATGTCAAGTAATATAGACGTCACAGTAACAATAAGCCGATTGATCGGTAGGTAGAATGCTCCCGCCGGCCGTAATATGTCCTATTAATCACTGACTAATCACAACTATTACAGCGCGGGCGGGATTAAACTGGATTCCCCATGACGTCCTGGTGGACGCGTGCGTATACCACAAAGGCGTCACGTGGAATCTTTTCCTCATATTATTACTTGAGTTGCTAATGCTAATTCAAGAATACTGATACTACGCCCCGCTACGTTCGTGGAAGTTTTTAAAATGTGAAATAACATTTTTTCCCCAAGGATTTGCCGGGATAAAAAGTAGTATGACTCTCTCTGGCCCTCCAACTATCTCTGTGCAAAAAATCACGTCGACCGTTCCTCTGTATGGACGTGAAAGAAAGACAAAGAAATACACTTTCGCATTAATTAACTGCACACTAAAAGTAGTGACCAACCGAAACAGGATTTTTAACCGAAACCGAAACTGAATCTTCGGCCTCCGTCTCAGTTTGGACCGAAACCGAAACCGAAACTTATTTAGACATATTAAAATTTCTATTTTATAATTAAATCTAGTGTATTTAAAATGTTTACACATTATACAGAAAGTTAACTCTTGTTAGATGAAACAGAAAACAATAATTGAAGTAGTTATTTATTTATGTATGTATGTATAATGTAACTCAGCGGGCGATAACACACGAGCTACTAACTCACAGAAGTTAGCCGAACAACGGGCGACAATTCACGAACCTTGAGTTTCGGCGGCCGATTTTTGGCAGAAACCGAAACTGTGGCAGGAAGTAGATTTTTTGGCCGAAACTCGCCGAAACCGAAACCAAATCTTTACTTCTATTATACCAAGAGGGTTAGGCGAGTAATCGACTGGCTATACAGAACGCTTTGTGCACTCAATCGTCGTCAATCTAGTCGTAGAATCAAACTTAGTTTAATTTTGTAATTGCCGACTAACAAAATGGCAAGTTTCTATAGCCAACATATCAGTCTATAGTCGCCTAAAAGTTGGAGCATAATGTGGATGAGTTCAAAAGCCCTGTTTAACTGCGGTTTCTTCACTATTAAATATACAAGAGATTCCTTTCAAGGCGGGAAATCCGAGCATCGATCGCCCGCCTTTACCGCAACCCCTACTGAGAGTTACATATACATATGTATGTGTTCGCCTATGGCTCTACCCGTGTTTACAACATAATAATTCAGTTTAGAACGAGAGAAAACGGAAGCCTGTCTGTCCGTCTGTCACAGTGTATTTTCTCCGAATCTACTGGACGAAAAATGTTGAAACTTGGTACATATATAGAGTTTCATTACCCTAATCACGTAGCATGAGTTTCTATATAGCGTAAATAATCGAATTTCTATTTTGTGGGAAAAATTAAATATGTTACATATCAAATGAAAGGACTTGTTATAAGGAATACAATTTTTTTTTATTATTTTAAAATAGATACATAGGTTAAATTATATTAAAGAAAATATACGAAAATTGATCGTTCCTTCGTGCCTTATCTTCAAAACTACAGAGGCTAAAATTTTGAAAATAGGGCTTTTCTTATAGTTTACAGGAAAATATAAACGAAAATCCCGTCTTAAAGTTCTGACCGAAACAATGCTACGGAACCATCAGCGCGCAAGTGGTACTCTCAACTTAGCCAATTATTTATACATAAGCTGACAAATTATTATACAAAAAATATTTGTCAACGATACGATAAAGTAAAAATTTCAAACTGAAACTTATCGCATATTGTGTGCAAATATGTTCTTATTGCGAACTCGCTAAATGTGGACATTGTAACCAATATATAGGTCGTGATGAAGCAACAAACCCTATGAATTGTACCTAAACAAAGTAAAATAAGCGTTAAATAATAAAGCACAACTTTCAGCATGTGAAATATTATTTTGTTTTAATTAATTTTGCCTCCTTCCGTTTCCTGGCTCAGTACACCACACAGCTGTGGAGAGACGATTATTTACGTAACCTTAACCCTAGCCAACTAATTACATCAGCATTATGTATAGCTTTATTAGTTGCCGCTTTTTTACTGAAAATATTAAAAAATACTAGCGACAAGACCGGCTTTGAGCAGTTTTACCCATTGGGGTTAGCATATTTACGACCGCGACATCTTTCGTTTTGACTTGAAGCCCCCGGAAAGCCACGGAATGCCCGGCCCGAGAATGTCCAACATTAAAATGCCGAGCAAATTGCTGGGTCGGGTAAAGACAGTACACGGATTTGGCCATTGGTGCGGACTCGTCGTTTTTTTCCTAAGTATGCTAAACAACTGTTTGTATAAGTTAGTCAAAACACGATTAAAATGTTCATAGATTATATTGGTATTAATGTAATCAACTATTACTCACAGCCGATGATATAGTTTGAGGCTACCTAAATAAAGGCTTTTAGCAAGATTAGCAAATTTAGGAAAATGAACCGTCACGGTCTTTATGCCTTGTGACGTGGCCAGATGGTAACATTGTTCACTTTCGAGAGCACGAAAAGTCGATTAAAACACTGACTCAGAATTTGCCCGGATATTGTAGGGTTGAACATTCTCAAGCCGGGCAGTCCTTGGGTGGTCATTAGAGCGGCGGACCTGTCGTTTTTGCTAGGATTACAACACCAGAAACCTAACATGACTTGAAATCCCATTCAAACAGATGTTTTATGAAAGTTATTCCGTCGGTATGATTGCGAAATGTTCGCGTCAACAAATATGGTAAAGGAGAGGTGAACCAACAGAGAGACAATCTGTATAAGGTAATCTTGCATGACAACACCCGCTATAATATATCGTTTTTCCTCTCTCACAATCTTTAATTACACCTATAAAGCCTCTTAATTAAGGCGCAAACACGAACATGTGCCCACGTGTACGTCAATATATATAATTCAAACGTTATCTTTGTACCTTAAAGCTCAGTCTGTATTTATTTTATTAATTATTCACAAAGTATTTTGTAAAGATACTTTACCCCAAGCTTTACATTACATGGTTGACAAGGTTCGATTATGTAAAACTCAAATGTGGGTCCTTATTTACCTGAAAATAAAAAAAATATCATGAGTTTTACGAAATTATACAGTACTTATATTATAGGTAGTTACCTTACATGTTACATAGTTAGCTTTCAGCTGCGGCTTCGCCCGTAGAAATTTTGAAGGAACATAGATTTAGTATAGTCGCTAGGGCGCTTTACTAGATTGGCAATACAAAATAGAAAACGCATATATACGCGTATGTTAAAGCTAGACAGATAGACGAGACCATTTTTTTAATACTGTAACAGCCTAGCGTCAGTAGTGATTTCTCTTATTTTTGTAAAATAGCCTGTTTTAAACTATAATTTAGCCTTTAATAAATGTGATTAATTAAGGTTAATAAAGTGCATGGTGCAGTGCCTGGATGTAAGTCATTTAAAATGTAAAATCCACAGAATTACACGTTTATTAATTTTTTGGTCTCGTTTTAATCGCGTCATTACCAATCTAGTAGAACGCCAGCATACTACACTACATCTATGGTACGGAACCTTAACTTATTTTTAATAAAACATTAGGGATTTAGAGGTCTGGGGGCCTCGGGGCAACAAAGGAGTGGAGGCCCCCTGGCCCAAATTATTTTCCGAATAAAATGGATTACTGATTGCCTGATTGGAGTGAACAAATATAGATCGATGATTACTGTTAATATTTAATATAATAATCATGTTTGTACAAAGTACTGTAAGTACCTAAAGGTAAAACGCGAAAAAAAAAATCAAAGGAAAAGTTGTTTAGGTACTAGTCTGAATTTGAATTTTTTTTCGAAGTCTCTATTGTGGGGGCCCTCTTTTGTGGAGGCCCCAGGGCTGTAGCCCCTGTTGCCCTCCCCTAAATCCGGCCCTGATGTTGCAGGGAAATAACTTTTCAAATACTCCTCTTACAAACAAACAAACTAACTGTGAAAGTCTTTATTATACCTATAATATAGTTTAACATGACATAAATATAAACACTTATTTGCCTTTGTTTTTAACCAAACCATGTAAGTGCTATAGACACAGAATATATCTACCATAAACTATATTAAACATTCTTAGATCGAAACAAAAACCTCAAGTCTTGATACACATTATAGGATCGACTGATCTTCAATAACTGGGTTATTGTGTAACAATATTTTTGTATAACGGATTTAGGTTACGGTCCACTTCTCGTCCAAATAATTTAGTTTGCATGCACGGTGCTGAAATGAGCAAATTCTATAGTTGCATTAGCCGGCATAACACTAAATTCCCTTGCCGGTGTCTAGGCAGACTGTGTGGCGTGTCTGACGCTGTTCGCAACAGATTCTAATTTAGTACCTTGGAACGCGCAAAGTCATTTATTTCACAAATTGTTACTTTCTCCAAATGATTTTGAACGATACGGTCATGATAATAGAGTCGTTAATGCGAATGTCTCAGTCGGTTTATTGGTAAGTTTGAGTGCGAGTCGATCGGACTGCATGCGAAATTAGCCGCCGCACGCCATGTCGTTACCCGCCCCGGCGGCATCCGTACTGTTATGACAAAATTATTTTCAGAACACACGTGACTCCCAATTGAGGAGTAAAAGTCGCATAACTTATCGCACCGTGCTTTAGAAACTTTAGAGGTACCTACTTAATAAAAATCGAAGCGAGATGTTCAATACGCGAATAAAAACGTGGTAGGTACCTTTGTATGTAGAAATAATTTAGATGTTTATATTGTAACAAACAGTGATGGACTGTAGTTTCCATTCCGGAAAACGGGGCGGGACAATATATGTAAGATAGAGCTTCAAGTATTTAAATAAGATAACTCCTAATATTTCTAATTAAATTATGCATTTGAAACCAATTTTCAAATAAACTAATAAATATATGTTCTGTTCTTAGTAAATCGTTAAAAAGTGTGTATTTGTTACAAACACGACATATTGCCGCGAGTGGTCAGACGGCCAGACGGAGAGCCAACAACCGCGTTAAAACTGCGAGGAGAATTTTCTTGGTCTTTTTACATATTTGCGAGTGGCGGCGTCGTATTTGAAGTTCCAACTTGGCGAAAAAACTTAACGAAACGATAAGAAGGCACGCACGCCCTCGCAGGAGCAACAAGAGCAAGGACGGGTTCTGTGCGAACCGCGTGTTCTGTGAGAAAGCTCAATAATGTATGCACTCAGCGCTGTGCTGGCCGCGGCTTGAGCTGACACAATGCCCGCACCGCCTTCCCGACGCCTCTCAGTGACTTATGAGCCCTTACAGATGTCGCGGTCGACTGGGAAATTTATTCACCGGCCGCGACGTGAGTACGACCGCGTAATTTCCACGTCCCATTTTCATCGCCTAGAACGCTTATTAAAAACGTTAAGATGGCGTGTGACATGTGCTCGTCGGTTCGTTAGAGCCCAGATTTAAAATAAAACAATTTGCAGTAGAAACAAAACGAAAGTCCCTGTCGCGACGCAGGCTGCATGCTATACGGCGAACAAAACAACAATGCTGAACATGGCTAAGCCGCGTAAAGTTGAGTCGTGCTTCACTCACATAGAGTTACATATGGAAGGCTCATGCTAAATTCAACATGGGTCTTTTCGAAACGGGATTGTATCGAATTGCATTGACGTTTATTTTCGATTGTCTCGCCGAGTCAATTGCCCTATTTCGAATATTGCATTTCCCGATCAAATCAAGTGCCTGTCGAGTGTCGATGCGGTCGTTTCACAATCAAGTAAATGAACGTCCATGGAGATAGAACCAAATGAACTGGGTTTAGCGGAATCCCTGCGCTGTTTAAGTAATTTGACCTTCATCAATTGCGATGCCCGTCTCTAATTCGATTAACGAACTGAAAAGTCCTTGAAGAGAGCCGGAGAAGATTGAGAGAAATTGCCATTAATTGTGTGTCAGATTACACGGAGCTGCAATCAAGTTTGTATCCTGTCTGTGAGTCAGAGCCGCTCTAACTTCGCCTGCTATTGACGTTTTGTATTCATACTTTCTAGACCAGCTGTCATTTGTTCTGGTTTCTAACTTTGCCCGTTGCGTATGAACAAAGCGAACGGTAAAGGAACATCTATCTTAAATAATAATAAATATGAATTTATCTGCGAGTACAGGTTACAGATCAAAGTCATGGTCTGAATTTTAGTATAAAATATACATGACGAATAATATGACTGAGAAATTTCACTGTTATATTATTTTTCGAATAAAAAGCCGCGTAATATAATCATTAAAATGTCGCCATCAATTTCCCACAGCCCGGTCAAAAACACGATTCACAAAAAATACTAACTATATCTAATCTGCTCGTTTAAAAAACATCTTACAAAAACTATGTGCGAATAAATTGGCGACAGAGCGACTAATCGGCCCTCGCGACAGACAGACATTGAGGCGTTTTTACATTGTATAGTTAGTACTTACCTTAACCTTGACCGGTCATTGACCAGACACAACTTTGAGTAGTTCCACTTCAATACATTTGAAACGCTATAATTAAAAACAAACTTAAAGTAAGAGACATCTGTGCTAAACTGGAAATCGAATTTAAATCTATAGTCATTAATTTATAAAAGGGTTTGGAATCAGGAATATAAAGCCCAAGTTGCAAAGTCTTGCTAACGCCCAAATGTTCAACATGCTAATGTTATCAATCTAGAGCAGCGTTTCGTGACCTTTATCAGTTACGGACCCCTAGGAAATCAAGCACAATTATCAAGGATTTAATAAAAAAATAGCAATAAATTTTGGACTTATTTCACCGAGCGAGATATTTGGTGGAATTTATTTATATATTTAACAACAATTTAACAACAATTCCAGAGATAAGACTGCGGACCCCCAGGGGTCGCGGACCACAAGTTTAGAAACACTAATCTTGGGTTTTCCTTGATTTTGCTCCGTCGATGATTCAGTTCTACTCATTCATTACCATTGTTATTTATTGATAAGAAAAAAAATATTAAACAATATTATTCATACTCTAGTTCTAACTTGAAAGTACATTAGCTCTCCATTTATTACTTCGTACTTTATAATACTAGCCTTTGCTGCCGACTAGACCCATTACATTAAAAGTATTCTAATAAAATAATAAATAATAATAATTTTCAACATTATAAAATAACCCATCTAACATTGAACTTTGGTCTTTAACACAAATTATATAATACACAATAAATTACTTTGCTTGAACTGGACTTCGAACTAGTTCGAACCCAGGCCCATTCTATCGTAACATTCCAACAAACTAGAAAAGAAACTAACTTAACTAACAAAATTCACAACCCACTGCATTTTATTACTTACGACTGAGCAATAAGCAATAGGAATGCCATCGATATCGTGTGCCTGTAATTGAACTAATCCACTAATTTTACAACTTACAAAATGGCTGCATGAAACTATTTAACTATTTCCTACAAAGCGCCATGTATTCGATAATATAGCGAGAGCTAATAGGGTAAACCAATAAGAAACCATGCCATAAAATTTTGCTTAGAAAGCTCTATTTACACTACCAGAAACCAGTCTATAAAATCAATGATTTTATGTCTTGAAACACGACTTGGAGGTATTAATATAGACAATTAACTGTAAACTGTTCATTTAAGTTCGTCAGATTCCATTTACATTTGCACTTTTATTGTTTTTAACAGCTGCTCAGTAAAGTGCTCTTGTACGAGTTTAACCACACCCGTGTTCACTTTACGATTTAAAGTTAAGTACATTTTTTTACTAAAAAAATATTTTGCAATTTTTTATTGTATTACTTACTTATTGAACTTTTGATATTGATCGTGGGTACAGATTAGTTATCAGTCAAAAACTTTATTCAACTTTGAAATAAAATTTTAACAGGTTTTCAAGAATAGTATGATACACAACATAATTATGTTATGCAATCATTCACCAGATGAAAACAATAAACACATTTCCACTTCCCTTTTAATTAAAATTAAAACTTCATAATTCTCTTACTTACTTACTTGCATAAAGTATGTATATTTGTTACGCTACCACGCCAAGGCTTAACGGATTTAGAATTGATGACATTTAAATCGGGAAACGTTTATTCCTTCTTCTTCTTCTTCTTCACGGGTTGCTTTACAGCCCCCGGGAACCGTTGCCGGCCCCAGGGTACCCAGCTGAAAACAAAGTTATCTTCACCTAGCCTATATATATTTGAGGCTATACCTAACGAGTGGCCAGCAGTCGGATAAAGTTTATTCCATTTCACGCTAATTTCCAGGCAGAATGGTAATAAATAACAGGTATAGGCTTTACACTTTACAACATCAGCAGAAGCTTGAGAATGCAGTCAGAGAAAAATATTTGTTTGTTTGTTTGATTGTTTGTTTGACCTACTTTCAAAACAGAGCAACGGATCGATGTGACTTTTTGCACAGAGTTGGAGGGCCGGACACTAACATAGGCTACTTTTTATACCAGAAAAGATTTTTTTTTATAGTAAAAAAATTAAAGAATTAAAAGCTAGTAGAATATAAATGTAGAAGAGACTAGAGTTAAAATTATAAAAAACGTGGGATTACAATGTTAATATTTAATAATCCATCTTACATCAATTAGGGACATGAGTATGGTAATTATCCTTGCTCTAGCAAACATCAATTGTCATATTTAACTATAATTATCCAGTACTTGTAGCAGAAATTATTGTAATCAGCCAATGTAATTATGTAATACACCTTTATTTTAAACAACCTACATAATAGCTCAACAATTTTTGTTTTCTTCGTAGAAGTTACTGAAAAGAAAATATGCTTGCGGCTTCGTTCGCATGCGTGAAATGTTAGCCAAATATTTTCAGCAGTGAAATAAGTAACATTATTTTGTTATGTCTATAAATAATTGTTGTAAATAATAGATCAAAATAAAATATTTAAATTAATTTTAAGTTTCAAGTTCCTTATATCGAGAGGAAGTTGTGAAATGAATGTACCATTTCAGCTGTGACTGCTGAATGTTTTACCATCCAAGACAAAAAAAGTATCGTATAAAACGTTGGTATTAATTTTGTAATCACAGACAGACATTACAATTTATTTGTATAGATTATTATTTATCCGGTTTGTAGCACAGTTGTGCAGAAATAAAATTCAATGCGTAGAACACCTGTGGTTACAGATTGATATTTTAATTAATTGTATATGGACAAATACGAATGCAAATTTATTCTTCTGTTGTGGGTGCCCATTTACCTTATGTAATTTATGATAATTGCAGTCAATTAAAATTTACAATAATAGTAAAATTGTTTAGGGAAAAACTATGAAAATCTTAATTAAATTATTGGACCGAAAAGTCGATGAAATAATAAATTTAAATAAATGGAAAGTAATAAGTTCGAGTTTCATCTATCTAACACCTACAGCGTTGAAATGTAAGTTCTTGACCTTATTTATCATTATATATTTTTATTAGATACTGAATAAATAACACATTACGTATACAGTGAGTAATAGTCAGCCATTTATGGCTATGACACGAGCTTGAGTCTACAAGAGAGACTATTTATGTACGAAGGGCATGTCCTAATAGTCTAAAATCCTACATTTTACATACTACTTCTACATGTGGAGAGATTTATTCCATCTTTAAAACATATTTCAATGTAATTAAGAGTAGATTGTGTCAATTTAGGTGTCAATATATTGATATATAAATAATGTAAGGTGTAGCGATTTCAGGAATAAAGTCTCCACCAAAATTGGTCGCAATTTTTTCTATTCATATTCTAATTTTCTTAGGCTAAGTGTTAATATTTTAGATGAATCGGTATGCTGAGTATATCATGTATTTAAATATTTTGAAAATACCGGAAAATGAATAATAAACCCTAATATCAATTCAATACCTTAAAATGGGTTCTAAATAAAACCCTATTTCACTCAGAAATATATACAGTCGTTAAATCCTTACTACATTACTATAGAGGTACTATGTGCTTTCTAACCCACTCCAAACCAAGAGAGGGTCACTGGAATTTACATAAAAGATAAAATAAATTTCCTCTACAAACACTTTCATGGAGCATTCTCGACACGGCTCATTAAAACTGTAAAATGGACTATGATTTCTAGTAGACAAATCTTCGTACATTATAGTTAAGTAATATGATTTATAAAAATATCTCTATCTGTATACCTATCATACAAATACGCTAACCCGTTTTAAATTAATTTTCACCCTGAAAGTGAAAAATTAAACTAAAAACTAAGGTATGATTTTATATTTTTTGATAAAAGTAGTACCTACCATCCACTTAGACAAATTAGTTGAGAAATGAAGCAGAATGTCTCTTTTACCTAAATGAGACGTCATTTTGTCGTCTGCATAAAATAAAAAAGTACAGGATATAAACCAAAAATATTCAAATTAGTAGCTTAAAATAACTTAATATTTGAAATAAAAATATATAAAAAAAACTTTATTTTATACTTTACATAACTATTTCACACGACAGAACAAAAAGCTAACTAAGGACATGAATAATAAGGAATATACAGACAATCTAGAAATTCTGAGACTCTGGTTACAGAAAATATTTTCACAGTTTTACAGAAATAATTTCAGGTAGATCTCAAGACAACACAACAACAAAATGGCAAAATGTACTAAAAATAAAAGTAGGTATATCTAACTGTCTCTCAGAACATGCTGAAAAAAATAAACATAAAATTATGTGTGAATTGTTTGTTATTCAATGATACTGAAACGGCTGAACGGAATTTAATAAAATATAAACCGGAAAAGGCAATATGTAATGGAAGGCAAATATTTATTTGTTTCATTTCCACAAGAGTCAACCCATATACGAATGCTAATATAGGAAGATATGTACTAAACAGCAATTTAAAAATACATTGGTTCATTGGAAAAGCCAACAATTCTCTTAACCAGTTAAGTCATTAAGTTGTTCAAATCAAGTATGCTTACAAATTCGACTCGCGTGTATAACGATGTTTATTCTGAGTTACCATTCCACACCTAAAGTTTAGAAGTCTCAATCAATTATCACTGCAACGTACGGACGACGCGTGAAACGTGAAAATAGGAAAACAAATAAAGCCTTCCGAACCGTTCTAATATTGCGCGTTATTGTAAAGAATTCTAATTAATTTTAGACCTTCTGTATATTTACATAAGGTGCAATGTAGTTCACTTTAATCAATGTATAAATGCGAGTATTAGGAGATGCCTCGTCATCCACACAAGTACACAACGACCGCTGGCCATCTCTCACGTGACGTCGCACATATCATGGTTAGATATAATGGCTTTCATTTAACAAAATAATTTATTATAAATAATATTTTTAAAGTAAATTAACATTGGTTTAATCAATCCTCACTAGAAGCAAAAAGTTAATTAATTATAAATTATGGTTTTAAGGCCAATTTTCAGTCAGAAACTATCGTAGGAATAATTTTATTTCGCTTTTTTTCAGCCTCATTAAGTAGATGTCCATCCAACGCGTGCAGCAACAACCTTGGAGGCCTTACCTACTCGCAAAATGTGGACAAAGTATCTGGTTCCTCCGAAAGGTATAAATGCCGTATAAAACTGTCTTTATAATTCAAGTTCTCTCCATTTCTTCAAGATTGACACGCAGGGCTCTGTCACCCAAACGATGTGTATTATACTAAAAATGAGTGCGTGAGAAAACTTCAAATTATATTTAATAGCACACTGTGTATAATACGACTGTTTAATATTTGATTTAAACCAAAAAAGGCTCAGCGGTGGGTGTAAAAATGTTCCACGACTCTAGATCATAATCTCACACACAAACCACATCTCAAAAATACAGAAGCAAATAAAGAAAACGTTAATAAATGAAAGTTTGCTGTGCAAGTATACACACAACTTCCTTTCCAAAGAAAATGACGGCAAATATTATTTATGTTGGTGCAAAACTAATTTAGTTCGAAAACAATATTTTCATCGAAACGGCTACGGCATTATTGCCCCGTACTAACATATTTATAAGATGAAAAATTACACGCGCTACACACGAATTTATATTACTTTCCGCGAATCTGATTACATGGTTTCCGCAATATTTATCGCGCTGAGATATTGAGCTATATTTCTTGTGGGCTGTTTGAATAGTAGCCAAAATGGTTACGCCAATGATGGATGAGTAACGCAAAGCTGTGTTTTGGCTTCAATAGAGCACACCGGTAATGCAGACATGTAACAACTGCCTAGTTTGTTTTACGTCACACACCGAGATTAGAATTTACGTGGTAAGTCCAAATGTGACAAACGAACCTCCTGTGTACATTAACTAAAATTAGACATATTTCCAATTTAGGAAGAAACGCTGAATAATCACGTCTTGTTTGCTTAAGTATCCAAACACCGTTGTACCGATTTCATATTTCATCATCCATTAGTCTCGTTCTGGCGAGGTTAAAAATAGCACATTAAAAATACTAATTCGCATACATTTATTTTCCTCGTTTCCCTGAAATCGTATGAAAAACATCGCATCGCATACCTGCTTACACATAAAGCGGAAGCTTTTCGTCTCATTTGCAATGGAAATGCACCACTAAATGGCGTATTCACAAAAGACTGTACAATATTGTATAGATAAAGCATACATCCATCACATCACAATTTATGGAAGTTTCCATCAAACGTGGCGTGCAATGCATCTGTTGCAATTTCTGTACTGTTGGCCACAATAGAATTAATTGTGAATATTGCTCAAGTACCATCTAGCATTCCTCGCTAACTAGAATCTTAATCGACAATCATTTGACTTCACTTAATATGGGCATAAATTATGTACTTAGGTAAACATATGACACTAACATATTATTGACATAAAAACAATACTTTTCTAACATACAAGTTGTCTGAAATATCATACTATTTATTTGTTTAACCTCAAATGAATCTTCTCTATATTTATAAACACAATGTCTATTTAACAGAATTAGCGAAGATCTGCATTAAAAATACAAAAATAAACTTCCTTACAATTTAATGGAGCAAATGTTCTTCTTTTTGGAGCAGCTTAATTCATTAAGGGAGCAGATTATAATTTTACATTTTATCACATTATTTGGTATAATATATTGTGCCACAGTTCTCAGAACATAGTGTCGTGTCTGCAATCTCACGATCTGACTTCCTAGTGCAAGTGGACAACCAACACAATATCTGCATGTTAATAACTCAATTAATTAACTACTAAGTACTGACAAAAGAGACAATGTAATTCAGACTTGAAAATCATGATGAGGCGGGAATAAAGTAAAATTTTATATTGGCATGTAATAATTACATTATTTAAGCAAATTATTTGCAGTTGACCGTTTTAATACAGTGAATACCCAATATAAGGGGTACAATATTGTTAAACTCGTTAAAATGATAATGAAAAATAATATTGCAAAAAGCACTCGCGGCAAAAGAGGCGCCATCGCCAACAGCAGTCAATTAACAGATTTCGCCGCATTTAATTAAGTTGTCATTTAAATCGGTCATAATTTCGCTTATCTCGAATTAGCGAACAAATGGAGGTTCCTCGTTATTTAGATTCGAGCGCCGCCAGTTCGGAATGCTGCATAAAAATAAAAGGTAACGTATGAAATATGTGCACGGCCAGGGACCTGACGAGGGTTGTTTTAATTAAAGTCAAAGGTAAGATAAGGCCGCGGTGCCCACGCCGTGAATATAAATCGTTTGAAGATAATGACCAGTGATAATTCGCGCCTACTGCAGCAGGCGGTCTGTTGGAGGAAACCACTAACCACCAAATAAGGTTTCTATATCCAAACACCGCTGACAATCTGTGTACAGTATTCACAATTTGTCTGCTCATAAACTTCACAACAGATAGCAGGACTTTGTATCGTATCTATTTTTTCACACGAACGTCCTCTATGACTTCGTCTGCCAAATTTCCACGAAAATAAATATAGAGAATTTTCAATTCTTTGACAATCGATAAAGAGAAGAAGGTAAGTATGTATGTAGGGAAGTAAGGGGGAGAACGGAATAAGATCTATCCGACCCCAAATGTCATCGTCACTTTGTACCCTTTGCTAGACAACAAACGAGACTCTGGCGACCGAGTATGGCGGTATAACCATACACCTAGCTAGGCAACTAGCTGGAAGAGGCTAGAGCGAGCCTGAAGACATAAATAGTCTCAAAATGTCAGGTGCAGGAGGCAAGGGGAAACCACTGCACTATTCTTCCCAAGAAAGTTAACCATGGCGAGTCAATACAAAGTGCGTCGTGCTGTGGACCGCCATGATTGACCACGACTGCTCTGTCAAGAGCACTACGACTGAGAAGAAGTATGTCAAACTTAGCTCCCATTCACATTCGCAGTTTTAGCAACCATAAACTGCGCTGTCGCAAACTATATTGAAAAGTTAACGGTTAATGAAATAAAATAAGATGTTTATCGCGATATTAAAACACAAATAAAAATCTGCAATTCCCAAGTTTAGAATTTACATAAATCCAATTAGCGTATGGGAATACTATCGTCAGAGGTAACCGCTCATTTTCATTCATATCATAATTTGAAAGTAGACTCGAGTCGCTAAATCTTATTGAAAACATTGCAGATGTGTTGTTTGTCTGTTAAAATTTTCAATTTGCAAATCTCTATATTTGGAAGAATTCTAATAAAATATTACCTACCTAACGGACCGTTTTTGTCATGGATTGTTGACACCATATGATGGAGAAATTATGAGAAGCTAATATAAATATATATGTATCAAAAAATGAAAAAGTATTTCTTTGCGTCTTTATGGTACTGTTACCTTTGATACAGTGTAGTATCTTAGTTTCTTATGCTTCTTATTTTACATAATTAGGTACATATATAAAACTTAAAAATCTGTCCTTTCATTTCGAAAATAATAACAATAAAAGCTTTTGTTTTTGTAACTATAATAAAACTGACATAAACAGTTTCAATGGCGAATTTATCCAATGGCGCGAATATTTATATATCACAATATGCAATAAATATCAGTAGCGCAAAATTATGATAATTAAGAACATTTGGCAGATTTTATAAAACGTATACCTGATAGTGTCCACCCACGCTAAACACTGACCTTTATGTTTATATTTAAATTTGTTACTCTTAATAGCTTAAATAATATGAGAGAATGGTGCAGGTCTCGAAATTTTTAAGCACAAAAACAATATTTAGATTTATTTCAGCTATTAGTAATTTTGTATCTTCTGTAAAAGTTCAAATTCATGTGTTGAATTCGACTACTCAAAATTATTTAAAGATAGCAATGGCATTCGTTAAAAATATCACCAGATAATCAGAAATATGTTTTATATCATTTTATTTCGGCAGATTTATTTTAATTGAAGTGCGACTTGGAAAATCCATCTGCTATGAATAATTTAATTATCACTAGGTTATTATTACAGAAAAACGGCAACCTGTGCCATTAGGTCTGATATTCTGATCTAATCGATGCTGAATTATAAATCTGTGAGTCAAGCTGACCCCTGTGAGTCATTGTAAGCCAGTCGAGACTACATGCTACAAGCTCAATGGCCTCATGTATTCATTGCCATATATGTCGAATTACTTGTACTCATAAAAACTATCTAGCTTTTTATCATGTCTCGCATTAATTTTGCAAATCTAAATGACACACTAATCCATTATATACAAATCTTCTTCTCAAATTCCGAAACTCACTGAGATAAAGACACAATAATGTCCAAATACAACTATACATGAGTATCTATATTTTTTCACCATTGTTAATAAAACTGAAGGTAGATAATACTTTTCTTTCGTCACGGGTTGCCTTAAGCCGATGGTATTTGTAATGCTATACCTAACGAGTGGCCAGTTCTGTTGAAGTATCTTTGTAGATAACTTTATTAAATAAGACAAGTCTAGAAAAACTAACCTACACATAACAATGTAAAAAACTTAAATCTAATCTTGCATTTCCCCACTGAATCGCGATGCTGATTCGTTGAGCGAGGAATAGATGATCAGTCGTATCATTACATATATATCGATCAGGTATATTTAGATATAAGGGTGGTTTGTCGGATTATGTAGAATAAGTTTTTAATTATAACAAACACATTGGTACACAATTGTTTTTTTAAACTTGGACTTTAAAATCTTGTCTAAACTCCCTATAAAGTTCACACCTTATTTGAGACTGAAAACAGCAACAATTATAACATTACTACGCCAAGAAGTTAGTCATAGTTGCTAACACGATTCATAAGTAGATATGTGATAAGAGGCAGTAGCTTGGTATCACGCAGGTCGCGTTTTAAAATCACAACAAAAGTAGGTCACCCGTAACCTGATTTCATGTAAACGCAATAATTTTATGGCTAGGCGGCATTATTTTAGTTTTCGTGATAAACTATGAATTATTGCGGAACAATCTACTTTACGAGCATACAACCCGGAGGCGAGCCTAACAAAGGATGTGGTCTTCTAACTATGTCATAAAACTTCACGACTACACGTCTTTAAATTTTCACGTATTTAATTTTGTATGTTTGGCCTTGAAGATCACCATTAATGTGTAACTTCCAATATCAATTAAATGTTTTACGGAAAACGTTTATTTTTGTTAGCCATAACGTAATATACCCGGGGACCAAGCTCTGTACATTCAGTAGGAATATAATGTAGTAAATGACCTGAGCATAGTAACCATGACAGAACAGAAATATGCCATACTAGCTGTTAGCTCCTACTTCGCCCGTGGGGTCATATGCCTTAGAGGGGTGAACTTAAAAAAGAAGCCAAATTCAAGATTTCTCTGTATCAAATTTCATCAAAATCGGTTCAGTGGTTTAGCCGTAACAGGCAGACAGACTTTCGCATTTATAATAGTTTCAACTTTCATGCCACACTTTAAATTACACTGAAACTTTACCTCTAATATTCCTGAAATATGTTTATAGTACATCTCCTGACTACCATTGTATTAAATGTCAACGCACTGAATTCCTGTTTGATGCCGTAATAATAGCTATTGGTGTCTAGATTAGCATAACCACCTAAACAGTTTCTATATACTAAATAATCCGTTTGCACACCAAATTGCTACATCATAGCGAAATATGGGAGAGGATCTGATGGACATTTTATATGTACTTATCTACGTACCGTACCTACTTCATTTTAATTTAATTTAATATAAATACTATACTTAGAAGCTTTTCCATCTAAATATACCTTAACAGAACTGGCCACTCGTTAGGTATAGTCTTACAAATATCATCGGCTAAACGAGGGAGACTTGGTCTATAAGGCAACTCGTCAAGAAAGAAAAAAAAGAAGAAACAGAAACAATAGATGCACAAGACATATCTCTTAGTCATTCATTCTCAGTTTCTCACCATACTCTTCATGCATGCTCATCGGTTTAGGGTACTTCTGAAGACCTTTCTCGAGGACGCTTCCTATTTGATGGAGATCCGCTTTGCTACCTTGAATACTTAGGTATAATTATAATTATCCCCAATAAATCTGAAGCAAAACTATAATCATTTTCATAGTCTTAGTAGCATTAGCCATAAAATATACCTCCTCCTTTTGGATAGGTAATGCAACATTAAAATTAAATAATATAACAATATATTTTCCAATACCATCGGCTAAAAGAGGAGACTTTTCGTCTTTAGCTAAAATAGTTTTCTGATTTATTTTTATTTGTCCCTAACTTCAACCAAATGACCAAAAATGTACACGAAGGTTGGATATTGATAATCAAGATGTTTTGACATTTTCAGATGTAACAGTAAGATATTATTTACAGACCTAATGCATATACACGCGACTATGCTAAGAAACTTGAACTTTGCCAAACAGTAATATAACGCCAGCTTGGCTTCCCTTCAAATATAAGCAAATATTTTGTTCAGAAGTTTGGTAAACAACTTGATTAAAGGATAACGTGTCTTGCCGTAAACTATTTACAAAATTAGGTTTTCAGATATTTTCGTTGTATTTGTTTTATGGATATTTAATCCGGGATTGAGATTCTGGTCTTGAATTCCAGGTGAAGCAAATATTTATTTAAGAAAGGCATTTTTCTTCATTACTTTCCGGATAATTAGCGGCAAATTACTGCGGGCCAACTTTTGCAATTAAAAAATATCGGTAAGTAATTTTTTTACGAATGATTTACGGATAATTAGCGGTGCGGCATCTTTTAATATAACTTGAGTTAAATTTTGTTAAAGTGTTAGGCGTTATCGCTAACTTACTTGTATATTTATTTTTCAAGATATAAAGTTTCAAGTCTATTAATAATTAATTACAATTAAAATGAGATGAGTTAGCCGTTAGAGCCTTCTGCAAACTGAGAATCCTTTCTAATGAGAAGTTACAGAATAAATATTCTCTCTTCCAGTGGTTGAATATGTTATAGAATCATACACTTTGGTTTAGATTAAATCTAAATAACTTTTTAAAGTATAGACAGTCTGATTGAAAATTAAGGTTAGACTTGGTTCAAATTGATCATGACCGTACATGGAGAACATAAAACGTGTGGGCTGCAATAGTGGGCGACCAAAATGCGAGTAATCCGCACAACATGACTGCCTCAGCTTACGAAACGGAAAAAATATCAAGACATTATCATCTACTTAGCTATCGGTTCACGAAATCGTATCTAATGATGTTGTATTCTTTGTTTCGCAAGGAACTAATAATGCTAAATGAAAAGATCTGATCACGTCTGAATTCTACCAGGCTCCGAGGTCGGAGAGTTAGTTAACAGTATTTTCGAAAACTATTTAAAATAACTGAAACGAAGGACTATTGTGTAACGAACTCATGGGTTTATTTGATAGTTTAGCTGCAGTTAATCTAATTGAAAAATTGATACACATCTATAAATATTTACACATCTACATAGGTTTAAGCGTCAATTTAATATTACAAGTCAAAAACAAACACTAGTTTATACCATAATCAGATAAAAATGAGTTCATCTAACCCGTAATTACTGTGTCAATATTTGAAGCAAGCAAGTACTTATCTACCATTAGATCGAGCTTCAACTACCTGCAGAATAAACAACGCTGGAATGACTCAAGCTAATAATTATACTATGTTTGTACTCCTTTACATTTTGTAGTATGTTTACTAGGTTTATTTAAACAGGGACGTTTAAACTGGATGTGTACTTTCTCGGGTAACTAATAATATTGATACTACATTTCAAATTCGTAACTGAGGAAATGAAAATGCAAGATTATCAAAATATTACTTAAATCAGTTTCATTACGCTCCTTCGATGCATGATACCAACGTTCACATCTATACTACTATTATAAAGAGGAAACATTTGTAAGTTTGTTTGTAATGAATAGACTCAGAAACTACTGGGCCGATTTTAAAAATTATTTCACCATTAGAAAGCTACATTCTTCGTGAGTGACATAGGCTATATACCATCACGGCATGACGACGGGAACGGGGTGGGCAGAGGTGAACATGACAAAAGCTATGTACGAAGTGTATGTTTGCCAACATTCTGAAATAGACACGTACGAAGTCGTGGGAAACAGGGTAGGGGTAGGGGTAGGGGTAGGGGTAGGGGTAGGGGTAGGGGTAGGGGCAGGGACAGGGCTAGGGGTAGGGGTAGAGGTAGGGGGTAGGGGTAGGGATCGGGGTAGGGATCGGGGTAGGGGTAGGGGTAGTGCAGGCAAGCCATTATCTATGAGTGCTGTAGGTGTAGTGCTATATTTTATTTTGTTCGCAAATATCCACGGGCGAAGCCGGGGGCGGAATGCTAGTTTATTATATGATGCAAATATTTTTTAATTCGGCACACGTTATAGGTACCACATTCCAGTCAACAGTCATGAAAGTCGCATCGTCTACAAGCAAAATGTATAAAACTCATGTCTACGGCCTGCGAAGGAATGCTCTTTCTGCCTCCAGTTGCCCCGGTTCGCCCACGCTGTGCATTTATAAACATAGTTAAAGTAGAAAGCATATTATTATTCTCAATTATGTATTCGTGAGAGCTCCTGCAAGTCTAATGTTTATATTAACGCCTATCGACGCCTAATTGCGCGTAACATTTATATTAGGAACTTGTGATAATTGTATCTATGAATAATAACTTTAATTTTTATCATAATTAGAACAAATCTTCATTAGCTTAAAAACAGTTTATATTATTTAGGATTAACAGAGGCCAATTTACTCCATCATTGACAATTGAGAACTATGTATCTCTATGTAAATTAAAACGGTCGAATTGCAATTCTGAACTTTTGGATCGCCACTTTCCCCGTTTGTCATCCAATACCATTTGTCTACAAAGAGCTTTAGCTTTTATTAAAGCTCTTTGCTTATCTCAAGAAGAGATCTATTTACTGAAAATTTGTTAAATGCCTGAAGTACGTATATAATAAAAAATATTTCATACTTTATTTTGAATTTCCAAATACAAAGTACCGGAAGTAAGCTCTAATATTATTATAGTCTAAAAACTTTCTGCCCATCAGTGTATTTACATTTTTTTTATACGTAACCTCAGGAACTCAGGACACGCACTTGTCAGCAGAAACAGTGTTTGTATACTACAGTTAGTCAACATCTTGATGATCCTGAGAAACTTCAAACAATAATTTCACAACATTTCACTGTATATGGTGATTGTGGAACTTATGAAATTTCGCAAAAGACTCGTACAAAAATAAACCGAGATACGTTACGAGCGATACGGAACCAAAAATAAATCATTTCATACAAAAATAAATATGACAGAGTTCAAAAGCCAGCATTCGTAGTCTCTCACGTTGTCAACGACACATCAAACATTTCACCTGATTCCAATTATTATAATAGTCCAACATAATAGGTGGCTAACTGAGCAGTAGCAGTATTGGGAACTAGATTAGTATTATCACTTATCGTTCATAAGATCTTTAAAAGATACATTAAATTAAGTGTATCAAGTCCAATGAATAAGGAGTTAGCAAAAGTAACAGAAAAGCACAGAAAATATACCCTCATGAAGGTCTAAGTTAAGTGGAGCGTTTCCACTTGTTCTATTCTATAATCAATTATCTATTGAAATATATCATAGAATAAAACAATTGAGGTCGCACGCACCAAATAAACCCAATAGCTTTAAAGATTAGACGCGTGCTCTAGAACTTTGATCCGTATCAATCCGTACCTCACAAAAAACTGCGAGCTAGTCAACAGAAATGGCTCTCAGAGGTCTGTCACGTTGTCAACAACCAATCAACACGTGTCAGTAATATTCTCCCATGAACCATTAGATAGAATGTGGGCTTCTACCGTGGGAACAACTTGAAATGGTCAATCTTCATCTTCATGTCTACTGATACTTACAATAATACATCCTGCCTGTCGAGTTCGTTCATAAAGTAGCCACTCTCTTTTCGAACCACTCTCTACGCTTTCATAATCAATTAGAACTTTTCAGATTATTCGCGACTCTGTTTCCATATATGATTTTTGATAAAATGTAGTCACTTATTTCCAAATAAAAGTTAGGACTAGGACATAAGTTGTGTTGGTGGATGGTGGTCCCCAATACGTGCCATTTTTGCATCACGTAACCGTATGCAGAAAAAGAAAAGAATAAAATTGTAAGAGCACGTAAGAGAAACAGGATATCCAAGTTTATATATATAAACTTGGCTCTTGTTTGAAGTACCAGTCAAGAGTGTAAAGTTGTATTTGTGGGATAAGTTTTGACTGGTATGAGTTCTGCATTACCCATGTCCTATGCAGGATCTCTTCCGAAAAATAAACAAAACTAAATACCTAAATTATTTTAAGATTAAAATAGATTTATTCCACCATACTGATATTGTAAAAAGCCCTTGCCCATCCTAGAAATAGCTTCCAACTAAAAATAACATTATACATTCTGAAAAAGCCTCTATAACTGCTGTGTAATGCGTCTATCATTCAGATTGCCATGACCGGCTATTTCTCACTTCCGAACAATATATTTATTCGTGATCAATTACGTTTAGTGGCCAATATCTGTACTTTAACATCTATAAGTGATCGGTTTTATTAACGTATTTGATGCTTCGTGCTTCCTTTTTATTTTACCAATTTATGTGAATTATATCTATAACTATAGTTTGCAGTGAACTGTCAGATTACACTTATAAACTTGTTATGTTACGATTATCTTATCTTGACCTGTGGTCCTCGATAACTTCTGCAAGTCTGTTTGCCTTCAATAGATCGAAATTAGTTTTGTTATAGAACTATGTTATGCCTTTAACTCTACCCTCACCTAATTTTAATCAAACATTTATTTTATGATATTTTATTTGGTTCCAATTGTTCGTTGTCAGAAGAAAGTATTACCTACCAAAAAATTTAGTTTGCATATCTACATTTTATACTCTAAGTAAGCTGTTCTTTTATTTTGTTTACAGAAAAATCGCGATCATTCTGTTTTCATTGGTTTTTCAACACATCATTAGCATCGTTTCTTTGAGGCAGCTCCCAGTTTGTTCTCAGTTTCAAGATTTTATTCTCCGTCTACCAATGATTGCAACGCTGCGGTAGGGAACCGCAACTATAATAGACTGTCGCTGTCGAGTAGTTTGCTAAAATAGAGTAAACAACGTTGGAACGATGCAGTTGTTTGTTTGTTTTAACGTGTGAATAATTAAAGTGAGTTGCAAATTCGAAACTTACTTGGAGCGGAAGTTTGAGAAGTTTCTGTGTTACTATTTAAACCCGCGACTTTACTACTAAAATTATTTATAACTTAATTAAGTTTTGTCAGTAGGGTAAAGCTTATACTTACTAATGTTTTATCTGTTCTTTTGGTAAGTTACCTACCTACGTATCTTATGTAGCTTAGAAGTTTTTGATTTAAAAATGTTGAGTGCATCCACATACAATAATGTGAGTACCTATAGCACCTGTTTTTCGGATTCATGAATATATTCTCGTTGGATATATAGATAAATGCATAACTGAATACAAATTCATTAAGAAAACGCAACTTGGAATGGGGTATTATTCGTAATTAAAGGTTACTTTAAGTATATCCGCAACATTCTGCACCGCGAATTTTGTAGCGGGGTGCGTCGATGCAAATATTGTGCTTGCATTTTAGCCGCATTGCGCCGACCCGGGGCGACCTGGCTGCCCTCGGACCACTCACGAACCGTTATTTATTTTTTTACCGAATTGTTTGTGCCATAATATTTACATCTTAACTAAAATGTCTAGTAATAAATAAATAATAGATATATTCAAAAACTATATATACATTTATAGGGCTCTGAGGTAAAAAAGTCCGTACCTCTACGAGTTAATTATAACTCATCCATCATATATTATTTTTTCGTGACTTTACAGAGAAGACAAGCATTTTTCACCCTCGCTTCATTACACTAAAGTTCCTATTTACAAACTTCTGATACAGTGGTGATAACTGGCCATGATCAAATCTGATAAGATATGTGCAATGGTTAAAAAAATGGGGTAGCCTAAACTGAAACAAAAAGAGGGCAAAATATATATGATCAATATATTACGTCACGTGTCCCCATAGATCTCTAATAAAAACACCAATCGATCACATTGTAGCTTCACCCACGCTGATGTTATTTTGTAAATAATCCCACACAATTATTATTACGAAATTATTACATTGACACCATGCCGTTCGCACGGTATTGGTTCATTGACAATTCTATAAAATATTTTTTAAGAGGATTGTCGAACTTTTAATTTTCATGTAGCAATAGGATCTTAAACTTAAAAACTTTAGGCAACCATGAAGATATACATTTAAAGCTAAACATTGATTCATGTAACTAATGCTGTTAAAAAAGAGTACAAGTATATCTATCTATGGATATTATAGAAAGCATTGACATAAATTTTCACCTGTTAGGTGTAGGACATCGGATATGGCAAGAAGCCCGATTAAACCGTCGTCAATTGGGTTTTATTTTGTCATTTAATACCGGAAATGATGAAAGCATCTACTTACCTATTCATCGTAAAATAATAAGGTACAATTTATATTATGTTGTTTAATGTTTTCAGGGCTTCTTGAGTAAGTTGTGATTACCAAAATATTTCTCACATTAATGGAAAATATTGGTTCTTTTTTCAAAGTACTTATAGTTAAAAAAATACTCTAAGGCCTTTATTCATAAACGTTTATTAGCAACGTTTTTGTTAAAATATGTTTTGTCACTCTCTAACAAACCTGTCTTTACTAATAATAGAAAGAAACAAAACACATTTTAACAAAAACGTTGCTAATAAACGTTTATGAATAAGGCCGATAGTCTTTATACCTTGCGGCTTGCTCACTGGGAATGGTGTCTACATATATAGTTGCAGTCCATATTAAACAAAACAGATGGCAATGGCAAGCCTTGGACCTAGATCCTTCTTTAATAGATGTATCTTTTAGGAAGTAAAGAAATTATGAAAAAACAAACAGATATACTAGAAAACACAGAGGTGGTTAACCTGCGAATGCATGGGCGGTATGTTTTAGCCCATCTCCTTACTGTCTGTAGGTTTTTGCATACTCAGTTCTAATGAGGTTTTGATTGTCGGTTGCGGTGACCTTTCAATGAAGCGCGACATATCGCATGCCGTCGCAAACGGAGCGGGACTTTTAAACGCAGCTAGCAATAACTCGTCGATATGATGTTCTGATAACCTTACGGAATGTCGCCGTAGTCCTAAAAGGTCGTCTGGTCACAAATTTATTGAGTTGCACTTAGTGTTTATGTTTCAAGTTGTCTGTTATGACTAAAAATTATATGGTATTAAATGGTATGAACTAATGTACGCAGAAAGGTATGTAATCTGTCACCGCCTAAGTAACTGTGATCATGATACATTTAAGGATATTATAAGCATAACTAGCGGGCCCGGCAGACGTTGTCCTGCCCAAACGTTGGCTTGCCTGCTATTTAATTTCCTTCGTCCGTGGAAAACAACTACCCCTACTCCTACCACTACAAGTATCTCTACTCCTACCACTACCACTACCACTACCACTACCACTACCCCTACCCCTACCCCTACCCCTACCCCTACCCCTACTCCAACCACTACCACTACCCCTACCCCTACCCCTACCCCTACCCCTACTCCAACCACTACCACTACCCCTACCCCTACTCCAACCCCTACTACTACCGCTACTATCCTATGTCCGTCTCCTGGCTCTAAGCTACCTCCCCACCAATTTTCAGCCAAATCCGTTCTTTAGTTATAAATGGTGTAACTAACACGACTTTCTTTTATATATTATATAGATAAGAAAAGTATAATACAGCGCCATCTATTGACGTTTGCAAATACATTTTAGTACATATGTAAAAATCAAGTTGACGCCACATATTCACAATTATAAATTATAATTATTTAGCTACCCCTACTCCAACCCCTACCACTACCGCTACTATCCTATGTCCGTCTCCTGGCTCTAAGCTACTTCCCCACCAATTTTCAGCCAAATCGGTACAGCCGTTCTTGAGTTATAAATGGTGTAACTAACTGACTTTCTTTTATATATATATATATATATAGATATACCAACTGTGTTTATAAGTATAGTCTCTCCAGATGTTAATCCAAAATGAGCTCTACCAGTCGGACTGAAAAAATAATTTTGCATTTAATAACCCAATTCTTGAGGACGGTTATAGACTATATAACATCACGCTACGACCCAAAGGAGCGGAGCAGAAACTATTAACGCGGGTGCAACCGCAAGGCACAGCTTGTATTATAATAAAATAATACATATCGTAAGCAAAATCACTTCGACATAAGTGCGATGCGACCGAGCGCTAAATCTAATATCAAATATTACATTTTACACGAAATTTCGACAAGGGATAGAAACGGACAGTCCCGCGGGCTTCACAGGAAGAGAACCATTTCACTGTCACGAATAAATTGATTTAATCTAATCAAGCGGCAAATTGACTTCCACTCTGATGTTGGCCCTCATGTGATTGGTCGACGATTTCACGCTTACTTCTCGGTTCAATTTCTTTATCCCACACTTGTCACATATCACTTCCAATTTTATGTTGATGGACGTGTAGGAAGGTTTTTGAGGAATTTGTAAGCAAATAGAAACTATAAACTTTTTAGAATAGAAAATTACTTTCCCAGAACTATAAAGACTGCCTTAATTTACATTCGTTTTATTAATACTGGGCCACGAATAGTGTTTTTGTATTATGTTTTCACAGTATACACTAAAATGGTATTAAGGTTGATTTTAGATAGCCCAAGTAGAAAAGGTCAAGTTAGGAACGCTATACTTAGAATGCTTACATCATACCACCTGAATTTAGAATTTCCCTACAGATTTACTGAGCTTTAGAATATCGGTTAACCAAGGGTTTGCTGAAAGGAAACAAACCAACCTTTCTTTTCTACATGGTTCGGAGTAGGCAGTAAGGATCTTCACAAGCCACGATCATGAAATATTATTTACTTCTTTCAGTTTGTTTATCTACAGATATTTTATATGACGGGCGGAGTATGAAGAAAAAAAATTGTACCTATATGCATTTTGTGTTGTTTAATTATCCAGCCCATATACATCTAGGTTATAAATTGTAAGATAAACCCTCTGTCTGAACTCTGAGGTAGAAAAGTTAACGCTAAAGCTATACAAAATTACGAAAAGTTATATTTTTAAGTTTAGAAACTTTTTGATTTAAATTTTTCTATGGTATTTTTCGTCAAAGGACATCAATGAATTCCATGCGATAATTTAATACATATATTTTATATAATATATACAATCGAGCCAAACATCTTTTATGTTAGATATAGACAGACTGTATGTTAGTTTAGAGCTAGACTATTAGAATATATTTAGTTCGTTTGATCCGTTTAGATTCCAGGTCACGGGAAACCGAGCTCATCGTTTGATTTACGATCTCGTAACGCTGTATACACCCACATTAATTTTATAATATATACCTTGCAGCGAAATTGTAATATATGTAGGCGAAACATTGTAAAATTATAAATACAGCCACATAAAACTTTACTGACCGTGGTTTGCACATTTTATATCAACTAGTGAAGCGCCCCAACTTAGCCTATAGACCCCTTAAACCTACTAATAAGCCTCTAGATTAGAATATCATCGCATAAATAAGGAAGACTTCAATTGGATTATGCTAGTGTCTTTTCAAGGGTCTCGATTATAAAATCTGAATGAATAATCTAAATGCATCACCTGAGAACGACAGGACCGATTTGGCTAATATATAAGTAGGTATATATCTAGTGGATATAAGATACATATATCTAGTGGATATAAGATACATATATCTTTTGTGTTAGATAACTTCTCTCTCTTGTCTAGAAGTCCACTCGACCCATTTTCATCTACAAAGAAAAGGTTAAGGACAAACAATCTTGAGATGTTGGCAATATAATTGTATATAGAATGTGACATTGTGGCTATAGTTCATTATTCTTAAGTATTTTGTTATGGTTAACCGTTTATGGTTAATATATAGGTGTGATAATTCTATATATTTGAATCGACAAAATTTTGATCGAGATTTTCCTAAATGCACACCTCAAAATCAGACAACTCTGACAAAAAAAGCAATAAAATTCAATGGTATCCAGTAATTTTCTATACCTCAACTTGACGAAAGTAAATAATGCTTCAATCTATTTATTGTACTTTGATTATATATTTGATTTTATTAATATTTCTTGCTCTCGAGTCTCGACTCTACAATTAATATTCTCATTCTTAACAGCTGATTACCCATGATAACCCTGGTGGTTATAACATATCTATCTGGGGTGAGGTGGGGGAATGTACACAAAAGGGGGGAGGTTGAGCGGGGAAAGAGAGGGGGCAGATAAGTGGGGAGGGATCCAATAATTAGCACGGCGACTCTCTTATCGTCTATTAATTAATTTCTCCATCGCAATTATTTTAAATGGACTTGTATAAGTATCTATCATACGCCTTTTCTCGCGATATCGGTTTGTGTCAATGATTCTTTGTAATTGATTATTATTACAAAAAAACTACAACAATATTTTCTACTAAGTAAGTATTTATCAAAATCGACCGACGTTAAAAGTATTATTTTGCATGTAAAAATACACAACGTAAACAAATAATTTAAATAAGAATTTTTTTTTTCTTTTAAATAACTATATTTTACACACATTAAACAATTTTATACACGGAAACAATATTATAATACAGCCTAAACTTTAAGTTTCTAACATTAAGTTTCATATTAACCTAATAGTTACAAAAAGCTTAGTTTCCTAAACGGTTAGTTAATGTAAGGTCGTCAGTTAAAATTGGGGTAGTCTTCATTAAGGCCCGTTAAGGCTTATAAAGGAAAATATGCAATCAAAATGGCCGCCCTATGAATTATAATAAGTTTGTCCGGAAGTCTCAAACGGAAGGACCCTCCCTTCTTTAAAATTATTTATTCAAATTGCTGGGAATTAACTTTTGTTTTCCTTTTAATTTTAAGATCATTGCTGAAAGGCGTTCATATTTTATTACTATTCAATCATTTATGAAACTAGCTTACATATTTTTTCTTTTTGTCTTTTATTTTAGAAGCTTTTATATACCTACCTGTATAAATATTATTGTATACATCAAAAGTATATACTGAAATAGTAAACTGCAAATTGAAACAATAAAATAAAAATAAAATTATGGTCCTAACTTTGTTAATGTGAATTGTATAATTAGTTAATGTAGATAGGTACGTTTATATAAGTTATAGATGGTTTAATTACCAGATTGTAGATAACGTGTAAAGGGCCCTTTACGGTCGATAACGAGCTCGACAAAGCCTTATTAACACTTGTTAAACAAAACAACGTCAAATATCACGGGAATAACGCCCGAGTTCAGATTGCAGTGTGGCCGAGAGCAAGGATACCTGAGCAGGTAATTGTCGGCTTCCACAATGGCATTCCGACCATCCGAAATGAATCAAAATTCAGTTCAGCGCCGATGAGTAACGTGCTCCCCACTCCTTGATAAAATACAATCGTTATATCCCCCCTCTCCCCTTTTTATTAGTAGGGGATGATTTCATTAGGGCGCGGCGGGCGGCATGCGCTGGCGCACCTGCGTGGGATACGCTCGCCCGGTCAAGAATGTCGCTCCGTCTAATTTCACCTCCCGTTAATGTCAACGATTGGCGATTTAGATAAAGATTCGGCCCTTTTGCTAACAAATTTTTGGGAACTGTTAACCTTTTTTTGGACGTTATGTCGACATAGTTCTACTTCGTTGATGTTTTATTTATGTGTAAAACAATATCAAGGTATGTATTCAGGAGATTTAATTTGTCAATTTGGTAGGTGAGATGAGAACGCGTCTTCGGAGACTTCTTTCTGGATGAAAGACATACACCACAGATCTTTTAAGTTCTGTGACATACACTATGCCAATCATAATCAACGGACAATCTCATAACGTAGTATGAAAGACGTCATTATAACGTATGAAAACGGAAGTTATGGATCTATGAATGACAAATAAATAAAGAATGGGCAAATAAAAATTGACGCACAATACCTTATTAGAAGTTAGATCACGTATGTAATGTATATGGTAGAGCAAGAGAAAAAATCATCAACAAAAAATGTATGCTACATTATAGCTGTATCGCCCGTAACTCACATTTCATTATTCACAGATCATGTGATTAAAGTTTTAGGATGTTTGCATGTTTGGATATATCCCTTAAACTACAGAACCGATTCTAAAAATGCTTTCACTACATTATCCCTGAGTTCTATAGGCTATCTATATTATATTTTGTTCGAAAATATTCACGGCCGAAGCCGGGGACGGAAAGCTAGATAAGACAAAAGTTTAATGTTCTACAATTTATATGGATAAATATCATTGTTGACTTTTCGTTTGATTCAAAGAATCAGGGGGACAGCTTCCCCTACCTGCCCCCCAATTGCGTACACTCAAGTTCAGGAAAGTTAGTGCCCATTAATCCTCACAAATCAATTTCTGATTGAATGTACAATCAGAAACCGTCTAGAGTGTGGTTCACGAAAGAGATCCAATCCCTTCGTTGTATAATGTTGGTAGCACTAGAGTTGGTGAAAACTATATATCTAGAAAGGGGCTGATACAAGAATTTTTGATGTTGCACAATCAGTGAATGTTGGTTGAAGGGAACTCTTTCGTGAAACGCATCTAGTACATGCCTTTTTAAGCACAATTTTGGAGACGCTGGTATGGCCGACACCTCTGATGGACTGGTTCCATTAGCGAGGACCGGCGACCTCCCGCGCCGACCGAACAATGAAAGTGAGAGAGGATAGGAATGTGCGGGGAGGGACCGGTCGACCGATCCCGGTTCCCAGGCAAGGAATGCCAGTGAGAGCAACAAAGCTTATAGCTTGCTCGCCGCCATTCAGCCGATACAGCCGCCAGCCGCCTGGACTAAACGCGTAATTTTTCGTCACCTTATTCATGTTGTCGCGGGCATTCATGGAATCACCACTCGTAAGTTGACCGTTTTAATTTAGAAAGTGTTTTACAAACTGCTATTTTGTTAAGTAGGGTTTAAAATGTCAATCTAATTTTCATTCGTAAAATAATTGGTTTTCGGGATTTTTTGTACAGTTTTGGTGGCATATTAAATATTTTAGCAGCATTTTTAAATTGGAACTCGTTTTATTTTGCAATGCTCCTTAAAACGGACGTTTATTGACTTTTGATACGGTTTTCACCAGTCCATAGCTTTTTGCTATCTCTAACGACAGGCTGGTGTAAGGTGGCAACGAAGCAGACAGTCCTGGGTTCGAATCCCAGGTCGATCAAAATATTATTTCATAAAATGCAAGTCTTTTGGCTCAGGGTCTCAGGGTGGGTATTCTTAGTTTGGAGACAGAGCAGAGCAAATCGAAGCATTTTTATAAACACCAATTAATATAAAACAGCAAATGGACTTTGCCTGCCCTATCTATACTAATATTATAAAGAGGAAACATTTGTAAGTTTGTTTGTAATGAATAGGCTCAGAAACTACTGGGCCGATTTTAAAAATTCTTTCACCATTAGAAAGCTACATTCTTCGTGAGTGACATAGGCTATATACCATCACGGCATGACGACGGGAACGGGGTGGGCAGAGGTGAACATGACAAAAGCTATGTACGAAGTGTATGTTTGCCAACATTCTGAAATAGACACGTACGAAGTCGTGGGAAACAGGGTAGGGGTAGGGATCGGGGTAGGGGTAGGGGTTGGGGTAGTGCAGGCAAGCCATTATCTATGAGTGCTGTAGGGTATATTTTATTTTGTTCGCAAATATCCACGGGCGAAGCCGGGGGCGGAATGCTAGTATATAATATATCTAAAGAGCATCTTTATGCAGTAGATGTATGCACATTATAATAATTATAGCGTAATGTGTGAAGACAAGGTCGTCATTTGAGACGTCAGCTGATGGCGGAGGTCTGACATTCGAGATCGACCTGACTACTTGGGCTTGCCACTGTACACCCGGAGAAATGTATTCCTGAGACAACTAGAGTCCTAGAGTCTGACATCAATGTCTAAATATTTCTGAAAAATCCTGTTCATAGAAATCTATTAGCTAATACTATAGGAGTAGACTTGCATGTACGACTTGGATGGATAGATGAACGAAAATTCCCTATGGGATACAGAAGTAGGTAGCAAAACAGGGAATACAGATAGACTGAGATTAAAGTTGTTGGTTTGTTTTATTTATCATTGAAATCGTAACCAGATGGCGTACACCTACCTATACCTAGAACCGCGAGCATGGTATTAAAAATAACTAAATCGTTCTTTAAAAATCAAAGAAAATTTCGATTAATTAATTTTAACCAGTCTCTACGTATTTCTACAGCCTAGAGCCATTAATTTTCCTAAATAAGGTGTAGAAAATATAGCTATATATTGCATAACTCAGATTCGATTGCTGATATGGCCACACGCCACAAGTCTTCAGGCTTAGAAATCTTTATTAGAACAATTTGACATATGATAAGGCTCTTCCTGTTGAACTTCCTCACACAAATTGAATGAAATAAAAGTCCATTTTTATTTATATAAGTGATATTTGCGGCAAATTCAGACTTAGTTAGCGTAAGTATAGAAGAAAATGTTTCCTATAATATTAAAGTAACTTACATAAATAATATAGGAACTAGGAATAGGAATAGTTTCAGATAATGTCTTGGGAGTTGAGAGTGTTATTTGAGGAAATAATATTAACATAAAATTTAGCGAGCAGGTAGGTAGGTACTTATATTTATTATGTACACACAACAATAGATAACATTATATCACTCCAAACACATACTTACCTATATAGACCTTGTTATTACAATAATACTAGCATGGATGACTGCCTGTCCTCCGATAACCTCTAAGTATTTTAATTAAACTTTTGTCACTACACTTGCCATAATCTCATAACGGGATAGAGGATATTTAATTTGAATATAGTAAATTAACAAGTAACTTTTATACCCATCTCAATTTGACAGTTTTGGTGGCGAGTCTATCGTTTGTTGAGAGCTACAAATCTTACTTCTTTCTGATAAGAAGAAGCTTAATCTATCTAAGACTTTTTTGTCAACTGAATTATTTATTTAATTTAAAGATAATAATTTCATAAAAGACTGTTTTTAGTTCAATAATATTTTTTGCATAAAATTAACAAAATCAAACTTTATCGTAAAAAAATCGCACCTGTGCCATCCCCATCATCAGCTGATACATTCAGACTTCTGAAATAATCTTCAGTGACACTACAAGTGGAGACCGCCGCCGCCCCGCTGGCTCCAACTAACAACACCACTAATAAACACCACTTCATGTTCACAACACAATCGTCAAAACCAATATTTTATATACGTATCACAAACACACGCGTCGGACGAAAACTCGACACGCGAACGAGGTGCGATCGCTTCGCACACTGACTGGCGGCTCACGGCTGGCGAACTATACGAACGAGCCGATATGACGCCCGCCCCGCGCGACCTACAGAAATAAACGGGCACCGGTCGAGCACCCAGACGAATATTGTCGCTGAAAACCCGAGCATGTCGTTAGAGGCCATGTCGCTTAGATACTTTACTTTACCCTAGGGTCTACGCAGAAATCAAAAGTTTCTAAAAGATAGCATTCATGACATTTCCAATTCCACTTTTATTAATGGTAGGTTGTAATTGTTGAAAGTAAATTCGTTCGGATGCTCTGAAAATTTAAGTTGTAATTTCCAACCATTTTCAATTTTGAGTTCCACACCTCATGCAGTAAGAACAAAAATTACGATAACTAACACACACAGTGGCACCGTACTGTCTGCCTTGAAATTTATCCTTATGTCTACGTGGAAAGCATTCGAGCGGGCTCTTAAATATGTACCTATTTATTATGTTCTTTCTTTCCCAATGTGACAGGTGGCGAGTCTAATAGAGCAACCTTCTATAAATAATTTAAAAATTCAGTTAAAGAATTTCCAGCATCTGACTGACATTATATATTATATGGTATAGAGTTGAGTAAAGCAAAGGTTTAAATATTGTTGAAATTTATATCCCAGGTCCAATTTTCATAAACGACTTCTTGTGATTTTGAGGGATTTTTCTGATTCCTGATCTTGGTTTAAGCTACTAAATACTAAAAATGCAGTAAAAGACTTTCCACGGTTAATAAAGGTTGTGCTAAAATGATAAAATATATATGAGGCCTTTTTCCTTCGATGTCATTTTATGTAAAATTTCAGCAGTTGTATTTATTTAACTCCCGACAAGGGATAAACCACTTGAGGGACTACAAAAACGTGAGTGTAAAAGTTTTATCACAAACTTTATTTTTATCCTAATTGCAAAGTTTGTATAACTAAGATGTGACTTAGCACATTATATTTGTTATATTTTATAGTATAAATCGCAACTCAAAATTCGTACTATTAAATTATTATAAAATAATAATAATGTTAAGATTCCAGAGTGATCTTAAGAGACTCTAAATTGTAGAGTCTATAGACGGTTTTATTTAATTTAAAAATGTTATCTAATATTTTGATAGCCCCTTTATTTTTAATTTTCTATCTAACCGTGAACCTTATTCTTGAATAAATTAATATAATTTGAATAAATAAGTAAGTACCGAGTATAGAGAAACCGTTTTAGCGAAATCTTCCGCAGGTCGAAGATCTGATTTAATACAATCACCTGGTACAGTCGTTAAATGTGATTAGTAATAAAACTCTATCACTGTCGGCAGTCAGGAGTGGGCTCCCACAGGACCAGAATTGGGGGTGTCAAGGGGTAGGGAGGAGGTGGATGCGCGCGCATACTGCTCGTGTGTCACGGGAAAATACAGCAGTAAGGAAAAGTCCACTACGTCCGGATTATAGCTATAATAGCTGTTGACAAGAAGTATTTCAGTATAACAGTACCATTCAGTGTCTGAAAGACAGAGTCTTCATGAACATAGACAAGAGGCTAATATTATCTTTAGTTTTACTCGGGACACCATTTCCGTTTCATTTCTTTCTTTCTTCCATCTTTCCTTAAATCGATGGATAATATATACCTACTCATAATTATACTACATTTATATGTACATGACTTTTTCAAACAAAGTAATTGATACCATTATATACAAATCAAACTACATTTTTTTTATTTCTTCACGGGTTCCCATACACATTTTTTAAAGTACCTACCATATCGCTCATCTTTTACTATTTTTTTTCTTATAATATACTTAAGTACTTACCTAAATCCTGTAGAAATTCTTTTGAAAAATGTTCGTGGTATATCCACTGACCTATAACCTGGGGTTGGTAGGGTTATAGGTTCATAGGGTTCACGAAGTTCAGTCCTACTAATTTTATACTTACATTAACTCATTTAATTATTTTCCGCGGAATTTCCCCGCAACATATAAACCGGCGCCAACACTAGCCGTCTACGAATTCCTCTCCTATGATGAATGCCGTTGAAATGCCATATTTTTAATTTATCACCCTATAGATAATCCGGGGCAGGGACAGGTAGGGATGCTTTTACAGCAAATTCATTGAGAGCCGCGTCGACTTTACCTGACAGCGTCAAACGAAAAACCCATTGTGTTAAAGCTACTTCAAATATATACCCAAAGAACTCCAAATTCAATGACGCCCCTAAATTTTTACAACGCATTTTATTAAACATAAAAGGGACGTCTTAGTTATTGTTGACAAATATTTTTCTAGTGAAATGGGTCTTTTAAGTATCTCCCGCTGCAGTCAAAACAATTTGGTTAATTTGACCGATAACGGAACATAATTCCTTTTAAATGAATGAAAGTTTAATTACTGCAATTACTGAATTATTGTACAAAAAGTATCTGCAAGGAGACAACTATTATAAATATATTTTACAACTGTGCAATTATACTTCATTTTATATTGATATCAAATAATAATAAAAATCTGTCGCTATGACCCTTCAATTAATAAATTGGTCCAAGACTTCGGTTACAATTAATTAAGAGCTTATCGCTAAAAGTCGCAATAGGAGAGCCATACATGACAATATACCTTGAATATCTACACACATATAAATACCACAATAATACACCAATTAAGATAACGTGCAATGAAAACTTAATAACGTAGGAGTAATTAATTAGTATTCATTGAACGCAGCGGGAGAACCGGCGCGGGCGCAGACCGCCGCGCGTTGATGTCTCTTGTAAGGAAGTTGCCGATCAGTGCATGAAAAACTTCAAGTTCATTGCAATGCAATTGTACGGAGACTCATTGATATTTGAACAGCATCTTGCTTGAGCAGGTGAATGCTACAATATATAAAAGGCACGTACACCGCTCAACGGTTTTGTTTGATTTTTATTTATCACGATTCTAGAATAATTTAACCGGGCCTTTGGAAAAAATAATACAAGAATGGAAATGCATTTTTTAAAGTGAAAGTTACAACTTGCTCTCTGTCATAATGCAATAAAATTTTCCTGACAGGTTACCTGTTCGTGTTAAATTTTCACAATTTTAGACATTTTCATCCCTGAGATCTTTAATTTCTTATAACGCAATAAGGTTGATCAAAACGAAATTGTTTCAGCTCCAACAATAATTACAGTGTAGGTGGACGGTGGTATACACTTTTGATCCATTTAAATTAATAAGATTGAAATAGATCACTAATTTTATTTTTTTAACAGTTTATTTTTTAATTCTAGTATAAGTAGTACTATTTGACCTTTTATGACTAAGGAATATACATTTCTTGTTTTTGACATTTAAATTGCGTAGGTTTATTTTTTTGAACATTTTTTTTAATTAGGTACCTACCTACTGATTTTTATGAAACTTTTTTTTTCTAATATTTGTCCACCTACCCACACGGGTACCTACCTACATGTTCCTTGAACGAACAAATAAATCATTTGAATAAAAAAAATGCGAATTAATAAATAAAACAAACAGTAAAACTTAACTAACTAAACTAGGTACCTAAGTACTGTATTATTAAGTATTATTTGGTTACACGGGTTACACCTACAATGTTTTTAGTAAAAAATGCTACTATAATTTATTGAAGATTCCTCGATGTAATTGGACATGATAAGTAAGTACTATGCTGTCAACCTAATTAGTTAAACACCATACAATTCCTTTTAATAAATACCTGTAAAGTTTATAAAGGCGTGTCGCTTCGTGTCTCCACAAGTCGTAACGATTAGCACAAATCTTGGAGCCGACACAGAAAAAATGTTGAGCAAAAAACTAAACACAATAAACGGTGATACCGTGAAAAATCACCTCTCCGCGCCAACGCTATAAATAAACAAGTATATGTGAAGCTTATATAAAAGTAATACCATATTTTGAGAATTTAATTTGGGACTGACTCTGTTATGATTTCGACATTATTTATAGCCCCAACACATAATGTAAAGTCGTGTTACTGAATAATAGCGTAATAGTAGATTACTGACCCGAGTAGAAATATTAAAGAAAATTTTGATTAGTTGATTTTTTTTGTTGTAGTTAAAAGAAAAGCAGATTACGAACCTCTCTGAGAGTGACTTATTGTTGCACTCGTGTTTTTAGAGCCGGGCTCCAAACTAACCCTCGGTGCAACAATAAGTCACTTTCTGCTTGGGTCAGTAATCTACAAATAATTTAAATCAAATAATTATTTTTTTCTTTCTTCACGGGTTGCCTTACAGCTCCCGAAACCGTGTTACGGTCCCAGGGTACCCAGCGGAAGACTAAGTCTCCCTCTTTTAGCCGATGGTATTTGTAAGGCTGTACTGTACCTAACGAGTGGCCAGTTCTGTTGAGGTTTATTTAGATGAAAAAGCCTCTAAGTGTGGTTTATCGGATTATGCATATAAGTTTTCAATAAAAACCCATTGGTACATCAAATAAATTGTATCCTTAAAAAGAGCTGTCGTGAACAAATACATTCAACTGTATGAAAACTCAAATATCGAACGTGACAGCTCTTGAGAGAAGAACGCATCGGAGGAAGTGGTCAATCTGCCTACGTCTATATAATCTTATATAGGTAATATAATATTGTATTCAATAAACTGTGGATAATAAATGTATCTAATCTAATCCTGTAAGTATCTACTATATACATACGTCGAATCGATTACTCGAAAGTCGAAAAAAATACTTTAAAATATTTAGATACAAATCTTGTGGGTAGATATTAATTAGTACCACTAAGCTCAATGGTGAGATTTGCCACAAAATATCCAATAATATACTTGTATAACGTTTGGTTACTCTACGCAATAGCTATACATCCCACGACGAATATTCGCTTATTCAATTCGAAGTTGCTAAGTCATCGGAATATTATGAAGGTGGTTGCCATCGAACCAACGTGGGAGAAACGTCAATTTTCCATGCTTAAGACGATACATTCAAATAAAATCATAGTTTGAGGGGCGTGGCCTAGCTGCATACTATACTCTAGCGCTACCCTAGCGCTACGTGATCGATTGGTCTCTCAGCTGAATCTCTCTCTGTCGCATTGAATAGAAATAAAAGAGAAGAGGTGCACGGAAGGTGCTTGGAACAAACGTCCTAAGTGACAAATCAAAAATAATTTATTTAAATTAAAGGAGTAGCTTTATTGAAAATCTAAATTAACATCTTACTTTAGTAATAGATGATACAAATTTCTACTTAATTTAATAAACAATACTTCATGTACTACTGAGAAATTTGGAAAGGAGACTATTTTCAGAGGCTACTTTGCAATTTTTTTCTATCGAGCAAAGTTTCTTAAAACATGTTTTATGATTAACAGATTATTATGAAATATGATTAATTATAACATGTAATTTTTTCTATATTTCTAAGAGCTTTAGGTTTCACTCAAAACGATTTGAAAAATATGATTTAATATGAAGGTAGCCTCTTAAACAAATTACCTACGTTAACGGTAAAACTTTCTTCTGAGATATATAAATACATAAATTGCATTAAGTACATCACGCTTTTTCCATAGTGACAGACAGATAGGATATAATAGTGGTAATGTGCCAGGTGGCAAGAGAATGCATCAGGATACAGCGGGAAAATATGCCAATGCTTGCAACATTACTTTTAATTTGTTGTTTTTGTTTTTGGTTAATGTTTAGACTCTTTAAAATGTATAAATATTTTAAATATGTCAACATAAAAAACCGGCCAAGTGCGTGTCGGACTCGCGCACGATGGGTTCCGTATCATTAGAATCATAAAAAAAAAAAAAAAAAAAAAACAAGTTTGTTGTATGGGAGCCCCCCTTAAATATTAATTTTATTATAATTTAATTATTTATTTTTAAAGTGAATAATATAACTCAATATTCTGTGAATATTTCCAAGCGTCTACCTGTTGCCGTTATCAATATCGAGCAAAAAATTACATTTGTTGTATGGGAGCCCTTTAAATATTTATTTTATTCTGTTTTTTAGTATTTTTTGTTTGTGACAGACGGACAGACAGACAGACGGACGGACAGCGGAGTCTTAGTAATAGGGTTTCCGTTTTTACCCTTTGGGTACGGAACCCTAAAAATATATTTGCTATATAATTAATATATAATCCCATTTATTCAGCAGTCAGTTTATACCTTTAATTTATTTATAAAAGTAAGTAAGTAGGTACTGTTCGTTCAACTAAGAACAATCTTTTTGAACACTCGTGTTTATTATTGAAGCTGAATAAAAATATTACGTGAAATGTTTCCAAAACGAACTTACTTATGTTGAAGGCACAATAGGAAAGAAATATATTTGTCTTTCTTTCTTTAGCCAAGCGGTAGGAAATCATTAAACTGGCGAACAAAAAGATATTTCTTGTACTTGTAATAAACACGAATAAAAGGAAAATGAATGAGAACACTTTCCATCGCCTTTTTATTATACCTTCTTTTTAGAGAAATTTTCTTTAACTTAATGAAAAATTTTAATTAATATTTTGATTGTTCATCAATTAACGAGCGTTCAAAGTTATAAGAGTTTGATGAGCTTTCAAATTAATTTTCAGATGAAATTTTGGTAAGTACCTATTTTTTATTGAATATTCGAGATATTAACTGTTGTTCATAAATTGTCGATCCTAAAATCTCACACATTTTGGGAATAATTTGGATAATGGGGCTCGCATGATGTCATGCTGGTTTAAAATGGTAAGACATGATAAAAGCTTCAATGATTTATCAACAAATCTTTCAGAACAATGTAGGCTTTGCCCGCGTAGATAGTAGGGCTACTATTTTATTTTAGTAGCTCCTAAAAGAGAAAAGATTGGTCACAAAGATATCTAGGTATAACCACAGAATGTATAACGAAAAAATAAATAAAAAGGATTCAAGGATAACAGGTTGCGAGTTATAATTTCTTCCTCGATGAGTAACGTTAGTGGAATGTGGGGAAGCTCGTCGAGTGCCCGGGCAACCTGTCTGTCTGTACTCTTTCTTATAAAAAAAGTTATTAAATTTAAACTTTTTAGGGTTACAAAATCAAAAGTTATAATTGCGCAAAATTTTTTGGCCATAAGTTCGGATTGTTACCGCTCACGTCAGGTCTTTTTAGACCAATTTACAATGTAGTTACCTATTGTAAATGATTGTTAATCTTGTAATGTTCACAAAACAATAATACTCTATAATTCATTATGTAAGTCGAAGAAAATTAACTGTTGTTAATTGTCGAACAATAAAAAAGCGCATTTGACGTTTGCTTCGGACACCAAAATAAAAAACAGCACTTGAAATTTTTTTTAAACAGACATTTTGTAGATGTTTCTGTAATTTGTAGTACAATTTAGTTCATACTTTATTACTGTTTTGACTGAGTTGAATACTGACACAAAATATAACAAGAGCAGACATAACAAAGTCTCAGTCATCAATGTTTCAAACTTATTGTCACAGTTCACAATGAACAATGAAACTATAAACACTTTCGTTTGCTAAATGTTTACATTTTTTATATATATATTATAGCCCCCATATGTTACTCATCATTCACTTAATTGGGTGCGGATCATACTATCACGGACATTATTCCTTGCATTATGACATGTCAGGAAACAGTGGTAACAACGTCTACATTCGGCCAGCAGAATTAAACTTATTACCTATCCACCTTGGTGCGAGCACAGGTGCGAGTAAGGTGCCTACAGATTTAAACGATCGCCGGCCGGTCCATCGAAATCGATCACAGACTCATCCAATTCTTATATGAAACGGTCGCCTGTCTGTTTTCAAATCATCGTGTCTGTGGTCGATTTCGATGCCGGACAGATCCCGGACTGCTGTCCACACACACGACGCATTACTTTGAACTCAAAACCCTTTCAAGTTAACTCTCACTCACTGCGATATCGATGGATATACAGTGAAAGACTACGAAAAATAATAATGTAGGTAACCGGATTAAATCTTTGTAGTCATTTCACGCTGAAACGGCTGAACGAATTTCTATCTAACCCATTGATCTAACCTAATACACACATCTTTATTAATTTCTAGGCTATGTGCACGCGAGAGGAGACGCGAGAAAAACTTAGTATTACTTAAGAACGTAAGGAAGATGAATGGTGCGATTAAGAAACTCATTTTGTGTTCTGCACCTTCACGAAGTCTCGTATTTGCTTTTACCGGAAGCTTTTAAGCAGAACATAATCCGATTTGGAAATAATTTTCTCAAGTCGAGGGAAATTTTTGCTCCAGTTACTTACAAGTTTCTTATTTGCATAATATGTTACAGGTTACTTTATGTAGAAAAAAAGATCACTATATGTAATGTATGTATATAGTAAATATATGGCGAGTTTTTAAACGATTTATATGTGAAATCTAAATTTACCAATATTTTAGTTAAATATACTTATACCTACGTGAAAAGTTTATATAAGTAGGTAGGTAGGTACCTATTTAACTTCCTAACTTATATTTTTACTTAAACAGAAATTGTTTTATTTAAAGTTATGTCGTCCACCAGCTCGTCACCTACTTTTATAAGATAACTAATTTTATTATTATTATGAAAATCTTAACTCCTTAACTTTCCTATTTAAATTTTTTGTTTTAATTTCACTTCCTCATTCTTATTTGCGTCACAATAAGCAGCCCAATTTTATTTATGACAACAATAATTTAAAAAAGAAACGAAATGGTAGAAACTTTTAGCGACATAGTACTGCAATATTTTCCCGTTGTCACAGCGGGTGAACACCTGTACCTAGTAACATTTTGAAAGCTGAAATTTTAGACGCCTCCATTAATCATTGTGTATCATGGCTAACTCGCACGACAAGTGACATAGGTTACCTTACATATATTTTTATTTAAGCAATATTGCTTTTAAGAACCTATGTATTTTTAGATACATCTGTAGGTATAACTGCATCAAATCATCTAAATTGGGTTATATTTAACCAATCTTTAGGTCCCGTGAAACTTTTATCCAGACGTTTTAGTTGTGTTGCTATATCTAGAGCCTAAGTACATATTATAAAATAAAGTCCCTCACCGTGTCTGGTTTTTCACGGTTAGATACATTGGTTTAAGAGGAAAGTTTTACTTATACCTACTACGAATATTTCCACGGGCGAAGCCGGGAGCGGAAAGCTAGTACTGTATAAGTTTAAAAAAATCCTATACAACTTCAGAAAAAGAACTCATGAAGAAATTTCCCACTTACGTAGCTGTCAAGTTTGATGGCAAACGACACGACCGGGAGAGTTCGCCTTTGAACTTTTGTCAATCTGGAGCACATACCGCAGGCTCGTAACTTCTCAAAACTTTTTCTTTGAAAATAAGACAAGTATAATTTGTAATAAAGTATAGTGATTCTCGTGAAATACGACTGTCGCAACATATGCCACTTAACTATATTATTTTTCCCTTCATAAAATTCAAACTCAGGAAATATCACCTGTCTGCTGCCATAGGCGCCTTTATAAGTTTATTATCTATAAATGAATGACATTTCTGGAGAAATAAGTAGGTATTTACATTAGAATTATTTACATTTAGCGTCTGTTTGTAATTTCTAAATCAATACCACTATAGAAGTGAAAATAATTTTGCAAGAATTAATTAAAGATTCTAAAGAGTACCTAAACCAAGAATACCGTAAAGTGCCTCGTTTCCCGCAACATCTGTGCGGTTCGCGTAAATTAAATTCATTGAAGGTTTTCTCTAACTTTCAAAAACATATTTATTAACTAGCTCCGATCCCATGGTAATTGTATCTTTATTAATCCGTATCTACAATAATCACGCCCTTTAGAAGGGGTAGGTAGGGAGAGTCGAATGTATTCGCAACGACCGCCTGTTCCCCATAGTTCACCTATCAGTTAACTTGAGATATTTAGATGTGTATTATCTTAGTTCTTGCTATATAGCATAAAGCAGGGAATCATTTCGAGAAATGAGACGTAAATGTGTAACGGAAGTAAAGAAACTCAAATTCGAATATTGAAATGATTAGAATTATTAGAAGTTTTTTTTTAGATTCTTTAGATCAGAAGTCAACAAAATGTTTGGCCCACATAAACCACTTGCCGATTTTTTAAATCTCTATAGACCCCCTGCCTGACAAATATTGAATTGTCCCTATATTATGTCAGATACCTCATGTCCCTATTTTTTTTCGCTGATATGGACTCCTGTGGTTATATTGATAGAATCTATATAGACCACTTTGGGAAACAATACTTTAGATGTTACATTATGTATTGTCGACTACTGTAACGTTAACTCCCTTTTAAACCTATACAAAATTCGCATACGTCGGCGATTGTGAGTGCTACGAATCACCATCAAGGAATATAAGCACTCTCTACCACCTTAGGTCAACTTAGTAGTAGGTATAGCTATTATATTCGAAGAGGATACGCTGCTAGCCTTTTTGGCAAATGGCACCTTACCACACAGTGTTTCGAGAAGGTTTTCTACCTATGAGTAGGTATGTATCAATAGGTACAAATTCATAAGTATAGAGCTACACTTGGGGTTCCCCTTTCTTTTTTCTAAGGCTCCGCTGTCCGTCCGTCTGTCTGTCTGTCACCAGGCTGTATCTCATGAACCGTGATAGTTAGACAGTTGAAATTTTCACAGATGATATATTTCTGTTGCCGCTATAACAACAAATACTAAAAAATAGAATAAAATAAATATTTAAGGGGGCTCCCATACAACAAACGTGATTTTTTTGCTCGATATTGATAACGGCAACAGGTAGATACTTGAAATATTCACAGAATATTTAGTTATATAATCACTTTAAAAATAAATAATTAAATTAAAATAAATATTTAAGGTGTTTTTTTTTTTTTTGCAGTTTTTATAGATAATGGTACGGAACCCTTCGTGCGCGAGTCCGACTCGCACTTGGCCGGTTTTCAAATTATATTATACTTTGTTCCTATAAATTTGTCATTTAATTTTGTTTTTATGTAAATGTAAATAATTTTTTTTTTCTTCACGGTTGCCGAATGCCGCCTTACAGCTTCCGAAACCGTGTTACGGTTCCAGGGTACCCAGCGGAAGACCAAGTCTCCCTCGTTTAGCCGATGGTATTTGTTCGTTCGTTTCGTTCTGTCATAATTATGGAATTTATGGATACGTAAAATTGGTACAGATGTGTAGAATGTATAGATAGACGAGTAAGGGTTGATTTCCACTTGTCCGCACGCATCAGTACCGCGCTCTTCTAAAAGTCATGTTTATTATGGTGATAAAAACGCGCCACGGATATTGAACCATGTGGACGATATTGTTTATGAATGACAACACAATTAAACATTTTGCACTAAAAGCTAAACAAAAATAATATAGCAATAAAAATATCAATGTAAAAGTCAGATTTATTTTCTTATCACACAATTTTTTTTTTTCAAACAGTAAAAAGATATTAATGAAGTTACATAAAAGTAATCTTAGTTCTAACTTGATTGACTTGCCATACGTTCAAGTTCTCGTACTCTTCAATACAAGCGTCCGCCTGCAAAATTAAATTACATTGATATTGATATCAAATAATTAATTGGCCAACTTGAGAGTACCTACGACTCGCGCGCTGAGGGTTCCTTCCGTAGCATTTTTTAGGTCAGAACTTTAAGACAGGATTTTGGTTTAGATTTTCCTGTAAACTATAAGAAAGGCCCTATATTTCCTTTTTTTTTTCAAAATTTTAGACTCAGTAGTTTTGGAGATAAGGGGAGGGGGGGACACGGTCAATTTTCGTTTATTTTCTTTAATATAATTTAAACTATGCATTATAAAATTATGAGCGCTTACGAGCCCTTCCTTAAAATAAGCTGTGACAGACGAACAGACAAACACATAAGTAATTCTATAAAGGTTTCCGTTTTTTCATCGGAGATGTTCGGAACCCTAAAAATCATTGTGTTAGGATTTTTTTTATACGGACATCCTCTTATTAAAACTACACTTTAGACGCCAAAGAGAATAACATTGTTAACAAGAATGAGTGTGACGTTTTTGGTTTTGTTTGTGTCACTTTTTAGTTTTCCCTGAATATTTGTACTCCATTTTTCTTATATATTTTCATATAATGAATTGTATATATCCAAAAGGGTTTTCATTTGACGCCTATCTTTAACAATAACAACGCCAAAATGTACGAATCAAGGAATATACTTGTTAATAATCCATACCCTTCGCCTAAAACCTTTTTACAAAGCTAAGAACTACAAATGAGATAACGCTAGACATATGAAGACTCCAGCCCCCCGTTGCTCCGTTTTGGCGTGACAGAAGGACAAACAATATTAGATAGGATTAGGATTTTAAAAGATAATCGCGAACAGACCCTGGAGGTTGGTTATGCTTTCAGGAACCAGTAAATCCGAACTTACCAATATTATAAATGCAAAGTGTGTTTGTTTGTTTGTCCTTTCACGCCAATACAGATCAACGGATCGACGTGATATTTTGCAGAGATACTTGGAAGACCGGAGATATAAGCTACTTTTTTTCCCGGAAAAACCAGGGATAAATTCTTGTCCATTTCAAAAAAATTCACGAGCGAAAAGCTAGTAATAGTAACAAGAATGAGTGTGACGTTTTTTGGTTTTGTTTGTGTCACTTTTTAGTTTTCCCTGAATATTTGTACTCCATAATGAATTGCATATATCCAAAAGGGTTTTCATTTGACGCCTATCTTCAACAATAACAACGCCAAAATGTACGAATCAAGGAATATACTTGTTAATAATCCATACCCTTCGCCTAAAACCTTTTTACAAAGCTAAGAACTACAAATGAGATAACGCTAGACATATGAAGACTCCAGCCCCCCGTTGCTCCGTTTTGGCGTGACAGAAGGACAAACAATATTAGATAGGATTAGGATTTTAAAAGATAATCGCGAACAGACCCTGGAGGTTGGTTATGCTTTCAGGAACCAGTAAATCCGAACTTACCAATATTATAAATGCAAAGTGTGTTTGTTTGTTTGTCCTTTCACGCCAATACATATCAACGGATCGACGTGATATTTTGCAGAGATACTTGGAAGACCGGAGATATAAGCTACTTTTTATCCCGGAAAAACCAGGGATAAATTCTTGTCCATTTCAAAAAAATTCACGAGCGAAAAGCTAGTAATTATAATAAAATCACAAAGTACCTGATCAGGCTTGTAACCCTTGTCGACGCATCGTTCGATCACTTCCGCTATGTTGACAGTGGTAGCGGACCCGGCCAACTCACGTATGACAGCAAATATTCTGTCCGTAGCACTTATTCCTCTGTGTACAAAATAAAACAATTATTTAAGGCGTCATACAAAATGCGTCGTCGATAGCATGGACTAAAATCAATATATTTGTATAAAAATAAAAATATAAATTATTCATGAAGTATTTTCAAAGGTATTATTGATATTGTACTACAAATAAGACACTTAAGAATACAACATATTTTTTTCGCGTGATAATATTATAAAAAAAAGTTATCAGTATTTTGGGAGCGGGTGCCGTCATAATGTTAGGATGTAATTGAAAATGGTGCCTTTTGTACAGAGCTTTTACTTGCATCTCGTCCACACAATATAGTTATACACAAGGTTATACTCCCATTATAACTTCTCAGGTTGTCTTACGATTTCTGGAACCATGTTACCAGTCCAAGGGTATCCAGTATAGTAATGAATGACTACTGACCTCTGCATATTCTCTTCAACATGTTGCAGTGACTGCTTGGACATCTCTACTAGACGAATTGCTTCAGTTACATCTTCCTTCTCAACCATGTCCGATAATCTTCAAAATGAAATTCATGTGTCAAATAGTTTTATTAAAATCCCCTTCATTTCGCAATCTATTTAATTAATGGTGATAGAGAGTGAACTCCTTGATTATTCAGAGGTAGAGTATGGATAACATTAATAGAAAGGTCTGTGAGCAATATAAGCTATATTATATTATTTCAATAAAAATAACGAAAATTTTCATGGGGAAGCTAGTGTAAAATAATGTAATGAAAGAATTTAAAGTCAGCTTAACAGTAACAACAAAAGACAATTCTATAATGTTATTGCTTCACAAGCTTTAGGCAAGCTTCACAATCCCACATAGTGGGATTCTAAAAATATCGGTTTTTATACTAAACCTAGGATAACAGGTAGAGATAAATATAAATGAATTAAAGGTGGCGTGGTGTATATGGAAAAAAGGGAGGGTCCACCAAACCTATGATCAAAGTAAAATTTATATTTTTACATTACCTCAATTTAGCCAATGCAGTAGACAGCCGCAGTATAGCGAGCAGGTTGCGAGCAGATGTGAAGGTAACATCCCGCGAGTTGCGTGCCTCACGTCGTAGCTCCACGTAGGAGGCTGAATTACAAGTTACATATTATTATATATACTAAAAGTTTATGTATGGATGTAAAAAGAGATAGAAAAATATGTATTAGGTCTAGAGACAAGTTCTGTTATTGCTACATTCAGATGGCTCTATTTTAGTTGGGATAATCATTTTATTGTCCAAACATAATGATATTCCATTGCACTTAATACTTCCCCATTTCTTATGATAAGTATGAGCAGACATATTAAAAAAAAGGTAGCCGTCACGGGACGACCGGCAGATGTAAAACATCGAAAACACGCAGTACACACACTCACACGGAGAAGCAACAAAGTATTTAGTATACGTGCCACGCACACACAAGGGAGTAGAGAGCGGCGGGGAGAGGGGGCGTGACGCCATTTTGAGTTGGTCTTTACCCCCAAGACGCGTAAATTATTTACTAAAACAATTTGTCGAGCGAGATATATTATAAATACTAACAGACTATGTATTCCGTGAGATCCTTGGGCACATGAGGTTGTTTACGCTTCGTGAGTGCGATGTACCGACGAATAAGACGCATGGACAACGCACGTGTCTCACTGGGCGGCTGCTCGGAGTGTTGATGCACGTATGCTATATGGCGGGCCAACGCTAAATCTTTCTCTCTGGGGATTAAAAAAATATAGCATGCTGAGAGGGATGAGCGATATTGATTCCGATAATTCAAGCAACTGAAATAGTCCGTTTTTGTATACTTGTCTTAGCAGGTCTTTTTAAGGGCCCTATCCCCATAATTGTTGTGGTATAAACTATTCCCAATTTCTCTGTAAATAATCCACCTGTGTCACTGTAATTTAGCATATAGATACTTATTGAATATATCTAAGTAAAATAGTTGTTATTTTCTCAATGGATTTTTTGGAATAGTAAATATGGGTGGTTAAACTTTGCCCCCGTTTTCTCTTTCATAATATATCACAAAGCTCTTAATTTTTTTAAAGCACTGTTATACCATTATCCTTATTATTATTTTTGACCAAATAAAAAATCATAAAATATTTTTTATTTTGAATTTTCAATAAGCTACTAAAAACCCGAGACGTTTAATTAAAGGGTAATGGTTAAACCGCGCTTTAAAAAAATTAAGAGCGTTGTGATAGATTATTCTAGAGAAAACTGGGGCAAAATATTCCTATATTTTACTACTCATATTTCCTATTAAAAAAACCAATTGAAAAAATAACGACTATTACACTTACATATATTGAATAAGTAACTATATGCTAAATTACAGTGACACAGGTGGATTATTTACAGAGAAATTGGGAATAGTAATATCCCCATACAAATTATCGTGATAGGGCCCTTAAGGTTATTTTTAATTAACCGTTTAAAAGTATAATTAATAGTTCTGCAAAGGTTAAAAATTGATAACTAATTATGTAAAATTGTTAATATAACGTTTCTAAGAATTTTGTATGACGAATTACATTAAAGATTGTTAACTAGATAAGACAAGTAGAGAAAAACGGGCTATAGATATTTTCTTAATAATAAAGGGAAAAAAGAGGGAAACTTTCGCTAAGTACCCTGGGACCATAACACGGTTTTCAGACAACCCGTGAATAAAAAAATATGAGATGTGCTGGGCAGTGATCGCAATCCTTGTCTTTATCGTTATTTTATGTTCCCAATTTTTTTGGCCTCAATTTCAATATTTCGTTCGATAGATAAATATCGTTCATTCCGCGTAAGGGCCATTAACGATATTTTGTACCGAATGAAAATTAAAAGGAAAAAAAACAAGTAACATTCATACTGCTGACATAAGGCGGTAAATCTCCTCCATCTTGTTTCATTTATTCCTTTCTTCACGGGTTGCCTTACAGCTCCCGAAATCGTGTTATGATTTCAGGGTACCCAGCTGAAGACCAAGTCTCCCTCGTTTAGCCGATGGTATTTGTGAGGCTATATCTAATGAGTGGCTAGTTCTGTATATATTTAGATGGAAAAGCCTCTAAGTGTGGTTTGTCGGATTATGTACATAAGTTTTTAATTAAAAAACCCATTGGTACATGGCCGGGATTATAAGTACCTGTCAGGCTTGTCCCGTATAAGCCAGAGTAGGTCAAACCGCGACAATAGAGCAGCGGGTAGTTGTATATTCTGCTCAAGGGTGCGCTTGGGGTTGTAGCGACCGTAGGCTGGATTAGCAGCGGCCAGGATCGATACGCGTGCGTTCAGACTCGTCAATATACCAGCCTACAATAAAACAAACATATAAAAATTACTCAGATTTTTAATATGACTTACCCGCCAACGGTTAATAAATAATGGTGATTCGACAAATATTGCTAGAAGAAGCGTAAATGTCGAGATTATTTTTCAAGTTTTGTTTGCAAGTCTGTTACAGCTGGGAACACGGATTTATTATGATATAACTCAGGGGTGGTCAACTTGATAAGACCTAAGATCTATTATTTACTGACTAGACTATGACTACATAATATAATATAAATACACGATAAAATAATAATACATATACATGAAATTTTAACTGAGTAAATGAAATAGTACATATATACAAATAGTATTTTTCACTGTATTAAGAGGGAAAACATTATTTTTTGCCTTACCACGATCGACTGGACTAATAGCCGCCGGTTGGCCACCCCTGATATAACCCAATTACAATTATGAAATTGTTAACCATTTCATATACGTAATAAGTGATCTAAGTGGAATTTAAATTGGATCTAGACAACCTAGTTTAATAACCAGTTGTATAACCGAGTTTAAAATTTAAACAATGTTACAAACAGTGAAGGCCAAACTCAAAAACTAAATTTAAATAAGTATAGTTTACATTTTGTTTCATCTTGCTATTTTTTAAACTTATTACTTACCCGGCCGTAATACACTTCGGGCTTTATGTGAGTCATCTCTATTATGTGCGACGTTGCGAGAGAGACGACGCTCTACAAACCCGAAGCTAGCCGATCATGACCGAAATAGTCTCTTTCTAAAGCCCGAAGTATATTACATTCAGCCGGGAACTGTAATTAGATGGAACAAATTGACATGTTGTAAAACGATGAATGCAAGACAAACAATTTTATTACAGGCTACAAAATTACCTTAGCAATACTGATAGTCTGTTGTTCCATCACTTCATGTATGGCAGTTCGGTCAGACTCTGCCATTTTATCGAACTCGTCGATACAGCACACTCCCTGGTCGGCCAATACTAGCGCGCCTCCTTCCAGCATCATATCACCAGTAAACGGATCCTGGGAAGAATAGTTTGAAACATTATATATGTAATTGCTTTTTTTATCAATATAATGATTGGTTACCAGTCTGTAACCATAATCATGAGGACACCTGTCGAATCTAAAGTGTAAAATCAAATTGCATTTTTTACTTGTTGCAGGTTTTACTTATATACATAACTCGATCGCCTAGGACGGCGTGTTACGGACATGTGGCGTGTTGTGTTGTTTGTGTCCCTATGATACTGAATAATGGCGAGCGTGTCGTGTGGGCTGACAACATTGATGGCTATAAAGCTCGTATTTGAAATGTGACCAACAATAGGCATGATGACTAAAAAATTCCAAAGAAAAATACGTGTCCAATTTTTTTTTGATAATCTAAATGTCGGACTAAATAGTAAATAATATTTTGTTTATCCTGTCATCTTCCCTATTATTTCGACATTCACTTATTTACAAATAGCACTTATTTACAAATAGTTGCTAAATGTCTTTGCTTATATGACAAATTGTACTCCGAATATAGCATGCCATACAACTGTGCCTGTGTAACATTAAACGAGAGCATGCGTAGTATACAAAAATCATTTATAACCGGCAATTCGGTCACATTAGCAACCGGTCGCAAATTGCGAACACCTAATTAAGTTGTATTCTAGTTATTCAAAGTTTGACATCTAAAATTATTTTGTTTATATGATTTATAATTCCTAAGTTGGGAGCGCTACTATTGTGAGTTAATTGTGTTTTGACAGGAATTATTGTCCATTCCGTCACAACTGTTTGTTCCGTGATATGACTGCGGGTAAATATTTATCTCCCGCTGTTCTATGGCAAATCATCACTTTTATCCAATTGACATATGTTTACGTAATTTAGTCAGTTACCTTCATAACGGCGGCCGTAAGACCGACCCCGGAGGAGCCCCGACCCGTAGTGTACTGACTGCGCGGCGCTAACCGACCTATGTAGTTCAACAGTTGAGACTTGGCCACTCCTGGATCACCCATCAAGCAAATGTGAATGTTGCCACGGATCTTCATACCGTTCGGTCGTCTGAAAAAATTAAATAAAACATGGTATCACAACTCACGAACGAATACTTTTAAATTTCATTGTAATTTTATATCTCGATATATGATTTCTCAAGGATGTTTTTTTGTCGGTACGCCATATCTCCCTTAATACTTCATCAAAATTAATGTTTGATAAGATTATTTTCCCCTCTAATGACGAAAAATAATGAAACAAATCAATATTAAATGTTTCTTTTAAAATTAGACTAGTTTATGTATTTTGTAAAAGACGCCATATCTGTTGGAGATCACTTTGAACTTAAAATTGCGTAAAAACTAATAGAAAATCCTTGCGCACCGTTGCCAACTGCTTGTGGACTGGGGTATTTTTTAAATAAATAAATACTTTAATATAATATACAACTCGCTAAATGTGAACATTGTTAGGGGTCACTAAAATATTGATGATGTGAAATACTCATAGGTACATACCTTTCGATTCCACCAACTAGTAAGAGTAGCAATGCTTTCTTGATATCCTCGTGGCCATAGATCTCAGGAGCCAGACTCCTCGCCATTCTGGAGTACAAGTCTTCTTCAGCAAGTTCTGCTAACTCTTCCTCTGTCAAAGCTTCAGCATTCTCAGCTTCGTCGCTTTGGTTCAAACATGTGACGGTCTGAAATATTCAGAGATACTTGTAGATATGTAGGCCTGTGGCTCCGTGCATTGTGATTGTTGGTAGAATTTCCAATCATATGAATAAATAAAGTTTTTGTGTCTGTGATTTAAAAATTGATATTAATATCTAATGGTCCCAGAGTTTCATGAAAATTTATTCAGCCTTTTCTAAACATTTTTAACCGACTTCAAAAAATGAAGATAAAGGTTCTCAATTGGTCAGAATCTTTTGTTTTTTTATGTATGTTCCCCAATTGGCCATGCTACATATTTATAATATACTTTTTTTATAATTTATTTTGAAAATATAGCCCATTTTAAGAAACTAATTTCGATATTATTGTTTTTTATCTATTGCGTCTATTTTTAATATACTTTACAAATTTTACCCGTGAAAAGTAAACGTGACGTCACAAGATTTTGGAACAGGATTATAATCTTGGCCACTACACATAAAAAGTGACAGTCAATCAAATTAACGTCAAGCAAACGTCAGTCTAAGTCGACTAACCTAAAAATTACTCTTGTTTATTATACTCGTGTTTATAATTATTTAAATTGAATAGTTTTTTACAATGGCAAGTAAATAGTGTTTCATCCCGTCATGTCCTAATAACAAAGAAAATAATTACACGTAAAATATAAATTTATAAAGATGTCATTCAAAGATTGACGATTACCCTTTTTTGTAGGCAAAGGTATTATTTTTTCATACTGCTTATGATGACGTCATACATCGGTCAAATTAAGGTTATTGTTTTTTATTGAATATCTTAAAAAGTATAGACTTAATTTAAAATCTGATAAATAGAAATTGTACTGAAAGCTTATATCTCGAAACGGTTTCGAGATCTTCGTTCATGTTCAAAAAGTTAGCATGGCCAATTACTTGAAGACGCCTGGACCAAGGGTGGTCCCATGGTCATCAGGTCAGTATCTGATGATGGGATCTTAGAGAAATCGAGAATTAAATTTTATAGGCATACTTGAAGCGATTTGGGTATTTTTTTATAGTGACTTGCATTTGCTTTCGGGAAGCACACTTTTCAGTGCATAATTTTTGAAGTCGGTACACTTTTTTTTAAAAGACAATTATATATATCATATCCCACTTAGAATCTTAGATACCCTATCTGTTTGTTCTTCTTTCACGTTAAAACAGAGCATCAGATAGTGACATAGGCTACTTTTTATCCCAGAAATCCTTTGGGATAAAGCTAATTTGTAATAATATTGTATTATATGTATTGTACATATAAATAAAATAATAACATACGTTAGCCTCCAAGTAAGTGTCGGAGAGCAATCCCTGCACCATTTGCTTGAAGCCGGCGTTCTGTAGCGGCAGGAAGATGCCACTTATAGATACTTCGTCGCCGGGCTGCGCGCGACGCGTCGTCTCCCCGCGACAGTACACCGACAGTTGGCGGGGGATGTGACCAACTGGGACTTGGTCAGACTGTAATGAAAAAAAAGGTGCGTGTTTATGACGATAGAAGTGACAATTTATATGAAAATCTATATATATAAAAGAAACACTATTTATAACTCAAGAACGGCTGTACCGATTTGGCTGAAAATTGGTGGGGACGTTGCTTAGAGCCAGGAGACTGACATAGGATAGTAGCGGTAGTGGTTGGAGTAGGGGTAGCTAAAATTATAAATTTTATTATAATTGTGAATATGTGGCTCATCTTGATTTTTTACATATGTACTAAAATGTATTTGCAAACGTTAATAGATGGCGCTGTATTATATTTTTCTTATCTCTATATATATAAAAGAAAGTCGTGTTAGGTACACCATTTATAACTAAAGAACGGATTTGGCTGAAAATTGGTGGGGAGGTAGCTTAGAGCCAGGAGACGGACATAGGATGAGTAGCGGTAGTGGTAGGGGTTGGAGTAGGGGTAGTGGTAGTGGTTGGAGTAGGGGTAGGGGTAGTGGTAGTGGTAGAGATAGGTGTAGTGGTAGTGGTAGGAGTAGGGGTTGTGGTAGGGGTAGTGGTAGTGGTTGGAGTAGGGGTAGGGGTAGTGGTAGGAGTAGAGATAGGTGTAGTGGTAGTGGTAGGAGTAGGGGTTGTGGTAGGGGTTGGAGTAGGGGTAGTGGTAGTTGATTTCCACGGACGAAGGAAAATAATAGCAGGCAAGCCAACGTTTGCGCAGGACAACGTCTGCCGGGCCCGCTAGTATACAATGAAATAATAATAATAAAAGAAACGATGCACTCTTTGTTAGACAGTAAACGTGGCTGATGGCGACCTGAGCCGAGTATACATGATTCAGCGTTACAGACCGACCCGAGCGGTTCAGTTTCGTTTATTGTTCCAGATAGAGTGCAAGGTGTAAAGAAGTTTTCATTTGAAAATTTTTAATTAGATGTTGTAAAATGAGAGGTTGTAGGTTGATTTATTTTTAAATATATTTTTTTGTTTTTCTATTTATTAGGCTCGAGCTCCATTCAGCATCAAAGTTTAATGAGAATAATTTTTTTCACATTCGTTTTTAGATGACGGTATCATAACTCCCAACCGAAACTAATTAAGTTGAACCTTTGGTCATTTATTATTACGGTTATATATGGCAACCAAATCCTGACCTGAGTAATGTTGAGTGATTCTTACAAACACCCAATGTGTTAAATTTAAAAGGAGTGTCATTATATTTAAAAACTTGATCCACATACAAGCTCCTGAATTTTGAGCTCCTGAAACTTCTGGTAGCGCGAGCCGCGAGTTTGTAGATGTAGTTTCCCAGCGTTACGGTTGGTGCGGCACTCCTCGGCCGCGCAGCCGGGTGGCGGCGTAAACTGGAGGGCGCGAATGGGCTGGTACGTTTCCGCACCGCACGCCGCACACGCATACGTGGCTACTACTAGCAGGGGCTTCACGTCAGTGCAACGAGTCACAATTCCTGCAAAAATATGACAGTGACAGCGATAAATACAGAGAAAAGTGTCCTTGTTAGGGCTCCAAACATCTTTGATGAAAAAACAGAAACCCATATAGGATCACTCATGTGTCTGTCTGTCCGTCTGCCACAGCTTATTTCCTCCGAATCTACTGGACGAATAATGTTGAAACTTGGTACATAATATATAGTTTCATGACCCAATCACGGACGTATAGCGTAAATAACCAAATTTCGATTTTGTGGGAAAAATTAAAACTTTTTTTTTTTTCAAGTCGATCAAATAGCTTTACCATTCCCCGTTATCTCCGAAACGACGGAGTCTAAATTAAAAAAAAAAAAAGGGGTAATATGCCCTATATTTCTTATAGTTTACAGAAAAACCTAAATGAAAATCCTGTCTTGTTCTGAAGTCTAGTCCTCAAGGGTCTGCCATATATTGAAACCTTCCATACCCATCTTCAAGTTTACTATAGTATTATGTAAATGTGGGTCCAATCCTCTTTTTGTAATACTAAACACCAATTTTCTTCAAGAGTTCTCATATTCCGGAGGTCACTTAAAATAATATATACAACTACCATTTACGAAGCTATGATGGTAGTACCAGATGGCCCTGTTTATTGTTGGCAAGTACTTAAATGTGAACATTGTTACCAGTGTCTCTGGACACCCCAAAAGTCATAAAGATGGTGATGCTGTATAATACCTTTAACTGTGACTAGTTTTCCAATGTGCTCAGCCTTAACTTCTCTGATGGGAAGACATTTAGATGTCGAGAGGTCTTGGAAGTAAATCTCACTGCAACAAATATAAAATTTGTCTTTTTTATAGGGATTTGCAGTCAAATACCTGGGAATGTAGTTAGACCGCAAACTCACCCGGAAAAAACATGTCCAAACAAAAAGAGATGAGATGAATTTAAAGTACTAGTTGCTTGGTAGAAACTTAAAACTAGCAATTGATAACAAGCTTCTCATATACAAAATAATGCTAAAGCCAATCTGGACTTATGAAATAGAACTATGGGGCTCAAGCATGTGATTCCAATATTATGATAGTACAAAGAATGCAAAACTACATCCTCAAACAAATATTGAAAGCGGCATGGTTCATCAAAATAAAGGAGATCATTGAAATACTAAGTGCTGGTACAAAATTAGAAGCTTAAAATTTTGTGGCACAAGATTAATTTTAAATTTACAAGGCATTAGCATTAACATTACAAGACTTACAATCTTCTTATAAGTTCAGGTGGGTATCTATTCCTGGGGTCTCTCATTTCTCCAGGAATCCTATGATTCCTCGCTTCTAGCATTATCCTGTGTTCAATGTACACATCGAGAGCATCTTTGGCTACAACCTAGAAAAAAAATTAAGGCATTTGAGATATATGCCATGGTTTTTTTTAGCAAAATCTATATCATTGTTCTAGGGGCGGTCACAACCACTGGTTGTTTGGTTACAATAAAAATATTATGGTGAGGGGGGGTTGCAAGGTATTTACTAGTTTTACTAAGTTTTTTAACTCTTTAGGGGGGTCGTGACACTAAATAAGTTTAGAAAATGTGAATTAATACATTGTTATTGTTATATAATTTAATATAAGAAAATATTATATGGGTAATTATGGGCATAGAAAAAAACAATAAAATTAATTAAATTGAACCCGAGTCCTGTGTAAATTGTTTAAAACTTACCTCTCTCTGTTTGTAATCAGGCAGCATTTCATACACAAGATCAGAAACTATATTTGTGTATCTACGGGTATTATTCTTAACTGCTTCAGACAACTCCTCATTGTAATCATTGAGGTCATCCAAGTCCACAACAAAGGCCACCTGGAAAACATAAACATTTAGTTAGATCAGAGGTTTCCAAACTGGTAGGTATAGGCACTTTCTGATTAAATAATCTCCTCCCCAGGCCAGCACTTTGGGAAACAGTCATTTAGATTGAAGTAACAACATCATTTGATGTCTATATAGCACTAGAGTCTTCCACGTCTTCCACTTACCACTAGAGTATTTTTATAAACTGTGAAAATTTGTTTTAGAGTAATGTAAAGTCACTACTTTAAACTAATAGTTAAGTATAGACCAAAAAACACGAATAGTTATTGGAAGATAACCTATAATGATAATTTATTTGTTCATACGGTACCTGCTCCCTGTGTGCAACACGAGTAAGCTGTTCTGCATACTTAAATAATTTGAGTCCATCCTGGCCCGTTTCACAAAAATCCACAAAGAAGCTTTTGAAAGCATCTAAAAGAAAGAATAAAAATTTTGTGAACTACTAACTTATGTTTACCAATGCATAAAACAGACAATATATTACAAGCAAATTACCTTTATCTGCTGCATAATCACGCATAACCATTGTTATTAATTGTTAGACCCAGGTAAGTAACTGATATTCAATTTATTAAAAAAAGTAACAAAACAACAAAATATGAGAACCGACAAACAAAATAAATGTAAAATTGGCGCGAAATAATATGTCATTCGTTTTCTATCGCTTATCATTTTTTTTTTGGAGAAAAAGGCAAAGGTGTATGTAAAACCATACAGCCAAAAAACCTTCGCTTTTCTTTTTTTTTTTGTTTTTTTTTTTGTAAATAATATTATTTTTCTTTTTTTGAAGAAAAGGCAAAGGTCTATGTGAAACCATACATCCAAAAAATCTATCATTTTTTTTGGCAGTATTCTTTCCGAGGAAAGGCAAACTATCGCTTATCAAAATATCATGTGCGAAGGTATCTTTTTGGTATAAAGCCATAAATAGAATGTTTTTTTGATTACAAAGTTCCGAATTCGTTTTTTTTCAAATAATACGTTTTCCAAATTCTATATTATACCTAATCTTAATTTTGTAAATTATCATATTGTTGTATTGCAAAATGTACATACCTCTTTGGGTTACATTCGTGATGAGATGCCGTTTTTGTAAAAAATTATAGTCAGCGATTGTCAGCTTAAATACATTTATACATTACTAGCTGTCCGCCCCCGGCTTCGCCCGTGGATATTTTCGAACAAAATAAAATATACCCTACAGCTACAGCACTCATACATAATGGCTTGCCTGCACTACTCTGCCTTACCCCTACCCCTACCCCTACCCTGTTTCCCACGACTTCGTACGTGTCTATTTCAGAATGTTGGCAAACACACACTTCATACATAGCTTTTGTCATGTTCACCTCTGCCCACCCCGTTCCCGTCGTCATGCCGTGATGGTATATAGCCTATGTTACTCAGGAGGGATAATGTAGCATTCCAATGGTGAAAGAATGATCAAAATCCGTCCAGTAGTTTTTGAGTTTATTCGTAACAAACATACAAAAATACAAATCTTTCCTCTAAGTATAGATACACACCACTGACCACACGTCATGTCATAGCTTCGCCTGTTCTGTTTCCCCTGTACCACTGTATTTTTCTGTCGTTTTATTGTCGCAACGGATTTTACGTTATATGATGATTATGTTAAAATACAAACATAATAATTATAATTAATGATTGGAAACACTAAGTTTGACGCCCTATTAGATCGCCTTTCCGTTTAAAACATCACAATTAACGATACCAACGAAATCTAAGGTAACTTATTATTACGCACCGTCAGTATAACTGGTCAATGGGGAAAAAATTGGCGAAAGGGGGAGCCCGTCTATGGCCCCTCCATAGGCTTAGTACTCTATGGTTTCAAGTCATCTATTATTTTTATTATGCCCATCTTTGCATAAAGTATTTAATTTATTTGTACGTATGATATAGGTTTACCTCGCCTATACAATTAAATGTCAAAAATTAAAACAAATATATTCCCGCGCAAAGGCGCAAAGTTTTCATGCTGTCAGAATGTCAAATTATTTATAAAAATTGTTTTATTCCTTTCGAAATTGTTACTTATTTTTTCTGTTTTCTTCTGTAATAATTTGTTATATATGTGTGCAAAATTATAGATTTACTTTTACTGACAATAATGGGTGATTCGTTAGGTACTATTCAGAAATTATAAACATTGTATAAAAATAAACATTGTGCCAAACTAGGGAACTTTTTATATTTAAAATATTGTTAAATTATTGCAGCTGGATCACGAGCTAAACGGCAAAAAACTGATAAACATGGGCGTATGTCTGCATTTGAGAAGCTGAAGCAGTTAAAGGGGTCAAAAAATAAGTATGATGTTAACGATCTACAAAATGTTTACGACACTGTGGATGAGAGTGAGTACACGGAACGTGTGCTGCAGCGACAGGATGAAGATTGGATAGAAGACGATGGTAACATTAAATTATTTTTATTACTTTAAAACAAAGGACATTAGGCATTTTACTATGGGACCATTACCCACGGCGAACAAAAATAAAATTAGGTGAGATGCATAGGTAATCACATCGAGATTACAATGGTATAGGTCGCATATTTGTGAGTCGTGGGAATTACGATAAAATTAATATGATATAATATGAAACAAAAACTTTAAAAATAGGTTTTTCTACTTTTTTGAAAGGAATGAAAAATAAAAAATAGTATATTATGTAACTAGTGAATAAAGGACGGATTTAATGCGAGGGCCATAGATGAATCACGAGCAAATTATTTTTTTCAGTGAATAAAATAAGCATTTTAGAGGGGGAATGGTATTTAAACATATTTTTTTAACTTTTATTCTGCTGCATGTATCCAAATCTATTATTGTCTCATCTAAAAATGCTGCGGGTGCGTGAAATTCGGCTGTGTGAAGTTGGCACCCCCAAATGTGATTTTTTCAGTTTTTTTTCATCAGGTTCGTTTGTCCACCGTTAGTCTACGTTTGTCCAGCAAAAATTTTTGTTTGTCCACCTCTCAAAAAAAAGTTATTCAAAAAATAAAAATTGGGGGTGGAAGTTGGCACGCAATGCGAATTTCCAATTTTTGTTCATGCCGTTCGTTTATCCATCGTTAGTCCACGTTTGTCCACCAAAAAATTTTTTTTATCCACCCTTCAAAAAAAAGTTATTTAAAAAAAAATAAAAATTGAGGTGGAAGTTGGCACCCCCAAATGCGAATTTTCAACTTTTTTTATCAGGTTCGTTTTTGTCCAACAAAAAATTTTTTTTTGTCCACCCTTAAAAAAAAGGTATTCAAATAAACATTATGAAAAAAAAAAACGATAGAAACTGAATTTCCGGGTACGTTCAAACTACACTAAAGGTTTGAAAATCAAGTTTATAAAGTGGGCAAACGATCCAACCCCTCAGAGAAGAGAATCCACCCCTAGGAAGCTAGAGATCCCCCGTCAAAGTGAAAATATTTAGATATATACTGAATTAACTCACGCATAACTACGTTTCTAAGGGTAGACAAACAACAATATGTGGTGGACAAATGAGTTTCTGAAGTGGACAAACAGACCTACCCCTCAGAGAAGCAAATCCACCCCTAGGAAGGTGGGATACCCCGTCAAAGTTAAAATCCTTAGATACATACTTATATCACGCATAACTATATCTCTAAGGGTGGACAAACGACAATATGTGGTGGATAAACGAGTTTCCAAGGTGGACAAACAAACCTAAACCTCAAAGAAGCAATTTCACCCCTAGGAAGCTAGAGATCCTCCGTCAAAGTTAAAATCTTTAGATACATAATTAACTCACGTATAGCTATATCTCTAAGGGTAGACAAATGACAATATATGGTGGACAAATGAGCTTCTGAGGTGGACGAACAGACCTACCCCTCAGAGAAGCTAATCCACCCCTAGATATATAATTAACTCACATATAACTTATTTTTTATTATATATATATATATATTTATTTATTTATTTTTAAAGCGACCATTAATTGTTTCTACCATCCAATGACACATAGTGATTAGCCTTATTGGCATCTACTGTGCTCAACTGCTCTCCTCTTGCCCGTGTTGGCGGCATATGCTGATTATATCCATGCTCTTAGTTTGTCCACCCTTAGAGGTATAGTTATGCGCGAGTTAATTAAGTATATATATAAATATTTTAACTTTGATGCAGGATTTCTAGTTTCCTAGGGGTGGATTTGCTTCTCTGAGGGGTAGGTCTGTTTGTCCACTTTATAAACTTGATTTTCAAATCTTTAGTGTAATTTGAACGTACCCGGAAATTCAGTTTCTATCGTTTTTTCATAAAAAATGTTTATTTGAATAACTATTTTTGAAAGGTGGACAAAAAAAAATTTGGTGGACAAACGTAGAATAACGATGAATAAACGAACGAATTTGCATTTGGGGGTGCCAACTTCCACCCCCGATTTTTATTTTTTGAATTACTTTTTTTGAGAGGTGGTTAAAAAAAAATTTTTAGTGGACAAACGTGGACTAACGGTGGACAAACGAACCTGATGAAAAAAACTGAAAAAGCGCATTTGTGGGTGCCAACTTCACACAGCCAGCCACTTGTCAGGTATTGGTCAGGTAGCCTAAACAAATACTACAGAGTGATATTTAAACTTAAATTGAGTGGCGATTTTAAGTAATTAAAAAATAGTCAACATAAAGTATGGTTTACAAATTACTGATTATTTCCGATTTCCCATTGTTGTGACTAGAAATAACTACAGAAAATTAAATCTGGTTTAAAACTCTATGATTTAAAAGTATTTCGGTTTTTGTTCGAGACTTTTAAAAAACCGTGTAAAAAACGCCCAATGTCCTTTCATCAAAAACTTCATCCACAAGCTATATTAATGGCCGGAACATATGCAGCCTTTGTACCTTTTAGTGTGGCCACACACTGGTAACAATGTCCACATATAGCAAGTTACGCATAATAAACAGAACATCTATCTGAACCTAAAGGGATCGGAATGGTTATACAGAAGCAACTATTATTTTCAGAAGAATGACAAACTTAGTATTGGTATTTAGTAAAGAAAAAATTACCTTATTACATACATACACACATTAATTCTCTGCAATAACTTTAATTTCAGATGGTGCTGGGTATGTTGAGGATGGCAGAGAAATTTTTGATGATGATGATGAGGATACATATGTGGGCACAAATAACAAAGAGAAAAATGGTAGAGGTCAGAAAAGGAAAGCCCGAGTATCTGCACAGCCTACTGGGAAGGGCAATATTAGAAATCTTTTAGGAAATATGCCTACCAAAAGTAAAGAGGTAATACTTATCATTAGATCATTTAATGAACTGTAATTTGTCTAACTCTTTTATTATGATCATGAGACAATGTACTGACATAATCTTGTAAAAATATTGCATCTTTGAATTATTAATTAAATACTTTATCAATTTATTATAATATTGATTTTAACAGAGTGTGAAGACATCTGATGACAACATATTGTCAGACATTATGTCTGATTTGGATTCCAGTACCAGTGCCACCTCTAAAGTGGTAGTGAAGCCACTTGCCCCCAGTAAAGTTAATTATGTCAACTCTAGCAAAAAGGATGCCCAGAATTATTTTAAAAACTTATCAAGTAATGTAAAGAAGCCAACAATTCTGGAAGTGACAAAAGAAGAATTTCAAATTAAAGAAGAGCTCAAGGTAATTATAAATTTTCAGAAAACTGTTGTATTAAATTTTTTTATTCCACTTGTTAATTAATCAACTCCTCATGCTTCGGAGGGCACGCATGTTTACATTGTGAACTGAAGTGAAGTGACACATCTAGGTCCATTAAGTGTAGCAACAGGCCTGCTACCTGTTCATTTCAATACAGACAACTGGCAAAAAATGGACACTGTTACTGATTTATCTAGACACACTGCAAGGTATAAAGGCTTTGAAGATGTGTTTTTAATTAACACTGTGTAAAATTATCACTTGACATTATTATAATATTAAATTATTTGAATGGATGCAGGCTATTAGCATAAAATAGATTAGTACACAATACACATGCATATAAAATTGTATGTACTTTACAGGATGACTCTGAAAATAATCTGCCTAAGAAAGATGCAGAAAAGAAGAGTGATTGGAAAATAGATAAGGCTTTTAAGGAAGAGGAAAATAGTAGCTTGTTTGAAATAGAAGACTTTCACACACAAGATGATTTTAATGATGATTTCACTAATGTACAGCAGCCTACAGAAACTAAGAAAGATGAAAACATTCCGAGTACATCAAACACAATCTCCGATGTTGTGGATGAGTTTCTCAATGATGATTTTGATATATTCCCTAAACAAGAGAGTAAAGTTAAACAAGCTAAACCGTTGAAGAGTTTGTGGACAGAGCAAGCGGCTGATAATCAGAATGCAGCATCAGTACAAATAGATACAAAGACACTGCCTCTACAAACAAACAAAGATGGCGACCAAGTGCTTAAGTTTTATTGGATAGATGCTTGGGAGGATAAGTTTGTTAAACCTGGTGTGGTTTATATGTTTGGTAAAGTGTATGTTAACCCATCCAATAAGAAGGCTGGATGTGTGTCCTGTTGTCTTGTTGTGAAGAATGTTAACAGAAAGTTGTATCTGTTGCCCAGAGAATATGTGAGTACTTTTTTTTTTTCAATGTCATACTCTTGTCTTTATTTATGTGACGATTATGAAATATTTATTGTGGTGGGAGCCTGCTCATGGCGGGTGATTTTCGAAAAATCAATTTCAAGACAATGTGGTGGGGGCCCAGAGGCAACTTGTCTTATTTGGTAAACAAACTCAAATAAAATACACCAACTTTTTTATTTTAATAACAGTTACCAATAGTTAATACCATAGTAATGGATTATCCATAAAATAATGATCCTGGAAACCTGAAGTAAATATATGTGGCCAACAAAACTTTTACTAATCATTTTTTTTACTATTTCAGAAATTAGATCCAGTGACATTAGAGAGCTCTGATGAAGAAGTGACAATGATGGACGTTTATGAAGAGTTTAACACAAAAGTGGCCTCTGAACTGGGTCTCAAGGAGTTCAAATCGCGTAAAGTCACGAAAAATTACTGTTTTAACTTACCTGATATTCCAGCACAATCTGATTATTTGGAAGTTAAATATTCTGTGAGTAAATATGGTTGTTTAATATGTCAGAGAGTCTTGTAGGGAATAATAAATTTGATATAATTATGTACTGTATATATTTTAATTTTGCAATAATACTATGTATTTATTTCTGTATTTTATAACATTTTACAAATATTTTGGTATTTTTACTGCTGACCAAAGTAGTATGTTTCTCTTATCTAAAGTATAATGATAATGCCTTTATAGTGGCACTGCCTGTTCTGTATTAAAAATTTTAGTAAACAGTACAAAATACATTCTACTACATAAATTATCACTTTCAGGCCTCCATACCGCCTCCACCACAAGGCAAGAAATATTGTACATTCTCCCACATATTTGGTTCTAACACATCGTCGTTAGAAAACTTTTTACTAGAAAGAAAGATCAAAGGACCCTGTTGGCTTGAAATTAAGCAACCGGAGCATGTGCTGGCAAAGGTGTCTTGGTGCAAGATGGAAGCGGCTTGTGACAAGATGGAACAAATATCTGTGATAAGAGATGATAGTGATCTGGAACCTCCACCAATTGTGGTTGCCACAGTAAGTTTAACTTTATTATTGTATTCAGCAATGGGAATGTAGAGGAATCAAAATGTGTGATCTAAAATACGCGATTTTCTGCTTAATAGTATTAATTAAAATTTTCTTACATTTTCTTTTCAACAACAAAAAAGAAGTTTAAATATCTGTTTGTTAATATAAAAAGACATCGAATTTGAATGATTACTGGTTTTGTGAAAGAGATAATTCTATTGTTTACAGATAAATATGAGATCAGCTATGGACTCCAAAACTAACAAAACTAAAATTTTAATGTTGAGCTGTCTCGTCCATAATAGTTTTCCAATACACAAGCCTCCACCCAATCCACCTTTTCAACAACATTTTTGTGGTAAGTTTTAAAATGAATGAATAAATGAATCTTTATTAGAAAAACGCTACAATCTAATGTCTAAATATGTTTCAGTGATGACCAAATGTAATGAACTGTGGCCATTAGATATAAAACAGGCCCTTACACAATATGGCGCTACGAAGCTGACCAAATGTGACAGTGAAAGAGAAATGCTAAATTACTTCATGGTTCAATTTTGGAAACTGGATCCAGACTTATTGGTGGGACACGACTTGCAAGGATTTCAACAAGATCTACTGATTGGAAATATTTTGGATCTACATATACCAAATTGGTCACGCTTAGGGAAACTGAAACGGTCCATTGTGCCACAAAAAAAGTTTGCTGCCAAAGATGCTTTTCTAGGCAGGCTAGTGTGCGATATTAAACTTTCTGCGATGGAACTGATCCGATCGAGGAGCTTCGATCTAGATGCACTGTGTGTCAGTGTTCTGAAACTGAAGGAAAGTGAACGTGTCGATATTGTTCCTGACGACTTACCTAGCTATTACGAAAACAGCAAAGAGATATTACAACTGGTATCTTTAAGTATGCAGGATGCGTCATACATTTTAAAAATAATGTGCGAATTAAACGTTATACCATTAGCGCTGCAGATAACACAAATAGCCGGTAATGTCATGTCAAGGACGTTGATGGGCGGCAGGTCAGAAAGAAACGAGTTCTTGTTGCTACACGCGTTCACCGAGAAGGATTATATAGTGCCCGATAAAGTGTACGGCAAGAGAGTAGTAGAGGAAGTTGAAGGCGAGAAACAGGAAGGATCTGATCTTAGTAAGAAACAGGGAGGTAAAAAGAAAGCAGCATACTCGGGAGGTCTCGTTTTAGAACCCAAAAAAGGTTTCTACGATAAGTTAATACTGCTAATGGATTTTAACTCTCTGTACCCGAGCATCATTCAGGAGTACAATATTTGCTTCACTACAATTAAGCGGAAGAGCACGACCGCCTCCGAGGACGACATATTAAATCTGGTGCTGCCGGGGTCTAATGCCGAGTTCGGCGTTTTGCCCACGCAAATTAGGAGGCTCGTAGAAAGTCGACGTGAAGTTAAAAAGTTGATGAAAACTCCCGATCTATCACCCGAGCAATACATGCAGTACAACATAAGGCAGACAGCCTTAAAACTTACAGCTAACTCTATGTACGGCTGTCTAGGTTTTACTCATTCAAGATTTTATGCTAAACCGCTCGCCGCTCTCGTTACCATGAAGGGTAGAGAGATTCTGATGGATACCAAAGAGATCGTTCAGAAACTGAACTACGAGGTGGTCTACGGCGACACGGACAGTTTAATGATAAACACGAACTGTCTGGAGTACGACGCCGTGTTCAAGATAGGCAACGAGCTGAAGAGAGAGATCAACAAGAAGTACCGACAGATCGAGCTGGATATAGACGGTGTGTTCAGGTACCTGCTGTTGCTGAAGAAGAAAAAGTACGCCGCCGTGCTGCTCAGTAAAAACAAGAACGGAGCTTTCACACTCACACACGAGCACAAAGGTCTCGACATCGTGAGGCGTGACTGGTCACAGCTAGCGGCAGAGGCGGGCAAGTTTATACTGAGTCAGATACTCTCTGAACAGTTGCCGGACGAGCGATTAGAGAGCATACAGATGCATCTGAACAAGTTGAAAGACGACCTAGTCAACGAAAAGATGCCGTTAACTATGTTGACTATAACCAAGCAGCTCACCAAAAACCCTAACGAGTACGCTGACAAGAGCGCGCAGCCGCACGTGCAAGTCGCTCTGAGACTCAACAGTAAGAACAGTCGCAGGTTTAAGAAGGGAGACATCGTGCCCTACATTATATGCGAAGACGGCACTGCTAATTCGGCCACTCAAAGAGCGTACCACATGGAAGAACTCAACAGTTCGGAACACCTGAAGGTCGACAACAAATACTACCTCGCTCATCAATTGCACCCGGTCATATCTAGGATATGCGAACCAATCGAGGGAATGGATCCCGCGCGAGTCGCAGACTGTTTGGGTTTGGACCCTTCGGGTTACCGTCGTCTCATCAAGAAAGAAACGTCGAGCGGCGACAGTTACGAAGTTGAGAACGAACAGGAGAAATACAGACACTGCAAAGAGTTTCTTTTCGTCTGTATCAACGATAACTGCAAAATGATAAATGCTATCAAGGAGACTTTCTTAAAGTCCGACAAGGACGGCGTGACGTTTTTACAGAAGTGTCAAAACGAGGGCTGCTCCGCGAGACCGGTAGACTATCTCGCTACGCTACAGAACCAACTAAGTACTCAATTGCGCGAAATGACTGCTAAGTACTACGCGGGATGGATGTCCTGTGAAGACCCGGCGTGTGGCCATAGGACTGCCCAGCCGCCGCAGTTGTTCGCCGGCGGACACCCGGTGTGCCGGCTGTGCGAGAAGGGTGTCATGTTCCGGGACTACACGGAGAGAGATCTGTATTTACAAATGAGCTTTTTCCACTTTCTCTTCGATATCAGCAAGCATAATGTTACAAGTAAGTTGTCTTCATCATTATCTTGGTATGTGGAGGTTGAACATAAACATATAATAAGGAGAATGTGCTCGAGTCCTTATTCTGAGACAATCAATTTTCCCTGAAGATTTTCCACCGAACAACGATTTTCCAAATTTTAAAAGTATACTGACCTATATTTTCTTTTCGCGTTTCTAAAGTGGCTAAATTCTTTTTCGGAATAAATGTACAGACTGTTCCAATGCAATTCTATTATTAATATTGCTGTTATCTTTCTTCCGCAATAAAGTCCTTCTTTATTTTGCGCTTTAAATGCGCTCGTCCTTATTCTGCAATAACAGAATATTATCACAGCTGCAAAATAAAGTGCTTTTTTGTGTTTTTAAAGGAATGTTGTCCGTAAATCAGGTTATAGCATGTAATTTATATTTTTCTTTTTCAGAACAAAAACTGCCTCCACAGATAACGTTTGCGTTACAAGAACTTAAAGAGATGGTAGAAGATAGTCTAGCTTTATCGGGATACTCTATTATTAATTTATCAAAATTGTTCAGATGTTTTGCTCTCGATGCAAACAAGACAAACAAAATAAAATCTGAACCAGAACTTGACATATCACCGGAGACTGAACAGATTGACGCCTTGATGGAAATGAGGACTTATTGATCCTTTCTATTGTTTATGTATATAGTAAGTATTAAACTTTTTAATAAACTCGATGGAATTGTAATAATGTGTTGCATTTTTTTCTTCCATTATTAAAATCTATAATAACAACTAGCTTTCGCTCATGTGTCAAATGTCAATACATATCTGTAAGTATGTACAATATTTAGTAAGCGCTTCATTGCATCGTAAATACCAAAATAGATCAATCTTCCTCATCCTATTTTTCGGAATAAAAAGTTACTCGACCGTTTCCTTACCCCGCCCCTTATATTGTTCAGTCACAATAATTATACTGTGTGGACTAAAATAAACGTAGATAGTACCTGTAGTCGCGCGGGCGCTCTGTGTAGGTAGAGACAAGACAGACGGCCGAAGACGGCGAGTATTTTTCTATTCTTCACCAGGAGGACAGTCCCCCGCCCCTTATATTTTTCAAAGTCAACATTTTACTGCGTGTTGCATGGTGGGTCCTTGGTCGGTTAAGCTAAGCCAGTCTGAATTTTCAACATTTTACTGCGTCAGACAGACGTGCGAAGCCATGGGCAAGCGAAACTAAAAGGTGAGGTGTTGCATGGTGGGTCCTTGTCGGTTAGGCTAAGCCAGTCTGAATTTTGTTATAGAGAAACAAAATTTTGGGAAAATCAAATAAACAAACAAATATTTTACACTTCATTTATTGTATATTTTAGCAATATAATGCTAATCTTTAATTTTAAAAAAAGTTTAACTTCCCCATTTCTTGAACTGAATTTTGGGAAAAGTTAAATGTCTTTCGGTCGTGTAGTTCGATTGATCGAACTTCGAAATTTTCTAGTCCTTGATTAATAACAATATTAACTGATTACATATTTTTAATACTATATATATTTTATACTCATAAATTTATTATTACAGAGCAGCGCTACTTCCAAGTGTCTGGGGATTGAAAAATACCCCTTTACTATTATTGACTATACCATAACAAAATTTAATACATATAATAATCCAAATTGATATGACTTACTTTAAACTACAATAAAATTAATTCTAAGCAATTTAAAACATCCATCTACGACTACTACACCTTAGAAACGTCCTCCACGTCCTCCCCTACCGCGACGATTGCCCCCCTTAAAGCCGCCCCTGCCTCTCTGGTGTGGTCTAAAATTATTTTGAAATTGGTTGTTACGATTCGGAACATTGTCCGCAGGCACGTCGCCCGCGAAGTCATTTCCGCCCTGCCCACCCTTGAAATTAAAATTGCTTCCTTGGTTGAATCTATTAATTTCTGGTTTATTCGGTTGTCTGGCATTCCAGGGCCCACTATTAGGTTCGTTGTCTTGTTCAGGTCCCCACTGGTTGCCACGTCTGAAACTATTGGGCTCATTATCATTTGAAAAAGAAACGTTGGCGTTGTCTTGCATTCTTATATTCGGTTGCCAAATAGGGAAGGCTCTATTTGGAACACTTGGAGTAGGTCGCGATTGTGGTTGCCACGGCCCGCCCCGTCCGATCGGATTCCGGTCTGGAATATTTTGCCTTGCTACCCATTGATCATCATTTTGCTCTGGATTATTTTGCCTTGCTACCCACTGATCATCATTACGCTCTGGATTATTTTGCCGTGCTACCCACTGATCATCATTTCGCTCTGGATTATTTTGCCGTGCTACCCACTGATCATCATTTCGCTCTGGATTATTTTGCCGTGCTACCCACTGATCATCATTTCGCTCTGGATTATTTTGCCTTGCTACCCACTGATCATCATTTCGCTCTGGATTTTTTTGCCTTGCTACCCACTGATCATCATTACGCTCCGGAATATTTTGCCTTGCTACCCACTGATCATCATTACGCTCCGGAATATTTGCAATCCATTGATCGTCTATCGGCGGCCTAGCGTCTATATTTTGAATCTCGTTCCAATCGTCTTTATAAAATTGGTTTTGAGGAGAATCGTTTCCTGCTTGTTGGGTTGCATTTATCGTGTTATTTCTGGTCAAAGGAAAATGATCGCCGTGTGACTTCGGCATTACGTTCGTATCGACTACAGAGAGAGCCACGTCGCTGGAGACACCAACCGTCGTCGGTGCGGTTGTCACTTGTCTGTTGGTCGTCAAAGACTGCACGGACGCCTGCATCATCGCTAACAAATCGACCGCTTTCATGGGTTCTTTCTCCAAATCTATAATAGCGCTGCTGGTATCCTTAGCTTCCTGTAATGACTTCTTGACTATTTCCATTTCTTGGCGCATCTGATCTTCTCGCACCTTCTGCGTCGCGGACTTGAATACCTAAAACAGTTAACTTATATTTAATGATCTGGTGGTGATAGTAGGGGAGTGGACACAGAATGTTAATCATATTAAGCATATAGCGGCATGTTGATCGTGGCCAGACATTTTTAACCTAAACAAAAAGTTACCATACCACATTTTGTTTTTACTTTAGCTATGTTGGATCACCTCTTCGACGTTGTAATCATCGTCATCGCTCTCGATGTGCACGACCTGCGGCGGGGGCGGAGAGGGACTCTTCGCCGGTGTCGGTGCGCTCGGCATGTCAGGCGGCGGCGGCGGCGCAGGCGTCACAGTACCGGTAGGCTCGGTGGGCGGGTCCGCCGTGTCTATATAGTCACGGAGCCTCTCCACGCGGCGCGGGTCTTGAGTCTCCAACTTCTTGAGATAACCGATCAAGCTGTGCTGCTCTTCCGCCGATAGCTCGTTGAAGTTCTTGAGCAGCGTCTCGAGGTCACCGTCCGAAAGGTCGTTCATGGGGTGCGCTGACATAGACGTCACTTCCTCGGTTACAACTCTACAGTGAAAATATTTAAACATTACCTTCGGAATCACCATTACAATCGGTCCAGTGAAACCAGAGTTTCTTAGCGGAATATACCCCGCCCCAGAGGATTCATTGTGTGTATATCTATTTTGTGTAACGTTTGATAACTAACTGCAAATTTAGGCGGATGTCGCGATATGCCTTGATTTATTTCAACTCAAATCTTAATAATAAGTTTGTAACGCTATGAATTTTTTGTGGCTCCATCAGGGTTTTGATGATTCCGCCAATGTCAAGTATTATAGACGTTATAGCATCAATATGCCAATTAATCGATAGCTAAGATTTTCCCGCAGACTGTGATCTCACTGTAATGCGTCGGTCGCCATGAAATGACGTAGAATCGCTATGAAACTATATATAATTTCAAGCGGGCTGACAGTAAAAATTAAAATAGCTAACTTTTTATCGTATTCATCGTAGGCGGTTTGCAACAGCTGCAACGCGGACCCTTGTTTATTAGGGTTGTCTGGATTACTCTGTAGTATACTTCTGGTCTCTGGTTTCGGTTCGACGACTATTGGCGGTTCCTTTTTCACTTCAGATACAGTACGCTTCTTTTCTTCGGCCATTCCCACCTGAAATTTAAGTATAAATAAAACATATGTTTATTTTAAAAATTGCTGGCGAGTGACATGACGAATTTCTAGGATCTAAATACTATTTGTTCAATAAACACAAAAGTAATTCTTCCGGATTGGTCTCATAAATTGCTTCACTGGTTTTTTCCTACTAATGTCGGGGGGTTAATACTAATTTGAAAGCCCGGGTGCGTATTATCTGGTCCCTAAGGGAAACAGAGATACTGATCAGTCTACTTAATTTCACTTGGTTCCATTGGTTAGTAGATTATGTCCACAAAAGTTTATCAGTCTCCTCTGGAGATTTTTTTTTACGATTAGCTTGAAAATTACATTTAAATGGTTAAAAAATATTTTACAACGTGAATCAACAGTACATTTGTCTGACGCTGAGTGAAGCTATAAAAAGATCATTACAACTGACCACAGCATCAACGAGAGCCGCGAGCTCCTCCGAGGACACGTCAGTCTTGCCTTGCGCGACGAGCGCGGCAGCTATCTGTTGTGCGATCTCCGCTTTGTCTATGGTGCCCACACCGGCCACCGGTAGGGAACTCTTGCGGGCTGTCGGTGTGATGGTCTTGTCCTGTAACAATACACTTCGGGTTATAGTGCACGCCAAACACCTTGAGCTACAGTGGGGAGGTCGCCCATGCAAATTGTATGGAGAGCAGTCTCACTAGATACTTTCGGGCCTTTATTTGGCCTGAGTTATACTCACTAATAATAAACATTTTCGTATTATAATGTGGCCAACTGTTTGCCAGAATACTATTTTCAACTCTCGTTAGCTAGTCAGTCAAAAACTGGCCTCGTGAGTTTGCGGTCTAAGTAAATAGTAGAATGCAATTCAAGCACACGAGTTGGGAATCGCACTTTCTCTCGAGTGATACAATACTACACATACGAGGAAACAGAAAGAACTTAACTTTTCACTTATATTGAAGACTTCGCTGTATATTTGTTTACCTTTACTTTTGTGGAATTTATAGAACCAAAAAGCAAAACAAAATTCAAACTGCACATTGTCTAAATCCATTACCACCGCTTAGTGGAGTGAAAGTATTTTTATATTAATTTTCTACCCGGTATCGGCACTGTTTTCGATGAAGTAAATAGCTACTTTTAAAGCAGGTGGTAGTATAAGACTTTCTAATAATTTAAGCGCGGTCAACTAACTTTAACAACTAAATAAAACTAACTTTGCCTGATGCACTTTGACGGGTGTTACAGAAGAAAACTACAAATAGTGATAGCGCTGGATGAAGTATAAACATGTTTTAAGCCGTCATCGGGCGAAGTATATGGATTTAGAACACCTTGGTATATTCCTTGGTCCGTACATGTTGTATTTAAAACATTTTAGCGTGAAGAGGGGCAATACCTACTCTTTGGCGTCAAAAGTACTCAAGCGTAGTTTTGGTACAGCTGGACCACTAGTCGCAACAAAGGTTTCATACAATACGATGTAGAGTCGCGGCATCCGAGCCACTCGCTACCTGTGGCCGCGTCTAGTCGCCGGGCGTACGCGCTCACTCTAAGGAGAACTCAATTCTTTTGTATATAACTCAACGGTTACCGGCTTGTTGGTGGCGGCGCGACGGTCCGCCTCGTGCAACAGCGCTGCAGTACGCACGACCGCAGTACGCACGGCGGCGACGGCTCCCGCGTTCACCAGTCCCGCCTGACTGGCTCCCTTCAGTTTCTCCTTCACAGTCTCCAGTAGCGTTAGACAACGCTCGCGACTCAGCATCTCCTCGGAAGAGTTTGCCTTTACCTGTTACAGATATTCACCATTAATATTATGTACTGCGCGTTTCAAATAAAAATAGTATAAAATATTGGTGACCTTGCGCCATCTTGTGATGTTCATATTTCATAAAAGGTATAGATAGGGATGCGCAATTACTTTTACAATAATTATTCATTCTTGCAGGCCGCAGTTATACGGTAGTGTTGCGGTCACTCGCGGTCAAGGTCACTCTTATTCTTATTGGAAACGTAAATACCTTTTTATACGTGTGTAGAACATTGTTAAACAAATCGTTTCTAATTAACTTTTTTTTAAATTCCAACGCGATATTCAATTCGAATAATTTCTTGAATTTTTTGAGACTAGTTGGATCAAAATCCGAAGATCACAGAAACTTTTATGCATTATGCAATTAAGCTTCTAAAAAAATTGACCGTTAATAACTCTACAAGTAAAAAGCGATCGTTTTGATTTATATTAGTAATAGCAACATTTTCTGATAATTACAAGCTCACAGTTATTTTAATTGTTGAGATATTAAATGTTGAAAAAAAAACACGCTTTCTTCAACTTTAAACGCAATTTGCAGGTTAACAATAGCACTTAGGGTGTCGTACCAGGGTTCATTTTGTAGATAATTCATTCCTCTACAAAAAAGTGTATATATAAATGCACCTGAAAGGAGATATTACGAGCAGAACCGAAAAAAAAACAGTATTTTAATGGTAATTGTTCATTTAATAAATGAAGCGGACGGAGAATTTTCCGGCCAACTTTATAGTGGGCACCAAACTGAAGCGATTCCTGCAGAGAAACTCGACGGAGGCGGGAACGGCCGTTTTTCATATTTTTTAATCCCTGACCTCTAGTCTACACAAATAACTATTGTTAATGAATCGAACGTATGGACATTATGCGACCCTATGAGAAATCGGACATTTTGCTATGAGAATACTTTGATAAGTGTTGCTCTTAAATACGGGTGTAAGATTGTTACACCGACCTTTTCCATCTTGAGCGCCTCAGTTAGAAGATCGACAACTTTGGGTCCCAAACTACCCAAGTAGTCTTCCAAGGCCACTAACAATCTCAGAGTCGCCACGACGTTGTCCGCCGCTCCCAAGTCTTCAGGTGCCATCACAGGACCGCGCTTTCTAGAAGTTCGAGAAGAGCAACTTCCGGTGCGTGCACGTCTATATTCGGGAGATTTCGCATCAGGCAGGGAGCCCAATGATTCACCGCTATCTGATATCCAGGATGAAAACTTGTCAGCCCTAATAAGAAACAAATAAAAGCTGCGATTATGTGGTTAAACAAAAATAAACATGAGCATTAAATAGGTACCAAAATTTCTACTTATTTAACAACAAACACACTGTTTAAATATTGCATGACGTTATATAATAATAAACTGGCGCGTCCCGAAGTGTAAAGTGGTGTTCCATATAAACTTATTTATTTTAAACAGACTTCCAATTTTTTGTTAATAGAAAGTTAGTTTTAGAAATTTTGAAAAAACTGACTTTATAAGTAATTTTTTCTTAATATCTCGATGAAATATGTACCGATTAAAATTATGTGGTGGTCTAGCGGTTAAAGGGGTGCAAAGCAGGATGCACATGGTTCAAATCCCATTCACAGCGGTATTTTTTTAATTTCCCATAATTTTTTTTTAGTTGCGTTATTTGTCTCTCAGGGCAGCAAAATCACTTAAGGGCCCTATCCCCATAATTTTACTGGGATAAACTATTCCCAATTTCTCTGTAAATAATCCACCTATAATCCACCTGTGTCACTGTAATTTAGCATATAGATATTTATTGAATATATCTAAGTGAAATAGCTGTAATTTTCTAAATGGATTTTTTTTAATAGAAAATATGGGTGGTTAAACTTTGCCCCCGTTTCCCCTTATCACAAAGCTCTTAATTTTTTTAAAGCACTGTTATACCATTACCCTTCAATTAAACGTCTTGGGTTTTTTTGTAGCTTATTGAAAATTAAAAATAATAATTCCGCTGGGTACCCTGGAACCGTAACACGGTTTCGGGAGCTGTAAAGCAACCCGTGAAGAAAAAAAAAAAAAAAAAAATTTGAAATTATTTTGAATTTTCAATAAGCTGCCAAAAAACGCAAGACGTTTAATTAAAAGATAATGACTTGAAAGACTACTGCTACCTAAACTATTATAGACAGATAAATAGGCAAACAGCTCAAAATCTGCAGCGAGCAGTCTCAGTGTATGCCAAAACTAACAAAAGTGTAATAAAATCGGTCCAGTAGTTTCGAGTCTGTACAGGACAAACAAAGAACCATAATTTTTTATACTATATATAAATACTAACGGAAGCTCCTCGTCACTGATGACCACAGTCTGCAGACTAGGCGGCTTGGTCTTGAAGCTTTCTGGGCTCATGTTGCGGGTGGCGCCCTCGCGACGACTCAACGGACTGCGACTGCGGTGAACCGGTACCGGATTAGCGCGGTACTTCGGCGGGCTCACTCTGCGTCTGTGTAATTCACTCTGTTCTCTACAAATATGTAACAGTGGAACGTTGCTGAATCTTAAGAGCATCGACGCCAACTTCAGTGGCCATAAGCGTTACATAGAAAGTAAAAGTAACTTCTATGGAACGCCTATGGCCATATGGCCACTAAAAAGGTTACAGTTGGTATCGTTTTGTCTCGAGACAGCTCCAGAAAATAATGTTGCTGTTTCTAAAGCGATATAGGAAGTCTAAATTGCTGGAACATGAATACATGATGTCTCCTAAGATTATTTACAGTTATTATTATAATCTCCATATCATATAAAGTCAAAGCCGTTGCAACAATATAAACGACAGAAAAATAAACGGGTACGGGGGTTGTAGCTACACGTTTACCTCCATAAGTGACAAAAAAATTGTTCAGTGATATAACCGCTTCATAAATGCTCTAAGTTCTGAATAGATTTGCAAGTTTTATAACCGACTTATTTCAATAGACTGTCAGATGGCACACGATTCCATGCCCTTGACTATACAGTCAGCATAAATAATGTGTATGCGTTTTTTGATCTTTGAAACTTCATTACCATGCAATATTAAAAATTACACATTACCCTCCGTTTGACCATACATACTAAATTGAATCATGATCTATGTTGAAATATTTAAATATTACCTGCGACTTGAGCTCCTGGACCTAGTACGCAGTTCCCTAGTAGGTGACTTTCGATGGTGCTCCCATGGTCTTTTGTGATAGGTACCGCGCCGTGGAGACCTGCGTCTGACATCAGGCGAACGTCGGTTTTGGTACGACGGCCTTCGTCTATCGGACGATCTACGTCCTCCAGGCGGCCTACGTCGTTCAGGCGATCTTCGTCTTTCAGGCGACCTGACTTCCCGCGCTATCTCCTCGGAATCCTTTGGCGGAGACAAACACATCCTGCGATAAATCTCTTTCGTGGCTCTCTGTAATTCGTCGTCGTTGAGATCTTTCATGCGAGCGGTCCAGTAGACGATCCATTCTGGCTTGTAGTCGTAGGTTGTAGCGTCTCTACCCTCTATAAAATTGCATTAATTATATTTACTATTTTTATTTAAAATTAGCCTTTGCCCATTGTTCGGGTTAAATGATTTATGTTAAAACTATTAAACCAATATACAGTTTATTAGCGGATTTATTACATGATTGATTACTATGTAATTTGAGAATTTATTTTTTATACTATCATTATTTACTCTTTATTTCATTTCTTTCTTTAAATTTCATTTTTACATATTTAGGTATAAAAAAAAACAAAAATATATAAGAATATAAAAAAAGGATTTATCCCCCCGGAAGCGAGGTTAATACCCAAACTACCGGTGGTTAGGGCTGCAGAGAGGAACTTCCTCACAATACGGGCCGTGCTGAGGAGTACTGCCTTCTGGATCTGACCCTTGACCCAACTGCCAATTTCAAGGCTCCTAAGGTAACGGTCAAAACTCTAAGCAAAAAGACCATTGACCGTCACGACTATCGGTACAATGATCTCCGACTTCACATCCCACATGTCGACAATCTCGTGAGCCAAGTCAAGATATTTTGATTGTTTATCTTTCTCAGCTTTCACAAGATTGTCGTCATGTGGGATAGTGACATCGATTATCATTGCAAGGCGCGCTGATCGATCTACCAACACAATATCAGGCTTATTGGCAACAAAAGTTCTGTCTGTGATGATAGATCGATCCCAGTAGAGCGTGGCATGACCATTTTCAAGAACTGGTTCAGGCACATACATGTAATACGGTACTTCCGTGACTACAAGGTTGTATCGCAAAGCAAGTTGTTGGTGTATAATCCTGGCTACTTGGTTGTGCCTGTGCAAGTACTCGCCGTTGGCAAGACGAGAACAACCGGAAATAACATGTCTGATTGACTCTCCGGGACGGTGGCATGCTCGACAGATGTCAGCTGTGCCGCCCTTCATGATGTACTTCCGGTAGTTATTCGTCTTGACAACTTCGTCCATTATTTATAATTATTATGTTTTTATTTTAGCAATTAGCAATGTCGTTCTACATTGAAACCACATCCCTAATTTTCGTGTCATACAGAAAACCATAGTATAAACGGCAATTGTCGACTCTATAACCACAATAAAACCATAGATAGAGAATAGGGCCGCTGTTGCGACAATAAAACGACACCAGTAATAGTATGATAGTAGTCTACCCAAATAGGTTCCGAATTTATGCATGTGTTAATGGGATCTTGTCAGCAGTTGTATAATAATATATTATGGATATGGCGAAATGCTAGTTATTTAATAAAGTATAATGATGGATGAAAGATTGACTAAAAAGGTTTATGTTATATGGCAGAAGTGAAAGGAAATGCTGGCAGAGGACGACCTAGGTGTACTTTTATTGAACATATACTGACATACCTCTATTGCTCTTTTATATTTATCATACCTTTCATACATGTTCGGCGACAGTGTCTACTTTTAACATTGCCTTCGGATCAATCCGTAGCAAATGACATTCGATTGTCTCTGCCTACCACTCTTGGTAGATGATAGATAGTATAATTAATTACACATTAAAATTTTCTACAACCTACTAGTAAAGGGTAAGTTTGAAAGCATTAATTTTACCAGTTTGAAGCTCCTTGTAGCGCTTGTTCCAGAACTTTTTCCATTCTTCGGGATAAAGGGGATGCTTCTCTGGATTCTTCTCGTGGTAGACGAGAGTTTTCTTAGCGTTCTCTTCAGCTAGAGCTATCATTTTCTGTGTCAGCGTCCGTTTGTGTTCGAGTTTCGCTGCAACTTTCTGTTGTATAAAAACATCTAAATTACATGACACATTGATATCTGGAATTAAAATGTCACCAGAAAAACGTAATTCAGAATATATTGTCAATAATAAAGAATTTGGGGCCTTGTAATCTCTATATATAATTTCTCAAAGGTTTTATTTTGTCTGTATCAAATATGTCTCTAATACTGTATCAAAGTTAATGTTTGTAACGCCACTTCCCTCTAATGACGAAAAATAAACAAACGCCGAGAGGTAAGACCGTGGAGGTGCCATGCGAAGTTCAGTAGGCATAAAGAAAAAATTCGGAATATTCTCCATGATACAAATAAGACATATTTGAGCCAATGTAAGTATACGGCGCCATACAGGTCGTGGCTCTAATAATTTGGTCGGGTTATACTTTACCACGAGTGATGTCTTTTACGCAAGTTCAGATTCAACGTGCTGGGGTAGACACAAAGACATAGAGTGAGACTCACCTTTTCAAAATTACTCTCAGCATGGCTTAGAAAATTAGATCTACCGACCGTAGGCGCCCTATTCTTGTATGGCTCATAGCGAGAAGTATGCGATGGTAACTTTGCCCTGTAATAACAATAGTGCATTGATAAGTTTACTATGTATATATGACGTAGGTACGTTAATCTATTCAGGAGACACTTCAAAACTTTTGTCCCATACAAAATACATGCTTCACGACTTCTTAAATGACGTTTCGAAATTTGAATAGCTTTCGAAAGATAAACATATTTAACACAGTATGAATTTAAAAAATACTGAAAATCAGTTACACCTAAGTTTTAGAAAGCCCTGAAAGTCGTAAATTTCATGCGTTTTTTCAACAGATTTTGCGACTCGAGTTCTCTCAATATATTAACTAATGTACCATTTTCTCGTATTTATCCTATAGATAATTTCACATGCTTTATGAAAAGATTAACTACAACTTGCTATTTCTATAGTTTTTGTATAATACTGGAAGAGCATGTGTCCGTTTTGTGTATTCTCGCAAGACCGTTTTTTTGTGAAATCATTCTGTCTCATGTTTCTGGTACGTGAATCTTATCTTATCCTTGGTTATTTTATCGATTATTTTTGCAGTGTATCTCTACGTTTTAAAGAGATATCGACAAATAAGCGGTTTACTGAGTTCATTGCGCTAACAAGCTTGCTCTTACGTAAGGCGAAAGTTCGAATCACGTCTAAACGGCTGAACGATTTGGATGAAAATTGCAGGACAATAAACTAGAGAATAGATAAAATATTTTATAGAAATGCGGGCTTTTGGCTAGTTTTACATAAAACAGTTATAATGTATAACTTACTTATTGGATGTATTAGGGCGGGTTTTATCGTGTTCTTCACCGCTGTCATCAGATATAGGCTCCGTAGACATCGCACGAGGCTATTAAGAAATATATTTATTTAGTAGCAGCTTATTCATATCAAAACCTCTTGCGTTATTATATTAGTACGACATTAATAAATAAACTTACTGTGCCTGTAGCCCCTTCCCTGAAACAAATACAACAGACATCAATACGCGAAACTATTGTGTCAAATAATTTTGTCTTGAAGTTTACATGGAATAGTAACTACTAGAAATTAGGATTGTAGAAATGATGATATTATAAATGCGAAAGTGTGTTTGTTTGTTTATCCCTTTTTCTAAAAAGACAGCTAGTTAACTATAATATAATTGAATTTGCGAATGCAAATATATGGTACGAGATACTATGCGCGCGAGTACAACTCGGGCTTGACAGATTTTTTTAATATGACAAAAGTAATATTTACCCTTTCTCCGTTTTTATATCTCCTCGAGGAGCTGAAAAAATAAAAGAATAAGATAATTTATAATATACATATATGTACTTCAATTATTTACTATTTTTGTATTTTGCCACTAAATTAATGTCATTATTTTTCTCTTAATTAATGGCAGTCCAATTAAATGAATTCATAATTTCGTCGAGCTTACTATATATATATATATATATGTCAGAGTACGAGGGGTCGGTAGGAGGTCTTTCAGAGTCCTGACCTCTTACAAAGGTGTTACTTAGGTCCATGATGTAGGTATATGATAAGTCTTAATATGCACTTCACTACTGTAATGTCCGGACAATAACAGAACTAAGTAATAACACGAAAGATAAAGTAATGTAATGAAACCAACGGGTTCGACATGTAGGAAGCTCTCTATAACCATTTAACTGGAGGTCTCGATATGGTCTCACTATCCAAACCAAGTCCAAAACTCAACTGTGTACTCAAATCATCTCACGGCTCTACAGCACCGTCATTTCTACCCTTCCCTCCCAGGCCTCCTTTTGTTCCTCACATGACAACAGGTAGTTTGTCACGGCGTTCATTAATTACTACAAAATAGGTTCTAATTATATTAACTTAATGTATTTTATCGCTTGCTACGACATATATATATATATATTATAAATACTGTATTTAGAAAAATATGCAATGTACGCTTTTATAATTTTCCATGGACGTCCTCGGAACGGCACGTTTTTCTCGTCGAAGCATTATTACGATGCGAGAGATGCGGCAAAGTTACGGCAAAAATAGTTTCCGTCGCCAATAATTATTATTTAAAGGAGACCAATAGCGCGGGATTAAACTAGATTGTTGTCCTGTAACAACACTCGAGCATCATGACGTGGAATCTGTGCTTATATAGTTATATATGGGAAAATGTGACGTCCCGGCCTTGTCTACGACGTATTAACCTTGTACCTTAATATAATATGATGTCGGGTCAATATGTTGGAATCATAAATTAAACTCTGTAAACATGTATTTAATTATAAAGCGAAAATTTACCTACTCTATCTACCCATAACTAAATGTTTGTATACCCAAGAATGGGTTCAGTTTTTGTTATTTAAGTTGATAATGTAAAACAGACAAATAAATAATTGATTTGATTTGACAAGTTCAAACTTACCAGTAATCAAGTGAGTAGCGATGAGATCTTTATCAATGACTTCCTCGAATGATTTCCCGTCTTGTTCGGAGAAATGGTAACTCTTGTTAATCCACTGACATATTCTGTCTCTGAAACATTTATATATAGACAGTTAATAACGGACAACAAACAGACAAAATTTCCAAGTAAATAATATGTTGAAATGTAATTTTGAAACCACAGATTGACACTAAAATGAACATTTCGGTTTTTACAGACCGTTTTCATACAATAGTTTTAATGAAAAAAATACTTTTTATTTAGTGCTAAATTTTTAATAAAATTTTATATAATTCGAAAAACATAGACAAAAAACTGTTGCCTTGGTCAGTATGGCAAATAAAAAAGAAAATGCCAAAGAAATGTCAAAATGTTTTAATAGCAATTATTCATATTAAATAATGATTGGAAATTTGGAAACACTAAGGTCTTTATTCATAAACGTTTATTAGCAACGTTTTTGTTAAAATGTGTTTTGTTTCTTTCTATTATTAGTAAAAACAGGTTTGTTAGAGAGTGACAAAACATATTTTAACAAAAACGTTGCTAATAAACGTTTATAAATAAAGGCCTAAAATTATACGCAAATTATTATACGTCCTAGATCGCCTTTCACATTTAAAAGCAACACAATTAACTATTTTACACCGACTAAACCTAAGGTATCTTATTACTGCCCTAATGGTCAGTTTTAAGAGCGTTAGAGTAAATCGTACTTTTGGATCAAAAACTGTATTATTTGAACAGCATAATTTCCATGAAGCACTTGAAGAAATTACCTGTTATTTAGCCACATTATAGAGAATATTGTTATCTAAAAAGTTAATTGAGAAAACTTTTAAATTGATAAAGAATTTTTGAATTATAACAAGATAATTGAGACGGCTTTTCTCAATTTCGCTTTCATCATCAAGTTTCAAACTTCTAATATCTGAAATCACTTTCCGATCTCACAATAAAAAAAAATTATTAGACTATAAATATCTTCAGGAAAATAGTTATCAATAAATATATTAATATTTTGGTTCTTTTCTTCAGAAATTAAAATCACAATCATATTAAAAAAAAGTTAAAATTAGAGCCCATAAAATTGTTATTTTCTCTATAAATCTCACTTCATTTGAATTTATTTATTTATTGTAATTGAACTACATCTTCTTTAGAACTTAAGCGTTACAATAATAATATTTTTGTAATATTTTATAAATATTTTAAAATAGTGCTATTAAAATCAGCGCGCGATTCATTTAATAAATAATAAATACAACTGGGGACCAAAATTGGTTGGTCAGACTATAATGACAGCGAATACTTTCTTTACGCACACAAACACATTCGCTTCCGTGCAGGTGGACACTTGCTGTGAAATATCTAAACATTAAGTCCCGATCTAGTCGTAAACCCTCTTTAAAAAAACGTCTATGGTACGTTAGTCTTAGGTATATAGATTGTGTGTTAGAATAATACTTGGACAAATTCTCACTTATCAGCGTTGAACTCAGTTTCATCAATTTGTAGAGGCTTCAAACGTCCGTAGGTGTCGTCAACACATTGAGCCAGTCTGTCCACCACATCTCGTACTCCATAACGGTAGCCCACTTTGTAAATATATGGTAATAATAGACGGTACGCAATTTGGAAATGGCGTTTCTGAAATAAGTATGGAGTTATATTTATTTATTTATAAGGTGTGTCGATAGCAGAGTGGTTAAGATTAACTAGACGGATCATGGTTGGATCCCGGCCATGAGCCAATTTTTTTTTTATAATTAAAAACTTGTGTACATAATCGAACAAACCATTCATCGTTAGGTATAGCCTCAATCACAAATACCATCGGATAAAAGAAAGAGTGTGTCTACCAAGTGTCTTCAGCTGGGTATCCTGAGACCGTAACACGGTGGGGAGCTGTAAGGCAACCCGTAAAGAAAAAGAAAAAATAATCCCAAGTAATTTGTTAAACCTCTTCCATGTCCTGTTTTCCGTATTAATATAAGTAACCTATCCTATATGCTCAATTGCTCATCCATGGCATGAACTATTTATTCTCCAGGTTTCATAGAAGTCCGTTGACTCTAAATCGCTTTATTTTTTTTAAATTTCTTCAAAGGGATGAGTTACGGCTCCCGGAAGAATATAATCAAATTCTACCAGGTGAGTTTTGAAAGCAATCCCTGATTTATCTTAGTATTAAAAAGGATTTCTTACCATGTAGGCACAACGATGCCAATAACTAGATATGTGGTTGAGAATGGTTTTCGGTTGACCGTGCTTCGCGCACAGTGCGCAAAAGTAGCGACATTCACGCATTTCTATATCTGGCGGAAACTCTATCATGTACTCGACACCAACCAACGGTGCTCTAAAACATATAATATCATGAAAATTATTAGCACAATTTACTATTTGGTTTTACAATATTTTAAAATGAATTAACAATTTAATACGATTTCTTTCTATACACAATTATTTCGTACATGATTTTGTTATCTGACTGATTGACAGCATTGTCATATAAGATAGCTCTAACTTTTCATCTCGTTCAGTAGTTACGGTGCGGCTGGGGACTTTGTTTTATAATATAGTAGTGATTTAATTATATAACCTTAGACTAATAAACCTCTATGATTTCTTGATAAGGTATCCTTCCACAGATTATGGTGAGTTTAGATCGTAATAATATTGTTATAGACTTGTATAAGTCATTTGCCTGCATTATATTAAGGATTTTTTCCCCATATCTCAGATTTTCAACAACGCCATATTTTATTTCTTTCTTCACGACCTGTTTTACTTCATACGTCAAAAGCTAGCCATAATAAAAATGGCGTCACCACATTTCCAGTGCCATGTGACAGTTCATTATTGTACGACTTTTCAACAAAGATTACAAAGACATTTTGTTATACGTATAACGTATGTTCAATTTTATATGGAATTCACCTTACAGGTGCAGATAAAAATAATTAGAAATTATATTATTCGGTATATACTTACACCACTTCGTCCACTGCGGGCTGTATTGCGCAAGTCACATTCTTGTATTTTTTATATTTCGAATCAATTTCGTCATCAACTTCCTTTGTCTTTACTTTTTTAACTAAAACAAAATATCAAATATATTATCTACTCTATCTGAAGTAAGGTACTTTTTCTGTAAATTATCTTCTATATAAGTAAAAATTTATAATTTCTTTTATTTTCCTTATCATTCGAGATAAAGTGTGATTCCTAAGTCGCATGGTTAACTGCACACTCGTTGGTAATCAGCCACTTATTTTCCTTGGTAAACAATCTATAGTATGGTTAAAAATAATTAGGCATGCTCTCTAGCTAAAAAAGAATGTCTCGTAGACTTGTAGACCAACCTGAATCACCATTATTTTCAAGGTATTGGCTCTTATCAAAGATTGACAACGGCCACACGGTTTTTGAATCCAGCTTGGCTTTGTGTTTTTTACCAATCAAATGAGTCTGTAAAAAAAATATAAAAATATATACCTACCTAAAAATTTTCTTAATAATGTTTAAAATCCTTTTTAATTTTCTGGATTGTTTATAATGACAATCATATTTAGTCAGGATCAGTGATGATAGGGAACTATAATAAAAGTTTGAGACAGTGTCAACTATTATTTTGGTTAAAACTTTATTTTTTACTATCCACCGCCCCCGTACAAGTTCGCAAGGGTACCAAGGGTAATCAATTTTCCCGGAATAAAAGGTAGCCTATGTCTAGCAAAAAATCTCATCGATCCGTTGCTCTGTTCTGACTTGAAAAAAGAACATAAAACAAACAAACACACACATTGTCGCATTTATAATATTAGTTAGGATTAGGATTTTACGTGTGACATTGGAAAAGCACAACACTTTCATACTCATAGCACAGAAATAGATTTTCCTATAAAAATACTAGTGAATAATTCGCATTTTTATGAATTTTCAACTATTTCTGTGCAAAAAATCACGTCCATCTGTTGCTCCGTTTTAATTTAAAAGAAGGAGAAACAAACACACTTATAATATAAGTTAATATTAACCTGCACAACATTCTCGCCGACACAAACGGCTCCACACGGGTAACATAGGTAGATCAAGTAACCGGAACTGTGTCGGGACAGTCGCTCCAACATGGGTCTCTGAGTGTTGTTCTCATCTCTGATGTTAAGCCGGCCGACATACTCCAAGAACTCTCGCTCCGCCTGCAAATATTGTTAAATAAATGTTACTGTCCTGTCTTAAATAACACTCGAGTCTGTATGGCTTTATCTTGAATAAAAAAGAACCTATTCTTTTTTCGCATGTCTAAAGTGGCAGAGTTCTTTTTCAGAATAAAGGTATACTAACAGGTATATTGCGGACGCGTGTTCGAATTTGTAGTCTTTCACGATTTTTTTTTCATATTTCACGTGTGTGTAAACACAGAATTCTGCTTTACAAATGATCCAGTATTAAAAAACTAGGATCATCAAAATTGTTATATTAGCAGTTAGTACAGTATCTTGCTTACAAAATAATTAGGTATGTTAAGTTGACACACTAAACTTGTAGATAGAATAGATCTTTAAGTATATTTTGTGGTCCACATTGTAATATGATTGTACATTTTTAAATAATTAACAACATTGATAAAAATATTCAATAATAATTTATGTAAGTAAATAAAAATCGATTGCCGCATGTATGAAAGATCATCACTTGAGAACGGCTCGACCGATTAGTCTGATTTTTTTTTGTTGTGTTCGTAAGGTTTGTATCAAAGATTTTCGTATGGAAAATCCGCCAGAAAATTAATATTATAATTGTTTGACAGTTAGACTATGAACTGGAATGTGACATTCACATATCCCCCCTCTAAGAAAGTTTAAAGAGGATGAAAGTTAGTATGGTTTGCGAACAACTAGTAAGTTATAAATATTTATTATTATTCAATAAAATGTCTAAATGTTACACTGGGTTAATTCTAAATGCTTTAGAGGCAAATCTGATAAAGCAATCTTAAATTAAAAGTTGAATTACAAACAACTGTAGAAAAGAATCAGATTTCCCTCTTAAAGCATTAAGAAACAACCCATTGTTACATTTAGACAATTTACTTTTTCAATTACTCTTTAATTTGTTTTTAAACTATTTAGATAACTTACGAGTCTGCAAGGGCCTATAAATATTCAATTATTGCCTCCCTAACATTTGCTTAGTACCAACATATTTATTGTGCCTACATCAGAGTCAGGAACTGGAGTTTTATGTGTGACTAGCTTTTGGGCGCGATTTCGTTCGCGTAGAATTAGGAATAATTAGGTAATTTATGTAAATACGCAGAGATTTCCCTTAATTTTATCTTTTACCCCTGTAAATTCCCCGTCAGTCAGAAGTTCAAAAAAGTATAAATTCGGTACCTATATTTTAATATCTTCCCAGTCCCGTAAAATATTTCCCCCATGCCCAATTTAACATTTCTTAAGGGTTATTTTAAGTTTTGAAAAATATTTGTACCAAGTTTCAAATCGATACATGCAGGTTATACGATTTCCCTATACAAACTTCTACACCCCGTTGAACCCCTCCGTAAGGGACGTTTTAAAAAATCCAAAAATACGATTTGTTTTGAAGAATATTTGTACCAAGTTTGAAGTTGATACCTACACGTAGGTAATACGATTTCCCTACACAAACTTCTACACCCCGTTGCACCCCTCCTTAAGGGACGTTTTTAAAAATCCAAAAATACGATTTGTTTTGAAGAATATTTGTACCAAGTTTGAAGTTGATACCTACACGTAGGTAATACGATTTCCCTACACAAACTTCTACACCCCGTTGCACCCCTCCTTAAGGGACGTTTTTAAAAATCCAAAAATACGTATTTTTTTATTTGTTTTGGAAAATATTTGAACCAAGTTTCAAGTTGATTCACGCAGGAAATAAGATTTTCCATACAAACGTATTTACCCCATTTGACCCCCTTAGGGGTTGAATATCGAAATGTCCTTTCTTATTCCTTGCCTACATCATAAAGGGAACCTTTGTGCAAAATTTCAGCTTCCTAGGTACAAGTGTTTGGGCTGGGCGTTGATGAGTGAATGAATGAAATATCGGCACTTCTCTTTTTATACATATATAGATTAACATCAAATAATATGTGGGACATAAAAAACAGGCTGAGTACAGGTGTATACTTTATTGGTATAAACACAAAGTAGTCTTGTTAAACCAATATGCACTTACCTCTTAAAAATCACTACACCATCAGCAGGATCCTTACGACGCCACATTTTTAAGCGACTTCAAAATGGCGAAAATTCTCAATTTGGCGCTAATTTTATATATGAAATAAGAACATGTGAAATTTAAGGTTTGTATAACACCAAAACCAAAGTTTCAAACAAAATATAAACAAAAAATATTCCTTAGTTTTTAGGGTTCTAATATAATAGGTATGTTAGGGTGTAACGGAATCCTATTGTTGTGACAAAATTGTCCGTCCGTCTGTCATAGACTTCTAACCGAAATGAGATATAGCCTTGCAATTCACATATAATATTCAAATCCTTGGCCCAAATGCGAAAATCGCATTAAATGCCAAACAGCGGGGCTGACGGTTTGACGACCCATAAATACATTTCCATAGAAATTGGACACACCAGACTTACACCACGCTAAATTAGTCCCAAAAAAAATAACTAAACGCAGCAGGGGTAAAATTCTACCATTATACTTTTTATTCCTAATTAAATTAACACCGTTTCCATGAAAATGGTTATTAATTATTTATTTTGTTTCCAGGTCTATTACAAAAACTGTTTTACTTGGAAACCTGTAAGTTATGCACAAAAGTTGTAAGTAATTTACAAAGGCAAAAATTTAATTCGCCAAGATTGTGGTATAATATCAATATGGGTTTTTTTTTGTATGTAATTAGTACTCAAGATATTTTTGAGTCTTCGTCTTGTTTTACAATTATTATTCTTATACAGGCCCAATACATGGCCATTTGATAGAGCGTTGACTTGAAATCAGTTTCAATTCCCAAAAAATGCGAAGCACCAATTTTATTTAAGAATATGTGCTTTAATTTAGTCCTCCTGCTTCGGATATTTAAAGCTATATATTATGTTTGACTGTCATTTCGTCTGCTACTCTGTCCTTAATCTGACTGTTCACACCGTTTAACAATGGAGTAAAGTGCTATAGGCACTTAAGCCACAGAATGAGCGGTGCTTAGTAAAAAAATTAAATTACCTTTATTGTAAAAAGGATGGTGAGTTTTGAATATGGCTGTTCATTGGTACCAACCCACAGTACTTCATACCAATAGCCCTGGTATGTAAGGGGTGAACTGGGGTGGGGGTGTTTTTAAAGGAGACTTTTAAGTTTTTTTTAATAATTACTCTAGCTACAAATTTTTTTCTTCTTCACTGGTTGCCTTATGGCTCCTGGCACCATGTTATCAGTCCCTACCCAGTTGCAGGCCAAGTCTTCTATCTATCAATCCTGGAGAAAACTTTTCTGTGTAACAATTTAATTACATAAAATTTTATATTTTCAACAAAAAGTGGTACACTCATTTTTATCTGTCTGCCCCAGAAGGAGGGTCATGTTGTATGTACAATTTATATGTCCAAAATACTGTAGCCTTAAATCTGTTTTTTTATAAAGAAGACGGGATGTGATCTTGCCACCGCAAGTTCGCGAAAGTGGTTGGTCCATGAATGCGCGCGACTGGCAGAACTAAATATAATAAATGATGTATCATCAGATTCATCTTAATCTTGGAAGTTGGAAGAATTTATTTAGCCTATATTTGACATTAGCTATAAATAGTTACTCCTAATAATTTAGTTGTTTTATAAAGAACTAAATAAAGGAAACAGGAGACAGATACTCTTTCATATATTCTTGGGCCCAGGTGAAAACAAGATGGAAGTAGTGTATGTGTAAAGAGGGCATAATATAAAATAATTGCTGATAATTCAGAGAAATTTGGCAATCTGAGAACTGAGATACGGGATAAAAAAAACGTCCAAACGGATGATTAGTGACTTGTAATTGGTTATAATAGATATAATATGTTCCATGGCATTTATAGTTTACTGTAACAAGTCGTCCCTGGCCCTCCCTGTCCCTTTCGGAAAAAGGGCTTAAACAGATCCAGAGGGATACTGGGGGATAGGGAGGTGCCACTTCACCAGTCAAAAAGTAATCAGAGATATCAAATATGAGTGTAAATCATTGTTATTCATCTTTCATACAGTTTCTTCACTTGAAGCAAACTAGAAGTGATTCAATCATACACATGAATTAATCTACTTTGAATCAATTAATCACTAGTTTTATTTATTTTAATTTTTCTAGTTTACTAGATTTTACAATTGATCTAATTTTTTGTATTCTACATTAGAAAAATACAACCCTTATTTTGAAATGTATTTTAACTTGTTACAACTCAAATCACCTGGGCCTAAAAGCCCCCTCCTTTGCAAGTATTATTGCTAAGTCCAAGTATTTTAAATAACATAATTAAGAACCCTATTATCCATAATTTGTATGGGGACAAACTATTCCCAGTTTCTCTGTAAATAATCCACCTGCGTCACTGTAATCTACATAATAAAATCGATAAACCAGAATGAGATAAAAAAAAGAGAGAGAGCGGGATGGCGTTCTACAAAACTTTCTTCACACTTTTCCCCCAAACGGCGTACTCTTTCTTAGAATTTGTATGTAATTCGATTCCTTGATCTCGGGAATCGCGAAAAACTTAGAAAATATGATATTGGATGTGTAATTTTTGTATAGTAAGCAAAATAAAATCGCAAGTTCGAATTTCGAGCCAAAAGAGAGAGAATCCATTGTCTATGCCAGTGTTGTCGTTTGAAAAAATCGTGACATTTCTTTGGTTGGTTTCGAGATTTAAGGCCGATTTACACAATATATGAACTTATCCCAAACCTGTACAATAGATTCTACGCGGGCGGTCGCTAGTTTAGTATAATAGTTACTTATGGCCATATTCATAAACACATTTTAGAAGCGTTTTATAGTTAAAATATGTTTTGTCACTCTCTAACAAACCTGTCTTTAGTAATAATAGAAAGAAACAAAACACATTTTAACAAAAAGTTGCTAAAATACGTTTATGGATAATGGCCTTAGTCAATATATCTAAGTGAAATAGCAATTTTTTTTTAAATTGGTTTTATTGAATAGGAAATATGGATGGTAAAATAAAGGATTATTTTGCCCCTGTATTCTCTTTCATAGTCTATCACATAATGTGATAGATTATGAAAGAGTAAACGGGGCAATATTTATTTCCTATTCAATAAAGCCCATTGAAAAAATTACAGCTATTTCACTTAGATATATTGAATAAGTAACTATATGCTAAATTACAGTGACACAGGTGGATTATTTACAGAGAAATTGGGAATAGTTTATCACAGAAAAATTATGGATATAGGAGCCTTAAATATATTTTTTAGAGAATCCTAGAAGGATTGGGGGGATAATTTTATGCTCTGAGACAAGGACTAAGGCAATAAAACTTAGCAAAGCATCAAAGTCTCAGAGTCTTCATTTTAAAGAATTAAACATAATTATACAGTATATTATATAAATACCTTGCCAAAAGGGCACAAGCTATTTGGCTACTGAAGCACTTTGCAACTCCTCATAGATTTATTGATGTGAGAACAATAATAGAAATATAGTATATTTACCTTTGTAGTGCCATCTTCAAGCTTGGTCCTCTTGGGAATCTCTACAACACTGTCGTGGTAGCCTTCTGCACCAGGTGGACCATCAGGAAGATCCATCTTCTGACACAAACACTGCACTTGTTAATATTTTCAGAAGAATTCACTTCACTTATACCGCAATTTATTATGAAACTATGTTCGCACCAAATAGTGCAAATATTGTATGATTTATGTTAAGTAATGTTAATATTCAATATTTTGAGAAATTGTGTCTGCAAGGTCTTCTTACGTCCGCACCACTGAAAGTAATATACCAAGTAGTATCAGCAGGAAGGCTAGCAATATAAATAGCTAATAATATAGATACTGTACTGAGAATGTAATAAATATGGAATATTGATAGCTATTTTCATATTTTCTGCAAATGGGTAATAATAAAGGAGACTATTTATCAATATTCAGATAATAGGCCCAAGTCCATTGTCTAGGCGTCTAGGTAATTGATATATAGCCAGTATCTTAAATCCTTAAAATTGGGAATGTGTATTTTATATCAAGAATATCATTAGGAAGTCATTTGTTTTGGTATTTATTCATAATATTAATAATTAAATATAAATCATACTTACTTATTTATTTTTACTCACTTTCATTTACTTAGCATTAATGTAAAGGATTATGGGTAGAAAATATCCTACACTTGTGTCTTGTGATATACAATAATTATTTCATACTTACCATGATTATGTTGAAAGAATCATTGCACTAAGCAATCCTTTAGCTAGTAACAACAAACTTTGCTGTTATCTTGTACATGCTTTATAACATGATGAATTTCACATTTACATAATTATACACTTTACTTTTAAAATTTATTTTATTATAAACATTTATTTTATGTCAATAGCGGAATTTTTTTTAGAGGGCCTTCATTTATGTGGTTAGTGATGTTGTATGGTTACAAATAAGAAGCTACATTATCCCCAGGTGTGATAGGCTATATTTTATTTTGTTCGAAAATATCCACCGGCAAAGCCAGGAGCGGAAATATAGTCATATTTTATAGCTATGGTAATATTAATCCTGTGTACACAGTCCTACCTCAAATAGGTATTTGTTTAATATTTATTTTGTAGTTGTAAAATGAAATGTCCCTGATTAAATAAATGAAATACCATATACCTTATTATATTACTTTTAAAAACTTAGATGTTCGATTCACTTATTATTTTGGTTTGGGTACAACCACAGATCTTGGTACAAATTATGGAATTGGAACAAATACATTAAAACTATGCAGTTATCAAAGAATATTAATACATGACAATTAGTTAATTAGCTACATTCTTTTGTTTAAATGCACAATATATTTATATTTAGACAAAAAAAATTGTGTGTTGTTAGGCCGTACGTGTCTATTTATTCCAATTTTCTAAAATTTTAGAAGTGATAAAATAACCTATTAAAAAGATGAATAATCTATTCTATTGGATTGAATATAAACAGATATATACTTACATGATATGCTGCTTCATATATAACAAACAACTATTTGCCACAGAGCAACAATTACAACTTTTATTATATTTTTCAAGTTTTCTATGTCACAAACTCACAAACACCACGTCGCGTCATCCGCCATATTATCCATAGAGTAGAGGTAGACCATAGATAATATAGTTTTTTTTTTTTTTTTTTTTTTTTTATTGGATGGCAATTGTACTAAGATAAGTACATTTCTGCCAGTGTCACGTCGTTATTCAGTTACATTTATCTGTCGAAATTTAGTATCGAAACTTTCAGGAATCTGAAATAAATAATACAATACTACTTCTATATTTACAACTAAATTAATTAAATCTATTTACATACACAAAAAAAAATTATTCAACATTAAAATAATATTTAAATTAAATAATTCATGACTAAATACAGCTTAAGATAGGAACAATGAAATTGATACATAACTGAAACTAACAAATTATTTAATAAGAATGATAATAAATAAACATAAAGCTTTATTTAAAATATAGATAGACTTATATTTTTATGTTATTATCCGATAAAAATTTAGATATGCATGATATTATGAAAATATTAGAATTCATCATAATATGTAGAAGACTCACTATGTTGATGGGAAACTGAATATTGTTACTTAATAAAGATTTCATAAAATTATCCCGATTATATAATTCACATGAAAAAAAAAGATGGTTAGCATCTCCAATATCCAGCCCACATTCACAAATTGATGAATCTTTGATGTGAATTTTATTGAGATGAACAGGAAGACAGGTATGACCCAAGCGTAATCTACTAATTGAAGATGTTATACTTCTAGAATAATGAATTTTAAAAAACCAGGGTTTAGCAGGAACTTGCTCAACAATCTTTCTATAAAATGTACCCTTAGTCTTAGAAGAAATTCTCCATGATTTATTCCAATTTTCAAACAGAGATAATCTAGGTAAATTAATAAGATCATGACAAAAATTTTGAAAAGGAAAAACATCTCCACATGATACTGCCTCTTTGGCTAATTTATCAGCCTTTTCATTTCCATAAATATTAGCATGACCAGGAATCCAAACAATAATTACATTTAAATTTTTATCAATACAATTTTGTAAAGCCGACTTAATATTATATAATATGATATTATGATCTTTTGAATAAAACGGGGATTTACATACTGATTGAATAGAACTTAGTGAATCTGAGAAAATTACTGTAGATTTTAATTTAAATAATAAAATATATTTAATAGCTTCAAGGATACCCAAACATTCTCCTGTATATACTGTTGTTTCTGGAGGATATTTGATTTTTTGGACAATATTCCAATTCTTATGGAAAATTCCAATACCAACACAACCTTTTTCAGTAAGTTTTGAGGCGTCTGTGAAAATATAATGATAGTTGGGCCAATTTGAATCAATAATTGAACAAAATTCTTTATTAGCTTCTAAAGTAGATTTTGTTATTCCTATATTACAAATTACACTTGGAACAAAAATGCATGTATCAAAAGAATGTGTGTATAAAGGGAGATTATTTAATCTAACTATAGGATATTTAATATTTTTAAAATATTGATAACTTTTAACCAAGGAAGGAATCGTTTTATTTGTCCAATAACTATTTGAACCACAATATCTTGTTAATAGTGAAAGTTTAGGAAAAATAGCATGCTTCTTAAATATGGCAATACGAAATAGAAATCTGTCAGATAAATATTGCCTGCGTAAAGCAAGGGGAGGGTCGACAGATTCTAGTTGTAGAGCATTAACTGGGCTGCTTTTCATTGCCCCAAGAATTATTCTAAGAGACTTGGATTGAATAAGATCTAATTTCTTAAGTGAATTTTTATTGGCAGGAATTAAAAGAAAAGAACCATAATCCAAATGGCTCCGAATAATAGCGTTATATAAAATTTTTAAATAATAAGGATGACCACCCCACCAGACTCCACATAATGTTTTTAAAATATTAATATTACGTTCACATTTATTAACAATATAATCTATGTGAGAGGTACCTGACAATTTACTGTCCAATATTAGACCTAAAAATTTATGTTCATTGACAATAGGAATTAAAACATCATCTATAGAAATATTAATTAAAGGAATATTTCGTTTTCTAGAAAATATTAATAAAACACTTTTAGCTGGGGAAATACCCAAACCATGTAATATTAGCCATTGGTTAAGGGACAATAAGGCTTTTTGAATACTATCAGCAGAACTAGACACTACCTTGTTAGCAGAATAAATTAATATGTCATCTGCATACTGAAGTATTCTACAGTGAGGTATAACAGAATAGTGTAAATCATATGTATAAATATTAAATAATAAAGGACTTAGTACCGACCCTTGAGGTAAACCTTTATATATTTTTCTAGAATAATAAACATCATCTTGTAAATTAATTTGAATTGTTCTTTCTAATAACATGTTGATAACAAATGTGACTAATTTTTCAGGAACCTTAAGAGTTCTCATTTTGTTATCTAATAAAGGAATTAAGACATTGTCATATGCAGCGGTTATATCCAAAAATGCTGCCACAGTAGACTCTTCTCTACTAAAAGAAAGTCTTATATCAGTAGTGAATATTGCTAAATTATCCATCACACTTCTACCTTTCCTAAAACCAAATTGGAAAGGTGATAAAATATTATGATAATATAGTACAAGCGTATTATATAAAGGAATATACTATTTAGTACTATGGAGTCTATGGACTTTGAGTATTTACCAAAGGAGACGTGAAGGGTTTAACGGTTTAAATAATAAATAAATAATAAATAAATTTAAAAACGGGACGGTGGCATACTCGATAGATGTCAGCCGTGCGTCCTTCATGATGTATTTCCAGTAGTTATTCGCCTTGACTACTTCGTCCATAATTGAACAAGTTAAACCTTCGGTTTCCCCAAAGAGATCACCGAAGCGTAGTCATGATACGGTAATCAAAAGGTGTACATCAGAACCATGAAGAGCCTTGTGAAACCTTCCGAATCGCCTTGGAATATACCCCGTTTAATCCTGATTAGTTCGTCGTCCCCGAAAGCCCTTTGGCACCCTGGATAGATGAGGACTGTTTTCCAGTGCCCCATATATGAGCCTAGGAAGGTGCGTAGTTGTAGTAGCAATAAGTTGTATCGATTTTATACAACTCCAGCACCCTCATGACCAGGTATGTTGTACATAGTCATAAGCTTTTTTGTGATCTATCCAGCATGCCGATAGATTCTTTCAGTTACGTTGAACTTGTTGACTAATGGTCATGTCTATGAGGAGAAGTTCTTTAGTACATCGGGTCGGGACCCATCCCTATAGAAGCAGACATGATCGAATTTGTGTCGATATGGTAACCAATTTTGATTCTCAAAATGGATGTAAGTAAGGAGCTTGTAGATGGTAGGTAAGCATGTTATGGGTCTATATAATAGTTTTAGGATCCGTGGTACCATAGAGTAACTTATAATACTCGTGGTACTACCTGACTTCTGAAGTAGGCGGGTAATGCCTGTGGTCATAAATTCTGAGATCGATCCAAACTCAATGGCGTCTTGGAATTGGGATGCTAAGCGAGCGTGTGAGCTGCGTATCCATTTTAGCCAATAATTGTGTAGTCCGTCCGGCCCTGGAGACTTCCAATTTGCCATAAGACGGACCGCACAAACTACATAGATGGGATCTATAACACAGATAACTCTTGGTCTATAATGACAGACCCTATCTCTGGCACAGACTCACAGGCCCGCTCAACATCCCCTATCCAAGTGTCTTCCGTGTGGCTGACGGGTGTCGACCAGATGTTTTGCCTGAATGTATTCGTGGTTTCAACATCGGGTAGACTACCCTCAGTCACACCCTGTTTAGATCGTTCCCAGTCTCTATATACCTGCCTTTGATCGCTTTGGAGTATGTGATTCTGGACGTATCGATCCACTCGCAACTTGTACCTGCGAATGCGGTTCGCCCATGCACAAACTTTCTGCTTCAGGAAGTCGTTGCGTTCTGTGACTCGAGATATAATATATTCCCGGGGTTCTGTGTCAATCCCTGAGAAGGCTCGATGCACAAAACGCATAATTCGCTGACGAGTGTTTCCCTTCCTGAAGCAGGTTAGTATGCCTATAAGTACTAAGTATTCGTCGTTGGATCGTACTCTGCCACGCGGGTACGGTAGGTATCGGTCATGTAGCATGGTCTTCACTGAAAAACTTGACTCCTGCTACACGACAAGCCGTAACCGCATATATAAAAATATAAATAGTCTTGACAAATTACGTTCAACCCAAGAAGCACTGGAACACCACCTTCGAAGATCTATTTACCAAACATTTATTTGCAGAACTGCGGACATGCCTATACAAGCCTTGCCCCCGCCAGATACATGTGGCTGCCACTTAGAAGGAAACAGATTGGTGCCAGTGACTAGTCTCAAGCCTCTGGTGTCAATAAAAGACCTGGCACTGATATCCTGTCAGTGTAAAACAGGATGCCGAACTGCTAGGTGTGTGGTTGTGCCCACAGACGTCAAAATTGTATGAAATGTGTTTGCCACATAGATGACTCTTCCTGCTTCAACGAGTTAATTTCGATGACGTAGGCGACGCAGCAAACATGTCTGTCTCTATATCTAATCTCGATTAATATGTCTGGCTACAACACCCCCCCGGTAGTGCCATCTAGTATTATCTGCTCTTATTAGTACCAATATTAGTACAAACATTTTTTCTTCAAGGGTTGCCTTATGGCTCCCGGAATCCGTGTTATCGATCCCAGTGTACCCAGCGGAAGACCAAGTCCAAGACCAAATAACCGATGGTGTTTGTGTGGCATACCTAGCGTGTGTTAAGGTATATTTAGATGGAAAAGCCTCTAAGTGTGGTTTGTCGGATTTTGTACATAAGTTTTTAATTATAAAAAAACCATTGGTACCTGGCCGAGTTCGAACCGTGGTCCGCCTGGTAAATACTTAGTTATTTTTTGTTTCTTGATTTAATTTACCTAATTAATTAATAAAATAAACAAAAAAAAAAACAAATTATACAGGCTGTTTATATGGTCGACAAAAACATAAAGGGAAGTAAGTGGTCATAGTATAGATATGAACAACTTTTAGTACGGAACCAACTTTGAAATCGCGAAAAAACTAATCTGCTGTTTTATACATTTTGGTCTAGTCAGTAGGTATGTCTACTGTACCTACATTTTGTATAAAACAGTTGATTTCAAAGTTATTTCCATAGCAAAAGTTCTTCATATTGACGAGTTGTCCCACTTTAGAGCAAAGGCCGGAGGGGATATGAGATGGGGGTATGAGGGTATATTCTAAATCTGTGATATAAAGACATTAAAAAATATATACTTCATGTTTCTTGTTTTATTTTACCAAATTAGGTACCTATAAAAACACACAGATAAACTAAACGCAACCGACGACGTGCACGCAGTGACCATAGAGTAACTTATAATACTGAGAATAGAGACATCAGTTACAAATTCTGCACTAGCGCCATCTGTCGGAAATTGACTGGTACTAATTGCATTAGCTTGGTAGTTTTACTACTTCTTTTCTATCATAATTCACAAATGTATTTTAACGTTTTAAAATATATTTGTGAATTACGAGGGTTTGATATTTTCTATTTTCAGCTCATTTTGATAAAATTATATCTGATCATTTAATGATATGGAAGATTTGAGGAATGGCAATAAAACAATAAAACTTTTCTAAATCATTTATTTTTTCGTCGCTTTGTAAAATAAGCTAATGCCAGACTTTTCATTATACTGCGTCTTTTCTGCTACCTTTTAAAATATTATTTACATCTTTACACCAATTATATATAAAAAAACGACACCCCAAATCAAATATAAATTCAATGTTTTCTTTTTTATGTTTTTCACAATTTATAAATGAAAAATCTATCTCGATATATAAAATTGTTTTGGCAATTTTTTTTTATATTTTCTGTACTGATGTGGTTCTTTAAAACCCACATCAATACATCCTGCAATTTTGAAAATAGGTTTATCATATTAACAGAGGCATATGCTAGGTGTCGTTTATTTTTATAGTATTCCCGCATGGTTAAATATCCACTAACATCATTGGTGTTAAATAAATTTTTATGGCAGGAGACGCAGTTGTGAAGGACATTTTGTCTGGTTACCTTCAATAAGTAACCGGTTACATACTCTAGTTGAGCAAGTATTCTGGGATCCCTTTTTTTCTCTTCATAATCTATGAATATATTATTTTCTGGAATATTAAAATTAACGTCCCCATCATTATTTAATTTTGCTATTTTTTGCGAAAACAGAGGTTTCATAGTCTTAAAGAGTTTTGAGCAGGAATCTTCTTCACAATTGGACCCAGGTGAATGGGTCCCTGTTAAATTATTAATTAATAGAGAGGCGAAAGCCACTTCAAAGCCCTCTGGAGTTGGATTAACATTCCTGCAACCATGACTCTGAATAGCGCCAAAGAAATTCTCCAGAGGGTCTTGGTTAAAATGCCTCATCCAAAAAGACTTTATGTCAAATTTATTAAATAATATATCCCGCAGATACTCAATATTATTAATAGTATGTAACCAGTTACTTATTGAAGGTACTTTAATTTCCCTGCCATTTTTTATAAATAGCATAGTACCTAAAATATTCTTGGCCCGAGCCCAAACATCGCTATGCAATGATTTTTGCGTTACCGCACCCAGAAGAGGCTTTCCACTTTTCTTTTTTGAAACTCCAAAACTCCCGTTCATGGAGTCGAATAATTCATCAAAAAATAACATTACGTCTGCCGTTTCTTGACACTCCTCAGGTAAAATCTTCTTAGCTTAAAAGAAGAAACGTTTTGTTTTATTAACTATATTTACATATCAATCATAACTATATATTCAAACAGGAATAGTACCTATATAGTACTTTAATATTAGCCATATTTTTAAGAAACAACAACACTATCATGCGTCACGCATGCGTTTGTTTCGTAAGCGTGTTTGCATGTTCGTTCTAATTAAAACATTTTGGCAGAAACTTATGGAAGTTATCTATCAAAATAGCAACTACGCAAATTCAAACATCCAAGTGAGGTCGCACAGAGTGCCCGCGCGACTATATTAAATCTATGGGTCGCACCATCACACACAAAAACAAAGAAACATACTAAAGTGTCCATGTTTGTTTGTTAGTCTGTCAAAGCCCATTTACTTAGAAGTAAATGATGCAGAAACTTGGCAAAATAACACATTATATTTTGCACTAGCTGACATTTTACTCATATGTTTAGTAAATTGGAGGGAGTAAATTAGTTAGGTACATTTAATGATGTTTTTATGATGACACTTGACCACCTCTTGTATACTTGCATGTACATATATACAATGATTATGAAATTATAGATCTATCTATGTGCAATTTAAAATAAAACACGTCGATCCGTTGCTCTGTTTTGACGTGAAACAAGGACAAACAGAAACAGACAAACAAACACACTTTTACATTTATAATATTAGTTAGAATCAGTCACACCGTTATATTATGTACAATTGTACAGAGTGTAGCTATATCAGTTAGTAGATACAAAGAAACATTTATTTATAGTATGTTAATTACTTGGCAATTGAATTAGGAAGCAGATTTAACTTTTTGTTATAGATATAATGGATAAGACTATTTTTGTATAATGAATGTCTAGAAACTTACAGATTTACTACCATTAAGGAAACTTGGTATTTACTGGGTGCTAGCTACAAGCCTTGTGGCATTACCTGTTCTTTTCTCTCTTATTAATTGCTCTGTCAAAATGGACTGCTCAGGTATTCCCGCTGATATCACACCTGTAAATTGTATTAATGTAAATGTGAATTTTAAGAGCATGTATGACGTTGGATTGCTGAATCAGAGAAATAAGTAAAACCAAACGCGCATCCACAGTAACCACACAAGCTGCCACAAACATAGCCGGTGGGCTAGTTGGAGGGCTTGCATAGATGCACCATAATAGATTTTGTGCCCTTACAGCTCCCAGAACCGTGTTATTAGTTGCAGGGTACGCAGTGGAAGACAAAGTCTTAATATTTTAGCCAATATTCAGATTTTGTTTTTATTGATGATTTTTGTCAAATTAAGTAAATATTTACCTGTAGAAGTAGAGGGAACAGGTTCTTGATGACTAAATGCAAAATCTTTGTTTGTTAACTCCCTCAGAACAATAGGCTCATCTCCATGAAAATCCTGTAATGTAATATTAAATGAATATTAGATTTTTATTCTATGGAAAATATGGCCTGATTGGAGGCTTGTGTGGATGCACCATAATGGAGATTTTGTAATCTTTAGTAGCAAATTAGGTAATTATTTACCTGTAGAAGTAGAGGGAACAGGTTCTTGATGACTAAATGCAAAATCTTTGTTTGTTAACTCCCTCAGAACAATAGGCTCATCTCCATGAAAATCCTGTAATGTAATATTAAATGAATATTAGATTTTTATTCTATGGAAAATATGGCCTGATTGGAGGCTTGTGTGGATGCACCATAATGGAGATTTTGTAATCTTTAGTAGCAAATTAGGTAATTATTTACCTGTAGAAGTAGAGGGAACAGGTTCTTGACGACTAGATGCAAAATCTTTATTTGTTAACTCTCTCAGAACAATAAGACTCATTTCTAGAAAATCCTGTAATGTAATAAAAAAATTAAATTAATGGTAGGTTTCGATTCTATGGAAATAATCTTTAGAGCAAAGAAGATATTGAACATATAAAAAATATATTGATCGAAGGCAATATTAAAAGTACACACAATCGCTGAGCATATATGAAAGGTATGATAAATATAAAGGAAGCGAAAGAGGTATGTCAGGATCGTAGCAAATTGCATTTGATTGTCTGAATTGTCTCTGCTTACCCCTCTTGGGATAAAAGGCATGATGTTAGATAGATAGCAAAGAACCCCGGCCAAATTGAATAAGTAAGAATGCTAGCTTCTAAAATTTGCAAAACAAATTACTCCTAATTAGGGCTGCCACCCCTCCACGTTCAGCCCAGAGTTTTCGGGTTTAAATGGTGAATGTCTGGGCTCCAGGTTAACATCTTATATGTTAGGGCATAGATTTAAATCTGTGTGCTAGGGTGATCTAGCATGCCAGCTGTCAGGTTGGTCAGTGACGGATGGTTGACACTCTCGCAAGACTCAATGACTTATTTGCTTTTGGGTTTCAATTCAGGTTCTTCTTATTGCCCCCCCTTTTTTAAATAAAAATGTCATCTCCTGGTCTACCATTTTTGAAAGGTGGCAGCTCTACCCTATTGAAAGTACATATATGGAGGTAAACTGATATTATACTTTCACTATACCTATAGGTACCTAACCAAAATTTAATTTTGTGACAGAATTGATCCATTTATTTATATTGAGGAGTGTAAAAGGATACAAAGCCAAACATATTATTTAAGCCTACAGGTACCTATGTTCTACAAATGTGGGAAAAATATTCTATTCTTTGTTTCAAATTGTACCTGCTCCAAAAAAAGGGTCCATTTACTGTCATAACAGAAACAAAAATTTTTACCTGAGTATCATAAAGTAGCTTTGAGAGTTTTGAGACCCATCTATACATACAATGAATTCAAGGGCACATTGAAAAATGTTAATGTTACTAAGTATTAAACTAATTATAATGTATAGTAGCTTATATCTGTGCTGTCACCAGTGTGTGTTTTTTTACACAGGAACCTTACATATTTCCAGAATCAAAAGTAGCCTATAACACTCTGGAAGATTAGTCCAGACAAACAAACAGACAAAAATGTTAAAAAGGGTGTTTGAGCTTAGGCAACAATTAACATGCAAATAACCATATGAACAGTTATTTCGCAATCACAGACAATTCTATTTGTAACATAAGTGATTCACGATTTGTGATCAAACAGGTCCTAAAATTATGTAAAAACAAAATTACCTGGCATGCCCAAAGTAGGTACGGCAAAAGCACTCAATCTTCTAGACCAAGTTTTATATTTATTTTCGAAGTGAAAATGACATATTTTCCTATTTTTTTATATAAACTGATGATCCAATGATGATATGCTTGTACCAACAGCATGCACCCAAGTCACAAATCTTTCACTCTCCTTTATTGGGTCAGGAAATGCATGGAGAACAATGTCTGCTGAACCTGCAGGGACAAAAAGAAATAACTTATGCTTGTTACTAAGTACTTAACACTACTTATAAATAATAAATTGACTGTAGGGTATTTCTATTGTAACGGGTGCGACACTGACACTGCGTTTTTTTCAAGATAATAAAATGCTTGTTCAGATATATCAAATTACGTTTATAAAGAAAAATAGTATGAAAAAATAGATATTTAACTCAAACAAGATCTGTATAGAAACTTGTAATGAAAAACTTATACAACGTCATAAATCGCGTAACGGGTGTGACCTTAGAAAATCGCCAAATGCGACCACGATGACTTTCAGTTAAACACCTGTAAAATTTTCAATGAAAGTATACAGTAAGATTTTTTTATGTAAAACTTGAATAGATATCTCAAATAACTACGTTATTCGAAATGTACAAATATGTATAATGTACTTTATAAAAATTTTTGATAATGTAACGGGTGCGACAGGCCTTTGTAACGGGTGCGACACTGTATGGTTTTTCAAGTTTTATCGTAAAATAAAAAATGTTCTAATCAACATTGCTTTATTAAAAATCATTCCAGATAAGAAAACACAGGAAATTAACATGAGATTTGCTCTAAAATTAATAATTTCTTTTGACGATTGTGCAATTTCCCACCAAATTTGAAAAATTCGCTTGTTAATTATATGTAATTACTCTAAATCACTTTCTGAATCCGTATAAATGTCAGAATAACGCAAACGAGTGTCTTGACGTAGGATCTTCAGGCGTGTTTCTTCCATTTTGGAAGAAACAGTACGACCACCTTTGATGCAATTTGTCGATTCATGTGACTTTTAAAAATAGTGCTGGTAAAACGCTTCTATCTGAGCTACGGTCTCTTTGGATAGACTAGCAGAAGTTTTTTCCTTTGGATACAATAATCGTCTAGCACTTGTCGGAAAAACTTCAATGGCAATTTCTTTTAGAACTGCCACTCTTTTAGACGGACTAGCAGGCAGCGCGCGTTTGATTTTGGTTATAGCTTTTTTAAGTGATCTTTTTGACTTATAAGTTCCAATAGGTGATGACGTCGACTGGGTAGGCAGATGGAGTATTTCGTTCTTCTTCTTTAATCTCAGTGCTCTCTGTCTTTCTCGGTCACGTTTGCGCCGCTTCTCTATCTCTTCGGCATCCGCTGAAGCCTTCTTGGCATCTCTTCTTTTCTTGTCTCTTTCTTTTAGCAAATGTGTTTCGTAATTTTCTTTATTTCCTTTCAGTTTTTTTTCGATGCTTTTGCATTCTGTTGGTGGCTTCCATATCTGGTAACAAATAAATTTCAAATTATGCGTAAACAACCAAGTATAAAAATAAAAAAAAAAATTGTAACGGATGTGACATATATTTATCATCAAAAGAAAGGCACTTAAAGTTTCTATCCAGTATTGAAACTCGTCCGTGTTGATTATTAAAGTAATCTTCTTATTATTACAAGGTACAAAGATTTTAAGGTTATAATTTACGTCGCAGTAAAACTATTTGCATATTTTTTGTAACGGGTGCGACATTATTACACTCAGTGATAAAAGCGTAGTAAATCAAAAGTAATACTTACTTGAAATTATTAAAATCACTTGCACAGGAATCTCAAAAACTTGCAGTTGGCGCCACAGTAATGTGCAGACTGACAAGCTGTCCACAAGATGGCGCAATAGCGAGCAAACTTTTAAAAAAAGAAGGCTCTATGTAGAACAAAGGAGGTTGACGTACAAACTGATTAATTTATATAATTTTGGAAAAGAGCTAAAATTTTAATTTTACAAATTTTTGATAGTATGATTATTTAGAACTCCAGAGATGGTTTTTGTTTTAGCTAATAACACAATTGAATTTTTATCACAGTAGGGTAAAGTTTCATGGAAATACCCTGTAGCTGCTGTCCTGGTATTGAACATTCCACTATTATTCGAGTGTACTATAGACTACTTAAATCCAGGAAAAGCGGCAATGCATTTAAGCTAATATACAATCTCAATTCATTACTCCTTAATAACAATAGGTACATATATAGTTTGAGATTTACTTACGAATTTTCCCGCAATTAGGAACACAACAATTCCTGGTTGAAGCAGACATATTATCCAAAATATAAATTTAATCCAAACGTGAGGCAAATCAGGGTCCAGTATTTCTTGCGTAGTTGAAACGTGTAGGCAGGCAGTCTTCGGAGTCCGGGGGAGTAGCAAAGTAGATAAAGTTGTCGAAAAATAGCATACAAAATAAAACACAATCAGCACGAGAAAGATACGAAAAACGAATAAAATTTAAAATTGAGTGAGTGACTGAGGTGGTGGAATTGACCGGAATGGAATGACTGAATGAAAAACAGTTCGCTTGTCGATCATCATTCAAAAACTACTACAGCGACACCAAGCGCAAATTGATAATACTAAACTTCTATAGAAAAAAGGATTTGTATGGAGTGATATCAGTGTGGCAGTGACGGCGGCGCCACCCCGACCGACGCACATGTTTAGATAGATTTCTCAGTAATTTAACATCCTAGCGATGATACTTACGTTTTTAGCTTAGCTGAGTAATTACTACATATTGTACGTAATAACTTTGATTCACGAAAAATTGATGGTTAACGAATTATTCGACAAAACGTCTTTGAACATTTCTGAAAAATTTATATTTTATAAGATAACTCCTGAGGATAACTCATTAACGATTACATATACCTATTAGAAGTGTATAAATGAAATATGCAGGATATTTTTACGTTTCAGAAAACATCAACATGTAAAGAGACGATGATGGATTGAATGAAATTAACGTCTTTACTAATTACTGTCTTTAATTTCCACTTTTGGCACAATTAAACAAAACAAAATAAAATATTATACAGTTAAAACCAAGCGACCATTTTTCTTGCTGGCCAACGCACCACTCTCTCCGCCACCTGGCGGGCAAAAGACGTAACTACTAATCAATTGACTGTCTTATTACAAACATCTTTAAAATCGGTGCAATATTTATCGATATATAGCGTTTTTATGAAGCTGGTGGCCGCCATCTTTGATTGGCCATAACTCAAATTCAAAAGATATTTTATTTCATAGGTACATTATAATGGTACACGTGAAATAGTCAATAAAAAAATACAATTAATTAATTAATTCCCTACATTACATTTTTATATGCTTTTGAATAGTCAATAATAAAATACAATTATGTCTGATATAAAAAATGTGCAATTTATGTCTTAATAAAAAAAATACAATATTATATAATTTAATTTGAATTTGTCTAAGATAATAATAAAAAATAACCCTATATACATGTCAATTAAAAAAACAAATAAAATGTCACAGAAGTAGGGTACAATTGAGCCAATGTCACACAATACAATAATTCTACATCCATGGATTTTTTTCTTCTATATAGTCTGATATTTTATAATATGCTTTTGTACAGAGTTTTTGTTTTATAATTGCTTTAAACTTGTCATGAGGCAACATTTGAATGTCGACGGGGACCTTATTATAAAAACGTATACATTGCCCCATAAATGAGTTTGTAACTTTGTGGAGACGACTGATATGTATGGCAAGTTTGTTTTTGTTTCTTGTATTGACACTATGGTTGTCCCTATTTAACTTAAACAAATGAATATTTCTTTTCACATACAGAAGGTTTTCATATATATACTGAGACGCCAGTGTCAATATATCAATTTCTTTAAACCTATTTTTAAGGGACACCCTAGGTCCCAGTCCATATATTGCGCGAATTGCACGCTTCTGCAGAACAAATATTTTATTTATATCAGCAGCGTTCCCCCATAGCAGGATGCCATATGTCATCAGGCTATGGAAGTAGCTGAAGTAAACTAATCTCGCGGTGTCTACATCTGTAAAGTTTCTAATTTTTTTTACTGCGTACGCTGCAGAACTAAGCCTCGTCGCCAACTTATCAATATGTGGACCCCACTGAAGCCTGGCATCTAAAGTTATGCCTAGGAATACAGTGGAATCCACTCCCCCCTCCACCACTTTTATACTCTACGATTCCAGTTTCATGTTCTTTAAATTACGAGGAATCCATCGACACCCATCGTAGGTATAGCCAGGAAGTGCAGATGAAAATCAATTTCTAGATCACTTTTGGACAATTGTGAACCAGTCTATATGTTCTTGCGATACACTGAAATGAAATCAAAGTTATGTGACTGTGGATTGGTACAAAAATATTTGCTATCTCTGTCATCTGTGTATAGAGTGAAAGAGATGGCGATACGCCGCCATTAGTATTGGCTCATTTTTCCTAGCCCTAATATTTTGTTTGAAGTTGCGCCAGCCTGGTAATAAGAGCTCTATGTACTGTGAGAGAGTAGTATATTGCAAAGAGAACTCCTTGGCTCTGTGCGTCGAGTTCAATTTAGCAGTACCGCTTACGAAAGTCCGTCACCAAAATTTTTGTAGGTAAATACTTATAACGTCGGGTTTCTTCAAGATAAAAGCAGTGTGACATCCATTACGTAGTAATTATTATGGTGGCGCCAAATGCCCTAAACCTTCGATAGCGGGCGACACCGCGGTGAGCTGGTTCAATTCAAATTGGGGTAAACAGAAAAGAAAAACTTAGGTTTCGTTGCAAGACAAAGAAATGGTACTTACTTGAGATCACAGATGGTAATGCTTCAGGGGCCCCTTGATGGACTTCTCTGGCGTAGTGGCATAAAGTGTATGTTGAGCACTCGCGCGGGTTATATTATATTATATTCGACAGCACTTGTCGATGCGTTGCGGTTGCCGGTATTGTGACAACTGACGAGTGATTAATGCACTCGCGCGCGGCCGTCAAGGGTACCAAACTATTGTCCCTTAACGAAACCTTTCATATTTACAATTAATATGCAATACTCTAAACAATGCCAAAACTGGCGTAACCATATTATTTAATCTATGCCTCTGCCCTCAAACACAGATAACAAGTACCTACATACCATTATTGATATTCATCAGTGTACCGACAGCAGATTTCCTTGGGCTTACCTTTGCAAGGATATGACATCTGCGATGGTCATTAAATGCTTACGAGATTTATTTGGTATGTTCGGACAACCCCTGTATATGTATATCCATAGCGATAGCAGAGCGTTAACGGCAGTGTCCCATTACAAACGGCGCGCGGTATAACTGCGCCTTCGTTCCAACAACATGCCAGTGGAATCCTAGGAACCTTTCTTGAAAAACGCTTCATGGCTTGCTAACTGGTGTTCCAGGACCTATTCTCGTGTGTTCGTTCGAAAAGCGAAAGACTTTAGTCCTCTCTCGTGATTAAAATATTTAGTAGGTAGATCCTAGGTAGGTATACTATATTTTGAAAAGGATGCTTAGGTACTAGTGCATAGTTCTGAAGATAATATTAATTTGTTTGTAATCAAATGAAATTTTAGGTGATTCAAAATAATAATGCTTAATTCATGTACATTTAATATTCCATATTTTAGGTACTTAATAGTATAAAAATAATTCCTAAATAAGATATTTCACAGAAACACACGGAGACTCAGTTATCTGTAGGTACCTCTAATTTCCTTAAAAGGTCCCATGCCTTGCTTGACCATCTCGTATGGTTCAAATTTATTTACCTCGATAATTAAACTTCTTCCCTCTTTTGTAACCTCGATTAAAACTAACAAATGGTGGTCTAGTATTATTCTGGAATTTGTTTGGGCCGAAAAATGGCCGATTCGGCATATTATGTGGCTCGTTTGGCATATTATATGGCTCATTTGGCATATTATATGGCGCGTTCGGCATATTATATGGCGCGTTTGGCATATTATATGGCTCATTTGGCATATTATATGGCGCGTTCGGCATATTATATTGCGCGTTCGGCATATTATATGGCGCGTTCGGCATATTATATGGCGCGTTCGGCATATTATATTGCGCGTTCGGCATATTATATGGCGCGTTCGGCATATTGCCTGGTTGGGGCTCACAATAGTTGCCGCTCCCAAGACTATTATCAAAGTTCGTATTTTGATTTCCCCAAAGTACAGTATCTGGCGTAAAAGAGTTGTTCGCATTGCTTTCGTAGTAAGGCGATTGAGAATACGATAAGTTTTCTGGACAATTATTAAAAACCGGTTGTTGGTCCATTCCCAGATTGTCCGGTATACTTGGTTGGTTTGTGAATGTAAACTGGATATTTTGTGTCGGGTTGCAGTTGTAAGATTGGTTTTGAGTGGGAAAGTTCATTGCATTATTTATTGGCGAGATGGTGTCATATAACTTCGGTATTACGCCCGTATCGACTAAGATGGCTGTGGCCGTTGGTGAGCTAGCCAACTGTTTGAAGACTGGAGAGGGTTCCACAGTCGCCCGCACCGTCGCTAATAAATTAGATACATTTATAGGAGACTTCGGATTTTGTGTTACAGATTGAGATGCCTAGAACAAAACAATGTTGTGTTATTAAAATATTAAAGAAAACTGTCACTCTTAACGGTTTACAAGTTATGTTGAAATATTATATTAGAGTACGTCTAAGAAATCGTGTCATTTGGTATTTATTAAAGTAAGTATGGCAACATTTAGGTTTGATATTTTCGTTGATTTTAGTTACCTACTTTCAGAAAGTGTAAACAATGTAGACAACTCAATATCATGAACATAGTTGATGCTCTTAATCTGATTCCGACCTTGAATAATAAAATAATCTGTTGAAAACTTTTTACGGTATATAAATTATAAACTATGTAACGGGGAATACAAACAAACAATCCAAAATACAAAAATCCTGACATACCTCTTTCGCTTCTTTTATATTCATCATATCTTTCATACATGCTCGGCTATTGTGTGTACTTTTAATATTTCCATCGATCAATACATTTTTTATATGTTCAAGTCTATGGAGTTTTAATAGTCTGTATAAGAACCTTGTATGGATGGATTTTTTACCTAAATAAAGTTAAAAATTAAAAGTATAAAGTCGAGTAATTCCGTTAAAGTCGGGTGTCAGCTGTTTCTTTTAATTGCCGCTCCTTTTTAAGTGACACGATTTATTATTAAAATCCGTTCAGCCTTTACGTTAATTGAGTAAAAACTTTAATTTATATAAGACGCATATATTATATATACTTACTTCGTTACGGATTATTAATCTCTTCTGAGGGGGCGGCTTGGTAGGTGCTGGAGGCGGATGGTTGCGCAATTTCTTGACCCGGCAAGGATCCTGTGTTTCCAGTATTTTGAGATACCCAATCAATCCGTCTTGTTCTTCTTCGTTGAGTTTGACGAAATCATAGAGCAACGTCACCAGATCAACGTCCGAAAGGTCGCCCATCGGATGCGGCATAACCACTTTCTCGGGTTCCGGACTGCAAAAAAAAATTAGAAATTAATGGGGTTCGTCCATAAGCCAAAAGTATTGGATCTATATAAATCATCATCATCATCATCAACCTTTTAAGATCCACTGCTGGATCATGGTCTCCCCTAGTGCACCATTTTTAGTGGTGCTCATTGAGAGGAATTGCCAGTCACTACGCTTGGCAGGCGGGTTGGTGACCGGACGCCGGCTTTACGTGCCCTCCGGAGCACATATTATTAAAGAAAATTGGTGCTTAGCATTTTGGCAGGGGGTAGGATTCGAACCCGGGACCTCCGGTTTCAAGTCCACCGACCTACCAATTAAGCGATCGACCTATAAATGCTCCATCCATATAAATGCTTGACCCAAATTACAGAAAAAAGATCTGATGAAAATTGTTTAGGTAATAGAAACTTAACCTTTCATTGTCAGTAGTATCCAGTGACATATTTGGTGGTGATGGCTCTTCGGTAAGCGAGTGGTCCATTGGGTTGGTTTCCTCTACTTCGTTCACTTTGGTTTTCTGATTCTCGTCTGTTTCTACCTACAAATCAGGCGTAAATTATTAATAGGATTGTGTACCGCGCCGTTTCCATACAAACGGAGAAAACGTTTTACTACCCCAAAATATTATCTAATTTCACCATACTAAAATTTCATTAAAATTAGAAATATTTAGAGGTTGTAAAACGTTTTCTCCGTTTGTATGGAAACGGGCGCAGTAAACAACCTCTTAACGGGCATCGTTTCGGCCCCACTCCCACTAGATGGCGCTACTTTCGTATTTTTATTTTTTTTTTAAACAAATAGTTTTCAACAAAACCCCATTTCAAAACAATATGCTATAATTACCTTTTACGTTAGTAGTAAAAAGATCTATTTTTAAGACTATTTCTATCGAAACACGTGAAGTCTAAGTACGACACTGAATTTGTATGGGCTCTTGCCAATCTTCTTTATACAATTTTCTAATTCTTACTTTAGTTACAGGCTTGTTGCTTGCAGCGGCGCGACGGTCCGCCTCATGTATGAGTGCGGTAATCCGTACCATCGCAGTTCGGACGGCGGTCGTGGCACTCCCACTGATCAGTCCCGCCTGACTGGCTCCCTTCAGCTTCTCATTGACAGTCTCCAGCAATGTCAGACAAGAGTCGCGATCCAGTAGCTGCTCGGAAGAATTCGCCTTCTCCTGTCACAGATATTAACAATCAATATTATAATATTATGAACCCCGAACAATATGTCTTGGCCCTTGGTCTATGTATTTGTAGTTGTTAACTTCATGCCCATATAACTGACCTTTTCCAACTTGAGCGCCTCAGTTAGAAGGTCCACGACTTTCGGTCCCAAGCTACCCAAATGATCCTCCAATGCCACCAACAATCTCAATATAGGCAAGACGTGAACAGAGTTGCATACAGGAGTGTTGTTTGTACTGCGAGAAGAGCTTCTTGCGACTGCTTCAGGACTGCGCTCAAGTGGTTTCACATCATGCAGGGAGTCCAGCGATTCGTCACTCTCAGATTGCCACGAGTAGATGTTGACGCTAATAACAAATTTATAAAATAGTGTAAGTGGTGTTGAGAACAAGTATACATAAAATCATAGATATAAGCAAATAGGAAGATGCGTTATAGCGCCTCTACGCGTGGTCCGCCAAAAGTGTGGTGGCCACCACACTTTGACATTTACACGTGTCAGTCCTTGCGTCGCGTTGTTGGTGTGGTGTGCTACAAAAAATTTAAGTTTTTTACTAAATATGCCTTCTTGCGCATTCAAAGGGTGTACCAATAACTCTACTACAAAAAACAAAAATTATGGAATCACTTTTCACTCCTTTAAGTTCGTTAGCGAATAGATTTAATTTTTTATATTTTAAAAATTAATATAATATATAAATTAATTAATAATTTAACATGGCCGCTTTCTCACCTGTACAATCGGATTGGTCGAAAGTATGCTCTACTTATGTAACGTTGATTTGAAATGAAATTTCTGTTTAGATTATTTTTTCATCTATTTATTTTATAAAGTGGTATATCAATCTAAGTAGTCCATGACTTCGTTATTATTATTTTATTAGAAACTAGCTGCTGCGCAGGGTTTTGATATAATAATAATCCGAATTTTCGGCAATTTCAAGAAATTTATAAAAAGGCACTTAGGCATTTAGAATTGCAGTCATCTCTGTCAGAAAACTGTATACCGCTGGATAACTTTCCCATTCTTACACGTTCATCAGCCGTAGACACTATTAACCATATCTACCTACTACTCTTGAACGAAATTTATTCGATGAAGAAAATTTACCTCATGTTTACGAAGAAAATACGTTTAAAAAGCATAAACTAACGTATTATAATTCGTATAAAAATGTTAAACACATTAAAGATAAATGTATATTTCAAAAGTAATATTAGTGATAATATAGCAGAAACAAATGTACTAATATTAAGCGATCATTTATCAATTAATGCAGATCTAATAATAGGATATATATCGCGTTGGGTAGCTCGGGCGTTGTTTAAAACAATTGTGAGGTATGTGTTACTGAACTCGTGACAAATGAAACGAGTTATGACTTACATAAAAATTGTCTAAAAACGGAATCTACAATTAAATTATTTAGTTTAGAATCTCAATATTTTGTTGTCAAAAGTAAAATAATAAAATTGAAAATAAGCGTAATAAAATCGTTTATAAACTTCAACATATTCACAAACTTCTTCTTCTTTTAATATATGGCAACAGTGCTGACTTTCGTCGCAATTTCTGCCAGTCTCCAGTGTTTAATCTTGTGCAATAGTAAGCCGATAAATCGGTAGCTAAGATTATCCCGCCGACTGTGATATGTCTTATTAATCACTGACTAATCACAACCATCACAGCGCGGCCGGGATTAACAGTGTTACAGTTTTAAAAATTGAAATTAAATGCTTCTTTACATACACACAAAACTTAAGCTCACGCCTGTTTCCCACTGGGGTAGGCAGATACCACTGAGTTCAATTTACTACGGTCCTCTACGGAGACATTAGGACATTTATATTACATAATAGTATATTTATATAATATATAGACATTTTATTCTTAATTATTGTCCTTCAAACAAAGATAGTTTATTAAGTTTTTGCCTTTTTAAAACCATTGATATACTGGGATTATTTTTATGCAGATAATGAATTCTTACGTCACAATATTTGTCAATGAGAGCCCTTAATAAGTGAGTTCGACTCCACGTGACGCCTTTGTGAATAACGCACGCGCCCACCAGGACGTCATGGGTAATCCAGTTTAAGTTTCGTGCCGAACAGCTGAAATCGAATCGGCGAATACTTAATTTTCTTTACGATAATATGTAATAGTTGTTTCACTACATTATGAAATTTTATTTCACACCCAAAGGATAAACATTTTTTTTAACTACATATTTTAATTTAATAATTCCAAGTAGAGTGACAATACAGACGGTTGACTGTACATCGCTGTTGATATGTCATCATTTCGAGGCCCGTTTTTGCAATTGTTTTTTGACTACGGTAACGCATCTTTTGTTTATATCTATGCATAAAATAAATATTATTACTACAAAGAACCTTTATTACATTTTTAATGACCTGTCTAAAATGGAATCTGTTTCTAATTTTTATTTGTATAAAAATTTATAATAAAAAAATAATTCGAAACAAGCCTTTCGGGAGAAACTTCAGAATGGAACAATTTTATCGTTTTAAACCATAGATGTAGAATAGTCGCCGGCATACTATTACTATATCTATGTTTTAAACAGATATTTTTTCATATTATGTTATGTTCAATATGGACAACTGGCAAAAATTAGACACTGTTACAGGTGTCTCTGGCTATACCTTTGAAAACATAATAAGAAATACAAACAATAAATAAAAACAAACTAACTTTTCATGTTCATCATCCTTGTTCATGGTCTCATACTTCACATCATCAGTCAGGGAGGCCATCGATTCGTTGTCAGAATTCGGAGAGGAGCTGTTGATAGTGATAATCTGTGCTTTTCTGAAAAATTCCAACACTATCGCAATAATTTTAATTACAATAATTGCTGTTGTTGAGCAATGCAAACCTTATTCAACACTTGTTTGATTTAGTTATTCTGAAAGAAGTGGCACATCTAGGTCCATTAAGTGGAGCAACAGACTTGTCGCCTGTTCTGTTTAATATGGTCAACTAGCAAAAATTGGACACTGTTACTTATGTCTCTGGCCAGACCGTGAGATCGTGAAGGTGTGTTGTATAAAATTAAACAATCTTAACCAAAATCTTCAAATAAAAAATGTTATTAACACCTGAAAGTTTGTTTACCTACCTACATTCTTTTCTCCTTTCGTTGGCCTTAATTTAGATATTATTAATCTAAATCTAATCTTATATAATTCTTCTGTACATGTGTATGTCACTGAACTCCTCTTAAACGGCTGAACCGATTTTGATGATTTTTTTGTGTGTATTTTAGACATTGGACGCGGTAGAGCTGCAATCGGGTTGTAGGATTTATTTTTTTATACGGACGAAGCCGGGGGGTGGAAAACTGATATTATATAAACCTAAATAGTCTTAATTAACGATTACTTTGTATACTATCACTTGGAATTGGCCTGGAGGTGAACGGCGCGCTTACGTCATCAGCGAGTCTCAAATTAACTTTTGCGGACTATAACTATTATAATATTTTTAACATTACCCGCGAGTTGAGCTCCTTGATCTAGAACGCAATCGCTTAGGTCTATCCATTGACTTTCTATGTGAGTCACGATGATGTGATGACCGCGTGGACGATCTCTCACTAGATCGTCTTCTCTTGGTGGGTCTAGCTCTTGAGGGAGACCTGCTGTATTTCCTATTTAACGAGCTGCGTTTCTCAGTCCGTCTACTTCTGCCGCTTAATCTGCGTTTTTCGGGCGATCGACGTTTCTCATTAAACTTCCTCCTATCGAGTGATCTATGCCTCTCGGTTGACCTACCCCTCTCGGCCGATTTACGATCCTTGGCTCTGCATTTGTTTATTATGAAACGCAGATCGCTTTTGTCACTAGGTTTTTCAGGCGATATGCGTTTTTCTTTGTTTTTGTTAAGTCGCAGGTTGTCACCGGGCGGGTCATCCAGTTCCTTTGGTATAGGCAGAGACATTTTGCGATATATTTTCTTCGTAGCCAACCGTAACTCTTCCTCGTATAGTTCCTTGCTGCGATCTTTCCAAAAAATTATCCACTCCGACTTGTAATCGTAAGTTTTTGTATCTTTTCCCTCTGTTGAACATATAATAATTTATCATGTTTGTATACTTACATATTTGTGGATAAATTTATGGTGCGGGTGACGTAAAGCGATACTATGGACGGTACAAAATAATTAAATATGTTCTTGAGTAATTATAATTACAGCTTTATTCATTTGAATTATAGCCTATAATACCAAACTGATTTCTTACCAGCTTTAATCTCCTTATATCGTTTGTTCCAGAACTTTTTCCATTCTGCTGGATAGAGAGGATGCATCTCAGGTTTCTTCTCATGAGAGAGCATTGTTTCTTTTGCTTTAGCTTCAGCCTTTTTCACCAATTCCATCGCTATATTTTTTTTATCTTCTAAAATCTGTAACGTAACAACAATCTTTAACTGATTAATCAAGTTGCATTATTGTATCTAAGCTAGCTACCTCAGAAGAGATAATAGCCTAGCCTCCTTATTAATAAACAATTATAATTTGTTTTGTTACTCTCTCTTCTCTTTTCTCTTTCTTCACGGGTTGCCTTTCAGCTCCCGAAACCGTGTTACTTTACGGTTCCAGGGAACCAAGCTGAAGACCAAGTCTCCCTCGTTTAGCCGATGGTATTTGTGGAGCTATACCTAACGAGTGGCTAGTTCTGTTGAGATATATTTAGATGGGAAAAGCCTCTAAGTGTGGTTTGTCGGATTATGTACATAAGTTTTTAATTAAAAAACCCATTGGTACATTACCGGGATCCGAGATCGAACCGACACACCTTTGCTTTGTTACTTACTATCTGACATAAATAATATGTGTCATCCAATATGATGAAGCGAGACCAATATATTATAACGAAACACTGTAATATGGTGTAGCATAATTATTGTCGCCACTTTATATCTATTTTTTCTGCTAGCGTTTCTTTGTTTTTTTTTTTTCTTCACGGGTTGCTTTACAGCTCCCGAAACCGTGTTACGGTTCCAGGGTACCCAGCGGAAGACCTAGTCTCCCTCGTTTAGCCGATGGTATTTGTGAGGCTATATCTAACGAGTGGCTAGTTCTGTTGAGATATATTTAGATGGAAAAGCCTCTAAGTGTGGTTTGTCGGATTATGTACATAAGTTTTTAATTAAAAAACCCATTGGTACATGGCCGGGATCCGGGATCGAACTCGGGGTCTGTCTAGTAAATACCAGACGTCTTACCCATTTAATATAATTAACATAAGGTGCGTCGGTGGCCGAATGGGTAAGACGTCTTTGATTTCTATTATAGCCAAACAAAATGACACATAACCAGAGCGAACTAATGACGCTAATTACGTGTTATTTTGTATGTAATGTACATACGTGTTCCCGGCTAAACCCGATTTTATGAGTTATACGCGTTTAACCTACTTCCTATAGGTTAGGTTAATAGCGTATAGAAAGAAATAGTTTGGCATAAAATAGCAAAATAAGTTATGTGGATCATACCTTAACTTTATTTTCCTTCTTTGTTGAAGTGGTACTTCTGTAAATCAATACAATTTTATTATGATTATGTGTCGCCTACGGTTTCGCACATCTATAAAATAATAGTTTGAATAATAGGATAAAATAAAAAAATAATCTTAACAGGTTGCCTTACAGCTCCCGGGAACCGTTGCCCGCCCCAGGGTACATGGCGGAATACAAAGTCTTCCTCATTTAGCCGAAGATTTTTTTGATGCTATATATAACTAGTGACCAGCTCTGTTGAGGTATGTAGATGGAAAAGCGTCTTTGTACGGTTTGTCGGATAATAGTACTTTTTATATATAAAATTTTTATTCTACACAATTATTCCCTAAATAATTTTGTTATATCTCTGCTGAATTAGATAGAATACGCCATTAAAGCGTGCTCGCACTATCTTTTCCTCCCGACTTGATTCACTAATATTGTTAATACTCAGCTTCTAAACGTTATCACTTTTATTAATAAACTCGAAGTAGCGACGTAGTAACTAAACTGTGTTTCGTCTCCCTCTATCATAATGAATTGCAGATTTGTTAGACGGAGACGAAATACAGTTTAGTTTATTAATAAGAGTGTACAAGTCCAAGTTTCATAATCGTGAACCTTCCCAGTAAATCAACCTATCTAATAGTGAAAATCGCAACAAAATCCGTTCAGTAGTTTTTGCGTGAAAATGTCGCAGACAGACAGACAGACAGACAGACAGACAGACAGACAGACAGACAGACAGACAGACAGACAGACAGACCTAATAACCATAATTCTATGATAGTCAATTGACAGTTAGAAAATGTCTATAACAATTTAAAACATAAATTCAATTATTTATTATAGTAGCATATTTACCTATCTTCTGTTTCTTTATCTTCACCTGAAAACAAGTAAATTATAAAATTAACATTTTAATATCGTCACTGTATTTTAACCAATGGTAAGAGTTGAGTAGTCAAGCTTGTAACACAAGATTATATTTTTATTTAGACATGCATCAAAATATGTGATGATGACTTTAATATAAATAACTAGCGGACCCGGCAGACGTTGTCCTGTCCAAACGTTGGCTTGCCTGCACTACCCCTACCCCTACCACTAACTTTGGCTATATTATTTCTCGTAAAAAGTAAAGGATAAAAAATGGTTATTGTGGGTTATCCCTAAGAGATGGACATATACCATTGCTGACTTTTTTGTAGACATTTTTAAGGTGTACAATACTGTAGTATATTATTTTGATCTATCTCGTAGGGTTCAGCCAGCGTTTGCAATGTAAGCGCAAAAAAAATCGTTTATTTACGACATCACATTAGAAACCTCTAAAATTATCAGTGTTTCTCTACTATATTATGCATGTTATATACATATAAACCTTCCTCTTGAATCACTCTATCTATTAAAATCCGTTGCGTAGTTTTAAAGATTTAAGCATACATAGGGATGTAGTGATTAATAATGGGTACTATCCCCTATTGCGTATCGCGGTTGCTATCAAAAAGTGATGGCTACCGTCCACAGATTAATAATGTACGATAGGCCGAAAAGGGAGAGGGCGGCCTGTCATAGTTACTAATCTGTGCACGGTTACTAACACGTTTTGTTAGTAACCGAGGGCTGGTCAGTGGTACTAGGCATAAACGAATGAATATTATAGTGCATGTAGCAACCCAATAAACAAGTTTATTTGTTAACTTACATTTTTCTTGACCACTTTTCTTAAGTTTGGCGATTAATTCTTCAGTTACGTCTTCAAATGTACTTCCATTCGAGTCGTTGTAATGATGACTGCCGTGAATCCATTTGCATATTAATTCTCTAGAACACAAACAATTTGAATACGTATACAAATACGCTTATTATTACTTATCAATTAGAGATAGGTATTAGACAGCATATCGTTGGGAGATTAACTTAAAAAAAGTGGCTGGTACAGAGTGGATGAGAACTGCGAGAGACAGAGAAAGTGTGTTTGTTTGTTTGTCCTTTTTTCACGTCAAAACAGAGCATCTATGATACTAAAATTCAATATATAAAACATTCCGAGAGAAATGCAGGACTTTAGATCGCCTATGATATATAAATTAAATGTGTATTAAATTGCTTAACATACAGTCGGTAAAAATAATTGTAAATACCTATTATTGTAAACATCATAAAACGGTAATAAAGGCTTATTTTATTTTTTATTAAACAGCATATTTCCCCGACTTGTTTCAATAATCATGTTAATGCTCACCTCCTAAACATGATAGGTCTATGTTTAATACTCGTAAGCTTTCCTCGTGAATAAGCCTGTCAATTTGTCAAAACCGCAAAAAAAAATACCGTTCAGTGGTTTTTGCGTGATACGGACACAGACAGGCAGACAGGTGCAGCGGGATTCTATAATACAGAATTTACGAATCAAAACATTTTTTTTCTATTTTTTTCAAAATGGCTCCATCAGGGTTTTGATGATTCCGCCAATGTCAAGTATTATAGACGTCACAGTAACAATAAGCCGATTAATCGGTAGGTTAAGAATGCTCCCGCCGGCCGTGATATGTCCTATTAATCACTGACTAATCACAACCATCACAGCACGGGCTGGATTAAACTGGATTCCCCAACACGTCTCCGCGGCGCGTGTGCTATCCACCAAGGCGTGTCGTGGAATCCCCCAAAACAATCATATTGAATTGACTTTAGGGTTTTTATGTTAATCATTATGACACATGTCACATGTCATAATGGTTATAAAAACCCTAAAGGCAATTCATTCAGTACTGACTGTGTATTATTATTGTTTAAAATTGGTGTGCAGATACAATTTTTAATATGTAGGTACTACTTGAAAAATCATACCTATTAGATGCAAACTCAGGTGCAAAGATTCGAAGAGGTTTCTGACGACGGTAAGTGTTTCCTATGCAGTTAATTATTTTCTTGATAACTATCTTCTTATTGTAAAGGTGTGAAACACCAAAATTAGTTTGCTCCAAGTATAGAAAATAAGCCTTGGGATAGTGACGTTGCTGAAATAAAATACTAAATGTAAGACATTTGTTTTCTTTGTTTGGGGATGTATTTTAAATAATGTCGCGGCAATCATAGTATGGCTTTAGTGTGGCCACAATTTTTATCACAATAAAAAATAATCCCACGTCTAACCGATCATAATGTGCATAATCCGACAAACCACACTTAGAGGCTTTTCCATCTAAATGTACCTCAACAGAACTGGCCACTTGTTAGGTATCTCACTAATACTATCGGCTAAACGAGGAGAAGTGGTCTTCCGCTGGGTACCCTGGAACCGTAACGCGGCTTCGGGAGCTGTAAGGCAAACCGTAAAGAAAGAAAAAAAGAAAAAAACCTAATATTTATACTTAGAGTGATGTTTGTTCAGCCAGTTTTATGTTTCTAGTTTTTCGTATTCTTTTTCAAGGACATTCTACTGAACATAAAAGACGCCCCTTATTCCACGGATTTATTTGTTCAGTCTTTTATCGTTCAGCATTCCTCTCTCAATTTTACACACACTTCTTCTTGTAACAGCTATAACATCGAGACATCGTAACTCTTTCTTAGAAAAAGATAACACTCACCACGTAAGTAAAATTATGCGGCAAAGCTTGAAGGTGTTTTAAAATGTTTTTGTTTTGAATCCACTTTAGACAAAGTGCGCAATATATGTCCGGGGTCTGATTATCGCCATGCGAAAGCTCCACTATGTACTCGATGCCAACCATTGGTTCTCTAGAGAGGAAAACAAAAAAATAAAGTCTATTTGACAGTGATAATTTAGCCTCTAAATTACTGTTACAAAATAATTATGAAATAATAATTGAATTTGTTACAAAATTAAACCGTTATTTTCATCATCATCAACCTTTTAAGATCGACTGCTGGATCATGGTCTCCCTCTAGTGCACAATTTTTAGTGGTGCTCATTGAGATGAATTGCCAGTCACCACGCTTGGCAGGCGGGTTGGTGACCGGATGCCGGCTTTACGTGCCCTCCGGAGCACGAGGAGTATATTTAAGCACATATTCTTAAAGAAAATTTACCGAAGAAAGAAAGACTTAAGAAAAAAACCGTTATTTTATTTATCGTAAAACTAATATTATAAATGCGATGTGTGTTTGCTTGTTTGTCCTTGTTTTACGCTAAAACGGAGAATTGACATGAAACACGTCACTATTTCTAATACAACGTCATATACGTAACGAAGTCGCGGGCAACTGCTAGTATAAAATATAATAATTGTAAGCGTACTTACGACGAGTCGTCAAGCAAACTCTGTATGGTGCAAGGTAGCGATCTGTATAGTCTCAATCTAGCTTCACACTCGTCTATTGAGTAGTTCTCCTGAAGTCCTGAAATTAAAGTGTTTTTTTTTACTTGTCTTATTTGATAAACAAACTTAGCATGATTTTTTAGGGTTCCGTACCCAAAGAGTAAAAACGGAAACTACGGACGTCTGTCTGTCTGTCCGTCTGTCACCAGGCTGTATCTTATGAACCGTGATAGTTAGACAGTTGAAATTTTCAGATGATGTATTTCTGTTACCGCTAAATACTAAAAACAGAATAAAATAAATATTTAAGGGGGCTCCAAAGGTTCTTTTTTTTTGTTTTTGCCGTTTTTATAGATAATGGTACGGAACCCTTCGTGCGCGAGTCCGACTTGCACTTGGCCGGTTTTTTTTAATAATTGTCATTTAAAGTTCTTAAAAGACGTTATATTAACAATTTTACATAGTTATCATTTTGAACCTATTTTACATTTGCAGAACTTATAATAATATTATGTTAAACTCTTATTTAGAAAATGTATAACAAAAAAGACTTGCAAAGTTTGTTTACCAAATAAGACAAGTAAAAAAAACACACATTATTTTAGTATGCATACTGCCTCCCTGTTACGTATCTCGCTTGCTAACAAAAAGTGATTCACCTGACACAATGGCGTCCTAAACTGTCGAATAGAGCGAGACAAAAGTCAAATCGACCAATCAGCTCGCTCGTTCTATTCGACAGATTAGTACGCCAATAAGCCCGGTGATATCACTTTTCATTAGCAACAAATATAGGGCTGCATGAAAATATATCAATCACGTTATGATAGAAATGGAATTAAACAACAATCTAACTGAACAACTCAAAGGAAAAAAGACTTCCCAATGTTCCAGTTGAACGAACATAATATCGATCGATATTTACGACAGTGGTTTTGTGAAGTGCTGCCATGGCTCTCTACAGTCCATTAAAGATTGTAATAAATTGTACAGGGATAGTGACAAGTTCCTTTTTTTTTCACGGGTTGCCTTACGGCTCCCGAAACCGTGTTATCGGTCCCAGGGTACCCAGCTTCCTATAATTAGTATACTATGCCACTATAGCGTCTGGCTTCTAAATAAAAGATTGTGTGACTAATAACACAAGTGAATGTGAAAACGTTGGTTTTAATTTATCGTTAGTTGGTCAGCTTGGCTTTATAAAGTATATACGTACGTACCTTTAAGCTGTGAGGACTTGTGTAATCCACTATACAGGTGATCCTGCAAGACAATTTATATAGGACTAAATTAATGTTTGCTCATTTAAAACTATGACATAAACAAAACATTTCTATCTTCACTACATAGTATAAAACAAAGTCGCTTCCCGTCTGTCTGTCCCTATGTATGCTTAGATCTTTAAAACTACGCAAGAGGAAGGTTTTATATATGTATATAACATGGATAATATAGTAGAGAAACACTGATAATTTTAGAGATTTCTAATGTGATGTCGTAAATAAACACATTTTTTGCGTTTAAAAAGGTCTACAAAAAAGTCCGCGATGGTATGTCTATCTCTTAGGGATAACCCACAATAACCATTTTTTATCCTTTACTTTTTACGAGAAATAATGGCTTATTTTTTCAGGATTTGATAATCTAAATCTTTACCATATTTAATTTTATGATTAATTACTTAAAAGTATTTTTGATGTCTTAGTTATTTTATTCCAACAATAATCTTTAAATATGTCTTTGATCAGGGTATCAGTGTGGACTGTGGATCCAAACGAGGGGAGCCAAGTGGACGGAGAGGTAATTTAAATGAATATTTTCAAAAATATTACAGATTTAAAATGCAGGGACATAGCGGTTGCGGGGCGGTACCGGCCGGGGGGCCGGCGGCGCGTACCTATAATCTATAATATAAACATAACTATACTACAGTTTTAATATTTCCATTTGTTACAATCCTGACATACCTCGCTTCTTTTATATTCATCATACCTTTCATACATGCTCGGCGATTGTGCGTAGGGGTAGGGGTAGTGCAGGCAAGACAACGTTTGGGCAGGACAACGTCTGCCGGGTCCGCTAGTAATTTATAAAAATCAATATTTGTTTGTTCGTATTCGATACTCAAAAACGACTGGACCGATTTTGTTATGTACCATTAGATAGAGTGGTTCACGAGTAAGGTTATAGGCTATATTAACTAGTTTAACATAACATTTGAATGTGTGCTTGACATTTAGGACCATATTTCAGCTGTCTTTGTGTCTATGGGACTTGCACTTTGCTCGTACAGGCTCGCGAAACCAATAATATGTATAGTGTTGTTATATGCATGTCACTTACAGTCTCATCGCGTACCATAGGATGGCGAGTATGACGACTCTGGCTGGTATACTTTCGCGTTTCTCGTTTGGTAACCTATATATATCAAGGTTGCTCAACCAATCATACTTCCATAGTTTCCTACTATATGGCCCTTACCTTCAATGCAGCCTCTCCGGTAGAAAATATCCCACAAGGGATGCATTTGTAGGTCAAGTGACCGGAACTGTCTCGGGCCACTTTTTCGACCATGGGTCGCCACGTGTTGTTATCAGCGACGATGCACATACTGTCCAAGTCATCCTGAAACTGTCGTTCTTTCTGAAAATAAAGTAGCTCGTATTATAAAAAACTTCTTAACCTCATTGGAAGCTAAAAATCCTATAAAGGGATGGTGCACATTGAAAATAAATAGACATTAAAAATCTTTTGCCTAGTTACGACTTGCATAGTGTCATGCCATGAGGCTCTATTGACCTACTTCAGAACATTGGTGGCACTTTGTTCTGCCACGAATAAGAGGAAATTCGAAGTTCCGTTAAACCGATGCTCTTTGAATAGGGTTTAGGTTTTCCAAGCATGTGTCGAGTGTGTGAGTTGTGAGAACTTCTGTTTTGGTTAAGAAATTAAACTCATTTTACAATAAAACGCGTTTACTTGTTACTCACAGCGAAATAATTTAAAACATTTGAGCACAGTTTAGTTTACTTTTTTTGCAGTACCTATGTTGTTGACATGGCTATATTCTTTCTTCTTTTTGCAAGCTGTAGGCAACTTGAAGACTGGTCTTCTTTTAATTTCGCGCGATAAAGTGTTTTTCTGCCTCAGCTACATGTAGCAGCGTTGTAGCATCATTAGGTTGATTTATACCTTCGAGTCACCGGCGTCACCAACAATGTTCTATAACTTGAAAAAAAATCGACAAAACTTATATATGTAATCGAATTTTTTTCACTACTCGTCGTGTTCTTTCGTATTAGTATCGGCAAGTAAAGTAACGGTTACCAAATACAAAGAGCGTAAGAAAATGTTCTTGTTAATTTACAATATCCAGTCACATATTCACAAACTATACTTGTAATCACTATAATTTCACTAATATTGGATAATTTCAAATTAAATAATCTTTATTGGTGTAGAATCCATGGATTGCTTATCAACGTCAAATCAAAATAAAAAAATAATTTATAACAATTTAGTCCCAAGCCTTTCCATCCTTCAAATAATAGTCTATATTGTAATATGCATTACACAGAACAGAATGACAGAAGTTTACTTTTAATAAAAAAAAAATTTCTTAATTGACAAATCTTGTAATGGGTTGGAAGCTTGTTATAAAATTTCACACAACTTAATTGAACCACCAACCTTATGGAGTCTATAGCAGAGAGCGGCGCAAACTTATGTTTACTTTTTGTATTTACATTGTGCCTATCACTATTTCTTTTAAATGTAGCAATCTGTTTACAGACATACATTAAATTTTCAAATATATACTTTTTGGGCACATGTTGAAAACCTGGCGAACGAAACAAATTATCTTCTTATGAAAAATTATATTTGGAATACTTTTATTAAGTATGACGATACTATGATTCTACATAACTACTACATAATTCAATTTTAAGATACATACAAGATTTTTAAATAAACACTAAAAATCTCCCAGCACTACCAAATAATTAATTTTTTTTTGAAAATGAACTTATCGCCATATTTTTGTTGATACTTTGAGAATTAGTCAAAAATACGTAATTATTACCCTATTTTCGATGGGTTTCGGCAAGAATTACATTGGCAGACGTATAGTAAAATATAGAGCTAATACCTATATAATTTGGCACTACATATCTCTATCTTTGTATCTTGTATCAGATGACGTAATTTATGGGTTTTGGGGTTTAAAACCGTCTGTCATGTACCTACATGTGCCATGTAGCTTGTGTTTATATCAGATAACGTAGGTAAACCTGCCTCTACCTCTCGTACTATGAGACACTTCGTACTCGAACTTCGAGCCCTTTGACTCGGGCGCAAAAGACCGACAGCGAATGGAAGTAGTCCAAGGTAGTCCAATTAAATAATAATTACTACGTCCGAGGCGAGGCGAGGTTGCACGAAGTACCTCACTACACACTCGTCCTCGCCTAACTTTGGGCAACTTCCCGAGTAATGTAGTGGACGCTTTAAACTGTGCTTTAAAGTCATATCGACGAAAACCTGACCTTGCACCTACCACCCCGCAAAAAACACGTACTTACCGCAAAATGTAGTAGAATTTAACAGATCCCTCAGTTTATTATGCATTTTAGAATCAAACACATTAAAATTAACGCACACCTATCGCCTTGGCACGGCATCATCATCGCCTCGAGTCGTTCCTTATGTGGAGTTTTATACAGCAACTGCACCCGACCAGCAACGCCACGCCTCGCAGCAAGCTTACGGCTTGCCGACGACTCCGCGATGTCACAGTGTTGCTTGCCATTTCGCTTCAGTTATATTTTTCTGTTTATAATACCTACCGTCTATGCAAAGGCTATGATGATCCCATGCCGAACCGTTTACCTTTCGTTTCATAAAATAGCTCGGGATAGACAAGCCAATTCTCAGAATGTCAATTATGCAGATTTAAAATGAAATTAAATAATAACAAAATACAAAGCTTACATTAAAATAATATCTACTTACTTAGTTTCAAATCAAATATAAAGCCAACTGAGGTGTTTGTTATTCGTCCTTTTTAAACTATACTATATGTAGTGACAACAGCACCATCTGTTGTGTGGGCACACCGGTGCTACATTTGTGCGAACTTCTTGCACGAGCATAGATGTTGATGTCTTGTGACCCTCTTGGCGCCGGTAGAGACAAACGAGGGACACCTATCCCTTAGGTTTGGGCGTACTGCTCGACTCGAATGAGTTGGGGATGTAAGAGCCAGGACGTCAGGTGCCTCATTATATGGGTCTCCTGCAACAAATCTGGGACGACAATAGCCACGGCCGTCAGGAACTCCGATGCCATCCGTCTCAAGAGGAAGCCAGCCAAGGCCGGCAGCACGGCCGGCTGGTCGGTGTACGCCATTTTTTAATGGACACAACTTCCCCTTCTCCCCTTGTATACGATACGAAACATAAAAAGTGGTTTCAAGTATCCATAGTAGCACGCCCTTTCCCTGCATCATGCGAAGGCCGAGGGAGGTTCTGGCTGCGTAGCCCGCTTTGCATATCGTATCCACTGTCATCTATCTAGGTGAATTGCTGGAGTGACATTACTTAGGCAAAGGCACAGTCGAGTTTTGGAGAACAAGAGACCAAGTTAAGGTTGACATGCATATCACCTCATCACCATATCAGCATAGCCTCAACTCGTGTCTTTGATTTCTTTATGTGGAGTTCTATGCAGCAATGCATACTTAATAACACCATATCGTCAACCCTCAGTTGTAAGCTAGTGAAGATGGCAGCGTGCAATTTGTAGTCAACTTGCAGCCACCAGATCCTCTGCAGTTTGTCTCGCTATGCGCACCATTACAGTCCTCTCTTTTCTATTTATGTTGTGTACCTAAAGTGGACGTATGTTCGTTGGCTTCATGTTATCCGTCACTGTGTCGTCGTCTGGACAATACAAGGGCTATGGGGCGATGCTTTACTGCCATGGTGCAGAGGCCATAAGTGTGTGTCCTCAGTCCTGTACTTTATCAAATCTTGACACACCCATAGGAATTCTAGTATGCCTGCTATTACTAATGATTATATTAACTTAAGACTTAAGCAAAATATTTGTTTAATATTTGTTAACATTTTACATATTTACTTACAAGTATTTGTGACATATTTAAAGTATACAAATCAGTACATAATACTTATATAATATACTTAATATATTGTACATTTGAAATGAGGAGGCTGGTTCTTTTTTTTGCACTCCTTAAATATTAATTTACCTCAGTAAGTTGGTCATTGTTTGAACTCCTGGAGCTCTCCGCAGCACCGCCCGCATAGCTGTCTGCACCATATTGATGTTTGGGATACATCTTCTGGCACTAACACTTCACTTACAATATTCAAAATATCTTCATACAATTATTTCAGCCCCTAACATAGCTGAAAATAACAAACCAAATGACATTAGATTTAATAAAGAAATAATAAAAAATAGGGTATGTGGGGAAAAATTTAATCAAGAAAATATATTTCTATGGGTTCCAATTTTTTTAATATACACAAAAACAAATCGCCTTTATAGCATTTATACCATGCCATAGGCCAACTAATAACAATGACAGCGAGTTGCACATATAAAACAGAAAAGGTGATAAACCTAGAGCTGACACTTAATAACATACCCAAATAACTAATAAATTTAAGTCTGTTGCTGAGCAGAATGAATTTTCCTTCCCCACCCGCTTAGGTACTGCATGTAATACTGCTCTCTTAGAGATAAGTTCAGGGATTATGATATTTTAACCTTTCCGTCACAATACATATTAGAAAATGTTATTTACGTTAGAAAGAACATAGAATTTTTTAAGAGAAATAGAGACATACATAATATCAACACAAGAAACAAGGATAAACTTGTCAGTTGTGTGAGTCGACTCCACAAAATAAATCAATCATTCAAGGGGCTGTGTGCATTTTTACAATAAGGTCCCCTCTCATATACAAGATCTTTCTTTCTATAATTTCAAAGATACAATTAAACTTAAATTAATGAAAAAAGCATACTACATAACAGTATATCAGAATACTTGGATGATAAGCATCCATGGGCATAACAACAATTATATAAATTGATTTTAATTGACTAACACTAATGTATTTAGATTGTAATTGTATATTTTTTATTGAATTTCTGACATGTATCAATATTAATTTTATTTGACATTTGATTTGTATTTATTGTATTTTTAAATTGCTGTAAAAATGTATTTTCTTTAATTGAGTTTGTAGAGAGAAGTGTATAAAATTGACGATTTCAAGTGTATCTTGTATACCTAAGAAATAAATGATCTTTGAATTGAATTTGAGTACTGTCTATAGATGCCGTAGAAAACAGCTGGAAACATGAATGGGACAGGTTACATGTTTCTGTTACTTTGCAGTGTTATTAAAAAAGTATCTATAATAAATATTTATTTACTTATTTAAGGCTAAGGGCCATAAAGAAAATTGGTAATAGCTATTTGACTGGAGTGAGGTTTGAACCTGAGTTGTCACGTTTCAAGTCCATCACTATTAATGTGCAATGCAAAGTTTTTGCACACTTTTTCAAAGTACTAGCACCTATACAAAGATAGTCATAGTCACAGCCTCTTCAAATGCCTGATAACAGCATCCTTTTTAGTTGGAAATTAAAAATGGACAAGTCCTAAAATTTTCAACTGATACATTAAAAAATTATTTGATTTAGGTGTGCAGGCTTGTTGCAGCACATCTGTGGATACCGATGGTGGAGACCCATATTCCATTTGAATTTAATTTAAAATCAAACAGAATTGTTGCACAGAATTTTATATATATCCATGTTTAATGAGACCCAATATTTTGATTCAGCTAGTTAAAAATATCTTGAACTCAGCTCTGCACAAATGTTTCCATCCTCCAATAACTACATGTTAAAGAGAGACTTCAATCCAGGATCCTTCAGACATGTTATTTGTTGAGACGAGCTATCCATAGAGAAACTGATTGTGCGGGGCAGAGTTGATGGCGGCAGATTGTGAGGATGTTCCTCTTTGCATCCATATAAAGTCATTAACCAACACCTCCTTGAATGACTGCTGGAACGTCTCGGCGAAAGACATGGTGTAGGGTTGTGCATCGCGCTGTTGACTGCCATGATTAACCATGACTACTCTGCCAAGAGCACTAGAACTGAGAAGACTTCTAAAAATATGGAGTTACAGTTTTAATTATCAAACATCAAAGCTGGAAGTATTGAAAAACTTTCTGAGTAACTTAGTATATAGGTATTTACTTAATCTAGTTCATGTCATGTTCTTAATAAATAGTTTAATAATCAGCATAGGCAATATTTCTATCTATGAAATCTAAATGCTAATTAATATTAAAATAAGAATTAAAAGTTTACTAAATTGAACTGTTCTATAACCAATTCTAGCATTAAACATATGAACAATAATCCTGACCCACAATTCCTGCTTCCTAGCAGTTCTATTGAATTAAAACCAAACTCAGTCTATCCTCATTACTGCCATTTATCATAAAATCTATTTTAAAATATAATTAATAAATACTTACTTATCTTTATATTCATAATAACATTAAAGTATACAAAGAAAAGACAGCCATCCCATGGGTGGGTCTCAACTTTAGAAGTAAAAGCTAATATAGTTAGGTATCCCAGGTTGGTTCCAGAGCTGCGCAGGCAATGTAGAGTACACTATCACACCAATATAACACCACTATAGCTGGTACTTACTTCATCTGCTATCATCACATACATTATACAATCCGCACAGATAAATGGTATTAAAATGACAGATTTTTTATTGAGATGCAAGTGATTGGCCTATACAAAAGCATTTGTGTGAGTTGTACAGAGATGGCTGAATACGGTGGTCCTGTGTAGTAATTTGGAAAACAATAAAATTATAGCAATTGACATGCTTGAGCCAGCAAGTTCATCAAATTAATACATCTATCCGTACTTCCAAATACTTTTATCCATATTCAAGAACAGTTAGCAAAGTGTGATCAATCTCCTAGCAAAATGTCTGATTTATCACAGTAGCTACTGAACTGACAGACATTGGAAGACATAATATTGGATTGGACAATTGGACTAGTAGTATTGTCACAGTATCCATTATACTCAAGTAACGTTTTTAAAACGAAATGTTGACAACTGTGGGTCCTTGTCCACTGTGCATTTGCTAATTGTTCTTTAATACGGGTGTGAAAATCAGTCCTCAAATGAAGATTAATTTCCTATCTCACCAAATACTTTTTTACCAGTTTGTACCACTTTTAGCTATTGATTGAAGATCTTAAGTACTGGTTCTTCTACATGGCCTGCTTGATTAGATTAGCTCTGTGGTGCTTAATAATAGAGACCACCGGCGTTTTAAAGTCCATGGTGGTGAACCTCGAGTTTAGTGGCGCAAGGGACAACATAATTAAAAGAACTTTTTATTTACTTACATGATATCAGCTGTAAAGCGAGTGAAATTGGAATTTAAACGTGATAAACCATGGATGTGATAAACTGATTCGGAGTTGCACTTCATTTATCCCAAGTTCTATTAAATTTTCTTCCCTTTCTAATTGTGAATGAAATATTCTTATTCTTTGTAATAAAATAAAATATTATTATTATTGGTGACTAAAAATATCTTTAAATCCTTTCACATCAAGGAATATAAGTTTTTTTTTTTTTGGCCATGCTACTTATTTATGATATACTTTTTTTATAATTTATTTTGAAAATTTAAGATACAAATTTTGATATTTTTGTTTTTTATCCATTGCGTCTATTTTTAATATATTTTACAAATTTTACCCGCGAAAAGTAAACGTGACGTCACAAGAATTTGGAACAGGATTATAATCTTGGCCACTGCACATAAAAAGTGACAGTCAATCAAATTAACGTCAAGCAATAATCCCGCCCGCGCTGTAATAGTTGTGATTAGTCAGTGATTAATAGGACATATTACGGCCGCCCGGCCGGTGGGAGCATTCTACCTACCGATCAATCGGCTTATTGTTACTGTGACGTCTATATTACTTGACATTGGCGGAATCATCAAAACCCTGATGGAGCCATTTTGAAAAAAATAGAATAGAATAGAAACGTCAGTCAAGGTCGACTAACCTAAAAATTACTCTTGTTTATATACTCGTGTTTATAATTATTTAAATTGAATAGTTTTTACAATGGCAAGTAAATAGTGTCTCATCCCGTCATGTCCTAATAACTAAGAAAATAATTACACGTAAAATATAAATTTATAAAGATGTCATTCAAAGATTGATGATTACCATTTTTTGTAGGCAAAGGTAATTTTTTTTCATACTGCTTATGATGACGTCATACATCGGTCAAATTAAGGTTATTGTTTTTTATCGAATATCATAAAAAGTATAGACTTAATTTAAAATCTGATAAATAGAAATTGTATTGAAAGCTTATATCTCGAAACGGTTTCGAGATCTTCGTTCCTGTTCAAAAAGTTAGCATGGCCAGAAAGTGTCACGTCGTTATTTAGTTACATATACTTAACTGTCGAAATTTAGTATCGAAACTTTCAGGAATCTGAAATAAATATACAATACTACTTCTATATTTACAATTAAATTAATTAAAACTATTTACATACACAAAAAAAAATTTTAAACTTTAAAATAATATTTAAATTAAATAATTCATGACTAAATACAACTTAAGATAGGAACAATGAAATTGATACATAACTGAAACTAACAAATTATTTAATAAGAATGATAATAAATAAACATAAAGCTTTATTTAAAATAAATTAAAATATAGATAGACTTATATTTTTATGTTATTATCAGATAAAAATTTAGATATGCATGATATTATGAAAATATCAAGGAATATAAGTTTTCACATCGACACCTGCAAGGAAGAACATTGTAACTCACTTTTATGCGATTTTGAGTTACAATTATATTCTATATTATTATATTATTTTGCGCTTACCCCTGTGTCTAAATTCCTTTGCGTTCGGATTTTGTTTAGTGTAAAAAGATTGTAAGTCAGAGTTAACTGCAGGTACTAAAAGGGTATATTTAGTTACACATCATTGTTTATGCCTATCGTTATTAATATTGCATTACAAAAATTGTAATATAAGATACACTCTTTGATCTTGGAAATTATTATTTTTTAAACTTAAAGTTACATCGTAAAGTTAGTTACAATGTTTTCATTCTTGAATACAGAATAAAAATATTTGGTACAAAGATTGTAACATAAGTTGCGATTATTAAATTCAAGGGCATAAGGCTTTGTAATGCTTGCATAGGTCCAACACGTAGAGGCCTTAGGGTTTAATCTAATAAAGTGTTTTGACTAGCACCCGTCGGGACCTATCTCTGAATGCATCAAATACAATGCGCTCACAGACAGGCCCCTCAGGTGCCTGGACTATTGCTGGCATAAAATAAAATAAAAATCTGGCTATTGTTTTGAGGTGTTAAATGAATTGGTTTATCAAGTTTATTATTTTTTTATTATTATTATACTCTTTATTTCATTTAATTTCTTTCTATTATATTTTTACATATTGATATAAAAAAGGAGTTTCCCCCCCCCCCCCAGAAGCGGGGTAAATACCCAAACTACCGGTGGTTAGGGCTGCAGAGAGAGAAACTTCCTCACAATACGTGCCGTGCTGTGGAGTACTTCCTTCTGGATCTGGCCCTTGACCCAACCACCAATCTCAAGGCTCCTAAGGTGACGGTCAAAACTCTTGGCAAAAAGACCATTGACTGTCACGACTATCGGCACAATGATCGCCGACTTCACATCCCACATGTCGACAATGTCGTGAGCCAAGTCAAGATATTTTGATTGTTTATCTTTCTCAGCTTTCACAAGATTGTCGTCATTTGTGTTATAGTGACATTGATTATCATTGCAAGGCGCGCTGATCGACCTACCAACACAATATCAGGCTTATTGGCAACAATAGTTCTCTCTGTGATGAGATGATGAGAGAGATGAACTGGTTCAGGCGTATGTGCCTTGTATTGTATTCTGTATACATGTAATACGGTACTTCCGTGACTGACTACAAGGTTGTATCTCGAAGCAAGTGTTGGTGTATAATCCTGGCTACTGGTTGTGCCTGTGCAAGTACTCGCCTTGGCAAGACGAGAACAACCGGAAATAACATGTCTGATTGACTCTCCGGGACGGTGGCATGCTCGACAGACGTTAGCCGTGCCGTCTTTCATATTTCCGGTAGTTATTCGTCTTGACAACTTCGTCCATAATTGCACAGGTAGAACCTTCGGTTTCTCTAAAGAGGTCACCGAAGCGTAGCCAGGATACGGAAGTCAAAAGGTTTACATCAGAGCCATGAATAGCCTTGAAGAAACTTCCGTGTAACTCCTTGCTCAGCCATACCTCCTTGCGGTCATTGGTACTCAGTATTACAGGTTTGTGCTAGTTCTCTTTAGCCAAGGATAACGGGGTAAAGCCCTTGTCTACCTTGACCACATCTCCATGCATCACACCCTCACTGTTGAGAAAATATTCTCTGAGACTGTATAATACCTCACGATTGTGGAGAATCTTAGCGTTGAGAAAGCCACGACCTCCACATTTCCGTGGGATGTACAGTCTCATTACAGATGAGCGTGGATGATGCATACGATATGCGGTCAATAGTGTTCGAACTCGTCTGTCCAGGGCATCCAGTTCAGTTTGAGTCTACTTGAGTATGCCAAAGGAATACAAAAAGACAGGCATGACCCAACCATTAAAGGCACGCACTTTATTTCCGCCTGATAGAAGACTATTCAGTACTTTTTTCAGGCGGCCATAGAAGCGCTCCTTCAAAGACTGCTTCATGTCTGTCTCATTGATTGCTATTGCCTGTGACATACCCAAATACTTGTAGGTTTCGTTTGCAGAGAGTGAATCAAGTCTTACAGACTCTGTGAGTTGTGTACTCTCAGATTCCGATATCACTCCTCGCTTTACATGTATGATCGCATATTTGTCCAAACCAAACTCCATACTGATAGATTTACTGTTAAATCACACAACTGGAAGATTGTGATGTCGTTCAGTCATACATCTACCTAGGAGCGCTGATCTCAACAACGGTGGCTGCGTGGACGAAGTCAAGCGTCGCATGGCCATAACTAGGCCTGCTATGGACAAGCTGAGGAAAGTCTGGAAGAATTGCAATATCACCAAAGCTACAAAAATACGGCTCGTCCAGTCACTAGTGTTCGCCATATTCCTGTACGCTGCTGAGACGTGGACGCTGAGAGAAGATGAGAAGAAAATAGACGCCTGGAAATGTGGTGCTGGAGGAAAATGCTTGGAGTGTCGTGGACGGAATTTCGCACCAATGTATCGATACTCCAGGAACTTGACATCAGGCAGCGTTTATCGGCCATAGTCCAGACTAGGATACTCCAATTCTTTAGACACGTGTCGCGGCGGGACAACGACTCCACAGAGCGCCTTGTCGTGCAAAGTAGGCTCGAGGGCATAAGAACACGCGGCAGATCAGCCATGCGATGGACTGACCAGATTAAATCTGCGGTGGGCGGCCCATTGCACGAGTGTACACGTGTCACAGCCGACAGAGAGGGGTGGCGCCGCATCGTGAGACGAATCACGGCTTCCCGAAATCTTGCTGCAACATGAAGACCACCGACCGCTATGTCAAGAGTGAACCGACAAGGAATAATTTCAGACATACAATTTTTTTATTTTATAAACTAAATATTAACACACAGTTTAGGATTGTATGTCTGAGTTACAATGTCATTTTATAACGTATATTATGTGGAATGTCATTGTAAGTCACAAAAGTCATAAAAATATAATACTTAATGTAATAATTATCACATTAAAGTATAGATCTTCCCTCATTAACTCAAATTTTCAAGGTTGGCAGGCAATATGTGTTAACAAAAATCTTACAGATTTTTTTTAATCTTTGACGCGCTCTCCTGTAAAGTTACTAAAAATAAGTTACAATGATCTTCCTTGCAGGTGTCGACATGTAGGTAATAAATAGGTACACAGAGCAAGTATTTATTTTTTTTGTCAATGATTTATCACAGTCACAGAGTAGTTTTACTTGCTCAATCTGTGGCTCACAATTGCTCAAATAATCACTATGTGCTCGTACCCGTTTGTTCTCAGTAGTTCCTTTTGTAGTTCCTTTGGAGGAACTACTGAGAACAAACGCTCGTACCTCAGGCTCGTACTGACAGACAGTTGCTTTTTTCGATCTATAATCTTCAGCCAACAAACCGCAACAAACAAACATGTTTTTACGCTTTGAGTATTTAAGACTCAAATACTCAAACTCTTAAATAGGTACTCAAAGTTCTCTCTCTATTACCTAGTGAGTGATGATTCTTGCGAGCCCGCTACTCCTCGGAAACTGGTTTAGCCACCAATAATCTCAACCCGAAAGCAAAGTAGTGCCCACGCGGCCCGAAATATCTATCTATCTCTCAGATGTCATTCATCTGAGATCTATCTACTTTGCCGAAAGTGTCGTGGAGGGAAGGAGAACTTTTGGTAGCTACCTACCTATTTGATGACGGACCAAGTTGATGCATTTTTTATTGTTGACTAATTGATTTCCCGCTACTTCGTACGCGTTGTATTAGGAATACAATTTACCCCCTTCGGTAGATAGCGTGATGATGTCCTCGTGAACCACTCTATCTAATGGTACCAACAATAACAAAATCGGTCCAGTAGTTTTAGAGCCTATTGAATACGATACAAACAAACAAATATTGAATTTTTATTTATTAGAAGATTGATTTAAAAATATTGATGCATATATCAGAAACGCACTTTTTATTTTTACCATACAAAACTAAAATGAAAAACTAAGATTTTGTATAAGTTCGTCATGTCATGTCCATCCGTCCGTATGTTAGGCAGGTTTATAATAACTTGGCCATCTTTAAATATGCTATAGATAGATAGAGGTTCCCTATGAAATTTAATAGGGATCCGTAAAAAATTGGCGGAAATGTAGTCTGAAAATGGATGATATAAAATTGTCTTGATGCCATACAATTTCGTTCTGTTGTCAAATCATCGGATCATTTTATGGGTATATCCCCATCATAACGGTGAATTATTTTTGTTTATTAAATGTGGGGTATTGCTGAATACCCATTTAAATATGCTAAGTACAGATGGTTCTAAGATAACTATTTCGTGAGGTATGAGCTCTTAAAATCGTTACCAATCTGATTTTTTAACCACGTTATGTTACAATTATATACAAGTACAAACGAGCTTATTAAGATTCATACCCATGATAAAAGAAAGGAAACAATGTCAAAATTAAGTAAAGATCTTGCTTGAGAGTCGTGAATAAAACATTAAAATAAAGCGGTACATTTCACACAATGGTTTACTTAGCGGGGGCGTTAACCGGCCAGCTGAGTGAATATGAGATTATGAGCCTCGGGCCTTAATGCTAATTAGACACGAATATTAGCCAAAAAGTGCGGCGGGCGGAGTGTCGGTCCGGCCGGTGCGCGGCAGTGCGTGGCGACCGGTCGTTATTCACTCAACTCTCTCGACAAACGCGACAAACCAAACCCATCATGCGCCCGCGCCTGTCGTGCTTGCTGGTAGTTATCGCGAACTCCATCACGACGCTCGCCAGCTCTGACTACGGGGTTCCCGTCGAGATTCAGTTGTGGGATACCGGCAGAACACCTCTAGCACACATGGTCGATGTGACCAATGAATTTGGCCTAAAAGTGATGGCGGAACATAATTTTTTAAATGATAATAATATTGCGTTTTCTCCTTACGGATTGATGGGAATTCTAGTGGCACTATATGAAGGTCTGGACGGAGACTCCTCGTACCAGATTCAAAGAGCCATGCAGCTTCCTTGGAACAGAAATGTTATGAGAGTGGGGTTCAGGGATATACATCGCACCTTAAAGGTAAAACACAAAACACTTTCATGGCATCGCAGATACCAACTTAGGTCTATCCATAAATATTACGTTGATTACATTTCATTAAGTCTAATAATAAAATGCCGGTTCTAATCACAGAGCTTCTGTAATTAATATTATATAGAAGCTTGGTTCTAAATTTAATGAGGTTTACGTGTGTAAATGATTTAACGGCGCATCTGAACTTTGTCGTAAATATTTATGGACACTTGTGATTAAAGAAAGGAAATAAATTAAGTAAAGTAAATAGTATCCGTAGGTAATATTTAGAACATTGGTATAGGTCGGGGTAGATCTTTGAGTATCTTGCCTATAAACATCATTTATATGCACATTTTCAGACATATTTTGTACCAGAAGAAGGGTTTCTTGCTGGTTTGGCCCTCAACAACGAAAACGTGACTTTCAACGAAAACTACAAAAAGATTTTAAGGTTTTACGGGTTCGATTTGGAAAATGACCGCCCGCAATCTTCTGGAAACGTTACAAGCTCACCACCGACGGCAAATGAAACAACTACAAGTGATTCAACAACAACTCCGGCTACAACCCGGGAGGAAACATCCACTACTCCGTCCCGGGAAGAAACTACACCACGGCCGAGTACCGAAACGGCAACCGATATCGACGTCCGTATACCGTCCACCGCACCTGCATCATCAGCTCCAAACGCAGAGAGTACAACACAAACCACGGAGGAACAAACTACTGCAACCACTGAAAGTATGACGACACAGACTTCGCAAGCCACAGATACTACTACTCCAGCCAGTACAACGGCCGCCGAAACTGAAACGACTCAAGCTCAAACTACACCAAGTGTCTCAGAAACTGCAAGTTCTACAACTAACAACGAAGTAGAGTTACTCGCCACACTCATCCCCACTACGAGCATGTCAACACAATCTACCGCAGAAATTGTCTCAACAACAGTTTCTTCAGAGAACACTGATACTACACCAACTACAGAAACCACAACTGTTGGTACAGAATCAACTTTGGAAACTTTAGAAAGAAAGAAGAAGTCTATAGTAGATTTTGTTTTTACTAATCCACCATACATACAAGATCTTGCCAATTACAGATCATATGACATTGGACCTGAATTGGAAGCAGAATTTAGTGATAAGACTTTTCTGGTCAATGGACTCCGTAATGTGCAAGTAAGTTTATAGTTTTGTTAACGTTTACTTTCGTACCAACCACAGAACTTCTCTGTGATACCAACATAATGTACTTTTTGAGCGAAACATTATTCTCATGGCTGTTTCGCGCGGATGGGATGTAACTTTATCCAAATCCATCCAACTGTCACGTGATTTAGTTGAGTAGGTACTTGTGAGTACCTACTTATAACATTAGCATGGTGAGAGCGCTGAGTGAGAGACGTAAAGCAAAATAATTAGTTATTTTGGTAGATACCTAGTTGTAAACGAGAGAACCAATCCAAAATTAGGAAAAATACTTTCATAATGTAATTTCGACTATATTTGATTGATTGAACTTATAATAAAAAATAATAACAGGTAACATATATGCAGTACGAAACGACGCTGGACCACGCATATCTTCCTCACTTAGAGGCATCAGCACTTCGTTTGCCCTTGGATAGCACGAGATACTACTTGCTGGCTGTACTACCTGATCAACCAGGGCCAGCAATGCTATCACGACTGGTCGCTAGGCTAGCGCGAGGATCTGATTTACGAGATGTCCATGCGGCCCTTCGTCCAACAAGGGTGCGAGCCCTTGTGCCTAGCTTCACTGTCAAGGGCCATGTTTCTCTAACGACCGATTTACAGAAGGTAAGAGAATTAAAAGCATGATCTATCATGTCTTAATTCTATATAAGAGTCCTTTAGGTTCTTAACTAAGTATATATTCACGCCTGTATCCCAAATTACAATGAGGTAGGCAGATGGGTATAGTAACCCTAGTCTCACAAAATGAGTCCATTTCCTTCACTTCCAGGGCAATTTCATAATAATAAAATCCTTTTCGTTGTTCTAGTTCTTTGTATGTGATCAGTGACATCAGTGTAATTACATAATTGGATTTAAATGATGTGCGGTACATTTTTCTGCTATGTTGAAAATTGGGTCATGCTTATAATCGTATCAAAGGACATTTGCATTACAAAATGAGTTATGCTAATGATGATAATGATGAATGATAGGGATGAAATACGGTTGCATAATAATGAGTTTTATGCGAGATGCGGGTCTATCAACGTGTGACGAAAGTCTAGCTACTAATATAACGAGCTATTGTAGGTAATTAGTATAGGTATATTGCTCTAGAAATACACTAACTAAACCGAAAATAAGTCTAGCAAGCTAATTTCCGAGAGCTTTTTAAATGTTCGTATTGAAAATCGACCTAGTCCAGAGTCCTATCAGGCCTGGATTTACACTAGGGGCCACAAGGGCCAGTGCCCAGGGCGGCAAATTTCCAGGGGCGGCAAAAATCGGAGAAAAAAAATTTTTTTTCACGTTATCGAAAATGCTTTAAAAGTATGATTGTATTGTAAACAGTTGCACTTAACATTTATTTATCTCATTTATAATAAAAAGAATAAATGATGTATTTTTTTTAAATGTAGAATTTAAGTAATTTTTCACGGTGCCCCAGGGCGGCACTAAAGGTAAATTCGGCCCTACTCCTAGTACTTATATAGATTTCAACTTATTAAAAAATATGGATAAGGACACGATAGATATCACGCCTTGACGGATACTCTGGGTAACAATGTCCACATTATGCAGTTACAATTTGGTAGGTTCTATTAGTTTAGTAGGTTATATTTTCTCTGAAGCCCAAAAATTCGATGATGGTTTTAAGTATTGATTATTTAGGGTATTTAGGGGTTCATCTTCCGCGAGTATTATTGGTATAATGCAAAATATAAAATTGTACTACTTTTTGCAGATATGTATCTATAGAAACATAATTACGAACTTCCGGTGAACTTTTTTAAAATTTAGTTACATTGTTCGTACCGGACCCTGTGTGATACCATGTGTGACCGGTACTTAATTGTAACTTGTGTACTGCGAAATTTAGGAGAACATAATATGATGGAGAATTTCCGAGTTTGATTGAGGATCGTGAATTAATTACTCCGACACATCAGCTTCTCCTCAACTATCTTCCTCCATCGGCTGCGGTCATCTAAAGCCCGCGTGGCTTTGGAGTTATCCAGATTGTCAAACAACTGAGGGATTCATACAAAGGCGCGGGATTTGATGGGGCTCATCTCTAGGCCGAGACTCTAATAAAAAACTATTTTAATTACTTTTTAAATGCTCAGAAAATTATAACGACACTTGACAAAGTTGCAACTTGTGGAAGCAGTTTTGGGGTCCACCCACCCTGAAATTGACGCAGAGGATCGGACCATCGTTTTAAAGGCTCCGTCCTCGAGGTATCTTTCCTTCCAGGATGCCCATGACTAATCATAAAATGGAAAATCTTGTAGCGATGATTCGTTTTAGACACAATGCGACGTGCTTTTATCCACAACATGCGGCGCCAACACCACATCTCAAATGTGCCTAACTTTGTCTGTTCCCCAGCAATACAAGATAGAAATGACGAGTGTGCGCTCTATATGCGCTTGTAGACGTCCTGTCTCTCTAAATTCTGTTAGGTCATCGAAGTTTCCGCTATTCCAATGCTTCGACGGATTTCTGGTTCACATCTACCTCTTATCAAATTCTAAATTGGCTATTTTTTGGACATAACTTTGGAACCTCATCACCTACCAGTCTGAAATATTACATGGAGCATGGTATGACCATAAGATAGATCGTTTGGTCAAAAAAGCAGACGGTTACCGCACCATTAGAAAACCAACTCTATAGATGCTATAGGTACTTCAAATCAAAATGGTCCTCGACAATTTACAAATGTATCACTAACAATCATATTTCACAGAGTGCAAACGGATTCGTTATCTTTCGATAAAATCAGGCACAACTCCCTTACTATATGTGTTTCTTTCTAATGTTGTGTTAAGAGGATCGTGTAGCTCAGCGTACGCAGCGAAATAGGTATTTAGAAAATCATATTCTGTCTCAATCGCACTCTTCCCCCGGTCATCAGTGCGACAGAGAGCACTGCAGCTCGTGGGTGTTCGTAGGTATGTTTTTCGTTGAAAATTGCGTTTTGGGCGAAAACGATTTACACCTACTAAACTATAACGAAACCTTATAATTTTGGTGTCAAACGTTTAAGCAGATTATAATCTACGTACGTACGTTTTGCTTTTTTTTGAAATTTTGCTTTGTTTCTCAAATACAGACGGTTTATTACCAGCAAGTTATGAACCAAAAATACCGAGATTTGAGGGGCTTATAACTTTTGACCTATTACGAATTTTGAAATAAGGAAAAAATACGTACGTAGTTTTTCATTATAACAGTAACATATTACAAAATCGTTAAAATTAATTAATATTTAGGGGTAGTAAAACGTTTTCTCCGTTTGTATGGACATGGACGCGGTACACTACACTCTTAACTCATGTCCCCAGCTGGGTATCAGAGACGTGTTCGAGCCGCGACAGCGTGATTTCACACCGATGACACCGCAGCCAGGAGTTTATGTTAGAAGTGTGGAGCAAGCAGTCAGCGTTGCTATTAGAAAATATCAGCCTGATGACCCAAAGACAAACAGTAAGCAAACATTATAAGTAATTATAGAACTAATCTGCGATTGCACGCTCCTTCTCCCTCGCATTCCTATGGACCATGCAACCTAACCTAACGGACTCATTGATGTGGGGCGAGGCTGTCGTTTGGTATCAGATAAACGATCCAGATTCTTGTGGCACTGCTAGATCCTGTGAATTTCAGTCTCGTATCGCATTGTTGTCGCGCCGGAACATCCTTGGCGGACACAGATGCGCTCCGAAAATTTACAAAATTGATTTTTCACAATTAGTTAAATTGACAACCGTGAAGGCCGCAGCCACGGCGCTTCCCATTAATTAGTCACGTGACCTACGCGTGGTCACATCCGTCCGTTCTTTACGGCTATCAGATGTTTTCTCACATTATGCCACCTCATTTTCCACTCTAGGAAACTGAATAAGTACTAAGTAAACGACTCGGTAAACGGCAAAAGTATATTCGAGTGGTCTTCGGTCACCATTGTTTGTACGGGATGTGTCGCAATCTCGCAATCCACGGCGACACGCGTTTTACGGTCATTGATGCGCGCGTAAACTACACTATCAACGCGACGCGACAAACTTATTGTTTAATAATCTTGCTCATTATGAATAAAAATCAACCTATTCTATTGTAAAAAAAAATTGAGCTAGGTCGTACTAAACTAATATTCATTACCTCGTATGCAATATTTTTAAACAATAAAAACCTTTTTCTACAATTACTATTTGCTGTGCCAGCGAAATAATACGCGCAAGCATGGTGAAACGTATCATACGATTTTTTACCTGCGTGGAAATAGAACGCCTGACAAAATACAGCAGTTTAGATTGCAATATTTACTTGTCTTTATATGTTGTCAGTTAGCTTATTCAATACATATATCACTAGCGGTTCAGTTCAGCCATTATGGACATAGCGTGCACAAACTTACAGATAGACAAACTCGGCCAGCAAGCCTATACCTACATCCTCAGCATAACGAACAACCCAGAACACACGTGTAAAAGCGCGATTGTCCACACCCGTCAAACTTTTGGCCTCGATTTACCAATTTTGGGGTAATTTCTTATTATCAAAAGACAGTATAATATTAATAAAAAAATAACACCTATTCTTTGTTTTTATTTATTTTTCTTATATTCTCTATTAAAGAAACAGTCAGTCATCAACGCCCGCAGCCCAAACTCTTGGACATAGGAAGCTGAAATTTTCCACATAGGTTTCCTTTATTTGTTTTTTATTTTGTAGACAATTTCTTATGAAAGGACATTTCGATATTCAACCCCTAAGGGGGTCAAATGGGGTAAATACTTTTGTATAGAAAATCTTATTTCCTGCGTGAATCAACTTGAAACTTGGTTCAAACATTCTTTAAAACAAATAATAAAACACGTATTTTTAAATTTTTAAAAACGACCCTTACGGAGGGGTGCAACGGGGTGTAGAAGTTTGTATGGAGAAAATGTTGTTTTGGTCGAATCTACTTGAAACTTACGTAGAGAACATAGGAGTTGGCCTAAACGATTTTTTTAAAACAATTGGGCATGGGGAAATATTTTTACGGGACTGGGAAGATATTAATTTATAGGTTAGGTACCGAATTTATAATTTATGAACTTCTGACTGACGGGGAATTTACGGGAGTAAAAGAAAAATAAAAGGAAATCTCTGCGTATTTACATAAATTACGTCAAGACAAAAGCTAGTAGTATAAATAATATATAGCCTGTATAATATTAGTAGGTATAGAAGTATAGATATAACAACCGGGTACTCTATTTTAGTGTAGGTACATTCTGAGCCGTGCGTTTTTTGTGCATGTAACTCGAATATAAAATCACCGAATAGGTCTTGCACATTACTGCGACCTAAATGCCTAATCGTGAGATGAAAATGATGCATCGATGTTGTATTCAATTACGTAGATAATGAATCTAAATTGCCTACAGTTAGCCTACCACAATTTTGTTTACATAATGTACCGACCTCAGGCTGTATGCGTTGCCTACAGATAACAATCGATAGCATTACGATCCCCAATGTTCAGCTAATATTGTTGTCTCTCTGGGCCTCTGGGTTTTATAATCATCCTATCTGAACTAATATTATAAATGCGAAACTTGGTTTGTCCTTCTTTCACGCAGAACAGAACAACGGTTCGACGTGTTTTGCGCAGTAATAACTTACCTTAGGTTTCGTTTTGTGAAATATAGAAAAATCTAGAAAAATAGTTAATTAAATGGGAAAGGCGATCTAGGACGTCTAATGCGACTATACTAAATCTATGGCCTATGTCACTCAGATACCGTTTAGGCTACAGAGCACGCCTAGCTACAGCCAAAAAACATTAGGTACCTTTTCTTATGCTGTCTGGTAAAAACAAAGTCCCCGCCGCGCGTTTGTGCGATTTTCTCCGTAACTACTGAAACGGAATTTGTTCCGGTTTTCAGGATTAATCCATTTATTAAATCTGTAAAGTTTGCCATCAACGCGCCCTCATTTCGTGACAAGTCGAGCCTCTTTGGATTTATTTATTTATTATTCATGCCACAAAAACCTAATAAATGGTGCATGTCTTTTTATTGTACAATTTTTAAATAATAGTTTTTAATTTTTTTTTTTTTTTTAATTGAAAATTAAGAAGACCTGCATACATTGTTTACCAAATGTTTACAGATCCACGCCAAACTAATTTTTGTATGTCCACAGGGTATGTGAAGAATAGATATCCGGTGCATTTTACAGCAACATATCCCTTCCTGTACTTCGTAATGGATTCAAACATACATGTCGCGCTCATGGCAGGAAAAATGGTAGATCCTTTGAATACAAGAATTTTATAGTACAAAGTAGTTGTTTTATTTTTCAAAAGGTAGGTATGTACTCGATTCATGGTCACAATTTGTATTTTTATGTAGCATCATATAGTTCCATCCATGTACTCACTTTAATCCTGTGAGATTGCAAGGGACCATTTTCCACTCTATGTTCACCTACCGTGCGAGGGGTAAAGACACTAGGGCACTAGGGGCTGGTGTCCAGGGCGGCAAAAACAATTTCTTTTTCGCGTTATTAAAAATGCTTTATAAATTATGATTGTGTTGAAAACATTTGCACATTTAACGTTTACACGAATCTAACCTGTAGACAAAATTATCATTTTGCTGAGCATTTTGAATATCTGTTCAGGCGCAGAACTAGTAATAAACTAAAGAAAATTAATTCTATCTAATAATATATCAACAATAGCCTGGTATTTTTCACGGTGCCCCAGGGCGGCACTAAGGATAAATCTCTCAAGATATATTGTACTATAGAGACAAAGCAAGACAAAGGACAGGCTTCCTGACGCTATATACTGTCTCTACGTAGACTTATATTTACGTCTTGTTTCCAACGAACGCCCGGAATAAATATATAACCATCGATCGGTACGACGGGAATTTATATAATAAATTCATGGTAACCAGGACGGAATATAATAAATAAATCTCATTCATATTAAAATTTATTATATACCGGCTTTCCACCCCCCTGATATTTTCGAATAAAATGAAATGAAAAAAAATCCTAGAACCCGATTGAAGCGCCACCTACCGGGTCCAATAGTGTATCTAAACCATCAAAGGACTGACTCAAAAACACAAATTTCGTCAACATCGGTCCAGCCGTTCAGTTCAGTGGCATTGTACAGAAGAATTATAATTATTATGTATAAAGCTATTCAATGAGGAATTTGCCATTTGGAGTTAAAAAGTGCATGCATGCCTTGCAACTTCCAAGGTCATGAACAGTAATTTTAATTCAATTACAGAATTGTCATTTCATAATAACTATAAAAGTGTACTATCACGCCATGCACTAACGGCTAACCTATCGGAAGGGGATCACAGAATGGTTTTGTGAATTTTGTACTATTACGGCAGCTGCGAGCATGTACAATACATTTTCCCGACCGCCACACGTACTCTTAGACCCCATCCTATATTTTGACAGCCAACTACTGAGATCATTACATTATTTCCCTCCCCAATACAATTAACAGTGAAAGGTCATTAAACATACCATTAAAAGCACAATATCAGTTTTTACTTTTTATTACATTTTTCTTACTTCGCTCGCTTAGATTTAATCTTCCTCAAGTAGAACTCCAGCTCTTTCCCCTCCAAGACGTAACCGTCGGCTCGGCCGCACTGTCCAGGTCGACTCGCGACACATGCTGAAATAATTATGTACATATTTAATTATATAATAACTAAAAAATTGCATGTGAATACAACTTAACTAATTGTCAGAGTAACTATGACAGTTAAAATCATGCAGCTGTAGGAATGTCCCCAAAACGAGTCCAAACCAGATCACAGCTTCAAACTTGTAGTTTTCATCATTCAAACACATATTATTTAAACCTTTAGGGTAATAAATAGGTGGTTCAAAATTTAATGGATTCATCTATTTATTAACGTATTTTATCGATAGTCTATACTAATAATAAAGCTGAAAAGCTTTTTTGTTTGAATGTACTAATCTCTGGATATCCATCAAATTTGAAAAATCTTGATATATACAAGGGTTCATTTACTAAAGTTGAATTTAGCAAATTATCATAGTTTAGATATGTACCATAACTTTTATTCAATATCCATACAAAAAAAACATCAAAATGAGTCCAACCGTTTAGTTAGGAGGAGTTCAATGACATACACACATAGAATAAAAATAGAATAAATCTATTCTACACTAGCCCCCTTAGGGGTCATCAATAAATTATGTCACATGTTAAGGGAGGGGGACAAGAAAGTGTGACAATTGGGGGGGATGCGACGAGTTATAACCTCTATGACTTGTGTGTATGAAAATAAAATAAATAGCCTTACCTAGTAAACGTCCGGTGTGGAACTGTTCTTCTAAGGCTTGTTCTACCTTGGAGAGCCGCTGTCTGGCCACATACTTCTTGGCAGTCTTCTGACTGCGCTTCTTGTTGATGATGGAGTCTTCGGCTTCAGTCTGGAAACAATATTGTAATTAAAATTAATTCTGTCGCACTATCATCAGGGTATATACTGCATTTGTCAGTAATTGCTGTAATCAATGGTAGTCATTTGACACGCAAATATTTCATCATAGGATTTTTACGTCACTATCTACAGTGTCTACATACAGACCTTAGGCATGTTTCCCAAAGGGGTAGGTAGAGAATATGGAGCGCCACTTCTCTTGATCTTTGCATACTTATCTTACTTCATCCACATCCATACATTGTTTTATTTCATACATCTAATCTATACTAACATAACTACACAACTGTAAGGTTGTTTTTTCTTTGGTATTTCAATATTTCCCTGCACGCCGCCAGAGCAAAAAGCTAGTGTTCAAAATAAAAACAATAATGATTTTTAGTAAATCATTTTACTTATTTCACTAACATTAGTTGGGAACAATTTTCTTTTTGTGAAAGGAAAGGATTTGTCTGAGCTGGACACTCTTAGGTACAGCTAGAAGGACTTACCCTGGGGCCAATAACGCTATTCTGGCCTTCTGGGAGCCATAAGGTAACACACATTCACAAAATTCACCTACTTAGAGTCGCTCAATTCCATTCTGACCACTACTACCCGAGATTTTATTTTATTAAATTAAATTTTATAATACAACATGACCTTGGCACCGGGATAGCTGGAAGGCCTGAGAGTGACATAGACTACCTTTATCCCAGAAATCCTTCGAGATAGATTATTATACCACATTTAACAAATTTAACCTAGTTCAATAAAATAGGAGACAAATAAAATTGTTCAACTATGTCTAATAGCAAGGCCGTACATATATTTGCTTACTGGTATAACCTCAAAATTTTGGAATAAATGCCCATTTACCCAAAAACAAAAAAAGATGCGGTAAATAAAGCTTGTGTATCTTGTGTAAGATAACAATAAAACATGAATAAATAATATAAACACACTTACCAACTTGGCTCCCTTCTTTCTTCCCAGTGGCAACAGATAATTTGATTCATACCACTGTCTGAATGGTGTGGCATCAACCACAACAATAGCGTTCTTTACTAGTGTCTTGGTTCTGATCAACTCATTGTTAGATGCGTTGTAAACAACGTCGATAATGCGGGTTTTACGTGTAGCGCCTGAAAAAAAATGAATTACATGAAATGGAAAGATAGACAAGGAAATTGAAAGGAGAGTGATAGCGGGAAGCAAGGTATTTGGTGGACTAAACAATGTATGCAAAAATACATAATAATTTTAGTTTAGTATAAAAAGGCGTGATGATAGATAGATATCTTAAGGAGGCAATTAAATAGCTTAAATTTTGTACAAGATAGCAGTAGGTACTATCAGTTTATTTATAGAATGGGATTGGGAATCTATTTGCCTTTGCTCATCTGCTATTATGCCATATGTGTAAGCTCGAATCAATCACAATAATAATCATAACATAAATATTATGCATTTAAAAAAGTTACTTACATTCCGAACCCCAAGAGAAGTTTCCACCATCAAGACGCAGGGCCCTGTACTTTACGTTACCACCACGAGAGCGGACAAGGTGGATGCGCTGGGGACCAAGCTGAAACATGGGAAAATATATATTAGGTACTTACTACATATTCGTACGTACCTAGCTAAAGTTCATAACAAAGCAATATATAGTTTATTTAATATAAACAATAATGTAATCTTACCTTGGTGTTGGCAGCAGGGCGGCCTAACTCATACTTCCTCTTCTTACGAATTGGTTTACGTTTGCCACCAGTAGCCCTCCGCTTATGCCAGTGATCGCGACTGATACCTGTGCAACATCACTCTCCATTAATAATCACACAAGAAACAACGAGTGGGAATCTGCCGCACTTTATAACCAATTACAAGTAGTATGTTAAGTACACGAAAAAGTACCAATATGGCAAAAATATAGTAATGACACAAAGCAATTTAACATATAAATAACATTCAGATAATTGTTTAGATCCTATTTATTATTAAACGTGAGATAATTTAGGATTTAATTTTATTTTCACGAAACACTCACCCATCTTTGCAGGGTCGCAAACCAAAAAGAATAGACTATTTTAGTTTGACTGACAGTTCGAGTTTGTTTTTAATTGTTGTCTATTGCCATTGTAGACTGAGTGTCTACGATTGCCGTAGACTGAGTATCATCACTCTAATTAATAAACTCGAAGTAGCGACGTAATAACTAAACTGTATTTCGTCTCCGTCTAACAAATCTGCAATTCATTATGATAGACGGAGACGAAACACAGTTTAGTTACTACGTCGCTACTTCGAGTTTATTAATAAAGCTCCGGCCAAACCTGCGCGTCAGGCGAGCGGACTCGAAGCAGGAGCGTCAGCAACGCGAAACAAATCGTCCCGCGTTGTGGTCGCGTAGGTGTGCATGGCGCCATTTGATTACATGGGCTTTAGAGTGTAAAGCTCCGGCTAAACCTGCGCGACCAAAGCGACTGCGAAGCGGGAGCGTCAGTCGCGCGGCGGTCGCTTCCCATGTAATCAAATGGCGCCATGCACAGTGCACACCTACGCGACCACAATGCGGGACGATTTGCTTCGCGTTTGCTCGCTTGACGCGCAGGTTTGGCCGGTCTCTGCCGGCACCACACTTCGTTATGCGTTACGCGTTATGCGGCTGCGCCTTATTCGCAAGAATATTTGGTATGTGGGCGAATAAGGAACATGCCACCACACTTCACTTCGTGTCTGTGTGCCGAACATGCCAAATATGTGTGTTGTTTGCTTTAAAAAAAATGGACGTGTTGACAGCAACAGCTTATTAATAATAATAAAGCTTTATTTATTCCATACATGCATAAAAACATTTTAAAAACATTAGGCACAACATAATATCAAACAATTCTCAAAAAACACAAATATCAAAAAAACATAAAATATACATATTAATTAATTAGTTTGATACATCTTCTTATAAGTTTTATCAAATTCAATTATTGGATATTAACTATTTTAATTCCTGTATGGACCCCTCTCGGGTATAAGCCTCCTCCAAAGAATGCCAGATATGTCTGTCCTTTGCCGTTTCACACCAAGTGCGGCTATGTCGTCCTGCCATCTAGTAATCGGTCGACCTCTGGCTCTAGATCCTCGTGGCCCCTTCCATGCAGTTATGTTTGCTGTCCATCTCCCGTCGGCATATCTTGCCACATGTCCAGCCCATTTCCACTTTAATCTTTGTGCAAACAATAAGGCGTCAGTTACTTTTGTTTTGTTGCGTATTTCAACGATGCCCACTCTATCTCTTAGGCTGATGCCCAAACAGCTTCTCTCCATTGTTCTCTGAGTGGATTGAATTTTTGCTTTGGCTTTTGTGTCAAATAACCAAGTCTGACAGCCATAGGTGAGACATGGTAGTATTGCTGAATCCATAACTATTTTCTTTGTTTTTATAGGAAGTTGCGATTTTAATATTTCTTTGTGAGCCCAAAACTTTTTCCATGTTATTGCTATCCTTCTGTTTATTTCTTCCACATTTCTTTTTGGCTTGAATGATATTTGTTTTCCTAGATAGACGTATTCCTGTACATACTCAAGTGGGTCACTGTTTATTAGGATGGGTATCATCTTGTCATTGGTCATGACTTTAGTTTTATTGAGGTTCATCTCTAACCCTACATATTTGCTTGCTGTCTGTAGTTCCTTTATCATGACATTTAGTTTTAGTGGATTTTCTGACAGCAGGACGATATCATCCGCAAATCTCAAATGACTCATGAACTTCCCATCCACATTGATTCCCTGCATTGACCAAGGTAGGTCTTTCATTATGTTCTGCAGTACCGCTATGAATAGTTTAGGTGATATTGGGTCGCCTTGCCTTACCCCTCTACTTATGTTTATACTTTCGCCTGTTCTCTCCAACCTAACTCTGCTTGTGCCTTTAGTGTAAATATCTTTCAGGATGTTTATGTATTTGATATCTATATGTTGATAACTTAACGCTTCCCAGATGCTATTGTGTGAAATAGAGTCAAAGGCTTTTTTATAGTCTATGAAAGCCAAATAAAGCGGTCTGCGAAATTCTAGGTATTTTTCAATTGCTTGCTCTACTACATGTATGTGGTTAATTGTGCTGAAGGCCGTTCTGAAGCCAGCCTGTTCGCAAGGTTGCTGACTATCAATGTCAGGAGATATTCTATCTAACAAACATGAGGCGAATAGTTTGTAGAGACATGACATAAGGCTTATCGGCCGATAATTTCCTATATCTGATGGGTCGCCTTTTTTATAAAGCAATATAATCTCTGACTTAGTCCAATTTTCCGGAACGTGTTCTTCGGTTAGGATTTTATTAAATAGATATGTGAGTGGTGTCAACAGGAGCGTCTTGGCATGCTTGATATATTCGTTTGTGATACCATCGGGTCCTGGGCATTTTTCCAATTTTAGTTTTAGTATTTGTTTCAAGATTTCGGCTTCGTTAAACAAATGTACGCTGGATTGTGTGGTATTTATCTGGTTGGGCGTCATCATCTCTTGCATTGGGTGAGGTAGACTATATAACTTAGCATAGAAATCTGTAGCTATATTGATAATCTCTACGCGTGATTTACCCTTGTTAGAGCCAGATTGGAGGGATGGAATCCAAACTTTTGAACTGTCAAGTTCTTTGAAGGCTCTTTTAGCGCTTCTTGCAGTTTCCAGGTGTCTTCGGAGAGTATTTGTTCTATAGGTTTCATAGCATTTTTTAATTTCTTTGTTTGTTTCTTTGTATAGTCTTTTCAAATCTTCTTTGTCTTTTTTGGTTAATTTAAGTTTGTTTTGTAATGAACTTCTTCTTTTGATTAGTTCCATAGTTTTATCATTCAAGATATTTTTTCTTGTTTTTCCTTTTATATTTTTTAAACTCGCCTTTATAGAATATTCGATCTTTCGACAGTATTCATCAATTGTGTATTCTTCACGTGCTACTAATAAACTTGGTAAATGGTCATTTAGGTGTGTGAGATATATTTCCTGCTCCTCTACTGTCTTTAATTAAAGTGGCCAGTGACTTGCTGAAGTGTCGTCTGCTTGTTTTCCTTGTTTTTTTTTTTTTTTTTTATTGGATGGCAATGGACAACATTTCATTTTTTTAATCACCCATTTTTATTACTTTAATTAAAAATATATAAAAAAATAAGTTACACGTATTTTTCTATTTTATTTTTGGTTGAGTTTTTATATTTTTAATTTAATTATGAATTTTTATAAATTATGAGGACTTATAAACTAAAAACCATAGCTAGGACTAAAATTAAGAAATATAAACTGTCACCCAAAGAAAGTGACAGATAGTGTCAGTCAAGCCACAGAGTATACGTTATAGAAATGCAAAGAGTATAATATACCGTGTTAAAAATAGGTGTTGCCGTAGCCGGAACTCAAATCGCCTACAACATTATTCATAATGTATATAATAATACTAGCTTTTGTCCGCGGTTTCACTCGTAAATATATTTCCTGTGATAGCCCATTCGAAACTAGCAAAACTTCCAAAAAAATATTATATATAAGAAGTATTTTTATAATTATATTTAAAGAATAATTATTAATTTAGCTTTAAATGGAATAAAAATGGGTAAAATTAATAGAGGGCAACACCTGAGTTCAATAACTAACAACTCTGCCAACAGACACTATTATTTTTAAATTAGAGGGTTAGCACAGATTAGGGCCCCTATAAATCCTTAATTTTCAATATTTCAGTATTTTTAAAATAACTCGAAAATTAAAGGATATAAAAAATTTAAAAAATGAAAAATAAGCTTTCTAGCATGTAATCTCCAAACGGTTTTCGAATTTTGGTACCTTACGAAAAATGAAATGTTGTCCATTGTACTAAGATAAGTACATTTCTGCCAGTGTCACGTCGTTATTCAGTTACATTTATCTGTCGAAATTTAGTATCGAAACTTTCAGGAATCTGAAATAAATAATACAATACTACTTCTATATTTACAACTAAATTAAATAAAACTATTTACATACACAAAAAAAAATTATTCAACATTAAAATAATAATTAAATTAAATAATTCAAGACTAAATACAACTTAAGATAGGAACAATGAAATTGATACATAACTGAAACTAACAAATTATTTAATAAGAATGATAATAAATAAACATAAAGCTTTATTTAAAATATAGATAGACTTATATTTTTATGTTATTATCCGATAAAAATTTAGATATGCATGATATTATGAAAATATTAGAATTCATCATAATATGTAGAAGACTCACTATGTTGATGGGAAACTGAATATTGTTACTTAATAAAGATTTCATAAAATTATCCCGATTATATAATTCACATGAAAAAAAAAGATGGTTAGCATCTCCAATATCCAGCCCACATTCACAAATTGATGAATCTTTGATGTGAATTTTATTGAGATGAACAGGAAGACAGGTATGACCCAAGCGTAATCTACTAATTGAAGATGTTATACTTCTAGAATAATGAATTTTAAAAAACCAGGGTTTAGCAGGAACTTGCTCAACAATCTTTCTATAAAATGTACCCTTAGTCTTAGAAGAAATTCTCCATGATTTATTATTCCAATTTTCAAACAGAGATAATCTAGGTAAATTAATAAGATCATGACAAAAATTTTGAAAAGGAAAAACATCTCCACATGATACTGCCTCTTTGGCTAATTTATCAGCCTTTTCATTTCCATAAATATTAGCATGACCAGGAATCCAAACAATAATTACATTTAAATTTTTATCAATACAATTTTGTAAAGCCGCCTTAATATTATATAATATGATATTATGATCTTTTGAATAAAACGGGGATTTACATACTGATTGAATAGAACTTAGTGAATCTGAGAAAATTACTGTAGATTTTAATTTAAATAATAAAATATATTTAATAGCTTCAAGGATACCCAAACATTCTCCTGTATATACTGTTGTTTCTGGAGGATATTTGATTTTTTGGACAATATTCCAATTCTTATGGAAAATTCCAATACCAACACAACCTTTTTCAGTAAGTTTTGAGGCGTCTGTGAAAATATAATGATAGTTGGGCCAATTTGAATCAATAATTGAACAAAATTCTTTATTAGCTTCTAAAGTAGATTTTGTTATTCCTATATTACAAATTACACTTGGAACAAAAATGCATGTATCAAAAGAATGTGTGTATAAAGGGAGATTATTTAATCTAACTATAGGATATTTAATATTTTTAAAATATTGATAACTTTTAACCAAGGAAGGAATCGTTTTATTTGTCCAATAACTATTTGAACCACAATATCTTGTTAATAGTGAAAGTTTAGGAAAAATAGCATGCTTCTTAAATATGGCAATACGAAATAGAAATCTGTCAGATAAATATTGCCTGCGTAAAGCAAGGGGAGGGTCGACAGATTCTAGTTGTAGAGCATTAACTGGGCTGCTTTTCATTGCCCCAAGAATTATTCTAAGAGACTTGGATTGAATAAGATCTAATTTCTTAAGTGAATTTTTATTGGCAGGAATTAAAAGAAAAGAACCATAATCCAAATGGCTCCGAATAATAGCGTTATATAAAATTTTTAAATAATAAGGATGACCACCCCACCAGACTCCACATAATGTTTTTAAAATATTAATATTACGTTCACATTTATTAACAATATAATCTATGTGAGAGGTACCTGACAATTTACTGTCCAATATTAGACCTAAAAATTTATGTTCATTGACAATAGGAATTAAAACATCATCAATAGAAATATTAATTAAAGGAATATTTCGTTTTCTAGAAAATATTAATAAAACACTTTTAGCTGGGGAAATACCCAAACCATGTAATATTAGCCATTGGTTAAGGGACAATAAGGCTTTTTGAATACTATCAGCAGAACTAGACACTACCTTGTTAGCAGAATAAATTAATATGTCATCTGCATACTGAAGTATTCTACAGTGAGGTATAACAGAATAGTGTAAATCATATGTATAAATATTAAATAATAAAGGACTTAGTACCGACCCTTGAGGTAAACCTTTATATATTTTTCTAGAATAATAAACATCATCTTGTAAATTAATTTGAATTGTTCTTTCTAATAACATGTTGATAACAAATGTGACTAATTTTTCAGGAACCTTAAGAGTTCTCATTTTGTTATCTAATAAAGGAATTAAGACATTGTCATATGCAGCGGTTATATCCAAAAATGCTGCCACAGTAGACTCTTCTCTACTAAAAGAAAGTCTTATATCAGTAGTGAATATTGCTAAATTATCCATCACACTTCTACCTTTCCTAAAACCAAATTGGAAAGGTGATAAAATATTATGAAACTCAATGAACCATTCTAAACGATTTTTGACTAAATGTTCAGTAATTTTTGCCAAACAAGATGACATTGCAATAGGACGATATGAGCAAATATCCTCTGGATTTTTAAATGGCTTCAGTATCGGAACTACCTTTTGAATCTTCCAGCTGGCAGGTATATTTCCACTAATAAAAACGCAATTAATAAATGTTAAAAAATATTCTAAAATATCATCATTAAGATTTACAATAAATGAGTATAGAATAGAATCTAATCCAGGAGCTGAATCCTTGACGTGGGATAAAACTATTTTTAATTCATCTATGGAAAAAGGAGAACAAAGTTTGTCAATATGCATAGAAGGAAGATGCGTAGAGAGATGTAATGTAGATATTTCATCTTTATTAGGGACATAGCTAGGACAAAGTTTACATATAAAAGAATTAACTAAATCTATAGGAATATAACTTTTTGATTTGTTATCTAGAGAGTTACGATATCTACGAATATTTTCCCAAACAAGACTTGATGGGACCTTAGGGGAAAGAGAAGAGCAAAATTTCCTTGTTATCAAGTTTAGAGTTGCTCTAGTTGGTCTGTGGTCTGATCTAAAATTAAAAAATGTCAATACTTCATAGTTGGAAAATAAGTGTGGTGTTGTTGTCATTATATAATCCAGTTCGTTCCTTGTGTTCTTATCTGGCGAGATCCAAGTCCATCTATTTTTCTTTTTTATTTTGTACATAGTATTTAATATTTTTAGATTATATTCATATGCGTATTGCATCAATCTCTCTCCTCGCCCACTTCTTTTACCATAACCATATTTTCCAGCAACTTTGTTTTCATAGGTCTTCGTTATTCCAACTTGAGCATTAAAGTCACCCTTTGAAATTATGTATTTAGTGGAAATCATTTGATGGGCTTTTGTTAGGTCTGTATAGAAGTCATCTATTTGGTCCTGAGTAGAGCTCTCTGTTGGTGAGTAAGCTTGTATAATTGCAAAAGGTTTGTTTTCCAGTTCTATTTCCAGTACGCAGACTCTTTCCGATATGCCAGTAAAATTAATAATTTTCTTTTTATGTTCTTTTTTGACTAGGAAACCCACTCCATATAGACCCTTTGTTTGGCCTATATAATACATTATATAATCTTCTTCTTCTATGATTTGTTGCCCCAAGCGTCGAACTTCACATAGTCCGAGGACGTCCCAGTTGATTTGTTGTAGAGCTGTCTTTAGTTCAAGGAGACTTTCAGCTGAAGATAGAGTTCTGACATTGAGAGAGCTTATTATTTTTAAATAAATAATACCTGTTGTATAAGTACAAAGTTACTAAAGGAACGAAAAGAAAGCGCTGGTGGATCATCACAAGTCATAGGAAACGAACTAGGTAAGTAGTATTCGAGACAAAGAGAATATACCTATACGTCGAGACACGACCCAACACGACCGCTGCAAGCGAACGAATGAGTGAACGAAGTGTGGTCAGTCGACTGAGTCGACGCGCATATTCGGCTTATTCGTGTCCTTTGATGTGTGCCAAAAACCGAGAAGTCGACGGATAGCGTATGCGTTATGCGTGCGAATAAAGCACATATATGGCACATATAGCCGAATAGACCCTCCACACTTCGTTTTATGCGGGCGAATAAGCCGCATAACGCGTAACGCATAACGAAGTGTGGTGCCGGCATCAAAGTATATGGCACATAATTTTTTTTGAAATTTTTAATCCTGCCTCTTTTATTCGCTCTTCTTGTCTTGTCTTTGATTAATTCGTTATAGATAGTCTGTGTCTTCACTGGTGTCTTCTCGGTAGAGTTGTGCTCTGTTTTACTCTGTGTGTTTTACTTGCTCTGTGGTCTCAGTGTTCCCAACTTAGGTGTTTTCCCCCCAAATTTAGGGGGTAAATTAATGGGTTGGAATTTTTTTAGGGGCTTCATATTGTTAGGGGCTTTTTGATTTACGAGTACAGGCCCTGGGATAACCCAATCTAGCCAAGCAATTTGCAAAAATAAGTTGCGGAATAGGTTATGTATTGAAATGCTACAAAGTTTGATGATGGTCCGATGCACATTGAAACGAAATTAATCCATCCACTCAAATGTTAAGTTTATTTAATATCCAAATGTATGATTTTAAAAAGTCAGAACCAGAAGGAAACGAAATTATGTTTGAATTATTAAATAATTTTTAAATGAAGAATATTATATTATATTTTTTTAGGGGGATTTCAAAGAAATTGTGGCGATTTTAGGGGTCCGTGGGGTTCAAAATATCAAAATTTTATTAAAGATGTATCCCCTCAACTGATCATCTCTTCTGGTGACAAGAGGGCTGGCTCCTTCCTCGCTCAACGAATCAGCATCGCGATTCAGCGGGAAAATGCAGCCAGTATTCTTGCCACTATTCCACGCGGACCTGGTTTATTTAGTTATTTTTAATCTTTAGATTTGATTTAAGGTTTATATATTAATAAAAAAAAAAGTTTTAGGGGTTTTTCTTTAGTTTTCGGGGTAAATATTTTTTGAGTGAGTTGGTAACACTGTATTTGTTTGGTTCAAGCCAGAGAGTACCTTTTTTGCTCTGTTTTAGAGTTATCTGCCTCTGTGGTTATCTGCAAGTAGTCTGTGGTTATCTGTGCTCTACTCTGTGGGTTGTTGTGGGTCGGGCGTCGGCGTTTTTGGTTTGGTTTCCTTTTTCATATTTTGATTATTTCAAACATATTATTTTGGAAATTCCTAAGTTAACTGAAGTATAAGATATGGGCTCCACTGACTTTTATATAAGATACTATGTTGGACACAAAGGCAAATTCGGTCACGAATTTCTAGAATTCGAATTCCGTCCTGACGGGAAACTTCGCTACGCTAATAATTCCAATTACAAGAATGATACGATGATTCGCAAGGAGGCTTATGTTCACCCTTGTGTAATGGAGGAACTTAAACGTGTCATTCTTGACTCTGAAATAATGCATGAAGACGACCGTTTGTGGCCTCAACCGGATCGAGTCGGTAGACAGGTGAGAGGTTATGTTTCACTATTCTGCAACAATACATACAACATTTTATGAATATTATATTATTTTAAGGCAGTCACAGGTGCTTAAAACGGTGCAGCATTCGTGGCCCGGTAATAAGTATCCACCGATCTATCCTAGTTATTTTGGTTAATCATGAGTCGAAACAATATTTGATCCCTTTAGTGCATACACACCGTGGCAGCAGTAAATATAGATGTATTTGTATGAGTTGGGACTTTGTAACCTCTTCATAATGTTAATTGTAAATTAAATAGCTTCATAATGCTCTTTAAATGAACCTAAATTATATATTTATCCCATAATAACAGCGTGTGATGTGCTCTAACAAGGAAACATAAATTACCTTTAATAAAACAGACCTATTACTTTATGTTTGATGTGTGTAAGTAAGTCTGTAAAACTGCCTTAAACATGGAGGACATGTTTCATAGAAAGAAGTTTCCTTGTGACTGATCCATTTTGTCCTGACTCCTTTTAAACAGGTTGAAAATATATTGATCCAAGACATTATTGGTGACCGGTTTGTTCTCTTTAACTTGACAGCTGTGTAATTTATTGAACTAATTTCAATATATTTTGCCTTGTTTGCACTTTTGCAGTATCAAATTTTATTGATCATTTGAAATTGTACAAATTTCTTGTCTTATATTAATTAAACATTTTCAGGAACTGGAAATAGTAATTGGAGATGAACATATTTCATTCACTACTTCGAAAACTGGCTCCTTGGTGGATGTTAATCAGTCACGTGACCCTGAAGGCCTCCGTTTATTCTACTATTTGGTTCAAGACTTAAAATGTTTAGTATTCTCTCTTATTGGTTTACATTTTAAAATTAAGCCAATATAATTTAATAAGTCTTACTTATAAATATTAAGTATATCTTCTAAAATGGTAATTTAAATACATCTTCTCTGTAATAATGGGTTTTTATTGTGTACATCCCTTACATATTTTTACTTAGTCGGTTACTCACTTATTCATAACGACCTGTGCACCCGCCTTAATAGTTACTGCTCCACTCCTTTGGGTTGTAGTGTGATGTTATATAGTCTTTGAGTATATAGCAAAGGAGACGTGAAGCATATAAATCACCGATCAATTTTTTCTGCCACTTTTGGCAGGGGGGAGGTAAACGCCTAGTACTAGCCCCTGTACCACTGTATTTTTCTGTCGTTTTATTGTCGCAACGGATTTTACGTTATATGATGATTATGTTAAAATACAAACATTATAATTAATGATTGGAAACACTAAGTTTGATGCCCTAGATCACCTTTCTTGTTTAAAACATCACAATTAACTATTTTCTTAGAGCTCTGTCTCGTGACACAAAACGATACCAACGAAATCTAAGGTAACTTATTACTCTGGTCCAAGGAATATACTACGGTCAGTATAACTGGTCAAAGGGGAAAAAATTGGCGAAAGGGGGAGCCTGTATATGGCCTCTCCATAGGCTTAGTACTCTATGTATATAGTCTATGACCTTCCTTAAGAGTTGGGCTATCAAATGCAAAAATATTTTTTCAAATTTAACTGGCGGTTCCAGAGATTTGTTATTAGTTTAGATTGATTATACTTCAAGAAATTAAAAATGGTGGATTATACATAATGCTACTTATGGAAGCGAGACTTGGGTATGGAATAAGAAGAATAAAAGTAAGATAAATACGGTCTTTACATAGAATGTGTGATATAAAGCATATTGAAAGCATCCAGAACGATGTCAGTAGAGAAGAATGTGGAGTGAAAGATGATGTTGTGACTAAAATGAAGAAAAGTAGTTTATGCTGGTTTGAACATGTTGAAAGAATGAAGGATGAAAGATTGACTTAAAAGGCGTATATGGCAGAAATGAAAGGCAATGCTAGCAGAGGACGATCTAGGTGTACCTACTTTTATTGTGGATGCCTACCACTCTTGGGATAAAAGTCATGATGATAGACTCGGAGTACCTTTTTACAACATCTAGAACATACAAGTACCTATACAATCAAAAAAACTTTCAATGGATATTTTAAATTAATTAACGGTTTTATTATATTTTGTTTGTAGAATCATAAATACACACTCAATGTTATTTTTATTTGCCAATTTATGAATATCAAAAATAAATATTTTTTTACGTAGTGCGCGCCACCTATACTTGTAGCGCGCCACGAACGGAAGGAATTTCGTACAATGACAAGAAATTCCATGCTTAAATTTTAAGATTTTTATATTGTGTGTAAAAATATATCCATATTGCCATAAAATGTATATAATTAATTCACTTTGATTATATACACTCTAGATAGAGTGAGCGGCGCGACCGCGTCGAAAAAAATGTAAGTGAACTGTTACCTGTTCCTAATTTATTCCTATTTTATTTCCTATTTTAATATTTCCTATTCTAAAACTGGCCTCTTCTGTTCTCCCAGGAGTCATGAAAACTTTTGGTATGGTCATACAAAGGGCGCTGAGTAGTGAGTACCAGAAAAATCTTTTTATTGACCCTCGTATCTGGGAAACTACAAATCGGAGGGGGTTCATGCCAGAACTAATAATGATCAGGACCTCCTCCTATTACAGAATCCATCCAAAAAAGTGTCGTTAATACATTTTTTTTTATACATTGTCGCCCCCTACATACAAAGTTTTTTGAACAAGTTTTTCTTTTCTCGTATGACATTTGAATTGAGTTACGTCATTTTGCAAGGCATTCGATTATTAATTTGTACGTAGCGACGAACACATTCGTAATGCACGCGGAATCTGCCTATTTCGAATAGCGGGCTCTCTTAGGCTGTCTTAGTGTGAATTATGAATAATTATCTCAATAACCATATGATTATGCCTCCATATTAAACTACACTTACTTGTTACTGGAAGGCTTACTGGGTAAAAGTTATGACCACAACGGATCATTTCTGTTATGTTTTATCTCTATAATGTAAATTAACACGGTACGGGACCCTCAATTTGGGAGTATGACTCACACTTGGCCTATTTTTCGTAAGGCTGAATATGATGTGTCTTTGCTGCTTGATATTTTTTGTTTATAGGTATATCATATCATAGACAATTTGAGTTTGGAAAAGGCGCGAGATTTAATTACAAAATTATTTTTCTATGACAAAAGTTGCAGAATTTTCTTCTGTAAATAATAAATTCTGCTTTATAGTGAAACTTAAAACCGTTAAATGTTGTAACTTTCATATTTTACTTATTTGATAATATATTATTAATAAATTCTTTGTTTGAAAATTTGTTTATATTGCGGCGTCGGCCATTGCGCGCGCATCTTGTCTGCCGACCGATATGGCGGACGGTCAATGAAGGATGTTTGTCGTCTTTTCTAAATCGGAAATTATCGGCAGTATCCAATGGCATAATCACGAATTAGTTTAAAATTGTACATTGTAAATAGTTCCGTGTACATATAGTAATTATATTTGTGGTCGTTTTGTTAAGTTATTGTGTGCATAGTGTATTATTTTGTGTGTTTATACGAAAAAATTATCGACGCCGGTTCCCGTAATAATATCAACATTTATCACTGCTTCAGGAACTGCACCGAGTACTAAACGGCTCACAGTGACGAAGAGTAATCTTCTGACAGGTGTTCATCACTTTTCCGACACCGAGATTCTTCTGTTATTATTTTGGATCTAGCTAGTAGTCAACTAGCAGCACTCTGAAAACGTTTTTTTTTGTTATCAACTATAAGACAAAGGCGCTGTTCTGTTATAATTCGGTAAACTGTAATTAAAAATCGCCACTGGCACATAATGTGAAACGGAACGACCAATAAAATAAATTGATTCGTTTGTGTGGTCGATATACACTTGATTACAATTAGAACATTATTCAGTGCCGTAAAGCTGAATGCTCGAACCTCGCGATAGCCCAATGAAGTGGCCAGGCTCGGCTACAGAAGACGAGGTGGGTGAAGCTACCTCGCAGAACGCTCACGCTCTAGCCCGTTCCCAGGACGATGCCGCTGTGCATTACGTGTTTCAACGAGATCCGCAGGAATCTGAACTGTTATTGGCATCTAAACAACGCTGGGTTGTAGGTGACGACTCTGCTCTAGAGGTTAGTACTGTTACGATGTTTGTGTTATTATATTATCAGTTTGTTTGTTTACATTAGAATTGATAATAATGTTAGAACTGCAATATTGAGTGAGGTCTATTCATATAATACAATACAGCATTTAGTACAATTATTATAAGTAATGATATTGAACAATTCTGGATCAGCTCTCAAAACAGGGCCAGGCACAATATTACAATGGATAAATATGTTATAATTAGTAATATACCTACCAAAAGGGAATGTTAACTGACTGCAGTTTTCAATATATAGGTATTTATCAACAAAAAGCATAATTTATAATAATAAAATTAATTTAATATAGTACTTTTTGTATGTAAGTTAGGTTAAAGCTAAAAGCTAACCCATTTTGTTAATTGTCTGTTTAGTATGTCATTGGATTACCTGCTGTATGAGCATGATGGGCTAGATACATTTTCTTTATAGACAAAAGCCGAAGACAAAATCTACTGCCTACTTTGTCTTCATGGGACATTATCTCTTTATCTTTCTAACTGTGTAGATTTTGTCTATGTAGTTGTGTCGTGCTAGCTTGAATTGATTTTGTCTACATAAAAAGATTTTCTCTAGCCTGTCTTGCTCACACAGATGGGTTATGTCAATATATACTACCTACAAAGTAGCTGAGTTCACATATTATTATAGTATGTACTTCAAGTATTATATGTATTGTCTTTCATGGTCTTGACTCATTAGAATAAACAAACCTCCAACTAACCTTGTAGATGTAGAAGATTTAATGAAAACAAACACAAAATATTCCCAAGTTATTATCCACAACATCCCCTTTCAAACAGGGAGTTATGAGTATTTTATAGAAAAATTCCCTCCATTTGGCTTCTGCTACCAACTACTTTTTTGTATACTTTTATTTTATTGGAGCACTCAAGGATCATTAATGGTGTAAGCTTATTTCATTACATACTAGCAACCCCGTCTCCCGGCTTCCCACAGCTACAATTTGGGTTTACAACAATTTCAACACCTACATATTATTAGCTATTGAGAGATAATTCAATGTTACTGCAGACTTCTTTGTAGATCACTTTATTCTATACATTTCCTTCTTACATTATTTTGTTATATCTCAGACTGATTAGACAGCATCCACCATGAAACTTCTTCCCCGGCATTATTCGCTTATACCAATATTGCTCAGCTCCTAAACATGATAGGTCCATGTTTGTTTAATACTTCAACTTATTTAATAGTGAAAACCGCAACAAAATCCGTTCCGTAGTTTTTCCATGAAATGGTCACAGACAGACAGACGCGGCAGGGGACTTTGTAATATAATATGAAATTACATATGAAAGCTTAATGTTTAGTAAGTTTTGTTAATTTTACACATATCTAATTAATTAATGTTTTTGTACCCTGCTCTATGATATTGATAACATTCAATCTCCCCAAACTTATTATTATCTTTTTCAATAAACATTAGGTACTTACTGAGCTTTGGCTATTTATCAAAACAATAAAAATACAAATATACATAATACATAGCAGGAATTCCTTACATTCTCAGTGATATAATTATCATACATAATGATTATATAAACATACATAGTTGAACTTTCAATGTCTTGTGGGATTGTATTTAAAATAAACTGATGGCTATGAAATGTTGATGGAATTTCCATCAATACAAGTTTTTTTAAATTTTATTCTTATTGTAACTTCTGTTTCAGAAGCAAGGTAAATGGAAGAATAGTGCCACAATGCCGCTTAATAATATGCCACAGGTGCAATCTCTACAATTAAAAAACTCTCAGCATATTATGAATCCTTCATCTGTGAATACCATAGCCATTAATCAGTCTGTTATCGGCAGTCACCCAGCTCACATTGCTACCAACATGGTGCACACACAATTGGCACCCCTACAGAATCATACATTGGGCAACAATCTGACAATGCAGTCTATACCCAACAATGCTATGATGCTGCCACAGTTGCAAGGTATTCAAAATGCACAGCTGGGCCAGCAAGGTCTCTATGATGTGCACCAGCATCATGGTAATGCCATTCAAGCAATTAATGGCATTGGCAAGGGTGCTGAACATCTCATGTATTTGAGTCAAGCTGGCATCCTGACCCCAGGTGGCAACCAATTCTTGCAACAGAGCCAGAACCAACTTGGATTGACACCTGTGGCCACCATGAGGAACCAGGTAAGATGTTGTCTTTGTTAAAATAATAATTCCTAAAACTTGTCATTTGTGGATTTTAGGAAGATATGTATTTAATTTTATCATTTATAACCCACTTTTTTATAGAAATTCAATAGAAACAAATGAAATAATTATTTGAATCATATTGTTTTATTCAAGTTATTTAGCTAGACGCGTGCTGCTAAACAATGTTTTGTAGTCCAAAAATTAAAACAGACTATTTAGCTGGATATGTGTTTTATGCGTGTTTAGCAAATTTTTTGTGGTAACAGCCATCACGAGCTGAGCATTAACAGTATTAGTGAATGAAGTCGGGGGAAAAGCGCGCCAGAGGTATAACAAAATTATGTAGGAAAGAGTTATATAGAATAAAATTATCTACAAAAAAGTCCGCGGTAGCATATATATCTATCGCTAATAAATAAGTAGTTATAAGCGTATTTGTGTAGGTATTAAAATTGTTGTAAACCAAAGCTAAGCCAGGGGCGAGCCGCTAGTATAGGATAATTTCAAAAACAGTACTCACTGCCTACAATTTTTTTTGGAGTTGCTTGGTGACAAATTATTAAAACTGAGTTTCTTGAGTTATTATAACTCATATCGCCGTTGTATAGAGCAATTTTTTCTATAGGATACTGTCAATTAATATCGTAACCGACTACGAACGGTGCTGTCTCCTTACACCTGCCATACACATAAACTTCATAAACTTCCTACCGACCAAGCATGACCACACGAAGAAAGAAGGATAAAAGTCTGTCTTGCATAAAAGTTGTCTATTTATGACATTTGTCACGTGATCCCACACGAAGAAACTCATCTCAGTCAGAAAGAGAAAAATATAAAGTTCCATAGAGATAAAGCAAGCGTTGCAGAAATTATCTCTTTATAACTGAGATTTTGTCTACGTAGAGTGATTCTCTCTATACGGTCATCCTTAATCATATAAATTTTGCTGCAGCAACGAAACCTACTTTCGAATTTCGTGGTCAAAATTTTTACTAACGGCAACCCAAATATGCGAATACCTACATTTTGACGCCCAACGATGACAATCGGATGAAAATTACATGAGATATCTCAATTTGAAAATTAGCTAAAAAATTTACTTAAACTTAAATTTCTCGGAAACTATTCAATATTTTAACTTGAAATTTGAAGGGCTGTTTTGAGAGCATAAAACCTACCTTCAGTCCAAATTTCAGCCATATTGGTTGAAAACTCCCCGAGTTAGCCGACACGCAAGTTCCCATGCATTTATATGTATATAATATATATACATATCTATTACGAGGAGGGGGGAGGTCGGATTAACTTTAAATTTGAACTGGGGGTTCCTTAAACATTGACAATAAAGGGGTTCCAGTTTGGTTTCTTAATTCCCAATACAACTGGAGATAGCAATTTTTTTTACGATTTTTTTTTATGAATTTCCCCTAAAACTGTCCAAAATACCCCAAAATAGAGAAAAAAGGGGTTGCGGTTCAATTTTGGAAGTAGAAATTTTAGACTTATGTTTTATTCACCAAAAAACATTTTCGATGGGGTCGCGTTAAATTTAAAAAATATTGCCGATTATTCACTTATTTTTTGGTTTCACATATACACTATAACAAGAAACGATAGTAATCGTCCACAGAATAGTAAATATAACAGGCCGAGAGTGAGTGCACCGTGCAAGCCTCTCTTAGCTGTTTATATCGTACATTACTAATCTGTGGATGGTAACCATTTTGTTAATAACTGAGATAGTAATACGTGGGCAGGTCTTCCAAGTTTCCAAATTTTCCATTTTTTGGTAATTGCTAGAGTTATTGAATTTTTTTTTGTTTTAGCAGCATTGCTCTACCTCTCATAGTTTAAGTACCTAGATGTTTTCCAGTATAATTTGGTTTTAATCCTGGGCACAAACCAATTATCCTCCAAGTTTCATTCAGCCGATATAGAAGTTTTTTTATTTTTTTTACATTAAAACTTCGGCATTATTAGTATGTACATAGTTCTCCCTAAGAAATCATTTATTCATATCGATCAATCATTCACATTGCCTCATCTCTAAATACGTCACGCTGCATCCAAAGAGAATTTAATCACTACTTTTGCTGTATCCACAGAGTACGGAATTATATGTCGCTGCGCCCCTACTAGAGATGGCATGCTCAACACTTTCCATACAAACCAAGCGTGTCAGTGGGCGTCACCATTCACTCACACTACACCAGTACACGCACTACTACACGCACTACTACACAGATAACGTACCCGTATTGTCTAGGTTTCCATCTGGCCGTAAAAGAGTGCTGCGGTATGAAGTCGTCAAAATCGGCCAAGTCGTTTTAAATGCCTTCCACACGGTCGGACAGCCGACTCAACCGACGTGACCTAACTAATAGAAAGTCTTCTTCAATCCCCTCTACTGTGGCTACGAAAGTTTTTGATGGTTCGAACCGACTTGACCTTGGTGCTTGCTCTGTGCGTGGGAACGCCTTTTTCAATCCCCTCTACTCCCCCATAGAGACGTACCGCAACCAGGGATCCCAACTTCGGGGTTTTTTCCCCAAATTTAGGGGGTAAATAAATGTGATGGGATTTTTAAGGGGCTTTTTGATTTACGAGTACAGTAACTAAAAATAATTTAATATTGAAATGTATAATTTTAAAAAGTCAGAACCAGAAGAAACGAAATTATATTTGAAATATTAAATAATTTATAAAATGAAGAATATCATAAAAAATGTTAAGGGGGATTTCAATGTAATTTTGGTGATTTTAGGGGTTTTTGACTTTAGCAAAACAAAAAAAAATTATATATATTTATAATTATTCTTTTTAAAAATCTAGTTCCCTGGTCAAAGGGTAAGCCTTTAGTCTGGGATGCTACCTACGTTGATACATTGGCATCATCTCACATTAAAGGCACTTCATCAAGAGCGCGCTCGGCAGCGACGTCCGCTGAAAACTTCAAACGGCGTAAATATAAATCCTTAGGACAAGGATACATATTTATGCCGTTTGGAGTTGAGACACTAGGCCCATGGGGTCCCGAAGCACACAAGCTTTATAAACATCGTGCTTCTAAAATAATAAAAGTATCGGGAGACCGAAGGGCTGGTACGTACCTTGGACAACGTATCAGCTTGGCGATACAGAGAGGAAATGCAGCTAGTGTTTTGGGGACCCTGCCGCAGGACAGCGATCTCGAGAGGGTGTTTTATTTATAAGTAGTTTTTAAATGTATATTTATATTTTAATTGTTATACTGTTTGTTCCTTAAATAAATGTTTCTTTACAAGAGATATAAAATAATATTGAATATTAAAATTATTCTTTTTTGTTTTGCTAAAGTCATATATAAACCCCTAAAATCACCAAAATTACATTGAAATCCCCCTTAACATTTTTTATAATATTCTTCATTTATAAATTATTTAATATTTCAAATATAATTTCGTTTCTTCTGGTTCTGTCTTTTTAAAATTATATATTTGTATATTAAATTATTTTAAGTTATCCCAGGGCCTGCTGGGTTAGCATATATTTTGACAGCGACACTTTCGTTTCGGTCGAATGGCCTTGAACAGGCCAAAACGTTCATGTCCAACAAGGACCGGCCAGAGATAGCCCGGAGCCGAGTAACTTGCATGTTAATAAAATTGTAGTAGAAGGGATATTATTGACCTTTGAAAATCACAGTTTTTGTCAAAAACGACCGAACCCTATCTTTAAATATTTCAATTATTTTTGTAATATAATGAATTCTTATAATTAAATATGTTTGAATTTATTTTTAGTAATCTTCTTTTAGCTAAATTCTGAAGACGTACAAAGTACAATTTCCTTTTCAAGCTTCTCAATGTGACCCTTGTCGACATCTCGGAGAGCTGCAGAATCCAAAAACCGCAGGGCATGGAGTTGAAGTAGTCAAAATACACTGAAAAGTGAATTTGTATTAATGGTTTATAATAAACAAGAAATAGTCTAATAAATGACTGATTAAGCTTATTAAAAATATTTAATTTAATTAGCGAATATTAAAAAAAGACGTTCACTCATAAAATAATGACTCACTCTACATATTTTGTCTCCAGGAAGTCATTATTTTATGAGTGAACGTTTTTTTTTAATATTCGCTAATTAAATGAAATATTTTTTAATGAGCTTAATCAGTCGTTTATCAGACTATTTCTTGTTTATTAAATTCACATGTAAAGTTGGCACAGCATCGTCTTTCAGTCTTCGATACTTTTCATCGGAAATATTAATAAAACACGCTGATGTAAAATGTCTGGAGTACACTCGTTGATGTTTTTTAGGTGTCCAATCAATTTCACTTAGCTTCAATCCACTTTTGACGCAATAATTTATCATTGGGACATCTGAAATAAAGAAATGCCGTTATTCATGTACACAACATATCCGCACAAAATACTATCGATATTTTTATAGACAAAATTTTCACAACACTAATAACCTTTTAATAAAATTACGAAATTTACAAAATATGTGAAAAGTAATTCACAAATACGTAATTATTATACATAGAATAAAAGAAAATGTAATTTTAAATGTTTTTAAGTATACATTGCCAAATTTCTTAAGGAAATTGGATAGGTAAACAAAAAACAAGGCTTACCGATGAGAGCTTATAATTTAGGTGTTATTTTCTTCTCTTCCCATGCGAGATTTGCAGTACCTTATAACACATGCCATAGTTTATACCATCACAATATATTACATTATAGGTCTATCACAAAAATCACAGGATTTTACACGAAAATAGTTTTTACAATCACAAAGAACCAGTTAATAGTTAGAACAATCTTAACCCGACTAATTTGAGATGACGTATTTTGTCACTTGACAGTAGCAAATAATTGGTACATTTTAAATAAGTAGCATACAATTGTTCTAATGGATACAGATTTGACAGGTTGCTATGTACGCTTGTTTGGAATTATAAATCCTTCTATGTCTTTAGTCATTGTTCTGAGGTTCGAACCATCAAAAAGTTTCGTAGCCACAGTGAGGGGATTGAAGACGACGTTCTATTGGTTAGGTCATGTCGGTTGAGTCGGCTGTCCGACCGTGTGGAAGGCATTTTAGAGAAAAATTGTAACAAACACAAACAAGATCTGACAATAAAAAATATATTGAAACTATGCATACGGTAACACGTATTATCGACGTAACGCCAACCACCGCGTCACCTCACTATCGCATTCACTGAGATGACTCACTTTAAGTATTTAAGACTTACGCACGGCTGAGGTTTTGTGTTCCAGTTCCAAGATACCTCAGACTCACATTTTTTAAAAGCTTAAAATTGCTTTTAATTTCTTACTTGTGATACATTGTATGATACGCAGGAATATTGTTTATTCACGTTTTTACTTTGATTGGTGCACCAAATCACTGCACAGCGAGCCATTTCTATCGCTTTTTTGATAATGTTTACTCCACAACGTGCGAATAGAAACTGGCGGACGCAATGAACAAAAACACAAGGTTGAGATAATCATTTAAAATGTATATCCAAGCCAAGCCCTAATCCCAAAAATAACATTATTTTTTAATTCGTTTAATTATACACATTAGTTTCGTAGTTATAATAATTTTCAAACAAGTATCTTGAATCGCCCGCTAATGGTCCGAATAGCGTGTGACGTCACAATACAACAGCGAACGATGCAAATGAGTCGTAATTCGTGCGCCCGACCGCATCGACGTTATATTTTTGATATTACATATTATTACATTTTGAACTTTATATTACATAAGTAAACTTTTAATACACCAAGGATTTGTAAAAGGACAGTCAGATAACCTTCCAAAAAATAGAAAAAAGTAGTACAAAATAGAAGCCGAAATCCTACACAGGCCCGATAGGAATGATCCCAACTAAAGCAGCCTTAAAACGTGTTTTTTGTATGTATTCAGAGTATTATATATCCAAAGGTTGTGAAGAAGATCTGGCTCCGATATTATACCTACTTAGACAGGCAAAAACTACAGAACGGATTTTGATGAAACTTTACAATGTTAGGTATAGCATATAAACGCGTAACGAAAATTTTTCTCTACTGTTTAAAGAAGTTTCACTAAAAAAAGGCTTGGGCAGTCATGGGGACTGCAGACAGAAGTGAAACCTTTACTAAACCTTAAACTATGAATAACAGTTGTTTTTAATTTATAAATATAATAACGTACTATCTGTGCCTTGCGGTTGTCAATTCAAAAGTATTTTCAATAATAAACAGGGGGCGCGGCGCGGACAGTCTGTTGTCCTGGAGTCGACGCGCGGCGATTGGCGCCGGTCCGTGTGTAGTGCGCTTAACGCAGGCGCTGTGGAGGGTCGGCGTATGTCCTTTGTTCGAAACAAGTCAACATTGAGCGTTTGATTTTAGATTATTTTAGCGCAAATTTTGCGGATAAAATGATATAATGTGTGCGTTGTATTGTTATTGATGTGAAGTGCTCGAGGGCGACTCGGAAGGCCCGTTGATACTCATGAGCGCGTCTCGGGAGGCTTCCCGTGAGCTACGCCGAAGCTTCGGCTATTCTATGTACGCATGAAACCATTGAGCGAGTTTTTTTACAAAACCGATGTTAAGGATATGGGCCCTGATATGGTGAGTTTTGGTGATTATTTATATAGTGTTATCGAAAACAAGAACATTTTGTGTCATAAAATGGGGATTTATGCGCTTTTTTAGCGCAACAGGTTCGTTTTTGTTTTGTTTACTGTCACCGGCGTCCGCCATTTCTTGTTGCAAGAGATTCACCGGTATTCAATGTTATGAGTGAAAAATCGTTCTAACATATGAGAAATAGTGTAAATATCGATATTCTGCTTGTAAAACAGTGTGTGCCGTTATTACGAGATAGTAGTAAACAGTGTTCTCTTCATTATAAATAATGCGTCGCCATTGTTTGTATAGGAGGCACCCCTCAAATGGCTTTTGTTTTGGCCTTGGTACATCTTTTTACTAGTTATATAGTGGTTTATTTTCAATTAATGTGTTAAATTATGTTTTGACAAATGCTGGGTGTGGCACATATTGACTTATAGTCCATTACTTATGATAATGTTATATGGACATATATAATTATTTACACTATTGTGTTCTCTGTTTCTTCCTAAATACATCATGTTTTCTATAAAGAATGCATTAAAAGATCATTGGTATCTTTTATGAATTGCAGTACTTTGGGCTGTATTATAAATGTAAACAAAAGTTGAGTAAAAGTTGTATTATAAATGTAAACAAAAGTTAAGTAAAAGCTGTATTATAAATGTAAACAAAAGTTAAGTAAAAGCTGTATTATAAATGTAAACAAAAGTTAAGTAAAAGCCGTATTATAAATGTTACGGCAACTGTAAAATTGACTGAAAGATTACATATATATATAACCATTATAACTTTAATAACAGGCTATTTTGAACATTTGATTTTAAAGTAAATTATATAAAACAACAAATGTTTTAGAATTTTGTTTGCTCTTTAATTTTTTTGTAATATTTTTTAACACATTTTAATAGGGTCACTAACATAAAGTCAATGAAATTGGAGGTAATTAAGTGATTTATTATTCCTTGTGAGAGAGAACAGAATGTAATACTGGTCCCTAAATTGGCAAATAACCTCATCTCATACAACAATCAATCTTTGTCTTGAACACAGTTTGTTTAATGGCCATATTTTATTTTATTTGTATTATTATCAAACTTTGTTTTTATGGCAGTTAGTGCTAATGGCTCCACAGTAGTGTAGCATGACCAGCAGGGAGTTAATATTTTGTATTGTACCTACCTATACCTACCAAAACTGACATCTTTTTATTAGTTCCAACCTTGCACTTACTTTACTGAATTTAGTTATATTATGTAATAGGAAACCATATATTAAATGAAGTGCCACTGGGATAAAGTGGCAAACTATTGTATATAGTATTTTAAAATTATAATATATAGCTGTAACAGAAATGTACAATGGATCCCAACACATATTGGGTTGATGAGTAATGAGCAGGCTGATTTGGGACATACAGACACTAATATATTATTAGCCAAATCCTTGTGAATTTGTAAAAGAAAAATTTAAGTAATCAATGATCCTACTAATAGGACAGCTTTTTTCATGTTCCAAAAAGTGAAGAGTGATGGTAGTAATTATGTAACTGTGTGCCCTGTGGTAGCTGATATAGGTTTCTCGGACCTCTTTAATGTCGCAACCCCCTAAAGAGCAAAAAAAAAACTACCTTGCGCCCCCCTCTAAATATGAATAATATTATTATTATCTAAACTAACAAGCCTATCAGAAATGGGGGTTAATCTTTTGATTTTGCAGGGGTTTACTGCCCATTCTTACTCTACTACTCGCACCATACGTGTTTTGTGTACGCCCATATGGCAAAATCGTTGCGGTCCGGCGTCGCACTGCGCCGTGTGGGCCGGCTCTTAGCTGGTAAATTAACAGTTGGTGGATGACATAGGCCTTCTCCAAGGATTTCTATTCCTTTCTTTAGCTTAGCTATTTTTTAATGCTGGTGTATGGCAGATATTTAAAATTGTGCCATCTGACAGCCTACTGAAACAAGTAGAGTTTTTTATAGATGTAAGTAAGAGGGGTAGGCAGAGACAATCAAATGCCATTTACTACTATCTTGACATACCTCTCATCATACCTTTCCATATAATGCTCGGTGATTGTGTCTACTTTTAATATTGCATTCAATAAATTTTTTTTATGTTAATAAAAGTACACCTAGGTCGTCTTCTGCCAGCATTTCCTTTCACTTCTGCTATATAAACCTTTAGTAATTTAAATTACTACAAAATCACAATACAATACAAAATTGACACTGTAAGTGAGAAGAAAACTTTTATTATTTTCTTTACTGTAAAGATATAATAAGCAAGGAATGTATGATAGGGCTTTACAGCTTAAAATTTAGTAATATGGAGGAGGCTTATGTCAAAGGACAACATGACCATGATAGTGAGGTAGCTCAGGTAGCTGGTGTCAACAATTCGAAGATAGTAGTTTAACAAAATATTATTACTTGTATTTAAGTTTTTAAAATACTGTAAAAGAAAATAGGTCAGCGAATAGAGGCTATTTTTATTTATTTATTACAAGCTGATTGCGCGCTACTTGTATTAGGAATACAATTCGCCTCCTTGGGTAGACCTTTCTCAAGAATTGGTGTATCAAATGCCAAAATAATTATTGTAATTGGTCCAGTAGTTTTTGAGTATGAATATAAACAAAGAAATATTATTTTTTATATTATAGATAATTTAAATTATCTTTTTCAGATTACACCAGCGGCAAAAAAGCTGTGGGATAAAGGTCCCGGCGCTGGAGGTGATGGTAAAGGTCCACAACACTTGCCACCGTTACAGTTGAACCCTGAACAGATGTGGAGAGATCCAACATGGTCTGCTCAAGGTATCTTTATAGTTGCTATTATTTACATACTGCCATTATATTGATTCATTTAGTAATTTTAGTTTGATGTTTATTTAAATATGTATATAAAGGTCACTTTAGTTCACACCATTATATACAGATAGGGTACATATTAGTAGATACAAGGGATGAAGCTATATTATTCCAGATAAACATTGTTGTTGTTTTATTACAGTAAAGTTAGGGTTCTGTAAGATATTCCAATATTTGTAAAAGTTTTTCGCCCCTATAATGAATGAATTAAATACAGCCTATTATACTCGGGGATAAGTGTAGCTTTCTTTTATGAAAATAATTCGTAGTTACCTCTTTATGATATTAGTGAAGACAGGTCTAAAAGTGGTCTTTTTTGTATCAAAAAAATCCACAGGCTATGCAACTAAGAGGCACCATTGTAACATAGTATGTATGTTTAGCAGTAGAACATGGCGTGGGTGTTCCCATGATGGGTACCAGACGCGGAGTGGCGTTCCCCGGTGGTGATGCTGGCAGTATTCTTTCTCCACGGGACACTGCTGGTCTGGGGGTGAAGATGGTGGAATATGTGCTGAGCAACTCTCCTACTGGTAACTATTTGTTCTATTTAAATTTTTTAGATTGGGATTATATAGTAGACACAATCCTTCGTGGCAGACGGTTTCACAAAACGTGCAAGACAACACATATCAAGTTATCTCTCGCACTTACACGTTTTATGGGTGACGTCACACAGATGTAGAGATGCGCGTGCAAGTGCGAGAGAGAAGGTGATATGCGCATGCGCAGTCTTACTTGTACGCTTTATTGCAATTGGTCAAGCATGTCTGATGATGGCCTTTGGACCTATTTTTTTTTCGGAATACTGCCTCCTTTGCAGGTATAATAAATTCAAATCCCCCTCCAATAGGTCTTATAAAAAATAATTTGCAAATTTTTATTTTATCAAAAAACAGTCACAAATTGCCATGATCTGTATTTTCTGGATAAGCTTACCGCCCCTGTTAGGGACTTACTGCTAATCGTGAGGGAAATCATATTTTATGTCACTTTATTTACTTTAACTGGGGGATCTCGGGTTCAAATCTTTTTCAAATCTCCTTCAAGAATATGTGCTTTTTAATCGGCTAGGACACAATATTACAGAAGTGACACATCTAGGTCCGACTATAATTTAAGGTATATTTCCCGCATCCACAGGCGGCGGTGGTGGCGAGAAAGTATCCGGCGTGGTATCGGGCCTGCGCGGCATGGTTCTCGAGGACCGCGCAGACGAGAAAGCCGCCTCGCCCTTTGACAAGGACACGCACATGCACGACCACACCAACATGACAAACATGCCCAACGGGCTGCATAACGGACAGGACGATGACAAGGCGTTTAAGTAAGCTCTACATTATTTCTATATTGTACAGTTGAAGAGAGTATTGAAAAATTGCCGAGTTTGCAATTTTAAAGTAGCACCTTGTTTCGGAACCTTTTAGTGCCGCGCCGCCCTAAATAACCAAAAAATGCAACCCTCTCACCATCATATTAAAATAGATATTATAATATTATATTATTTATAGACAGATTGCAATTCCCTTTATATCTAAACCAAACCCAGATTGAGAAACGATGGAGTAGCATATTTAAAGAGCTATTCAACAATACTCCAATGATGATGAACATAAAAATTTGGAAATCCATTCAAAATTTCAAAGTACATATTATCATTGTAAGGTTTTGCATATCAATTCTTAAAACTTGATTGATCATCGGTGTACGGTAAGCGGCGCGCGGGCAACAACCGCCGCGCTCGGCCTCTCAATGCCACAGCGTGCCCCTCCACACCACGCGTACAATTTATCACTAGAACAATTTTAGATTTTCCCGCTTAGACGTTCCCCAGACGTTATTCATTATCACTGTCAAGTATCACTGTGTTATCTCATACAAGGAGGTTATGATTATTATGATGATAGTATTGTTATCAGATAAAGAAAATACTCTTAAATATCATTACATTATTTAATGATTAGGACTTAATACATTGTTCCTACCTAATCTATCACACTAGTTACGTCGTTATTCTTTCATTGGTTATTTTGAAAAGTTCCCTAAACAAAACATAAATCTTACGTTTTTGTATATTGTATTACATTTAAGAATATGTGCTTTAATCGTCTTCTCGTACTTCGGAGGGTATGAAAGCCGGGTTCCGCATTTCTTCTGAAAATAATAGATATTTACATAGTTCTAGTTCCATTCAGGAATCGACTTCCCGGGACCGTACCATGAATTTATATTTGAAAAAAAAAACATGTAAATAACAGAATTCAGGATTCCTTTACAAGCTTGTGGTACGGCCTCTGTCCTGTATAATATGATCAACTCTCCAATTGCCACATATGGCCACTGTTAAGTGCTCGCCAAATAAATTGAGCCAGATTGAGCGCTGGAGTGGGGTGGACTCCCATACAAATAAGATGACAACGTGATTCTTTCCGGCTTAACTTATTTGGTGCGGTTATTGTGTGTGATTGTCGCTGGTAGCGCATGTGGTTCATACGAGCAGTCTGTTGCACAGCCGCACACCCGGCTCGCGACAGCCGTCCCCCGCAGAGGAGGAGGGTGGCGGTGCGGGGAGCGCGGGCGGCGGTGGTGTCACCGGCACTGTGGTCCGTAACGGAGCCCCCGCGCCTGATCAGCCGCCCTTCCAGCTGATGCCGCAGCACGCCATGCAAGCGCCTGGACCGCCAGCACTGCATCACCTGCAGCATCTGTCGCATCCGCAGGTTGGTGACGTTTGTTGATGCACGTCATGGTGGAGGGAGTAGGGTTAGTTCGTTCGTTAGTTAATTCGCACCGATTGGCTTGCGGGTCTCATTGGACGCCAGAGAATTTATGTACGTTGTGTAACTTGTGTACAAATAGCACCAGTTGTCATACTGCACACTTTAAATAAATTATAAGAACTTTGAAAGAGCATTACAGCAAAATATGTTTTGAATAATCAATTTATACAAAAAACATGTAAAGGGTATTTATCATTAAATAATGTTTGTAAGAACGATGCTCGAACTATTACATTTTATTTTACTCAGCGCGCCCACACTTTCTTATTATGCCAGGTGGGCCCACTCAGAAAAGCTCTGCTGGGCACAGGTTTAACATAGCTGGTATAGATGAATCAAGAGAAGCATGTAAGGATTGAAAGAAGTGGTGATGTAACCTCTGCTTACCCTAAAAAATATACTTTTTTGTTGATTTTATTTATAATGTTTATGATGTTTTTTTCTTATTTAGCATCATCCTAGCATGATGGGTGTAGCGCCACTTCAAGGACTACCACATCAACATCCACAAATTCACCCTGGTGAGTAGATATATGGGCCTGTTATATAAATATTTATCTACACTGTGAAATTTAATATAAAAAAGTTGACGTAAAGACTTTCAAATTCCCTGTTACTAAATTTCCTTGATTTGATACTAATATATATAGTATATTGTTTATTTATATTTTCAGGCATGACACTGAATGACTCGATGAATCAACATATTGAGCTGGTTCTTCAGATGGAGCAACATCCGCAGTTTGATAACAACAGTTTTGCGAACACCCAGCAGGTATTACTTCATTCAAATTACACATATCCGAAAAACATAAGGCCTTACTAAAGAGACAAAATTTAACTAAACAGTTGTAGAACTACGTTTTGTCGTTTTGTAGCAAAGCCAATTCTGAGAGGTCTGTGAGAAAATATTTTCCTATTTTGTAGATATTTTTCAAATTGTAAAGTAAGGGATTCCCTGTTGTTGTGGTGCTTGACGGCCATCTTCAAGACAATGATATTAAAAAAAACTGGCACATAAATTACTATTTACACATATAATAAATAGTAAAATAAAAAAAACACATAACAATATAAAAACCTTAAAATTTATCTAAACATTAAAAATAACTAAATAAACTTAAAAGGTCCACTTGGAATAGTGGCAAGGCTGCATTTCCCCGATGAATCATAACAATATATCAAAACAACATATCGCCAAATACCTTCGTACGGAATCTAGAGTTTATTTTCATTCATAATCTGTTATAATGTATGTTTTGTTGTGTGTAGTACGGCGGCGTTGGCACAGTGGGCGGTGTAGGTGGCGCTGGCGGCGGTGTCGGCGGGGTTGGAGTTGGGGGAGCCAACGCGTCTCTCGTGAACGGCGTGCAAGGAGGACAGGACAACTCTCAGCACCATCAACCGTTTGATGTGCAGGTTAGTGGAATTACTCATTTTGGGCTAGTTTTTAGTGTGAGGAAGTAAGAAGAACGTTAATGTATCCAGGATGCAGCCCTTTTAATAAAGAATTGGGAAATGCATCAAAATCTCAATAAAATAATTCGGGTTATTTATTAGAGGTCATCTCAATCCTCAATCCGCCTTTATAATGAATTGACATTTCAGAGAAAAAACCGTTCATTTTTGCAAGAACAGTAATATCTACTTTGTACATCTGTGGTTTGCGACCTGCATTCTGCCATATCGTATGTCATTGGCATGCTTCAAAAAGATTTTTTTTTAGTTTTTACAGCTTTCGAGGACCTTATTTTTCTAGGAACTTCTAAAACAATGCTACTGATGCCAACTAAATTATAAGCTAAAATCTCATCTTAATTATACAATAAGTCCCGGGTAGGGCTTGCATTATCCGTTAAATTTTTATATCCGAATAATTCGAATTGTAGTAAGAGCCTTATTATTCGAATAATTCGGATAATTTTGAAAGGTACTTAAAATTTTAATTTAATTAAAAGAAATAGGTTTAAATGTATCAGTATTTATTGGTAATTAAACAACAATTAAGTTGTAAAGTAAGCAAACAATTATAAAATCGAACAAAATCAAATGAAACAAAACTAAAAATAATAAAAATTAAAAATAACTTCTTTAATATCTATATAATTAGTGTTAGTTAATGTTTGTTAGGGACTAACTTAATCTAAATATAATTTTCTTCTTAATTCAATTTTTATTTTAGTCTATGCATTTTTTAATTTTTATTTTGATAATAAGGTCTCAAAAAGCTTAAGCAATCCAGGGAGTCATCTTTCATGGATGTTCGTAAATGGTTACAAAGATAGCCAGAGGCAGAAAATACTCTTTCTGCCTCTACACTAGTTGGTGAAATTGTCAGCAAAACATTGTAGACCCTCTCCAGGTTCTGGCTCCTTTGACCTCCCTGGTCATAAAGCGCCATTTCCACCTGCATCATGGTTAGCATGTCGTTTTGACATGGTTGTGCTTGCAAAAGTCGAGATGGTGAAGGACGTAATGATTTATTTATTTCACTTTGCAATCAGGAGAGTCATGAGACAGAATCATAAAGGAGCAAACAAAACAATATAAAATAATCAACTTGGTCAGGCAGGCGCACTATTTTTGCATGTTAAGTACTAAAAACAGTGTTTTAATCAATATGTGTATTTACTTGCATGCACTGTACATACAGTACACACAATTATTACTTATTATTATGTTGTACCGGTTGTACGGATTGTATTGTATTGTATGTACCTACCCAGTTAATTCGAAAAAAAAAACTATCCGTATTATCCGGATACAGTTGCTTTCATTATTCGGATATGAAAATTTGCCGGATATTCGGATTGCAAGCCCTAGTCCCGGGCCTAACTAATAAATAAACAACTTTTGGACAAAATTCAACTTAATTTAACAAAAAAAATTTTTATACCTTATAGCGATTTGTCTTTGCTTTCAAAATAGGCTTCAACTTTGCCAATCACTTCTTCATTTGAGCCAAACCTCTTTCTCTGGAGCATTCTTTTGAGGTCTGCAAACAGCCAGTAGTCACTGGGGACCAGATTATATGCTGGGTGGCAAAGCAATTCGAAGCGCAATTCGTTCAATTTGACAATCGTTTTCATCGACTTGTGATATGGTGGCATTGTCTTGGTGAAACAGCACTTTTTTCTTTAGCTTTTGAGATCGTTTTTTCATTTCTAAGTCGATCCAATAACGCCATTTAATACTCACTATTAATGGTTTTGCCTTTAACAAAATTTCATGCGCATCCTAAAATACGGAGGCCATAACCATGCCAGCTGACGTTTGAGTTTTTGTTCGCTTTGGACGGCTTTCATCGGCTGCTGTCTACTCAACTGACGATCTTTTTGATTCAGGCGTGTAGTAATGGATCCATGTTTCATCCATTTGTATAACGGGTTTAAAGGCGTGTAAAAAATATTTTATATTAATCTTTTAATTTATTCAATAAAAGTATTTACATGATAGAGATTTGCTTTCAGTTTCGAACTTTTCAGAGATTCTAAATATAAGATTTAAATATTTGAATCTCTGTCTAAAACTTTAGCTGCCAGTTCAACAAATACAGCCAGTATATTCTACAAAAAGTCTGAATAGGTATTTATACCTTACACATTGTCACATATCAACGCAAAAAATCTCGTTTATTTTGCTTAAACAGCTTCAAACAGCGCTCTGAATCGTCGATGCGTTGTTGTTTTTGATCAACTACGAGCAAACGCGGGCACCCATTTTGAACACAGCTTTCTCATTGACAAATGTTTATGGAAAATAGTGAATACACTGCCTTCTGATATCTTCAACTCTTCTCTTTCTCACGCAACTTCAATTTACGATCGGTCGGACTTTATGGAATTTTTTGGTATTTTCTGGAACAACTACCGAATTCGGGCGACCTGAGCGTTCAGTGTCATTTGTGTCTGTGCGACCGCGTTTGAAATCAGCATACCACCTCCTAATCGTTGTTGTCGATGGAGCAGAGTCCGAATATCACTTATCAAACAAAATTGCTTTGTTTGAACAGTATTTTTCCCATAAAAAAGCAATGTTTAATCAACACACGAAATTCTTTTTCATCCATTGTTTTTAAATAAACAAAAGTTGCTTCACTAAAACCACTTACTTTTAAACTAAACGCCAGATTGACATGAAATTTTGACGTGTCGTTTGAAGGTTAGGTTTAGGAAGGTTAGAAGGTGGCGTCATCTATATGTCAGAATCTGACTTTAAACTTTTTGTAGTGCATGCAATACCTACCTACATATTTCTAAAATAATAAAATAAAATGATAATGAATAAAATAGACTGATTCACAAGGAAGGTTTATGTATATAAAATACTAGCATTCCGCCCCGTCTTCGCCCGTGGATATTTACGAACAAAATAAAATATACCCTATACCTACCTCTACCCCTACCCTTATTCCTACCCCCTACTTCTACCACTACATCTATATCATCAATAGTTTTCGCAGAGCACTCGATGTAAGGAATTTCTTAGATCATTTTTACACCTTGCGTTACATTATTGGAGTTTTAGTAAGGATCCCTAATTTTTTGAAAATAGAATATAGCCTATGTCACTCAGGGTGAATGTAGCATTCCAATGGTGAAAGAATGATCAAAATCCGTTCAGTAGTTTTTGTGTTTATTCGTAACAAACATACAAAAATACAAATCTTTCCTCTTTATAATATTAGTATAGATCACGCTACGTCTTTTGGGCGCGGAACAGTAACCAATAACGTCAAATGTTTCTTATTGTATCAACGATTATTCCACGGGCGAAGCCGGGGCGAGGACGGAAATAAATTCTGGATAAAGAAAGTAATAAAAAAAATACATAATGGGAAATAGCGACACTAGCGCACCTGGCGGTGTGATGTAGTATATAAAAACATTCTATATAACATCACTAGATGGCGCTACATTTGCTGTTGAGTATTAACAACGAAATGAATGAAAATAAAAATAATTTTGAGGACTGAGCAATACTGAGCATATTAATTTGTTACACAAAATAGTCTGAAAACTTAAAAACATTTACGTAAATAAAATTATATAGCTTTCCGCCCATAGCTTCGCTTCATAGTGGAAATTGATTAAATGTTTTCCCATTTTTGCTACCCTCCTACGGTTAAGAGGTTAAATTTTGAAAAACGCTGAAATACGTGTTAAATAATTTTATCGTAGAATACTTATGTGCGTTCTAAGTGAACGTCCGCGTCGGTTCGATCCTCACAAATATCATTGGCTAAAAGAGGGAGACTTGGTCTTCCGCTAGGTACTCTGGGGCCGATAACACGGTTTCGGGACCTGCAAGGCAATCCGTGAAGAGAGAAAAAACTTACTTACTTACTTACTTACCAAGTTTCCAGTAAACCTGACCCAAACAATCTTTACCACTCTCCTTTGCCTACAATATAAAATGAACACCCTCTCAAATTTTCACATTTTGACCTTAGCGGTGGGGCGATGATGAGTCAGTCAGTCGGGACATTGCCTTTTATATATTAAGATTCTAAATATAACACAATAAAGGTGTGTTCACATTTTTCCTATAATTCGTATTTATTCAATCCGCAGCGAAACTCAATACTTACTTACTGGCCCCGTTTGCAAACATTACATATTAGTTTGTTGATGTAAGGCTTGTCAATCTAAAGTTGGTCAATCGAAGGTATTGAAGTAATCCGTGTAAAAAGTTTAGGTAGATATTGTAAATTGATCTTAACTATTGTGTACTTTTGTAAACACTAATGTTTAATTGTTGAGTGATTGCATTAAATTAATTTTTCGTACCTAATCACTTAAATTAAGTTCTTACTTTACTTGTTTAACGGGCGTCATTACCGAGCGGTGAAAAAATAAAAATTCGGCGCAATAGAACCCTCCGCTATCTAACATCCTTCGTGTGGTGGTCGTTCTTGATCTATCCCAAGTTCCTAATTACATAATATTATAAATGCGAAAGTGTGTTGTTTGTCCTTCTTTCACTTCTTTCTTCAATAAACGTGTTTTTAGGGTTGCGTACATTCTCGATGAAAAAACAGAAACCCTTATTTATAGGATTACTCTTGTGTGTCTGTCTTATTTTCTCCGAATCTACTGGACGAAAAAAGTTTAGAGTTTGATGACCCAATTACGGACGTAATCGAATTACGGTTTTGGGGAAAAAAATATTAAAACTTACTTTTTTACTTACTGTTACTTTTTCTCGCCTGAACCGCTGAATCAATACTGATGAAATTTGGTATGGAGATAGTTTGAACCCTGGGGAAGGGGAAGGTTATGTAGTAGTACTTTTTTATATTTCGAAAATAATCACGGTCGAAGCCCATATAACCTCTATTAAAGAAATTAACTTAAAAAAAATAAAAAAATGCGAACTTTGTAAAAAAATATAAAAACTTTTTTGTTTTTCAATAATTTTCCGTTATTTTTTTACATTTTTAAAATTCAAATATGAGTTTAAAAAAGGTAATTAAATCAAGTATAAAAACAAGTAGTTCATTTATTTAACTATACCTTTTTTAAACTGAATAATTTCATTCGAAGTAGTACATACACATACCTCACGATTACTCAAATTTTCAAAGACCGATGTTTTTTTAACCAGGCTTGCCACTGCAACAAAATTTTATGTCGGTGTCGAGAACATGTATAGGTATAACATACTAAAATATAACTGAAATTGGAAACTTTTTTTTCCCTGTCCGCTTTACATGAAATCATATTATTTAAATGTTATATAATCATCTCAGGGTTTAATACATTGATTTTAAAACATGTTTCCTCTTAGTCAAGCACGGTCAATTAATTTTTGGACCTACATTTTTTTATTTTTTTATTCTCAATGAGCTACTGGATACTGCTTTTCGGTAGCGAAGTTACATATTTTTTTGCTTTTGTTGTAGTTAGATAGCAAACTGTTCTTTGATTGTTACTCTTCTAAAAAGAACGACAGAATTGATTCTGTATTTTGACAAGATCGTTTGCCTGTTTATATAATGCGATTCCGTTACGATAGTATAGAGAAGTTTAGGCGGATCGGATCGATCGGCACATGTCGTAGTTAACGAGCGACTATCTCCAGCCGCTCCCACAGCGACGTGTACTCGGTGTACTCCCGCCGCGCCAACACGGAAGTAATAACGCGACACCTTAACTGCACATCGTATTACCGACATACCTACCTATCTAGCTACCTACACAAGAACATAATAACAACCCCTCCGGCCGATAACATCAAACGGTACCGTGTCAGATGTGCTTCTGCCCTTCAACTACTTTTATTTTCACTTTGTGTGATACTGAGCTCTGGTACTCATGTTTGAAGATCTTGGAATATATATTATACTAGCTTTTCGCTCCCGGTTTCGCCCGTGGATATTTTCTAACAAAATTAAATATAACCTATGTCATTCGGGTCATTAGATTTATATATGAAAGAATTTTTAAAATCGGTTCAGTAGTTTGAGAGATTACCTCCTACATCCAAACTTACAAACAGTTGTTATTTAACTAATATCTTATTAACTTTGACTTGACTTTCAGAAATTGGGAGTTAAGTCAGTTGGTAGAATTTGCTTGCGCGCCCGCCCCGGCTTCGCACAAGTAGAGAAATTGTTTATCCATATTTGTATTTTCCCGGAGAATGAGATATTTTCCGGGGATAACAGTAGCCAGTAGCCTATGTCACTATCCGACGCTGTTGCTCCGTTTGGGCCTGAAAGAAAGACAAACGAACAAACACTCTTTCACATTTATTAAATATGGAGAAATCCAAAAGTTAGTAGATCCTACCTAAGTGTCTTATCATCAGGTCTTCCAAGTCTCTACATTACCATAATATTCATCATCATCCGAAAAAGGCATGAATAATTTTGTACTTTAGATTTTTCTATGGTTATTATACATGGACATTTATAATATTAGTGGGGGTATAGAGCGAAGCCAAGTATGGAGAAATCCAAAAGTTAGTAGATCCTACCTAAGTGTCTTATCATCAGGTCTTCCAAGTCTCTACATTACCATAATATTCATCATCATCCGGAAAAGGCATGAATAATTTTGTACTTTAGATTTTTCTATGGTATTATGTCATTTTTTCAATATTGAATTCTCACCTTTTTGAGGTGTCTCTTAATGAAGTGTTTCTACCTACTTATTTCGTTAGTATTTTTCTCAGACCATTTGCGAATGAGAAGTGATTTCATTGTTTAGATTGTATGGTTCTCAGCGTATATGTAGAAGTGGTCGGGCGTCAGGCGGAGATACCGCAATGTGTGTATAATGACTCGCGAAGGTGTAGGTCGACGAACTGACGCTGACAACTATAATATACAATGTGCAGTTTACAGTTTGCGTGTGAAATAGCTTCCTTTCTATTTTCTTTAGCATTATAAATATGCCTAGTACTACATGTTTTTCACTATAATTCGTTGAATGACTGGTTTTGATTACAAAGAATTTTTAGACATGTACTTGTTTAATTCTAAATTTGTGCTTTCTACATAATTAACGGGTAGTCGCTCTTCTCTATTCATTACTGGCAATTAATTCCCGCGGGGAGCGCTCTGCGGCGCCGGGATCGACCTCATGGGAAATTAAACTGCGCGGGCCGTCTTCTCGCGGAAAAGTGCCTGCTGCCTAGCTCGCGGCGACCTTGCACACACAGCCTCTCTCTTTTTGAAACACTTTCCTTGCAACTTCTTCATATAATTACAAACATATACTTAACAAGCAAGAACAATGCAAGCTATTTGTCTATGTTTTTATTATAATAAACATTGTAGTAAACTCTCATTGTTTGTAATTCTGCCCATTAGTTAAGACTCTTATAAAATATGAGAATGTATTGAAATTAGTTGGTCATGTTGTGTTGCGCCTAGCACAAAATTATACATTAAATATGAAAGAGCAATCAGAGCGATGCCGCCTCACCGCTGCGGCTACCCTCTACCGGCCGCCGCTGTGCCAGGTGTAGTGTAGCTATGTGTATAGGTGTACACCTGCACCGCACTTGTAGTGTCGCCAGTCACCACGGAGCTGACTAATTAATACACTTGCTAGTTTTTGCTACGTCATCCCTGTAATAGCGTTTTCCTCAGTGTGCTTGTGATGTACTTGCTAAGTAGGTATTTCAGTTCTGTGTACGCTTTCTCTCTTTCGGAAGCGCGTCTATCGCTGTCGAAACGGTGGCGTGTCGGTCCACTGCAAATCGGATCCGAAGCAGTCGGGCGCGCCCGATTGCGCCGCCACGCCTGAACGCTTACGAAGAAATTGAACTGTAAGAACCGCTAAAATCCCCCTTCGATTGGCGATGGCTTACGAAACTTCGGCATTTAATAACTTTGTACACTCCTTTAGCCAATATTACGCGAAATGTTTCACTGTCAGAATAATTACAATTTTAAATTTATAACGAAAACTTAAACCGCTTTTATAATTTAGCGTCAAACCATAGAATGCTTGTGAACTCGTGAAAGTCCGGAGCGCGGGTTATGAGATTATTCTCGCTTTGACAGAGCTCGCGGTCAAACGCTCTGCCCAACTTAGAGGTGGATATCTGGGAACTAATTAATTATTTCACATGCAGCTGACTATTATAACTAGAAGTATTACATTTAATTGTTACATTTCTTAAGATCATGCTATAGTTTTTTTTTTGCAGACGATTTCTGATTTGATACTACTAGTCGTGCTCAATAAACATGAAGCTATTTTGTATTGCTAAAATGTAGTAAGAGACACGCAATGAATCTGTTTGTAGTTCAATCACCCGAGCTATAGAGCAGTTCTCGTTCCGCAACAATCGTAGCTAGTTTCGGTAAAGTTATGAAACCGTTGCGGATCGCGGGGCTCGTTGGCGACGTGCTAAAGACATCGGCGTCGCTAATTTTCACGAAGACGCCCGCACCGGAGATAAGAGTCGCTTATTGCCTCCGAGGGGCGCGCAGACCTGCCTCCTGTTGCTAACTAGCGCTTATTAAAGTTGAACAGCGCCGAGCTGATCACTTCACCTTCTTGTTTCCTTTAAACTTAGATTAATCGAGGCCTCTTTGTGCCGCTGCCGCCATTACTCCTAATATAAGAAAGTACGGGAAAAAATTGCGTTCTACCGAAACTTCTAGCCTGGTTCAGAGTTTCCCCTGAATTTCGTTTGAGAGTAGTAAATGAGGTTTCAATAATTCACAGATCTCGTTTTATAATTTAACTAGTTACTCGCCCCGGCCTAGCACGGGTAGAAAAGTTGTTTATGAATAATTCAATTCTCCCCGCTGAATATTTTCTAGGGATAAAAAGTATGATATGACACTCTCCGGCCCTCCAACTATCTCTCTGCAAAAAAAAGTCGATCCGTTGCTCTATTTTGACATGAAAGAATAACAAACAAACAGGGTTATTATGTATTACTCGAAAAGCGCGATCTTTTTCGCACATAGTTAATAACAACCAAGTAAGATTGAATAATCGTATTAAACATGCCGTGTCAGCATCCAGGCTGCATCCCTGACGCGGAACACACGGGCCATAGTGTCGAGTCAGGTGTGCCGCTGCGGTACGTGAAACATTGTCTCGGTCGCAACAGCCTCGACACGCACAATAGCTTTGCTTGTTTGTCCTGTGCTCTTGTGTAGCTTATTCCATCACGATCGTTGCCCTACCGCGATTACGTTCACTGTGCAAACATATTAGTTTTGCTATAAGCTTGTTTAGAGTTACTGCCCGATAATGAACTTTTCCCTAACAGCAATCATTGCTTCAGTTTTAACGTGTTATTATAACTGGAGACTACCCACAGCTTTGTCCGTATTATTTTGATATCACTGCTGACCCGATTCCATTTACACCACCGATACGTTTTTAATTAATCTATTAAACCGTTAAAGATATCCAGGTGAAGACCATTCTGACACTATTCCTGAGAGTTTTATCAAAATCCATTTAGCAAGTTCGGAGCCTATTCTAAAACAGTTATTTATGCTTCAGCATCGTGTGAATAAGAATTGAATTAATTTTGAAATGAGAGACAGACACGTCAGACACTTAAATTTTATTTATTTGAGACTAATCACGCTACAAAAAGTCTGTCGTAATAGCGCAGAATCGCTGGAATAATGTGCGAAACGTTGTTGAATCCCACACGTCGGCCGGCATCAACAGGGCAATATTCTCTGGTCGGCAAGCCTCTTTATATTTGTCTCGGATCTCTGCGAGGATTTGCGGCGTGCAACCCTCGCGGCCTGTTTCAGGATTTCTATGTCAGCTTTGGCGCCTCGCGGCTTAAATATGAACACCCTGATTAATGTGATGTCGCTTATTCCTACTGCCTCTTTAACCCTTACAGTTCTACATCGAATTATTTTATTTGGAATATAAAAAAATGTGTTTCTAATATCTTTTAGTCTAGGTCACTTGGCTTTTTTTACGTGGCTTTAAAATTTTCATTGTTCTCAAATTACATTGCATTAGAATATACAAAAAAGGTGAAATGTTAAACCTACTTGCTCGCTTCCTTATTGGGTTTAGCTAAATAGTCGTAAATGCGTGGGGCAGATTTCAACAAAGCTCACGTACGAATTGTACGTCCGTGCCTTTATTGTAGCGCTTTTACAGCGGGGTTTAAAGTATAAAAAGTGCTTTACATTCATTACGTTACGGTAAATCTATAGGGTATTTATAGTAATTTGGATTTTAAGGGTTGCGTATAGCCGTAGCAAAATGTTTTGTGATTGACATGTTCCCTACTAGCTAATCATGTATTTCCTATACGAGTATATAGAATATTTGTGCCATTGTTTTCCTTTCACTATTCAGCGATTTTGACATTTAAAGTTCAGCTTGATATTTACATGAAAGCTTGGTGGTTTATTGTAGCGTTACTGCAAAATGTCATTTTCACAAACTAAATGGAAAATCTTTTTTATATTTTTTTTTAGCCTTGGCAGTCCGAAATGTTAAAATGTGTGACAATTCCATAACTATCACTTTCACCATATACGAAATATAGCAGTCTCAAGGTATATCGTGTAGAATCATTTTTACATGATCCAATGTTGCCAGGAGGATTCGATTGAGTAGTTACGGCAGACTACGGAGCTTCAGATCTGCATATTTCGTATACTGAAAATGAAATATTAATCAATTTCGTGCTAATTACGTGAAGTCAGTTTATATAATTTATGTTGTGTGTCCAACTGTGCTAATTCTGTAGTGGCTTCAGATCCGTGCCGCCTAATTAGCAGCGTTTGCGTCTGCGGCTCTTGTGCATTCGGTCAAAGGATGCTCATTACGCGCTTCCGCGGTCAACTGTTGTATCTACTAAACGCTACGAGTACCGCATGTGCTTTATTTTGGATTACCTCAGCTTTTTACCCTTATTTTATTGCGTATTGCTTTATTGCTTTTAGTGGCGTAGGTATGTATAAACAGTGAACGAATACGACAATTTACATATTTGTATATTTTATTGATGAGCATAAAAAAGATAAGATTCACGGGAAAACTTAACCTCGGTAAGATAAGACCTACCGACCGATTGTAGCAGTTGATAGACGGGGTGGCGCGGTCAGGTGGGTTGCCTATACTATTGTGGCTCTATCGGATTAGTTATGTCGGCGTAGCGGAATAAAGGAAGAAGGCAGTGTATCGTCGGTCACGGAATAGACTATAGGCTTGGAGTGCGATGTTCGCGGAAGGTGCGATAACATCGCGTGAGAGGCGGCAGGCGGCCCACCCCGCGCCGGCACGCTCTGCTACCCACCGAGGTACGGACTGACTAGCGCCGGCCGACTGCCGACTCGTCACGCTGCGTTAATGGTCACGGAGCACGCCACACTTGACTGTCCTGCTGTCTTATACACCCATATATACAGCAGGGCAGGTACTATAGCCTCCTCCAGGCTTGTAAAGTCTGTCGATATATCAGGATATTGGTGACACCCTCCTTTTTCTTGCACCAGTTATTAAAGTTGCATCATTATTACATTTTAATTGGATATAGATTACCATCAATAAGATAGTGTCCTGCCATAATTGTGTTTGATGATAAATGCTTATCTAATCGACAAAACATCACATATTTTCAAATGGATACTCACAACTTTTTTGTTTACGTTGTGATTTGAAATCGATCAATTGGATCATAATAACTTAATAAATACTCACACAATACATACTCACGCCTTAAGGCTTTTATATCCATAATTTTACTGGGATAAACTATTTCCACATGCTCTGTAAATAATCCACCTGTCTCACTGTAATTTAACATATACTTACTCATTCAATATATCTAAGTGAAATAGCTGTTATTTTTTCAATGGGTTTTATTGAATAGGAAATATGGGTAGTAAAACTTTGCCCCCGTTTACTCTTTCATAATCTATCACAAAGCTCTTAAATTATTTTTCAACACACTTGCTCGTAATGTGAGTCTTATTACCTCACTTTTCCCATAATCCCATTTATTAAACACGCGTGCTTTTTATTTTAGTTAAATTCGTACAAGATTGCAAATTGTATGTGTGTCCACAAAGCATTCTTAATTTAACCGCATAATACAGTTTTTTTTAACCACGACTTTGTTGGCTGTTGGCGAAATTACCCGTGCTTTATCTAGCGCGTCGCGGGAAAAAACAAAACATTTGAGTATTGTACTTTCATTAATTGTTTTAATAATTAAACTTTAAAACCACATAAAGTTTGATTTTTTTCTCGCAAGTGTGTTGAAAAATGTCATATGAAACGCGTGTGCATTGGTCATTACATACTCAGCTTTCGTAGCGCTCGCCTCGTGGCTCGCGCTGGTAATACGGCCTCGTACGTAATGACCAACATAGCACACTTGTATCTCAAATGTACTGTTATAGCACTGTTATAGCATTACCCTTCAATTATATACATCGCGTTTATTGTAGCTTATTGAAAATACAAAATAATAGTTAATTTATAATTTTTAATTGGTCAAACACTTGCCACACCTCTTTCGCCTCAGTAAAATCCATACATATCATTCTTGCTCTTCGATTTCGGGTGCTTTATATTTTCCGTTAATAATATTATTGACAATATCTATAATAAATGATTAATTAAATGTACGGCTTCATCTATACAGTATTTATTAGTTGTCGCAATGCGCGTGTAATTTTATCTATGGGGCGGGCGTGAAGTGTTGCAGGCGACCGGCAGATGGTCGGTGTCGCGTCACGGCTCTGATTAAAGTTAATTAACTGAAGCCATTTACACGGTCAGGGTAGGGCAGGGTGCGCCTCTAGTGCCTCTACTGCCTCTACGGTCTGCGTCACTCACTATTATACATACAGTATACATATTAAACTTATTTACATGGTACTATGTCTTTGAAAAAATACATTATATAGAAGTAAATCTTTAAAAAAAATGTAAATCCGCCGAGTGTCATGCATAGTACTGCTTAGAATTTGACATGCAGTTCATCTGTTTTCGATTACGGTATTTCAGACTTGGACTCAACTCACGCTTTTCACCTTTACCAAATAAACAGAAAGCACACAAACGTGAGAATATTTCGTCTCACATGTCGATTTCAATTTAACATCTATACAATTTTTGATTTCTCTATTCTGCAATGTGCAATAAAACACAAAATGTTATTAACCGAGGTTAATTTCCCCTGTTTGTTAAGTCGGCTCGGTCGACTAAGGCCGCGCGCCTCATACGGTACGATCGAGACTTCACGGAGCCCTCGATCGGCCGCGAGATTTATCGCGCACCCGCACGCAGCTGGCCCAGAGCCCTTTTATCGGCCAGTATTACTCGCCTGCCGCGTTAATTTGTTTGTTCTGACGCGACCGACCTAATGAATCGCCCCGGGCCGGACCCTTGTCCGCGCCATCCGCCCCGAATTAAACGTCTACGCCCCTAAATTGTAACTGTCTCGCAAATGGATCTCGTTAATCGGTAATTGGTAATGTCCAATAATACTCTTATTGAATGGCCACATGTTTTTACACATGTGAAATTATCTACTTCATAAATATTCGAGTAGAAGGTAAATGTAGCTTTGAATTTACATTTGGACGCTTGAAAAATAGTTAGTTTGCTAATGTTATGCACGGAGTCTCTAGTCAGTAGTGATTTAGGGCGCGTGAATCAGTCGGCCAGGTGAGGTCGCATTCCAGGGCGCGTCCGCCGCACCGCTCGTACCTGCCGCCCGAAATACACGAGTGTGAGACCATCGCCGCCCGCCCGCGCCGCACCAGGCTATTTTCAGCTGGTTAGTTGTACTCTTGCCACACTTGCCTGCATTCGTTTGTAAACGCGCACCTGTTGAACTTGCTTGCTGTCAAACAAAACAAGCGCTTATGATTAACGCACTCTTCTATTTTTGTACTCGTAATAAGGCAGTCTCGTTTTATAGGCATGTCGTCAAGTCGCTCCACCAAACCGCTAACCGATTTGTGTTCACCTGGTTATTGTGCAGTAAACGTTTTCTTCTTTCTGTTTGGTTCACCACTTAATTAGGTACAGCTCGTAAAACTGTCTTCCTCATCTTATATTTACCGCGTTTGCCCTTTTTATTATCCGATTACATGGGCCGCGCGGTTTGCGAAGCGCTCTCGGTGCGAGGGGAGCAGTTTCATTTGTTTCTCTTGAAATTACTTCAGACGTTCTCGAGCTCTTTCGACCCTCCTCCCTCCTGAACTCTTGTCGGAGCAAATGAACCGGTCTACATAATCACTGGCGAGATTGTTGTCACGTTTGCTCATTCGTTGCGACAAATAAATATTGTAATTAACGTTCACCGAGATATGATATTGCGGCGCTTCGTGTTTTATCATAGGCGCTTTCCTCGGGGGACTTACGTTCAATTGTGTAAACACGAATGTCGGATATATTAGTGTCGTTAGTGCTTTACGGGCTTGGCGTCGAGCGGGTTGAGCTCGTAACGGTGCAATTAGCAGGCCACTCCAGCTGACGGGTCCCCTCGGCCGCTGCGGCCGTTCGAGTGACGTCGCGCAAATTAAAACGTATACTCGAACCGATCGCACACCTGCGCGCATCTCGAGTGCACCTCTATCTAAATGAAAAGTTATCATTTTCACGAGGCGCAAATCGTTTTTGATTGGAGGCGAAATGTGGAAACCGAGCGAGACGTAAAAGGATTTGTGGGTCGGCAGCGGCTTGCGGTCGGAGTCCCGCGGGCGCGCCTCGTTGTAATTGAGAGCGCCCGCGGGCCGATAATTGTGCCGCCCGCGCGCCCCGTCTCGCCGGGAGCCGCGTAAATCATGCCCGTTACTCTCCATTACCTCATAATACCTAATTGACTTGCGAACGTTCTCCGAGGCGGTAGCCCGTCTACTGTTTTTATAAAATTGTTACGTGTTGTATTTATTGTGCGATTTTATGAGGACATTTAACGGAATGTCGTAGCTTTGTCGTAGCACTAGCCACGTGACGGCGGCGCCCGGTAATATTGAGGTTGTAGAATAGTGAAAAGTTTTTAAAAACTTTATCTGTTCGTAAAACTTGAAAGATCGCGTGACTATCGAGTATCGTTCAAAGGAACGCTTCGTTGGAAAATGAAAACGTTCCAAAGGAATAGCTGAATAACTTGTGTTATTATGTGATTTGTACTGATTGCGGCAATATGTGTGAAGGGCTCCATTGTAACACTTTTGGGTACATGTAGAGTAGCCGGTACCAGTGTTGAGCTGGCACTAAAGTCCTCACGAGTGACGTCACGAGTCATGAGCACGTTGATCGCGAAATTGATTGCATGTTATCTGATGCCGCTCCGGGCGTCGCGACACGGCACGCGATCCTTTTGACAAGAGAGCGCGCGCCGCCCGCCCTACCGAGTAATTACCGCCCGGGCACGAGCCGTGTGCAGCGGAGACGTCTCCGCGACCCGCGAACCGCACTGGACGCTGCATTGCTAGACAACTTGGCCGTTTGTTTACTAATCGAATTTAAGTAACTTTATATAAAGACTGCTATTTAGTCCGTGATAAATATTTCATTTATAACTCGCCTTTCTCACAAAATGTAGTTTAACGGAGTTTTAAATTTAACAAAATGACAAAACTAACGTGGAAGTTGTTTGTATTGTTATTGGCATATTGTTGGGTTAATTAGTGCAGAGGTTACATAAACGGAGGCCTCGCGTCAGCGTTGTAATTGATAGTGGCACATGACGGGCGGACGTGCCAGCTATACACCTACTGAAGCCCCCAGGACACATTAATTGCATGACAATACATTTATTTCACATGTGACGATTAGCCATTTTCTTGTAGGTATGCTACATATTGAGCTTTATAGGTGAAATTTATTTTTGGCTTTATAATTTGGTACAATTTCCAATGGCTACGAAGGGAAATATGGCGTCACAGGGAAACCCTAAAAATTAACGTTCTGGGCTTCATCTGTTGACACGGTTACTAAAACAAACTCGGCTAACCTCGAAGTTACCTTTGTAAACTAACCCCACCCTAAACTTTTAAGGCCCTTCTAATAACGCAAGCAATTTGAGGGACTTTTGTTTGCATTCTTGCTTTTCCAAGTTGATTTGATGATTTCAACTTAGCTGAGTCGGTTGTCAAAATTTATGTTCAATTATATAACGCAGCTGTTTTACCTGTCGTGTAACTAGTACAGTTACATATATTATATATTATTTATTAACATCTATGGCAATATCTAGCGCACGTAGGCTTTATTTCTTAACAATTTCAGGCAATTATTGTAAAACCAAGAACAAATTGTAATGCAATACAAACTAAACAAACATTTATAATTATATTATAGATCCCAGAACACAAGCCAACCAAAGACAGGGGCCCCCTAGCTTTCTATGTATATAAACCACAATTTCACTAGCAGAGTGCGAGTGAAACTAAGAACATTTATTTCTCCAGCGAAAGCCACACAACCTGTTTGTGAGGTGCGCTGTTTTATCTAGCTCTATCCGTTCGTACTCCGTACACAAACAAAACCAGATATAAAAGAACACCAAGGGTTAATAAGAAGAACTCTCGTTTTAATTAGTAAAACAGAATAAGAGTATACTACAGAAACGATGAGTTATCAGGACCGTTCTTTCTTTTAATAAATGCGAAAATCATCGAAACCAAACTTTACATTCATATCCATAACATAATTTGAACCAGTTGGAACAAACTGACAAGTTTATATTACACTAGCTTTCCGCCCGTGGTTTTTTTTTAAATGTGGCAAGAACTTCCCGAAGGATTTCCGGGATTAAAAGTAGCCTATGTAATGTAACTGTCCGGTCCTCCAAATATCTTTGTGCAAAAAATGTCACGTTGCTTTGTTACACACTTTCGCATTTATAATATTATTAAAATAAAAAAATGAAATAAGTATTTGTGGTTTGCCAGAAAGCAATTTGATATAGAATAAGAGTACGGGTATGTCGGTCGGTAGCTCGTATAGTGTGGAATTAGAGGTGAGGTGGGAAAGGAGTTTTTATTCGTGAAACACGTCCGCGTCGTCCTCGTCCCGCGGGAGTCGCCGCACTTCGGAACGAAGATATTTATAGCCACCCGAGCCGCTATTACCTAATGTAACGTTTTATGGTGGCCCTTATTACGGAGTACGGGTGTCGCTGTGCAGCGCTGCAGACTCTACCTGAACTGAAGAGAGTCCATGCGGCAATCGTAAATTGGTCTCGTCCCCGGGGTGAGCCTGCTCCGCCGCCGCCGCATACATACACTAATCGCGCCGCCCTGTGCCTCCCGCCCGCGACGCCACTCCACGGCGGCTCAAGCGCTTTACTCGTCCGTAATGGCCGCGAGAAAGCCTCTTTTGTTGTGCTTACGATTTGTTATATCTCACCAGCGCCGCACGGTTCAAACATCCACTTTGACTTGCGTAATTGTTCTTTTGAAACTGCGGTTTTGTTCCCTTAAACTGCTTTGTCACATGAATCTGTTTAGTCCTCCTTTTTCATCTCTAATAACCGAATCCATTGTGCGGCGCCCGATTTCATTAGCATTTTAACTAAATTATATATTTTAAAATCACTTTCTCATGATGCTCTCCTTTATTGTAATTAATAATAGAAATTTTGTTGGGGATTTTAACTGTAAAACATTGAATGGCTTCGCCAGTGGAAAATTTTGAAATATGAAAGGATTTTAGTATATAGTTTATTTAGTATATAAGTTAACCTATGTCACTCTCCGGCAATTACTTATCTCTGTGAAACAAAAAAACCGCCCCGGTTTCGCCCGTGAAATTTTTTGAAATATGATATAAAAAATTATGCCGAAGGATTTCCGGTATAAAAAGTAGTCTACGACACTCCGGCCCTCAACAAAATCACGTCGATCCGTTGTTCTGTTCTGGCGTGAAAGAAGGACAAATTTTTGTTTCCTAAAACTGCGGAACTTCTGTAATGGTTCTCTGGCATGTTTTTTAATTATGATAATAGAGCGAAGAAGCTTAGGTAACCAACAGTATAACGGCAAGATGATAAGTTGCTCCACGGTCCGCTGCAGCTGGCCGCGCGGACGTTCAACTCTACCAGCCGTCTTCCTACTATTTCCTACATTCCGCGCTCATGCATACTTTTTATTATCCATACATACATTATGTCATTGGCACTTAGCACAACCACCTAAAAGTAACGCAGAAGTAGACGTTTTGCTACATAAGCGCAATTGTGACAATTTATACGTCCCGTAGATGAGACGATGTAGCTCGTTATTGTCGAGCTTGTCTCACTCAGAGCATCGCGTGTGATACTAATGACGCGCCGCACCCCTCCAGGAAACTGGACGACACTTTTTACCTATAATATTTCTCTATCTCTATATAAACTTACTTTTACTCGACCAAACACACACTATCACTACATACTATAAAACAAACTCACCCGCCGTGTCTGTCTGTCTGTCTGTCTGTCTCTGACCTTTCAGATTTTATTGCGGTTTTCACTATTAAATACCGGTAAGGTTGTATTTAAACATGGACCTATCATATTTAGGACCTACAGTATTAGTGAATGAAGTAGGGGGGAAAGAGCTCCAGCGCGTTTTTATGGCATAATTATGCTGTCTAATCCGTCGGAGATATAACAAAATAATGTAGGAATGAATTTGTAGAATAAAATTATCTACAAAAAACTCTACTATATAGGTAATTATTTACCGTAGGTATTCAAATAGTTGTAAACCCATATTGTGACCATGTGAAGCCGGAGGCGGGGGTCGCTAGTTAATACTACATTCGAAAAGAAGAAAATACTTAGTTCCTTAATATTAATGCAAAACTAATTAAGAAAATTGGAATTTTTTCCAACAACTGTGATCGCATAACTTTTTATCGTTTGTAGGTTGTGGTATAGTAGAGCCGAACCTTTAACGGTGAACAATAACAATACCGGCTCTGTTATTTGCAAGAATAGAATGTGTGAAGAAAAGCTACTTTTTTATTTTCCGACATCACATAATAATATAATATACGAGTTTATTGTTCTTTGAAATTGCCCCACGTTGAAAATGTGCACTCTCGACTAACTGTTTTGTAACGGGTTTGCTATCTACAAAATATGTCTCAGCTCTTGTGTATTTTACGCCCGGCAATTTTTCACGAGTTCGTTGATATGTTCAATATGGACAACTGGCAAAAAGTGGACACTGTTACTGGTGTCTCTGGCCACACCGCAATGTATAAAGGCCGTTAAGATCTGTTAATAGCCCATTCATAACACAAGATGGTGAACGCAACAATATTTAAATGCTGAATAACTGTCAACCACCTTCTGTTAACTTGCATATTATGGTTACCTACTATCTGTGTTTATTTAGGAAGAGCTGGTGAGCCATCGATGATACACTTCCCAGTCCCACGCCGGCAACCATAGAAATAATAATGATAAAGCGTGATTATTAACAAATAAACATAATTTTCCTGAAATAGGTTGTGATAACAAATAGTTTTTACACCATTCCTGAAAAGCTACTGAACCATTTTTTAAATAGAGCCGTTGCGGAAGAAATATATTTTGCACAAAACAAAGTTACTGGAAAATTATTGAACTGATTTTAATGAAATATCCGACACAATCTCGTGAGAACATAAATATTACTCCAAATGTTCCGAAAAATAAGTTGATAATTTGTTTTTACTGAACTATATTTTCGCACAAAGATCTTTACTAAAAACCTGAATAAATATTTTATAAAATATCTGTGAGATTAATTATTTAATCAAACATATTGATATTTCTTTCTTCTTTCAATTATCAATTCTTTCAAACAAGAAATAAAACATCAAAATTTGTACTACCTATTTAGGTACTCGCGATCGTTTTTAATTTCCTGAAAACTACTGAAAAACAATTTTTCATTAACATATATTTACAAAATTCCTGAACATTACTTAGCACTTACATACTTTTTAATGAAAAAAGCCCTGAAAAATGACATAACTGATTGTCAAACAAAAAATTACCCAGAGATATTGCGGAAAATCATTTATTAAATATAATATATTAACAAAATTTCTGAACATTACTTAGCACTTACATACTTTTTAATGAAAAAAGCCCTGAAAAATTACATAACTGATTGTCAAACAAAAAATTACCCAGAGATATTGCGGAAAATTATTTATTAAATATAATATAATATAAAAATTAATCATGAAAATTGTTCTATTCCGGAAAAAAATATTTTCTGAAAAAATACAATTGTTGAAAATTTCAAAAGAGGAAATGGTTTCAGTTTTTAGAGTTTTAGGATTTCGATCTTCTGTAGACAACCCCCGAAATTGATCACCGATTTGTTACGATTATATTAGTTCCATATTCTAGAACTTGTGATTACATAATCTCTATATATTATATTTCTTAAATAATGAAATATGATTTTTTTGTCGGTATCAAATATCTCCTTTAATACTATATCAAAGTTAATTAATGATACGCCATTTTGAAGATCTATTTTTCCCTCTCATGACGAAAAATAAACAACAAAATTAAATGTTTCTTTTAAAATTAGACTAATTTATTTATTTTGTAAAAGACGTCATCTGTTGGAGATCAGTTTAAGTAACGGTGCGTGCGAAGTATACCTAACCTACGCACGGCTCAACTAGTTATTCTATAATTCTAGATTTATGTATATTGTATGAACGCGATCTTTTAATTTGTTCGATTGGGTTTCAGCAGTTTATCTGCATTTGTATACAGATCGGTATCGATAAAATGATAAAAGTGTGTTTAGTGGGAGTTGTTTATTCGGCAACGGTAAAAGGTTTGCAAGTCCCTCGCGGGCTTTGCGGCCTGTTTTCATTTGGTTATTTACTTTTAATTTGGCAGCAAGCGGATGATGCGCCGCGCGTCCATGTCGCGTGAATAATTGAATCGTCTCATCATCTGTTATGTCCGAACCGCTGAACGACACTCGGTCATCGTTTCAGACATTAGCCTTATAAAATAATTTTGGCTACAAGTCGTTGTCACATACATTATAAATAATTTACAGTCAATTAAAGACGTGCATTATTAATTATTCCTTTCGCTCCATTTGCACAATAAAAGTTGATTACGCTTTCTTGAATGACACTTTCTAGACGTCGAAAATCCTTCTAATTGTATCATTTATTAACGGCCTCTGGCGTTTTTGTTTCATTATTTCTGTTTCTCAATAATAATAATGAGAGTATAGTGTTTATTATTATTAAAACTTGAAACTGTCTGTATATCTCATTTTGCGATAAGTTCACATTTGGTGTGCATAAAGTTATTAAAGCATCAAAATAATTTTTAGATCGACTCATTTTATTAGAACGTATTGTAATTAACAGGGTGTTTACTATTGATACGCTATCCAAGGGTTATTTATTATTATAATGAACTGCACAGTCCAAGCAAATGTGAAACTGGGGACTAATGAGATACATCCCGGAACGTTTCATAATCTGTTATTTATGGTGCAATGTGTCTGAAAGTTAATACAGTTTGCTATCTTTTATGTTTGGCAAGGGTCGATGTTGAACTGACTTGTAAGGTAAGTAAGGTGAGCGACGTCAGCAGTGAGCAGCAGGCAGCAGGTAGGCTTGCGTGCTCCACGACATTAGGTTGTCTAGGAGTTCACAGCGGGGTGGATTATTGTCTCGCGTCTATTAATACCAGTGTTTACGGTAAATTAATTTCGCGACCTGCAGGCACCGCCTCGTTCTCTGTCTTCAAGTATTGATCCAAAATTACTCTACTTTTGTTTTAATTTTGAACTATTTTAGTTTTGCGGTCACGATATCTTTACATATAGACCTACGAAACACAATTCACAATTGCTCGTATGCGATCTGAAAACGATCCTGTGTGTAAAGAAACAGCGAAATTCGAAATCTCACAAGTTTTATCATTGTTTCGTCAATACATTTCTCGTGGGGACATTCTTATAAATTGGATTGAACTTTCAAACACGCACTTGTGATATTTTTATTTCTAACAACTTTACGAAATTTCTTAACGTACGTACATATGCATTGGATGTGTTTGTTTGAGGATAATTTTCTGAAAAGCCATTATTAAACTTTCCAATTGTTCAGAAGCTGGAAGTTATGTTTTAAGTCGAACGTAATTAATATTAAATAGGAGGAGCCAAGAAGTAGTCACGTGGCGACGAAAGCGAATGACTTACTGGATTTCTTAAACATATTATATATTATAAATACACTTCTATACAAGAAGTCCCATTTGGTTGGTTCGTTTTTGATAATATTATTTTGTTCAATATTTAATCAAAACTTAGTTTTCAAGTTACGCTGTCATTATTTAGCTAATTGTTTATTTGACTCTATACATAATTAAAATTGGGTAAAGTGGAGTGTTGAAAATACGAAAAGTAGTATAGCGGTTTCTGAAGCGGTTGTTTGTTGTCGCTCGGTGGGCGGCGCTCGCGGGAGGAGAGCGCGGGGGCGGGCGGGCGGCCGGTCGGTGCGGCGGACAGTGTTGCTAGTGTAGCCGCGCTGACACGACGTGTGTGAGGTGTAGAGAGTAGCATGTGTCACGCAGTGCAGTGAGAGTGCAACATGGTGGTGCTGGAGGGCGGCGGGGCGCTGCTAGAGCCGGCGCTCGCGCTGGACGGGGCGGCGGCCGCGACTCTGGACCGCGCTTATGCTCAGGCAGACGTCTCCCTTAAGCTGCTGCCCAAGCGGTACATCAACCTGCATCAGTGGCTTTCGCCGGTCACAGCACAGTCTGCGCCCACCGGGAAGGATCTCAAACTACAAATTGTGAGCGCTCTTTGTTGACACGCGTGACGAACTTGTAATACATAAACAAAAACGTATTTCTCTTACCTTGATCAAAATGTAGATTTACACCAAAATCTTTGCCCCAAAGAAAAGACGTAATGACGTTCCAGAATTGTAACTTGTGCAGCGTCTAAAATTTTCCAAAGTGATCTTTACTGCTGGAGATCCATGTCAGTGATAACAAATTAAAGATCACGACATAGTATAAGGAAAACATAGGTGTTACAGAGAGGGTTCTATGCACATAAAAAAATCTGCAAAATTGGTCTACGGGAGAAAATAGTCTAAAGAAAATTTACCATTTCCTGAGAGGATAAAGCAATATAGGAAAACATCGTGATCAATTAACGGGTTGCCTTACAGCTAGCTCCCGGGAACCGTTGTCAGCCCCAGGGTACCCAACTGAAGACAAAGGTCTTCCTCACTTAGCCTCTTTGGTTTGTCGAATAATGTACATAATTTTTTTATACAAAGAACTTTTGTTCAAAGAATTTTGGCATATTCTTTTAGAAATAATCTAATTTCCATCCATACTTAAAACCCATCTCAATCTTCCTCACACATATGAATTACAATTTAACTTCATCTTGCAATAAAAGTAAAGGTACGTAGAGTTGCAACATTAGATAATTTATTAACAATAGAGTGCCCTATCGTTATATGAACAGTAATCACGCATATGAACAAATTCAAAAGTCTTGGACGTAAAACTGATCAGTCTCGCTGCAGATTTGTATTTAAAATAGTTTATATAAAACCTTACTATCGACATCAGATCTTCCACGTTTCCTCACATTTCCATAATATTCATCTTCATACGAAAAATAAGCAAAATGTTTATATGAAACACCTGCCAACACTCTACACTTCGGGACGAGCTAATACAAGCGCTCTATATATTATATCACTCTACGGTTGTAACTCTACATAATAATAATATGTTAAAATTGAGTATAAGTTGAAGACGGGTATATATAGGAATGGAACCGTGTACAGCGCGGTGTGTTTTCGCAGTTAGTTTTACCTTTGAAGCGGGCTGGCTAGCCGTATCACTCCACCCGATCTGTTGGTATTCATAGTCCCACCATGAAAAGCGCTATATGGAGGGCGAAGATTTGCTCAGATTTTAGCTTTTTGGCTTTTGCCGTTTACGAATGAGAAGCTACATTACAGAAATTAAATTCCTTTTTACTCGCTGGCCCCTTTTAACCAAACAGCTGTGTCCGTCTTGTAGCCATTTCCACTAAAGCAAATTATACTGACAATATTCAGCATATTTTATACAAAATAACTGCATGCATGGAGTCGATGCGGCATTCGCTCGTTTATTTGCGCCTTTCTGCCTCTTTTGTTACGAACTGTCGTTCGTGTCTGCTTTGAAAAATTGTAATGCGCTCGCATTGTAGACAAGGTACACCGCGATTGTCGCCCTCCATACACTTGTGCTCCCATTCACGTGAAGTAGCTTTCTACGCGTAAATTTAGAACTGCTTCTATATCGGAGGTGCATGTGTTGTGTAAATGTATGCTAATAAATTGTCAACTAAAGCTGAATTTCATCATTTAACTTTAACGTTAACAAACGTAAAATCGGCTGTCAATTGTCGTAAATTGTACTAAAATCCAGAGATTAACAGCGTATTTGACGTAAAGTTGCAACGTGCATTGATGTGAGCAATCGCAGGTGGGAGGCAAAAAAGCTTAGTAGGCATTGATTCAAATATTCTTGTTGAATTTTTACATGCTAATCCCCAGTTTCTGAAAGGTTTGTCTAAGACAATTAGACTATAGTTGAAAATACATATATGCATTTGGAAAGCAAAGTTGTTATTTAACTATGGTATCTATAATTAACTTTGCCAAGTTTTTCAGAAACGGAGGTTAAAGGTTCAATTCGTAATATTTTTTTCCTTCCTTACTAAAATTTGTATTAAACATTTTACTAATATTATAAATAATGCGAAAGTATCGTTAGTTTGTCCTTATTTCACATCAAAACAGAGCAACGGATCGACGTGTTATTTTGCACAGAAATAGTTACCGGAGGGTGACAAGGCTACTTTTTATCCAGGAAAAATATCTCATGCCCTCGGGAATGTGGAGTTTTTCTTAAACATTTTTCTACCCGTTCGAAGCTAGTTTATTAATAAAATAATTATGATTGCTTGATTGATTTGTCACAGAATGAGTTGTTTGTGGTTTGTGGGCGTATGTGTATTTTGTATACGATGCTTTATAGATATTACGTGACTAATATTTGTTTACAGAGTGTAAGTAAGTAGGAAGTGTTTTTCGTGTACCTGAGAACATACGTGATAACTGCTCACTAGTTGATTAATTGAATAATTTAAAATGTGTTTCCCTTGCTATACATGTACGTACGTACTACAGTCTAGGTCCTAGGCTATGAATAGTCGGCGAGTGTTATAGTGTTAGTATACCTAGAACATAATGTTATTTACGTTAAGTCACGTGTCTAAACAAAGACGAAAGAACGCTTATGCGAAAGGCGAGGGTGCTACGAGCAGTGGAATACATTAGCCGCCGTCGAGTCGTGTGTCGGTCCACGTCCGTGGAACAGTGTAATATATTTTACCTGCGGTCATTTTCGACAATTAACCACATAAAATAAGTGAAATTATGCATGCGGCCGACGACGGCGTATATCACGTCCAGTTACGGGGCACGATACCTACCTACCTACCACCTGTACATTCATTATTCAAAGAAATGTTTCGCTTCGCCAGCCGTGTCCGGAAGCGCGGGTTCTGTTCGTGTGATTGATGGCCAGACTGCTTATTTTTACTGTTCTTTTATGTTAGCGCAGAGCGCTGTCTGCTTCTCTAGTCTACGTCTGACTGAATAGAGTCTATAGGAACATTTCGCACCTTTCATTGCTCGAGTCACTAACTTGACAAAAAGCCGATGCTTATTTTTATTTCAAGAAAAACGTCATTATTGCTGCCTTACTGCACAACTTAAAAAAAATTATTTAGGTAGGTACTTAAAAATTAAAAAAAAATCATTCATTGCAACTGAATTATATATATATATATGTTGTCAGTAAAATCCTGAACCCCGCTTACTCATTTTCTCTCAATTTCCTACAATTTCCGGATGACGTTGGAATGGAAACTCTCAACGCAACGAATGGACATGGCTGAACATTCAATTAACTTAAATGAAGGTGTATACGTTAAAAGCGGCGAAAGAAGATGTATACGTTATCAAATAGTTGAAAAGTAAATTGGGATTTATTAAATAACAATACGCGGTCGGTACTGGCGAGGCGACCATGACGTCCATGACGCACGTGTAAGTTGCAAAATGATCCAGCAGCCGATGTAACAAGTTCAAGCGCGAGAGCAATGTCCTGCCGCAATGCCGCTCACCTAACAAGCCTAAGATAATCGCAAAAGAATACCCGTACATATTTTGAAATAGATAAAATATTGTCACAATAATTTACTAGTTAATCCTACTCTTATGAATAAAAAATAGTACATTTCGTGTAGTTGTAGAGATTCATTCGTGTTGGACGGTATTTGGGATCACCTTGAGGTGCGCGAGTGAATCATTCGCACCGTGCTCACCGGTGTGACGGCAGTTCGAGAATAGCATGTGGTCTATTTACAAGTGTTGGTTTGTTTGCCAGCGAAATGTGTCATTGTTAACTAATTTAAGTAACAGGCACTGCCAGTGATTACGACACCGCGTTGATGCCACCCGCGAGTCGCTCTCCCTAATTCTCCAATTAATCTTTAATGTGCACCCAACAGTCTGTTGTCATCCCGAACTAGCTCTCTATACAAATATTACACCAGAATGTTTCCGACGTGTGTAAAACACGTTGTTTATCTAAAATTACGACCGGTCTGATTCACGGCTCTATAAAATGTACAATTTTTCGAAGTATACGTGCCTTGCACGTTAGTGTTGCTCTCCTCATATACCTAAGCGATGTCAGTATACGCAACTCGTAATATGTATGTAATTACTTAGAGGTGCAATTACTAACGTGAGAATGGAGCTAAAAATACATTTTGCAATATCAAATGCCGCAGATAAAGATGTCTTATTTTTATCTAAAACTGTCCTTTCTCTGCAACTCTGCCAGCGTTAGAAATAAACCTTCCTAATAAATTTCCCGTAGGTATATATTTTTCTTCAGCTGAATAGTTACACATTTCACACGTCATATCCATGTTCACTCGTTACGGCAAAACAATATTAACTAAAGTCACCCTTATTTCACTAATTAACTTATCCATAATTTATACTGACAATCTAGAGCTCCATACGCTTTCATAAATTATACAAAAATTACACACGATGAAAGTTGTGCATGAAAATGATTTGCAGGTACAATATCGGTGAAGAGCTAGGCAAACGTCAGAATGTAAAACACGATAGCGTTTAGCCAGTTAATTAATTGGCACAGTCTGTCGGAAGAGGCGCGGACGGCCGCGGGGACCGTCTCGTGGTCGGGTACACTCGGGTCGCAAGCGCGAGCTCGTTATGGAAATAATGCCAGTCGCTCAAAACTTTGATTTTTGTTGTTATTTACAGTCTGCACTTTTATACCGTAATTCCATAGCAGTACAGATAGAGATAGGTATGTATAAAATTTGGTCGCGTAGTGGTCGGTCTATTTTGTGAAGTTCACATTTGAATTAATTGGTTATTTTGCGTTTTTGATCTGTAAAACTTTTACTTCATTCTTCAATATCTTTTTACTCGTAAAATCTTTGTAAGATCTCGTCAATGTTCCTTGAAATAAATGATCGTAGTAAAGTGACTTAATTAAGGATCTCGGGGTTGGGTATACTAAAATCATGAAATTTTATACCCTCTAATCTCGTCTCGATGTCGACGAAAATGAGATGTGTGAAATTAATAGCAACGTGCAAGGTGAATGGGCGAGGCCCACCTTCCTTAGCAACATTCATTCCTTATTCGCTTCGTAGATCAACTTCCTATGTATAAGTTGTTTGCAGTGGGTTGTGGTTTCTTTTTTCGTATCTATTACTCATAAAGAAATCAGAAATTAATAAAGTATAATTAAATAAATAATACGCATTTATAGTGACACGGTCTTTGTTTTATTAGGGTCGAGTGATTGAAGCGACCGACGACGACGTGTCACTTGATTTAATTAAACTGTGTTTTATCACCCTTTGCTCGGCGCTGTTAACGGTCGTTTTCTTGGAAGATGTGACCTGAACAAATTAACAAATTTCAGAAAATGTACTACCTAAATTGAAAATTTACGTAACTAACACGTTGTTCTGCGATGATATTTAATGATAAACGTCTTAACACCACTACCGATTGAATCACTTAGGCGTAATGGACATAATATTTTACCTGAATCCTAGCGTTCCGGAAAACAAATGGATCCAATTTGTCTGGGCAATCAGAACGCTACCTTTTTTACGATGCCGACAAAACATACCTTACGCTATCATTATCACTACATAGAATAAATGCATGTTTTAGTGAATGTCATGTTGAAGAGTAGAATGTACGTGGTATTGTGTTAATTGTCCTCGTGCGTGATATAAATACCTGAAGACATTTACTAAATAATCAAAATTAACAATTTATTTTTATATCATTATTCAAACTGTATTTAGAAGGAAAGTAACGTTGACAGTATGAAAGAATCTCTCTAACAAGAAAGCCATAATTACCGAAAAGTATATTTTTTACCTTTCAAGTCTTAATGCGCTACCCATGTTGGCCGTCATCACGCGTCGCGGGAGAAGTTCGTTATTTATTCATCATTTTTCCCTTCGCTCATTAAGATTTACTGCCAATCTACATGAAAACCAAAACACTGATTTCAACTTGCACCAAGTGTACTATATAATGTAGTAATAGCAGAAGTGTGAAGTAGATTATTTATATGTTTATTACTTTTTGCTGAATTAATTGAAAAACTAACATTTCGTACCAAATCATTATCATCATGAGATAGGCTCTTGTCGGTAGAGCAATCAATCGTCACTCGTCCTTCTCCGCCAATTCTAGCCTCCTGATACGACACAACCATTACTTTAATTTGGTTAAGGTAGTTCTGTCTAGGTCTTCTTCCCCTGCCTCTTCTATATTTTCTTCCAAAATGGTCTTCACTAAAGTGTCGTATCGTATCATAATTTCCCCTTCTTCTAGCTTCTATAATTTTCCGCAATTATTTTTTCTCTTTCACTATTTTCAATGCCTCTTAAATTTAGAGGTTATGACTCGTCGCATCCCCCAAATTGTCACAGGATGTCACACTTTCTTGTCCCCCTCCCGTTCCTCTTTAGATCCTCTAAGATCGTCTATTCTTCCACATTTCAAAGGTCTCTTGGGGATCTCAAAGTTTTCTGTCATTAACAGCTCGTTTTGCCATAGCATTCTTGGCGATCGCGTTAGAGAAGATCTGCCTCCTTAGACAATTTAAGAACTTTAGTATTCTATTCTCTCGGAACGCTAAATCCTAATATTATATTATGCAGAAACTTATAATAGAATTATAATTAATTATTATATGAAAGTATGCGCTCAATTTATGCATTTTAACTACTTAAATAATAAAACATCCGAAAAACAACAACCGGGCATAACCTTAAAATTTGCTGATCGATCAAAATCTTCGCATTTTTTTCAGCGTTATCTACAGGGTATATGGGCAGTCGATAACTTGTCAGTAAATTGTGAAGTAACGTTCACGAAAGACGCTAATCGAAGACACTTGTCAGTAAAAGTATCTTTTGCACTAGTCAGTGTAGAAAATACACAGTGTCTGCATAACCTGCAATAATAATTGCGGCCGGTCAAAATGCGTCGACGCGGCGTTGATTGTCGACATTGTCTACCGTCGAAGGGCGCACCTGGCCGCCGACAACACCACCGGCACCGCGACCGCCTCCACATTTGCGATGCAAATCGCTGCTGCTCTGCTGCATTCACTCGGGGACAGTCAGCTCGCGCCCGTAATTGTTGCTGAAAATATTCACCCCGCAGCGCGGTTTTATGAACACTTTTCATCTTGTTAGTTATTTTACTCGCGCCCGCATTGTTAAAAGCCTGCGACCATCTGAGACATTATGCAAAAGCAGCAACACCGATAAATAGACATCTATTTGAATCGTAACGAAACATTGCATAATTAATGTTGTGATAAAGGTGCAAAACATTTATTTTAAGTTTGACACTTCTCGAGACCGACTTTTGGAAATAGGAAAGGAGTTTCAGTTTCGTTTTATAATTTGTATACCTACTATTATGTATCATGAGATTTCTGAAATGTTAACTTGGTACTTGCCTATAACTTGTGATTTCTCTATAATAATACACCACGAGAATTTAATAAAAAACAAGACTTTAGAAGTGTAGAAGTTTGTGAGAACCTACTGCGCCTTTCAATACTCTGAACTGAACGTTATCATATTTCAAACGATTTCGCAAAACGAATAAATAAGAACGCGGGCAAGAAGCGTGCGGTGAAACCAAGTCAAAGCGTGGGTATTAGAAACGCTCCGATTACCACGCTCGGGCTCTGCGCTCTTATGTCGGGAACGGGCGCAGGCAGGTAACTGTCTCAGAACTATCTTCTATCTGTGCAAACTTGTTGCGCTAAACTATTTTGAACCAGAAATAAGATAAATAATCGTCAGCTGCAAGTCTCTGTCCTTTGCCTTCTGTTGTGATCGGATAGCATGAACCGGTACACTAGCAGCTTGACCGCGTTCCACTAACGGTACCAACTCAGGAGTATTTCTTGAGGCGCGTGGCACACTTCTCGCGTACATTCACCTTTGCATCTCGTCCACCAACTGTTACATCGAATAACGGCATTATTTGCTTGCACACAACCTTCTGAAATTACTGTTGTGACTATGACATTGTCCTTTTAAATTGTTGTATGCACGTAATGGCCGTATTTTTAAAACACATTCGCTACAACGCTGCATGAACTACTATGTTTCTATCTCTAAATTCTATCATCACATATTTATTAGTTATTTAATATGTTTTGCCAATGGACAACATTTCATTTTTTTTAATCACCCATTTTTATTACTTTAATTAAAAATATATTAAAAAATAAGTTACACGTATTTTTCTATTTTATTTTTGGTTGAGTTTTTATATTTTTAATTTAATTATGAATTTTTATAAATTATGAGGACTTAACTAAAAACCATAGCTAGGACTAAAATTAAGAAATATAAACTGTCACCCAAAGAAAGTGACAGATAGTGTCAGTCAAGCCACAGAGTATACGTTATAGAAATGCAAAGAGTATAATATACCGTGTTAAAAATAGGTGTTGCCGTAGCCGGAACTCAAATCGCCTACAACATTATTCATAATGTATATAATAATACTAGCTTTTGTCCGCGGTTTCACTCGTAAATATATTTCCTGTGATAGCCCATTCGAAACTAGCAAAACTTCCAAAAAAATATTATATATAAGAAGTATTTTGTATAATTATATTTAAAGAATAATTATTAATTTAGCTTTAAATGGAATAAAAATGGGTAAAATTAATAGAGTAACCTGAGTTCAATAACTAACAACTCTGCCAACAGACATTAGTATTTTTAAATTAGAGGGTTATCACAGATTAGGGCACCTATTAATCCTTAATTTTCAATATTTCAGTATTTTTAAAATAACTCGAAAATTAAAGGATATAAAAAATAAAAAAAATTAAAAATAAGCTTTCTAGCATGTAATCTCCAAACGGTTTTCGAATTTTGGTACCTTACGAAAAATGAAATGTTGTCCATTTGGATTAAGAAAAGGCGCACAAAGCCGTTATTGACAATGGGTCAACGTACTTCTCCGCTAGCTGACCAAATCTGTACAATTATTTCAACTTTCTAAAATATTCTTCTCCGCCACTTTAACAAAAAATATGTATCTAAATGAAATCACGTCTCACACAAGGCACCAGCTAAATGTTTATTTAAAGGAAAGGTATATTTTGGTACAAACATTATTATGCGCCGGGTTAATTGACATGGCTATTTCTGACAATAATGCACACTGTAACTTAGTTGAGAAATTTGTTAAGAAAAGGTATTATAGAAGCCATTTTGCTTGCTCTCTGCCACCTCAAGCGACATAACTAGATTGACTGCTTATTTTCCTTTCGTTTACTTTCTTCAAAGTTGTTTACAATTTTAATATCTCCGTGAAATTATTTGCTTCTTCTCATTTACTATTAATTTGGAAACGCTTTTCTCATTTAACTTGAAATAGAAAAGTAACTTATCAATTTTTATTAACAGCTTGAACTTTTTTATCACTATAATGTTATATGGAATTTATTTAAAAAAAATTTTTTGTTATTTAGAATAGGTATAGGCTTAACAGCAGAAAGTTACAATTTTTAGTGACCGACAATACACGTAAATATTTATGTTCTTGACATCAAACGTGTCACTTCGTTATTAGAACTCGTTTTGGGGACGAGCTGGTCCCGTAACGAGTGACCTCGTGGTGACAGCGTTTGTTCTATTGACGCGGCCGACCCTCTTGTTATATGGCTCCAAATCACTTAGATTAACAAGCCCACAACACACCACACAGTAAACAGTACAATATTGTGCTCTAATATTTCATTTTGTTGCACATTTCTACATCGCAATCTACCTAATAACAATTTATTACCTTATGGAATTGCTTAAAATTGAACTAAAAGGGTGAATTATATAGGTGTTCTGAAATGTGTGCCGGTGAGGGCCGTTCTTGCGTGCGTATGATTACTACGCCTCTGAACTGAGTTAATATATTCCTATTCTCACATTACAATTTTCTTTTCACTGTATTTCATATGCGGCCTACATTAGTACCTATATTTTTTGCACCTATCGACAGCACTCGGAGGTATAGCAAATGAGGATCGAAGAAAGAATGGTGTGCCGTATTTGCAATAAGAATTATAGTTGAGTTCTAATGGAAAGTACTCAATCTTAATAAATAATTTTATTTGAACCAAATAGATATTAGTCTTGTTGCTCGGTGCTCACGTACTGGTAGATTCGTGGCTGCAGTAAAAGTACAGCTATAAAATGCTCAGATCACGCACTGACCAACTTATGTTAGTTGCTTAGTTTCGAGGCTCATTTGACATCATTACAATGCTGCTCTTGTTGATACCAACCGCTGCCATACATACCTCATGGATGTCCCTTACCTAGTTACGCTTCTATATCCACTGATGTTGCAACATCACACTTGTGTAACATATTATTATAAATGTAACTGCGGTGCAATATACCACTAATACACCACCAATAGCGACCTATTTTTCCGGGAGCTATGTCACTCCCCGACCCTCCGATAAGACAACCAAAGCCATTTTCGCATTTATAATCTGTATATTATTATATAAAAAGAGAAGTTCCGATTCACTTGAAACTTGGTACAAATATTTTTCAAAACGTATAACAACCCTTAAGAAATGTTAAATTGGGCATGGGGAAATATTTTTATAGGACTGGGAATTAATTTATTTAATTATTAATTTATAGGTACCGAATTTATACTTTTTGAACTTTTGACTGACGGGGAATTTACGGGGTAAAAGATAAAATTAAGGGAAATCTGCGTATTTACATAAATTACGTCATTATTCCTAAATCTACGGGAACGAAGTCACGGCCGAAAGTTAGTAAAATATATATGACTAGCGGACCTGGCAGACGTTGTCCTGCCCAAACGTTGGCTTGCCTGCACTACTCCTACCTCTACCCCTACTCCTACCCCTAGCCCTATCTCTACTCCTACCCCTACCACTACTCCTACCCTACTCCAACTTCTACTCCTACTCCTACCCTACTCCAACTTCTACTCCTACTCCTACCCCTACCACACCACTAACATTTTCCAACTTTTTTTTTCATCTAAACTACCCCTGTGTTGTAACGAACAAAACAAAAAAAGAATTAGCCAAAACGGTTCAGCCGTTCTTGAGTTATAAAACTACAACGAAAAGTGGCATTGATTTTTATATATATAGATAACTTCCCAACAGCTGAAACCGGAAAATTGTGAAATCTCGATACATAAAGGAATGGCAAATTAGCAAAATCCAAAAATTTGCCATGTTTATGCTGGCAAAAAAATCTATAAATATATTCTGAAAATGTTGAAAAGTTCAGGACCATTTCCATAAATCTTATATAAGCATCTATTGCATAAAGACTTGGTGCATTTTTTTCCTTCACCGAAATCTTAGTAAGCTTTCCAGTAACGGTTTGGGGTGATCCTTTAAAGCTGGTAGTACTTATGTTTGCGTTAAATGACCGTTGTTGTTGTTGTTATGTGGACTAGTGTGAAGTGTGGACCTATTTCTTAAACATTCGTAGGCTAGTTCCTTTTGTTTTGTTTTGTTTAAATAATATAGTTTTACAAACTACTGAGTTTGTGGTTTTGTAAATATGTATTTAAATGATTTTCTCAAGCATTAGTTTTCTGAATCAGTGATACATAGTAGGTTATTATTGTAATAAAACAAATTCACAGTGAATAAAGTTCAATCACTGTAGACTGTGTTTCCCTCAAGTACAAGAAGTGACCACACGCGAATCTGGCCAGTTAAGTGCTAGGTGTGGTCCCATAGGCTCCATCACTCCATGAGGGGAGGGGTGTGGGCGCGCCTTCAATTTTGATAAAAGCTTCGTCCGGCCGCACCCTGGCTATAGCGTAGTTCGTTTACAATGTTGGAATTATTTTTTCGAACCCTAATATTACATGTTATTCTAAACCCTCAGAATAAAGAATAAACCAGAATCCGCATAAATTCTTTAAACTGAGGCTAAAAATAGTACTCTAAAAAAGAATACCCGGTTGTTTTATTTCTTGATAAAAAGACAATAAATAAGAAAAATCAATAAGGACATGGAATATGTGTTATTTTTTATGAATATTATCGTATCTCTCGATAATAATGAATTATCCCAAAAATTTTAAATCGTGAGAAGTGTGACTGGCGCGGAAAATACGCATAATTTTTGGACATATTTGCCTTACAGCTCCCGAAACCGTGTTACAGTTATACCCAGCGGAAGACCAAGTCCCTCGTTTAGCCGATGGTATATGTGAGTGCGAGTGGCTAGTTCTGTTGAGGTATATTTAGATGGAATAAGTGTGGTTTGTCGGATTATGTACATAAGTTTTTACTTAAAAAACCAATTGGTACATGGCCGGCAGCCTAATTGCGTAACTTTGATAGTGATCCAATCACTATCATTTTTTTACAGATAAAGGTCGAATTTAGCCCCGCACTTTTCGAAATGTGTATTTTCGTTAATTGTGCTACATTGTGCTGCGTTTGTGCCGTACTGTGCCGCAAAAATTAACTCAATATCTCAAACCGTTTTTGAGAAAAAAAATAAAAACGAAAATTTCACGTTTTTAATTGTTTTTATTTTTTTTTCTCAAAAACTGTATGAGATATTGAGCTAATTTTTGCGGCACAGTACGGCACAAACGCAGCACAATGTAGCACAATTAACGAAAATACACATTTCGAAAAGTGCGGGGCTAAATTCGACCTTTATCTGTAAAAAAATGATAGTGATTGGATCGCTTTCAAGTTACGCAATTAGGCTGCGGGTCCGGAATTGAACCCGTGGTCTGCCTAGTTAATACCAGACGTCTTAACCACTCGGCCACCGACGCACAATATGTAATATTGAATAATTTTAAATGACAACTAATTAAAAAAAACAAAGATTATTTACTAAATAAGGCAAGTCTAGAAAATCGAAAATTACACAGTAGGTATACAACAACACTTAGTAAACAACAAGGACAACAATCGCGGACTTAAAGTTAAACGTATTTTCCAGATTATCTCGAGTATGTACAGATTTTTTCACCATACGAGGGGCACACCGAAATTATCGGGAATAAAAAAAACGTAATGCAGGATATAACTAAATTTAATTTTTCGAAGTATTCTCCCTTATAATTTATGCACTTCTGCATTCGTTCATACCAATTATTAAAACAGTAATTCCAGTCTAAAGTTGATGTTGACAAAATGGCCGATTTATAAGATTGTACAGTTGCTTCTGGGTCTTCAAACCGCTGACCAACGTAACAAATTTTACATTATACGGAAGTTAGGGCTCAGGTCAGGACTGCAGTACGGAGGATGTCTTATCAACTCAACATTTTCCTGCTTAAAAAATGTCTTCCGAACGGTGTGGGAGCTCGCATTCATGATGTAAGATGATGATGCGACGTTTCGGGTTACCTCTACGGAGTTCGGCCATCATTTCTGGTAAACAAACCGTGATGTACCAATCAGCGGTAACCGTTCTGCGTTCCTCTAATGGAATTTTGACATGTCCTTTTTTTTTCGAGACAAACGAAGCGATCATTTTCTTCGACACGCTGCGGGAACGCGTAATTTTTGTTGGGTTGACCTCGTCTTTGAGGACCCAATTACCGATTGGTGTTTCCTTTCAGATTCGTATGAATAAATCCGATGTTATGAGCGGCTTTTGAGTTCCCTCCGTTGAAGCGTTGTAGAGTAGACCAACAGCAATTAACCCGAGCCGCCGTTTGCTCTTCGGACAAATTACAGCCCGTAAAAAGGTAGGTACGGTATTGACGGAGGCACGACCTAGACGGAACTCTGCATACCAGCGATATATTGTCGTTTGGCTAGGTGCTTCAACATCATAAATAGGAACAGGCGCAACGAGACGTTCTTCTTGAAATAAACCCCGGCGAAATTATAGCACGGAAATTTGCATGCGTGAACTCCATTTTCTTTTAACAACTTGTCAATTAAATTTGAATTTGAATTTTAAACCGAGATATAGATTTTTTTATTGTTTAAACGTCATTATGATTAGATACAAGTGGCCAGTATTTACTTAACAAAAAAGATTTTATTCTAACTCAGTCCAATTCCTGATAATTTCGGTGTGCCCCTCGTACCAATATTTTTTCAGGAATTTAGTTAAATTGGTGTTAACTATTATAATTCAAGTGATTGGTCCCATACTGATGCGTGTTAAGGATATCATCTGCATAGTTAAAATTAAAATATGTACCTATGCATAATTCTGTGCCAGTAATTTCTCAACAATTTGTCTTGTGATTGATTAATGAATTTGATTATCTTTGTTTTGTTTGAAAGAAAATAATAAAAAGTATCCAGACAATTTTAATGAAAAATTGGTTTAGGAGTTTTGAGTCTTTGTTTTATTGCTGCGGAGTTGTGGGTCTGAGACCAAAGTTCGGTGATTCTTTTTTGTCGAATACGCAAGATAACACTATAAGTAAGTTTAGTCCTATAGAATAATATGAAAAGAAATGTGCCTTGTATTTTATCAGGAATTTTTACTTTACAAATGTATTTCTTACTTATTTATTGCAAACAGTGGAGTCATTGTAAAGCAAACAAATAAATATATTTTGACATTTTGTCGTCGGTTATTGCCAAATTATGATACAAAATTTAATTAATATCTTAGATCAGTTGTTTAAGTACCTCTACTGATCAGCATCTAGCTAGATTAGTGAAATTTTAATTTAAGCTAAGTAGTTTCTAATTCAGTGTGCATCAGCCGCCTCCAAGTTCCTTTCATTCATATGAGTTTCCCTTCATGTTTCAGCCCTTAGTTAAGGCATATTTAATATTTTGATTTGGACTGCTATTAAAAATGCTATGTATTGTTATTTTTCAACGTATCTTGAAATCTAACATAAGTGGGAGTATGCTTTTACAATTTTACATATTCTTCAATTGTTATTATTAGTTTAAACTGTATTCTTTGTCGAAAAAAGACTTAGAGGGCGGAGAATAATTTCAGTGGGCGTGTTCGTGCTCCGCCCAGCGTTGACCCGCCCTCGCCCTTCGTCACTTTCCAATAAAATGTTATAAATTAATACTTATTTATTTTTCTTATTTTTTTAGTTTGACTATGAAAAATTGGTATGTAAATGAAAAATATGTTAATTTGTTTGTAGCTTCTTAGATTATCGACTTTTTTCTTTATGATATTTATTTCTTACAATCTTCTTTTTTCAATCCAGAATACCTCAGATTAGTTACCACTCTCTCCTCGGATTTACATTGTTACTAAACTATCGTAAAAATAGACCCTGTTTACATACGAATATTTTGTTGTTTTTAATTAAAAAAATTTTTTTTTTAATTTATTAAGTTTTTTTACACAGTTCGAAAGACGAAGACTGACATAAGTTCCTTTTTATCACGGAAAAATGTAGTTAAAAAAATGTACCCGTCGGGGGTCGCAATCTAGCCCATATTATCCTATACCTACATACTTATAAATGAGCTCTACTTTGTCTGTCTGTTACGCTTTCACGGCTAAACCACTGAACCAAATTTGATAGAAAATATGGAGAAAGCTTGAACCCTAGGGAAGGGCATAGGTTTTAAAACTTGTACATCATAGTTTCATGACCCAATCACGGACGTATAGTGTAACTGTAAATAATCAAATTTCGATTTAAGTGTAAAATTTAAATTTCATCAATTAAAATTTACCGTCCCCCACCCCCTTGTCTCCGAGTCTTAAAAGTTTGAAATAAATAGGGGGGAATACAGGGTCTTTCTTATAGTTTACAGAAAAATCTAAACTGACCGAAACAATGGTACGGAACTCTCACCGCGCGAGTCGTACTCACAACTTGGCCAATTATTTTTAATCCATAATATGGAATTAATGTTAGTATGGGGCCCCACCAGCGAAGCCCGGGCGGAAAGCTAGTGTTGAATATATTAAAAATAATTAAGTTACCTTTAGAGACTAGGGGAGAATTATCTGTGCACGCATCAATTTACAGCCAATCTTCTATTCAAAATGTTTGTATTATTCTTTAAGCTAAATTTCTTGGCTTACTTACTGAAAAACTTTAACTAAGCGAATCCGTTGCTAGTTTCTTTGTCTAGTCCGGATACCTTATACTTTAAAAGAGTAATTTGAAATGATAACCATTTATTATTTTACCACGACTATTTTATAATAAGAAAATATATAAATTGACTGTATTTGTTATAGCTATATAGTTAGGGTTGTTCCAAAATGTGCTTTGTAGGGATTGATTACATTAGGAAGAGAGATGAGACTGCGGCCCGCGGGGCAGATAAACTCGTTACCGCAAGACGCTGTGCCGGGTCGCACGCGACTCGCCGCATATCCATGTAATCTCGTTGCGGCTTCGCTACCGTTCCGGCCTCACCGAAATTATATTGTCGATCAAAAACTTGTTAACTGTACAAAATGTAGCGTTTCTTGTAGGTAGGTACTCTCTGTGAGAAAACAGTCTCGGCACGTGCCACGTAGCCCAGCCCGGCCGCTAAAAGGTTCTTGTTGACGGAGCGTTCGATTCGAGTGTTGTTCTTGTCTTTGTAATTGATTGCTTTGTCGCGTAATTTGTTTGTAGACGACGACGCGCGGCGGTGCTTGCGATCTCACGGGACCGTCGCGCGTCGCCGTGTCGCGTCCTCATCATCGCGCCCGTAAATAATAAATGTAACTCGTATCTTATTGTGTCCTGTTTATATTGAGTTGTATACATAAGTAATGCAACAATCACTAATAGCTCCGTAATTGGTATCGGAGCTCGCCACCACCGGATTACTGAACATCTAATTGAATGCGAGTCTCTTCCCGCCGCGCCCCCCGCTCGCCGCAGACGACGTGATTTTCTAGCGGTCAAGTTAGTCTGTTTTGCGCACGTGCACTAACCCGCACCCCGCTCAATTACCGACACCTTGATGAATTAAATTGCTCTAAAGCCAGCAGCAGCTACCTCTGCGGAACCGCTCCATCTGTATGGATCGCGAGTACGATTATCTCGCTGATCCCGAGTCAATTAGTTAATTAAACCTACATTTTGACGAGCTCGTCGTAATTTAAATTACGATGATTGCCGACATCTGTTCATAACGGCGCGTCTGCCGCAGGGGCCTAACTTCTAACGCATAAATTGTCATTTTGTAACTTTCATATACTGGCTAAAATACTTAATTATAACTAGGTGAATGCAGAGAGTCGCAAATTGTACTCGTAGCAGGTTTAATTTTGGTTTATTTTAATAATGCGCGCTACTATGTAGTTTAGTATTGTGGATGTAGCGGGCGGCACGGAGCACGGACAGCATGTGCACTGGACAGTGCGGCGGGCGGCGAGCTCGTTATTATCTTTTTTAAATGTTCTTGTTAATTAGCGAACTCCCCGGGAAATAACAACCGTGAACGATACATTCATACAATTAATTAAGTCAGGATCAGATTCAAGCGCCATCTGGCCCTCTCCGCACTTTTTCAATTTGTTTTTATTTTTATTTGTCGTTTCCGAGACCGATTATTGTTCGAAGCTCGCTGCGCAGATTTGTGGTATTTATGATTATAAAGATGTTTCAAGAGTTTAACCGGTCTTGGGATATTTCTGATTTTGTTAATTTTTTATTAAAATATATATTTAGATATTAAAATAAAATAGGTATATATGTCGATGTGAGCCGTGTAGTAATATTGTCTCTCCCGTTGTTACAGCAATTGTTCCGATCGCAACAGGCAGCGGGCGGGCAGGCGGCCCAGCTGCTCCTGCAGCAGCAGCAACAACAACAACAGTTCCAGCTTCAGCAACAGCTGGCGGCGCAGCAGGCCTTCACGCAGGCGCCCTACGTCATCGGTGCAGGCGCGGCCGCTGACGGCTCGCCGTACATGGGCACGCTAATCACCGGCGTGCCGCCCTACTACAGTGTGGCGGCCGCGCCCTGGGGCGTCTACCCGGGGCTGGTTGCGCAGCAACAGGCGCAGCAGCCGCGCCGGGTGCCCTCGCCCCAGCCGCAGGAGCCCGTCAGCGCACAGGGACAATACGTCATCCCCTACTACGAACCCGGGTCGATCGTGATGGGCGCTCGGAACGGTGCCCCGCTGCGGCTCATCTCGCCCGGCGGCATTCTCGGCCCGCGACAGTACCCGCCCGCCGCGCCCTCACACCCGCCGCCCACACCGCAGCCACCCGCGCCAGGTACATACCTATACTACCACCATCGATAACATCTACATACTATTATGTATATATTGTTATTGTCTTTAATAACCTCTCGTATGTAATATAATTCATTATATTTCATTGTTTAATACTTTAAACTAAGTACATAAATTGAAACATAAACCAGTTAATTCCAATAAGTTTTACAGCTATAATGTACATACATAATAATAGTTAATTGTATTCAGTTAAATGTAGCTCTGTAGTTTATTGTTTACTCGCATGCCTTTTTACAATTTTCCCGTGTGCACCACGAGATGGTGACGATGTCGTGTAGTAGTCGGGGCGGGGTGTATATATGTGTACATATCGGGGCACGTCTGGAGCGCGGAGGCTTGTTGCAGGCGGAGCGCGGCGCGACTCGCTAGAGTTTGGAGCGTCCACGTCGGCGTCTGCGCTGCAGGAGTACGCACGGAAGTGGGGCGGACCTTCGCCGCTATCGCCGCCGCTGGGCGCCGCGCTTGGGCCCGTGGGGCTGCGGCCCGTGTCCGCCGCGCCTGGCGCAGAGACCGCCAAGTACAGGTACCGCCTTGTACAGGCCACCGTCTGCATGCTCTTGTATAATACCCTCTAACCCGCGCCTCCACTTGTCGAACTCCCCGCTCATGTGCGTCCTTTTTACTTTTCAGAGCTGTCAGTAATTTAGCCCAAGGACTCACCTCGAATGGAATGTTCGGCTCGTCGTCGTCTTTACTTAGCAAACTCAGTGGCGTCGGCACAATGTCAGGTGCGTCCTTTTTACTTTTTAAATTAAGCCCCGATTACGTTTATTGACGTATTCAGTTAGTTGTAATTTCCTCTTCGGCATGTGTAGTGGACGACAATTAAATTGAGTCTCACAATCCTCCCCTACCCAGAGGCTAGTCGCAGAGATGGCTCTCGTCGCGACGGACTTACGTAGACCTATCGGGAAACTGTTTATAAACCTGCCTAACGATTCGACTCCCTATGCGGGAACTTAACAATTCAGTTAACTCTGTAGAAGTCCGTACGTAGTACAGTAAATGTCATTCAGAACAATGTAATCCGTATTCCTGACTTCGATATCAAATACATTCCAGAGCTTGTCGGCGGCGTGAGCACAGTGGGAGGGGCCGTGACGGGCGTGAGTGCGCTCGTGGGAGACAAGAGCAGTGGTCGCTCGCGACTTTTGGAGGACTTCCGGAACAACAGGTTCCCCAACCTGCAACTGCGCGACTTGGCTAATCACATCGTTGAATTCTCACAGGACCAGCATGGCTCCAGGTATACCATCGATCGCTACCTTTCAGCCTACGATATTTTCGGTACTGACAAAATTTTAGTGGACAGTGGGCCTAGTGCGAGATTTCAATTTATATTTGATTACTTTTTATTCACGGGTCACTTCCTTACGGCTGCCGAAACCGTGTAATCAGTCCCAGGGTACCCAGCTGAAGACAAAGTATTTCTTTTGTATGGGAATATAAGCAGCGTCTCTAAGTGACGTAATGAAAGTAGTTTTTTTGCTATGGACAATAGAGAAACACATGTCTAGTAGATTTTGAAAACAGTGGTACAGAATGAAATAAAGCTATAATGCGACTTACTTATGTGATACTATTTTTTCCAGGTTTATTCAGCAGAAACTAGAGAGAGCGACAGTTCAAGAGAAACAAATGGTGTTTAATGAAATAATTGGAGCTGCTTACAGTCTAATGACTGATGTATTCGGAAATTACGTTATACAGAAGTTTTTCGAATTCGGGACAACAGAACAGAAAACTACTCTGGCTCAAAAGGTGAGTTATCGTCAGTATACCGTATGTAAGATGGACATAGTTGTTGATATATAAACATGATAATGCGGGTTTGCAGGTTCGCGGACACGTCCTAGCACTGGCACTGCAGATGTACGGCTGTCGCGTCATCCAGAAGGCGCTAGAGTCAATTCCGGCCGAGCAGCAGCAGGACGTGGTGCGCGAACTGGACGGACACGTGCTCAAGTGTGTCAAGGACCAGAACGGGAACCATGTGGTACAGAAGTGTATCGAGTGCGTGGAGCCTGCCGCGCTACAGTTCATCATCAATGCGTTCGGCGGGCAAGTGTACGCGCTCTCTACACACCCGTATGGCTGCCGAGTGATTCAGCGCATCCTGGAGCACTGCACGGCTGAGCAGACTACCGGCGTGCTGGCGGAGCTGCACGCGCACACCGAGCAGCTCATACAGGACCAGTACGGAAACTACGTGGTGCAGCATGTGCTCGAGCACGGCGCGCCAGAAGACCGCGCGAGACTGGTCGCGGGCGTAAGGGGCAAGGTGTTGCAGCTGTCGCAACACAAGTTCGCCTCCAACGTGGTGGAGAAGTGCGTGTCGCACGCCACACGGAATGAGCGCGCGCTGCTCATCGACGAGCTGTGCGGCTTCAATGACAATGCGCTGCACGTGATGATGAAGGACCAGTACGCCAACTATGTGGTACAGAAGATGATCGACGTGGCCGAGCCCACTCAGCGCAAGGTGCTCATGCACAAGATCCGACCGCACGTCGGCTCTCTGCGCAAGTACACGTATGGCAAGCACATCATCGCCAAGCTCGAGAAGTTCTTCATGAAGGCGCCCGAGCTGGGCCCCATAGGTCCGCCGCCGCCCGGCGTCGTCTTGTGAGACTGACTGATGTACAGAACGTGCCGCGACCGCGACCGCGACTTAGTATAAGTGTTCTAGTATTATTTCTTGTTCGTATAGCTGTATGTACCGTAAGTTTGGACAGAAGTTAGCTCGTGTAGGTATCGTTAGCTGGGCTCGGGGACCTTGAATCTTGACGGCCGCAGTTCTGGACAATCGGCACTATAGTCGTGATCGCCGCTTTATTATTTTTTATAGTTTGCTTTAGTCGAGCTCTCGTTTTAAGTTTTAACCGGCTTTGAATCGTACATAAGTGTAATGTGTGTGTGGAGGCCGGATTGTATAGTTCGCCATTAATCGTGGAAATGATATTTTTGTATATTTTTATGTATGAAATTATGTTTAGTTGCACCACTGTTTATAGTGATGATTGTAAAGTGCTGTACTGATAGTAGTATTAGCTCCGAGGTCTGCCTGGCCGCACGTCACAAGCGTAGCGCTCCTCATTCCCCTTTGTAATTAAACAAATTTTATATAGGAAGCGTAGTTTCCTGTGACACCTCTGAATTTTTTACGTCTAGATGTAATTAAAATTATTGTATATGGCTGTACAAAACTGTTACAAAATGATTTGTAAAACCCGTATGTGATGGAATAATAAGACGTAGCGGAGAGGGCGGACGAGGTCGGACAGGAGCGAGTCTGCCGCTCTGTCTGTCGCGTCTTGTAGGTTGTACTAGATTACATTTATATGATCCATCTATTAGACATTAATTATTATAAAATAAAGCATTTCTGTAATAATATTACAAACACTTTACTTTGTTTCATTTCACCACATGAGCAGTTAGTTTCAGTTCTTGTTGTTACCATTGGTCAGACCAGCAGTTTCCCTTAGCGCAGAAAAATCGTATGTTTTAGTATTTAATTAATTTGTTCTGGACTTATTGCTTGACACTGCTTGTAGTAGGTAGAGAGTGGCGACAGAAAGTGGTTGTAATCACTTGCCGGCAGAAAACACCTCTTTCGTGTAGTGTGAGCCCCCCCTACAAATTCTTAGGTAAGGCTAGTTGTATCAGTTATAAAATCAGGATATTTAAGTTCTTTGTAATGCGGGGTACAATTTAAAACTCAAAGCTACGTAAAATTTTAGATGACTTTCTAAACAATAGTTCCAAAAATGCACAATGGCTGGCAACATCGATATCCATTTATAAATGTTGGCTAAAGTAACTCTGTCTGTATGTTACGTTTTCACGGCTAAATCACTAAACAATTTGATACCTACGGGGAATTTTTCAAGGTAGTGTACACTCATCTAATATATAAAATTCTCCTGTCACAATGTTCGTTCCCATACTCCTCCGAAACGGCTTGACCGATCCTTATGAAATTTTGTATGCATATTCAGTAAGTCTGAGAATCGGCTACTATCTATTTTTCGAACCCCTAAGTGATAAGGGTAGGGGTAGGGGTAGGAGTAGTGCAGGCAAGCCAACGTTTGGGCAGGACAACGTCTGCCGGGTCCGCTAGTATACATATAAAAGAAGTCGTTCCTCATATGTACCTAATACTTAATTACTTTACTCATTTCCCTTCAGAATCAGTCTAAAATAGACATTATTGGAACAAAGTGAATAAAAAGATATATCAAGTAAATTTATATATTGTAAATTCTTAATTGAATTATGTCGAGTTGTCAAGAAATAAGTGCTCATCATCGAGATATCCACTTATTACCACATTAGACGTTTGGTGGTGGAGTGGCTGCAGTAATTGTATAACACCTATAGCAGAATTTATTTTGAAACTATTTTCACAAATTTCTCATTTCTTTGTAAATTTAACCATACATACGTAACCTAGTTCTTGTAATCATTAGCTTATATATGTATGCCTTCGAATTGCAGACCTGAGATACAGGCAGTCCTACTACAGGCACCAGCTCTCACCTAGTAAATATAGTGTCATTATATAAGTTTTAATTGATGTGAGAGAAATACTTAAACCATATTTTATTTTATTTATTAATTTCTCCAAAATTTGTAAAAGGCCTATGTCGAAAAATAATTTAAGCGTAAGGGGCGTGGCTTAGTAGCAGAAAGATAGTGATCAAGGAACTACTCTCTACCGATAGTGATAGCCTGTCTGAAGGGAGACAGCTCGGCTCGCGCGCCCGACGATATAAAAAATAAAAACCGTCCAAGTGCCAGCAGTCGGACTCGCGCACGAAGGGTTCCGTACCATTATCTATAAAAACGGCAAACGTTTGTTGTATGGGAGCCCCCCTTAAATATTAATTTTATTTTAATTTAATTATTTATTTTTATATATATTCTGTGAATATTTCAAGCGTCTACCTGTTGCCGTTATTAATATCGAGCAAAAAATCACGTTTGTTGTATGGGAGCCCCCTTAAATATTTATTTTATTCTGTTTTTTTTAGTATTTGTTATTATAGCGGCAACAGAAATACATCATCTGTGAAAATTTCAAGACAGACGGACGGACGGACAGCGGAGCCTTAGTAATAGGGTTTCCGTTTTTACCCATTGTGTAGGTACTGAACCCTAACAACTTAACAAGCATCAAAACATACCTACTTAAAAATGTTTTGATTGTACCTACTATTTGAATAAGATCAATTCTAGCTTTATCAATATTTAGAAAATATCAATCTCTTTCTTTTTTATATATCAATCACGTCTCGAATGTTTATTATACACCGTTTAGAAGTTACAAGTTGCAAGCATTAAACTATAAAAACAGAGGCAACTTTGGATTTTTCTTTTTTTCACGGGTTGCCTTACAGCTCCCGAAACCGTGTTTAGCCGATGGTATTTGTGAAAGAGCAATTCATCGGAGTCGATCGGGGTAAAATCAGATGAGCCCGTGACCTGCAGCGACAAACTTTAATAAATTTACTTATAATACTCGAACATGTCGTTTTACATCGATGTTTGGTTTATACTTTGATTGATGGACGCATAGTTACAACTATTGCTCGTATCGTCCAGATGATAATGTAATGTATTCGGTTCCTTGGCCAAATTGATATATTATATTTCTTCTAGAAGAAATTGTGTGTTGTCACTGCGGCCAATACAGAAGCAAAAGGAGGAATGATTCGATGCATATAACAAGAAAAAAGGATTCCACATCTGGTCATGGCGCCGACTGCACGCGTTTTCGTCATGGCGTGATGTGGAATCCGGTTTAATCCCGGCCGCGCTGTGATGGTTGTGATCAGTTGTGATTAGTCAGTGATTAGGCAGTATCACAGTCGGCGGGATAATCTTAGCTAAACACTGGAGACTGGCAGAATTGCGACGAAAGTCAGCACTGTTGCCATATATCAAAAGAAGAAGAACAAGAAAAAACAAGTCAACAACACTAGCATGTTTCAGTCTGAGGATATAACAGAAAGCATAAATAATAAAATAAAGACTGTTATTACAGTGGTTCATATTTTTACTCGCCTGTGGTTCATATGCCAGTTACATTTATTTGAGAAATCGGATGGTCCTACTACTGGACCGCGAAGCTTTACAGGACCAATAGGTAAATATTTAAAAGATTCTGAGATGCGGCCATTAGTCTTATAGGTACTAACTAACCATTGAGTTATTATTGAACATATGAAGCACTGATATTTCTAATACAAGGGATTTAAGTACATCTTTGTCATTTATAAAGCTATTGATTCAGGTCATCGCAGTCAAAGTTTATCCAAAAAGAATAACGGCAAGATTATTAATTTAAAAGAATGTGGTTTTCCATCAAAACGAAACCTATATATACTTGCAATTATGGTGCCAAACATTTACATAAAACCATTGTTATTTCGAGATACCTCCCCGAACACCTAAAGGTAATAGATCCAGTCAGGCCCGTAACCCAGGGGGGGGTTAGGGGACTGCAGCCCCCCCCGAAATTTCTTGGCTTCACACTAGATAGAATTGAACTTTCCAGACGTGCGACCTTTTTAAAAAAACATTTTCAATAGATCATTTTGTTTTCGTACTAAAATGGAAACATTTTTTTTTTCAAATTTATTCCCTTCCTAGATGACCCGATTCAATCAATAGAGGAAAGATTCAGAGTGGCCAAAGAAAATGTAAAAAAGCTTGTATTTGTTATTGCCCGATACATTGACGATGTTAAACTTGCCTTTGAGCTAGCTCTACAGGGAAGATTTATCTCAAGACAGCAGTGATCTTTGGAATGCAGAGTGGAGATTGTGGCAGCAAAAGTGGCAGAGAGTGCCCGAAATGGAAAAACCGAAAACGGTCATACTGAGTTTGCCGCATACTGCCCAGTGCCCGGTTCCCTGCGGACACTACTTTAAATTTAAGCAGTCATTCCAGTGTCAACCTCATTAGATTAGTGCCAAAGCGCTTTTGAGAGTAAAAATCTGAAAAATTCTTAGCAGTATAGGGATGGCGGGATTTAAGATAAATTATACATAAACGGGAAAAAAACGATTGGACCGCAACAGATGACCAGAAGGGGGGTGAGGGTGCGAAAATGCGTGTTTTTAGGGGTGAAACGCGGTTTTCACGATTTCTGGAAAAAGTCGACCTATCGAAAAAAGTTAAATATAAATAAAAATCTACAACTTTTATTAACAATTTTTTGACATACCTAAAAAATGGAGAAAATAAAGTAAAGTAAAGTTTAGAGAAAAATCGATATTATAAAATTTGACACTCTAAAGGGCCTCTACGTGTTGGACCTATGTCCCCATGCAAGCCTTACAAAGGACCGGGTATTATGCCCGTGAATTTAGAGTTACATATAATAATAATAATAAGCCGTAACCGCGGCGCAGTACAGGATCGAAGATGTAGACCTTTTGACTTCCGTGTCCTGGCTACGCTTCGGTGATCTCTTTGGAGAAACCGAGGGTTTTACTTGTGCAATTATGGACGAAGTTGTCAAGACAAATAACTACCGGAAGTACATCATGAAGGACGGCACAGCTGACATCTGTCGAGCATGCCACCGTCCCGGAGAGTCAATCAGACATGTTATTTCCGGTTGTTCTCGTCTTGCCAACGGCGAGTACTTGCACAGGCACAACCAAGTAGCCAGGATTATACACCAACAACTTGCTTTACGATACAAACCTTGTAGTCACTGAAGTACCGTATTACATTGTGCCTGAACCAGTTCTTGAAAATGGTCATGCCACGCTCTACTGGGATCGATCTATCATCACAGACAGAACTATTGTTGCCAATAAGCCTGATATTGTGTTGGTAGATCGATCAGCGCGCCTTGCAATGATAATCGATGTCACTATCCCACATGACGACAATCTTATGAAAGCTGAGAAAGATAAACAATCAAAATATCTTGACTTGGCTCACGAGATTGTCGACATGTGGGATGTGAAGTCGGCGATCATTGTACCGATAGTCGTGACGGTCAATGGTCTTTTTGCTAAGAGTTTTGACCGTCACTTTAGGAGCCTTGAGATTGGCAGTTGGGTCAAGGGTCAGATCCAGAAGGCAGTACTCCTCAGCACGGCCCGTATCCTCTCTCTGCAGCCCTAACCACCGGTAGTTTGGGTATTAACCTCGCTTCCGGGGGGATAAATCCTTTTTTTATATTTTTATATATTTAAAGAAGAGAAATGAAATAAAGAGAATAATAATAATAATTTATTTATTTGTTTGTTCAAGGAACACATACCCGTTTGGGTGTACAAATATTGAAGAAAAAAAAAATGGTTAACCGTTAAATAGTATGGTAAAACAAAAAAAAAATCTACTAATTTACACAATCAAAATGCTAAAAATGTCATGTCATGTCAATCAATATACAATATAGTCATTAAAATATTAAACTGTATAACTAGATAAAGTTGGTTATTAATATTGTTTTACTAATTTTTTTTTTATATGAATTTACTGTTTTATTAAACTACAGCCAACATCACAATATTGCCTAAAAAAGAGTTTTTTTCTAAATTTCAGAGGGCTTGGGGACACATCGATGCTTGGGGCAGTATTTTCATAAATATATCAAGCGAAATGTACTTAAAAAAAAAATTATTGTATGTGACCTCATGATCTGAGTATGTGACGCTCAGATGAATGATGTGACGTGACACTGGAAGAAATAAAAAACTCTCCAATCCAAGAGATACCAAGGATACCACCGTCAGACGCTCATATACTACCACAATTCAATGGGCACTCGACGAATGAATAGGATGAACTGACTGATCAATACCATTCATTTGTAAATGAATTCTACGCTAAAGTTGCCGCTTCTTACTTCGTCTCGTCTTTGTAATTATTTTTTGGAAACTAATGTAATTTATATTATGTTATTTATGGTAAAATAGAAGAAACATAAACAATGGTAAACGTGGTCGTAGAAACTGCACTAACTGATGAAAATGACGATACTTGGTTGTACGGAGATTCTAACGCGGAACGAACTCAAGAAGATGAAGCCGAGACTGCTGAGAAGACACAAAACGAAAAGAAAGACAAACCTCCAGACGCTGCAGAAGTATGACATAATGTTTATATTTTAATAAAAATACAATTTAAATAATAAGTAAGTACCAATATTTGTACATAACATAAAAACATAACCTATCAATCATAATTTAAAATTGTAGGAAGAAGATAAGGAAGCCGAAGAGAACGACGCCGTGAACGATGATGAACATTTTGAGGAAATGGATAAAGATGGAGCAGGCGCTGACGGAGACAGTCAGGACAACCAGGACTCCGAATCTGATGATAGTGATGATATTAAAGTCACTATTGGGGACATCAAGTCTGTGCCGCAATCATATGCCATCAAGGTAATTACACTTTTCCGTAAAAAAATTGTGAGGCTCTTTTCTCTTTACTTCTAGGGCCATTCATTATTTACGTAAGGACAATTAGATCTCGTAGTTGCTTGCTCTGAAATGTCCATCACTGACATTGGAAAATGCACATTCCTACTTGTAAAATATAAGTAAGGGTTTCACCCCCCCTTCCCCCTGAGATATTTTTAAACCGTCCCCCCCTCTCTCTGAGGACCCTTATATATTCAATAATGAATGGCACCCTACTCTATACAAAAAGTCCCTATGGCACAGATTTAGATAGTAGATATGCCCTAACATTGATGAGCACAAATAAAAATCTCTGCTTTCACATTTTGTTTAGCGAGGACATGTCTATCAATTTAAACCTTTGCCCTGCCCTATGGTGTAAAAATTGCTCATACTCATGCCATGCGTTTCAAATAAGAATATAAATGAGTTGATCAATCCCTTTAGTTAGTTTCATTATAAAGAATGTGTCAAGTGTGTGTTTTCTATGTCTTACTAAGTTAACAATTCTATCTAGACTGAGTTTAATGTAGATTTTTTGAAATAATTGTATATAAAATATATAATTTTAGTTCTGCACCACACATAATTTTAATTATGTTAAAAATGTAAATTAATACATACGAAAATTGTTAATAAATATTGCAAATATTGCAATTAAAAGATTGTTTAGTAAATAATAAGACAGGTAAAACTAAGTTTTAAAATATTTCAGCGTGGTACAGGTTTAGTGGCATCTGGTGCTCCTGAAAAACCCAGGGTCAACGTAGTAACTGGAAATAAAGTGTCAATGGAGGATCTGGATGGTCCAGGCAGCATTAATGGAGTCCCAGCATTGGAATATAACATCGACACTATAGAAGACAAACCCTGGAATAAGCCTGGTGCTGATATTTCGGGTATGTGCTGTCTGTGTTATAACCCTATACCTAATCTATTTTGTTTATATATTCATGAGTTGGTCTTACTGCTCCCGAAATAGTGTTGCCTGCCTCAAGGTAGCCAGCGGACGACAATTCTTTCTCATTTAGCCATGGCTATGAGTGGCCGGTTCTGTTAAGGTATTTGAAAAGCCTCATAGTATGTAGTTTTGTTAGATAATTTACATACATTTTTAATAAAAACTGTGGGGATTTAACACATACAGCCTGTTTTACATATTTAAATTCTAGAAGTATAATTTTTTTTTCAAATATCAAGAGAATAAAGTTGCCAATGTTTGTGTATAACCCACAAAAAAAATCCTGCAAGTGTGACAGGCCTAGAGAAAATAGTATGTAGAAAAAAATCTTTGTTAAAAAGAGATAATGTGCCACAGAGACAAAGCCGTAGTGTCACGGAAATCTGTCATTTTTATTAGTCTCCATTAAACATCTCTTTCATAACAAATAACACTTCTAAAAATAATAGATAATTACGTACTTATGTAAAAGTAGCGTCGCGGAAATCTGTCTTTTTTGTCCCGCTTAGTCCCTATGAAACATTATCTCTTTCTCTTTCTAACAGAGATTTTGTCTACACCCGTACACAAGTACACCTTACGCGTCGTGCTAGCCCAGCTGTAATATATTTCCCAAATCCTTTAAAATTTTATTCAAATCCATACCTTGTCATGTGTTGCAGATTACTTCAACTATGGTTTCAATGAACTGTCTTGGAGCGCGTACTGCGAACGACAGAGACGTATGAGAGTGAACGAGTCTGGAGTGGGGCTGCATGTGATACCGCAGCAGCGGCAGCAGATACAGGATGTGCGGCCAAGACCTACTGGTAACTATTATTACATAATATAAAAAAAAAGGGGGCTGATTTTTTTAGCAGTGCAAAGCCTGGAGTACAATGAAGTATGAACAAATATTAAGCAGGTAACAAGCTTTCCGCCCCGGATTTGCCTTTGGTAATTTTTTATTGGTTGACGAAGGACCGGAGCAGTAACCGTCTGTTCCGCTCCTTTGGGTCATAGCGTGATGTTATGAAACCTATGACTTTGATAAATAAACGGGCTATAATTCCGGAGATTAGCTCGTTCAAACATTCAAACTATTCATAGATAAAGTGCAACAAACAGTTGGCTATATGTGGACATGGTTTTGAAAGTACAAATTTAGTTCGTTTGTTCAACATAATTGTCCTTTACAGGTATGATGATGAGAGATGAAAACATGCCTCCCCCACAGAATAACTATCAGCAGTCACACGAAAATACTATTCAGGTAAATAAATCTCTTCAGTTAAAAATATTTGTGTGCTATATGCGTCGGCGACCGAGTGGTTGAAGCGTCTACAATATAATCGTGCGGAAAATGCTAACCACCCAGGCCTAGATTTACACTCGGGGCCACAGGGGCCAGTGCCCAGGGCGGCAAATTTCCAGGGGCGGCAAAATTCAAAGAGAAAAAAAAATTCTTTTGCGTTATCGAAAATGTAAAAAGTATTGAAAACATTTGCACATTTAACGTTTATTTATCCCATTTATAATAAAAAGAATAAATGATTTATTTTAATTATTCATATTTTTTTATGTAGTAGGATAAGTAATTTTTCATGGTGCCCTAGGTAAATCTGGCCCTGAGCACCAATTGTGCCTTGTGATTGGTAGTTCCAGAGATTAGCGCCTCCAAACAAACAAACTCTTCAGCTTTATTATTAGTATAGAAGATATGACCGCACTTCTAAAAATAACAGATAATTAGCTCTGAGAAGAGACATATCTAGGTCCATTAAGCTTGTTGCCACCTGTTCTGTTTAACTTACTGGTACAAGATATAAATAAAGGCCACGAAGGAGTATGTTCCCCGATTACTTGAAGACGCCTGGACAGATATGGAACTTTTTTTTGGAAGGGTATACTTTCCAAGTGGTACCATGGTCATCAGGTCACAATCTGATGATGGAATCCTGAAGAAATCGAGAACTCTTAAAATTTTATAGGCAAACCTGAAGCGATTTGGGTTTTTTTTATAGTGACTTGTGCATTTGCTTTCGGAAAGCACACTTTTCAGTGCATAATTTTTGAAGTCGGTACACATTTTTTTAAAAGGCATGGTTCTAAGAAACTTAGGGTAAAGTTAATTTATATCAAGGTTTTTATATATTTGTTTGCAGGTGATGACGGGCGACCGTCGCGAGTACAGCCGCCGCGATGTCCCGGAGTACTTCCCGCCGCCCGTACACGAGCCGTACTACGGGGGTCCGCCGCCACACGCGCCTTACGAGGAACCTTGGGGTGGGTTTACCTACTGTTTATCATACTTGGCGTCTGTTCCGCAATGTATACATAAAGTCCGCTTTTCTGTACTTCTTCTGCATGTCTTTTTATTGATTTTTTTTTTATTTAACGTCTTTTAGAATTTTATACTATAACTTATTTAAAAATGACATTGACAATGACAAAGATTGTTACTAAATTTAAGTTTGTATAACTTATAAGAGCCAGATTGCGCGCTAGAGTGGGGAGGCCATACAAATGATATGGGGAGCGCAGACTAACCACCTTCTCAGTTATATGGCGAGAATTGTTTATATATATTGATACCTTGTACTATGGAGTGCTATGGGTAATGAAGGTCACCTCATAAAATAACAAATACCTACCTGATATTTTGTTACACCTAGGCCACGAACCTAGACCTAAGTTGCCATATTCTGATGATCTAACCATTATAACAAGTTTCTTGAGTTACATCTATGTCGTATCGCCATCATGTCGAGAACTTTTGTATGGAAATTCGAAATTGTCGGTTTCACTGTCAGATTTTTATAGAAAAGTGTGTGGTAGGATGGCGATACGACAACATAAGAAACTCGTGCTAGCCCCTAATGTTTCTCACGTTATCCAGGTCACCCGGAACCCCAGGGCTGGGCGCCGACCGAGATCAAGGAGCTTACCCCAGGCCCGCTCGGACCACCGCCGACCCTCGCCCCGCCGCTCGGCGTGCAGCCCCCCATGACACACATGGGGGGCCCTCCCTCCCATCCCCCCTCCCACATCCCGCCACCATACATGCCTCCCTACCGGCCACATCACGCGCCCTCACACGAGAGGGAGAGAGATAGAGAGCGTGATAGAGATAGGGAGAGAGAGAGAGAGCGGCGCGAGCGGGAGGAGCGGGACAGGAGGGACAGGGACAGGGAGCGAGTCGAGCGGGAGAGGGAGCGGGACAGAGAGCGAGAGAGGAGGGATGATGTGAGTAGCCATTAAATAAGAGGGGTGATCCACTGGTGGATAGAGCGAGACAAAAGTAAAATCCTCCAATGGAATTGATGGTTTTCACTTTTGTCTCGCTTTATTCGACAGATTATCTCTCCCTTTAGGATTTTTCTATATACAAAAGAATTCGCACTAACACTGACATCCCCTGACTAAAACTACACCCATGAAGAGTATAAATAATGCTCCTCTTGACGCAAAGATCTTAATACAAAATATACCGACCAAGGAATACACTTTGTTATAAACAAACTTGCATACCCCCGCCCCGATTTTCATACTTCATGTTTTCGGGAACAACATTTACATTCTTATTTTTTCCTTTGAGTCGTTCAGATTGTTGAATATTGCTTTTTATTATATCAGAAAATTATAGTGGTTGTGGTACATTGTCTGCATCTTGAGAATATAAATAGTAATAATTGCTTCCCTGTGGTGTATAACACATTATACCCAAACTTTCATAAAGTTATGGCTAATATGATTTTGATCGAAAAAAACTAATAAACTATTTATAAGTTGATCCTCTTTATTGATGATCTGTGTAAATAATATAATATAATTTTTCGTTTCAGGAAGAACGGGAAAGATTACGTCCAGTAAAGCAGGACCGGTCTCGCGACAAGTACGTACTGTTTATAATTTTATATCTTACAAATGTAATGTACTAAAATTATATTAATGGAAATATTTAATCATGACGAAAATCAAATTTAATGGCCTACGTCTCGTATCTGGCTCCCAATGGATAGTTTCGCATTTATTGGGTTTTTATTTTTACACGAAATTCAAACTAAATATTATGTACTTATTGCCAAGAGCAGGCGATTTATAACGGTAATGTAATATATAGTATAAATTGTTACTAACTAAGTAATCTATACTAATAATAAAGCTGAAGTGTTTGTTTGTTTGAACGCCCTAATCTCTGGAATTATTTTTGCATTTGATATTCCAATTGTTGAGGAAGGTTATAGACTATAGACCATCACGCTACGATCCAAAGAAGTGGAGCAGTAACCATTAACGCGGGTGCAACCGCAGGACACAGCCAGTTAAGAATAAAATAATATTGTATTGTATATAAATTACGTGTAAAAAATAAAACTCAAAATCTATTAAGAGCTAAGTTCGTGACGATCCTCCTTAATGGAAATATGAAGGGTTAGTCAAGGGCTCAGTCAGAGAAACCACAATATACGTTTTTGTTTATGCCATTGCTCATTTCAAGCGAATTACATAGAGAATCTGGTTTAATTTCAGATACCGTCACGAGAGGTCTCGATCACGTTCTAGACGCCACAAGTCCCGCTCGCGCTCCCCGCGACCCCGCGACCGGGAGCGCTCTGTTAAACCTAAAAAAGAATCCCAGAAAGATAAGGATGAAGAGAAGTAGTAAACTATTGTTGAACAGTCACATTACTCACATTGTTTGGTTCTTGTTACACAATTTGGTCTTCACTTTTTAATTCAACTTTAGACTGCCAAATATAAGTCGCAGGAGTAAGTTTGAGGCCTCAATATCATTTTCAAAATTTAAAAAAGAAAGGTTATTTCTTGCAAGCGAATTCGAGGTTGAATTTTTTTGACACCTCAACTCAACAGCACAACCAATCGTGAATTCTTGATAAAATAATAACACGAAGATCTACTTTTTATCCCACGGAAATATCTCATTCCTCCAGGAAAGTGAAAATTTTGAAAAACAAGTAGTAATAAATGAAAAGGAAGGAGCATTCCACTTGAGCCTCAAATTAACTTATGCGGGATATACTAGCACAATTTATTGGGCAAACATTTACTGGGCCTAGCCGTTCATAGATTGCAAGAGAGGTACATTTTTGGGATATTTTGGTTGATACTTTTAGTTAAACCCGTGATTTGTAGGTATTTGCAATTCGGCCCGCTTGTCATGATTTTAAGATATTTTATTAATTAAGTTAGGTGAGAAAAAGGATTGACAATAATTTTATTAATGAAGTTACAATTTTAGGTTACAATTACTACATTTATGAAATTATATTTTTTTGTGCATGTTGTGTATATTGATAAAATGTTATGATAGTGATTAGATTATACATTTTATTAAAGAACAGCCATTAACAATGTTATTGATATTGGTATTACACTCTGTTAAACATATGACTGATAAAGCATTAATGAAGAAAATTCTAGGTATAGGTGTGCTATATTTTCAAAAGTTAACATTTGTTGCCTGTCACCCATACCATCTTATGTTGAACAGAGTATTATGTAAATTGTTCATACGAAGGCCAATTATGTTAAATTATAGGTATCTAAAGAACCACACATTGTGCGAACATACATAATTGTATATTTAGTCTTTAAGAAACATTAAAATTTAAGTATGTAAGTAAAAAAAGTTTTATTTACCTACCACATAAACATTTTTCTTCCTCTTTGTTCTGAGGGCCAAAGTACCAATAAGCCTTTCTATATTATGAGAATTTTCTATACGATCATCCCAGAAATACCAAATTACCATTGTGAAAAAGTTCTTACATTCCTCGTCGTGCTACTAACTCGTTCCACTGTAAAATTCCTCATCGTGCCACCGACTGAAAATGCAGTGAATCATAAGAGTGCTCTACTAAACAAGAAAAAGATTGGTACTATAAAAAGTTTACTATGCTCGCGTCTTTATTCTGAGCCGTACCAGCAAGGAATGTAAGCTGTAGCTACTCTACCGACGTACCAGTAGACCTGTATACAGAATCAATATACCAAATAAATTGAGCCAGATTGAACGCTACAGTGGGTAAGGACGCCGGCGAGAGTTATAGTACGAGTATGTGCGTGTAGTACTATCGTAGTTCCTCGCGTACATACATGGATTTTATTAATTTAAACGAAATGTAGGTAATTAATGAATTTATATTTTGTTAATATCACTGATTACAAACACGTAAACATTTAACTAATACATTTAATTTTTTTAATTAAAAATACATTGGTACATGGGCAGGATCCGGAATCGAACCCGACGCATCTTGAAATTTTGCAGTTCAAATCTGAAATGCGAGAATACACCCTTGTTGTGTATTACCAAGGGTAGATACAACAAAAATCGTTAAGCATAATATTATGTTAAACATATTTTTAATAATTGTAAATTATACAACAAAATTACAAATAAATTTATATATTATATCTCCATACTAACAATTTATTTTTCTCATTCACAATTTACAAAAGCTGATCTCTAAACACAAGAGCACTCAATCCAGACCATTTCTTCTTGGAGGATACCTTTTGATCTCAACTTGTTCAACATTCTGTGCAATATTTGCAAGGTCTTCAGATGCCTTGCTGGCAGCTGCTCCACAAGTCTCTGCTAACTCAGCCACTCCATGTGATATCTGCAAATATATTAAATATGTAAAGAATTACATATTTGATTTTGTCTAATCTCACTAGTCCCATTGATTATAATAGTTCTGATTGTACCTCTTATCAATATTGTTATGTCAAATTCCTATCTACAGCATGTTGTCGAAACATAGTATGACTATCAATAATAGCTATTCCCATTGGTCATACTAGTAGGACATTCATAGGGGGCATGTAAAGCTGATGTCCCTGCATTTCCACAAAATTTTGGTTAATGTTAAGTGTGTAAATGTAAAAATAATAGTTAAGAAACTGATCATCAGGTGACAAGACGGCTGGCTTCTCCCTCCTACAACAAATCAGCATCACAATTCTGTGGGGAAATGCAGTCAATATTCTTGCTACTATTCCATGCAGCCCTTGTTTATTTGTTTTAAGGTTTTAAATTGTTGTGTAAATAATTGTAGTAAAAAAGATTTAAAAGTTGGGAATCTTGTTTGATACTCATAAAATGCTACTTGCATTATCAGATTCTTGCATAACATCAGCCGCAGCTGCCTGCATGTTGTTGACAGTCGCCTCCATGTTAGGTACTTCTGCCAGTACTTCAGATTCTAGAACTGGTTCTGCCTGCAAGTTTTATAACAACATTTAAAGGCAAAACAAAAATATATTTCAAGGATTCCGGCCCTAGGCTACACAGCAGAAGACAGTTTTTCTAATATAGCTGATGTTATTTTCGAGACTATTGAGGTATTTTGGTACATGGTCACTGATATTTTTAACCGACTTCCAAAAAAAGAAGGAGAAGGTTCTCAATTCGGACCGTTTTTTATGTATGTATGTACATCAATAACTCCCCCAGTTGTTAACCGATTTTGATTTTACTGTCATATTGGCAAGAATGTATAAATTAACTGACAGACAACAACTGCATCATATTTGTATGAAAGTCACTCATGTAATATGGTGCAGTTTATGTGTCAGTGACAGTACAGTTGCTACATATTATATATACAGACTAATCTTTAAATTTGACCAACTTCTGCGGTCACAATTTTTCTCCTTCCACACAATGAAATTATCCTTATATGCAACTGGAACTTTTTAATTTTTAAGAAAAGTGTGCACTTGACCATTAAGCAATTTTAGTCTGACAAAAGTCCACAAAGAAAGTATGTTCCTATCTTCTCCAGAAAAGTAGGCTGCCATAGAGTCCCCAGGTAAAAGAAATTCTCTGTATAGTAGGTATAGGCTCACAGACAATTTTTTGCATATATATAATAGTATCTCATCAGCTGCACGCATGTACATGTCACAGGTTTGTGTGTGTTGTTTTCCTCAACTCTCGCTGCATTACATACCTATATAATAACTACAAAAGTTATAATTACCTGTTTACAGCGTTGCATACAATGACAGTGATGTTTAATTACAGGCTCTGCTGCTGCCACCTCGCGCATGTGCATGTCATTCTCTTGAACCTACAATATTCATTAATTAATATGACTCATGTTGTCCTGTTTTTTATGAATAAAAATATTCATATTTTGATGTGAAAAAGCCTAGACCCTAGGTTATTCAAAATACTAGAAAAAGCAGCAGTAATACTAAAATGTAATACTGCTGTATGAGATGCATTATGGGTGCATAAATATGATTGGTGGATATAAACATAAGATTTAAATATTTGATGGAAAAGAAATGATCAGTTTGCAAATGACCTTCTCAACGAAGTTAGGGTCTGCATAGTTGTTCAGTTCGGTGGCACGTTGTGCAGCAGCGGCTAATTTCTCATGTCCGGTAGTGGCACTATGCATGGCATTTGCGGCGCTCGCGAGCTGTTCGACTGCGGAGTCCCCTCGCTGCCCATCAGTCGGGGCGCTTCCCAAACCAAGTTTAGCCTCCAGTTGTTCCACTCTGTTCTGCAGAACAATAAGTGGATCCATTTTGCTCTCGAATAGAAAATCGCTTTATTAAAAATAAAAGAAGAGGTAAGTTCAAAACTGTGACCGTGGGTGGTAAAAGAGAAACAAATGAAAACTCAAAATTGGAAAAAGAAAAGCATCGATTATTTTTAAATTTTCATCACAAAATCACAGAGAAATATTTTCATCATCAACAAACCCTGAGAACAAACCACAGACAGGCAAGTAAAGTAAAACCAAAGAGAGTAAAACAACAAACTATTATTTTTTTATTGTCATAGGTAGGTGGTAGGCAAAGGAAACAGCCAATTAATATAAATGGGCTAAAAAATGGTACTCCACTAGGCGGGGAAACGGGGATAAAGGTTTTCTCTTTTCTCGTATCTCCGTAGACTCGCGTTGATCTGTGTTGTAAAAACTGATCTACGATCTACTTATAAGAAATATTCTGCTGTGGACGCTTGTAGACGCTAACAAAACGTAGTGATTATATTCTCTTTGCCACTAACTATTTCAGTCTATAGAAAGTTACTCTGTGACTCTGTGTCTGTTACTTCATCGATTGTGGTTTACTTGATTGATCGATCTGTCTGTCTGTGACTGTGTTTGTTTTTCATTTCATCTTTCATTTTTATTCATCTGTCACGGCGTGGAGGAGATGAAATTGTTTATTTTTATTTTCGAAATCGTGATAATATAAAACAAAATAAAATAAGGCACATAAACGTACAAAAGGTTAATTTTCAGATGTGATATAAAATTGTTTATCATACTTGCATTTAAAGTGACTTTTAGCTTTACGTGTGTGTCGTGTACAAAAAACTAATAAAATAATTGTGCAATTTAAAAATTTATTGAATAAGTAGTTAAATTATAATAATGGATGCTGAATTAGGTTTCACTGACGAGGAGTTTTCTGCACCACCCATCAAATATGAATGTAAGGTGTGCTTGTTTATTGTGTATCAATTATAAGTCGTAACAATGGGAAGGTCTTTCTATTTTAATCGTTTTCTAATCAAGTTTACGATCTTCACCCTCTTAAAACTTCGGAAAGGCCTAATTTTAAGAATAATCAGCTTTAAAAAGAAAAAACCCATGGTTTATAAGAAAATTGATAGAAAAACATAACCTCAAAATCAGAATATGGTATATTTTAGGATAGGTTCAATTTTTATTCATAATGCAACTAACCAGTTATTCAAATTTTTTTATAATTTTTTTTTGTCTTGTTCAATGTCTTGAGCAACTAAAATAAAAACCATTTAGAAGTTCAAGCCGAAACTTCCTTGGATTTCCTACACTCTCACATTGGCCAAACTCATGAATAAATCAGTATTATTCAAGGACAATTAAGGGCTGTGTGCCGTCTAAAGCATGAATATATAAAGCCCTTTTATAGTAGGTAAATTGATTCAAAACCTTTTTGGATTTACCCTGACTGAGGGTTCCAGTTTTATTTTTAGAATATTTAATATAATGTTTAGGTGTTTTATTTGATGTATGTTTCAGATTTGGACCATACAGCAGATGTTCAGTAAGTAACAAATATTTATATATAACTAGGCTGTGTTGTCTAATCACAATAAATAGCTGTAGGTATTTATTATTAATATGTATTAAAAATGTCAAAATATGTAAATATAATATGGACTGAAAAAACTAAAATATGGAAAAAATATGTACCTACAATAAAAAGTAACAACATTTCAAACAAAACTATTGTTTATTGCAAAAAATAAAAAATTACAATTTTATTCTGCTTCTGTTTCACTAACATTTGAATTGCAGTAAATATAAAGTTTTTTTAAATTTTCAAAATTGAAACTTGCTTTGTAATGGCTGAATGATCTTTCAACATCACAGGATGTGATTGGAGCATATTTAAATTTGCATAATTCTGCAAGTGAGTAGGGCACAACGCACGTCTATGTCGCCTTGTAATCTTCCATGCAGCATGTTGTTAATTTTTTTAGGATATGAAATCCTTAGTTTTTTTCTATCACATAACTAAATTTTTGCTTAGTAACTTCAACAACGGGTCCTCCCGATTCAGAAACCTTCTTTTCGATATTTTTGATAATGTTCAAATTTTCTTGCTAGAATTTTTAGGAAACTCAAATATTTTCACAATCTAAATAACATATTTTATGTAGAAACCATAATTAAGAACAAAAACAATTTCAAATAAAAATATGTAAATACATATTAATTGAAGATGCAGCTGGTCAGTGGTAAAGTATTATATTATGGACACTCCAACAAACAATAGCCAAATTACTCCCGTATCTTCAGTAGAATGTGCTCAATTCTCAGTGGATCTACTAAATCTACTTTATTTAGAAAGAGTGGTGCCACATGGGGCACCATTGTTACAATAGGTGCTAAATCCTGATCATATTTATGGTTTCATTGATTGCATGATATGCAACTTATTATTTACCTGCCTGCAACATGTGATTTATCATTCTCCTAGTAGAAAGTGACTACAAGTAGGTACATAGATTTATATGTAACTAGCTAACATCAACCTATCATCACACATTTTATTCCATCTGGTAGGCAGAGACAATCAAATGCCATTTGTTATGATCCTGACATACCTCTTTTATATTCATGTGGACATTGCCTTCAATCAATATTTTTTATTTAATCAATAAAGTACACATAAGGTGCCCTCTGTCAGCATTTTCTTTTGGTTCTGATATATAAACTAAACCTTTTTAGTCAATCTTTTCCTCATTTTACTCACAACATCATCTTTCGCTCCACATTCTTCTCTGATCACATAAAAGTTGCTAACAACAATAACATTTTATATTTGATCTATAAATCCCAATATCAAATAACAATATTGCTCTTTAATTCTTAAGTTGAGTTTTAGAAATATGTTTAACCAAATATAATGTGCTGTTGAATATGGCTGCACATCACATTGGTCATACCTTTAAATAATGACAATAAATTAATTTCAGATTACATGCATGGGGTAACAGTTTAAAAGAAGCATTTGAACAATGTGGCATGGCCATGTTTGGTTATATGACAGAATTAAATTATGTGCAAGTGACAGAGGTGCATACCATTGAGGCAATAGCTGATGATATGTTGGGATTACTTTACCATTTTTTAGATGAGTTACTATTTTTATTTTCTGCTGAGCCATATCTAATATGTAAAAAGTTAGTAATAACAGAATTCAACACAGATGAGTTTAGGATAAGATGTAAATGTTATGGAGAAGAGTTCAGAATTGGGAAACATCCTCAAGGCACCGAGGTCAAAGCTATTACCTATTCTGCCATGCAAATTGTAGATGAATCTGTTAATAATAAGTTTGAAGTATTTGTTATTATTGATATATAAATATTTTATGAATTTGTATCTTTTATTTTTGTTAAAACATTTTAGTTCTTTATTGATAGTTTTTTGTATGTAGGTAGGTAATGTGTTTTACCTTAAAATTTATCCATACTTACAATTTTATTCAATTCCATGTAAGTAATGAATTAAAGTAAAATTTCAAAATTTATATATAAACTAGCCCACGGTTTTACCTGTTTTCAAAATGTATTTTTATCAAATATCAATCAAGCTTTCTATAAGTAAAATATTTTTTTTAATTGGTTCAGTAGTTTAAGAGATTATCACCGACATACCTACAAACAAATAACACCTCTTTATAATATCAATTTAGAGTTTTGGATCATAGTGGGACCTTTAGAGAGCCCCACTTGACTCCAATTTCTTTTGTGGGACCACTTCATCACCCTTCTATATTCACAGGACCTGTCATTTGCTGAGATACATTTTTATAAAAACACATTCACAATTTCACACTACAGCTGCCTATGACAGTTCGAATATTTATTCTGAGGCATGTGACATCCTCGACACATAAGTTTTACTGTTGCGTTTCAAAAGTTTTTTTAATTTTGAATATCACTAAAACTTTAAAAAGTATAACTTGTGCAGATAAAGAATAATGACATTAAAAATGGCGGCTTTTTTATGGGGTCTCTCGCCTGCATCACGCTCACACACTATAGTAAGTGTCGTAAGAAGAGGCAAATAGCTAGAAATTTCTATTCTTTACATGCGCGGGTTATACCTACTATGGTCGTGTCTGAACAACGTCCTCAGAATACACAACTCTAATAGGCATAGAGGTCTATGCCTTGTGTTTTTCGGGCTGCCATCGGAGCCAAACCTGGGGTCCCAGACTAACTGGAGGCTGATCATGGGCGGAATGGCCGCCATAGTCAACCCATCTTCACAAGTTTGGAAGTTCCCGAGCCGCTCATGGTAGACTTTCACCGACTACATTGGCGCCCTGGGCGAAAATATGACAAAAACCCAAGAAAACAGAAGCGCCTTCAAAACACCTAGTACGACAGGCCAACCCTGGTCTCACGCTCCCTCGGGAAGTCGATAGTTCGTCGCCGTTGTACCGGAAGCAGTGCCTCACTCCAATGCCACCTAAACTTTATGTATCGTAAACACGCATTATGACTACCTACACGGTTGCAAACAAGGCCAACAACTTCAGGGTATTTAGAACTCGCGTACAGAAAATAAGCAACGATGTCTCCATGTATTTCAAAATTTCATAAGGTCGGTGTGGCTTTATCACTTTTATGCGAAAAAAATGAAGAAAAGAAAAGGGTGAAGCACTGTCATATAAGACTCAGACGACAAGTCCCAAAGACACGGCATGTTTTCATAAAGGGTGAAGCACTGTCATATAAGACTCAGACGACAAGTCCCAAAGACACGGCATGTTTTCATACGTCTGTATGAAATCAGTGATAATTTCACGTTCGTGCGCCATTTTCGTATGTACGAGTAGACACTAGATTCCAGTTTCCATTGAGTAAAATATAATATTTTTATTACCTTTTGCACACATAATATTCTGCCACTCTTCGGCCCTCCAAAAGATCACGACCGATCCGTTTTGACGTGAATTTTACACTTTCCCATTACTTATAATATTACTAGAACATGACTGTTGTTCGCAAGTTATAAGAACATTAGCGGACAAACAGACAAGAGAGACGTTGCTTTTTATAATAGGTATAGTGGATGAATATTTAATGTAAATTAAAAATATCATCATCGGCGGTAAAAAGAAATCATACCTAAGGCTCTTGTAAAAAATTTGCCAACCATGCGGAGCTCTATGCCTGAGGGGTAGTCCGCGCGTATTTTTGAGAAATAAAAGGTCACAGTACAAAGTCAGAACCCAATAGGACTGGCAATGACCTTAAACATATGTATCCCACAAATATTTTAAGTCTTTGGTATCCCAGGTTCAAAAAGAAATAAGGCAGGATCTGGAATCCAGTCAGTACCTACAACTACAAGTGAATCGTTTCTAGCGCTCTCGCTTTTGTAGGCGTTTTGGTTGGCTTGGCTAGTACTACCCGAATAATACCTACATATTACTACCAACAGTACCAACTTTGTGTTTTGAGCCTCGTCCAGGTTGTGACTTGCATCGCAGATTATAGTTTCTAAACTTCGATCATAATAAAAGAAAGTTCTAAACCTCCTTTAAACCTCATATTTTATTTCCAATCTGCAATTGTGCAATCCTTCCTACAAGATACAAGAGATTGTATCTGTATCTTCGTATAACAACTCCCAGCACGTTTTCTTGCGTGGTAAAATCTACATGGGTAAACAGAAATTCTGCCTGGTTCCACTGGTAGTTGTGCCGGAGGGTAGTAACTTAATACACCAGCCAGCGCTCAACTCAAGCGTGGATTTTTGGCGATATCGAATAAAATACGTACCTAACATGGGATTTCATTACATTTATAAGGTGCCATTTTATGAATGAAATCTCACGTTTACTGACTTTATTCAATATCGCCAAATCTAGTAGGTAGGTACTTAAGCCGCTGATCCCAGCCGAATTTTATTTCATCAATAAAAAAATTTAGTTTGGAAAGTTTTATAGGTAGGCATGCATGGATGGACGTAAAAAAGTAGAGGACGGATCGCTACGGGTTACGACAAAAGTGAAGCACCAAGCGTGCATGTACATGTGTGCGTGCATTATCTCTAATATATTTTTAAATTGTTGAATAAGTGGTAAATTACTAACTTACCTTTGAAATGTGATTCCTTGAGATTTTTTATGAGTAATGGAGTTGTTTTTGCATAATTTTACTACACAAGACGGCATTGTTTTTATTTGCGGCTGATCAGCATAACCGAATGAGAATGTGTGCGTGACATAGAGTACTAAGCCTATGGAGGGGTCATAGACGGGCTTCCCCTTTCGCCAATTTTTCCCCCTTTGACCAGTTAAACTGACCAGGTGCGCAGTAATAAGTAACCTTAGATTTTGTTGGTATCGATTAGTGTCGCAAGACAGAGCTTTAGGAAAATAGTTAATTGTGATGTTTTAAATGGGAAAGGCGATCTAGGACGTCAAACTTGCTGAAACATAGTGTTTCCAATCATTAATTATAATTATTATGTTTGTATTTTAACATAATTATCATATAACGTAAAATCCGTTGCGACAATAAAACGACAGGAAAATACAGTGGTACAGGGGCTAGTACTAGACGTTTACCTCCCCTCCCGCCAAAAATGGCAGAAAAAATTGTTCGGTTATTTAGCTCTTCCCGTCTCCAGTCTAGGTGCGTGAGGCTCGTATTTACAATGAAACTGGCATAACTTGGTTGCTTCACTTTTGTCTTAGCGGCGATCCGTCCTCTCCTTTTTTACGTCCATGTAGGTAGGTATGTTTATTATTATTCAATTTTCAAAGGAAGATTTCGAGACAGTTTTCTAGTTCTACTTATTATGAGTATGTAGTGTTGAATAGCAATTGCCCATCCCTAATTTTGGTTTATGGTTATGGTTAGATAGATTAGGAACAAGATGGTTGTCTGTTAATAGTAAATAATCTTTTTTTTTCATGTGAATTATATAATCGGGATAATTTTATGAAATCTTTATTAAGTAACAATATTCAGTTTCCCATCAACATAGTGAGTCTTCTACATATTATGATGAATTCTAATATTTTCATAATATCATGCATATCTAAATTTTTATCGGATAATAACATAAAAATATAAGTCTATCTATATTTTAAATAAAGCTTTATGTTTATTTATTATCATTCTTATTAAATAATTTGTTAGTTTCAGTTATGTATCAATTTCATTGTTCCTATCTTAAGTTGTATTTAGTCATGAATTATTTAATTTAAATATTATTTTAATGTTGAATAATTTTTTTTTGTGTATGTAAATAGTTTTAATTAATTTAGTTGTAAATATAGAAGTAGTATTGTATTATTTATTTCAGATTCCTGAAAGTTTCGATACTAAATTTCGACAGATAAATGTAACTGAATAACGACGTGACACTGGCAGAAATGTACTTATCTTAGTACAATTGCCATCCAATAAAAAAAAAAAAAAAAAAAAAATAGTAAATAAGAATGTGTTTAAATAAAAGTTTAATATAAATAAGAGTTGTATAATTATATGAAGCTGTCCACCATCCTGCAAAATATAAATAACAGTGGTAGCAGAGCGTGGTTTCACTGGTTACATGGATTCATTGATATTTGGTGATATATAAAATGGCGAATTTTCGAGAAAGATTTCCAATTCTGCAATTTGCCGGTACGAATTTTAGTACGTGGTCATTCAGAATAAAAAGCATACTGAAAGAGAATGGAGTTTTAACGGCAATCGAGGATGAAAATTATAGTCAAGCTAACTCGGAAAAAGAGGCGAAGGCGCAGGCGATTCTCATAGCCGGCGTGGCGGACAGCCATATTGAATATCTGAAAAAGGAAACTGCATTTTATATGTTTCATAATTTGGAGGAAAACTTTAAAAAGAAAGGAATAAGATCAAAATTAATTTTACGGAGAAATTTATCGGAAATGAAATATGCAGAAAATAATTCATTGATTAACCATATCACAAAAATGGAAGAAATCTTTACAGAGCTTAAGGAAGCTGATACTAATTTGAGCGAGGAAGAAAAGGTTAACTATTTGCTATTATCTATGCCGCAGTCATATGAGGGTATTATCACTGCATTAGAAACAATGGAAACTTTGAAGCTAGATTTTGTGAAGAATAGATTATTGGGTGAAGAAGAAAAAAGAAAGAAAAATTCAAATAATAATCTTGGAAATATGCAGAGTACCAGTGCCTTTTCTTGTTTTGTGTGTGGCAAACCAGGTCACAAGAAGTTCCAGTGTCGTTTGAGAGAGAGACACACAAACTATAGTAACAATAAATATGTACATGGTCAAGAAAATTATCATGGTCAAAGAGGAGGCATCAACAGGAGTTTTGGACAAGGAATGAATCAAAGTCGAGGGAGAGGTTTTGTGCAGGGAATAAATAAAACCAGAGGAAGAGGACAACAAGCATATTATGCGTCAACAGGACATAATTCAAGAGGAGAAACAGCATTTCTGTGTCAAAATAATCATTATGGAAAAGCGAACAATTGTGAAAATATATCAAATGAGAACTGTTTAGTGTGGTGCATAGACTCTGGATGTTCTGATCATTTGGTGAATGATAAACAGGTTTTTATGAACTACTTAGAGCTTAAAGTACCTAAGAACATAGCCGCTGCTAAGAGCGGTGTAACATTAAAAGCCATAGGGATTGGTAATATTAAAATAAAAAGTTATGTAGGCAAAAGTGTCACTGAGTGTACTATTAAGAATGTATATTATGTTCCCGAACTAAGAAAGAACTTACTATCAGTTTCAAAAATGGAATCTAGTGGTTATAAAGTCATATTTTATAATGGAAAAGTTAGAGTTTATGATTATGACAAAATTATTATGATTGGAAATTTAAATGGTAACTTGTATACAGTTCAAACTGAAATAAATAAACATAGTTGTAATTATTCTGCAAGTAAAGATTGTAATGAAATAGCTAAATTGTGGCATAGGCGCTTTGGTCATTTAGGCATGAATAATATAAATATTTTAGCAAAAAAGAATTTGGTGAATGGTTTGGATGATTTGAAAGGTGATAAAATTGAAAATGCATTGTGTGAACCATGTTTGTTGGGAAAAATGACAAGACAACCTTTTAATAAAATAGGATATAGGGCAAGGAAGCCGCTAGAATTAGTACATACAGATGTTTGCGGGCCAGTCACTCCAACTGGAAGAGAAGGTCATAGATATTTTTTGACATTCATTGATGATTACACTCATTTTGTCATGGTTTATTTGATTACACAAAAATCAGAGGTATTTGAAAATTTTAAAAATTATTATTATTATGTAACTAAATACTTTAACACAAATTTATTGAAACTTCGATCAGATAATGGTGGAGAATATGTGTCAAGTGAATATCAACAATTTTGTGCTCGAAATGGGATTTCTATGCAATATACAGTTCCATATAACCCAGAGATGAATGGAGTAGCCGAGCGAATGAACCGCACTTTGGTTGAGAAAGCAAGAACCATATTATTAGAATCAACATTGAGTAAGGAATTTTGGGGAGATGCTGTATTATATGCAGCATATGTAACAAATAGAAGTCCATCAGTGGGAAGAGAAGTAACAGCAAGTGAATTATGGACAGGAAGAAAACCAGATGTTTCAAATATGCGAGTTTTTGGCTGTACGGCATATAATCATGTACCTAAGGAATACAGACACAAATTTGACAATACAGGAAAGAAAATGATTATGATAGGATACAATACTTCTGGATATACTCTTTTTGATATGGAAAATAATAGAAAAGTTATTGCAAGAAATGTGAGGTTTGATGAGACAGAAAAAGTTAAGCCTGTTTACTTACCAGGTAGAAGAGAAGAAAACTTTATACAAGAGAAAGAAAATTTGGAAGAAATTTATGAAGAACCGGAAAATGACTTGTACCCGGAACAGAGTGAAAATGATATAGAAAAACCAGTTATAGAAGAAGTAAAAGAGAGACCTAAAAGAACAATAAAGAAGCCAAAATGGCATAAAGATTATGAAGTAGATTTGACTGAAAATAATGATGAAGCTTTATTTGCTCTATTAACTAATCATGAAAATGTACCATTAACTTATCAAGAGATAAAACTAAGAGAAGATAAACAGGATTGGCAAGAAGCAATAAATGAAGAATTAAAAGTTTTAAATGAAAGTGAAACCTGGAAAATTGTGTCAAGACCAGAAAAAGAAAAGTTATTGGATAGTAAATGGATATTTACAAAGAAAAATATTGGAGAAAATGAAATATATAAAGCGAGACTAGTAGTACGTGGATATCAGCAGAAAGAACATTTTGAAAATATATACTCACCAGTTTTAAAATTACAAACTTTAAGAATATTGTTATCTGTTGCAACTTGCAGAGAATATTTTATACATCAAATGGATGTAAAGGGAGCATTTTTATATGGAGAAATTAAAGAAAATGTGTTTTTGAAACCACCAGAGGGTTTGCAAGTACCAGAAGGACAAGTATTGAAATTAACAAAATCTCTATATGGATTAAAGAAATCACCAAAGTATTGGTATGAAAAATTTAATAAAACAATAACTGGATATGGATTTAAGAGATCTGAAAATGACTATTGTTTATACAGTATGGGAAATTTATATCTGTCATTGTATGTGGATGATCTTTTGTTAATGGGAAACGACTTAAATGAAATAAAAAGATTAAAAGAATTTTTATCAACTAAATTCAGAATGAAAGATATGGGATATGAAAACTTAACATATTTAGGGATTTCAATTACTAAACAAAATGGAAATATTTATATTAATCAGACAAAATATTTACAAAGTATTTTAAGAAAATATAATATGGAAAATTGTAAAGGTAGTGACACACCAATGGATGTCAATTTTAAATTAGATGACAACTCAATTATTGATATGAAGTTAGAATTGCAGTGTCAATCATTGATAGGGTCGCTTATGTATGCCACAGTAGGTATGAGGCCAGATCTAGCTAATGCTGTATGTTACTTGAGTACATTTCAATCAAAACCAAGTGAGCAGTTGTGGATAGCATTAAAAAGAATTCTTAGATATGTAAAACAAACTATTAATTATACTTTGATATATAGTAGTGGCAATTGTAGTGATATGTCGCCATTGATAGGATATGCTGATGCTGATTGGGCTAGAGATAATGATAGAAAGTCTACTAGTGGATATATGTTTAAATTATATAATAATACTGTAATTTGGAAGTCTAAGAAACAAACAACTGTAGCGCTAAGCACTACTGAAGCAGAGTTAATCTCTTTATGTGAAGCAACTGTAGAAGCATGTTTTGTTATAAAACTTTTGTCAGATTTAAATGTTAAAATTAAAATTGTAACTATTTATGAAGATAACCAAAGTACAATGAAAAGTGTAAATAATCCTGAGCAAAGGAAAATGAAACATATAGATATTAAGTATAATTTTGTAAAACAAAAAGTGGAAGAAGGTTTGATAGATGTACAATATATTAATACTAAGTTTCAATTGGCCGATATGTTAACAAAGCCTTTGGGAAAGAATAAGTTTTTTAGTTCAGTTTGTGAGTTAGGATTAGAACATGTAGGATTAGAAGATGGGCATTGAGGGAGAGTGTTGAATAGCAATTGCCCATCCCTAATTTTGGTTTATGGTTATGGTTAGATAGATTAGGAACAAGATGGTTGTCTGTTAATAGTAAATAAGAATGTGTTTAAATAAAAGTTTAATATAAATAAGAGTTGTATAATTATATGAAGCTGTCCACCATCCTGCAAAATATAAATAACATGTAGCTACGCTAGTCAGCTAGATTGCCCGCTACTCCGTACGCGTTGTATTAGGAATACAATTTAGCCCCTAAGGGTAGGAAATAGCCTTCCTCCAAGAATTGGGCTATCATATGCAAAAAGATGTTTTCAAATCGGTTCAGTAGTTTTTGAGTCTATAGAATTTCGAACAAACATAGATTTTTATATATTAGGTTATACTTTGTTCCTATATATTTATTAATTTACCCTTTTGTAGGTTACAATTTGGGTTACACAGCTATGGTTACAGTGTTTTACATAAAAACTTTTTGACAAGGTGCGAAGAGGACCCAAATTGTGGGGAGACTGTGAAGAAAGTAATTTGGTTTTACTCCGCAGATGGAGGGTAGATTAATTTATTTTGCTACCAGTCTAACACCCACGGTTTTTCTATTTCTAATGCCAGCTCTTGTTAACCGACCTATACGATGCTCAAAAAATATTAGACAAAAGCTAATTATTGTTAACTAACAGGTATTTATCAAAGATGCGCGTAATTTAAAAAATAACGCTTGTTTTGCAAAATGCCAACACCATAGACTAGGCTAGGGATCCTTAGCCAATCGCCACGCAAACTTTTTTATTTTTAGGTGCACGATTTGTATGTGTTGAGATATAAAGATAATATAAAGACACAGAAGTTTTTCCATCTAAATATACCTCAACAGAACTAGCCACTCGTTAGGTATAGCCTCACGAATGCCATCGGCTAAACGAGGGAGACTTGGTCTTCCGCTGGGTACCCTGGAACCATAACACGGTTTCGGGAGCTGTAAGGCAACCCGTAAAGAAAAGAAAGAGAAAGATACAAGGAATATGCCTACATACATAGATTTTTGTTCGTATAGGTACCTACTCAAACCAACCGGTCCTACATACCTAGAGCTACCTATATCAATGACTGAATTAGGAATGTTACTTCGTGAGACAGAGTTCCTAAATTCCTGACTCTCTCATTATAACCCCCCACACATCCAACATTCGGGATTCTATATAGTGGCACATAGCATTAAAGTAGATTAAACCCCCTTCTATATGGTTGGCAACCAAATTAATATGCTTAAATCGACTTTGGTTGGACCTTGGACCCCTTTTGAGCATAAATAGGTGAATTCCATTTTTAAGGCTTGTCTTATAATAGGGTAAACAAACTGCATGTTTTTTTTATGGTAAATTGTTAAATAACAGTTTATTAAACAAATGTGCTTGTTAGTTCTGCAAATGTAAAATAGGTCAAAAATGTTACTTTATAGATGTTTTTAGGGTTCCGTACCGAAGGAGCCAACCTCTGTCTGTCCCTCCTGTCTGGCTGTATCTTTTAAACTGTAATAGGCAGACACTTGAAATTTTCACAGAGTGTGTATATGGCCGGTATAACAACAAATAATACCTAATAAAAATAGAATAAAGTTAAAAGGGTGTCCCCATACATCTTTTTTTCGGAGTTTTTTGCTCAATGTTAATAATGGCAATACATACAAACGATAAACTATAATGCATACTCTTATGTAAAACAACAATAATAAAAAACCGGCCAAGTGTAAGTCGGACTCGCGCTATTTTTTTACTAGGTATACTATGTAAGTATTAAAAAAAAATGTTGTGAACAATATTGTACGGTGGTACGGAACCCTCCGTGTGCGAGTCCGACTCGTACTTAGCCGGTTTTATTTATTGATCGTGGAATTCGTAGAAGCATTTTGTGCTTCCTCAGCCTAAATCCCTTTGAAATAGTCCCCAATCGATGAAGGTATTCATGGTATGATGCGATAGCTATATAGTAAAAAGGGATGAATTTTATGTGTGATGCGGCTTCTTCCCGCCCGGGTTTGTATAGGTCGGCATTTTCTGTCGCATCGCATCACATGAAACCGGTCGAGGGACGAAAATTTAAAATTCGTTAATTTTTTTACGCACTATGCGTCGCACAAAATAGGGGTTGCGCGGGCAGGTGGGGCGCAAAGGGTGATTGCGGGTGTCGGCGGGAGGTAACGCGGGGAGGTGCAGGGACGGCGCGCGCCGAGGGTTGGTCCGCGCCTGCGCGCCCGCCGCCCGCCGCCGCCGCCACTACTCGGGCGAGTCGCGCGCGACCTGCAAGCCAGATGTTCCGCGAAGCTTTCTCGCCGCGTCCGTTGGCCGCATCACTCGTTGTCGGTTAGTTAGTTAGAATGAGGAGTGCGAGGGCTCCGCGTCGCGTATCGAGCGTCGTCGCGTGCCACTCCGTTACACACATCCGCTGATCGATTGAGCCCGATGTCCGCGAGTTCGTTGCCGAGCGGCGCGGCGGCGGACATTTTACTTTGAGCGCCACTCGATAATGTAGCGGCGCGTCCGGACTTCGATGCGGGTTCGCATTCTAGACTCCTTGTATTGTTCGGGCTCGCACTCCGATCGCCGCCTCGTCGGGGCCGGAGCGGAGTCGGCAAAATGCCGAGGGGCGTGAAACGCTCGCCCGCCGCGGTGCCCGCGACCGCCACGCTGCTGCAGGACAGTCCCCCGCCGGTGGGCCTGCACCTCCTGGATCACGGGTATGGCGCCACACCGCAGCACCTTATTCGTCGGGAGGCGCCCGACGTGCCGCCGAGGACCTCGCAGGTACCCCCCGCCGCGTGCCGACATCACACCTCTCTTTAGCTTTAGCCCACATTACGATAACCTAGACATCATGCCCTGTAACCAGGACTTCTCAATTCTTACACATCTTTTAACCTGATCTTAAAAAAGAAAAAAATATCTTATCCTATTGCAGTGTTTGCCAATAATAACAAGAGTCATATTTTCTTAGCTGTGAAGTAAAAAGGGATAATTCACAAGAAACATAGATTTTTCTGTAATTTTTCATTATTTCAAATGTGCAAATATTCATGTTAACTGTTCTCTGTTTTATCCATAACCTATCATCTGCCACATGGGACATGAATAGTTAGTTACTTCTTATTTTGCTGTTTATTGTTTATATAATGGAGATTGAAGTTGTCCCAACATAAAGTAGTAAACAGTTTATAAATTTTTACATGATTTTATTCTAAATCTTCAGGTGAAGTGAGTACTTAACATTTTGTTTTTTTGAATCAAAATACCTAACATAGGATACCTACATGTTTGTTTATAAATTGTATTTGGCTTGAAGAAGTGCAGCTGTTAACTCATTTTATTAATTTCCATTTGTTATCAGACTAGGTTTCTTGATAACTATCCAGTTTAGAAGACCCACTTATATTGCAAACTGATGGTAGACACCTACTTAACCATTTGTAACATTGCTTTTGTTTTATGAAGTAGGTATTCTATGAACATCATTATACAGTGATCCTACTCAAGAAGCAGACAGTACCGAGGTTTCATACTAGCTCGAGTAAAATATTAAAAATATAGGTACATGCCTATCTTGGGCCATAAATGTTGCTTGTCTCGTCTGTAGGTAGGTTAATAGAACAGGGCTAGTAATTTGAAGCTAAAGCAATGTGTTTGCAATGTTTCATGTATATTTAGCACCAAGTTTAGGCCTTCAGTACATTTATGAGTTCTAATTTCTAAATTGCATATATAATACACCTACCTACACATTGACATATCATCCTATATTTTTATATCTGATGCTGATTAGGTTCCTGCCATGCTATTTATGCTTGAGTGCAGAAATCACAAAGAGTTATAAATTTATACCTAGGTAGTTCGGGAATAAGAATTTGATACAGTTTTCCTAGGCCCTCATTTTGTATCATTTGACGAACTTTGTAGAATTAGTGTTGTGCTTGCTCATGGAATAGTTATTACATTTTCAATGATTGAATTAAGTAACTAACAGATCAATATTTTAATGGACGTCTGACTTCCAAATTGTTAACTTTGTCAAGTAATGGCCCTACTTATTATTAATTAAAATTGTTGCACAATACACATGCTTGATATTGTAGTGTAGGTATTTAGTACCTACCTAATTAGTAGAAAAATATTTTTGTGTGCTTATTACCTATATCTACTTACATAAATGACAGATTATCTTGTTGGTTACTAATTTAATCTCAAATATTAGATTTGGCTTGTTAGTATTATTTACAAATTTTCATAATTACACTATCATGTATGAGAACAGTACATTTACTTACAACACACATTCAGGAACAACTTGAGTACCTAATGTTTTGTGTCCCTCTATCATATTGAATAACAGATTTGTTAGACAGTGACAAAACATAATACCTAGTGTTTCAACAATATTTTATAGTGAGATACCTACCTAAGGCTACCAGAATTAATTCTAAATCCATTGCATAAATATGCATTGATATTTTATTACCTTACTAAACCTACCTAGTCAAAGAAATTAAATTCAGGCAAATATAATACATGTGTGATATTATGTTATGTTGATTTCTATTTTCTACCTACCCCATTGATTTACACTTACATTATGTAGGGCCTATGAATAACCAATTGAGAGAAGACAGGCAGAGACTTATGTTTTGTTGCCAAATAGGTACCTAATACATTTTAATATCCCTTCACACATGTTTGCAAAGTTTGAGTTCTTACAAAATAGAATCACACAAGCCCCTTGGGTCTTCACTCATTGACTAATTGAGTTTAGTACAGTGCTTGCTTGCCTACATATTATTTGACGTCATCACTATATGACTCATAAATGTGACAGTTTGGATGGTGCATAGATCTGGCTGAACGGTAGGTACACACACAGAGATAGAATTGAGTTTTTTTTCCTTACATTCTAAAGCACAGTAAAAAAAACCGGCAAAGAGCGTGTGGATGCGCCCATGATAGGGTTCTATAGAAATTGTATATCACTTTGTTCAGCAGAGACTTTTTTTTTAATTTTTTTTCCGACAGCATACATTATAATTTTCATTGAAAGTATGTAAATCTAGGTAATTAACAATGTTTTGTTTCATTTTGTAAGACCTATCCAACTACACCTAACGTGATGGGGTAGTTAAAAGGTTTTTAGACCCTTTTTCGTTGTCCCCATAGATTTTTATTTTCTTCTTAATATCTATCATATATATTTTCTGATGTTGTGTTATAATCCAATCATGCCAAACATTGATTATGCCAAATGTTTCAATACCTTTTCAATAGGTGCAAAAATGAGAGAGACAGACTGACATGACGCAATAGGGTTTCTTAATGACTTCGATTTTTTTTATCAGGATCAAACATATATACCTACCTAATATTAAAAAGAAGAATTTAATCATGAAAACAATCTTACGTACATAATTTAATCGAAGGAAATGGCGATTCACGCTATCGTAGCGCTCTGTGGGAATCTAAACTCGCGAAAGTGGCATTACTTAATAGTTTATGTTAAAGAGTTATTACAATTTCTTCACATTGAAAGTAGGGGGGAGCCAAGTGTTCACAGTTTAGTTAAATTGTACCGAGAAGAGGAACATCTGCTCCGATTAGTTTGTGTATGGGGTCACCCGGCATCACCCGGCATCGTCGCACATGCAGGCGGCCGTCTTTAGTACAATGGTCTCGTACTATAATAGCGGCCTCAAGTTTAGATAAGAAATTGCCATTCTTTTGCCTCGAGGTCCCTTCCTAGCTGCCTGCCCTTTGTGTAGATTCTAATTTATGTCATGTATTGTTGATACCCTCGCCACATCACTTCCTTTTCGTTAGGGACTCGTCACTCGCCCCGCCTCGTGTCGGGAATTGAATTTGATGCAGTTACGTCGGTGCACGCCTGTCTAGAATAATGTCCCGGGCAAATATTAACGGATATTGGATTTTAGTACATTTCCAAGTGAAAGCCGTGTCTATGGATAGTTCTAAATTATGAAAAACATAAGGAATATTGTGAAGGTGGCTGCAAATGACTATTTTACACAATATAATGAATTTCTTTGTGTGAGTAAAGGATGCCAGCGTCCTCTTTGTTATAGTTTGTTTGTGCAATAAACTTTGTATGGGATCAGGTAAAGCAGAAGTTTGTTAAATATTTTTTTAGTTTTACTATAGAAGTCGCAGAGGTAACTGTCATTTCAACGTAAAACAGGTATCACCTACCCTCTGAATTTAAAATACGTAAGACAGTGTTTATATTAGTAACGTATTGTCCCACTAGGCTGTCAAACGAAGACTGAACCTGAGTGAGAGCAGCTGCAGCAGCCAGTGTGTGGTGGTGCCCATGAAGACGGACTTCAAGACTCCCAAACAGAAACGAGCCAAGGTCCATACGCCGGTCAGCAGGCCCTCCAGTTCTATGAAAAAATATTCTGAACGATCCAGGTACAATATATGGTTATTTTCATACATTTTTTCAACCCCTGACCGAAGCTACTACGACCCTTACTTCAGCTACCTGCTCACTTTCTCGGAACGTCTCGACTCTCGGTCAATCTGGCTGCGGGGGCGGTACAAATTAGATTTTTTCCCACGAATTTAGTCTTTTTAAAATTCCGCACTCTACAACAACGGAAGTTTCTAATAGACGTTTCATTCACTCGAACGAATATTATTTTTAGTGGATATATGCATGCCTTTAAATTATAATAGTTTCAGTTATATAATATTTGCATTATCAATGCGATTTAAACGTCTATTGAATAAAATATCCGCGTCCGCCATTTTGTGTTGTCGCCCAACACAAATTCACGGGGAGCGTAATGCATCCCCTTTGATTGCCTACCACTCGGCTATGCTCCACTTTGTTAGCTCGCGAAGTCGGGGGAAACAATTTTGTGAGATGCATAATGATTTTATGAACTTTTTTTTCTCAACAGTAGAAGGTAGGTATGTCATTGCCCTCAAATTACGTGCGTTTTGATTCAGTTTTTATAAATCTTTCAGAATTACGTATTTAACAGCCCAAAACAGATTGCCAACTATCTCGTTATAATGTAAAGTGACAATATTTTTTACATTTACCTAATAGAGGTTCTAATTAGCGTAATCCCACATTGTTTCAGGTTTGACACGTCTCTAGGGCGGCTGACACAGAAGTTTGTAGCGTTACTCAAATCGTCTCCTCACGGTGTTCTGGACTTGAACATCGCCGCCGAACACCTGTCCGTACAAAAGAGGAGAATTTACGACATCACCAACGTTCTCGAGGGCATAGGGATATTAGAAAAGAGATCGAAAAATAATATACAGTGGAAATGCGGTGAGTTCAGGTTTCAAGTGTTTCTTTTGTAACAGTAATTCTAGATGTTTCGTTTGTTAGATAATTATTTATATTAACAATGTAGTTGAAATCTGAGAATATACTTACAATTAATAGGTAAGTGCATTTTAACAAAACGTAATTACGACTGTTTTGTATATTTATTGCATATCATCACTAATAGTATTTAGGTATTTCCTTGATAATATTTTAATGATCTTAGTTCATGTAGGTGGTGTGTCGTTTTTACACAAAAAATTACGTTTTTGTGTTGTCAGCGTAAATGTTGAAATATCGCAGTGGAATATAATTCCAATTTATTTGTAAGTCTGTAAAAAATTTGGCACTCTTCAAGATCAGACACTTGTATAAACAGTCAGTACTAAGCACAATGCACATTATTTATGTTAGGTACCCTCGAGATTTGCCGATAGGGGTTGCGTGTGTCTGTTTCCATAAAAAAGTTATCCTTTAAATATTTATTTAAGTATGTAAAATTCAAACGTGTTTTGGAAAATGCGCCATTTCACGCCATAAGTACCTACCTGATAATCTGTCAATTACTCCAAAACATAATGTTGTTACCTCTTGCTTGGTTAATCTAACTAAGAGCCTTCTCACACGATTCCTAGAGCATAATCGTATATCTTTTACATAGATTACCGCGTACGATACGATTACGCTACGACTCGTGTGTAAAGATCCTTTTACTGAATTATCAGGTGAGCCGGTCGTAGGCAGTGACAAGCGAGCACGTCGTCTGCGTCGCGAGGTGCGCGCGCTGACAGACTACGAGGATGAGTTGGAGCGCGGAGTGGCTGTGGCAGAGAGATCACTCGCTACAGCCTCGGAGAACCACGCCGCTCACGCTTACATCACGTACGCGGACCTGCGCGGTATTGCTCGGTATCGCAACCAGACTGTCATACCTATTAAGGCGCCGCCGGACACCAGGCTCAATGTTAGTATTGCTTGTTAATTATTATTGGATGAATTAATCACTTCAGTATACATCCAAATGCAAAGCCATGAAGGGGTTTTCAGGCGAGGTACCTATATATATAAATGTTCGATAGGACGAGACGTTAGAAAACTCTGGGCTGTCTGACATTACCTTGCCCTATTTTCCAAACGCCCACCTAGGGTCGCGTCCCACCACTATTGTATATTTTAAATGGACATGCTTACATAATGAGGGTGGTCAACGACGTGACAATGACAGCTAGCTACGTCTCTGTGTTCCACGTCACGTTTTTTTTCAGCGCAACGTGACACGGGATTCAGTCAACCCGCGCTTTTATAGACCACATAATTCAGTATTAAATCATATTATAGTTTGTGAAACACAATAATTTCATTTGTTTGAATAAACGCTATTACCTACCGTAAAAAATTTATAAAATAGCTCTGAAGGTTTTTTTGATAGTTCCGTGTTTCACCATGCATATGAAATCCAATACAGCCTAATGAAAATAATATATTGTTCAGGTACCGATACCTCCAGAGGATAAACGATACAAGATACACTTGAAGTCAAACTCGGGTGAAATAGAAGTGTACCTGTGTCCAAAGGAGCGACCATTAACACCTCCGTCTGGTAATTTTTTGCAATTTTTTTTATTAAAATTACAAAAGATTTCGTAGTGATTAGAAAATGAAGATAAGCTAAGCTGAAGATATAAATATGAACATTGGAAGGTATATTCCTTTGGCGGTGTAGAGGTGCAAGGATTTTCGTAAATCAACCTCTAAGCCAAGGGGCTGAAATTGGGTGTAAACGTTTGTATGGAAAAACGTATTCCCTGCGTGTATATGTCAACTTGAAATTTGGTACAAATCTCTTCAAAACAAATAACAATAAACGTCATTTATAAAAAATCCTTGAGATTGCTGTAGTTTGTTGTTTTGGTCGGAACTACTTATTTGAAACTTACCTAAGGTGACCTAAAAAAGGATTTTTCGGAAGCAACCCTTAGTGGGGTGCAAGGAGGTGTTAAATTGTGTATAGGGAAATTGTTTCGCATTTCAAACATTTTCACGGAGGACTGGAATATCAGGTAACCATACATTTTCGAACTTTTGACTCACGGGGCAACTACAGAGGTAAAAAATAAAATTAAGGGATAACTTAATTATGTCACTATCCTAACACAACGCGTACGAAGTCGCGGGCAACTTCTAGTAATTATTAATATGTTTTGTACAGCGCCAAATGCTCTACCAGCCGACCCACTGTTAGAAGACAACAAGGAGTTGTTGGCGTCCTTGTTGGAGATGACTCCCTCCACGTCCATATCGTCTGATTTCACGTGAGTGTTACTATTCTTATTTGTTTTTTTTAAATTGAGCTACATACCCAAATTGTAATAATTTATGGAGTCAGGTTAGACGATCTTCCCACGATTGTTATGTAGACAGACAGGAAGCTACCAATAAACATATCCACGTGCCCAGCTAGTTTCACTTGGACCTCTACTGTGTGGTGGGTTAGAAAATATCAAATATTATAAAAGCAACAGTTTGTACGTCGTGATGGAAAAACGAATTAAATCATTATTCAGTGACATGTACCTATATTGCGGTCAAGAAAAGGCTTTTGTTGTACAATTTCTTGGTCAAGAACAAAAGTTTAACATACATGGATTAGCAATAGCATACGTATGAATGGCCGCTAAAACACATTTTGATCTCAAAGTACCTCAACAATAAAATAAAATATCGTTTGGTAAATGAGGATGTTACTTATTGAATTGGAGTTGAGGACGGCCTCTTTCTGGGAGGATGCCACGACTCCTATAACCTCCAAGAAGCAGAGCATATTGCTGCAGTCTCCAAGAGTCGTCTTATAAATAAGGATGACTTATCTGTGTTCCGTTGGGTAACCTGAGGGTCGGTAACTCAGTTCTCGGGATCGGTAACACATCCTTGTTGATTTTTTGAGTGCGACTAAAATGTCTTTAAGACCATGCCATTTTTAGCACGCTGCTCTGTTTCCAGGACTCCAGTAAAGCGTGAGCCGTCGATGGACAGCGAGAACGGTCGGGCGCTAGTACCGAGTACTCCCCGTCTCACCGACCCTACACTGCCGGTAGACTTCCTCACCGCCGAGCAGTCGCCGTATGTCAAGTCTGAAACTATGTTTGATGGTGAGTCTATTTGGACTTTTTATATCGCGTGTGTTTGGTGTATGTGGTATTTATTGTGGCTGAACGGATTTGTAGTGCAGAGGGAACAACGGGGCGAGGAAGTGTTGTTGAATATATATTGCAGCTGCCATGGAGAGGGGTCATTTGTGTGGACAATGCACGGATACTGATAGGAATAGGATTGGGAATTGATAAAAATAAGGCATTGTTTTTCTAGTAAAGTATTCATAAATCAGTGACACATCTACGGCCCCGCATGTAATAGCTAAGGACAGCATCTCCTCTGCAGTTGCTAGCACGAGTTCCGGATAGTCCCCGATGGGTAGTCCTTCTATCTCGACCTGCACAAAGAGGTCAAGCTCAGCGTAAAGCGAACCCTGCTTAACTCGACTCTAGCACACTTATCTCGTTCTATCGTCATGTTTCTATGTTCACATACAGATGACTGTGCTGTCAAATTTTCATTAATAACTATATAAACACTCGTGCTATAACTTTCATTTATACGAACCACAAATAGAAGTTATTTAACCAACGAGTGGAATATCGTAACTAATACATATTATAAATGCGAAAGTGACAAACAATGTCATTCTTTCACGTAAAAACGGAGCAACAAATCGACATGTTTATTGTGCACATATATCTATTATATAGCTATCACTCGAAGGCCGGAGATTTATGTCACATTTCAAAATTTTCTACGGGCGAAGCCTGGGCGCGTAAAGCTAGTAATAATATAATTGTTCCAGGCGCGACTGCAAGAGGCCGTCTCCGAAACGCTCTGATAGCGGACACGGACGACTACGCGCCCACTATGGGCGGGGGACGCTTCCAGCTGCAGACCGAGGACCAAGAAGGTACGTCCTCTGTACTTTGTGTTGCACTGCTTGCTTCCAAACACTGTTTTACACTGTTATTTGTAAAAAAAAACAATGTATATGATGTGCCTTAGAGTTATAATGGACTATAGAGCGATTGTGTTAGTTGTTTTAAAATACGATGACTTTGGAAGACCTAATTCAAAGTTACATAATGTTTTGTCTTCTTCTATCATATTGTTTATCATATTATTAGAGGAAGATACATTATTGTTTATCTTTGTACAGCGTTTCTTAGTAAGGGGGTAAGATAAACTACGCTAGATCAACGCAACAACTTTTGGACTTGTTCATACCGGTGCTTACAGTCCATACTTCTCGTTCTATAGTTTATTTAAACTCTAAGATAAAATAGAAAATGTGTTAAATTAATGAATATGTTAGATCACCGTGAAGTGTGGTGGCCCCCGGTATACCTTTGTGTTTCGTAGCTAGCACTTTGGCTGTGACTTGTGTTTACATTTCACATCACAGTCAGAGTTCTAGCTATGCGGCGCAACACACCGCGCGGCGGCGTCACCACAGAAGATGCTGCGGTCGTGTCGTGCTCATTTTGGTATATTTTTGATGCATGCCGTTATTGCCATATCACTGTGTAATATATCATGCTTACTAATATGTTGAATTATACATTTAGGGCCTATACACTTTAAGGCAGTCATTGTTTATAATTCAATTTTGATGTGATTAGCTTTATTTGTGGGAATTTTTCATGTAAAATTATTATAGTGATCACCAAACGTTATTTCATTATTAATATAAGACAAAGCAGCAGTGAGGCAGTAAATTTATATTGCTTATTCACTCTTGTCTGATCAGACGCAGCAAAGTTTGGCGTTCATTATTCTAAGCTTTGTTCATTCATTTCCATATTTACATAGATTGTAAGTCACCTAAGTCTAAACCATATTTATTTACAATATTGTACTATTTTTTTAAATCTCAGAATTATATATAAGAGTTTTTGATAGCTTCAACAGTAATACATAATATACCATTGATAAAGTAAAAAATTTCATGTGTCCACAATTGTTTATTGACAGCTAATTATTATACAGTGAAAACTCAACTGCACTATTTATAACTTAATACGAGAGTGGCCTGTTCAGGGAGTGAGTATAAAAACCCATGTATTTTTTAATTGACATTATTCATTTTAATGATAAATAAAATCATAAAACTATGGTAGTATTACCTTAGGGTCAACAAATCCTAATAAACAATAGAAGAAACTCATTTCACAAACACTTGTCCTAAGAAGACATAATGACGGGTACTATATTGACATAATAGAGAGTTTTCACTGTGTATTGAAGTAAAGCCACTAGCTTGTGTAGTACAATATCATAGTATAAGTCCATGTTTTCACTGAACATTCAGCACTTCTGGTGTGGGAGAAGAGAGGATCAGGGCGGCAGTTTGGGTCGTTTCGCTGAGCTGCATCCTGTGTGGCTACACTGAGTCTTACGTCTGTAGCACCATGGGATTCAGCTCATGTGTGGGCCCACTAACAAACATCCGCAACCACGCATTACCTACTAACTGCTGTGTACATAACATTGGTGTTCTGAGGTGTGTCGCTGTGTCATACTAGAGCTGGTGTCCATGTTGCTGCAAATTGTTTATATACTGTTCATCATTGTTTAGGTATTAACCTCTGACAGCAACCAGCCGTAACTAATACACAACATGCTTCAAGGTTCCTCAACAATGACGGGGACTCTGAATCTCTCAAATTAAGACTGCCGGGTTCTACCCCCGCGCTGTCGCTCGCTCATGCCTTTGACACGAAGCTAGAAGAAGCACGATGTGTATTAGTTACGGCCGGGTGTTGTCCTTCTTGTTTTCACCATCTCCATTTGTACATATTTTGGTTCTGCCGCGAATATAAAACGATGAAGTTTAAATTTTTATATTCGCGGTTCATTTGTTTGTACAAGGTCTTCCACAGACGACGAACTTTTTGCGCGATCGAGAACGTGTACGCAAATAAATCGCATGGAGCTCAAATCTAAACACGTTGTACTCGATCGCACTAAAATAATTTAGTCTGTGGGAGGTCTAAATCTATGATATTGTATGTAAACGGCGCGTTGATTTACTTTTTCAGAGTCTATGGAGCTAGAGCCGTTCCTGGCGTTAGAACCGCCCATGTCGCTGGCCGACTACGGGTTCAGTCTGATGAGTCAGGAAGGTCTGGCGGAGTTGTTCGACCTGGATCTTTAGTGTCACCGACAAACTGTACTGTGAACCTGTGACCATGTTATACAAAGCACAAACATATTTTTTTATTGTTTTATACGTGGAGCGCGGACAGTGAGCGTGATGGACACAAGTGTGCGACGACGGGTGATATCTTAGAGGCCTTCGATGATAGTGTTGTAATATAGGTATATGATACGAACTAGTTAGTTATGCGCGCCGGGAGCGAGCTGCCAAATGTTTACTTGTAAATAGAGGGGAGAGTACAAGCGGGGAGGGTAGTGGCAATTACATTGTGGCGGGCAGCGACTCGTGTTAAGTGCTCCGGAGACTATCAATTGCAATTGTCAACTCTACGCCATTGGCAATAGCATTTGATCGTTGACGGCCATTGACAATCGTTTCGGTCATAAACTGACCATTGACACTTCGATTGAAACCGCATCAATTTGCACACTTCATTTGCGATTGTCAATAACGTAACACATTGACAATTGCGATTGATCGTCTCCGGGCCGTTTTACTGTAATATATGTATGTAACTGTAAGAGCATATCACAAACACTTACTGGTGGTAGGACTGTCACTCTAACAGAGATCAGCACAAGTGAGGAACATAATAAGACTGTTTGTAATATTGTTTTATTTGTTAAGCTATTCATTGACAATCAATCTCAAATGATCATTCAAACACATTCTGTTTTTTTTTGCATTTTAAGGACCCTTGGCTCTCAGTCATCTTGTATCTGTCAAAAATATGGTAAATCTAAGTTAATCCTGGAAACGTGAGTTTATTTATACAAAATCTCCTCCCCCCAAAAGGATTGTTATTATTTGAAATTGGATTCAGCCATATTTTTATTATTCATGGGTTTTAAAGAGCCGTTGCTTTCGATACGAGCAGTGCCTTCGGGTATCGAAAACAACGGCTCTTTAGAACCCATGAATAATAAAAATATGGCTGAATCCAATTTCAAATAATAACAATCCTTTTGGGGTGAGGAGATTTTGTATAAATAAACTCACGTTTCCAGGATTAACTTAGATTTACCATATTTTTGACAGATACAAGATGACCTTGACCACCGCCCCTTAAAGGATGTTATACATAATTGACATTTATACTATGTAGGTATATTCAAGAACTTGTAATATTATTTTACACGACAGTATTTAGATAAGCCTTATAAGGATGTAATTGTGATGTATGGTGAGATGAATAATATATGATTTCTTGAATGTTTCGGAATATTGTATAATATTTATTTTATATTTGTTATGAACACCAACTTAATAGTACGAAAATGTAAGCTATTGTTATATGGAAAGTTTACTCTGACATATTTTTTTTAAAGTACACCATAAAAGTCATCATAATTCGTAATGGTGCTTGGTTTAAGTATGAATGACATTGTTGCTGTAATTGTTTTACAGTTATAAATCTGTAAAATATTATTATATTTATTTTACGTTTGAGGCCTAGGTTAACAAAAGTAAAATGCAATTTTAAAATAAACATCAATATTACTTGCATCTCCCATTTTAGCTGATCTCTATGATTTACATGTACTTAATAACCCAGTGTCATTATATGAAAGCATGCTTATATACACGACGTATATTTCAATGATATGATGATAATTATTGCTTTAATATTTTCACGTACAAAACTCCGTACCCTAATTAAAAGTGAAATTTTAGAATGGAACTTGTAAAGTTAAGGAAAATAAAAGTTATGGTACTTCGTCTATTAGTAAGCTAATGTGTATTGGATAAGTAGAAGTTTCCTATTTTTTTAATTTGTAGATACATAATAGGGAATACATACAGGGAGCCTACTACAACGTTTTATAAATCCATACAAAGCCTAAGACAGTTCAACTATACAACTGTTGGTACCTTGAATGTTATTTGTCTGAACGACATTAGCTCTGCTAACAATCATACACAATGTCGAGCGAACAAACCGAATAAGAAAAATTTCTTTGATTGTCAGATTATAGGAGATTATAGTATGTACAAATACATTTTATTGAATGTACAATTACGTCCTGTTCAATACATAATAATAATGTAAGTTGTTATTTGTAAATAACATTATTAAATTTTAAAAATAATAGGTACAACAAATGTTCAAAATGGCAGAATTTCTATTGGCTTCTTGCTATATTGTGCGAGCGAGAGGTCCATATAAAACCGCCATTTTCAATCCCACATAGGTAGTTTATGTAATTAATCACTTTATACTAGGAAACCTCTCTAATCCAATACTATTTCTTACTATCACTTCGGGGAATGAATTGTCGCCTGAGTTGTCGATTGTCGACACATTTACGATTTTTATTGAAAACTAAGGATTTGCTCAAAGTTAGTAACCGTGAAGAATCATTAGTTGCAATATGCAATTTTAAAGTTGTGGTACGCTACTGGATTTACTGGCATTTAGTTCTTGATGTGTTCATAACCTTTAGTAAATTTTAGTTTCCAAACAAAATCTTATTTACGTAAGGTTTTGTTTATTTATAGAATTTTTATTGTTTTACTCGTTTTCGTTATAAATAAATGATCCCTAGTTTAATTTTATGTTAGATTGACAATCTTGCTTGTACTGTATGGTCTTCATAGTGGTTCAACCTACCTAGTATTTGACGGCATCTTGATTCTTGTGATGCTGTAACAACCGAGGTGCAATGTTAGTTTTATAATATAGATAACCGTCGCAATTAAATAAATTATTTTTCATAACTATTTTATTATCTGTCAGCAAATTTTTCAAATTATTTTGCGTGTTAATGACCTTGGTTTTCTCTACCTTGTGAATGTTTTCTTGTCCAGTTGTTTCGCAAATAAATCTTTATTTTGTGTATGTAATTGTTCCAACTATCTGTAATTTTGACATCAATATTTATTTTTGTAATTATATTATGTATAATAATAATAAATCATACTTTTACTACGAATTAAATTTAGGTTTAAGAAATAACTGGATATGAAAACATGATTACAGAAGTATTTGAATTGATATCAGTATGTATAACAACGGTATGATAGAGTATCTGTATGGTGCGGTTGGTGCGTCGAGGAGTTGTTGCAAGTTTGTTTGTTTGTGTTAGAAGACTGAGGTTGATTATTCCAGTTTAGATGAGAGTGTGGTTATTTGTTGATTGAATTTTAATTTAAAGTCGATATATACTATAGTTAGGTTATATTTTTAATAAAACATAATATTGAATATTTACACTGATTTTTATTAAGTAATCCTTATCTATTAAACATAATTGACTAGGTTAAATTACTGAAAGGCAGTCCAATTCGTCATGTGAAATTTTCAACAATTGAATGAATTGAAACATACTCATTAGTCTATTCAGGTATGAATTCTTGCAATGGGAACTTCCTGAATGATGTGCTCCAGATATCTGTGAAGGCAGTGCTGACTAGCTCGTTAATAAGGGGTCTGATCACAGCGAAACCTGGTTTCCACGATGCATTTATTATAACATCCAGCATATTTTCTGTAAAAGTTAAATCGGATTAGGTCACAGTGAAGCGAAATTAGGTTGGTTACCATCTGCACGTATTAGCATCCCCGCATGATAACTGTATCCCATACTAAAACCGGCTTTTGTGTGACTTTAATCTTGTGGTTAGTTGTTAGCTTTAAATAATATAAGGGCGGGTTTGGGAGGGGGGTGAAAATATGAAAAATACTCTACACTATATTGCCCACAGCTTCGCACGTCTGTACTCGGCAAAATGTTGACTGAATATTATTCCCAACTCTGATTAGTACTCTAGCTTAGTTTAGACGCTTGGTTGACATAGGCCTTCGTCGTGAGCATAGAAGTCGGAAGGCATAAGAGGCGCTATTGGGAATAAATAATTAATGTTCTGGCAGCCCCTCTTACCTAAGACACTGCGACCTCTGAGAAGGTTTCCAACATGAATATCCATGTCTCCAATCTGGTCTATTTCTACACGAACATCAACACCTTGGCCGTTTTGTTTTATACGTGTTGTTTGAGAGTAATCCCTCAGTGTAAGGTTCCAGTAACCAGTACGGAGGACGTCCAGACCGAGGGCGTCACCTTTAAACTCATATTCGCCCTCTAGCCATTTTTCAGGGAAATATTGTGAATAAATGATGCGATTGTTCTGCCAATCCGTTCTGATAAAATATATAATATAATACAAGTTAGGTTACCAGCTAGGTAATTATCAAATTTCAGTCAATCTTGCATGATTTTTTTTCTTCACGGGTTGCTTTACAGCTTTCAAAATAGTGTTAATCTTAGGGTACCCAGCGGAAGACCAAGTCTCCCTCTTTTAGCCGATAGTATTTGTGAGGCTATACCTACCTAACGAGTGGCCAGTTATGTTGATGTATATTTAGATGGAAAAGCCTGTAAGTGTGGTTTGTCGGATGTAGGTACATAACATAGGTTTTTAATTATAAAAACCCATTGGTAGGTACATGGCCAGGATCTGCCTAGTCCGCTGGGCACCCTGGAACCGTAATACGGTTTTTAGGCAACCCGTGAAGAAAGAAAAAGAAAAAAAGTTGGTAACATTGACACTAATTCATTGGAAACATAAAATTATCAGGAAACAGCATTTATTTTTAAAACCTTACTTATATTTAGTAACAGTAGATTGCGTCCAACCACGTTCATAAACATTTTTAAGGATGAGGACATATCCAAAATTTTCGTCTCCGCGCTTCTGTACAACTTGTTTTGCAAAATGTGGATCGAATGAAGCCACACCCATTTCAGGAATACCTGAAAATATATTACTTATTTATATAAAAAATACGATCCGAATTGAGAACCTTCTTTTTTTTAGACTTAAAAAATTAGGCTCTATTGAAAGTCTGCTGGCCGTTGACACATCATAACCTGCCTTGATTATCTTCAAGATCTCTTGTTCTGTATTCTAAAGATATATGGTAATGAAGCTTACTTAATTAATTACTTGAAATTATGAAATGTTATCAATTTACTGACCATTTTAACACTCACCAAGTCTGAAGTATGGCCGCAACTTATTAAACGCCCTCTTTATACATTGATCGAAATCTGCAGACTTTCTTTTACACGGTGATAAAATTTGTACTGAAATTTGAAAAGTTAACAATCAAAGCCTCAAATGAAACTACTTATACCTACTTATACAACAATCAAAACTTAATAAATGTTAAATAATAAATTGTAAAAAATATATCTAACACGTATCAAATTGCAAAGGGCATAGCAATGACTTTGCTGGGGTGGGTATGTATATACATATTCTGGGCTATACTAATAATATACATAAATGCAAAAGAGTGTTTGTTTGTCCGTCTTTTCTTCAATAACATTCAAAAAGGAGCCATGGACCGACAAGATTATATTATACATACAGGGCTACCTACTTTTTATCTCGGGAAAATATCTTATACCCCGGGAAAATTTAACTTTCCATAAACCATTCTTATTAGATTACATTCATGGACTTCCACTTTCCAATGGCGAGTCATATGTCGCGTGTGTTATCTATAAAAAAACCCTTGCGAAGCTTCACTATACAAGATAATCAAAGTCTCCTCCATATCAGGCAGGCAGGATTTGGTTCTGGGTCTTTAGGTTTATTCAGGGGCGGACAAAGAATGGAAATTCCTGATTTTGTTGTGATCTAAGGTTGAAACAATCCACAGACCACACAATGAACAAGAACACAAGGTTGAGATAATCGTTTGAAATGTATATCTAAGCCAAGCCCTAATCCCTTACATCGCGTGCGTTTCGAAAACTATTGATGATATAGAGGTAGTGGTAGTGGTAGAGGGTAGGGGGTAGGAGTAGAAGTAGGGGTAGGGATATGGGTAAGGATAGGGGTAGGGGTAGGGGTAGGTTTTAGGGATAAGGGTAGGTATAGGGTATATTTTATTTTATTCGTAAATATCCACGGGCGAAGCCGGGGGCGGAATGCTAGTATTATATACATTTGTTATTTTTTGTACTCAAGAATAGGCTGTGAAGATCTGGTTTCGATATTATAGGTACCTACAAGGCCGATTTAGACGTTACGAGTGTTTAGTAGAGTGCGTAGGTGGCACTCGAATGCCAGTGCATTAGTAGGTTTCCAGTGACGTTTATACTTCTTCCAGTAGATATTATTTATTTTTAAAGTAAATAATATAACTCAATATTCTGTGAATATTTTAAGCGTCTACCTGTTGCCGTTATCAATATCGAGCAAAAAAATCACATTTGTTGTATGGGACTTTATGGGAGCCCCCTTAAATATTTGTTTTATTGTAATTTATTTTTTTATTTTTAAAGTGAATATACAACTAAATATTCTGTGAATATTTCAAGCGTCTACCTGTTGCCGTTATTAATATCAAGCAAAATCGAGCAAAAAAATCACGTTTGTTGTATGGGAGCCCCCTTAAATATTTATTTTATTCTGTTTTTTAGTATTTGATGTTATAGCGGCATCAGAAATACATCTACTGTAAAAATTTCAACTGTCTAACTATCACGGTTCATGAGATACAGCCTGGTGACAGACAGACAGACGAACGGACAGCGAAGTCTTAGTAATAGGGTTTCCGTTTTTACCATTTGGGTACGGAAACCTAAAAACAGTTTTTCTGGTGTTATTGTTGTATTATTTGTGCATTTAGGTATAGGTACCGGGACGGTTCTAGAGCGGTGGTCGTTAGATGCGCAGAACACTATTTTTGGGTCTGCTTGACGGTATGAGGTATTAATTTTAATTTTACCAGCAGTAAAAAGTAATCGTAAAAACAAACACCAATAAGTCAATTATAATAAATATACAAGTTATATTGCACTCGAATTAAATATGCGCAAACATTCCCCCACTTTTTCGTCGAGCGCTCAAGAACCATCCCGGTACCTGTACAATACATGATTTTCTCGTGAGCAAATTAGCCATTTTGTATCAAAATATATTCTGCCGTGCGCGTGTGCATCTAACCGGGCGGCCAGTGATCTTTTACTTGCTCTGTGGCCAGTGAGAGCTCTCGTTAAGAGTGTAGTGTACCGCGTCCATGTCCATACAAACGGAGAAAACGTTTTACTACCCCTAAATATTATTTAATTTTAACGATTTTGTAATATGTTACTGACATAATGAAAAACTACGTACGTATTTTTTCCTTTTTTCAAAATTCGTAATAGGTCAAAAGTTATAAGCCCCTCAAATCTCGGTTTTTTTGGTTCATAACTTGCTCGTATTAAACCGTCTGTATTTGAGAAACAAAGCAAAATTTCAAAAAAAGCAAAACGTACGTACGTAGATTATAATCTGCTAAAACGTTTGACACCAAAATTATAAGGTTTCGTTATAGTTTAGTAGGTGTAAATCGTTTTCCCCCAAAACGCAATTTTCCACGAAGAGCATACCTACGAACACTCACGAGCTGCAGTGTTCTCTGTCGCACTGATGCCCGGGGGAAGAGCGCGCTTGAGACAGAATATGATTTTCTAAATACCTATTTCGCTGTGTACGCTGAGCTACACGATCCTCTTAAAAATTGACGTCAGCGGGGCGCCCGAAGGTCATTATGCCGTTTTTTGAAACGCTTTAGTTCTACGCTCCGTATTTCAGGCAGTTTTAAAGATATTAAAAAAAATAAAAACACAGTATTTTTCTACATTTTTCATACTATTTTTTCAGATCCATCAAAAATTGTGTTTTTCTTCATTATTTCTAACATTTTGTAGTTTATTTATAATTTGTAGCAACAATTGTATTCTGTGCTACAACGTGCCTAATTATCACATTATTTTTGTTTCGAATTGCATAAATATGACAATTATTACACATTGCTGTTTATGATATTTTGTAGTCAGATCACGTCACGCATTCAAAGTAATTGTACCTAACCAAACATATATTCTTAATGATCTATTAAATGAAGAAAGGTGCTATGACTTACTTATACGTATTAACTACATACCTACCATTACATAATAATGTAGGATATTATAATGTACACAACATCTTCCTTCTAACGATGACAATAATTCTAATGAGGATAATTAGTTCGGTTTAGTAGTTTTATTTCATTAGGTAATCAGCAGCGTAACAAGATAAGACCCCCCAACAAATTATTTTGCAAATAAAATATGAACTTTAGTTATTTATTAGGGTAAGTATCTATGCTTAATAACAATCAGGCGGTGGCAAGGTCACATGTCGTCTTCTCTATATAAAAAAAGGAGAAAAGTATCCACATGTTGCCCGTGGCATAGATTAAATAATGGACTTACTGCTTGACATTACCACTATTACCAGTAGTGTCAGTCAACGTATAAACAGACTTTTGAAGATTTGTATTTTTGTATGTTTATTACGAATAAACTCAAAAACTATTGGACGAATTTTGACCATTCTTTCACCATTGGAATGCTACATTATCCCTGAGTAACATAGGCTATATACCATCACGGCATGACGACGGGAACGGGGTGGGCAGAGGTGAACATGACAAAAGCTATGTATGAAGTGTATGTTTGCCAAGGGTGCACGTCATGTTATCGAAACTCATGACATCGAAATTCATGTCATAAATGCACTTTTAAAAAATGCACTAAACTTAAATGCACGATACAAAAAAAATCAAAAGTAATAGGCACGATTCATCGAAAACTCATTTCTTAAAAATTAAAAAAAAAAAGGCTCTAGTAAAAAAAACTTTATTTAAAAATGAACAAAACAGCAAAAATTTAAATTACAGTTTATTTGAGATTGCTTTTAAAAATGATATATTATTATAATCTACAATGTTTTGTATGTTTTAAATTTTTTTTTGTTTTTCCATACATTTGCGGCGTATTTTAGGCATTGACTGTCCATTCAGTATTTTTAATCAAGGCTGGTTCAGGTAAATTAATTGGTTTGTTTTTATTTTATAGCTGCACAAAATCTACTGAGTTTGGCCGGACAGTGACATAGACTACTTTTTATCCCTGAAATCCTTCAGGATAAATTATTATGTCACACACGGTGGAACCGGGGCACAAATATAGTTAACAAATAAAGATGAATAAATAATAGAAAAAATAGGTTGGCGAGGAGCGCAGCGACGAGCGTGGTTTAGAATAGTGATAAAACCGTAGCGAAATCCTAAGTCTATGGATAAAACAAAGCGCAAGCCGAGCGAGCGAAGGGAGCGGCCGGCGAAGCGCCAGAAACCTTAGTATTTTATTACTTCTAAGAAAAAGGATTGGAAATATAAAACGACTAGCTTTTGCCCGCGACTTCGTTCGCGTAGAATTAGGAATAATGACGTAATTTATGTAAATACGCAGAGATTTCCCTTAATTTTATCTTTTACCTCCGTAAATTCCCCGTCAGTCAGAAGTTCAAAAAAGTATAAATTCGGTACCTACCTATACATTAATATTTTCCCAGTCCGTAAAAATATTTCCCCCATGCCCAAGTTAACAATTTCTTAAGGGTTGTTTAAAAAAAAACTTTTAGGTCAACTCCTATGTTCTCTAGCCAAGTTTCAAGTAGATTCGACCAAAACAACATTTTTCCCCATACAAAATTTTACACCCCGTTGCATCCCTCCTTTATTTTTATTTTTATTTTTTTTAAATCCAAAAATACGTGTTTTATTATTTGTTTTGAAGAATATTTGTACCAAGTTTCAAGTTAATACACGCATGTAATACGATTTCCCTATACAAAATTTTACACCCCGTTGCAACCCTTCTTAAGGGTCGTTTTTAAAAATCCAAAAATACGTGTTTTATTATTTGTTTTGAAGAATATTTGTACCAAGTTTCAAGTTGATACACGCAGGTAATACGATTTCACTATACAAAATTTTACACCCCGTTGCATACCTCCTTAAGGGTCGTTTTTAAAAATCCGAAATACGTGTTTCATTATTTGTTTTGAAGAATATTTGTACCAAGTTTCAAGTTAATACACGCATGTAATACGATTTCCCTATACAAAATTTTACACCCCGTTGCAACCCTCCTTAAGGGTCGTTTTTAAAAATCCAAAAATACGTGTTTTATTATTTGTTTTGAAGAATATTTGTACCAAGTTTCAAGTTGATACACGCAGGTAATACGATTTCCCTATAGAAACTTCTACACCCCGTTGCACCCCTCCTTAAGGGTCGTTTTTAAAAATCCAAAAATACGTGTTTTATTATTTGTTTTGAAGAATATTTGTACCAAGTTTCAAGTTAATACACGCAGGCAATACGATTTCCCTATACAAACTTCTACACCCCGTTTCACCCCTCCGTAAGGGTCGTGTTTTAAAATCCAAAAATACGTGTTTCATTATTTGTTTTGTAGAATATTTGTACCAAGTTTCAAGGTGATACCTACACGATTTCCCTATACAAACTTCTACACCCCGTTGCACCCCTCCTTAAGGGTCGTTTTTAAAAATCCAAAAATACGTGTTTTATTATTTGTTTTGAAGAATATTTGTACCAAGTTTCAAGTTAATACACGCAGGCAATACGATTTCCCTATACAAACTTCTACACCCCGTTTCACCCCTCCGTAAGGGTCGTGTTTTAAAATCCAAAAATACGTGTTTCATTATTTGTTTTGTAGAATATTTGTACCAAGTTTCAAGGTGATACCTACACGATTTCCCTATACAAACTTCTACACCCCGTTGCACCCCTCCTTAAGGGTCGTTTTTAAAAATTCAAAAATACGTGTTTTATTATTTGTTTTGAAGAATATTTGTACCAAGTTTCAAGTTGAACAACGCAGGTAATACGATTTCCCTATACAAACTTCTACACCCCGTTGCACTTCTACTTAAGGGTTGTTTTTAAAAATCCAGAAATATGTATTTATTATTTGTATTGAAAAATATTTGTACCAAGTTTCAAGTTGATTCACGCAGGAAATAAGATTTTACATACAAACGTATTTACCCCATTTGACCCCCTTAGGGCTTGAATATCGAAATTTTCTTCCTTATTCCTTGTCTACATAATAAAGGGAACTTCTGTGCAAAATGTCAGCTTCATAGGTCCAAGGGTTTAGGCTGGGCGTTGATGGTCAGTGAATCGGAACTTCTCTTTTAATATATATAGATTTTTGCTAATTGATACTTTTTTGATACAACATTTTAGGTGAAACAAACATTTTTATTTTGAGGTTTTTAAAATAAAGTTTTTGAGTTTTGAACATTTAGCATTTAGAACAACATAAAGCCTTTAAGTAATAAGATTCGATTACTTCAGTATTTTTGAAATGATTTTTTTTTAGAAATGATTTTCGATGAGTCGTGCCTTTTTGAATTGAGATTTTTAGTAATAGTTTTCGATGCAATGACCTATAACCGTTTGCCAACATTCTGAAATAGTCACGTACAGAGTCGTGGAAAACAGCTATATCTTATAAAAAAAGAAGCGCATGTTCATACGAAACGATGCATGTATGTGGATGAAGCAAGAGAAGTATGCGAGATGTGCCGGTTCATCCTCTCTGCCTGCCTCTTTGGGAAACAGGCGTAAAGGTATACCCACAATATGGTAGTATGTATTTATTGTATACTAGCTTTCTGCCCCGGTTTTGTCCGTGGAGCCCATAACTTTCATCCCCCATTATGATCTTGAGTTTGTACAAAAATGCAATAGAAAAAAGTACTTTCAGTTTTTCCCGATATTTTACAACTTTCCGGGCAAATTTTCCAATTTTTCTTTTTTTTTAAAACCTTATTCAGACAATCTATCTATACTAATAATAAAGCTAAACAGTTTGTTTGTTTGAACGCGCTAATCTCTGGAACTACCAGTCTAATTTAAAAAAAATATTTTTTGAATTAGATAGGCCAATATTCTTGAGGAAGGTCTACCTTAAGAGGATGAAACGGTGTGTAAACGTTGTATTTCTAATTCAACTCGTACGAAGTCGCGGGCAACTGCTAGTTACGAATACAAATCATGTTTTCGACAATAAAATAAAAACTAAAAAAAATAAAAACTAATCTGTATAATCAAATAACAAACTATATACTAAACTACACACACGCACACACACACACACATAACACACAAACACTCACACACACCATAGAATTTAAGGCACGTTCGGTACATTATTTAGTATTACTTAACTAGGAAACCTTTAATTGGCTATATTAATATATCTATTCTTAGTATATAAGTTGCAAGTATGTACGCTGTTGTTTTCCTAAATAAAATAAAAAAAAAAAAATAATAATAATTTTTTGATCAAAAAAATAGCCAAATCAGTCCAGCCGTTCTCAAGTTGACTACACAGTTGTTTAGAACCAAATATTATGCATATAAGTATGTATATATTTAGGTATGATCGACGCCAAGATCATCATTTTGTCCTCATTCTTTCTCTGGTCGTATTGAATAGTATGTACTATCTAAATAATGTTAAACGACATGTTTCCTCCATTACACAAATATTTGATTGCCAATGCTAACATTTGCTTGTCCTTGTGTTGTTTGACGATTGTCTAAGTTGCAGGCAAGAGCATCAGACGTAATGGTGTGATCGATTACGAGATCGCTATGTTCATGTTCTGATGTTGCAAAAACATGTATTGTCAACATTATCTATCTGAATATTAGCAGGTTATTTTTATAATGTGTATGAATTTAAAACCATTTCCCCACATTTTTGTCTTTTGAAATAATAAAGAAAGAAAAGCACTCTGTGTGTTTGTTATTAGATATTAGTAGATACCTACTTAACTCAAATCAGCACATAGCTCAAACCCCATTAACTAAATATATTATTTGTTGACTGTTGACTGACTATATTATTGTCTATATATAATACTATAGATTCTATAGGTATTCATTCATTATATTAATCAGGCTATGTCGGTATCAAATATCTCCCTTAATACTGTATCAAAGTTAATGTTTGATACGTCATTTTGAAGATTATTTTTCCCTCTAATGACGAAAAATAAACAAATAAATCAAAATTAAATGTTTCTTTTAAAATTAGACTAATTAATTTATTTTGTAAAAGACGCCGTCTATTGGAGATCAGTTGAAATATGACAACAATATTGACACCAGTAACGGTGCGAAGTATTCGCACGGGTCATCTAGTGTACCTATATATAATTTAGTACTTATCGGAACTTTGTAGGGAAGTCTAACATTTTCTTTCTCCAGTTCTAAGGAGAGTAATTTTTTTTTTAATTGACACCAAAATTCTATGGAGGTTCACATAATAAGTCTTATATAATATAATCAATTATTATTGTATTATTTAATTGTTACGGCTTCGTTTTCGATATTTTGCTACGGAACCCTAAAAATCGATAGGTAAAAGTACATTTACTACTGGGAACAGCCCATTTTTTTTTCATGGATTTTCATTTCTATGGTAAGTACTAAAGCATTCCTCAGTATTTTTCGGGTATTTGAATTGTTGTCGATTTTATTTTGATGATTTAGGTAAGGTACCTACTAATGTACTTATCATAATAGAAAAACATTTTTATCAACTTGCCCACCTACCTATTTCCTAAAACTAATCTGTTCCTGAGTTAAAAAATATACAACAAATAAACATACCTATTGCCTGAGCTTCATTTTCAGTTTGTACAAGTTGCGATAAACACAAAAATATAAACAGAACCTTAAGTTCCATTAGCACCATATCCAGAATTCGCTCACAAATTGTACTAAAATATAAAAATATCTGTTTAGTTTAATATATAAAATATACAGGATCGTTAAAATGACAGTAGTCCACGCTCACTCGATGTTAGTTGAAGCTAAAGTGCTAGAAAGTGCATCATGGCAGATATCCCTCCCAGTGCGGTGTGCGGTGCGTACTTATTACGAAAACAACAAACTTTGTGACATACCTATTTTGTTATACCTAATAGCTTCTATTTATTAAGTAATTCTAACGTTATTTTAAAAATAAAAGTGTGTAATATTTATTAGAAATGAATGTGTCAATATAGCGCAATGGTCAAAGCGGAGGTCCGGGTTCAATGCCCATTAGTGCCCAAAACCAAAACATTTTTTTTCCATAACTCTTCAAATAAAGTGCGCAATTGTTATCCAACACGACGATTGTGAAACCAAAATCTTATTGTGTATTTGACAGTTTAATTTCACTAAGTTAAAAATAAAAGGTTTTAAAGTAGGTATATAAGTTTAGTTGATAATATTGCCTTCCAAGTGTGCGTATGACTCTTCGTTTTCTTCGATACCGAAGACTTTATAGAAAAGTATGTATCTACTAAAATAGACTACAGAGATGTGCAAGAGATAAAAAGAATAGGGAAGAAAGGAGAAAGACCTCGCCCAATTGTAGTAACATTTTCAACTCTAGGCCTTAAAATAAAAATTTTTAAACAAAAATGGGCACTGAAGGATACTACATATTATATGAAGGAAGATTATCCACAATATGTGTTAGAAAAGAGGAAAGAATTACAAGAGCAAGTACAAATGGAGAAAGAGAAAGGAAATACAGCCATAATTAAATATGATAAATTAATTATTCTAAAAAACAAAATGGATATAACAACTACCAATAAAAGAACACTTCCTATCTCACCGGAAAACAACTTCAAGCAACAGGGTGACAAAAATACACAGATGAAAAAAAAGAACAAAACACTGCACTCCCAATCATCGATCCGTAGGTCATCTAGCATCTCAGAGTACTGAAACCAGGCATACTGAATTTTGTAGTTAATAAAAATCCCAATAATGCAACGAGCAAGTAAGATAACAAATGCAAGAATACATAGCAATCAATGGCCCCCTCTCACCCGAATTTTATAAATAGTAAATATCAAATAAGTAACAAAAACATCTTCCAACCCGGCTGGTCACCGTGGAAGATCAAGACCAAAACCCTCCAAAGAAATGAAGAACAGAAGAAAACAAATCGATTCAAGGAATAACAAACATAGTAACTTACAATGAACACTATCATCAGATTGAGACAAATGTACTTCTTTGGAGGAGGCCTTCACCTGTGTAGGGGTTCTTGCAGATTAAAAGAAAAAATAATTATATAAGTATTACTAATATCACTAGAAATAAGCTACAAATAGTACTAAGTAATAGTTATTTAAAAATTGTAAAAAACTAAACTAAACTTTTTTCATATTAATTTTGTTTTCTGCAAGAAATAAAAGGCTTTTTATTATATTATTATTATTATATAAGTTTAAACTCACTCTTACTTTGCGCCTGAGAAAAGCAAAATTTAGATTGATAAAAATATTTAGTAGACGTTTATTGCATCCTAAATACCAACATAACATTTAGCCCCTGCCTCGTCCTATTTTTCAGGATAAAGACCAGCCTATATTACTCTCAGGCTCTCTAACTTTGTCTGTACAAAAATCACGTTGATTTGTTGCTCCGGGACAAACGTATGTGAAACGATCTCTTTTACCGATTGTTAGAACACATTATTTTAAAAATGTAGATGAGATGTGACTGCCTCTACAGGACGAGGCTGAAGTTTGCTGATTGGCAGAAATAAAAAAAAATACCAAATCGCTACGGCCCCAGAATTAATGATCCGATTCTGGTTTTATTGAAATACGATATTTTTTGTTTTCTTTTCCTCCTGAAGTAAATTTTTCACTAAATTACTATGTCCGCAAGATCATCTGATTCTGTTTTATTAACGCACATCTGTTCGTATTGGAGAAAAATTTTCAGAATTTTACATTTCGCATTCTGAATAAAATTACTGAAAAATCATGGAAAATCAAAAAAATTGGTGCAAAGAATTTCGACCTCAGGGGACTTGGAAAAACCTTTGTAATGTGAACAGTGAATATAATGCAATAGTATCTACTAATTTAATTTAAATAGCAACAGGTAGATTTGTATAATTGACCCTCTGTTACAAGACGAGGACTATTTCCTGATCTAACATTGATAGAATGAATAGCAAATGGTAAACATCTCTAAAGTCTCAGAGGTATGTCTATGTTCAGATGTTACGTGAAGTCATGAAATTAGTCACAGTTTTGTTTGTCTTGAACATTGAGTAGTAACACTTTACGGTTTATTTGAGCTAGGTACTGCAGCTACTATTATTACCTACAACTTTGTCCGTTCTATTTTAATATCAATGGTGCAACAGGCTTGCCACCTGTTCTGTTTAATATGGACAACACTATTAATGGTGTACTAGGCCGTGAAGATGACTGTGTTTGTATGAACATATGTAGGTACACGATCTAATAAGTTTATGTGGCAATGCATTGAGGTTTTCTTTATTTTCAGAACACTACAGTGTTGTTTACTTTCTATAATATTTAAACGTTTCTTGAAAATTCTTTTAGTCCTTTTTAAAGCTTATTCTGGACACATATTGGGACAGACAAATGTCATCTAATTTTCAGTACTTCGCACAACGCATTTATAAGCCTTGCAATTTAACGAGGAAACGCAGCCAGCCTTCTGGGTACACTTCCAATGTCTGGGGATCTGGGACAATTTTTTTATTTATAAATTTAGTTTTAGATTTTATAATTGTATTAAGTCTATTTTAAGGTTTTTATATTATATTCTTTTTTTATGTAAGTAATTATTGAATAAAAAAACAAACATTTTCAGTAATTCACAATATATTGACGCAAGGTGTAAAATCGGAGTAGAATTTTTATTCTCCTACTTTCCGCAGGCGCAATGCAGTTTTATTACACTATTAGCGCTCTTGATTTTTAAAACTTTCACAACTTCGTACCTTTTCTTTAAAATTTAAGCGAGACTACTTTTTTTTTCTTAACTATTTTTCAAGGCTGGTGGGATATGATATACAGTACGATAGGTTACGAAACTTTCATTGATCATAAAAAATAATGAGTAACTAAGTTGAGTACCTAATTGTTATTTATGGCTAGGTACTTTAATAAAAAGACGGTCAGATGGATGGACGGATATGCGAACTTATACCTAGGGCATGAATGAAGCGCATAGTTTGCTATTTGTCTACGCTACGCTAAAAAGAGTTGCTAGTTCAATTGGCACTAAACTCAGAATTGGATGAAAGAGCAATAAGAGTCATAAAATTAAGTATTTATTTATTCTACATTATAGTTAAGCTTAAGTCGAAAGGTACTTAACATTTAAGTGCGTATACTAAACAATATTTAATAAATAACTAAGTAAAATTTAAAAATAATATAAAATTAATCACAAAACGGATATCAATCAATTTATATTTACAAATTTTCAAGTACAAGTTAAACCATTTTCAAAAGACAAAGACCATTGACTTTATTCAGTTTTATTGTAAAATTCCTACTAAAAGTGTGACTCTGATTTTTTAGTTCAGCGAGGAAATGTTTTCATATATCACTCTAAAATGCGACAAATAATCTTCCATGCAGTATGTTTAAATTCCAGGTGAGAAACTCTAGTTATATTTCTAAAATTTAGAAATTTCGAGTGCAATATAATTGTACAGAGTTTTTTGTTGTTTAATCCACAACCCAGTCATCGTAGGGTATTTTATCGAGAATCCTCTCCAGGAATCGTGACATTTTTTCAGCGAGGTCTTTCTTTAATTCTGGTTTCATTTCTTTCAGCAACTCCTGAGCGTTCGTGTTGATGAAGAGATTCAAAGCTGCCTCTGTTGAAAAAAAATAGTACTTAACATTTGTACAGATCATACCAATTTTTTTGTAGGGGTCAAGTTAGAGAGAACGGTCTACATTGTAAAAACAATTTTCAGAGACTTTCTTGTTTTAGGCCCGCCGCACACGTCACGGTTTTCCAATTAGGTTACCCGATCGGATGAGCCCCGCACACGGACGGTTTTTTGTATTAGGTTTCTACGCTCCCCAGTAGTGCGCTAGACGTTGTTACGATCGTGTCGAAGAGAATAATTTAACAAAAAGATGGACGATGACGAATTTCTAGGGTCTCCTACATTATCTCTAAAATGTTTTGATATAATTTTAGAATATATAGGTATATAAGATATAAAATTACGTTCTATAATTATTCATTTGCTATAATTTTTTTTAAACCTAAAATCGATTTCTGTAATTTTCAAAATCACTATTATCTAAATATATAAAATTAAATTCTATAATTATTCATTTGCTATAATTTTTTTTTACCCTAAAATCGATTTTTGTAATTTTCAAAATCACTATTATCAAAATATATAAAATTAAATTCTATAATTATTCATTTGCTATAAATTTTTTTTACCCTAAAATCGATTTCTGTAATTTTCAAAATCACTATTATCAAAATATATAAAATTACATTCTTTAATTATTTATTTGCTATAATTTTTCTTTTGTCTAAAATCAATATCCGTAATTTTCAAAATCACTATTATCAAAATATATAACATTAAATGATCTAATAATTAATTTGCTATAATTTTCGTTTTATCTAAAATTGTTTTCTATAATTTTGAAGATATCTAAAATTTCAACAGGTACAACATTTAATATTATCTTTTGATTAATTTGCTTTAATTCTTTTTCAATTTATTTGCGAAATATTATTACTTATATAAAATCTTCCTTCCTTATTATAAATGCGAAAATGTGTCTGTATGTCCTTTTTTCAAGTCAAAACAGAGCAACTGATAGATGTTTTTTTTGCACAGATATAGTCTTATATAAGCTTTTTCCAAAGAGGTATCATATCCGTTATCAACAAATGATGATTGTTTTTGAGTTTCTGGCGCTTCGCCGTCCGCTGCCGCGGAACGCTCGCTTCGCTCGCTCGGCTCGCGCTCTGTTTTAGCACTATTCGAACCACGCTCGTCGCTTCGCTCCTCGCTAACCTATTTTTATTTACAAATTAGGGGAATAGGAATCGTAAATTACTGCAACAGGTTAAGATTAACAAAAACTACTGTAAATTTTAATATTTGTAAATGTAACTTTTAAAAATATAGTGAGTACAATTATTTTAATAATCCATTAGAGCAACTGATATTATAGATTAATAAATTTATAGAAAATGAATTTATATATTTAGAAAATTATAATAGCTGCAATTATAGAAAAGTAGCCATTAGTGCAATTAAAATTAGAGATTATAAAAATTATAAGATTTGAGATTATATATTTTTAAAATTATAGTAACAGCAATTATAGAAAAGTAGCCATTAGTGCAATTGAAAATAGAGATTATAAAAATTACAGGACTTGAAATTATATATTTTCAAAATTATAGTAACAGCAATTATATAAAAGTAGCCATTAGTGCAATTAAAAATAGAGATTATAAAAATTACAGGACTTGAAATTATAGATTTTGAAAATTATGGGAACTGCAATTATAGAAAACAATACATTATAGGAATTAATATTAGAGATTTAAAAAATTATATCAAACACATTTATAGATTTTTAAAATTACAGGATATAAATTTATAGAAAATGAATATTTATAGCAACTAAAATTATAGCTTCTGAAATTATATATTTTATTTTAGAGCATTTGAGAGGATACCGAATTTCTATTGTCGATCGATCGTAAATATTTCGCTGCAAGCATTATCTTTCAGATCACGATTGCGATAATCGTCATTTGTAATATATATAAAAAGAGAAGTTCCGATTCATTCACTGACTCACCAACGCCCAGCCCAAACCCTTGGAACTAGGAAGCTGAAATTTTGCAAAGAGGTTCCCTTTATTATGTAGACAAAAATAAGGAAGAACATTAAATAGTAAATAGGTTTGTATGGAAAATCATATTTCCTGCGTGAATCAACTTGAAACTTGGTTCAAATATTCTTCAAAACAAATGATAAAATACGTATTTTTGGATTTTTAAAACAATCCTTAAGGAGAGGTGCAACGCGGTATAGAAGTTTGTATAGGAAAATCGTACTACCTACGTGTATCAACTTGAAACTTGGTACAAATATTCTTTAAAACAAATAATAAAACTTGTTTTTTCTGGATTTTTAAAAACGACCCTTACGTAGGGGTGCAAAGGGTATCCTCTCAAATGCTCTAAAATAAAATATATAATTTCACAAGCTATAATTTTACTTGCTATAAATATTCATTTTCTATAAATTTAGATCCTGTAATTTTAAAAATCTATAAATTTGTTTGATATATTTTTTTAAATCTATAATATTAATTCCTATAACGTATTGTTTTCTATAATTGCAGTTGCCATAATTTTCAAAATCTATAATTTTAAGTCCTATAATTTTTATAATGTCTATTTTCAATTGCACTAATGGCTACTTTTCTATAATTGCTGTTACTATAATTTTGAAAATATATAATCTCATGTCTTATAATTTTTATAATCTCTAATTTCAGTTGCACTAATGGTTACTTTTCTATAATTGCAGTTATTATAATTTTCTAAATATATAAATTCATTTTCTATAACTTTATTAATCTATAATATCATTTATTCTAATGGATTGTTAAAATAAGGATACTCACTATATTTTTAAACGTATAACTTCATTCTATTAACATTTACAAATATATAATCATAAAAAATAATTTTCTATAATGTAATCGACTTAAATAAGTACTATTATTAAAAAAACAGTAGATTTTGTTAATGTCTGTTGCAGTAATTTTCGATTCCTATTCCCCTAATTTGTAAATAAAAATAGGTTAGCGAGGAGCGAAGCGACGAGCGTGGTTCGAATAGTGCTAAAACAGAGCGCGAGACGAGCGAGCGAAGCGAGCGTTCCGCGGCAGCGGACGGCGAAGCGCCAGAAACTCATAAATACCTAAACAACCATCACTTGTTGATAACGGATATGATACCTATATATATATTATTTATAATAAGAAAGAAAGATTTTTATATATTAATAAATATTTCGCAAATAAACTGGAAAAAATATAGCAAATTAATCATTAGATTATTAATTGTTGTACCTTTTAATAATTTAGACATCTTGAAAATTATAGAAAACAATTTTAGATAAAACGAAAATTATAGCAAATTATAAATTAGATCATTTAATGTTATATATTTTGATAATAGTGATTTTGAAAATTACGGATATCGATTTTAGACAAAAGAAAAATTATAGCAAATAAATAATTATTGAATGTAATTTTATATATTTTGATAATAGTGATTTTGAAAATTACAGAAATCGATTTTAGGGTAAAAAAAAATTATAGCAAATGAATAATTATAGAATTTAATTATATATATTTTGATAATAGTGATTTTGAAAATTACAGAAATCGATTTTAGGTTTAAAAAAAATTATAGCAAATGAATAATTATAGAATGCAATGTTATATCTTATGGACCTATATATTCTAAAATTATATCAAAACATTTTATAGATAATGTAGGAGACCCGGTGCAAAGGGGTGTAGAAGTTTGTATAGGGAAATCTATTAGCTGCGTTTATCGACTTGAAAATTGGTACAAATACCTACCTATTTTTCTGGGACTGGGAAGATATTAATTTATAGGTACCGAATTTATACTTTTTTGAACTTCTGACTGACGGGGAATTTACGCGGGTAAAAGATAAAATTAAGGGAAATCTCTGCGTATTTACATAAATTACGTCATTATTCCTAATTCTACGCGAACGAAGTCGCGGGCAAAAGTCTATGTCGCACATACTTTACACCGAAATTATACCACATAAATAAAATAACGCACGTCTGCAACGTAGGAAGAACTGAAGAACACGGCGATATGAGTCAAAACCCGACGACCGGACCGGACGTGTGCGGCACTCCATACAAAATGTATAGAAAGTGCGCCTTCAGGTACCTGATTCGGTTTTATGACCAATCCGGTCGACCCGACGCACCGCCCGTCCTCTCTGACCGGACGTTAGGTTTTAAAACCTAACGGGTAGAATCGTGCGTGTGCGGCGAACTGTGCTTTTGTATGGAATTGACGCCTTCCGGGGCCCTGATTCGATAAACCTAATTGGAAAACCGTATCAGGTACCTGACGTGTGCGGCGGCCCTTAGTTGTGTGACTCGTAGACCGTAGGCTTCAAACATGTACCAAACACAATTTAACCTTCTATTATTTTTAAGAAAGAGGAAGCTGGGTAGGTATGTTGTATTCGTCAATGCTTATATTTATTTGATGATGAAAAATATATAAAAAAAATGTAAATAAAAAGAAACTTACGTAACACTGCGTTCCCGTTGTGCAGATTCTCGACTCCCATTTGGATGTCCTTAACGCTGAAGTCAAGTTTCAACTGCTGAAGTTTCAAGTAGGTACGGCCGTCTCTATCGTAGGGTTCTCCGCGGAAATATACCTTAGCCTTAACACCATCTGTGTATTAAATTAAAAATAATTATAAGAAAAAGCTGTAAAAAAAATTTTTTTTTTCACAAAAGTTAACCTTATTTAGGGGTTTTATTAATAACTAGCTTTGCGCCTCGTTGAAAAATTTTGAACTATGACAAAAATGTATCCCGGACGATTTCCGGGATAGAAAGTTAGCCTATGTCACTATATCACGTCGAACCGTTGCTCTGTTCTGGCGTAAAAAAAGACAAACAAACAAACATACTTTCGCATTTATAATATTGGGATTAAGACTAGTTAGGATGACGTGTTAGTGTTCTATTATACGTGGATCCTGTATCCTGATCCTGTAAGATCAAGATGGAAAATAGTATATTACTGAAGGTATATTACCGTATTCTCCCCAGTAGTCACCGCCTCCAGAAGCTCGTACAAGCAGCAACACTCCTGAAGAGCGGTATCGTGCTCGGGCGCTGATGTGTGGCCCGAACATTGTTAGTTGGAACTGGTGCGTTTCTAAATCGGATCTGGAATAATTATAATAAAATAAATGGCATGACGCAGCTTGTTCTTTTGTATATAAATCTTAATGCTTCATTGTCCCTATTGCTGGATCTTTGCAAACGATTTTAGGTACTGAGAAATTAATAATAGATATATTAAAAGTTTGTAGATTTAAAATTTGTTTTAATTCATTTTGTTCGTGTTTTGTTCAGAAAGCTACGTCCTTATATAAAAAGATATGCTTAGTCAGTTTTTTATATATTGTCATGTTTTAGTTTATGGAAATAATCGTACATTCGTCACTATCTTGCTCAGAATACAGAATAAACAGAATCCGCATAAATTCTTCAAACTGAGGCTAAAATATTAAAAAATAATGTAGGCACCCGGTTGTTGCATTTCTTGATAAAAAGGCAATACTTATAAGAAAAATTAAGAAGAACATAGAATAGGTGTTATTTTTTATTAATTTATTTCTCTTGATAATAAGAAATTATCCCAAAATTAGTAAATCGTGGCGTAAAGTATAACGGGTGCGGAAAATCGCGTATTTTTGGACACATGACACTTTTATATAGGTACCTTATTCAGTGCGCATGTGTATTTAGGTTTATTCTGTATTTTGAGACTAAAACTATCAAGGGGTAGGCAAAAAAATACTTTTATTATAAGTCATCATACATTTTACAGATTGGAAAAAAATGTTTTCCTTTGAGTTGAAATTATTAATCATAAAGGTTTACGATATGTGACAATAAATCACAAACAATGCAATTTCCGAGAAACGTGGTTTGAATATTCATATTAAAATAATAAAATTAATAAACACAATACCTCTATCTAAGTTTTATTTAACCCTGACAGTTTCTACTTATATACCAACCTACCACGGCTACACAATTACATAAATATTTTCAAGATTCCATGTATTTGAGAGAAGCTTTGCAGGTATGAATCACGCCGTAGAGCTGAATGGATATAATGAACATTTCGCACTGAGTTATACCTACACAATATCTATTATTAAATTTAGTATAGGACCAACTTTAGATATGAGGGAGTAGCAGGTGTTCGTAGAGTGCCCTTCGTCGTAGGTAATTTTAGGTAGTACCTACTGGATTTGGTGAAAATTAAATAAAAAAATCTTAATATTAGTTAGGATATTATAATTTGGAACTCATACCTTAATAAATTAAAAACATAATATACCTGACATTAGTGATGGTCATATTAGAGACACCGGTAGCGTGGATGTCTTTGAATGTAGCTCTGTATCCGTCTGGACCTCCACCCAACGCTATTGACAGCTCATCTATTACTATTGGCTCGGCCTGAAATTTGGAAAAAATAAATTAACGTTTGTAAACATATTGCTGCACATCTATAGAATATAAGAAAAAACCGGCCAAGTGCGTTCCGTACCATTATCTATAAAAACGGCAAAAAAAATCACGTTTGTTGTATGGGAGCCGACCTTAAATATAAACTTTATTATAATTATTTATTTTTAAAGTGAATATATAACTAAATATTATGTGAATATTGCCGTTATCAATATCGAGCAAAAACCAGCAAAAAAATCACGTTTGTTGTATGGGAGCCCCCTTAAATATTTATTTTATTCTGTTTTTTAGTATTTGTTGTTATAGCGGCAACAGAAATACATCATCTGTGAAAATTTCAACTGTCTATCTATCACGGTTCATGAGATACAGCCTGGTGACAGACAGACGGACGGACAGCGGAGCCTTAGTAATAGGATTTCCGTTTTTACCCTTTGGGTACGGAACCCTAAAAATAAAATTTTCAGAACTGCGGACTAGAGTTTTACAAATTCTTTTTACACACAACGACAAAGATATTATATCACCACGATTGACCGTCTCCTTCCGCGAACTTATTTTTAATGTTTAGATTTAATTTTAAGGTAGGTATTTTATATTTTTGGGTGTAAAAATTTATGAAAAAAACCATGTAGTTACCTATTTGCACAAATCTATAATGCTTTCTTATATTCTATGTTACGATACATATTTATTATTAATGTTGTTATTAATAAAAAACTGTTATTTTTCTTGTATAAAATAAATATGTGAATAAATTGCCATTAAAAAAATAACAACTTTCTGATTTCATAAATTTTGGAAAGGCTCTTTTTTTACCTCTTCAATGCCGAACTCTGGCGCACCACCTTTCAAATACTCCGCGAGGTTGTTGAAGCTTCGCAGTAAACAACGGTCTACGTCCGGATCTTGACGAGAACACCGACCTCCGAACATGTTTTCTGTAAAAAAAAAAAAAATTCGTTTGTAAAGTATATATAAAGTTTGTCCCGTTTTATATTTCCACTCGGGAAAAGTAATCGCCGATATTATTGTCTTGTCGTCCATTATGATGAGAAATATTTTAGCAAGATTTTAAAATTCTTAACTCTTTGGAAACGTTTTACTTTACTTTACCTATTTTATTTTAAATATTAGATTTATTTATTTGTGCAGCGAACCCTTTTGAATTAAAAGTAACAAAAAATATTATGGCGAAAGGTGCGAATTTTCAGAAGGAAAGCCGTTCCAAAAAAACCTCACTTAACAAAATGCTGCAAGGTTTAAAATGCACCAATTTCTTGTAGGAGAAAAAGGTTTCACCTTCATTCACCAATTCACTATACAAGGAAGCACTGATATTTTTGAAGTGTCATTCGTAAAAAATCAGAGGCCAGATAATTATAAGAGGTAACAAAAAATATTATCAGCTAAATATAAGGAAGACTGACTTGACACTAATTCTGGAGCTGGTTGTTTTTAGAGTAACGTAAATAAAGTAATAAAAGAAACCAATAGGAACATTTGAAAACTTGATATACGTGGAGGACACGCCGTTGTAATGCAAATGTTGCTTTCTTCTATACACGTGCCCAGATACCTCGAGACTCGAGACTCGACACATCAATAATCAGTATGCGAACCACGACGACTAACGGTAGTCACCATACCAGTGGCAAAAATAAATATAGTCAGGCTGTAGTTGATGGCCGGTTGGACAATCCTCACTAATAAATGGGAAAGTGTGTTTGTTTGTTTGTTTTTCTTTTAGGTCAACACAGCAAAGGATCGATGTGTTTTTTTCACATAGATAGATGGAAGGCCGCAGAGTGACATAATAATATGCTTTTTATCCTGGAAATCCGTCGGGATAAATTCTTATGTAACATTTAAAATATTAATATAAAACTAATTTTCTATAAGCGTTTATCAATTTTCGTGATTTACTAAACCTTGTCAAACTTTCAGTAGACTTAATACACCTAAGACATCAATGCCTAAGACTATAACAATATGGCTGGCCACTTGTTTTATGGCATGTCCACCTTGTTTTGGGACTGCTTGGAAATTCTTTGGCTTTTGGCTGGTTATAATATTTGTTGATGTTAGAATTTTTTTTTTCAACAATGCAGAACTGACTTAGTCATTTCATACTTTACCTTCAGAGCAGCAGCTTCAGGTGCAGAAAGAAATTTTATACTTAGTACATTGTTCATCAAAGGATGAACTTTCTCAAGTGTTAAACATATAATTTTGAAATTCAAGAAATTAACCGTTTCAAGCAACAAGCTCGCCATTATATTGATACTTTGCTGTCTGTATGGTACTTTAACCTTTACCTTTTTCGAATGGAATTTACCCATTTACCATACAAATAGGAATCGAAAAGAAAAATGTCAACAGCACGTTGTCAAAATCCATTACACCCGCTGCGGTCTTCTCTACACTGGAGGCTTTAAACCCTTGTCTCACCGCGACAAGGCAATGTATTTAACATTAATGACTTTAGTCTACTGAGCTCATGATAAACTGCTACTAAACTGTCAAATAAACTCCATAAGTTCATTTCATAATCGTCTACACGTATTTTGAATCCAGGCTGTATACTCCTCATTTCATGAAATATCATCTTTAATATCAGACAAGCGTTTTATTTTCAATATAAAGATTTTAAGTTTAATATTGCCTTCCTAATGATTACTGTTAGTTTCATGATAGTTGGTAGTTTCAATAAAAATCCCTACATTATTATATTATGATGACGAATAGAATGCAGGTGGATGGATAATATGTCCTTTGTTTACTTTTTAGATTTTTTTTTTAAACTTGGAATAAATCGTTTGGAAGAAAATTCAAGACAAATAAAACACAATAACATTAATAATTTACAAAATTCAAATTTCATAGGTTTTTTCTAATTAATCAAACCAATATACATTATATTTCACAGTTTTTTAAAACTCTATCCCTCTTAATGGACATGGACAATTAAAAAGTAATTCATTTTAAAAGATTTGAACTTTATCAGATAATAGATTCTATTAGTTTTCTAGCAGCGTAGGTACCAAACGAACAAGTTTCATACCCTGACCGAGATCTAGTGCAACTTGGTGCAATTTAATATGGACAAGTGATTATTTAAACTCATTCTGTTAATATATGTAATTATTACACGACTTTAAATACTGAACCTGTTATAAAATTTTAGAGTACGAATCGCTTGTCCCTTAAATTGTATAGGTATTTTAGATTTCTTTGAAGTGCATTGCATACATGCCATCATAACAATGCATCATGCAAAAATCAAGCATAAAAATATTTTGTAGAAAGGACATCAATACAATGTGTGGGAAAGTACCGATGTACAAACCTTGAATTTTCTGAATGCAAACTTTGCAATGATATGTATGTGAATGATGTAAAGGAGGGAAAGAGGACCCAAATTCAGATGAGGGTATAACAAGAATTTTATTGAATCTTTTTTAAAAATACGTATATTTATATTAAAAAAAAAATTGGCGGCCCCAGGGTATACCCAGCGGAAGACAAAGCCTTTCTCACTTAGCCGAAGATTTTTTGAGGCTATACCTAACGAGTTACCAGCCTCTTTGTACGGTTTTTCGGATAATGTACCTACATGTATTTTTTATTATAAAAAGCCCATTGGTACATGGTCGGATGTGGGGATTGAACCCGCGACTTCTCAGTTATGAGCCTACGTTTTACCCACATATATTTATTATAGCAAAAAAAATATTTGCATGATCCACAGTGGCCTGTGCGTACAAAGTCGAGTACAAGTAAATAGTTTCGGATACTTAGTAAATACTTGGTCCGCACTTCGAAAATTATTTCACATGATATGATCGAGATCATAATAAAAAGTGACTATATTTAAAAAAAATTATAAAAATATACATGAGTATAATATATTTTTTCAATATTTATCTGTAGTTTAAACTGCATAAGAACTAATTAAATAGCCAAAGCAAGAGTAATTTACTCAACCCTTGACCCGGATCCCTCCACCGATTTCCGATTGCGTGCGTTAGATAATCAAGTATTAAGTTTCAATAGCAGGTTGCGATTTCAATAATAATAAACATAAAATACATCAAAAATAAGTGGTCGGTATTATCAGTACTATAAGTAAGAATTTTGTCGAGCAAAACGTTTTAAAATGACAATTTTTCCTTCATTTCACTATATCTATCTATCTATCTGTCATCACGCATTTTATCCTAAGAGGGATAGGCAGATTCAACAAAAATATAAAAAAAAGATTTGGTCCGAAAATACTCTACAACATAAACAATGAAAAAAACCGATTTTTAAATATTTTGTCATTCTTTATACTCTAATTTTTAGCGGAAATCTACTTAGCACAACATATTTATAAAAACACATTATAAAGACGTGTTTTTAAAGCAGATACAAATAGATGATAATAATGTAACAATGGAAGAAAGTGTAGCAGGTGTTGCTATCTTCATAGAAGTACAGTAGGTACTTTATGTGGTAATGTTGTCATGAAATGTTGCAATAACAATGATAAATTAACTCGTGGCGGTTTTTATGTTTAAGAAATAACAATTATTATGATGTTACTGTGGTTCCATGCAGTTAGGATTAATGTAATTTTATTTGCTAATTCAATTTCTGGTCTTGTGTTTTGTTAGAACATTTTATCTTGTAAACCTGTAACCTGGTCTTTCGATTTAATTTTCAAAATATTTCAATAGTTAATCTATACTAATAAAAAGCTGAAGAGTTTGTTTGTTTGTTTGTTTGTTTGTTTGTTTGAACGCGCTAAACTCTGGAACTACCAGTCGGATTTAAAAAATTACACTTCCCAATCCTTGATTAAGATTATAGGCTATATAACATCACGCTACAACCCAAAGGAGCGGAACAGTAAATATTAACGCGGGTGCAACCGCAAGGCACAGCTATAGTATATTATATAAGGAGTCGGTTCCTGATAGGAAATTCAAGCTCTTGCTAGTTAAATAGTTAGTTAACATACATACCTTCTCGCCTGTTTCCCAAAGGGGTAGGCAGAGAGTATAGAGCGCCACTTCTCTCGATCTTTGCATATTTCTCTTGCTTCATCCACATCCACATATCCTTTCATACATGCACGTATTTGACCTTTTTTAAGGACATCAGATATTTAATAAATGAAAGTTCGTCTTGGTCGTCCTTTCCTTTTACAGGAATACTTTCGGTATTTGTTTAGTCATTATTTCATCTCATTTTTACATATTATTAATTTTGCATTTAAAAATTTATCCGAAGGATTTCTGGGATAAAAGTAAGTCTATGTCACTCCAATAAAATCACGTCCATGATCTGTAGCTCTGTTTTGAGGTGAAACTCATTTTTCGTTTTTTTTTAACATTCATCATCATCATCAACCTTTTAAGATCCACTGCTGGATCATTGGTTTCCCTCTAGCGCACCATTTTTAGTGGTGCTTATTGAGAGGAATTGCCATAGTCACCACGCTTGGCATTTTTTACATTAGTTAGGATTAATATATGATTAAGATTTTATAAGTCTAGTCTAGATTAAACCTTGCTTGAGTTGAGACTGTCTAAGTATACCATGTAGTATCAAGATAATCTAGATGATTTCTTTGTGCCGGAAACAGATTAACATCAGTTACTGGGTACAATAAAATAATGCACTGGTTTGTAATAAAAAAATGGCTAACTAACTGCACACAATTATGATAATTGTACCGTTGCGTCAACACATCTTGTTCGCTCGCTTACTCAACAGACTTTCCTTCTACTTTCTTCCACCTTCCGCCTCATATGACAATTTTATGTAATAAACGGCATTACGTTCTAAACATCGAAGTTTTGGTAAAGTTGTCTTCAGAAAAATGAAAGGATGCAGTCTCGTATTTCGCGTATTATTATTATAATGATTTACAAAGAGAGAGCTCGTTAGAGGTAAAAGTGTTTTGTTTGTGCAATGAAAGTTTTATAGGCTGCACTGTAAATGTTATTGTCGTTTATGTATTATCTTATATAGCTTCTGTTTATCTATATATACTATAATATTATAAAGAGAGAGTGAGAATTTTGTGAGTTTGTATAATGTGAAGGGTAATTAATATTCGGAACCATTCCGCACTTATTTCAAAAATTCTTTTAACATTTAAGCTAAAGTTATGATGATATTTGTCAACTAATTAGTCGGAAAAAGTCGTGCGTCTTGAGAGCTTCCACGGCGTGCGCTGCTTCAATAGTTAAAGTTGCACAAAAATAATGTATGGGTGAATTGTTCCACTTCAAAAGTTCTAATCCGCGACAGCATATTATTATGTTTATCATCCTACACAGTAACGATAAAACGAAACACAGATAAAAACAATGAATTACGAAGTATTAACCGACATGGTGCTAATATAATATATGTCTAAATATGTACATTTATTTATTATCTTAAGTATGTAATTTAGAACATATTAATTTGTTCCTTACACTATATAATTTAAATTAATATCTTAGGAATTAATGCAAAAGAAAAATTCTCATGCGACAAAATAATTATATGTAAAGAGGTAAAGTTTGGATTCTCAAACTACTGACCCGATTCTAAAAAATCTTTCACGAATAGAAAGCTACGATATCCTTCAGTATTTTATTTTGTTCGAAAACATCCACGGGCGAAGCCGGGGGCGGCACGCTAGTTTATTAATATAAAGATGATCCATTGGAGTATTCGACATCAGATATTATTTTATTTTTTATTTCATTTCAGAAAACTTTGAAATAATGGTCGGTAAATGTTGAAAATAATAACTAAATACAAACCAGCACCTAAACCTAAAAGCTTTCGATGCCGGAATAACTTAGCATAAAAGACTTAGCATTAAAGAAAAAAAGATATGTATTATTTTGTTATACATCGTGCAAAATCCTTCAGCAGCTTAAGCGTGAAAGAAAGATGTAAACACACAAAATTACTTTTAAAAATACAGGTAATTATTAAAAATGTCTAGACAGGGGCCAATCTATTGTATCTACAGCTAGAATACTAATTATTATATACCCAGTTTATTTGCAATAATGTGTTTACTTTTACAAGCTAAACTCAAATAAGGAAATCATCATTAAACTGACTGAAGTAAAGCAAATATTGTCATTTTATTGGAATACAAGAAAATTCTAAGTAATTTTTTGGTATTTGTTCGCTAACTGACTTTAAGAATTAACCTTGAATTTTGCAAGTGATCTCGTATGTTTTGTTATTTTACCGAGTAAAATACCTTTATCTTCAGGACTTTTATGTTGTTTATTGTTTAATAATAAAATTCTAATTGTATTTGCAATTATATGGTCAAACTGAGTTGAAGAAGGACTCGAAGACATAAAACATATTTTAAAGTTTTCAATTCAGAATTTCAGAAGACAAATCACTAAATGGAAAACTGCCTATGTATTTGTAATTATTGATTTTCCTTCCTTCATTTATACTTAAAAAAAAACACAGCTAATGATGGTCTAATACATTTTCGTAGGTAATAATAGTTTAATTAAAAAATAATTACTCACCAGTATCAGAAGTGCCTGCTGATATCAAAGCTGCAAAAGCTAGAGTAAACCCTAGTAATTTCTCCATTTTTACACCAGTATTTAATATTGTTTAATTAAGTAAATTTTTGTATAAATAATAATTTTAAAAAAATTAAAAATTTCAGAATATTGCTTCAGTCAGACGTATAGCGATGTCCGCAGCGACTGAAGCAATGAGTCTGGTGGAAGCACCGGTGGAGTACCACCTATCCCCTTTCGATGTGCGCCGGCGCCGATCGCCTGTCAGATGCATTGACCGCAGCCGGTTCTGAGAACACTTTTTTATGATTTCCTTTTATTTGTATTGGAAATTCGCTAAACAAAGGGCAAGTACGTTGATCTAGGAATAAATTTTCACCTGTTACCTTTATATGGTCTTACAGAGAATGCTGGAAGAATTTTGATGATGCTACGTGCATCGTCATTTAAAGGACATTGTCGTTTCATAGCAATGTCAGACAATGAAAAGTGAATTTTGTAAATCATAGATTTAATTAATTTAAATTCGTATGGTAGATATTTCATGAAATCGTACATTTAGTTATTCTTTTCTTTGATGTTATCTAGAACATTAAGAAGTATAGTTATTGGATATTTTTAATAAACGTACTGCCGTTTAGCAAGCACTAAGTAGTAGCATAGTTCAAGATTAGAACTGGTTCCTACAACAATGGTAAATGTAGATCACTCCGTATACGGTATATCAGTTAATTAAGCGAGTTTATCAGATGAAAGTTTTTCTCTCAGTATGTAGGCATGTCACCCATCAGGCTGCGACCGTTATGTCTGTACCGGTTCGTTTAAGGTGCAACTTTTTATGACAAGTCAACAATCGATGATAGAATAGCGAAAATAAGTTGCTTCTCTAATCGTGACTAGTAATATTAATTTGATTTTTATTTTTACTACTTCAAAATGATCAGATAACAGTTACAATGCCAAGTGACTATGTAATGTTAGGTAGCCCTGACATCTAGTTTTTAGTTAAAAAATAGGAAATACTCTCTAAAAGAAGGAGATTCAATGAGACAAAGACGCTGATAAGTGTTAAAAAGTTGTCTGATTTGGTTTTTCTAATCATTGATTGCTCAAAATATACTTAAAGTATTTAATAATAAAGTAGGTACTAATTTGTGTAATAATCTATAAGTCATTAAATTAAAAATTAAAGAAATCGTCATCATCATACCGCTCGTCGACAACTTCTGGAGCTTTCAGTGATGATAACTTAAATCCCTTTTCTTGCATTTCGTCAACTTTGTTTAGGTTCTCCTTTATGATACCCTCAACATTCACCTTGTTTAATTCTTCTTGAATTTTTTCTTTCAATGGTCCTTCTATGGCGTCCAGGATTTGATATCGAAGAAGATTGGGTAGTATGTTGACTGTAAATTCTATAGCATAATCTAGAGTACCCGCGCCGTTACAGCGGACTTGTATGTTACCAGCTTCAAGATCCAAACTCCTCATCTGAGGTCGCTTTCTCGTATCCATAGGTTGAGCTAACACAATTCTGCCACTGATGTACTCTACAGAAAACGAAGCGGTACCAGCTCGTGACATCAGACCTCCTATAGCTGAAATGTCCCATTGAGTCCTTCCGTCTAATTTCTGAGTTCCTATCTCGAAATCGGCAACAACCGTATTGTTATCCATACTTAGACTTATATTACCCACTCTGTAGAAGGATGAGATGCCAGTGACCCATGTGTTGACTAACTTTACTTCAAATACGCTGACGGTCGCGTTGTAGTCCTTGACCTGGTAAGGGTCGACGTCCATTGCGCGCACCTTCTTCCTTGCGTCGGCGATGACCATGTCGAGTGGAGATATCGAGTTAGGGAACTGCATGTCGCCGGCGACTTCATCGAGTTTTGAATCTATTTCAGCGCGGAGTTTGGTGTAAGCCTCTTTTAGGATGTAGGGTTTGATGGAATCGAAGAGAAAGTCTCCTATGTTGTTGACTATACCCTGGAACATGGCGCCGAGGAACCCGAGGTTTTCAAAGTTCATGGCAATGCTACCGAATGAGATATCCATGACGATGTGACTGGCACGTAGATGACCTCCGCGTGCCACAGCGAGGCCGGTTCGAGCTGACACATGGACATCTCGGAGTTCTACAGTGAAGGGTCCTTGAGAGCGGTTCAGGATCGCTGACATTGTGTAGTTACCCACCACGTGGAGTTTGTCTATAGACATTGCCGCGTTCAGCTGGAATATTCATATTTATTTAAGTATAAGTATTTAAGGAAATAATAAATTTGCTTGAATATAATATTTCCTTCGCAAGTAGACCGAATAAAATGTATAATACCTGGATTATGGCATGTATAAGCCCTACCTACACCCTTAACTATCCAAGTATGATACATTATGTATAAGTAATAATATGACAATTATTATTTTAAAATGTAAAACGTGGATGAAGAAAACGATGTCGACAAAGAAATGTTTGTAAGTATTCTATTACCGACTAGAAGGAAAAACTATGTAGTTAATTTTAGTGTGAAGCATGAAGGCACGCGCTACGCCATTACTTTGGTAGGTACTCGTACTTATTCTTACAATATGTATAGTGGGTATTTTGAGGATAGATGGGTCACTAGACCTTTGATCGTATTCAATATAATGCTTTTCACAAGAGACAATAGAGAAAGCGATAGATAGATATATGAAGAACATTTTGAAATGTGACATAAGAATTTAACCCAAAGGATTTCCGCGATGAAAAATAGCATATGTCACTCTCCGTTCTTCCAATATCTTATGCAAATTGTTGAACAGTTGCTCTGTATTGACGTGAAAAAAGGAGAAACAAACAAACAGACACACTTTCACATTTATAATATTAGTTATTATTAGGATTAGTTCGAATGAAAGGGTTAAGCCGCGTCCGCTAGGTAAGGCGAAGTGTATGGATTTAATAAACAACCTAGTATACTTTTGATTTAGAATATATTGCTTCAAGTGCATGATATTGATGAGTATAAAAAAATCCTAGGTCAAATCAATAACCCAAAAGCTGGTTCCTAAAAAGTATCTAGGGCGTTACATAAGCCTCACTATATAACATGGAATTGTCGCGAGTATTTTATGTATATTTGGCAGCGATAATCTAGCTGGGCAATCATTTTGAGAAAATATCTAAAATTTCCATGAATTATATTTTTTTCATCATAATCATCAATTAATTATAATTAGACAAAAATTGCGAGTACATACGACTTGCGTAAAAAATTTTTTAGAAACGTCTATAACATTTTAATTTTAAGAAAGCTATTCAACAATATATCAGATGATGGGGGATATGAAAAAAAAACTCTATGAAGAGCAACCTCTAAAAAAATGTTTTAACAATTTGACACCAACATTCTATGGCGGTTCATATAAGACAAATCCCTGTAAATTATCATAAGATTTGATTCAAAGACGGCTGATATAAAAGCCTGTGATATTCGGACGGACGGATGGACACGACGAACTTATAAGGGGTCCGTTATTAAAAATGTAATAAGAAGCTAAGCAAAAGACATGTAAAATAATAATTACTCACTTCCATAGCAGCGATTTCCACGTCAATATGTACTATTCTGAATTTCCGTATGCCATGAACTGACATGCCTTTGAAATCCATAGTGGTAAATAAGAAGGAATGCTTCATATCAGGTACTTTGTATGGATCTGGGATATCGGCACCAGGCAGCCCTACAGGGTCCGGTTGTTTGAAGTGTTCGAGTACAATTAAGAGCTGATCACTTAACTTTTTTTCCCCTTCAGCAAGTGTTTGTGATTGGTCAGCATTTTGATATGCATCTGAAATAATAAAGCAAGTATTCAGGGACCTGTGATGTTTTGTTCATTATTTTTGGTAAACTCTCCTTTGTCCGAATATGTTTTTTTGAACTTTGTAAGAAATATGAAAACGAAGAGAGCTTCTTAGTTTTTAAAAATATTGATAATAAAAAGTTAATTGGGATAGTTTTCCCTAAAAAGTAGCAAGATATTTTATTAAATTATTTGCAATTTACACACAAAGCACAACACGATCTCAAAACAAAGATAAGAAGAGGTTATAAAATTACGATTAATTTAATATGTCATCTTCTTTAATTTAACACAAACAAAACAAACGTCTCACTGCACTTTAAATTAACAAAACTAACCTGAATTTTCAGCACACACGTACGTTACTAAGAGAAAACAAAATGTGATGGCATACATCCTGGTAATAAACTGACTACTAAATTGACCAAGAACACAACTCGGGTCAAGAGGTTATCTGGGAGTGAATGGATGTACTTACTTACTACTAACGCGTCCTACACTAATTTGTCATAAATTCCCGCAATGTTATCAAACGCTCTAAGTGAGTTGTTTGTTCAATTTGTCTAATTATTGTGTCTGTGTGTCTTTGAAAGTAATTTATTAATTACGCTTATATTTAGAATTGTAAACAGTTTTTTTTGCAATTGTATTTTAGTTTCAAATTTTCGAGTATTTTATTACTGATGAATTGGCATTTTTAACCGACTTCAAAAAAAGAGAAGGTTCTCAATTCGTTGGATTTTTTTAATGTATGTTCCCCGATTACTTGACGACGCCTGGACCGATTTGGATTTTTGTTTGTTTGAAAGAGTATCTATACTTTTCAGGTGGCCCCATGGTCACCAGGTCAGGATCTGATGATGGGATCATTGCATCAAATGCATTTGCTTGCATGTGGTGATATTTTTTAAAATTTTAGAGTGCTTAGTTACAAGTAGATAGTACATTGGTGACTCTAAAAATTTAGACTCTACATAAAAACATATATTATTTAAAAAAATACAGATACCAAAGGGAACTACAATGTAGGGTTTTCATATGAAAACTGTATATTTTGTCTGAAAATGGATTCTTTTTCCACAAATCTATAAATACCTACCTACAATACTAGTATGTGAGTACCACTACCAACCGAAAATATATTTTATATTTTGTGTGAACTGCCATCTACCGGAATAGAATGATAGTGATATCTCAGAGTGATATTCTCGCTTGAACATGTTACGTTTTGTATGAAGTTGTCGACCATTTGTTGTAAATTGTAAATCATCAGATGGCAGCACTAGTATGCAATTCAGACTATGCCTACTTTAGCATCTAGGAAAAAAATGACTAAGAGGGAACTCCACGGATAGGGTTTACAAGAACATTTTAATTACATATAATTAAATATCATTTATTGATTTCATTTATCGGAGATCATAAGCAAGCTTAATTAAATATTTCCCACCAACACAGACATTTTTTCAGTACAAATAGCAGATTTTAAGGTTTTTAATCTTTCCTTGCTTTCTTTTAGTTCAATTCAACTTTTCACACTTATTCGAGGCACATGCTTGTTGGTCCCTACCACCAATATTTAAAGGGATCAAGTGAGCCCGCGGGCTAAATGGGCTGTGGGCTGAGTTGCCCCTGAAATGAATAAAATAAATACACTTTCTTTCTTTTTACAAGCCATTTTAGCCATGCATAACCTGATATAAACTTATAAGCTAATGGTATTTTCTAGTCAATCCTAGTCAAAACTATCGTTAAACCGAATTGGAATGTCGAAAAAAACAAATAAGGATACTATTTATAAAAAATCCTACTCGCAATTTTTCAAATAAAAAAAAAATTCTTTACATAGTCTTTTATTTTTTTTTAAAACTAAGTACTATTTAATTACGAATTAAATCCATACTAATATTAATCTTCCGCTGGGTATATAATGGGTAATACCCTGGGACCGTAACACGGTTTCGGGAGCTCTGAGGCAAAAAGGTGAAAAAAAACGAATGTTATTTTGGATGTAGGGTGTAATCTCTGAAAGTACTAATCCGATTCTGAAAATTATTTCACTAATGAGAAGCTACATTTTCCCTGAGTGCTATAGCCGGGGGGAAAGCTAGTCAAATTATGAAGTCATATTATGTACATAGTTTTGCAGATTCTTAGCTTTTATTCTGCATATCCAAGTAATTAGCCACTTCGAGGTACTAGAAACAATACGATTGCATATACCTAATGATATTTTTTCTTCGAAACGTTCGTTTTATAGAAATATTTATTATTAGTGTCAGTTTTAAGAAATTGTTAGAGACTTCTCTACTTGTGACAATATGTGGCACCTAGTTGGCACTTCTTTTGTGGCACCGGCTACTTGTTTTGGACCTCTTTGATATCTATTGGCTCGATAGATATTAAAATTTAAAATAAAAAATTGTCTTTACACGGGTTATGTTATATGCCGATATAACAAACGTCACTTAAAGGTAAAAAAAACTTAAGTTAAATCTACTTGCATACGCCTTAAAGGCGGCGCCTTTTATCCCATGAGGGGTAGGCAGGGACAATTGAATGTCATTTGCTACGATCCTGAAATATCTTTTTCATCTCTATTGCATTCATCATGCATGCCCGGCGATTGTGTAGGTAACCTGCTTTTAACATTGCGTTCAATCAAATTTTATAACGTATCAATAAAAGTACACCTATGGCGCCCTCTTCCGGCATTTACTTTTGCTTTTTTATTCTTCATTCTTTCTGTGTCCAAACTAACGTAAAATACTTTTCTTCATTTCTCACTCCGTATTCTTCATTACTTACAACTAAAGTAGGGCCGGGCCAATTTAATAGGTCACATTTGACATCTTTCAGTCTTAGCTTCAGAATGGTTTATTATAATCTAGGTAAATCGTAAAATTGCTTTTTCTATTATAATAAATAAGTAAATAAACTGAAAAAAGTTAAGCAATTGTTCCTTCGAAAAATAAGTAATAATGTGTGCCAGCTGTGTCGGGTAGTGGGGTAGCCAGGCCGGGTAGGTATGTAGGTATAGCAGGAAAACTCGTAGTAAACTTTCACCATTCGTTTATTGGTCGAATTAACAAGGAAGGAACAAGCAGCAAAAGAACAACCAGTAAAAGCATCCGTAAGGAGCCAAGGAGCCGTCAAACATAGAGTAACCCGTCAAAGGAGAAGGAGAAAGGAGCCAAGGAGAAGGAGCGCACTGTAATAAAAATGAACTACACATTACTACAGGGCGTTAAGCTATTGAAGTAACACAATACAAAGTATGATAAAAATACTTACAATACTTATTTGCGCTCCTTTTATATTAACATAGATATTAGTTCTTGAATACTGATTCAATACATTTTATATAGTTATTTACTTAGTTGATAAAATAGAAATGTAATAAATTTTACAATTGGCAGAGTAACTGCCTAAGTCAACAGTTTGTGAAGGAATGAGTAACATTTTAATTTAGGTTCCACACATCGAATATTTGAAAATAACATACAATGTTCTATTGAATTAAAATGAACAATATCGTGTTCTAAAATCAAAATAAATGCTATTTATGATGGCCAGCTTGTAAGCGGCCAGGAAAATAAGGTCGTGTGGCGTTTGTTCACTCACATTTCATGGCGGGCAACACCATATACAAACTCCTTGGCGGGAGGTTGAGTTATTATAAAAAGAATGTAAGATAGGTGACATGAGCTGTCTAGGACAATACCACAGACCATGAGATATGATGTTGATGGAATTATAATTAAGTTATCTTGTGATTGTCTAATAAACATTTGTATATAAGTGATTTAGTTTCAATAGTAATAAAATACTATATTGGTGACCACCGACAAAAACATTTTACACCCGCATCATCGACGGCGCCGAGGGGCGCAGCACACTAATCGCCGCGCTGGCCAGCGCTGTCTCTCACAGACAGCATACCGCGCCGCGCTGCCCTAAGCCGCGCTGTCTATCACAGCCAGCATGCCGCCGCGCCGAGCCCCGAGCGTATGACTCTCAAGTCTCAACGCACCGCGCTGTCTTGGCCTGCACCACAGAGCAAGTAGGCCTACACTATCAATCACATTTATAATAATATACTAATCACATAATAATATACTACGCTACCGGCCGGAGCTACACTACCGCCGCCCGTACTTCGCTGTCAGCAACATAGTACGCTGCCGACTAGTGCCGACCGCACCGTGCCACATAGCGACGGGACGGACATCACCGCCGAGCGCCTACATTCCGCAAGATTTTTTTTTGTATTTTTTATTTTTATTTATTTATTTTTGTAAGAACATTAATTTGTAAATAGTACCTTAACTTTTAATTTTAATGATATTTTGTTTCTTTCTCTATGTATATTAAGTGTCGTATTTGGTGTTGTTCGCTATGGAGTCACTGAAGACACAGATACAGGTCTTGCAAGAACAGAATGCTGCTTTGCAAAAACAGTTAGAAGACATAGTAGCTTCTACTAAGCCATTATTTGAGCAAAATGCAGCTCTACAAGCTAAACTGGAATCTCAAGGTAACAAATCCAATTTTTTTGATGCTACCTCATCCCCTTCCGATCTCATAACTCACGATCTTGGCAAAGTTACGGCACTCGCTCCCAAGTTACCTCCATTCTGGGTTGAACGCCCACAACACTGGTTCGCAAGGGTTGAATCTCAATTTAATATATCTGGCATAAAAAACGACCGAACCAAATTTGATTATGTTCTCGCCCAGCTCGACTCTCGTCTCATCGGGGAGATCGATGACATCTTGGCCGACCCCCCATCTACCGATATGTACGACAAAATCAAGACCGAGCTCATTCGTCGTCTGTCCATGTCGGAACCTCAGCGGCTCCGACAGCTACTTGACCAGGAAGAGTTGAATGGTCGAAAACCGTCGCAATTTCTGCGACACCTTCGTTCACTGGCCGGGTCTGAGCTCAAAGGCGCCGGTATCTTAAAACAACTTTGGATGCGTCGTCTCCCTGCACACATACAAGCTATTTTGACTGCCCAAGCCGAGCTATCTCTTGACAGTCTAGCCAATATAGCCGATAACATCCTAGAGTTGTCACCTGGGATGACTACAGCTCCTTCTCCTGTGTTTGCCACTAATTCTCCAGACACACAAGATATAAATTCTTGTCTGGACGAATTGACAAAGCAGATTGATGCTCTCAGGGCGAATCAACACAGAAGCAGTAGTCAACAAAGGCGATACCAAACTAAGTCGCATTCGCAATCGCGAAACCAACAATCTGTTTCACCTAAAGTATGTTGGTATCATTCGAAATTCGGATCAAAAGCAAATAGATGCCTTAAACCGTGCACTTGGATCGACCGCAAAAAGGAAAACCAGAGCGGCAGTTGCTAACGGCGACACTCAACTGCCAACCTAAAAGTCGCCGGTTATTTGTATCTGACACAAACTCGGCAAGACGTTTCCTGATTGATACCGGCTCCGACCTCTCGTGTTATCCTCGTTCCTGGATGAGACAACATCCGCGGGCTACGAACTACATTTTACACGCCGCCAATGGCAGCGTCATTAAAACTTATGGATCATTACCATTATGTCTCAATCTTGGACTCCGTCACGACTTTCGATGGAACTTTATTATATCAGACGTAAGCACCGCTATAATAGGGTCCGATTTTCTTGCACACTATAAGCTTCTTCCTGACTGTGCAGGCAAACGCCTGTTAGATAACCATACAGGTTTGTCTTGCAGTGCAGCTGTTGCTTCGAGTGATCAGCTCAGTGTCAAACTAATAGTGGAACACCATGACATACTTTCAGAGTTTCCCGACATCACTCGCCCACCTGGACTGCATCGCGAGATTAAGCACCAGACCGTCCATCACATTAGTACAACCGACGGGCCGCCGGTTTCCTGTCGCCCACGCCGCCTTGGGCCTACGAAACTGAAGGTGGCAATGAAAGAATTTGAGGACATGGTAAGATGCGGTACTGCAAGACCCTCAACCAGTGCTTGGTCTTCACCCTTGCATTTAGTCCAGAAACGTGATGCTACCTGGCGTCCCTGCGGAGATTACCGTGCATTGAACGCGCGTACGATACCTGACCGGTATCCCGTGCGTCATATAGGGGATTTCAGTCAAAGCATTTCTGGGTCAACTATTTTTAGTACGATTGACTTGGTTAAAGCATATCAGCAAGTACCAGTCTTCGAGGGCGATATATGCAAAACAGCCATCATAACACCTTTCGGCCTCTTCGAATTTCCCTATATGACGTTCGGTCTACGCAACGCGGGACAGACGTTCCAGCGGTTCATTGACGAGGTCGTGCAGGGACTGTCTTTCTGTTATCCATATGTTGACGACATCCTCGTGTTCTCACGAGACGCTAAGGAGCACTCATCACATTTACGCATGTTATTCCAGCGTCTTCAACAGTATGGTGTCGTCATCAATACATCAAAGTGCAGACTAGCTCAGAAAGAGATCACATTTCTGGGCTACCACATCAGCGCAGCCGGCACACGGCCGCCTGATAACCGTATTAAAGACTTGCAAGAGTTCCCTCTCCCCGGAACAATCCAGGGGGTCCGCAGATTTCTAGGGATGATCAATTACTATCGCCGTTTTTTGCCAAAAGCGGCAAAGCTGCAAGCTCCGCTCATTACTGCACTTGCCGCTACAAAACGCAAAGGCGCACACCCATTCCCTTGGACCGCCGAACTCACTGCTTGCTTTGAGGCATGTAAGAACCACTTATCCGATGCAACTATTTTAGCGCACCCTATTGGTGATGCGCCTCTCGGTTTATACACAGACGCATCTAGTACCCATATAGGTGCATGTCTTCAACAGAAGGTCAGTGAAGGTTGGCAACCTATTGCCTTCTTTAGCAAGAAACTGACTGCTAACCAATCTGAGTGGCCAGCTTACTATAGAGAGCTACTCGCTGTCTATGAAAGTGTACAACACTTCCGTCATATTTTGGAAGCGCAACACGCGACTATATACACGGATCACAAACCTTTGTTGTACGCCTTTAAACAACGTCGCGAGAGGCTCCCTCCTTCACAACTAAACCAACTTTCATTCATATCACAGTTCACCACTGATATCCAGCACGTCAGCGGCGTCGACAACATTGTCGCTGACGCAATGTCACGAGTGGGGACCATCTCACTTCATGACGACCACGCAGCACTGGCGCAGTCTCAAGAAACTGACAGCGAGCTGCGTGAACTCCGTGACAAGACATCATTAAAGCTAGAACGCATCAGCATACCTGGAACAGACATCACGCTGCTTTGTGATACTTCCACTGGTAGGACAAGACCGTATGTGACCCCTAGTTTTCGTCGACCAATTTTCGACCGATTACACGGCCTTAGTCACCCTGGTGGTCACGCTACCGCACGCTTGGTCGCTGAGCGCTACGTATGGCCATCAGTCCGAAAAGACTGCCGCGATTGGGTACGCAAATGCGTGGCATGCCAGAAATCAAAAGTTACAAGACACGTGAAATCACCCCTCTTTCATTTTGCCCATCCCTCGGCAAGGTTCCGACATGTCCATCTGGACATAATTGGCCCGCTACCTTCTCACAACGGGTATACTTACTGTCTTACAGCAGTTGACAGATATACCCGTTGGCCAGAAGTATGGCCAATGAGCCGCATCACCGCTGAAGAGGTCGCTTACACTTTTGTAAGCGGCTGGATTGCAAGATTCGGTTCACCAGAAACCATCACTACCGATCAGGGGCGGCAGTTTGAAGCAGATTTGTTTCGACGCCTCATGCAATTCATGGGCACAAACCGCACTAGGAGCGCTAGTTACCATCCCCAGGCCAATGGCATGGTAGAGCGGATGCATCGCCAACTCAAGGCAGCCCTAATGTGCCATAATGACACGTGGCTCACCGCTTTACCCATGGTTCTCCTAGGCATGCGATCTGCACTGAAAGAGGACCTTAAAACAACCGCCGCAGAACTGGTTTACGGTGAGCCGCTACGTTTGCCGGGTGAACTGTTGCACAGCTCAGCAACGGCGACCTCGTACGTAGATGTCACCGATTTTATGTCGCAGCTACGTAGTCGGGTTAATCACCTAAGACCAGTTCCCGCATCACGCCACTCGTCATCGGCGACGTTTGTTTTTCCAGACCTCTCCAGCTGCACTCATGTATTTTTACGCGATGACACAGTGCGCAGACCTCTGCAACCACCATACACCGGTCCTTATCCTGTAATCAAAAGACGTGACAAAACCATGACGCTCGTCATAAATGGCAAGCAGACTGAAGTCACGATCGATCGTGTGAAGCCGGCTTATTTGGAGAACGACAGCTATTCGCCGTATCCGTGCACGCAGCGAACGCCTGCAACTCCTGTTGGAAGTAACTCGCCTGTTGCTTCACCGACTGTTCCTCCTGCACCCGCTACTTCCATGAATCCGTTCTCAACACTCGCTGATCCGCCGTCTATACTTACAGCTCCTTCACCTCCAATTCAACAACCCTCGCCCCAGTACACTACGCGCTCCGGGCGTCGTGTTCGCTTTGCCAAGCCATTTGACCTCTGAGGCTCATCATTTTTATTGTTTATCTTATTTTTTTTTTTTTTTTTTTTTTTGTCTTTTCGGTTTTTCTCACTCCGTAGGGGGGTGGTGTGGCGTTTGTTCACTCACATTTCATGGCGGGCAACACCATATACAAACTCCTTGGCGGGAGGTTGAGTTATTATAAAAAGAATGTAAGATAGGTGACATGAGCTGTCTAGGACAATACCACAGACCATGAGATATGATGTTGATGGAATTATAATTAAGTTATCTTGTGATTGTCTAATAAACATTTGTATATAAGTGATTTAGTTTCAATAGTAATAAAATACTATAGTCGTATCATCACAGCTGTTACAAGGTTATGTTATTGAAATTTAAAGAAGTGCCAAATGTGACCTATTAAATTGACCATACTTTAGCTCTAATACTAGTATAGACAACCAGACTTCCGCCCTCAGCTTCGCCCGTGGATATTTTCGAACAAAATAAAATATTCAAGAATATCGTAGCTTTCTATTGGTAAAATAATTTCTTGGTAAAAGGTTCAGTAGATCCAGAGATTACCCCCTACAACCTCACAAACTTTACCTCTTTATAATATTAGTATAGATTAGGTATTGATCAAATAGTATAAATCACTACAATGATACGTCCAAGTATTGATCGGCAATGGTATACACACTTAAACATAGTTTTAGATTGTTGTATCTGGTATTTGGCACCAACCGACTCTAAGATCTTAATTTTCAGTGCATATTATTGAAAACGATTTAACATTTTTTGTAATGTAAGATAACATATTATCAATATAGATCGATTTTCCAAATTGTTTGTGACATTCGGATAACAAAGTTACGATTTTAATTTCTAATAGTTTTTATATTCTATATTTTTCTAGAAAAGAAATAAGATTTTTATTTTAATACTTCTACGCCTCAATATGCCTCCACCGACGTACATCTTTTGCGTCAGCAAGTAGATAAGTGCTCATAAGCTTGACAATAAAAAAAGTACCCACGCGCGTTAAATAAAAATATACTTTTTTTGTGAAACAGATATACATCTGAATAAGTATCCGGATCCGTGATTCCTAAAAATAGCATTAGTATAAAACATGTATGTTTATATTTCATTACACTTACATCTTATTTTTAGTGAGAAAAAATTATAATAAAAAATATTGTAAATATATGACGCACGCGGCTACATACCTACCATAGAAACGCTCTTCAATTTCATAATAATCGTTTTGTTTAACTATAAGGAAATTGTAATTTAATTTTATTATTTTATCTAAGTACATGCAGTAGCAAAATACCTTTATTCTAAGAAAATAAATCTGTCTAATAAAAATACATAATTCCTAATTATAAATATAGCTTTTTATATACAGTCGTTTTAATTGCTTTGGGGAACTTATATATTGGGAACCTGTACTATGCGATTAAAATAAGGATCAGCGCCATTTTGTGATGGCAGGCTGTCCAACCAACTTCACTTCAGTATGGTGTGCAAAAAATAAATTTAGGAAAATAATACTAAAATTTTATGTTTCTACTAAAATGTCTTCTTTAGATAGATCTAAATAAATACCTACTTATGTACTAAAAACAATAAAAATATTACAACCGATTGTACTTTGGAACAACCGCTCCTACCACCAAAAGGGCCCATAAATCGTCTACTGCGCAAGTATAATCACGTCCACAATTATATGGCACCTATTATACCGTGTTTCGTGCTATGAAATGCGATAAAGAAGTGTATGGAAAAAATATATACATGAAAAAACATACTAAAGTGTTTATTTTTGCGAAAGAATATTTTTATTTTTTTTTGCGGACTGTACTGATTCGAGTGAAGTTAGTCAACAGCCCATCCTATTCTTATTCTAATCGCATAGTATGCAAGCAAAGACCGACTTAGAACGAACTTCTATTAACAAAACCTCTTTTTTTATAAATCGTCTTACGAAATCTACTACTACATACATCCAAAATTATAAATAAACTAGCTTTCCGACCCCGGCTTCAGTCGTGGATATTTTCGAAGAAAATAAAACATAGTCTTTAGCACTCAGGAATAATGTAGCTTCCTATTAGTAAAATAATTTTTAGAATCGGTTTTGTAGTTTGAGAACATCAAAACTTACAAACTTTACCGCTTCATAATATTAGTATAGAGCAGACAAACATCATTGGCGAACTTGAACACATTTTTATATGGCTATATTTTTTTTGGATCCTAATTTTGAGATATTTTAAAGTTATGTACGTATTCACGTATCCACAATCTTTCTGATCTTTGAAATCTTGAGAGCCCTATATCCAAAATTTGTATAGGGACAAACTATTCCCAATTTTTCTGTAAATAATCATCCAACTGTGTCACTGTAATTTAGCATATATAGTTACTTATTCAATATATCTAAGTGAAATAACCGTTATTTTTCCAATTGGTTTTATTGAATAGGAAATATGAGTGGTAAAATAAAGGATTATGTAGCCCCTGTTTTCTCTTTCATAATCTATCACAAAGCTCTTAATTTTTTTTAAAGGCTGTTATATTTTATGATTTTTTAATAAGCTACAAAAAACGCGATGTATAGTATTGAAGGGTAATGTACATTATGATACAAGGGTGCTATGTTGGTCATTACGTACGTGCGAGCGCGAGCCACTTTACGTATTCTTCGCCACTTGAAGTTGACATTTTTGATAATTAACCACACCACGGCGGAAATGTTTTGTTTTTTCCCGCGTGACAGATAAAGCACGGGTAACTTCGCCAAACAGCCAACAAAGGCGTGGTTACAAAATAAAAACTGTATTATGCGGTTAAATTAAGAATGCTTTGTGTACACACATACAATTAGCAATCTTGTACGAATTTAACTTCATTGGGTTATATTATAACTCTTGTGCTGTAATGTAAAGAAAAAAGCACTCGTGTTTAATATATGGGATTATGGGTAATAAGACTCAAGTTACGAGCAAGTGGTAAAAAAATTAAGAGCTTGTGATAATTATATTATAAAAGAGAAAACGGGGGCAAAGTTTAACCACCCATATTTCTCATTCAATGAAACCCATTGAAAAAATAACAGTTATTTCACTTAGATATATATTCATAAGTAACTATATGCTAAATTACAGTGACACAGGTGGATTATTTACAGAGAAATAGTTTATCCCAGAAAAAATATGGATATAGGAGCTTTAAACCCCAATAAGGACTATTGAAATTGAGATCTAGTAATGGTACACTGAGTCAAAATAAAATAAAGCACTTAGGTATACTAAACAGTAACTACACTGATAAAGATGGAACAAAAACCATTAAAACAGTTTGACGTATGTAGTTTGTATTTTAAATGGGTATTTCCCTGTACGGACGATTTCAGGTTTTTTGTTTTTATTTTTTTTAAACAAGTGGTAGGTACTCGTAGGTACTAAAGTTACTTGTTTGTGTTCGTGATTTTGAAAAATAATCACTTATTAAAAGCTGTTGTCAAGTTGTCTATCTAACTATTTGTTTTTATAGACAAAAATACGTGGAAGTTTTTACCGACTTCAAAAAAAGGAGGAGGTATTCAATTAGACTGTATTTTTTTTTGTTTGTTACTTCAGAACTTTAGACTGTATGAACCGATTTTGATGATTCTTTTTTTATTTGAAAGCTGGTGCTTCCCGTGTGGTCCCATTTTTGTTAGTGAAAATTGGTTTAGTAGTTTTGAATAAAAACTGATTTCTAAGTCAATTATTGTCATAACTCGATGAAATGCCAAGCCGATTTCGATTATTTATATTTGTAATGATACTAATTGTAATCACTTAAAAGGCTAAAATAAATTGACTTAAAAAAAGTGTACCGAATTCAAAAATTTGCACTGAAAAGTAAGAAATAATAAATATTTCTTCGTAGAATTTGAAGACGGTTGGTGCCAAATTAGAAACGACTTAGTTCCCAAATTCACTAATCTAGACAATTCATTAGGAAATTAGGAACCTATACTCAATTTTGTATCCTAATTTTTTAGAGATTTTTTTATTATTTGCCTAGTATTAATGTTACTAACTAATTTACCAATAAAACAATATATATTGTCTGGGCTATGGTAGTTTGATTTTATTCATTAAATTGGTAATGTAATATACAATTTTATTTTATTCAAATTATTATTATTATTCATATATATAATTCATAATAATACATTCATAAATAAAAAAAATAAAAAAAATAAGTATAAAATAAAAAATAAAGATATATCCTCTCGACTGATGGTGACAAGAGGGCTGGCTCCTTTCTCGCTCAACTAATCAGCATCGCGATTCAGCGGGGAAATGCAGTATTCTTGCCACTATTCCATTTTTAGTGTTTAGATTAGATTTAAGGTTTTTATAATATTGTTATGTGTCTTAATTAAAAGTGTGGACAAAATATATATTAACTAATTTTAGAATAAAACAATTTTTATTATTTTGCTACCTTATTTACTAATAAAATAATATTGTACATTACATTACCATTATAATTTGGCTACATTAATTTAATTCGATAATGAATAATTCTTTAAATCACGTGTAAAAAAAAACAAAAATGCGACATAGCGCCATAATGATTGACTCGCTTCACCAAGATTCTTTTAAAATTTTTGAAGACAGATCAGGAAGAAAAGGCTAGTTTTCAAATAATATATTTAATTAATCAAAAATTAAAAAGCATGATTAGTAATTTTTTTATTGTTTTTTAGAAATATCAAAAATAACTAATCTATAAATATCTATTATAAGAAGAAGTTTCTTTCATTGGGTACAGTAAACGTAAACTTTTTCAATAAAATATTAAATTTTCTTATTATTAAAAAATATTTATTTTGTTCTGCAAATTATTATTTATCTCTGTGACTTGGCCCTAGATAATAGATATTTTCATAATAAAATTGAGTCAATATAAATACTTACTTATCGAAATACAAATAATTAAGTAATGCCATTTTTGCTGCATTGCGAAGTCATTGCCAATAGGGTAGATGACAGGGTAAACAAAATATTATTCTATTTAGTCCGTTATTTAGATTATCAAAAAAAAAATTGGACACGTATTTTTTCTTTTGTCAATTAAACTAAAATTTTTTTTCTGATAATCTAACTGACAGACTAATTAGAATTTTTTAGTCATCATGCCTATTCTGGCTGTATGACATTAATTTGTTGGCACCAATATTATCGTCAACTCAAGCTAGTCTCGACTCGTGATCATGCAATGCGCGCTCGTGAATTCAAATTGAGTAGATACCTTATTAATTTAATATGTTATGTTAGTTAGTTTGTTTAACGTTTTAATTAAATGTTATATTTATATTGATAAATAATTTATTTATTTTATTCATAATATTAGGTTTGGCTTGGCGGCGCCAACGTCGCCAAATTAGAGAAATCGCTACTGTACTCTACATAATATACTATTTATACAAAACCTTCCGTATTACATGTGAGTAACGGCGAAATAATGAGTCAGTTGATTATAGACAACAAGTAAAAATATTTACAATAAATGAGCTAATATTTTAAAGATATTATAATAAATATTATGTATAAATGCGATAGTGTGTTTGTTTGCCTTCTGGCGGATCACTTATGTTATAGTTATATTCTCTGACGCGAACTCACGGACATGAAGTCTTACTTCTAATCTAATTAAATATTTATGCCAATGAACTCTATCAAAATAACCACTGAGCAACAATTGAAATGTTCTACTTAACATTGGATCAGTAAAATTATTTATTTTAAGCAAAATAATGTAACATATTTAAACTGTAAACTATATGGTGGAAGTAATGATTAGCCATGTCTATTAGAATACATAGCCAAACATTAAGTACATAATATCTAATCAATCAATGATTTTGAAATACATACATACATACATACTATACATATATAGTTTTATCTGATATTTTTCTTATACCTAATGCGCCTTGATCTAAGTTGATAATAACAAGTTTTATTGTGTCCAAGTATATATGAATGAAGTTGCCATGTCATTACACAGTGGTTGTCGATCTTCAGCTTGGTTAGGTGCCGTTTAGCTTACAATAATTAATTTAGAGTAAATAGAGATGGAGTTATATACAATAAAGTTGGCTTTGATTGTGTTATTTTGTGCTATAGATGGTGCTTTTATGGAGAAAATTCGTAAGTGTATTATTTTTTAATTAATTACTTAATAAAATAAAATAAATACCTATTATTTAAAATAATATTACAGTTATTATAAAACAAATGATAATAAGTAACATTTGGCAATATACATCAATACTGGTCGCAAAATAACAATATTTGATTTAAAAAAAATTGCGTTGTATTTGTCTTAAAAATCGTAAGTTTAATTATCAAAGATCAAAGTCAAATGCGTTTATTGTAAGCTAGGATAGCTGGGTGCCTATTTTTAATTTAGGTAATAGGAGGTGATAGTAGACTTAATAATAGTATACTCTGAGATAAGTCTTAGTTAAATAATTCTAAAATACCTTTTTCATAGACTAACTTCATACTTCAGAGTCAGCCAATTTTTAGCCAGTTATCATGAAGAGTCAAAATCAGACGAAATGAGGTCTTTTTATTGTTTTCATCTGAGGTCACTAATAATAGGTGCCTATTTTTACGGGCCTTGTAAACTCATCATATTATTATATTATAGTAGGACGTCGAAAGCCTTTTGATATTTGTGTTTTGTTGTCGTCATCGAAATTATATTTATTTACCAAAGAAATACCTATTCAAATGTCACATGATACGCATATCTTTACATTTTAAATAAAATAAGTGATAGATATTTAATAGATTTCTGTCAGCCAGCGTCCGCAAATGTAACTAACCATATATTCTATACTAAGCTAAAGAGTTGTTTGAACGCGCTAACATCTGGAACTACCAGTCGAATTTGCATTTGATATCCCAATGGACAACATTTCATTTTTCGTAAGGTACCAAAATTCGAAAACCGTTTGGAGATTACATGCTAGAAAGCTTATTTTTCATTTTTGTTATTTTTTATATCCTTTAATTTTCGAGTTATTTTAAAAATACTGAAATATTGAAAATTAAGGATTAATAGGTGCCCTAATCTGTGCTAACCCTCTAATTTAAAAATACTAATGTCTGTTGGCAGAGTTGTTAGTTATTGAACTCAGGTGTTGCCTTCTATTAATTTTACCCATTTTTATTGCATTTGAAGCTAAATTAATAATTATTCTTTAAATATAATTATAAAAATACTTCTTTTATATAATATTTTTTGGAAGTTTTGCTATTTTCGAATGGGCTATCACAGGAAATATATTTACGAGTGAAACCGCGGACAAAAGCTAGTATTATTATATACATTATGAATAATGTAGTGGGCGATTTGAGTTCCGGCTACGGCAACACCTATTTGGAACACGGTATATTATACTCTTTGCATTTCGATAACGTATACTCTGTGGCTTGACTGACACTATCAGTCACTTTCTTTGGGTGACAGTTTATATTTCTTAATTTTAGTCCTAGCTAAGGTTTTTAGTTTATAAGTCCTCAGAATTTATAAAAATTCATAATTAAATTAAAAATATAAAAACTCAACCAAAAATAAAATATAAAAATACGTGTAACTTATTTTTTAATATATTTTTAATTAAAGTAACAAAAATGGGTGATTAAAAAAATGAAATGTTGTCCATTGTTGAGGAAGGTTATATAACATCACGCTACGACCCAAAGGAGCGGAGCAGTACCTAACCATTAACGCGGGTGCAACCACAAGACATAGACATATTATAAAATAAGTACTCACAGAATATTATAAAGAATTATAGAAATAGTAAATGGGTGTTCTTATCTTATATGATTTGTGGACACAATTGCCCCTGAAACATAGCCCAAAAAAATATAAAAAATTGTGCTATATTTCAGTGCAAAAATGATAAACCGCCCAAATAAATTTGTCTAATGATAGCATATTATACTTACATCGCCGACCTACATGCAATCTTTAACTAGATCTTCAAATATTGTAATTACAGTAGAAACATTTTCACATTTTCTCATGCCAACGCGTTATTCCCTCTACCTGCGCACAGCCCTAGGCGCAGACGGCGTAGGCCAAAACCAAGCGTCTTCGAAGTGTGAGACGCTTGGTATTGACTCATGACAACGAATTTTCCCCTCAATGTGCGCACAGCGGTAGGCGCAGACGGCGTAGGCAGAATTTTGAGACGTCTTGGTTTTACCCTAGTCTAACGCGCGTATAGATGTTTCACATCAAAATTTTTCCTTGATTACAATAAGTAATAAAGTGTTACCTATTTGGTAATAATTCGTATATCGCATCGTTATCTCTAAATATAATTTCTTAACCACAAAATGTAATAACTATACCTAATGTTACATAAAATTTTCTGTTTGGTTTTCTGATACCTACTAGATTAGTTTTAACTGCGTTGAAATTTGAATGGCCCTTTTCTTCTATTATAATGGACCAATTTCGATGATATGTCTAAGATTAATATAATACTAGATTTCCGCCCGGGATTGGCCCGTGGAGCTCATTGCATATGTACTAACTTTAAAATCCTTAGGGTAAAAAGTAGCTTATGTCCTTCCCTAGGGTTCAAACCTTCTCCGTATCAAATTTCATTAAAAATCGGTTGAGTGGTTTAGCCGTGAAAGCGTAACAGACAGACAGAGTTACTTTCGCATTTATAATATTAGTACAGATACCTACTATGGATATGGATTTACGAAAAATATTATCTAGACGTGAAAATCTCTATGTGAATACTTCTGTGGTGTTAGTCGTATTTTATTAATAATATATATAATATAATAAGATACATTTGTCATTGTTTCATAATATATTTTCTCCCACAATGATGTCGTTCCTATATGTTATTATTGTATAAAACATATAATTTATAATGAATTATACATATATAAGTATATGTTATAACTTGTCATATCCTTATACAATGTTACAAGTTAATAGGTGCTGTTAACCATTTGTAAACAAAAGGAGAACAAAAGGAAAATAGATATTGATTAATATGAGAATTATATTACTTAATATAGATTCTATATATAAATATGAGCAAAAAGACCTTTAATAGTTACAAAAGGTTAGTTTTAAAAGTGACAGTTGTAGTCCCATATGTACAGCGACAGGTGTTTTCCTTTTTTCAAAAATCATAATAGCTCAAAAGTTAGACACCTTAAATTACGAATTTCACTATGTCAGTAACATTAAAATTTCGCTGAATAATGAAAAAAAATAAAAAAAGAATAAAATAAATCTAATTTCAGAGTGAAATTCGTAATCTCCGTTTGTGTATGGAAACGGGTGCGGTAAACAATCGACTTCGTTATGCGTTATTCGTTATGCGGCTTATTCGAAACTTCGTGTCTGTGTGCCGAACATGCCAAATATGTGTGTTGTTTGCTTTTAAAAAAAATGGACGTGTTGACAGCAGCAGCTTATTATTTTTATATAAATAATACCTGTTGTATAAGTACAAAGTTACTAAAGGAACGAAAAGAAAGCGCTGGTGCATCATCACAAGTCATAGGAAACGAACTAGGTAAGTAATATTCGAAACAAAGAGAATATACCTATACGTGCCAAAAACCGACAAGTCGACGGATAGCGTATGCGTTACGTGTTATGCGTGCGAATAAAGCACATATAGACGAATAGACCCTCCACACTTCGTTTTATGCGGGCGAATAAGCCGCATAACGAATAACGCATAACGAAGTCTGGTTTAGGAAAATAAGATGTCAGTTTTTATTTGAAAGATTATAAATAAAGAACCGGATTAGGTCAGATTAGCTTTTTATATTACTCAACCAGATTTGAGAAAATTTACATTGGTATATTTTTGATTCTAAATTAGGCAAAGAATCGTTTTAGCTAAAAATATACTGACACTTTTTTTTGGTTCTCACTTCAATAGTACTATTAAAATAAGGTACCTAATCAGTCTAAAACTATAAGGCGAGAATGAACTGGCATCAAAACTAGTGGGCACAGGAAGACTTACACATTCCCGATTGAAGCTGCATAGTGTCCCTAGGTCCCTACACTAACCTGAAAATTTGACAGCATATGAAAGAGACTTCCAAGAGTTCCCTTCTGCTTGAATAAATGATTCTTTGATCGCCAAGGTACAGAAAACAATAAAAAATAACAAAGGTACCTCATTAAAAATATTGATGTGCTGAATTAAATTTTCTCAAACCCACAAAGGTTATACGTTCTAACCTGTTTCGGTTGTGAAATAGGTACCTACCTTAAATATCCTACAACACTTTTAAAAATAGTTTGACGGTACCTTTCTTTCTGTTTACTATGGCGATCAGACGAAATGTGGACTTTGTTACTAATGTAATCAAATCGCCATAACTATAAATTGTGAAAGTTTTGATGTAATATAAAAAATATTACAAATAAATGTCGAAAAAAAATGTAGGTACATTTTAAAATATATGTCATTGATTATTCTTAAACGCATTTATTGTTTAATTACGGTAATAAATACGACAGAAATGCATAATTTCTTAATTTATAAGCCATACCCTATGTATTAGGTCGTGCAGTTAAAGATAAATTACTTATTAACATAACAAACATGATAATAATAATTTTCTTTAGTATCTACGTGTTGTCAAAAACAAAATATGCTACGACCTATAGAGTTTGAACTGGGATGGTCTGCTAATCTGCTTCATGGATAGGGCCATTCTAAACTTCTAACTAATACATGCCTCCTGTTTAATAAAGTACGTAATTATTTGCGAAGATAAGCTAATTGTAAATTATAGTGCGCGGGATAGCAACTAACGAGTCATGAGAACTTATACTCGTAATCATGACGCAAGCATGCAAATCTAGAAGATACATGTACTTTTTTTTTTGTTTGTATTTATAAAACAGATTAACTTCCGAATCATTATAATACAATAAAAAAACAAAAATACAAAAACTTACAATAAAAAATTGCAACAAAACAACAACAATTTTCAAATGGCGGTTTCCATTACATAAAATACATTATTTGGGCACCCTATTTGTGAATGAGAAGCGGTTTGATTTGCAACAGACTTCGTCCGAACTTCTTCCAAAAATAACTGATATTTAAGTCTGAATCTAATTCCATTAAGTGAAGCAATAGACTTGCCACCTGTTCTGTTTAAGATGGACAACTGGCTAAAAGTGGACACTGTTACTGATGTCGCTGGCCACACGCGAGGTATAAAGGTAATCCCGTACTGTTAACTTCAGGGTTAACAGAAACAATGAATATAGTAGATGCAACCTGTCCAGACATAGCTGTATTACGCAAGGTTAATTGCTAAGTTTCCTTTGTGATGATCGTCGCCTGCGCGGTCTAACACAAAGCATGTTATTATTCATACGTGATTGTAACTGCTTATTGTCAACTTTTTGTGTTACCAGGAATAATTTGTTTTTAATGTGACTCAGCATTGTGTTTGGCACTAGCTTCTAGCTTCCTGGTTCCTTTAACATTTTATATATTAGATGTTTTTAGTTTAGTTTTTAAGTAGGTACCTTATTAAAGTGAAATCAAGATATGTCTGTCTTTCTATTAATCTTTCTACTAAGATATGGTATCATTCTGTGGGGAAATGCGGTTGAAGCAGATAGAGTCTTCATTGCTCAAAAGAAATGTATACGTGCGTTATCGGGCATACACTACCGAGATAGTTGTAAACCGATTTTTAAAAAATACAATATATTGCCATTGCCCTGTCTTTATATATCTGAAGTAGCTAAATTTGTGCACCAACATCCAGCTCTGTTCAAAACAAATGGGGATATGCACTGCAGATGCAAAAGGTTCAAAGACAAATTATATGTCCCACCACAAAGGTTGGCCCTTTATTCACGAAATAGCTACTGCATGGCAATTAAAATATATAATCATATTCCGGAACATCTGACTAAACTTCCCCTGCAGGTGTTCAAAAGGACATTTAATAGGATATTGTTAGAAAAATTATATTATTCCATAAATTAATTCCTAAATGATAAGTCACGTTTTGACATATTATAGTTATTTACATTATTATTTTATTATTGTTTTAATGGGATTGAATTTGACTTGTTTTTTTATTATGAATATTATATTTGACTGCGTGATTTTATGGAAAAACTAATTATAATTATAACTATATTTGACTGATTATATTTGATGCTCTGTTATTGTAATTGTTTGGTGTGATTTATTGATTGAGTTTTTGATTTGACATTGAATTGTATTGATGTGTGTAATATTGAATCTAATTTTAAATTTGAACGTCCCAGACTTTGTTTGTACCTACTTGTTATTAAATATTTGTACACCGTAATACGGTAGAATGTGCTACACTTCTAAGATTACTCCACCTGTGTTATGTACCTACTTATGCCATGCTCTGACAAATAAATAATCATTTCATTTCATTTCATTTCATTTCATTTCATTTCATTTCATTTCATTTCTGCCTGTCTTTCTTTTGTTGGCTTTAGGATACGAAAATGCAATTATTTTTCTCTACTTCTCCTTACCTCAGATATGACACAAAACTCTTTAGTTAGGCTGTAATTTTAATTGTTGTCTATATCGGCAAAATTAGAATTCCGCTGATTTGGAAATTATTTCTAAATTGTTCGTTCTTTTCAGCTGATTACATCGAGGTGTGCAAACGTGACCAGAACACAATTGATGACTGCGTGCTCAGCTCCATACAAAAGTTGCGTCCGAGGTTGGCACAAGGAATTCCTGAATTAAACGTACCGGGATTAGAGCCGTTTATAATACCAGAGGTAAATATTGTGACTCATATTATGTATGCTCAAGTTTTACCACAGTAATGATACCCACTGCGATGATATTGTACCAATGGGTTTTTAATTAAAAACTGTAAAGAGACGATGATGGATTGAATAAAATTAACGTCTTTACTAATTACTGTCTTTAATTTCCACTTTGGACACAATTAAACAATTAAACAGAATTAAAATATTACACAGTTAAAACAAAGCGACCATTTCATTTGCTGGCCAACGCACCTCTCTTTCTGCCACCTGGCGGGCAAAAGACGTAACTACTAATCAATTGACTGTCTTCTTACATACTCCCCCTTTTGACCAAATATAGGACCACCAGTTTGGTCAAACAAACACAAAAGTAACACAAAGAGAAAGTCAGTAAGAACAATTAACAATAACAAAAAACAATTAGAACAAGGAACTTAAACATAATCTAATAGTTTAAGAGGTCGACCGCGTCTCCGTTTTGGGTTGACGGGTCGTGGCTTGGACTGATCACCCTCACACTCACGTGCATGGTAGCGAGTAAGATCGGACACGTGATACTTACCGATCGATTCATCAGGAGCTTCACGATGCGAAATTAAGTAAGTGGTGGGACTCACCTTCATTTTTATACAGTAGGGCCCATCTCTTCTTGGGACGAGTTTCGAGGTTATACCCTTACCGGCATTACTCAAAACATGGCTACGTAGAAGGATTAGGTCACCAGGTGAATAGTCTTCCCCCACACGACGGGTCTCGTCTTTAGTAGTTTTAGGAAAATGGTTACCTGTATCGATGGTATGCTCGGCGAAAGGCGTCGCTCCTCCCCCTTCACCAAAGATGTCCTCGTACTCGTGAACTAAGGTTGACAACGCAGTTCGCTCCATTGACGACAGCATCGCCCCCTCATCAGGTCGAATCACGTCTGCAGCTGCACAACTCACCTTGACGCTTGACTTCTCGCCTTGCAAAGGATACACAGCCTGCGGGTGATCAGTCATAAACCATGAGTTCGCGTGTAAGTTAAGAACAATACGAGCACTACATAAAAAATCGATACCAAAAAGTGTTTCATTATTTACGGCGTTAGGTAAAACTATGAAGGTAGTTGGTACAACCTTACCCTCAAGTTTAACGTCGACGTCAACAAGTTTGACATTCATATCGCGCACAATCCCGTCTGCAAATTTTACACGAAAATTACTTTTACGAAACGGGTGACCTTGATCGCGTAGCAACGTATACAAACTATAACCAGCTATACATCGTTTGGCCGCTGTGTCCACTAAACCGGTACCACGAACCCCATTAATCTCGACATTGAGAATAGGTCGGTTACTGGTGCCGTTACTGTTGGAGTCAGACGCAAAGGCAACCTTCATTAATGGTAGCTTGTTACAATTTTGAATAGGCGACTTGCCTCTGAGAGGCAAGCTCCCCTTAGGTACAAAAGTGTTAGTACACAACTCGGTGATCTTTGACAGATGACCTTGCTTAATCTTTGACAAATTTGTATTAAACGAAAACGGACTCTTCTTTGGGCTACGATTGCTACGATTTACAGACATATTGTTACAACATGTACAACTACGATCGTTACTACGATTTATAACATTAGGTTCATGACTAAGATCTGTAAATGGGTAGGTATCATCGCTCAAAGACTTGTCCAAAGAATGAAAATTACAAGAATAAAATGTATTACTAGTGTCTTTAGGCTTACTGTCCCCAGCATTACAATTAGCACACTTAGAACGAATGATGCCCTTAGCACCACAACCATAACACTTGAACATAACACACAATAACTTTTGTTACCTTGAAGAGGTTGAATTACTTGGTTACACTGTGTCGCCCGAGAAACTTCACACGTCGAAGACCGAAGCGGAGTCTCGACCGAGTTACGAGCAGTCGTTGACCCGTGAAACACAGGTGACCGGAGTGAGGTGCTCGGCGCAGGCGCCGCCGTAGAGCGCGGCTCATGCCGGCCGGCACGAAGCTCCCGTTGTCCCTGATCAGGCACCGACGCTGCTTCGTCGAACTCGTCCTCCACCTGTCTGGCGCGCTCGATGAGCTCGTCGACACTATTAACCAGGTCACGAGGTATTCGCTTTCGAATATTGATGTTTAGCAAGCCGTAAAGAAGGTCTAATATAATTCGTTCATCAAGAACATACGGTAGACTCGCGAGTTCCGCGCGTTGACGGCTGATATAAATATCGGCGCGCTCGTGTCCTTGATCTGCACTGAACACGCCACGAAATATTTTGTAGGGAGGTTTCGGCGCACCATACATGGATCGCAAACGTTGTATTGCCTCTGTCCACGAAGAAATGGAGCCCTTTACTCCCTTGTACCAAACAGCAGCATCTGCCTCTAGTAATATTGGCAGGCCGCGGAGCGCATGCTCGTCACTTATATTTGTACACTCTTTGTATACTATGATTGTATCAATAAAAGCATCCACGACACGTGGATCTTGATGAGCTCTCCCGCTGAAACGCGCTGTACAGTTAGCGAAGTTTCCCATAAGCGCGGAGGGCGGTGCGATGTGTGATGTCGGAGACAGGCTTGGAGCGCCGCTGTCACTGTTGGAATCCTTGGAAGCTAGGATAGCTGATATTAACTCTCTGTTAGACTCAGCTTGAGCCCTAGCAAAGGACGCGAACATCGCTGACATGCGCGACTCCACCTCGAAGTCCGCCTCGTGGCTACTTTGCGCACTTTTTCTTCTTGGCATTTTCACTTTCACTTAACACCTCGAAGATTGAGACAGTCACACATAAAACCAGCAAGATGCTTGTTGAAAACTGAATATATTTTAGAAACAAAATTTAAGAGTTCGTAAAAATTCGTTATTTTGGTTCGAAACTTTTATTGGCCACTAGTTGGGCTGCCACTTGTAAAGAGACGATGATGGATTGAATAAAATTAACGTCTTTACTAATTACTGTCTTTAATTTCCACTTTGGACACAATTAAACAATTAAACAGAATTAAAATATTACACAGTTAAAACAAAGCGACCATTTCATTTGCTGGCCAACGCACCTCTCTTTCTGCCACCTGGCGGGCAAAAGACGTAACTACTAATCAATTGACTGTCTTCTTACAAAACTTTATTTACGTAATCTGACAAAACGTACCAGAAGCTTTTCGATTGAAGAAGTGACCTTTAATGAGTCATGCAAAAAAGGTACTCTTTGGTCATGTATGATGAAGGCTTGTCTTCCGCTCGGTATCCTGGGTAGAAAATTAAACTCATTTCTTCCTTTGATATTCACTTGCCTATATTGCCTAATCAATTTCGGTAGATTATTATATCAACATTAGTCATGGAATACAGAGTTTTTTAATAATTGCAGTTAGTGGTCGATTCTGGAAATCTGCTGCAGTTTAATGCTGTGGGCCGCAACGTCAAAGTATCTGGAGCTGGAAACTTTAGTGTTAAAAGTGTTTCGTAAGTATATATTTTAAAGAAATTTTAATATACCTACTTTGAGAATAAAGCAGTTTTGTATAATTAATTCCAAAATAAAAGGACTTAAAGTAAGATTGTTTAGTAAATACTAGCTTTCACCTCTCGTCTTCTCCCGTGAAAGTTTCTTAAATGTGAATGTGATGTTCAAACAAAGAGTAATAGAGTTATAGAAATGGCTACATACAACAATCCAGCGATCATGAGTAAAAGGAATACTCCCCTACGCACATCGCTGGAAAGTTGCATATATGCCAATCTATTAAATATTTTCAATGGCGCGATACAGGTTTCAATGAGTTAGTAACGGTGCGACATCTATCGACGCGACGCGATGTGCCGCCACATGACTCCCTTCCCAGACCAGAGGTCGATACAGTATGAAAACCAACATCCATTTTAGCTTTGTCAGCAGTGATGGACTGTGTGGTGGACTGCATCGCGGCTGAATCACCTGTCGTGATGTATGACCTGTCGTCATGTCGGGCCGGCGGTCTGGTCAGTGGGAAGTGGAAGTAGGATGCGGGGCATTGCGGGGTCAGGAATACAGGCGTGTTCATACGGGGTCACCAATATAGAAATGGCTACATACAACAATCCAGCGATCATGAGTAAAAGGAATACTCCCCTACGCACATCGCTGGAAAGTTGCATATATGCCAATCTATTAAATATTTTCAATGGCGCTATACAGGTTTCAATGAGTTAGTAACGGTGCGACATCTATTGACGCGACGCGATGTGCCGCCACAGAGTATTATCATCTTTACAGGTAGTGAAAGAAATTTCCATATCGGTTCAAAGAACATCCCAATATATATAAAAATACACACATAGGTAATTCAGATACTATTCACAGTATAATATACTTCCGCACACCTTTTAAATATTTCTTTTTCAGAGTTGATTTAGATACATACACAATCCGGGCTCGGGTTCGATTCCCGAAATTACATTTTGATGGTCACTACACTCTGGATGCACGACTACTTGTGTTGCCACTTCACGGAAAAGGAAAAATTATTGCTGACGCTGGTAAGATTTTACCTGTCCATTATCAATTTACTAATGCAAATAACAAATAACAAAATGCAATATAAAAAGGGAATGTTTTAGGGAGACTAAAATAAAAGATTAATGTGCTGAAGAATATTTTTAAGCGCAAAATAATAGGTACGGTGTCCAGCTCTCAACAATAATTAGTGTCTGATAGAAACAGGATTTAACATATATTTAATATTTATACAGACTCGTTACTTGATTATTTTAATTGAGTTCACTATTATTCACGCAAAGTTAGCCGACTGAAGCGCGACAATTCACTGAAACTTCGGCCGATTTTTGCCCGAAATCGAAAATACAGTGCAGATGTATGTTGTTATTCTTAACGCACTGGCCCGGTATCTCACAGAAAATATTCGGTCCGGCCGCCGTATGAACGAGATTGAACAAGGCCACACATTAGCAATGTAAATCATATGATCTAGATCACATGCAATTCACTTACCCACACAGACACACAAGATTCGATTAAACAAAGGCGTGTAGATGTGTGTGTGTGTGACAGATAGTTCAGGTCATCGAAATCAACCACAAATACAACGATTTGAAAACGGATGGTGGGCCACGCGTACAAAAATTGGACGAGTCTGTGGTCGATTTCGGTGGACCGTATGGCGGCGCGCCGGCGATTGGACGAATGAGTGGGCACCTTTATGATAGAAAATCATGTTTCTTTCTTTGAAGTATGAATATTGAAAATAACTTATTATTATTTTCAGTAAAATGTGACGCAGAAGTGTTGGTACGGGGAACAACTGTGGAGAAGAATGGTAAAGAATATTTACGTTTTGACAATGCTGATATGGATATCAATGTCAAAGACTACAGACTTCGTTTGGATGGCCTTTTCAATGGAGACCAAGCGTTAGGTAAGATGGAAAATCTATAACAATCTGCGTTATTTAATGTTAAAATATTTCAACATAATTTGACGCATATTTAACAAATTTTAATATCCTCTTTTCCGTGTTTATTTGTCTTTTATAACTTTCTGAGTTTTGACCAGTAATGGAATTTATATTTATAGGTGTTTACTATGTCTACATTGTTATATTTATATATTTTTTAGGTCAAGCAGCTAATGAAGCTATCAACCAGAACAGAGCAGAATTTTTGAAGGGATCTAAACCTTACGTCGAGAGAACTGTCTCAAAACTTCTTCTAGATATTGCCAATAACATAGCCAGCTCTTTCCCCTTGGACGATTTGCTCCCTAAACCTTAAATGATTTTATTTTTTAAGTTTAAAATAAATAAATGTAGTTTTATTGTTTTATATAAAACTTTATGTTTTTACATTATTTTCTCGTCTCATCGCGTAACATGTCCAAATAAACGAAGGATCCTAGATTGAACGACAACCGACAGTTTCTCTTTGACATGAAGTACTTGGAGGATGGAAACATTTGTGCGGTGCTGTGTCCAAGATATGCCCAGCATTTTTCCCCAGCACCACATTTCCAGTGCGTCGATTCTCTGTCGATCCTAGAGTCGATAGTCATAACAAAATAATCCAAAATAATAGAATAAAATTTCCAATGCATTGCTGTCATTATTTGTCTATTAATGCCAACAAAATTGGATCATGAATCAGTTGATAGATATCTATAAATGTTTACTATAAATTTGAAGTTCTTGAAATAACTGGTTTCATTAAATTCTATAAAAATTTGATTGGTTATGTGATATTATCGATAAAAAATTAACTGAGCAATTAATTTACTACTTACTAAAACTTTCCTGTACGATTATTTAATACATTTTGTTTAATGTTTAAATGTATTTTGAAAATGTAAATATGACAACAGTAACAACTACTATGATATAAACAATTTTGAATTCCAATAAAGCCAAAGAAAGTTTTTCAATACGCTTTTGTATATTTTTTAGTACTTAATTAATTTTCCTGTAGTAATAATATTAAAAGGGTCCGAAAATATTTGACAAACGGACGTCTGTGTCTGCAATAGGAATATACCCGTAAGGATGGCCATCCTTCCACTATTAACTTGCTTCGATATGTCGAAAGATGGATGAGTAAATAATGAAATTTAAATTAAGCAGCTGGCCGTACGCGAGAAAAAATGGCTATAATACTAGACTACACTAAAAATACGTCACATAAGACATGATTGTAGGACCAATGGATTATTATTAGGGGTGAATTAAATAACGTACTTGTTTTGGACTTCTTGAATAGCCAATGGTTGGATAGAATATTAAAATTTGATGTTAGAATTTCTTTTTATTCAGGAGTTCTAAAAATGATGTTTGAAGTTTCATATAGAATTAGCTCAGAGATAGAGTCATTCCAGTATTTTCCTTCATATCAGCCGGAGGTGCTGCTGCTGAGAGATTGCTGCTATAAAACAATCAAGGCACAATATTTGTGCCTTTTGATCAGCTTTTGTTTTTGCTTTTAGATCCACCATACACTGTGCACAAATCACGTTGAGCCGTTGCTCCGTTTTGAAAGAAATAAACAAACAAATACACTTTTACACTTATATTATTATTATAGTAAGGGATGAAAAATGAGGCTGGTTGTACCTTAACCGTATAGTGCCTAACATTTAAATTTGAACGCCTTTTACTTTATGTTAGTTGTCGATTGAGATAATTAATATTATCGTTATTCTACCATATTACAGGCGCTTACGGCTTCCGAAACCATGTTATCGGTCCTTGGGTACCCAGCGGAAGACCAAGTCTTCCTCTTTTAACCGATGGTATTTGTGTGAGGCTATGTGCGGCCAGTTCTGTTGAGGTATGTCCTTTTTAATATGGGCAACTGGCTAAATGTAGACATTGTAACTAGCTACTCTGGTTACGACTTAAGGCATAAGAGCAGAGATGGTGATGGTTTTAGTAACTCCTAAATTGGGTTGTCCGGTAAAGTTATCAACTACTAGAAATTGGAAACCAATTTTCATGATTATTTTTGCATATTTATGTTTAAATTATATCTATCTTATTTTACATTGTATTTATACATATTTGGCTCAGACATACAGACTAAGCATCGCCATCCAACGTGGCAACGCAGCCAGCTTTATGGGCACTCTCCCAGAAGGCAGCGATCTTGTATATTTTTACCTGACTACGGCAAAAGGAGGGTTATGAGTTTAGAAGTCTATGTATGTATGAACGTATGTTCATCTGTTCCCTCATATCTCCTAAACGACTCATCAGATTTGGACAAATATGGGGTATCGTTGGCTTTGTATTAGCGTTCATAACGTCATGATAAATAAAAAATGATGGATGCAAAAGTGAAAAAAAAAGTTCGGTATCAAATGATGATAAATGGTAGATGTACGTACATTCCGCAACTGAATAATTCTTACATAAATAAATGTACCATTCGCTTGTTATAGTTAAAACGCATATACAGGAGCAGCGCGGCGCCTGCACAATATCTAATAGATGCTAAAATAAAGTTAACAAACTAAAACCCGACTACAAAATGTTATAAAAAAGGGTTTATCCCTTTAGTATAAAAGATCTGTGGGTTTATTAAATTGAAAATTCCTCTATTGATTTGTAAAGCCGTAGTCACACGGAGTATCTCAACTAAATTATTTAACTAAAATATAACGGCATATGTGACTGTGGCTTTACAAAGCAAAAGATTTATTTTCATTTTGGTATATTTAATTGTATTTATTTTATAGATTCGTTCAAATAAGTATTTATAATTAGTTTCCAAAAAAGTAAGGCCTAAAACTCAAAATTAAAATTTTCATATAAAAGACATCAACGACTCGAAATTACAAAAATAAATCTTCAAATGTTTATATTTATATAGTATTTGTATTTATTTATATTTGGAAATTTATTATATGGCAGATTACTATGATATATGCAGATATGACGAGTCGTTGATGTCTTTTATATGAAAAATTACATTTTTGCTTTTGATTATAATGTTTGACTTCTCAGGCATCCTATAATATTCATCAAATCCGTTTAGCCATTTATTTATATAAAAATATATAATCAGACAAACCACACTTTAGAGGCTTTTTCATCTAAATATACCTCAACAGAACTAGCCACTCGTTAGGTATAGCCTCACAAATACCATCGGCTAAACGAGGGAGACTTGGTCTTCCACTGGGTACCCTGGAACCGTAACACGGTTTCGGGAGCTGTAAGGCAACCCGTGAAGAAAGAAAAAAAAATTATATAAAGATACGAATTAGCCATAAATAACTGTAGGAGTGGTGAGTACATTTCTCTGGTGGCAGCCGGTAGTTACAAAACTGAAAGGATGTCTAGTCCGGTCCCGGAGTCAACGTTCTACTGCCTCGCCTTGACCACAGTCCACAGTGCAGCGTTGCACATTGCTTCATCATCTAACCAAACAGACAATACCGGCTCTAGGTATGTTTACCTTTATTACACATATCATCATGACTGAATATTTTCGCCGGAGGTATAGGCTACATTCTTTTATTTTGCTTAATTATCATTACGTCGAATTAACCAAATAAATAGAGAGAATTTTCCGTAATGGTTTAGGAATTCTTTGGTTCAATTTGGTACTCAATCACACAGTAACAGCTGAAAGAATTTTGATAAATTTTAAGTACCGGAGAAATCACGATATTTCAATGAGGCTGATTTAAAAAAAATACCAAATCACTGAAGTCGCATTAATGGTTTCAAATACAAAATATATAAACACATTTTAGACTTTTTCAGCAATGGCATTAATATTTTCATCAAATCACTACGGCTCAAAAGTCATCCGGTTTTGGTTTTATTGGCGAGGATTTGTAAATATTAAAAGTGAGTTAAAAGAATTTTTGTTTGGCAAATCCTGACATGGGAGCCTAGTCATGGGATCCAAGTGGACGGAGGGAAATCGACTCCTGTTCTGGACAAATATCCAGACTAGCAGTTACTTGCTTTTAAATATCGTAAAAATTGCATATTAGTGTAGATTTCCCTCCGTCCACTTGGATCCCATGACTAGGCTCCCATGTCAGGATTAGTTTTGATTTATAAAAAGTTTTTTATTTAAACGACTCCCAGGTTCAGGGTAAATTACTGTCTATCTGTCGATACTATCTATCTGTCATCACGCCTTTTATAGGCGAGGGGTAGGCAGAGAAAATCGAATGCCATTTACTACGATCCTGGCATATCTCTTTCGTTTTTTAGGGTTCCGTACCCAAAGGTTAAAAACGTAAACCCTATTACTAAGGCTCCGCTGTCCGTCACCGTCCGTCCGTCCGTCTGTCTGTCACCAGGCTGTATCTCATGAACCGTGATAGTTAGACAGTTGAAATTTTCACAGATGATGTATTTCTGTTGCCGCTATAACAACAAATTTTAATACTAAAAAAACAGAATAAAATTAATATTTAAGGGGGCTCCCATACAATAAACGTGATTTGTTTTGCTCGTTTTTGCTCGATATTGATAACGCAACAGGTAGACGCTTGAATTATTCACAGAATATTTAGTTATATATATTTTCACTTTAAAAATAAATAATAAAATTAATATTTAAGGGGGGCTCCCATACAACAAACGTGATTTTTTTGACGGTTTTTTATAGATAATGGTACGGAACCCTTCGTGCGCGAGTCCGACTCGCACTTGGCCGGTTTTTTTATATTAGTCTGTTTATATTATAATAATATTTAGTCTGTTTTATCGTTTTTTTTACTGTTTAGGTTTAGCGCCAGTGCTGCATTTTCTTAGTACCTACCTAGTTGCTATGAAGGAAACGATTAAACGAAGTCCTTTAAGGATTTAGTTAATGACTTTAACACGAAGTGAAGGGAATTTAGCATTATATTTGATATATAATATTGAGGACACGACCACACAACATTAGGTATTTATAATTGTACCATTCTATCTATCTATCATTGCGCCTCTTATCCTAGGAGGGGTAGGCAGAGGAAATCGAATGACATTTGCTACGATTCTGACCTACCCCTTTTGCTTCTTTTATATTTCATACATACATGATGCTCGGCGATTCAATGCCTTCAATCAATATTTTTTTATAATTATGTTCAACTTTTTGACTTGAAACAGTATACTTATTTGTGAATTGTTCATTCGTGTGTCGAGGAAAAGATTGATTTACTATTTATTATTCGTGTGATCAAACCATGTATTCATTTGTATTCATTTAGTTAAATGAAATAATTTTTTGAGTGAACTTTTCCCAAGCGAATTGTGAAAAAGTAACATGGAATAGTAGAGCTTTCGTATCGTGAATTTCAATAAAAAGTAGATAGGTATGCTTCCGTTTTATATTCAGTAAAATATAGATCATTGATTAAACCCAAAGTTATTGCTATTGGGTGGTATGAACATTTGTTATACTAATATAATATAATCTGAACCATTCTGTTCAATAGTGTTACAATTACACAACTTTTTTATTTTCTACACTAGATGCTGGCCACGGCTCCACCTTGACATATACACCCCATGTTTTATGTCCACTATATTATTTATTTTCGGGAACTTTCAAGATATTGACATGAAACAAATCTACACTATTATCGCTATGAGCCGTTTAGCTGCGCCTATTCTGGACTGGGACATACTGATACACAAAAAAATCTAAAAACAGTTAATATATTGATATTTTTATTATTATTTTTTCATTTTTCACGGGTTGCATTACAGCTCCCGAAACCGTGTTACGGTTCCAGGGTACTTAAGCGGAAGACCAAGTCTCCCTCGTTTAGCCGATGGTATTTGTGAGGCTATACCTAACGATTGGCCAGTTCTGTTGAGGTATATTTAGATGGAAAAGCCTCTAAGTTTGGTTTGTCGGATTATGTACATAAGTTTTAAATTAAAAAAACCCATTGGTATATGGCCGGGATCCGGGATCGAACCCGTGGTCTACCTATAGTTAATACCAGACGTGTTAACCACTCAGCCACCGACGCACCATTCTGTTTTTGATATTAATGCTTAACCAATCCCAATAACACATATTATTATATGGCTACGTTTTTTTATTTAGATCTAAGTATAAATTCCGACTTGATCCCTGAAATTTTGGAACCTCCAAATATTGGGACAGACAGACAGACAAAAATTGACAAAACAGTTATTTCTAGGTATCGTGTGAATTAGTACATGACCCATTTGAATAAGACAGTAATTAAGTAATTTTTAAGTCATCGACAGACAGGTTGTACTAAATATTATCATGATAATTGCAGTGATAATGAAGTAGGTAAAATTACTGGCAATATTAATAAAAATACTAAGGACTATTAGGTTATTTGCGTTGGATTCCAAGCATAGAGTGTGGCAAGGTGTTTGCCAACTTGTTGTGCTAGGGTGGTAGGGCGCGAGACTGCCGCAGTCGCAGTGGCCGCCGACCGAGCGAGCCGAAAACAACACTACTCGCGTTTAGCAAATTTCCACATAACTGACTACGAAACTACGAGAGGTGTCGGATTGTGCAATTAAGACTGTTGCTGATCCTTCACCATGTTAGTCGCGGGCGTTCTTCTGGTTGCTCTGCGATTCGTTTCTTCGGAGATACGTGAGTTTTCTTACTTAATTACTTTTTCAATGTACGTTTCTTTGTTTGTCCCGTATAGACTCAAAAACTACTGGACCGATGTTGTTACAGTTTGCGCGATTGGATAGATTGATTTATGAGGAAGGTTTAGATGTAACTAATAATTTCAATGTTAATTATTCGACGAGTTGTAGAAAAAAATTCACGGGTGTAGTCGGCGCGGAAAACGGAGAGAAAACCACCGGTTCTTTTTAATATGGACAACAAGGGCAAAAAGTGGACAATGTCACGTGTCTCTGGCCATACCGAAAGATGTAAAGGCCGTGAAGATGTGTGTGTATGTTTTAAAATAATCAACGATTCATGTGCAAACTTTATATAGGAGGTAGACACTGGCATCAACGTCCACATTTAGCGAGTTGCGCATGGTAAGCAGAATAGGTGACAATCATGTTGCTCCACTCAAAGGGGTTGTGTCACTCACTTCTGTCTGTCTGTGTGTCTGTCACTTTCTTAAAATAAAAGTAGTTACCATTAGAAATGCACTCCATGGCACTTATTCTTGAAGAAAAGAAAAGTGTTTTATTCTCCTACATCTACAATATTTGTAAGAAGTTGGATATGGCAATGTGACTTCGCTAGCGATTGACGGGAAGCCTGTCCAATCCAACTTCTTCCTCTACATTAGACATATCGTTCGAACATTTTGTATGAAATCTGTGATCTGTCGAAAAATGGAAACGGAAAATTATTATTAAAAATTACGGAAAAATGCATGTTTTTTCACATGAAAAAAAAATTACTGGGAGATTTACAATTTTGGAGAAATTCTTGAGACTTTTTTTTCTAAATATATTCTGACACTCCCAACTTTATTTGATCTTCTAAATAAGCGGAAGACTCTACACCAATCATAGGTGTCTCAAACTTTGGGAACCAGAACTATAGGCGTGTAGAATAAAGGAATATGGAAATTGGAAGGTTGTTCCACTTCCTCATATGTTTGCCAACCTATTGATTATGCAGATATCTAAATAAATAATGTGTTCATACAAGTAGGTACAGCCGTCTCAAGTCATTACGTCAATATGTTGCTAAACAAATAATGCACGACGAAGACCTAATACTAGAATTAAACACAAAAGCCCTAGACAAGTTTGCTGTGAATTGCGGTTTCAAATTCACACTCGTCCCAAAAATGCTAAGCACCAAGTTTATATATTCTTCGGAGGGCACGGAAAGCCAGCGTCCGCACTTCTTCTAAAAATAACAGATATTTACGCCTGTTAAAAAGAAGAATATCTAGGCTTGCTACTTGTTCTGTTCAATATTGATGACTGGCAAAAACTTACTGTTGTGGTGTCTCTGGCCACACCGCAAAGTATAGAGGCCGTGAATATGTGTTTGTATCTCTAAATATCTCATGATTATGATTACACGGTGAACCTATTTTTGGTTAGGTGCAAAAGGATCCTTGGAGAATTTCGAAATCTTAAAATGATAGTAGGTAATTCTTAAAGCAATAACACAATTGTAGTAACATGAATTGAATTTAATTAATAATGCTGCTTAATTATTAATTATTTCTAAATAAACCATAATTACTTGACTGGTCATTCTGAAATATCTAAACAAGTTCTATTATAAATTACCTAGTAAATTATTACCTACAACAAACGATCTCGAGCCCTCCTTGTAGGTAGGTACAATAGTTAAAAAATTATGTATGTGAGTAAACGCACGATAGAAGCGAAGCGAATTTCTTTATAAATTACTACTAAACTGTTGTTATCCATCGACATCTATCGGTTAAAAGAATGATTGAGTATTTAAATTACGCCGGTAAGATGACGCCGTAAAGTCTGATATAGACGTCTCTTCCGTCTCGTGACGATCAGTTTTTCTACGTTTATTATACGATGGACCTGAAGCTTACAAATTAAGTTTATTTAAATTTCGTTTTATGTTTAATTATTATTTAATTAGACTAATTCAACTTTTTTTCCTAAAAGGCTAATGGCTAAAGGCTGTGTGCTAAATTCAAGTAACAATATTTCCCAATATACCTCTATAACGTTTCCCGTCTTAGAAATTTAATTTTGAAAAATTCTGTAATTCAAAGTTTCAAGTAAATCCGGCAAAAAATATTAAGGTTTAACCTCTAGGGCGATTTAAAAAAATCCCTTTTGAGATTTTCCTTGCTACTAAATCTGATATTTTTTCCTCAACCCCTTTAGAAGTCGAATCTCAATCTTATGATCCCTATTTGATCCTTACGTAGTAGGTAGGTTTTGAGTTGTATAAGTATAGTTTCGGAGATTTTTTCTTTCTTCACTGGTTGCCTTACAGCTTTCGAAACAGTGATACGGTTGTTCCAGGGTACCCAGCTGAAGACCAAGTCTCCGTCGTTTAGCTCGCGATGGTATTTGTGAGGCTATACCTAACGAGTGGCCAGTTCTATTGAGGTATATTTAGATGGAAAAGCCTCTAAGTGTGGTTTGTCGGAATATGTACATAAGTTTTTAATTATAAAAACCCAATGGTACATGGCCGGGATCCGGGATCAAACCCGTGGTCTGCCTCGGCCACCAACGCAAGTTTCGGAGATCTCGTGATTATAAAACAAAGTCTGTCTAACTCGTCTGTCCCACAAATATGATTATATCCAGACTTACAAAATTGTCTCTATCTTCTTATTTATGACTAGCTGTACCTTGCGGTTACATCGGCGTTAATGGTTGCTATCCAGCTATTTCTGTGAAAAAAATCACGTCGATCCGATGCTTCAATTTGGCGTGAAAGAAGTACAAAACAAACAAACAGACACACTTTCTCATTTATAATATCAGTTAGGATTAGGATTAGGATCTATCGCTTTTTAGTCCCTGAAAGTCACCCCTACACTTAACTCCCTTTTGTGATGTCTATTAGATCCTAAAATTATCCTAAATATTATTTCTATTTATTCATATATACCTAACCGCTATTTTATTTTTATTTCTATGTAATTAAGTTAATTCTGCTTAAGTAGGTATATAAATAAAATCGTAATTCGCCATCTTGCGAAAACTATTAAAGATATCGAGATTCGGCTTTTGACGTGATTTGATAAACGTTTTAGTTAGGTAAATCATATGTTTGAGATCGCCTCGGCTCCCTTTGATGAAGTAATAGACAGCGGAATTGATTTCTTTTTTTTAAAATTGTTCCATAAATATATTCACGACGTCAAAAAATTTACCAACATGCTATGACCGAAATTATAATTAGAAGACTAAATCCCGTTTACCACAAACCAAAACCACCCTCGGAGGCAGAGAGAGTACGTCTTCATGGTATAAGGAAGAAAGAAGCACATCAAAATAATACTAGCTCGGACCAGGTTGCCGACAATGCCGAGCGCCAGTCACAAAAATCGACAATTTCAACGTCGCAGCATTCTACAACAACGGGACCGCTTCAAACAGCAATCTTGGTTTCCGTCCCCGGCTAATGCGGTGGTTGGTGGCGGTGAAGCTGGGAAACTCCTATCTCCCCCTGCCCCCTGCCCGGAGGCTAGACGCAGAAGCATGGCAGGCCTGACAGACACTGAGGGTGCCAAGGCAGGTCATTACGACCTGCACAATGACCGTTCCCCTATGGGAAATCGTCTGACTATAAAATAAAATAATATACAAAGTAATAATGAATGGATAGGGCTAGCTAAGCTAACTATTATCCTAGACTATCCTAAGGTAACTACCTAGGGAGACAGTGTTAGCTCTCTAGGCAGAGGCTGACCGTCGGGTGGCCTCGTATGTAAGGGGCCAAGTATCGGAGATGTTCGGAGCGGCCATTGTCAGCGTGATAAAACATCCGCTTGGCAAGGCCGATACTGTCCGTTTTTAACCCCCTTCGGATCGTTTCATTACGAACGAACCATGGCGAATCGGTCACTATGCTGGCGCTGCGTAGCTAAGACATGAGCGGACATATAATTTATAAATTCTGACTTTAAGAGGAATAGGTAATTTGGATCTGAATATGGGCCTGAGCTGTCCTCGGGACATCTTGGCAGATTTGGTATTTGCAATCAAGGTATTTAACCGTTTCGGTTCACTCAATGTCCTCCCCACGGAGCCTGAGCGGAGTCGGCACCCGTCAGCGAGTCGTCATGATAGCGGCGGTCTTGCCGACGTTTACATTGTGGCGACTTGGAGGACGAGAAGTAGGCGCTGTCGAACAACGACCCCTCTTCAAACAGATTCGAATGCATTTAATCAATGTGGACGACACAGAGGAGCCAGAAAATATAAGTACATGCGGCCTTCTATTTCGACAAGCTCGCGACTTGTGGACACGGCGGGTACTTGAAATCATCGAATTCACGAAAATAACTAGCGGTAGTTAGTAGCCCGACTTCAACCCAAACTTTTTTTTTTTAAATTTTTTTGTGATGGTTCAGAGATCATTTTAACAATATGATGACCATATAGGAAATCACTCAAATAAAATAATCAAATTCTTGTTCGATTATATTTATTCGACATATATGCATATTTTTGACAGAATGGTTTATTGAATTCCAGTAAAACCAATAATATGTGTGTATAAGAAGTCCGTTAAGCGAGATACCAGATGTCCTAGATTTGTAGTTAGTGTTTACTCCGGCTTCTTTCGAGTTATGTTCACCCATATGACATAACATGCAAGTTGGCCGGACAAGTTCTTATGTCGCATAATCGTGCACAACTAACTTACGATCACGCCTCTATATAAATATTTAGGATGCACAGAAACTACGATCTACATAAAAAAAATTATGTACCTAAGTACACATAATAAAGTCATACCACGGCACTGAACTATATTACTAACGTATGGAAGTGACATATTATCAAACAAAGTGCTCCATCAAGTGAATTTCAATGGACGGCACTTTTTGAAGCATAACATTTGGTATACCATGCCATGGTCTCCAAAGACACACATTAAAAAAAAAAAAATGAAAGAAAATTAAGTTTATCTAGTCTTCCTAGAGACTTTTTTAAAGCTACCTAAAAAGCCAGCTCTGTTAAAGTATTTTGAGTTTTAAAATACTCTTATTATTTAGTAGTCGGCTGGCCCCATAAACACTTTTTAAATGCCATTTAATAAATAACATCCTGTATTTAAGTTAGCCTCAAATGGTAAAATATGTATTAGGTATTTCATTACCTTTGTTGTAAAACACTTTAATTTGTTAAGTTTCAAATAACTAAACAATAATTCATTTGAATACTTTTCTAAATTCCTCAGGGATTTCATTCAGTTATGCTGAAATGTGTTGACATGTGTTTAATTACTTGTATTGTAGATAAAAAAAATGAGTAAGATAACTTTCAAGTTTTTGAGAAATGCAATCGTTTTATTATTTTAAAATGCCGATAAGATGGGGCGCCTTTTATTTTAATTAGATTTTTTACGGCACTGTAGACCTTACTAACTAAGACAATCCCTAGAAAATAACACTTTTATTATTTTGCTTTTTTCAGCTCCATACATCAAGGTGTGCCAACGAAACGACACAAATGTAGACAAATGTATAATAAACGCTGTTGAAGAGCTCCGGCCTAAAATGATTGCTGTGAGTATTTGCTTTAGATTAAAATAGTAGGGTTAAAGTAGTAGTTAGGGGCGTCGGTGGTTGAGTGGGTAAAACGTCGGCTCATAACTGAGAAGTCGCGAGTTCGATCCCCACATCCGACCATGTACCAATGGATTTTTATAATAAAAAATCTATGTACATTATCCGACAAACCGTACAAAGAGGCTTTTCAATCTACATACCTCAACAGAGCTGGCCATTGGTTAGGTATAGCCTCAAAAGATCTTCGGCTAAGTTAGGAAAACTTTGCCTTCCGCTGGGTACCCTGGGGCCGGCAACGGGAGCTGTTTTTTAATAGTACAATAGCGGTGCTATTAATTTTAAAATAAATCATGGCTTTTGATTCAAGTAGAGGTAATTTGTGAAATATACAATATCGTTGTAAATATATTTATATTTTTTTTAACAAATATTTAATTTTATGGTCTTGGTTAAATTATGTACATTAATATTAAGTACCTACATTATTTATATATTAACTTAAAATAATAATTTTTAAATTACTTATAGAAAAAAAGCTCTGACAAGTAGTTGTCAAAATCTGAAAGAAGTGTCTGAGTCCTTTAGATATCATCATCTAAATTGATTTTCAGAAGGAGGAATAAATTGGGCTGCAAGTAAGTTATTCTAAAAATTTTTGAACAAAGCCAAATTTGGCTTCTATGTTTGTCATATCATATTTATCTGTCGTTGGGCTGCATTCAGAACTACAACTTCATATTATGTTCCAACTAGCAAAAGGTTGTTGTATAATAGACTGTGGCGACACTGTGTGGTGACCTCAGATCGTGGTGACACGACAATTTAAGAAGACAAATGTCAAGAGACATTCTGACAGTACACATGTACGACGGTGTAATGTTATTTTTAAGTAAGCCAAGAAGCTCCTCATCATTATCCTGTGACTCAGCTAAAGCAATGAAATTATCTTCCAACGAGATGGATTCGATACGGGACATTGTATCTGTCTTTGATATACTGAATGTCAGTAGTAAATTGGGAAATAAAAGATAGCTGATTTAATTGAGCTGGTGGTAACTTTTCCCTACGTTGAACGAAAGCATAAAGGAGGGGTTTATGATCCGTATATATGGTGCACTGCTGTACTTCCAATATATAACGAAAATGTTGGACTGCCTCATAGACAGCCAAAAGTTCCCTGTAATATGCTGGCCAAGAAGATTGATTAGAAGTCAATATTTTTGCGGAAAAATGCTAAAGGTTGCCAAATGTGTCCAATACGTTGTTGAAGGCAAGCTCCAACATGCGCGCTTGAGGCATCCGTAAATAAGCCTAAAGGGGCATCTAAAACAGGATGTGCCAGTTTAGTAACCAAAGATAGGCTGTTTTTACACGCATGGAACGCAGTTTCCAATTCTGGAGTCCATGGAAAAGGCATATTTATCAACACGTGGAGTCGTTGAATTTACAATGTATTGTGTCTGGTATAGCAGATTAGCACACGTAGCAGACTTTTCGTTTGAGGTCACCAATTATATAGGCGTATGTTGCGCCTATATTTGTAATATTGAAACAGCACGTATATACATTTTGTTCAACTAAATTAAAATAACATTACACCGTCGTACATGTGTACTATCAGAATGTCTCTTGACATTTGTCTTCTTAAATTGTCGTGTCACCACACAGTGTCGCCACAAGACCATAGAACGTTACGTAAACACCAATATTTTCACCGCCGTCTTGGATCAAATATTGAAATCAGAGTTATCTGCCGTAGAAGAGGTGTTTTTTGACGAAGCCCTGTTAGGTTGTTCTTCTGATTTACTGTTGGGTATTGCGCCTGCGCTATCCGTTGGCATTGGACCAAGTTATTCTGTTGGCGCTTCTTCAGAAGATGCGCTGTTAGGTTGTTCTTCTGGTTCACTGTCGGGTGTTGCATCTGTGCTATCCTCTGGTCCTGTACCAGGGTCTTCTGTTGGTGTTTCTTCAGAAGATGCGCTGTTAGGTTGTTCTTCTGGTTCACTGTCTGGTGTTGCATCTGTGCTATCTGCTGGTCCTGTACCAGGGTCTTCTGTTGGGGTTTCTTCAGAAGATGCACTGTTAGGTTGTTCTTCTGGTTCACTGTCGGGTGTTGCATCTGTGCTATCCGCTGATCCTGTACCAGGGTCTCCTGTTGGTGTTTCTTCAGAAGATGCGCTGTAAGGTTGTTCTTCTGTTTCAATGTCGGGTGTTGCATCTGTGCTATCTGCTGGCCCTGTACCAGGGTCTTCTGTTGGGGTTTCATCAGAAGATGCGCTGTTAGGTTGTTCTTCTGGTTCACTGTCGGGTGTTGCACCTGTGCTATCTGCTGGTCCTGTACCAGGGTCTTCTGTTGGGGTTTCTTCAGAAGATGCACTGTTAGGTTGTTCTTCTGGTTCACTGTCGGGTGTTGCATCTGTGCTATCCGCTGGTCCTGTACCAGGATCTTCTGTTGGTGTTTCTTCAGAAGATGCGCTGTTAGGTTGTTCTTCTGGTTCACTGTCGGGTATTGCATCTGTGCTATCCGCTGGTCCTGTACCAGGGTCTTCTGTTGGTGTTTCTTCAGAAGATGCGCTGTTAGGTTGTTCTTCTGGTTCATTGTCGGGTGTTGCATCTGTGCTATCCGCTGGTCCTGAACCTGGTTCTTCTGTTGGTGCTTCTTCAGAAGTAGCGCTGTTAAGCTGTTCTTCTGGTTCACTGTTGGCTGTTGCATCTGTGCTATCCGCTGATCCTGTACCAGGGTCTCCTGTTGGTGTTTCTTCAGAAGATGCGCTGTTAGGTTGTTCTTCTGTTTCACTGTCGGGTGTTGCATCTGTGCTATCTGCTGGCCCTGTACCAGGGTCTTCTGTTGGGGTTTCATCAGAAGATGCGCTGTTAGGTTGTTCTTCTGGTTCACTGTCGGGTGTTGCATCTGTGCTATCTGCTGGTCCTGTACCAGGGTCTTCTGTTGGGGTTTCTTCAGAAGATACACTGTTAGGTTGTTCTTCTGGTTCACTGTTGGGTGTTGCATCTGTGCTATCCGCTGGTCCTGTACCAGGGTCTTCTGTTGGTGCTTCTTCAGAAGAAGCGCTGTTAGCTTGTTCTTCTGGTTCACTATTGGGTGTTACATCTGCACTATCCGCTGGTCCTGGTCCAGGTTCTTCTGTTGGTGCTTCTTCAGAAGAAGCGCTGTTAGCTTGTTCTTCTGGTTCACTATTGGGTGTTACATCTGCACTATCCGCTGGTCCTGGTCCAGGTTCTTCTGTTGGTGCTTCTTCAGAAGAAGTGCTGTTAGGTTGTTCTTCTTGTTCACTGTCGGGTGTTGCATATGTGCTATCCGCTTGTTCTGAACTAGGTTCTTCTGTTGACGCTTCTTCAGAAGAAGCGTTGTTAGGTTGTTCTTCTGAGTCACTATTGGGTGTTGCATCTGCACTATCCGCTGCTTCTTCTGTTGTCGCTTCTTCAGAAGAAGCGCTATCTGATAGTCCTTCTGTTTCACTATCACATGATTCATCTTCCCCTGATCCTCCAGTAGAATCACTTGCTGAAGAATCGCTTTTAGTTGATTCGTTTGATTCACTTTCCGATGTATTACTTGACGAAGAACTTGGTTCTTCTGAAGAATCGCTGTTAGTTAAATCACTATCCGATGAACCACTTGCATCTTCCTCTGATTCGTCAGCAGAATCACTTGCCGAAGAACTTGGTTCCTCTGAAGAATTGTTTTCAGTTGATTCACTATCCGATGAATCATTTCCGTCTTCCCCTGTTCCGACAGTAGAGTCACTTTCTGAAGAACATGGTTCTTCTGAAGAATCGCTGGTAGTTGATTCGTTTGATTCACTGTCAGATGAATCACTTGCATCTTCCTCTGATCCGTCAGCAGAATCACTTGGTACTTCTGAAGAATCGCTTTCAGTTGATTCACTATCCGATGAATCATTTCCGTCTTCCCCTGTTCCGACAGTAGAGTCACTTTCTGAAGAACATGGTTCTTCTGAAGAATCGCTGGTAGTTGATTCGTTTGATTCACTGTCAGATGAGTCATTTGAGTCTTCTTCCGATCCATTAGCAGAATCACTTTCTGAAGAACATGGTTCTTCTGAAGAATCGCTGGTAGTTGATTCGTTTGATTCACTGTCAGATGAATCACTTGCATCTTCCTCTGATCCGTCAGCAGAATCACTTGGTTCTTCTGAAGAATCGCTTTCAGTTGATTCACTATCCGATGAATCATTTGAGTCTTCTTCCGATCCATCAGCAGAATCACTTGCCGAAGAACATGGTTCGTCTGAAGAATCGCTGTTAGTTGATTCGCTTGATTCACTGCCAGATGAATCATTTGAGTTTTCTTCCGATCCATCAGCAGAATCACTTGCCGAAGAACTTGGTTCCTCTGAAGAATCGCTGTTTGTTGATTCGCTTGATTCACTCTCGGAGTCCTCTTTAGAATCGCTGTCACTTGTACAATCATTGTCTGCGGAATCCGATTTCTCTTCAGAGTTGCTATCACTTGTCAAACTATCTCCTGCCGAACCGGACCCTTCACCAGATGTATTGTCAGAAGAATCATCTGGTGCGGCATCTGTTTTGTTATCATTTTCAGGCTGATCTTCATTTTCTGGGTCATTCTTATAATTTTTAGCTAATAACACGTTTATATTTATTCTCCTTCGCACCAAGTGTCGTGGTCTGTTTATTGTTGACGTTTGATCATTTTTGTTTAGTACTTCAATATTAATTCTTCGTCGAGGATTTCGAACATCTCTTGGAACTCCGTTTGATAGGTAGTTGTATTTAAAAGCTATTCGTGAAGTAGGCTGACATATTCCTATGTCAATCTGTAACAGTAATTGTAATTTTTTATACCACACCTGCTTGGAAGTATATATGTACTTTATCAAAAACGGGGCAGAAAGTACGTCATTGCTGTCATACAAATATGCGGGAAGTCATTTTATATGAAGTTCAGCAACAATTTACTAATATTTTGTTCCTTTATTTCTTAAATATCTGCTAGGGGCTCTTCACGTGTATTTAAACAAAACCTTTGGCTAAGTCACGTCTCTTCAAATTTTTATTTTTATTTCCATTGTTTGTGTGTTGAATAGATTTTGATAAAATTTTCAGGGATTGTAGGATTTAGATTTAGAATCTGCTTTTTGTTTCATCTCGATTATTGTAAAAGATTACAAAGATACGGCTGCAGTGATGGCAAAATTACCACGGGCGAAGCGGGAGCTGAACGGAAAGTGTAATGTGAATGATAAAGTAGTAATTTGTACTGACCTGTACACCGATAAAGAAAATAATAGCCGTACCGGCCAGCAACCACCCCATCGTCGTTTTGCGCCTAATAACATGGTGATCTACATTTATATAAAATTTTAATCCTTTGTTTAAAACATATTCTAAATATGTACGTAGGTTTTATCGTTTTGAAGCACGTATTTATTTGTGTATTTAGGTTTAGTCATTTTCATTTACGATTGTAGAACAGGTGGTTTAATATCAAAGTTACTCAATATTTTGTTTAAAAAAACTTGTTTTGTTTGCTTTTATATTATTGGTTTTGTTATTATACTCATTGATAGGTAGGTACGTAGTATAAAAAAAGACCAAGAGTATGTATGTACTCGTATTTTTAAAATATAACAATAGCACTGACAGAAGTTCGGACCCAAGAAAATAATGTAAAACAAGAATTGTAATTACTTATATATACAAGATTAGCGTCCCGCCCCGGCTTCGCTCAGGGAATATAATTAAGAATAATATATCTAAATAAGCACGAGGAGTCAATTAAAGCTCATATTTTTAAAGAAAATTGGTGTTTAGGATTTTTTTTTGGAACGAGTGGCAATTGAATATATTTATTTAAATATATCAGGGTGAGGTCTGATGATGGAGTCGATCGATTCAAATTCTAATTAAAAAAACCCAATATTATTAAACAAACTTTTAACCGTTGAAAAGTTCCCCTTGACAGGCTCCAACTCCATCATCAGATCAGGCTCAGTAATGTTTAAGTTAGTCTACTAAATATGAAGTAAAATTGAGCTTAAAGATTTGATTACATTGTTACAAAAGCCAAGGTAATAAAAAACGTTTTCAGCTCAATTAACTTCCATACAATTTGATGAATCGTCTAATTAAAACGTGTAGAGTATAATGCATTTAAGATAAATAACCTTGAGGGGTCCATATGAAATAATGACAAATGTGTGTTAGGACGTCATTAGATTGCAAAGTATGTCATTGTCGACTCAGTTTCATAATGCGGCATGCACACATACTGTGATGGAGATTGCCAAAATTGCTAATAACTAGATACTACTTACCTCAAATTGTTACGTATTCTTGTTATATAATTCGATATTTCAATGCCAAAAATATAATTAATATAGATTTTTATTTTCTTTATTTTTTTTCTTCACGGGCTGCCTTGCAGCTGCAGCACAAGCCCGAGGCCGTGTTATCGGTCCCAGGGCACAAAAAAAAAATACTCAACGGAAGACTAGGTCTCCCTATTTTAGCCGATGGTATTTGTATAAACCTAACAAGTGACCTGTTAAGGCGTATTTAGATGGAAAAGCCTCTAAGTGTTGTTTGTCGGATGTAAATTGAAGCTCCTTATCCTAAACAAACGCTTTTAATTATAAAAAATCTATTGTTTTTGGTCCACCGCCAAGTAGTCACTCGGCCAAGTCATACATAAAGTGCATAAAGTAAGTAGTCCTAAGAATCGACGTGCAGTTTGATGTAGGAAAGTAAATTTAACGCAGCGCTTGCATACCGATGCGTACTGCAGTAACAGTGTCCACATTAACCGAATTACTGATGTAAATCTGGCAAATCTGGCTGGCAAGCATGTCGCTGTACTTAATAGATTATTAGAACAATTAATAGAACTTGTGTGGGATGCCACATGACGTATGGATGCACTGGCGTCGTCGCATCTCCAGGGCACCTCCCGGCGCAATTATAAGTCATCGCATATCATATCAAGAGCTCAGGTGCGACATTTTTTTTTAAATAATTACCTACGCGCCTTGACGTCGCTGCTCATAGGGACCTCAAAATTTTGTCTCACAATACAGCGAGGCAATGCAGCCAGCGTTCTGGACACGCTACCGCACGGCAACAGTCTGGTTTGTTTTTTAAAATGTGTTTAGGTTTTTATAAAAAAAATATCTGATAGAACTGTCATTTCTAAAAGTATTCGTTCAGTAATGGGGTTTTAAGTAAGATCATATGAAGCACGAGAACTCGAGAAAAATCTCTTTTAAGACTCGACTGAGGCCGGGTCGCTAGTTAACGATATTTTATGGATGATTCTCGTAATAATTGAAGCATGTGAAGGTCCTTAGACTCTACTTAATCCAATGGAAAACAAATGAAATATTTTTACAAGTGTTGTTCAACATAAATATACAATTTATTTTTTCCCTGTTATCCATGAGAGATTTCTTTTCCCTTTATTTTTTTATATTGAAAAGTCCCTTCCTGTCAGTGTGCGTCGGTAGCGGAGTGGTATGGCGTATCTACACAGAGCACGGTTCGATCCTGTTCGTGTACTAATGGTTTTTTTTATAATTAAAAACATAATCCAATAAGCTACACGTAATGGCTTTTCCATCAAAGACTTCGTACTCCGCTGGACACCATGGGATGAAGATATATAAAAAAAAACTCTGCAATAAATCAGGTACCTGACGGGCCTATCTCTGATGCATTCAAAGATAGGTTTCGACTAGCACCTGCCTATGCCACAACACTTTAGATTAAACACTCTAAAGGGCCTCTACGTGTTGGGTCTATGTCTTCATGCAAGCCTTACAAGGACCGAGCTGTGTCCATGAAGTTCAGAGTTATATAAACTACAGCATATTTGTCTACAATTTTTCAGGGTATACCAGAATTGGACGTACCAGGAATAGAACCACTTAGTTTGGGACAGATAGCTCTTGCTCGAGGGCCTCAAGGAGCGAAGTTGACTGCTGTAGTAAACGATGTTAAAGTACGCGGTCCTAGCAACTTTATTATTCAAGAATTGAAGTAAGTAATTGGCATTTTATGGATATAACATCGAAACTTTTTTATAATTTGTAATTAAACTGTGATTACGAATCTATACTGATTATAAAAAGGTAAAGTTTGTAGTTTGGATGTACTGCATTAAAAAAATCTTTCACGAATAGTAAGCTGTAGATTGTTGCTGCACTTAATGGATCCACATCTGTCACTTATTTCACAGAAATAAATATCTATTATGTTAGAAGACGCTTTACGTGTAGTTTTATTTCAGGAAATTCCAATAACAATTGATACAGTATGACCACTGAAGATCCGGAAGGTCGAAACTGTGGTCTAAACTCTGAAAAAAAAATTACAACAACTGTTTTCCTCCCGTTTGCAAGGAAACACAATTGTGACATATTTCGTTTTCTAATCCTAACGAGGAAGTAGGTACCCTTAGGGTATCCAAAACTATAATCAGAATTTCTATATTTTTATCATAAAACCCATTATTACCGGTTTTGATCACACTTTACTGTTAATTTCAGATCAGATTTGAACAAAAATCGGTTCGACTTCAAGCTCCTGCTGCCACGACTTGATTTCAGTGGAAAATATAAAATGGATGTGCAGGTCCTTCTACTGAGACTACAAGGTCGTGGCAACATTACTGGGTACTTCAGTAAGTATTTCTTCATTCTTTGTATTTTTTCCATTAGATATCTAATAGATCCTAGATTCTATCTACAAATAAGTAATTAAAAATATTATATTGAAAATAAATAATTGACGGGGACGGAATTATAAAAAATAACCCTTATGCGTGTTATGTGCTCTTTATGTGCTCATAAGTAACAAAATGAAAAATAATTTTGACAATAACAATAGGTAGGTGAGAAAACATCAAAATACTTGCTGTAATTTATACCATTTTGAAGATTTCACTTCAAAAAATGTATTCGTAGATAAAGCCGGAGGTAGAAAAGTACTTTATAAAAATATTTTCACTAGTTTCAGAGACTACCCTTTGTGTTGGTATCTGAATACAATATATTTACCAAATATATCAATGTAACGCGATCGTCCGTAAATTCCATTCGAAATATATTAGGTATTTTATTTGTTATTTCATAAACAAATATTATCCAGTAGAAATAGTAAGCAATATGCATGCAGTTGACGTCACAGTTTCATCATTGCGGTCAACCACCGAGCCGTTGGTACACACCCGTTCATACTGCGGAGTGCGGCGCATAGCACGGACACATCCAATGGCACAACTTGTAGGGTTTTTTGTTCACATTTGGACACAGTTAATGATATAGAAAGTTTGAGAATCAAGGGCTCTTACAGACACTTACTCAAACTACAGCATTTGAGAGACCACATGTAAAGATATTTCTGAAAATTATTTCAATTCGGATTTTCACACTAAATACCTAAATACTGAAGAATTTTTAAATATGTGAACGTGACTTCTTCTTCACGTGATAAGAATTAAGTTTCATTGAATGTCAAACGAATGTCTAATATTTATAGTTCGTCCACAGTAGAGTAGGTGAGGCAATTTTCTGTCACTAAAAGGGATAGGCAGTGCTAGTGTTTATTTAAAAGTATCAGTTTAATTAGTAGTCTTAGCACAAGCACCAAAATATATAGTGCACAAGTGGAGCTCATTCAAAACGTAAAGGTTATGTTGCCGACTATAATTTCGTCTGAAAATAATAGTTACTTTGATAAATGTAGATATGTCTCTGGCCATGTCGTAAAGTATAAAGGCCGTGATGGTGCATAATTCACTCGCAAATGGTGGTTTTCAGATAGACTAGATATGCGAAAATAGCTATACAGCGACGAAATGCCAGTGTTCTTGCCATGGTGATGCCATGCGATATAATTTAATTTAAAATTTATGTTTTTTTATTATTTTTTATTTCTGTCCTGTGAACTTTGTAAAAAAATTACTGTAATTTCAATTATGTAAATAAAATATTTAATACTTATTTATAGCTGGTCTGAGTCCATAGGTAAACAATTCGTCTATACCTACTTTAAAAATGTTGATGACTGTAATTCTATAAAAGTGGACAAAGATTTAAGAAGCCCAATATAAAAGTTCCCAAAGCAGTACATTTTAAAATTTTTATTTTTTCTAGCTTCGGACTCCTCTTGATAAGCATACTTGATTTATATATTAATTAAATTATATACATTTTTCAGGGGATTACGCATGCAACGTCACAATGCGGGGCCACAAAGAAACTCGAGGTGACAATGAGTATCTTCAGTTCGATCCCTTCAAAGTAAAGTTGCGAGTCGGACAGTCTTCCATTTATCTTACTAACTTATTCGACGGCGATCCAGTACTCGGCCCGGCCACCAACAGAGTAATCAATGAAAATTCGCAAGTTTTTCTTCAAGAAATAAGTCCTGTTCTAGAACGAAGTCTTGGAGAACTCTTTACTGAGATGGCTAATAAAATAACATCTAAATTTACATATAAGGAACTGTTTCCATGATTGTTACTCGTAAGACCAATCAAAATTTGTAGATTTTGTAAATACTTACGTATTTTTTTTTCTTTTATTCTCTTCTAAAGATGTATCAAAGAATTTGATTTTTGAAACAAAAAACTATTTTAGGTAATGATTAAGTCAAAATTTGTGATGTAGGTAAATGGTGAATAAACACTTATTTTAAGACATTGTGTATTTAATATAATGAATAAAAATGATTGTAAAATGTTTTGTGAACATTTTTATTGATAATAAAAAATAAAGATTCCGACGAATTGTAAACCTCCTCCTTCTGTTTTGAAGTTCGGTTAATAAAGCATTAGTTACAACTTTACTTAACATCTTATAAGATTCTTGTATATTTATTAATTTTATATGTTCTAAGATTTTTTCTTTTGTATTTATTATATAAGTACTAAATATTTCGTAATTTACATAAGAGTAGGCTTTGTTTTCACACAGGTGAATAAAATACTGACTACCTTTGTAACATAAATACGCAAGTGGTAGTAGGTATTGTTTCATGGCATACGGTTGCTGATACTTTATTTCGAATATAAACTCTAAAGTAAATTAATATTATGAAAAAGAAATAAAAATTTCGAAGTTCGTCTGACTGTTACAATACAGAACAAACTAGAATACACATGCAAACTAAATAATATAAATAAATAAAGAAAAATTGCGCATGCAGCACCGTACACGTGATAGAAATGAAACTCCCTGTTATTGTGAAAGTTTGTGGCCCTTTTCAATATAGAATATTTTAGGGATTTGTCATGCTGAATACAGTATTACGGCGATCTTCAGTAAACTTTGAGTATATATACCAAAGGAGACGTGTAGCGTGTAAATCACCGAACATTTTTTTCTGCCACTTTTGGCGGCGGCGGCTACTAGCCCCTGTACCACTGTATTTTTCTGTCGTTTTATTGTGGCATCGGCATTTACGTTATATGATGATTATGCTAAAATATAAACATAATAATTATATATAATGATTGGAAACACCTAGTTAGACATCCTAGATCGCCTTTCCCATTTAAAACATCACAATTAACTATTTTTTTAGAGCTCTGTTTCGCGACACAAAACGATACCAACAAAACCTAAGGTAACTTATTGCTGCGCCAGGTGCGTCAGTTTAACTGGTCAAAGAGAAAAAAATGGCGAAAGGGGTAGCCCGTCTATGGCCCCTCCATAGGCTTAGTACTCTGTCAGTAAAGCAATGGCCCAAGTTTCTAGACACATCCACTACAAAGTTATGGGCGAGTCAAAAGTACCGCGAGCGAGATGCTCGCGTGCCTTGCTCGACTCCAGCTCGAATCGGCCGGGGACACCAGCAGTTGACGCAAAATTATCAAATGCGGCAATTTTTTTTATTTTTTTTTGTATGTAAAAAGGTTTTAATGTGTAATATATAAATATATATATATAATTGTAAATAATTTTGATAGCAACCGAAAAGCGAGGAATTAATAAAAAGATTGAACCTCTATTCAATGCTCCTACAGATGACAAACCTCTTGCTCATACAGATGACATGGCAGGTTGTAAAAATTGTAATTGACATATCAAGAGCGGAACACAATGGCAGGAACAGCAAAGACACCTTAGAAGAGACTGCGTTTCAGTTTCAGGTAAGGTTCTTACTGTATAGGTGACGACTTAGTTTTACCACAGAATAATATTATTGTACTATAAAAGGACAAGTTTGAACCAATGGGTTTTCATAATTAAAAACTTATGTACATAATAAAATAAACCACACTAAGAGGCTTTCCCATCTAGATATACCTGAACCCAGAATTTGCCACTCGTTGTCTTCACAAATATCGTGTGCTAAAAGAGGGAGAATTGGTCTTCTGCTGAGTACCTTAGGTTAGGACCGATAACACTGTTTCGGGAGCGTAAGGCAACCAAAAACAACAAAAAAAAAACGGTTTGTCACAAATAAACGTATTTGGTAGTGGTAGGTACCTTAATATTAAGTACCAGTGCCTAATCTGTGGTTCACATCCAATGTATACTTCAAATATGTCTTGAAAATCATAGTAAAACTGTTTGCGGGCTTACGGTTTTATTATGAAATCATAATCAAAATAATGTTAATTAAGCATGAGTGCATAGTGGGTCTAACTATGTGCGTCTAAAGGTGCCCACTCATTCGTCCAATCGCCGGCGCGCCGCCGTACGGTTCACCGAAATCGAGTACTGACTCGTCCGATTCTTGTAACCAATGGTCCGACTAGATCGTCTGGCGGCCGGAATAGGAAATTTTCGGTGCGATGTCGAACCAACGTGTGGCCTACTTAACTCTCTTTACTCTGTGGTTCTATTCTATTTTTCTTTTTTATAATTTGGCGTGGCACGGATTGTGCATTATGCCACATACAAGTTAAGGTTGGGAAGCATGTTTCATTTAATTACAGGATACGGAATTTGGAAGGGTATCAGGAAAGTAGGAAACAATATAAACCAAAATATTATGTGGCTTATACATATGTGCACAGATCTTCATAAAAGAGGCGAAGATTTATCATACTTTACACTCCGGAAGAATTGGCTATGATATATTTAAGTGGATGAATTTGATTGAGTAAATGCGGGAAGCAAAGTAAGAATTTGGAGGACTCAATCTATATAAAAAAAATGCTATTCGTTAGTAAGCACACCACTTGATAACGGCTTGACTTATTTGGTAATTTTTAAATGTTCGTTTTTAGAGGTTATTAGGTAAATAAAGTTTGAAAAGTTGCCCTGAAAATTGGAAAATTCGGGAGAAACTAAAAGTGTTTTTTTCTATGACCATAAAAAAGGATGAAAGTTAACATGGCCTCTACGGGCGAAGCCGGGTCGGAAAGATGCATAATACATAATTATGTCATACATAACGCTGTTTTAGTTCTATTGTATCACTTATGGAAGCGAGATTTAAACTTGTATTAGATGGAATGAAAGTAAGGAAATGACGTGGAAATGCGACTTCTATGTAGAATTACTTTTGGTTCTTTTTTCTGTCATAACTGTTTATTTTTCTATTTTATATTTTTATACCTAAGTATTACGTTACCTAATATCCTATGCAGTAAAAGCTGTTATAATCTGCAGTAAAAGCCAGTGGATGTTGATGCAATAATTAAATAAGATATATTTGCAAGTGTATTTTACACGCTTTATATTAGTTTCACCTGTAACAAACTATGTATGGAAGTCGAATTTAACCAACTTCTTTGGCGGTTCGGATGAAGTACAAATAATTTGGTACCGTCCATCTGATCTGATGATGGTGCCGGAAGGTGGCCACAGGACTCTGTAACGAAACGACGCATATTTAAGTTAGAGTCGAGTTTGGGTCCGTTTGATTTGTCTTCACAAGTAGGTACTCTGGTCCTAGATAATGTCCAGAGTTCTGATGATAGCCGAGCAAATGTAGATAATAAGGAAATAATAATATATCATTTGATTATATCTCACTACCCCTCTTGGAATAAAAGGTGTGATGATACATAGATATAATCGGTAACTTAATGGGGATAAGACGCTACCAAAATAACACAACAAACAAGGAAAAATTAAAATGTGAACACACTTTTACAGACAGCGTAGCAACAATTCTTCGAATATTACATAAAAATAAATTGAGCTCTGATCACGGAACTACAGCAGCCGTAAGATAAATTTATAATTACATAATTACTAGACTATAATATATCCGCATAATATAAAACTCAGTTAAAATAGGTCAAATGGACAAAGACGTTAAATTAATATTAATTCAGCAAAACAAACATCATAATTTAGAAACGTCAATACGATATAAGTCATCAGATGGATCAGATTTCACAGAAATTGACTCTACAAAATCATTTAAATTCACAAAACTGTTTTCCGATTATTTGTCTGCACTAAATATCATTCAAATCAAACTTTATTTGTTGTCCTTTGATGTCCTAGACTTCGATTCACTGTCCTTCCTATGTCAAGAGAGCATGACCACTGAATGAATCTCACTGCTAAGAAATAATCTCAGTTATAAAGAGAAATATATACATTTCCATAGTAGAGATAAAGCAGGTCAAAAAGTAGCGTCACGGAAAACGGTCCTTATTTAATTCTTCGTGGTTATGCTCGCGGGGCATGGTATATATAGGATGGTAATTTATTCGACTATGAATAACGAATATAGGTAAAATGTAAGTTTTGTTTCGAGTAATCGATGTTGTTTTGGTATACCATTCATTATACATCTATACTAATATTATAAAGAGGTTTTGTGGGGTTGTAGGGGGTAATTTCTGGATCTACTGAACCGATTTTGAAAATTCTTTCACTAATAGGAAGCTACTTTATCCCCGAGCGCTATAGGCTATATTTTATTTTGTCCGAAAATATCCACAGGCGAAGCCGGGGGCGGAAAGCTAGTACCCTATATAGGTATCTACTATTTTCAGTTTACAATCAAATATTCGTATTTTGTAAATATAAATGTTTTGCGTATTCCAATTTTCTGCATAGATCCTATAACGTACTGATTTTGATTTAAATATAATTTCAGAAAATTATAGGTACATATTATTAAGGCTTAATTGAGGCCTCTTTCAATGGTCTGTAAAAATTGAAATTTAAAAAATAATACTTAGTGAGTTTTTCTCTTTACTGATTATGCGTACAGGCTGTGTTGCAATTGCATCGCCCCAGTCACCGTTCGCTACAAATAACAGAAATTTCGGCGCTTGCGCACATTCTGATAGCGACTTTCAGTGATTACGATCTGCAATCAACAAATTAGTTAACAATGAATACGTTAACAGTGATAATATTAATTGTGTCAGTAGCGGGATCTTTCAGCAAAGTTGTTCGTAAGTTTTTATTTAGTTCAAAAATTATTGATTTTTTTTACAATTAAAAATTGAGAGTTTACTTAGTTTTAAATATTACTTACGAGTACTTTGAGGATTTGCTATTTGCTAAGCACGACATTTTCACTAGACAAATCACTAAAACTTCCTTGTCAACTGAAATAGTCAGTACGTGGAGTTATTTGAAATGTGACATAAGAGTTTATCCCAAATAATTTCTGGGATAAAAAGTAGTCTAGTCACTCTCCGGCTTTCAAACTATCCCTGTGCATAAAATCACTACGATCCGTTGCTCTGTCTCGTAGTGAAAGAAAGACAAACAAATAAACAAACACATTTTCGCATTTATGATATTAGTTAGGATTAAGGACCACAGCGATTTACTGCAGATATCAATTAAAAATTAAAAAAATTGACACAAATTATTCAAAATAACAACAAATATGAAATAAAAAAATTTCGAGGGGTAAAATATTTTCTTTCTTATTTGCGAGAGTAGAGTATTTATAAAATAATATCTAACATTGATTAATTAAATATGGTCACGTGGTGCTTGATATAAAGAAGATAAAAATTTTGTGATCTGTGAATGAAAACGTAGACTTAGGTCACATTAGGTTCACATACGATCTACTACTAATTAAAAGTTTTATTATAGAGTTCATGTTTTGTTTATAGTGATTTTTCAAATTAAAAAAAAAGGAAATGTATGTACAATTATCAGTATCTTTGCAATTAGCGTAAGTTAAAAAGACAGTTTTTTTACTTCCCTTGAAACGATCTTTATATTATTGGTCTATCCTAAACTTTAGTTTCTGAAAATACTAGAGGTGGAATTATGCTGACTTTGTTTATTCTATCTTTGTTACTTTCTAATATTTATATTGTCAATGCCATTAGTAGGTACTTGTTGCAAAGGACATTTTAGCTTAAAAGGTCAACATGTTATTATTGAATGGACGAAATAAATCAATCGACACAAATGTGTCGCTTGAGAAGTGATTCTCAATCATATCTGCCAATTCTTATGATAAAAACAGGCGTGGCGAAGAATCAAAATATATGATGAAATAAGTTAGGTTAGGAATAAAAATCTAACATTACACAAAGAGAACTTACAAAACATATAATTGTGTAATGTCATTGTATTAGCAACAAAACGCATGAGTGGACATCGGTCAGAGTAAAGGAAATGCAATAAGGACAAGGTTTGTTGCCTGTACGTTCACCGATCACGACCTATATGACCAAACTTGATTTTGGAGGACAGCAGCAATCTTTAGTTTCCTGATTTATTACGACTATTATTTTGCGATAAGCAAATTTTAATCTTAGTTGTAGTTACGATTTAATACATCATTTATTTTCGACCTCAGTATACTAGGACTAAGGAGGTGCCACAGACGCCAATCACCCTCTCCCATCCGCAAATTTTCTGGTCATTTGGCCATAACTTTGGCCATTAGGTTTCGTTAATAAAATTATTAGATACATAGTTGCATTCCGTATGCACCCTTTTTGATCATTGTATACAGGCACTTAATCATTATAAAATATATTTTTCAGCTGACTACTTCCCACAATGCAAAAGAAGCGATCCACAAATAGAGAAATGCGTTCTTGATTCTGTCGAGAATCTCCGTCCACGTCTTAGAGAAGGGATTAAAGAATTAAATGTGCCAAGTCTGGATCCGTTTATGTTACCAAAACTGAAATTGGATAGGACCGCGCCTAATTTACGACTGAAGGCTGTCATTAAGAATATGATTGCACATGGAGGAAGCAATTTCAGAATTGAAAAATTAAAGTAAGTTATCTTTATTATCTTACTTAGTATCTAATCGAACTGATCCGAAAGTTTTTCTAAGTTGGATATTGGTATATTGATATGGAAAAGCGTGTTTATAATGAAAAAGAAACCACAGCTGGTATTCTTTATTAAGAACTAGCCATATTACCGTTGGAAATTCCCAACGATAATATTTCACGACCCTTATGACGTTTACACCCCCAACTTCACCTCGTTATGAGATCAATTTTCAAAAATAATGAAACGCGTGTTATTAATCGTAAATTTATTAAGTGTAACAATGGTAACTTAAAAAAATGTTTACCACCACTTTTACCCATTTCCTCCAAATTTAAAATCTCTAGGTCCACTGGTTTTTAAAACCATATTTATGACATGATGTTACTAATACGACGATGTTAAAAAGAGAACGCCTGAAAAAGTATGAAAAAAATATTTTCCCAAAGAAGTAGAAAATGTGAAAAGCTTAGTTTGTTACAATCATCAAACATCAATATTATTTTATATATTATATATAATAATATAAGCAAGAGAGGCTTGGACGAACCTTCTTCCCAACGGGGATATTCCAAAGGAATTAAATAAACAAAAACTATGGGATACCCCTTTGGTCGACAAAATTCGTGATTCTTTGGTTCAAAATTATTCCAGTGATCGTGACCTCGCAAGGATGCTAGCAGTATTGGAAAAAGAATCTGGCCAATGGCTCCATGCTATCCCATCAAACCATCTTGCCACTTTACTCGATGATAATAGTTTCAAAATATCCATAGCCCTTAGAATAGGAATAGCCATTTGCCATCCACACAAATGCCCTTGTGGCAAAGAAGTTGACAAATATGGACTCCATGGGCTTTCATGTCAAAAAAGTTTCGGCAGAATACCTCGTCACAGCTCTCTAAACGATTTAATAAAAAGAGCTCTAAACACTATTAAGATTCCATCAGTGTTAGAGCCTCATGGGGTAGTTCGTGACGACGGTAAGAGGCCAGACGGAATGACACTCATTCCCTGGGAAAGGGGCCGACCTCTCATATGGGATGCAACCTGCGTTGATACACTGGCCCCATCCCATCTGAGAGGATCTGTCTCAAGAGCTGGGACGGCTGCCTTATCTGCCGAAAACACTAAACGGCACAAATATGAAAGCCTCATAAGAGATTACATATTTGCGCCGTTTGCAGTTGAAACCTTTGGCCCATGGAGTCCATCAGCAAAAGACTTTATAAAAACTTTAACACCAAAATTAATTGTCGCTTCTGGTGACAAGAGGGCTGGCTCCTACTTAGCACAGAAATTAAGTATAGCAATCCAAAGAGGAAATGCAGCCAGCGTTCTTGGCACTATGCCATTAGGGCGAGACCTTTTCGACCTTTAATTAGATAAGTTCTTACATATTTTAGTTTGTTATTATTTTAAGTTTTTTTTTATAATTTGATTAGATTATGTATTTATTTAAGTAAATTAAATGAAATATAAACAAACAAATCAAAACTAAAAAATCAATATTGGATAATATAAGTATTTTTATTAAAATCTTTTAAATTATATTTTCCAGGATAAACTTAAACAACAAGTATGCGGCTGAGTTGAAGTTGACAATACCTAAACTTCGTGTAACTGCTGACTATGACGTGCGAGGCTCTCGTTTGTTGGTACTTGATATTGACGGCAAAGGAAAACTGCGTGGAAATTTCAGTAAGTACAAAGTACTAAATCCTTGAAAATAAGTAAGCACTTACAAGAGAAGGTTTCGGACCTAAACACTCAGAAATGGACAAAACTTTGTAGTTATGTGGAGCAGGTGTTTAAGATCACTACTACATATTTCATTTCTGCGGATTTTTTTAGCTGATATAAGAGACCGAGCGACAGCAGACTGACTACACAGAAAAGGCACCTAGATTTAGATTAGAATTACTCCAACATTTATACATTAGTAAAATTTAATCTGGTAGTGATAAGAATTACTGCTCTATATGCGCAAAGTTTCGTCAATTTTAAATTAAAAAACAAAAAAAATATATATCCGATTTTGTTGTAAGTGAAAGACCTAATAAAAGCATCAAATTAGATATGTTTTTTAATATCTAAATTTCATTATTATTAATTAGGTTTATTACTGGTGTATATGGTTACACCGAATGGTCTAAAGACCGTGATGGTGTACCGTTTGTTTGTATTATTTATAAGTGTTATTTTAATTTTTACGAAATATCAAAAATCATAATTTAACTAAAAGACTCCCATATGTTTATTATTTAACTAATTAATAGTTAGAAGTTACTAAGTCAATTTACATAATGTTTCAGCTGGAATAACTGTGGTTGCCAAAGGTCTCGGGAAGCCTGTTCAGAAAGAAGGAGTAGAATATTTACAAGTTGAAAAGGTGGTCACTAAAGTGAAGATTGCTCATGGACAAGTGCAATTTGATGATACCGAGAGACCACTCGCAGGTAACTATATTTGTATACTTAATATTTATTATTTAACAAGTGTTCTTGGATAATATGAAATACAGTTACCTACGTAGCAAAAAAAACTTAAAAATACAGTAAAGAGATAAACCCCCAGTTTCTAAAAGGGCATTCTTATATTTCATAATAAAATTTAATAACGACTCCCGTTGTTTCAAGATTTCAAAATGTGTTTCGAGGATTTGGTGCTAGATTTCATTGAAATATATCACTAATTATTAAAAAAAAATATTCTACTTAAAAGTTTGCAGATATTATCTTATCCATTCCAAACTAATATTCAAATCTACTATACCCCTCGACGATATCATTAATAATATAGATTCCTCTACATATATTATTAGTAATTTCTAAGTAACAATAAGCAAGAACGTAATAGGTCTAGCAACGCTTTCTGAGTCTTGCATTGCATAGCGTTGCAATCGAAATTTGTTTACCTGTTTCTCTTACGTCAGTCACTGGCATTACATTTTTATTGCCAGATTATGTAATTTAATTATACTTTACTTACATTAAAAACGGATTTAATGGACCTTTGACAACTACCAAAGAGATTTGAATGATATATAATTCTGACACATCTTTGAGAACTGTCTCTTTTCAGTTGGAATTGGAATATTACCTACAGTTTAGCAAAAATTATAAATAAGAAAATAGCAATAATATAAATAATTGTAGATAACAGTAATAATCGTTAGGTATATAACCTCAAGAATACCATCGGCTAAAAGAGAGAGTCTTGGTCGGTTTCGGGAGTTGAAAAAAAACCCTTGTAAAAACAAAAAAAAACAAACATAGTATTAATATATGGCCCCTGAGATCTCTAGACAAGCAAATAACTACAACTGCCTGGTATTAAATTTATTAGTGGTAAATATAATATGAGTGTGGGCAACCATTGCTACGTGTTTCGCAGAAAAGTTTGAAGGACTAAAAGTTGAAAGTGACCGGGAACACGGAGGAAGGTAGAATTCTATCTGGAATTCATATCTGAGACGATTTCTTATTGTCTTCAATAATCACTAGAGCCAATAAAGTAACTTATTATAGGTATCTGCGCTAATAATATTATTTTTGTCGAGGAGTGCAAGATAAGTCAGGTACACACTAAGTAACTGCTCTATGAAATTATATGCGTAGGGTTGCCATCAATCCAGGTTTTCCCGGATTTGTCGTAGATTGGAGGGCGTCCGGAGGATCGTCCGGGCGGAGTTATCCGGATTTGAAAGTCGAACAGTAGACAAAATAAATAAAATTTAATCCCATTGAAAACTCGAATTTCGAAAATCTGACTAATTCGATTCCAATACCAATTAATATTTCTGGTTTACTGATTTTACAGACGGCAACCCTAAATATGGGAAACTGTAGTAGTAGACATGTTACCACGCTCCTAGATATAAAGCCTGTGATGTCAATGGTGCTATATTTAAATTAAAACAGCAGAGTCAAGCGAATAATCATGACTCCAAAAAGGTAGAAATATGTCAAGGTATAATCTATGTATTTAATCATATTAATCTATATTTGACAGCGACATCAGCAGCTTCATTCTTCAACGGCAGTCCCAACGTAGTACTTGATATTCTCAATCCGCTAATAGAAGAAAGCAGTGCAACCGTCCTCAAAGTCTTCCTTAATAAAATCTTGGGTGCCATCCCAATCAAAGAAGTTTTAATTGACGAATAAATGTTTAAATAGGTATCATAGGAGGCTAGTACAAATGAAATCATATTGATTTTGTTAAATTAAATAACAATTTATTTCCTTATTATTATTAAAACACGTTTATATTTTGAGTTTTAAACACCAAAGATGTACCTGCTTTATGTACATATTATAAGATAGAAAATAAGAATTATTTATGTAATATATAAATTATCAATATATAATGGTTTTATTTCTGATATAACACTAAAATAACCCAAGCCACGTGAATTGAATTGTTGATAAATATTTAGTTCTAGAAAAATACCAATGAAACTTGATTTATTCAAGTTATTGTGATTTTGATTCTTCTTTTGAAACTATTTTTGAGAACTACCTAAAACCTGAAGCCTAAATCCGTCACGGCCTCATAATGCACAGACATTATTATTGTTACCATGGATGTAGAATTGTAGATGTATGTCAAGTTGTTACCTTGCATGCTATTCCTTACACGATATTTTATATAAGCATACACATAACTATGATTGTCACTAAAAAAGTAATTTTTACAAAGGGACAATAAAATACAAACCTTTCGTCATCTATTTGAATTTTCATCAGATTAAAAAAATAAAATTATTGTTTGAATATTTTTTCTGTAACTTGCTATTTCTAGTAAGTAACTTTATAGAACTAAAGCCCGTTTCCTGTATTTTTGCAAGGCCAACGTGCGAGCATGAACGCGTAGAGAAAATCTACAGGGGTTAGGCAAAATCTACAGGGGGGTCAGGGGGTAGACAAAATCTACAAGCTTACGTCTAAGTCTACTATGTCTATTTATGACATTTGTCACGACATTCCTTACAAGACAAATTCTCTATCCCTAGACGTCATGTTACTGCTTGAAGATTTTGTCTACAGTCTACACCCTGTAGATTTTGTATACAGTAGTGAGATTCTTTATACACACACACGTCACGCTCGCACGGCAGATTAATCTTAGTAAGATATTTCACAAAATATTTTGTATGGCGGAACAATAAAAGTTTAGAGTTCTGCTCTTCTATGCTTTAATTTTGCCCGTAATTACTAATAACAACATCACATGAAGAGTCAGTCACAATATTGTAGTATATTATATTCTGAACGTGACACAGATTAAGGTCTATGACGTTATTTAGAGGTTAAACTTGGGTCCAAATATGGCACCAATACTAACCGGCTTAATTATTTCTTTATAAACGCAGAAAAATCCATACGTAAGCTTAGATGTGTTTGGTTTCCACACCAAAATGGAGAAGATATTGATAAAAATAATTTTATTATTTGTTATAGTTAGTCATGTTTCGTGTAGACACATTAAAAATGATACTTCATTTGATGAAGACGAATTCAGTAAGTAGCATAAAGTATATGCACAGTACCTAATATGTATTTATCCCGTTGTCTATTTGTTGTTGTTTATTGTCTATTCCACCCCGATGTTCATGTTTCATCCAAATCTATGGTATGATCTACATAATATATTGAATAACATGCTTGCCTGAATTCGGTAGCGTACCTAAAGTATCACTTTTATATTTTTATTTCAAAGAGGCTTCCATTTAAAATATAACTCAACAGAACTGGACACTCGTTCGGTATAGCCTTACCTAACCATCGACTAAACGAGGGAGACTTGGTCTTCTGCTGGGTACCCTGGGACCGACAACACGGTTTCGGGAGCCATAATTTAAGAAACTAATTTGAATATTTCAGTTTTTTATGCAGTATGTACTTTTTTTAAATTTGCAACTGTAACTTCTTCATACTATTTACTTAGAAGAGGTAACCTTTTTCGGTTATCCATTTCGCGTTCCTTTCTTTTCATAATAATTATATTGGTAGAACCTATAAACCTTTGTGCAACTTTGTGTAACCAAGTTACGGTTGTTGAGTCACTACCAACAGTTTTTGCTATAATTGAGATATTAAAAGTATATTCATAGTTTTTTTATTCTTTGTTACAAAACCTTAGAAATATTTCAATATTTTTTCCTTTTAACCAACAGCGAAAAATGTACCAATTTGCCACTACAGCGATCCCAAAGTGTCGGAATGTTTAAGACAAGTCGCAGAACATTCTAGACCAATTCTGGCTCATGGGATCCCGTCTTTAGGTATCCAGTCTTTAGAGCCACTCAAAGTACCAAGTGTCAGATTAAGGCAACACCACACACCTGGAAATGGGTTCAAATATGACGCCTGGCTTTCTGACGTTACTGTTAGAGGGCTTACTGAATATACATTTAATACTTTGGAGTAAGTATTTATATTGCGGCATATGTGCCAGAAGGGATAGACAGAGTCGACTGTCATTTGCTACGAGACAATCCTGATATTTGTTTCGCCTCTTTACTTACTGCATCACAATATTATGACATAAATTGATACGTTTATCACACATCCAATTCTGTTATAAGATACCTATTGTTTTTATCAAATTTCGCCGAGAATTATAAGAAAAGTGTGGGGAACAATGTACGTATTTAGCCAACTGACCATGTTAAACATTACAGGTGACCATATAAATATATTAAACCGCTGATTTCTACAAAATCGGTACTTAGTGCAACAACCACATTTTCTAGTTTAAAATAAAATTGTCCTTACAAAACAAAAACACAAACACACCTTCACGGCCTTTATACCTTGAGGTGTGGCCAGAGACACCGCAGTAACAGTGTCCACTTTTTACCAGTTGTTCATATTGAAGAGCAAACCTGTTGCTGCACTAATGGATCTAGATGTGTCATTTCTTCAACAGATAAATATCTGTTATTTTTAGAAGAAGTGCGAAATGCTTTACGTGTCCTCAGATTTTTTATTTGACACCATTTGTAAAATATATTTGTCTAATCTACTTAAACATTTCCCCTCTTCTCTCTACATATAATATTTCAGTGTATATCCAGAAGAATTAAAAGTTACTGCAAATGTAAGTCTTCCTCGTTTACATTTGATGGGAGAGTTTGTTGTATTGGGACATTTTCAAATGTTACCTGTTGAAGCAATAGGAAAAATGGCAGCCAATTTCAGTGAGTTTCGAAAAGTTTTTTTTAATGTTTCCTTTATGTGGAGTTAGGTATTTAATGACCAATTTTAAATATAGAATAACTGATTTGTGACCACGCCTTTGTAAGCTAATATAGAGTTTATGAATTAAAATCATCAACCGTGTGCCGAGCTCAAGGATGCCCAGACATACGATTAGCAAAATATATTTTGAGACTCCCTAACTAGAAGTCAGCGGGGTTAGCATATATTTTGACAGCGACACTTTCGTTTCGGTCGAATGGCCTTGAACAGGCCAAAACGTTCATGTCCAACAAGGACCGGCCAGAGATAGCCCGGGGCCGAGAGGTCCGGCCCAACAATGTGCGGGAAAATTCTGTGTACTTGTCTTTGTCCGGCCAAGCAAATTGCTCGGCATTCTTGTGCAGGACATGCCCGGTCCGAGAATGTCCGGCCCAACAATGTACGGGCAAATTCTGTGTACTTGTCTTTGCCCGGCATAGCAAATTTGCACGCACATTGTTGGGCCGGACCTCTCGGCCCCGGGCTATCTCTGGCCGGTCCTTGTTGGACATGAACGTTTTGGCCTGTTCAAGGCCATTCGACCGAAACGAAAGTGTCGCTGTCAAAATATATGCTAACCCAGCAGACCCCTTGAGGATTTTTAAGCCCCTTATTATAATAGAAGCGGTCATATATCCTTTCCATGTCAGCCATTAGAGTCACTGAAACTGTGTTTTAGGTACTACAACTATCAAATAATGGCACTTCTTCAACTGGTATAGACTCTACTTTATCGGAATTTCTACATTACAAAATCTTTACTTATATTAATTGACAAAAAAATAGTCAAGATTAATGGAAAATTTAAATTAAAATTTATTAAAAATAGAATTAAATACTTAAAATGCTACATACATTACTATTACTATACTCTAATAAATAAAAACCCGTCAAAAATAACGATTTATTCATCCACAAAAATAGCGCCCATTCAAATCTATAACAGGAATCACCATTGTAACATATTTAATGTTACAGCAATGTGCACAGCTGCTCTGGAAGCGTTAGGAGCTAGAGTCCACAAACGGATGGTGGTACGAGATTCCAATGTTCATTTAAAGTGTACAGCTCCACTGCAAGCTGATTTACGTGAAACATATTCTGCCACAGAGGAAATGGGTACGTTGATTGTTGGTCATTTAATATCGCGGCTCATACCATCCTCTATGATCACTGAAAATTTCACCCTGAAATGAAAAAGTCGATAGCCTAATTGGTAGAGGTCCCGGGTTCAATTCCCACTCGTACCAATTATTGAATGCTAACCACCAATTTTCTTTAAGAATATGTGCTTAATAATGGCAAAATTAGACACACATATCTAGGTCCACCTGTTCTGTTCAATATGGACAATTGGCAAAAAGTGGACACTGTCTCTGGCCACACCGCAAGGTATAAAGACCGTGTGTTTGTTTCTTGTAAATAAAAATAAATACTTTAAAAACCGTTAAAAAGAGTTACTTTTGCATGATTATCGTCTAAGTACAGATATTATCACACTAAAATGTTGGACGGAGTTGATATTTTGAACTTAAAATGGATAATTGAGAAAAATAGCCATTAAAAATTTTTTAAATGTTTGTTTCACTCTTTACGCCCATACAAAAGTGAACTTACTCAATAAATTTGTGGTAGGTAAAAAAAATGTGGTAGAAAAATAGGTAACCAGAAAGATGACTAATGTTGTCTTAAATATTTCAGAGAAAATAACGGACCATATTGTGAAAATGCACTCCAATGACATAGTATCAGAAGTGCGGCCTGCTGTAGAGACAGCTCTCTCCATGGTACTCGAAGACATTGCTAATAAATTTTTAAAACACGTACCTTATGATATGGTATTTGCGGACAAGAAATAGTTAAAAATTCATTAGTAGTAGGGTACTATCCATATATTTATTTCTTATTTATTTGAGTTATTTAATTTTTGATTTTTTTAATTTTCGGTTCACCAGTGTTCCCTTCTGAGCGTCATAACAGAAATTTAGGTGCCTATGTTTGTTGGCCAATATTATTTGGCTAAAATGTTACAGATTTGGTCACATTTCATTCGTTTTTTTAACAATATAATTTCTGTGTCCATTTGAGCATTCCTTTCTCAACTTTAGTTACAAAACTAATTTTGATTGTTTGGCTTTGGAACAACAATAACAAGATAAATCTAGAATGCTCCCAAAGTAATCACAAACTTGTTCAAATATATGTCCTTTGTTATTTAAAATTACAGCATTGTTTGTTGACAAATAAATTACAATTAAAGTCTGGTTGTTTTTTTGCTCTTTGGTCCGATCACTGCGGCTACAGCTGACTGAGGTATGTGCTATGTAAACTATATGTAGGCCACTCGACCAAGAGGCGAGTCAACGTTCTGTCTGTTACATAACGGATTACTCAAGGCGCGCCCTCGTCACTAGTCTGACAAAAATAAACACACCAATTTATAGATACTTTTTATGCCCTATGACTCTAAGCTTATTAACCGACTTCAAAAAAGGAGGAGGATCTCAATTCGTCGGAATCTTTCGTTTTTTTTATGTATGTTACCCGATTACTTGATGACGCCTGGACCAATTTGGATATTTTTTTTGTTTGAAAGGGTATACATTCCAGGTGGTCCCGTGGTCATCAGGTCAGGATCTGATGATAGGATCCTGGAGAAATCGAGAACTCTTCAAATTTTATGGGCACACTTGAAGCGACTTGGGTTTTTTTATAGTGACTTTATGCATTTGCTTTCGGAAAGCACACTTTTCAGTGCATAATGATGGAAGTCGGTACACTTTTTTTTAAAAGGCAATTATTTGTATGCCAGCTAGTACATTCACATAAAAGTCTGATATGTTTTAAGAAGAATAATATATTTCCGTGTTCATTTGATAATGTATGTATGTTTTTTTTCTTTCTTCACGGGTTCAGCTCCCGAAACCGTGTTACGGTTCCAGGGTACCCAGCGGAAGACCAAGTCTCCCTCGTTTAGCCGATGGTATTTGTGAGGCTATACCTAACGAGTATGTATGTATGTATTTCGACTTTATCTACGATTACTGGTCGCTCAATAACAAGGATTTTTAAGATCTTAAAAAAGAAAAAAGAAATTTAGAAAATAACAAATTTTTAATCAAAATCTCGTAATAACTATGAATATTTTTTTCGTTTAAATAATCTTTATCTAACGTGAGACATTGGGCAATAAAGAGAACTGTCTTGTAACACGTACTATTATTTTGAAAAGATAATTAATATTTTATTACCATTTTCATAATCGATATAATCTCTTATATTGATAGAGACACGTCCTGATGAGTATAAAATGTAATTAGTTTTCGTTAATAGTACATTTAATAAAAAATCGTAAGATGGCTAACTTTATTACAATTTTGTCGCTTATATCAGTGAGCAGCGTCTACGCGGGATATCAAAGTAAATTTATAAATTGTGAGTATTATTTTATATTATTTTCTAAAAATTTACTGTGTTGTTAAAGGTACCTTCTAAGTATAATAACAAAATAGGAATCATTCCCACATAATTTATTAATATCTATGTTTATTAAATTACAAAATTCAAAATTAAACAAAAAGTATAAAATAAGCAAATACCAAGCATGGTTGCTGATTGATTCATTGATACAATTTAGCTGTTTCGAGCCAACCAAACATCCAGACAGATAGAGAGACATAAATACTAAAGTCCCACTTTTTGAATAACCGATGGCCTCTTAATTTTTTTATACAAGTTAAGTATAGATACCTACTTAGATTTTTTTCTTTGCCAATGTAATAATGTACCTAATCGTAATATTATCGTAGTATTACGTGGGGTCCATACTAACTTTCATCTCCTATTATACTCCCTAGGGGTCTGTCCCTAGGTTTCAAGCTCTCTCCGTATCAATATTGGTTCAGTGGTTTAGCCGTGAAAACGTAACAGACAGACAGACAGAGTTACAAATATATATTTGATTGAATATTTTATGGAAATAAAAAAAACTTTTAATGATTTGTAAATATTTCAGTTGGAGGTTTTGTTTGTCCGAGAGAAGAAAAAGCATTGTCGCGATGTTTACGTGATAAATTGAACACATACATCCCGCAACTGGTTACAGGCAAGTCTCATAAATCATGTTTCAATCTGCACGTCTATAGGACGCAGGATGGACGAGTGATGGAAGTTAACAGGAAAATCAAAGTAGAAAAATCTATGTTGCTGCAAGTATCTTTAAAACTAATTCTCCCGTTTCAGAGCCTATTCTGGACAAACAAACGGGTGGATGCCACCCTGGTTGTCAGTTTTTTTTAAATCGACGTTTCTGTGGCTTTACTGACATACCTACAATCTCCCCTCCATCATCATCCCCTCACAGCTGTCACAAGCTTCGTAACAACATGTAAAAAAATATTTTGTCTATTTAATTGTCCTTATTACTGAATCCCCCACCTTTTCGTCTTAGTTCCGTTCAACTTTTACTATTTAATATGAAAGTGGACCCACTTACAATATTTCAGCTTCAAATGCTTACTTGGTACAGCAACTCCAAGTTGTTCTTCCTTCTTTTGATATATGGCAAAAGTGCTGACTTATCGTCGCAATTCTGCCAATGGCCAGTGCTTAACTCCAAGTTGTGACACTATCACTTAACATTAATGTCACTACCCCTCATTTCGTTCTTAGTTTTTTCCCCATTTTCTTTACAGTGTTGCCATTCTCCTCAAATTTTTCGTTTGGCTTTGGCGTCACCCACTTAGATATAGTGATAATTTTGAAATCATAAACATACTTTACACTCATATTTTTTTAACAAAAAAAAAAGAATGGAGCTTTTATTTATATATTTTAATTTATTTCTGGATTGCCTGATAACTATGTTAATAAAAGGTTTTCATGTACAGGAGTGCCTGAATATGGAGTACCAGCATGTGAGCCCTTGATCGTGCCAGCAATAGCCGTGTCACAGATGGCTGGACCGGTGTCCGTCACATCATCATACTCAGATGTCGTCGTGCGGGGACCTTCCAAAATGAAAGTCAAAGATATTGAGTATGTTTTCCTTTTATACCGGACTAGTTTTATTTACAACTACTTGTAACTCGTAAGAAATCCTAAATTTATTAAGTATGTATGTATTGGCCTATATATGCCAATTTGAAATAATGTCAGCTTCATCCACTAAACTACTATGGATTTATGAAATAAGCAGACAATATTAATATAATAATAATTAAAATTCAATTGGATAGTACCTTCATGGCTTCATCATTTCAGTACACCGTGAAGAGAAAATATCAAATTATGATATTTCATTGTATTTAACAAGGTTTTTGAAAGTTATGAAAAGAAACCAAAATTATTTAAAAACGGTTGCCCACGGTTTGCAAGTAGTAGTAGTTGATGTATTTTAATATATTGTCTGCTTATTTTATCTAAATCAATAGTTAGTAAAGTATTTTTTTTAGTAAATTTAGTAAGAGAAATATACCTAATTATTATTGTCACAGAAGTACAGTAGTGTATTATTTAAATTTCAGTGTGAATTCAAAAGAACATCGAGTAATTGTAAAGCTGCATATACCTGAACTGAGAATGAAAGGTCGTTATAGTCTCTCCGGACAAATTTTGATGCTTCCTATAAATGGGGAAGGTACTTTCAGCGGAAAATATGGTAAATATTATGCCTAAATTATTTTTAATTTTATTGCTCCTTCTTTTTTCTGAAAATCCCAGCGATAATATAATTATATAATCTTCTTTTCAGCGATGTTTAAACAGTGGTTGCAACGCCTGCAACGATGAAGTATTTTTTATTTGAAAGTCCTTTATGTACGTAGGTTAACCGCTGTTAACGGTCTTATATGCATAGATCCACTAGTTCAGTTAGAGATGCAAACGTGATAATCTAGGAAGTCTTTCGATATATGAAGTATTTTCATCCAAATCTATTGTTACTGTTGGATTTTGTAACATATTTTCAACGAAATTAATGGGAATCTTTGAGATTCGTCGGTATAGCGGTATCAAGTATAATAACAGAGATATAATAATAGCTCTGTGGGGTTAGCACGACTAGGAATGCCCGGCCCGAGAATGTCCAACACTCGGTCAAACACAGTACACGGACTTGTCCGGCCATTGTAGAGTTGGATATTCTCGGACCGACCATTCCTTGGGTCGTCGTACCGTCATATATTTAGTAAAGATGTATTTAATTATTTTTTAGAAAACATTGATGCTGTGGTAACCATAAAATTAGGTCGTGCTAAACGACTTGCCGGTCCTGATGCACTTACCTGCGAAGATTTGGAAGTGAAATTCAAAATAGGCGGCGCCCACATGCATATGGAGAACTTGTTCGGTGGCGACAATGATTTGGGTATTTATACTTTTAAATATACCCATCCACTAACGTCTGTATTCCAGAGAGGATTCTTCTGATCTCTTCATATTGTAGCAGAAGACGAGAACTCGATTTACTTTTATCACTTGAAATTCTTAATATTTTCATTATTTTGTTAAAGAGGCACCAAAGGTGATTTTAATTTTATTTTACAGGTAACGCAATGAATACATTTTTGAATCGCAATTGGCCCAAATTGGCTGAAGAGTTTCAAGTACCTTTGGAAGCTAGTCTCAGAGATTTCTTTAAGCCGTTAGCGGATCATGCATTCAGTACTCTCAACGCTGATGATATTTTATCGTCTTAGTCACAGTTAATATTGTTATACTTTTAAATGTTATCTAATTTATCGAAAGTAATTTATTTTCTGTTGGTTTAATCCGTATTGTATTTTTGTATATAATTTCTAATAAATATTAAAATAGTATGTACCTGTTTTTTTTAAAGTATTAGGTGATTTGATGCAATTTTTGGCGAATATACAAAAAAAAAATCATATAATTAAAATTTAATTATCTACATATTACCTAAACTGCATTCTTTCTTCTTATTCTTAATAAATTCTTAAAAAATACATCTTAGTCTTGTATTATCTTAAGTACATAAAGTACAAATTACGACTTTATTTCAAATAAATAAAAGAGACTTAAGTAACTGTAGTTTTGCTGTGGTTTAGGACACCTTCATATTTTCAATATAAATAAGTCTACTCTTGATTCATTTTAACTTTTCACAAATCTTTAAGTAATTATTCACTGAGAAAATGCTCTGAATTATTATTCTACAAAACTTCAAGTTCAATTAAATTACTAAATTAAATCTAAACTTAAATAACATAAGATATTTCAATTGACATTATTTTAAGGTTTTAGCCAGACATCGATAGGGATTTTTGTGAAGGCAGCATTAAGGAAAGCTTTGAAATGGCTAGCTATAGCAGCGCTGGCGGCTGGTCGCATCTCCTGGATGATTTCAGCCGCGTTGTTGTTCAGGAACTGGTTCATAGCTTCTCCTGAAAATTTGATTAAAAATCTTAATACACAATAATAGACGAAGTTTTTATATTTTTCTGTAATTTAGTTATAATTGATACAAGGTAATTAGAATCGCTATACATTCGCTATCATATAACTATCAAATAACCAGAGCAAATTCAATTACTTATCTATATATATAAAAATGAAACCCGTTTTCCGATGTCACGACATAACATGAAAACGGCTTGACCGATTTGGCTAATTCTTTTTTTGTTTTGTTCGTTACAACACAGGGGTGGTTTTAGAAGAAAAAAAAATTGGAATAATTGCCGAAAAACCCCTAAAAACACCCCTTTTCTTTTTCCCATAATAACAGAGTCAATTTGAACCTTATTGCTATTCAATAAAGTTCATTTTAAATTAAAAGCACTCATTGTTGTCTATGCAATGTAGATGTGTTCCTAATGTCACCGCACAAATTTAAAATTCGCGTGCGTGTTGGAGAATCTAATGTCGCGTTCCGACACTCAACAAAAGTGATAATATCGCGAACGCGACAAAATTGAATAGTCACAAAATGTAATTTAAGTAATTTAATAGATCATTAGTAGTACTGATTTTCAATTTGGTCGGCTTCGCGAAACTTAATTTTGCCTAGGAGTAGGGGTAGGAGTAGAGGTAGGAGTAGGGGTAGGTGTAGGGGTAGGTTAGGGTAGGGGTAGGGGTGGGGTAGGGGTAGGGGTAGGGTAGGGGTAGGGGTAGGGTAGGGGTAGGGGTATGGGTAGGGTAGGGTAGGGGTAGGGGTAGGGTAGGGGTAGGGGTAGGGTAGGGGTAGGGGTAGGGGTAGGGTAGGGGTAGGGGTAGGGGTATGGGTAGGATAGGGTAGGGGTAGGGTAGGGGTAGGAGTAGTGCAGACAAGCCAACGTTTGGGCAGGACAACGTCTGCCGAGTCCGCTAGTTTAAAATAAATGCAAAAAGAATTAAATAAAAACCTTCCATATATTTGCCCCCTATGGGAGCCGTGAATGTCGGCGAATTTTTTAAAATGTATCTATATGAATTTGCAAACAGCAAAAAAACAAGAGAAATAAAACGGTAGTTAAGTTTACTTAGACACTTGAGTAAATTGCGAATATTTTGCTACAAACACGAAAGAACTCTTACCAATGACACTTCCATGGTTCACGGTGTCCCTAACTTTAAACCTGGAGGTCTTCAACTTGAAGTCTACTAGCAGGCGGTCGGCTGCCATATATTTGATATTATCTCGTTCAATCTCCTTTCCATAAATCTTTATGATGGCAGCTACGTCTCCTGAAAACAACAAGTATTTTGTTGTTATTTTTATTGAGTTTGTTTCAAAACGTTTTGACTCCAAATGAAACTAAGATATCGGGTTTGGAACCTGGGATTGGAACCCGAAACTGTTTAGTTCATGGGTAGCATTAATAACCCCAGTGGTTAATTAAAATTTTAATAAAACATTTTAACTCAAATGTAAAGTATCCTAAACTTCATAAAAATATGATCCCTAAATTGTCACTAATGCTGCTTTTTTCTATTACTTTTTCATAAGCCATTTGGTGAGACTTCGGTGTATGTCTGTATGTCACGCCTGTTTTTCTCTTTTTTTTTGCTATCGAAAATTGACCGATTTTTTGAGATTTAGGTAAACTTACCGAAAGCAGCCCAGAAATTTCCTTGAGATCTGACCGGAAATAGCAGCACTTGTCCAGAAACCTCGTATTTTCCTGTGATCTCGATACGTGGAAGTATCATACCCATATCAATACGAAGTTTGTTCAAATCTGACCTATAAAGTAAAGAAATTCATATAAATTTTATTATTAATCCAATATAGAATGTTAAATCTAGTATAAAAATCTTAGACATTAGTGAATAAGTAAATCACACGACAATTTCTCTTATGCGTTCTAGATTATATTAATTCACTTTCACTGTTGCACTAACCAGTCGAGCTATATCATACAACTAGGGCATCATCACTATATAACCGATTACATTATTTACCATAACTGACAAATTATGTGTGTAATAGCAAGTCACATTAGCGAGGTTAAACTATTCCATTTATGAAAATACAAGCTGTTGCCTTCAACATCACGGCATGTCCATAAATTCCACAATGTCCACATTTTTCAAACAAATAAGGTGGCAACTTCTGTCACTTCTTAAATCGCTGCTAAATAGAACTGTTATTTTCATAAGGTTCAACGCTTTTTCAGATCACCAGTTTATAAAATTATTATAGCTTTCAAAAAATATTGAGAGTCATCTTCTTCTTCTATTTTATTATGGCTCCACTAATGTTTATCGGTGATTTGCTAATGTCAAGTATTATAGCCTTTATAGTGTTTATAGCCGATAAATCGGTATTTAAGATAATCCCGCCGACCGTGATATGTCTTATTAATCACTGATTAATCACAACCATCACAGCACGAACAGGATTAAACTGGATTCCACATCACGCCACGACGAAAACGCGTGCACTCGTCGCCATGACCGGATGTGGAATCATTGAGAATCATAGAGTACTAAGCCTATGGAGGGGCCATAGACGGGCTTCCCCTTTCGCCAAGTTTTGACCCTTTGACCAGTTAAACTGACCAGGTGCGTAGTAATAAGTTACCTTAGATTTCGTTGGTATCGTTTTGTGTCGCGAGACAGAGCTCTAGGAAAATAGTTAATTGTGATGTTTAAATGGGAAAGGCGACCTAGGACGTCAAACTTGCGGGAACATAGTGTTTCCAATCATTAATTATAATTATTATGTTTGTATTTTAACATAATCATCATATAACGTAAAATCCGTTGCGACAATATAACGACAGAAAAATACAGTGGTACAGGGGCTAGTACTAGACGTTTATGCAGAAAAAAATGTTCGGTGATTTACACGTTACACGTCTCATTTGGTATATACTCAAAGTTGAGAATCATTCAAAAGATCTTGCAATAAATAGTTCACGTCAACTTTTTCAGTCAAGTGATGATTGAAAGTACTTTTATATATTTTTTTTTAATTTGTTGAAACGTCACGGTTTGCTGAGTAACGAATATAATATGATTTGGATGGTTACCATCAAAATTGCATATACAAAGGCATTGCAATAGCAACGCAAATTGTCAACTTACACATTATTACAAAATTATAAACAATTTTTGCTATTGACTAACAAAATAACTCTGAGTTAATAGAGCGTGTTAGGTCTTCCTACTTCTTGAATCAAGATTATATGGCGTGACTAAATGGTACAAACAATTATTCGAGTATTAAATCATTGTTATGTAAGCAATGTTAAAACAATTAATTTAAGTTGATAATAATTAATTGCTACCTAAGGCTAAAATAAACTTTTCGACTCACTAAAATCTACAATATGATTAAAAACCCTTCAACAAAGATGGAGCCACAGGTAGAAGTGAATATTAGCAGTAAGTCCACAAACCAAGAATTAGTGAATCAGTGTTTAATTAGGGGAGTCACCACTGTCACCCAACGAGATTTTGAGAAAAATATTATAGTCAATATTTTTATCATGCTAATTCTAAATATTAGTTACTGCCCGCGACTTCGTTCTCGTAGAATTAGGAATAATGACGTAATTTATGTAAATACGCAGAGATTTACCTTAATTTTATCTTTTTCCCCCGTAAATTCCCCGTCAATCAGAAGTTCAAAAAAGTATAAATTCGGTACCAAAATTTGTACCAATTTTCAAGTTAATACACGCAGGTAATACGATTTCCCTATAGAAACTTCTACACCCCTTGGGTCCTATATTGGGAATTTTTCTGGGATAAACTATTCCCAATTTCTCTGTAAATAATCCACCAAATCCAAAAAATAGCGATTTATATAATTGAAGAATAATAGTATAAGAGCGCTTTAAAAAAAATTTAGAGTTTTGTGATAGATTATGAAAGAGACAGAAGGGGCAGAATAATCCTTTATTCTACCACCCATATTTCCTATTAAATAAAACCAATTGAAAAAATAACGACTATTTCACTTAGATATACTGAATAAGTAACTATATGCTAAATTACAGTGACACAGGTGGAGTATTTACAGAGAAATTGGGAATAGTAATATCTCCATACAAATTCCCAGTATAGGACTCTTAAGGGTCGTTTTTAAAAATCCAAAATCTTGTTTTGAAGAATATTTGAACCAAATTTTAAGTTGATTCACGCAGGAAATAAGATTTTCCATACAAACGTATTCACTCCATTTGACCCCCTTAGGGGTTGAATATCGAAATGTCCTTTCTTATTCCTTGACTACATAATAAAGGGAACCTCTGTGCAAAATTTCAGCTTTCTAGGTCCAAGGGTTTGGGCTGGGCGTTGATGAGAGTTGTTTTTATTATTATATAGATAAAATTATAAATACGAAATTGTTTGTTTGTCCTTAGCATACCAAAGGATCGAGGTATTTTTTTTTGTACAGAGATGGTGGGCCGGAGACTGAAATAGGCTACTTTTTATGCCGGACATCCTTTGACATTGACACATTATTAAAAATTCCACGTGCCAAGCCGGGAGGAAAAGTAATTAAAAAATAAAGATAAATAAACCTAAAAAGGCATTTGTTTTCTGGAAAGTATCAATTTCTAGAAAAATCTATATTTGACCCTAAAAAGGTGGCAACTCTATTTTAACTGTAACTTATGTTTTTCTTTATTTACCTTATCTTTGTGATAGTATAATTGCTGGGTCCCATAACGGTGATATTACTGAAGGCCGCTGTAACTCTGACGGCTCCAGCTTCGTTGGACATCACAAGACGATCAATCAAGAGTGGCTCCACAGGAGGGACTCCAAGTTCCGGTAGACCTCGAGCTAGGTAAGGTCGAAGGTGGTTGAAAGATTTCTTGATGCAACTATCTAGTTCTGGATCGCTGCGGCTGCATGGCAGGATGTACTCAGCTGTAATTAAAATTAAGTAAAATATTAAACAATAAATCGAGTTTTTGTTTGATTTTGATAATAAATTGAGAGCTTTCGTAACTTTCGTAGTTTATTTGTAGGTATAATAAATGTACTAATTTCTAACCAACTCCAAAACATACAGGCGAAAATGTCTTGTTAACACGCTTTTATTAGCTTTATCTGTATGTTTGTATGTATGTAAACAAATCTTGGAAATCGAATTGTATATTGATTTGACATTTTGCAAAAGAAAGAAAAAAAAATTCTGTCGTAGGTATATCGATTTGACACTTTGCAAGTGTATGTAATTCGGAAGACAATACAATAATTTGGTACCATTGATCTGATCTGATGATTTAGCCAGGAGGTGGATAGTGGAACTATGTAGTGGCTACTAGTAGACCCATCAAGTTTGGGCTCATTTGGTTTGCACAAGTGTGTTTTTATTGAATTCGTATTCCAGGTCAATATTTATCAAAGCAAGTATATGATCTTATTTGTCAAGGCTGTCCCAATAATCCTGACATGAAATAGTATTTTAGTTTGGGACTAAATTACTAAATGTAAAAAAGAAATGTCGACATTTTTTTATTACCTCAGGGTAAAGATCAAAGATCGATGTATGCATTTTTATTTTCTTTGAATAAAATATTGTTTCAATATTGGAGAATGTAGAAACACCAAGGTCGCACTAAAATAACGAAACTTGCTATACAACTTTTTGGAGTTTATAGACATCTCGCAATATTATTTGGTTGGTGGGTATAAGGCGGGTATATATACTTTTACGTGACGCGATCAATATAATAACGTGCCTTCATTATTTAGAATTATAGAAAGAATATTAACAATTATATTTCTTCCGTTTCGAAGATGAACTGCAATTACATTATTCACGTATAATTTAAAGTCAAATCTCTCGCTATATATGCTTCAAGGTCAATGCAATTAGTGTAGTAAAAGAGTGTCGGGTCAAGTCATAAAGGAGTGCATTGTTGACGGTTGTAAATATATATGAAGACTGGTAGACATGGTAACGAATTGTTAACACTGGCAGTTCATACATTCATCCGGAGTCACATACGAGTAGAGTTGTACATAGTATGGTTGTGATGTTCCATCCACAGAATGGGTCGTGGGTCCCCAGATATATACTAGCCACAGATCACGCACCGACCCATTATCTAAATCTTTTGTTTTCTTTGCCCACTCTCGACATTTTATATTAGTAATAAGTGAAATACAGGTTTGCAATCACATAGAGATAGCGAAAGGTTGTATTGGATTATTTGATTACATCATTAACTATGAATAGTCTAGTTACTAGACAGAGCTAAGTACTAGACTCTAGTACAATTATACTTTCCCAACGATGCATTGAGAAGTCTTCTTCTTTCGTACCTTTTTATATTATTTTGCAATATGTTGACTTCCTATCACCTCCCACTTAAGAAAATACTTAAAGCAGCGCTAGACAAAGGTCCAACAATTGATTTGCAAATACAAATATGTGTATGCAATTAACCGGTGCGCCTCCATCTACAAAGTTACATAAGGTAACAAAAGTGTGCCACCGACGTAACTGAGCAAGGTGAGGCTGGTTGCTCAAGTACGATGACCGACAGACCGAGTTTTGGTTCTACGACTAATGGACACTCATCATTTTTTTGTTTGTCATTAAATGATGATACATTTTTGTATTTCATGGCATCAAGTATCACATATATCATCTTTATAACTTGCGGCGTGACCAAAAGACACTGTCCACATTTAGCGGGTTCATATACGGCTACATGCAAGCATGTGTGAGTGAGAGAACTTATTTGGTATTAGCTTTTTGAGGCGATTGGAAAAATCCGCTTGCATTTCCAACCATTTTACTGTCTATAAAGATTCCGACGAATTGAGAACCTCCTCCGTCTTTTTTTTGAAGTTCGGTTAAAAATACAAAATAATATCTACTTATAATCTATACTAATATTATAAAGAGGTAAAGTTTGTAAGTTTGTATATTTGGATGTAAGGGGTAATCTCTCAAACTACTGAACCGAATCTAAAAAATCGTTTACAAATAGAAAGCTACGATATCCCTGAGTGACATAAGCTATATTGGATTGAAAATATCCAAGGGCGAAGCCGGGGGCGGAAAGCTAAGTTTTAATACATAATAAAATGACTGTTTATCTTTTGATTACATTAATATTTGCTAACTATTGTTGGTTTTGATTCTTATAAGTTCTTAATCTGTCTCAAATCAAAGCTGAATTTATTAAAATCATCTCTAATTATGTACTTTATATGTAAACTAACATGATTTATTAAATTACATAAAATGCTCAAAGTAACCTTCAAAAACACTTAACCGATTTGCATAAATATTGAACATTGAACTTATTTAATTCAATAAATTTTCGTGACGGCTTTTTTTGTTGGCAAAGATTACACCGGTCGACACGATTTTTGGGGTTTTAGTTCTATATATCAAATTTCGATTTCTCTTACGTACCTAACTAATAAAGGGGAAAACAGTTTTTTTGGTTAAAGTTTGCTTTTGTAGAAACCAGAGCCACCTGTTGCTCATACAATGAATTAAAATCTTCAAAACTTACTTATTGACGTAAAACAACAAAATGACAATTTAAGTGTTTTCCGATGTCTAGAATTAGAACATAAACCCAAATTTAGATAGGGCTTTTTCAAGCTTTGTTTATGGGGTAGGTATCTAATCTATAGGTACAGATTTAATGGAACAACAGAAAATTTTTTGGTCGCTTACCAAACTTTGTATTTTCTTTTCATTAACAATGAGGAAAATACACAGAATTTACAACAAAGTACAATAATTATTTACTAATTTATCAGTTTTTAACTAAAACAAACATATTTATTTGTTTAACAATTAGTAATGCGGATGTCAATATATTTTATTTGATATCATTTAAATAAATATGCAAATATAATCCGGTTATATTTTTTTAAACTATAATAAGAACTAGGAAATCAGTATTTTTCCTGATTTTTTAAGCTCTGAGCTTTATTTCTATGCATGCCTGTACTTGTGAATACATTGTGAACTTGGCCAAATATTGTTATGGCAATTAACTCATAACACGGCAAGGTCACTTTATGTAATACAAACGCTATAAGAGCTGTGATATAATAATGAAATAGTTTTGAATGACCCAGAAACCTAGTTATAATTTTAAGAAAATTTGTTGATATCTACATTTTGAATTAATATATCATTGTCTGTTTTAGAATGATAATAATAATGGTGTCAGGTTAATAGGTCACAGATTTGTCAACTATCGCTAATAATTCTATGGTTTTTGTCAAGATGAATTTAGTTAGATATTTGAAGATAATTTATATATAAGTCGGGTAAAGACGAAACTATCTGCAAATATTGATCTACTTTGTAAAAAGTATAAGTTGGCTTGTTTTGATTTTTTGTCTGCCATTTTTTTAAAAAAATTGACCGAAATTAATAAAAATCTTTACATTTTTCAAACCATTATTGATAACTTCAATGCATAAGTTCTATTGACCGCGAATTACATCATAGAGTCAATGCCCTAATGATTGCTATTAAATGTGACTGGTTATAGATAGGTAGGTACATGGTTGCGCCGGCGCTTAACTTCTTTTACGGCGGTAGGTAGTACTTAACTTTTGTAACTAAAACATAAATGTCGCATTTAGTGTCAACGAAATATTGCTGGAGGTTTGACCGCTTAAACTGGTGCATCCACGAGAACCACGAGCTCTTTGCGCACTTTCCAATAAGAAACAATTTTATTATCTATTTTGTAAAGTAAAAGATCTGTTAAAAATCAAATTAAAATTTGTGAAATATTTTTGAAACATGCGTTGGTGGATAAGTGGTTACTGGTCTGTTATTAACTAGGCCGACCAAAAAAAAAGGAGAGAAGCGCAGGTATATAAGTTTAGAGCCTGTAACTTACAGAACAAGGACTAGTAATATATAGCATTATATATTTTGTAAATTTACAGCATCGTTACGTAAAGAAATGTGTAATAATTGTGTGAACGCGACTAGATACCGGAAATTCATGCAACGATGAACTTGATGTATGTAATAGATATGCACATACATACTTAAACGCATTTGAAGACCTCCTTCAGTCACTCAAATAAACACATTTTCACGGATTTTATACCTTGAGGTGTGGCCAGAGACACCAGTAATAGTGTCTACTTTTAACCAGTTGTCTTATTGAACAGAACAGGTGGCAGACGTAAAAATCTGTTACTTTTAGAAGAAGTGCGGACGCTTTACGTGCCCTTTATATTCGACAATAAAATTGGTGCTTAACATTTTTGGCACGAATGGGAGTTGATGGGACATTTTATTTATTATCAAAAAATAATAATTTGAACATGGTTGTAGAAATCTGACAAAATTGATAAAATAAAAGCTGTATTCGGCATAACGTTGGTATTTTTTTCACCTAGGTAAATGTAATAACTGCACTTCAGTTTTTTGTATAATATCTATGTGGATATATAACCTATTCTATAGCGTGACAAATGTCTTAGCTTTTGACATTGACTTATATTCTACTATATGTATATATTCTACTATATATCGACATAGGCTCAATCATATATGGCTCGATTGAGAAAAAGAAAAGCAGAAGGTCATGTAGACATAGCCGTACTTGTAAACACTTAAACAACTTTGTTCCTCAAGGATTTTTCTAATCAAATAAGGGCTTCACGGCTTCGTGAGGTGACATCGAAATATTTAGCAATAGTCCCTAAAGAGACAGTGACTACGTGAGTCGTTGGTGACGCAACATCGCTATGTCAAGGCCGAAACATCTACATGAAATGAAAAGTCGTGCTCTATTCATTGTTGCAACGAGGTGAAAATTAAGTTGTGGCGAATCTATGAATGACTTACATCGCATCCAATAACGTCTCCTTCTTTGTTATGTTAATGATTTCTATCCATAATTTTTTTTCCAATGTCAAATAGAGTTGCAGATTGATTAGATAGTTATTAAACGAACGCATTAAAGAATAAAATTTAATGATAATTTCCAGTGTTCTACTAATTGCTTTGCAACCAAATTAGGTTTAGTTATACGACAACTATTTAAAATCAATAATGTTACTGAAATTTCAGCTTACTGCTACAGTTTATAGTTAAAATCTGATAAAACATAATTTTGTAATAAGTGCATTATGGCTAATTGATACCTATACAGTGTCTCTGGCAAGGCAAAAACACTGGCTCAGTTCATCATTTGATGATTGTAATATATATTTTCTAGAACCGAGAGTCGTAAGGCTCTAGTAAACCTTGATTGACAAAAGTCAGTGCACGTCTACAATAAATTAAACTTAGTCACGTAACTATAGTTTTTCCTGGAGAGAATATTATACACATCGATGTGGTAAGTTAGCAATGACTTTAAATTACCTACGTCTCAAAGTTATTGTAAAAAATATATACTTTCAGACTTTTAAATTCAAAATGTTAACGTTTTTACCTTTATTTCCTTAAATGTAATATAATATTTTCTTTGAAATGGGTATAAGTACGCAATTACAATCATTTAGGTCTTTAACCAATGGAAACCCCGTTTTAATCCACATTCTAATAAGTAAGTACCCTCTCATTATAGCATTAGTTAGTGTTACTATCTATACCGATCACTCGTCAACAACATTAATACTGTTGACATTGGCAATTATTTCTATAAACCTACTTTAAATATTATACTGGTTGTACTGGATTCACCAAACTAAACATTTCCTTCTTCATATAACAAAAAATATCATTATTTGGTACTTACTCTACAAGACATGTATCCTTAGAGGAACTAAATATCAAACATCCTGTGCCTTATACATATATTTGTTAACCAATAGTTAGTTAAACAATAAAGCAGATAATTAATAAACCTTGAACCACTCTAACATGTTACGTTTACTGACTTATGCAAATTTTTGTTTTAAAGTTTCAGTACAAATAGAATAAACTCTAATATAAATAAAATATATGTATGTTTTGGGTAATATAAAACGAGAATAAGCAATATAACTACGAAAAAATAATAAAAGTTTAGATATGTAAATATGAATCATGCAGCTTTAATGTAAATAAAAATTCTGAGTAATTTAATCTACTTTTTTTTTTTTTTTTTTTTTTCATCACGGGTTGCCTTACAGCTCCCGAAATCGTGTTACGGTTCCAGGGTACCCAGCGGAAGACCAAGTCTCCCTCGTTTAGCCGATGATTTAATCTACTGAACTAAACAAATCTCACTCAAACAAAAGACTAGAACATTTTATTGCAGAATTATGAAAAACAAGGCTCCTTCTTAAACATGTACAAAAATACCAAGTTAAAAATAAGAAATAAATACCGGAAAAACATTATTTAAAATATTAATGTCACAAATGTCAAAACGCTTTATATATGTCTTTGTATAACCCCCAGTTTCTGAAAGGTCGATCAAAAGTTAATCTACGATTAGTAAACATAACAGTTGTCAAATACGTGAAAATGTATGGATTTTGACAGTTGTCGATTAACTAATCTTAGATTAACTTTGACAAGCCTTTCAGAAACTGGGCGTAAGTCTTTTAAATACCCTTGGGACCATCGACTTTTTATTCTTTTTTTACCTTATAAGTTAAAATGACTAACATTTGCAAAGGATATATGGTATTTATAAATACAAATATACCTAACTTGTAACCTGACCTGACCAGTGAATTGGACTAATAACATCTATATCCGAAATCTATTTATGAATATACATTATACAAAAATACGATATTATATACTACTTAAATGGGACACAATAAGTAATTTGCAGATAAAATTAAATCCTTTGTCCTGGAGCCATATAAAGACGAATAAATCTGTTTATTGTACGTAGGTACATCACACAATACGTTACTACGTGAATAACTGCCCTTTGTATAATATCCGTGACAATGACCACGTAGTGTTTTAATAATAAACAGTCATAGGTATCCTTATTTCTAATAATAAATACATAATCAATAATAAAAGGACACTTTAATTTTATTTTTAATCTCAGGAATTTGTAAGCTTATTGCCAGAATTGATCTTATTTATTTGTCTTATGACAAGCAATATGTCTAGGCTGTGGGTAAAGAAAAAAGCTTTGTTCGGACAAAGGGACAATTCATGAGCGGGCGGAAGTTTGTATTGGATAATTTTGCAAACAAAAATCTTAAAAGGTTATTTACATATTGATGCAAGATACATTTTGCAAACACTGTTTGTTTCCGTTTTTTCATTGTGTCGTACTTAGTTTGAAAAAAGTGTTGCTAAAAGAGTTGGTACATGGACAATAATTAGAGAAGTAGCATATGAAATAATGGTATCTTCAAATGACTGTAACGTGTCGGCAACAATAACAATGTAATGAAAAAAAATGATAATCCTATGTATTATAAACGTGAAAGTGTTGTTGTTGATTCTGTTGACGTCAAAACAGAGCAACATAAACACAAAGTGACATAGGCTACTTTAAAAAAAAGGTAAAGGTCAAAGAAGTAAAAACAGAATCTGATGGTATATATAGAGGTCTAATATTATTGTCAGGAAAATTTTACATGGAAGACTTACGTCTCCTACTTTTGCTTTATTAAAAGCATTCATAGATATCATAAAATTTCAATTAAACATACGGAGATGTGTGCTAGTACGTTTCTCAACACTCGCTTCGTGTCAGAATGCTCTTCACTGAGCAATTGCTATATGTATGTCAAAATGTACAAATCTTTCATCATAGCTTTATTATAATATGTCGAGAAATATGATACCTACCTATGAATCTTACTAGCTTACACTAACATTCAAATATAACTGTGATGGAAATAAATTGATACGATCTCTGTTTGTGAGTACACAAATATTCCTGAGCCAAGTGTTTCTGCAGTACTTTCTTATTCATTCAGTAAAAAATTTATATTCATTCGAAAATATTTCAGTTTTATTATATTTTTAATATTTTTATTGATTTGAATTGAATTTTTGTACGTATAACAAGAACTCATTATCATAATATAAACGACGTGCTTTTGCTCCTTGAGAATTACTGATGACCGTATATAATTGATTTTCACCAACGTTAAAATGTGCATTATGTGTAAAACGAGAAGCCTATATACTTTTTACATAAATTACCGGTACATTGGCCATGAATTCAAGAGCAAGCGACAGACGTACATAAAACCTGAAGCGGTCACCCGTTACGAAAGGTATTTCTTTTTCGGATATTCATAGAAATAATTCAATCTTTAATTCCAGCTAAAGGCAAAAGTAGAAATTTTGCTAAAACTGCCAGACAAACTTTGTTAGTAAAGTCTAAAGAACGGCGTCAATTTTCTTTGAATAAGTGATACTCTGTGAAATCCGTTGCGTTGCGTGCAGTTGTCCATTAAAAATTCATATTTCTCAAGAAACAAGAATGATTTTTGTTATGGGGACTAATTTTGGTAATATTGACTTTGGAAACTCAACGGGTAAGTACTTAAAGCAAGAGTTGGCCGTGTCGAAATAAATAGTCATTGCAAAATGTCGCCATTTGTCAATATTGCCATCATTGTAATGTAAGAAGTAATACAAAAAGAAGATTGGTAAATAAATTATTTCAAAAATTAAGATAACTTAGTTTATTTAGATTTATTTTATTAGTACCTACCTGCCTAAATTGTTTACCAATTAACGTACTATATCAAAAAAATCTAATTTATAAAACATGTTTTTACAGATTAGTAGATACTGTAATAAAAATTGCTCAAATTATCTCATCATCAAAATTTAAATACAAAGAAAAAATGGTCAATAAATATTTGACCTTGCTGGTTGACTTTAGCGAAGTATATCCTGTAAATCTGGTTTTTAAACCTTTAAAATAACAAATGACATCAGATTTTATCATAATGAAAAAGTATAAAAACAAAACACGATTTGCGCTTTGTAAGGTAAACTCTTCGTTTTAAGCTTTTGTAAAATTACCTGTTTCAAACCGAGAAGCCGAAATGGTAAAAACAGAGCATCGCATCAATGTAATTTTTTTGCAGAGAAGCAATTGGAGGACTGGAGACATACATATACGGACATAGGCTATATAGGACATATATAGTAGCCAGTGTTATTATAATATAATATGTAGGTACAATAAGATGAATTTTAATTTAAACAATAAAAAAAATTACTAATACAATAAATTGTTACTAGAACAAATTATACTTTTATTATAATGGTGCGAATTCAAATTATTATCATTATTATTAATTTATAGTTGCTCATTTAGTCATCATATACTATCTAACCTTTATATCATTTAACCTTTTATACTATGACAGGTAGGCAGGGACAATCGAATGGCATTTGCTACGACGTCTACGAACCTTGTAGGTCCCTTTTTCGCCTCAATAATATTCGTCATGCTATTCATTCATGTTCGGAAATCGTGTGTATTTTAACATTTTCTTCAATCAATACATATATCAATAATTTGTATAACAAATACATGCATGATTAACATTTATATCGCTTCTACATCGCATCAAAAAGTGGCAAAATCTTAAGTTATGTTATAAACCAAATTAATATATCACAGTAATTTAATAAATTGACTTACGTGTAGAAATTTCATTATCGTTTTCAGCAGCCTCTCCATTGTGATAAATTACGGCCAAGTAGAAAACCAGGCATGTTTTCAAAAATTTATCCCCCAAAGACATTTTTTTTTTAAATTAAACTAGTATTGACACAAGTTAAAAATACAATTATTAAAATTTAAAGTATTGGAAACTATCGTTTCTTTTGTTTTAATTTAGTTTACAAATTTTTTAAAAAAATTATTTTCGTAACAAAATTTTCGCGTACATCAGTTCGGAGTTTTAAATTCGGAATGGCCGCGTGCTATTGTCGGTTGCGCGGCTCGCGTCTCATTTTGTTTGAAGTGAAAGCCCTGTATGTGAAGTATTTTATTCGCGAGGCGATTTTTCGACATCCCTAAGCCCCCACTCTCGCCACTAGGATTATAGGAACATCATATAAAAAACGTGCGCGAACTTGACAATCATTCAGGAAAATTGTAATGTTTATTTTTAATTTTATATTATATATTATTACATTTCTGAAGATAAAACTACTTACTTAGACTTAATACAATTATAAAATCTAAAACTAAATTTATAAAAAAAAAAATTGTCCCTAGTCCCCAGACATTGGAAGTGCACCAACACTGAACACAGAAGGCTGGCTGCGTTTTCTCGTTGAATTGCAAGGCTTATGCGTTGTGCGAAGTACGTACCAGCTTTCTGGTCATTTATTATTATTCAATATAAAGTGCTCCATTATATAGTAAATACTAAATTACAAGAATAATATAAAATTTACAAATAAAAAATTTCATGTAGATAAATCGCTTATTCTTTGACCGAAGTAAGAGCCAGCCCGTTGGTCATGTGATCTTTCTATTAGTAGTTTACTAATATCTTTAAACAGATTAGTGTGCTCCAGGTCCCCACGGTCCCATTGTTTCCACACCAAACGCCTCAAATATTTGGAAGAGATGCATATTTGCGACGTTTGGCCATTTCAGCATTGTAGGCCGCATTGCCAGCTTTTAACGCTGTATATGGAAGAAAAGACATATTTTTAATTGCATTTGTATTATTTTGGTTGAGATGTTTTCAATGTTTTATACAAATAATAGCTATTCGACTCGGCTACGCTCGTGTAAAGTTTTGTTTTCCATATATATATATATATATATATAAATTTTACATAGGCATAATTATATCCCCTTTTCCCAGCGATTAAATTTTAAGACTTCCTGAAATACATGTTTCATTTATTATTTATGTTGTAGATGTACATTGGTAGTATGGTAAGATTAAAGTAAACTATAGTGAACCGACCAAAACAATATTATCTTTCATGGGTATTATATTTTCTATATAGAGTAGAGTACAGTATGTATTTTTAAATTAAGGAAACCTTTTTAAAAACTGTCTCTATTAGTGGCTTTTTATCTTTTACTCACTACTGTTTAGAGTATTTATGCTAAGTTTCCAGTTTCCAAAAAAATTAACGTATATAAAAATAGATTTTAGGGGGTTTAATCTCTAATCTACCTTAAAATCTAGAAATCGTAATAAGTGACGCATTGGTCCAGCATTTTCGGATGCCTACTTTAAACTAAACTGAAAAATATATTTACTTTTGGCTGACGTTATCATCTTATAAATAAAAATGAAATGATGTTCGTTGGTAAGCGCATCACTTGAGAACGGCTGGCCAGATTTGATTAAATGTTCGTAATAGTCCGAATCAGGTTTTTGGGAAAGAATAATTGAAAAAGTTGCCCGGAAAATTGGTAAATTCAGGAAAAACTGAAATTGCTTTTTTCTATGGGATTTTTTATGAACTCAAGACCATAATGAGGGATAAAAGTTAAATGGTCTCCATGGGTGAAGCGAGAACAATATTTTCTATCACGAAAGTTTAGGTATATTTGTCATTAAAAACTAAAAGGGTAGGTACCTATCCCAATTCCCAGGAAATATTTTTGTTATCAGATTAATTAGAACGGTATCTAAATATGAATCCCCTAATTAATTACATTAATTACACATAATATAAACATAATTTGTTTCTAACGTGATTTTTCTCTGCGGCCAGAAGCACAAACTATTCAGATTTCGTTGTTTATATTAGTTTTATAGATAAATATTTATTTTTGTCGTGAACTGGATTTATGGTAAAAATAAAGGCCAAGTTGCGAGTACGACTCGCGCGCTGAAGGTTCCGTACCAATTTTTCGACAGGATTTTCGTTTAGGTTTTCCTGTGAACTATTAGAAAGGCCCTATATTCCCTATTTTTATTAAACATTTTAGACTCAGTAATTTCGGAGATAAGGGGGCTGGGGGTGGCGGCCAATTTAAACAATGCATTTTTAAATTATAAAAAAAATATATTTGATTTATATGAAATTCCTTACGAGCCCTTTCATTTGATATGTCACATAATGCACTTGAAAAAACATTTTTTTTACGTTTTCATTTTTCCCCCAAAATTACGCTATATATAATAAATTGGGTAAGAAACTATATATATGAACCAAGTTTCAACATTTTTCGTCCAGTAGATTCGGAGAAAATAAGCTGTGACAGACGGACAGACATTGCAGACACATGAGTTTTCCAATATTTCACCGGAGATGTTCGGAACCCTAACAAAGATGGAAAGGTCAAAAATGATAACGAAGCAATTAAGATAATTGTGTCCATTATGACAATATATATCTTTTTATCTATATTATTACCTACGTCTTCTCACAGTTAGGTACTTTCTCTTAGTACTTATACCTACAATAGAAGAATAAATATAAGATAAATGTGTCTGGACTGCGTAATTTAATATATCTACCGAAAAGTAGATAATACTACGTGCTAAAGACCACATTCAATCATCTGGTCAATGAATGTAGTTTTAATAACCTTTGGTCACTATTTCTATTTGATTTTATGGAATTGAAAGTTATTCCTAATTTAATAGACGACCCTAGTGAACTTTTATTAAACATATAAAAATGTATTGATCGATGGAAATATTAAAAGTAGGTACACACAATCGCCGGGCATGTATGGTATGATGAATATAAAAGAAGCGAAAGAGGTATGTCAGGATCGTAACAAATGGCATTTTATTGTCTCTAGGATAAAAGGCGTGATAAGACAATTTAAAACCAAATAAATTAGAGTGGTCTGGGCTTCTACATTCACGGGACTGTAAATATAGAAAATACAACAAAACAGTACACAAGTCGTCATACAGAAGAAATGTAAAAGTTTTTTAAATTTAAAAACAAATGCGCATCTATCAACTAATTAAGCAAACAGCACACTTCATTTAGACACACACATAAATAATACATTAATTGCATTCATAAACATTTAATTAATTATGACAAAACAAACCCTCATATTATGACTACAATAACTTTATCTCTACTCGGTCACTCGATTCATTTCTCACTATGTCTAATTTCTATACGTTTATTTTAAATTAATTTAAAATACACTGAATGTTTCCCTAAGTAACACACATGCACATGTATATAAAAGTGGACTTGTATGCTACCTTTATCGTTATAGTACATTGAGGGTAAATATAAATCAGTATCTAGTTGTCTGTCACATAAGAACTTTGACATCCCTAGAGATAGTTCACTACCCGCATTCATAAAGAAAACTCGTATCAAATGGACAATAACATTTGTATTTTGGTTTTTAATTTAAAATAGTTTAATTAAATAACATGGATTTTATATAGAGTTTTTTTTTATTATTTCTAAGTGAAGTTTGCATTTAATTTACTTTAAGTTTAAAAACTTTTGTGCTTTTAATTAATTTAACTTATAGTCATGGGTTTCGAATTTTCACGTCGTCAGTGGCTGACCATTGTTGTTATATCTATAGCTGATTTTTGCAACGCTATTTGTGTAGCTTTGCAAGCACCTTTTTATCCAAAAGAGGTATGTATTTAATATTTTCTTTTTTTATTTAAAATATACATATATTTTTCCATCTACTTTTTTGACTGTTTGAGTGGTATTTGTTATAGAGACTATTATAACATAACATAACATGGAATATAGTATACTTTTCATTGCAATAACGTGATGAGGAGCAGCATGACATATTGTTATCCAATGGAAAGGCTTAAATATCTGAGAGATTTGAGCATATAATGGAAGTAAAAACATAATATGAGACAATCTCGATCATCAAAATATGTACCGGAAAATAGATAATAAAAATCATTTTATTAATTTCTGAAAAACTACTGAAGCAATTTTTCTGGAACTATTTAGCAAGAATACTTACTCTTTGATTAAAGAATAAATCGATTCCTAATTTGAAGTGAGAAAACACTGCACTGATTATCATTTTCGTGAAAAGTTTCTTTTAACTAGAAAACAAGTTATTAAAGTTCTGGAAATAAGAGTAATGAAAAATACACTTTCAAAATTCCTGAAAAACTATTTTTTAGCACTGATTTTAATAAAATAAGTATGTGGAGATATCAAAAATAGGTCATCGAAATCGGTACATAACATTGTGTCATAGACAAAAAATAATAAATAAATTCGAAAACTTATTTTTAATTTAACCTCAAAATTACTTTAAAATTATTCTGTTTTAATTTGGAAACAGTGACAAGTATATCTATCTGTCTGACATACACTCATATCAAAAAGCATTTTAATCATGTCTAATAATTAGAACGAATAACTTTAGGTCATAAATATGTTTGATATCGTAATTAGTACTTACTCTAATTCTCACAAATGCGTGCCAATGCTTAAATATTTTATCTAGAAGGGATGATAAGAAATGGAAATAGAGATACTACTTTGCTTTACTTTAATTTAGTTTCATTAGTAAATATACTGACATTATATATTAGCACTGCACTTTTCATTGAAATATATATTTATCCCACAAATAAACTATGCCATCAGTATTAACTACAATAATCTGGGATCAAACTGGATTCCGTGTCAAGTTGCCCTGATAACGTTCGACAGGCACCGCAATGTGATATATTATTCCATTTATTTCGACTTGTTTTCTTATAACATTTTACTTTTAACTTATTTAAATATTTTTTTTATTTGAATTCAGTCAGTCTTTGTTATTCATTATATAAATACAATAATACTGTAATAATACCGTAATTTTTATTACAATAATAGTATTGCAGTCGGAAATTATCACCCCTGAGATAACCTCAGTTGCAAGTGTCAAAGTATATAAAGTTAAAAATAATAGGCGTTTTGTATTAGGTGCCTAAGGCGAAAAACATAACATAATTATGCTTATTTTTAATACAATTTAGGCGTTTTTTCGTAAACTTACCGGTTCAAGCCGAATGAGAAATAATTTTGTTAATAAATTCTACTTATTTTCCTAACAGGCTGAAAATAAAGGATGCACAGCGACAGAATACGGTTTGGTTTTCGGAATATTCGAGTTGGTGGTGTTCTTAGTTAGTCCCCTGTATGGTACACATCTCAATAGGATTGGACCGAAGTTATTATTCAATGTTGGAATAATGACTACAGGGACATGCGCCATATTATTTGGGTATGTACTAGTATTAAACTGTACTATTTTCTATGGATGTTCTTATGGCCATTCTGTCAAACCAAAGAATACTGTTATAATAATAACATAGAATAAAAACAGTGATAATTCCACCAAAATCTGTTTAGTGGTTTAGTTGCAAAGTATAACGAACCGACAGACAGACAAACATGCTTTCAGATTTATGTTGCTTGCTCCTAGATAAAAATATTTAGGTAGACAACTATTGAGACCAACTTGCAGTCTATGGATTTTAAAATTGTAACTTAACTCTTAAATTCCTCTGGTTTAAAAGTAATATGCTTAGTTTGTTTAATTACTTTTCAGTTTACTTGATAAAGTAGAAGGCCATGTGCCATTTATAACATTGAGTTTCGTGATCCGCATAGTAGAAGCAACGGGAAATGCTGCGTTCCTCACAGCTTCGTTCGCAATCATCGCCAAGGAGTTCCCGAATAATGTAGCTACGATGTTTGTTAGTATATTTATTGTTTACAAGTTTTGTCCACCGCCTGGGGCTTTATTAGAAACACCAGGGCAAATTTTTTCCATTTAAAATAGGGGTCGCATCTTCATGGATAATATTTGATCTTATAAAAATACTTCATAAATTCTAGACTTCAAAATATTTCACATATTTCGTTTCGCCGTTGAATTTGAAGTCGATTGGTGCCAAATTAGGCTAGAAATGTTTGTAAAATGAATTGTATATATTTTCAAATAAAAAAAAGAATTTTCCAAATCGGTTTATAAATGACGGAGTTCTGAGAACAAACATTAAAAAAACACCTAACAGAATTGAGAACCTCCTCCTTTTTTTGAAGTCGGTTGAAAAGAGAAAAACATCTATGACGACAATTTCCCAAAAGCGGTACTTTCATTGTTAGTTTCTAGTAGGTTTACTTGGAAATTAGAGACATACAATTCAAAAATATTAGCCCAGCATGGCACAGGATCGAACTCGGGCGACACTGGTTGCCATATAAAACATTTGAAAGTAGGAGAAAACAGGGATTGTGTGCAAGATTTATTTTTGAATAATTTTAAACGCGACTCTTAAGGTACCTAATGGTGGAGATATCTGGTGATCATGCTATATTTTACGCAGGTATACTATATTCTATGGATTTATTAGCACGGTTAATTCCAGATCAAAGCACATCGAAAATTCATTAATAAACTTGTATTTACTGACATTTTCAGGCTTCTTTGGAAACTTTCTTTGGATTAGGGTTAATCGTGGGACCAACATTGGGAGGTGCTCTTTACGACTATGGAGGATATACACTACCGTTTGCAGTACTGGGCTCCGCATTATTCCTTGCTGCCCTTATGAGCTGCTTTGCTTTACCTAACTATAATGATGAAGAAGACGTAAGGCCATCTGGACGTGAGTTACCAGGGTTAAAAGTTCAAATTTCATTATAACATAACATAAGACTTAATCACGAATAGCTTAATTGAAAAGTTCTGTATTATTTCTATTTTATTTTATGATTAATTAATACAGAATTTCGTCAGTTGATTTTTAATATTATTGTAAACTTAAATATCTGTTTTCTTTGCAGCTACCATGATAACGTTGTTGAAGATTCCTGGTGTGTTGCTTGCAGCTATCAGCATCATTACAACCAGTATGAGTATTGGATTTTTGCAAGCCACCTTAGAACCACATCTACGACAGGTATCTAACTAAATATATAAAACTGTCGTGTCGCTGACTGACTGACAATCAGCGCACAACCTAAACCACAGAAGATATAAAAACAAAATTTGAAGATATATTCTTTAGGGGGTGTATAGATGCACTAAGAAAGGATTTTTTGAAAAGCATCCCTTAAGGAGGGCCTGTGCAAGGGGGTGTTAAATTGTGTAAAGGGTAATTGTTTAGCATTTCAATAATTTTCACGGAGGAATATTAGGTACCCAAAGGTTTTTGAACTTTTGACTCACGGCGCAACTACGGGGGTAAAAATAAAATTAAGGGAGAACTCTTTTCTTTGCGTACCTATTTACATAAATTACGTCACTATTTCCAACTGCTAGTTATTATATGTAATAATCTATACCAATATTATAAACAAGTTTTGTAAGTTTGGATGTATGGTTATCCGATTCTGAAATTTCTTTCCCTCATAGGAAGATACATTATACCTGAGTGCTATGGTCCAACCATTTTGCCATCTGTATGAATACAGGGGAAGCAAAAAAATATTTAGCATATTAGTATAAAGTCCTTAGGAGTAGGTATGTAATATTTATTAGGTATATAATTTAGCTAGAAATCTTCGGCTCCCAAGACGAGTACAATATTTGTATAAAACAGCGCAGTCATAATATGTTATGTTTAAAACGTACATATTTTATCCTTATCTATTTACAGTTTAGTTTATCATCAGTGGTTCTTGGACTTATGTTTATAATCAATGGAGGAGTGTACGCGTTGTCAGCTCCAGCTTGGGGGTGGCTATGTGACCGACCTTCAATCAAACCGAAATATGTAACAGTAGTTGGTTGTGCGTTTATTGCCAGTGGCTTTCTACTCATTGGACCTGCACCATTCTTCGATATGCCCACGTGAGTAAGAGACATTGAATATGTATAACGCCTAGATTTTCCTAAATAATAAGTAAGGTTTGTGTATGAAATGCGGATAAAAGTTCGATACCTAAGTATAACCTCGCAGATATCATTGGCTAAAAGAGGGAGACTTGGTCTTCCGCTGGGTACTTTGGGATCGTAACACGGGTCGGAAGCTGTAGAACCTAGAAGAACCTATCTGATTTTCCGTTTTCGAAGTTTCAAAACTTCATCAGGGGATGATCATTATCCGACCCCATTTTTGCTATTTGGATGCCTAAAACGCCTAGGTACTTATATTATATCCCAGGAAAACATACACAGGTTTTCCTAATTTTTAATTGACATTTACATATTACAAGTAACACCACAGAAAGGCAAACAAAAAACAAATTATTCATGTTCCACTTTACAAGTGTGATGCGATAAATATAAATATATTTTTTATGAACATAGATATTCTATTTTCAGAATAAAATGGGTAACAATGTTGGGGTTGGTGCTTCACGGTTTGGGAATCAGTAGTCAGCTGGTGGCATCTTTCTCCGATGCACTGAACACTTCAATGTAAGTACTGGTTGATTTTATAATAATAATCCCACTAATATTATAAACGCGAAAGTTTTTATGGATGTGCGTATGTTTGTTTGTTACTCATCACGCCAGAACGGCTGAACGGATCTGAATGAAATTTGGCACAAAAATAGATCCCGGAAAAATTTATGGTTCCCGTGGGATATATTTGTTTTTGTTTTTCACGGGATCGACACGATTTTGTTGCATAGTGGTAGTTTAGAGGTCAGAGAATGACATATACTACTTTTTATACCGCGAAAGCGGGCGGGGAAGGGGCAAATTACAGCCACGGGATTATTTCTTTTTGGATCTATTTCCACGCGGGTGAAACCGTGGACAGAAGCTTCTATGAATGCATATGAATAATTAACGAAGATAATATCAAAGGAGTATATGTTTATACCTGACGATCGGTCAACGACTGTAAAGATAAGACGTACGGAAAAATGTGGAGGTGACTTTTATGCTCAATCAATCTACCTGATAAATAAATAGTAATGTTTACATAGATAATTGACTGTGTTTAGTCCAGTGGTTAATAACAGTAGTTCTTCTAGGTTCTAATCCCAGAACATCGTCGAGCCGTTATCACTGAATCTATATAACTATGAAGTTTGGACAAATTAATTGCATTTATTTTATTATGACGTTATCACTATGAAAACATTTTACCTACAAAATACCTACATTCTTTCTTTCTTTTACTGACATTCATCCCCTATTACGGATTTCAAAAAAAATTTGCCTATCTCCTTCTGTAGGGTGCAAGCTCACTTCATATCAAATTTCATCAAAATCGGTGAAGTGATTTAGTAGAATTACTTTCGCATTTATAATATTAGTATGGACTAGTATGGGTTTGGATAGCAATTTAAAAATTAAATAAAATTTCAGTGGCTGTGGATTACCAAACTCGATAGAAACATATGGATTGGTTTCTGGAATGTGGACCTCGACTTTTGCTCTGGGAGCTTTTATTGGACCAACTGTGTCAGGAGTCCTGTTTGACAAAATTGGTTTTAGGAATTCAACGATATTTATTTTCATACTTCATCTCATTGTGGTAAATATTTTTCTTATTTTTTATTCTCCCTTTGTTAATTAGAAATTTGTTAATATAAGAGTATTAATTGCGGCGTGGCAGTAACAATGTATACATTTAAGCCTACCTTTAAAATGGGGCTAATTGTCATTTCCATCTTTATTGGGAACTTCTTAGATTTGTTATAACTTTATGCATTTGCGTTTAGTCCGATCAATAAAGATTTTTATGGACACGCTGACAATATATGACATTAGCAAGGATTACTCTATACAAACGCCTACCAAAAAGTTAATAGCAATGAGAATTTTGTGCAGTACACATTCTTTGCCATTCTACCAATATATTTTTTATTTTGTTCATACAGATGGTAGTAGTGCTATTATTCCTATGGTTATACGACCGCAGTGAAGATTCCAAGCTAGACGTGTCGACCTCTGCTGGTGATCTTCTTCAACACGATGGAACATTAGACAGTAGCGTACTTATAGGGGACGAGTATAGACCGCTGACTCCGCAACATAAGAGGTGGGTCCTCTATAGTCCTCGAAAAGTATGCTGTGAACATGAAATGGACCTTCAATGTGGTCTTATTAATAGGTAGGTCTAAAATCGAGCGCAAGAATCTGAAAAAAAATCATTACATCTCATCGATATTTATTTAGGAATTGTATTGCATTAAGCATTGAATTAGAATTGTTTTATATACAAAAGAATAGAGTACACACTAACATTGACAGCCACTTACGAAAACTACACCCAATGAGGTGTACTTTTAACGCTCCTCTTGACGCCAAATTATAAATCCAAATTGATTGACGCCCCGCCCCGCATACTCCGCCCCGATGACGGCATACTTCATTGCCTAGCTAGCGCTATCTCTAATGATATTTAAGAGTTCCGAATGTTTAATTGCTTATTGCATAAAACTAGGCGTTTTAACACATGTGTTGCATTTATTTAGAACACTTCCAATACTAAGTGCTAATTTTTATTTGTAATTCAGCAGTCGTTGTCGTGGTATAAGTGTGGAGCAGTGCCGGCCGCCAGCTATGAACAGCTTGATAGCGTGCTCCAGCTACAAAAACCGGAGAAGCCCTTGGAGTTACCGAACTCGCCGGTACCGACCATCCTACGGAAGTCTGGATACTCGTTTCAGGGGACGAATTTCAGGCACTTAGTAAATAAACTAGATGGGCAATATTCGCTGTGACTAAAATTAAATATAATGACTATGGAAAAATAAGTTGAGTTGGAGTAATTTTTATGTATAAAGTATTTAAACGTATGTATGTAATAATAGGTATAGTTTTTCTGAAAAATACAAATATAACATTTATAATAAAAATTGTGAATATGTATTTATTATGTTTTTATATTAATTTTGTGTATGCGTGCGTATATATACCTAAGTGTTGTATATTGTTATAATAGGTAAAGGTTTTCAAATATTTAAATTTTGAGAGCTGTAGGTATATCAATTAGTGTTCTCACGGAAGACCTTTGTCAAACCAAGATGATAGATTGTTATATTTTTAAGATGTCTGATTTTATACCAAATATTATTTAGATAAATTTTATATGTTTAGAGATACATATACGAGTAATGTATGAAATGAATGTTTTCGTGAATGTTAAAATCAACATATTTTATAGTACCTATGTAAACTATGTATTATATTTGTAGTATATAAGTAATTAAACATTTTTTTAATAAATTTAACTTTATATGTAATCTTAGCTAGTAGGTGATGACCTAACCTACTAATGCCATGTCACAATAATTTACTAAACTGACACGTTTTAATTTTTCTCATAAATAAAAACAGATGTACATTTGTGAGAAAATAACATTTTCTTTCCAAGTAGGTATGATTTTTTTCCAATTTCTAAGTATATTTTGTTCAATAGCTATAGCCTCACAAATACCATCAGCTTAAAGAGGGAGACTTGGTCTTCCACTGGGTACTCTGGGACCGTTACACGGTTTCGGGAGCTGTAAGGCAACCCGTGAAGAAGGAAGAAGAATGATTTTGTTCAATAAACCCAAAAATACAAAATACAAATATAATTTATTTTTTCTGTATTTATTTTTACACATAACAATATAAAAAACCATAAAATTAAATCTAAACATTAAAAATAACTAAATGTGTAAAAGTAACTGGTGCCCGCGTGGAATAGTGCCAAGAATAGGTATACTGGCTGCATTTCCTCTCTGATTTTTTTTTAATAAAAAATGTAATTTAAGCACATTATGAAGGGCAGCATCGTGGCCCATATCACCAACTGTACTGTACGATCCAAAGGATTTTCCACACAGTCCCAGACATAGAGCACAGCTGCAGGGAATGCAGATTGGTGATGGGAAAGCAGCTCCGGCGGCGATGGTACTGCAACCTCCACCGAGATTTATTCGATGTTATGAATAATTTATAAATTTTTATTTATTTTGTATTTGTGAAAAACTTGAGCTTTTGTTTCTGTATCATCTGTATGGTATCTGTAAATCAAATTAGTATTTAAAATAATTTACCACTGCTGAACTGGGCTGACTGGACTTACATAGTTCTGTATTCAAATATATCGTTACACGACGAGAGAGCAAGGTGTAAAACAACAAAATCAACCTTTTTAAAAAATGTGCTAACTAAAAATATTACTTATAAAAACTAGTCTTTATTGAAACTGCAAAAACTTTATCGGGTGCATGCACTTGCGTAACCAATTTATTATTTCATTTGGTGATGCAAACTTTTTGTTCACTTACAAGTTTACAAGGAGAATGCAATTTAATTTGCCAACTGGCTTTTTTTATAAAACTACAAAGTAGGTATGAAATAAATATAAATGAGACTCAGGCCATTATACTTTCGATTTCAGGAGAAACGAATTATCAACTTTATTAATAAGTACTTAAATAGATATATCATGTTTTACCAAATTAGGAACGTACCTATAGGAATTCAGAGTTTACAGGTATTGGCGTATTTCCCAGAAACAAATAGCCAAGGCATAGCATTTAAATCAATACAACATAAATGTACTTAGATATAAAAAATATCTGGCATAATAAATTACTTACATATTTCCAATGCTGCTTTTCATATAGCTTCCATGATGCCAATTTAATATTTAACTGCAATAGATGGAGTGCATTATTAAAGAATCGTTTCAAAATAAGGCTGTGTTGGGAGAATACCAAGTGTGTTCCCAGACACGGTCGATGTCGCAAAGGTTACATTCCGAAAGCTATTAGAAAAGGTCACACCACGTCAGAAGGCTTATACATAGTAATTTATAAATTTCTAAACAGTTAGAAATAAATTTATGAAGAGCTGAAAAATGGTTTAAATTCAATTCAATTTTGAATAGCTGAATTTAAAGTTATAACCTAATTCAATTGTACGTACTTACAATTACGATGAATACAATAGAATCCTAGGGCGTACCCACGGTGGGGCAAGGTGAAGCATATATCTGCTCCATCCTGGTCCCTGACTCGAAGCTAAAAATATTACCACCCGAAACAATGCAGTATCGATTAATCTAGCGCGCATCATATAGGACGTCGTGTGAAATAAGGTGACGAAAACCATTTCTAAATTCCTACTACTTATCGAGTTTATTTACCTGTGCCCGATCCCTAAAAATATGCTGGGTATGCCCATGGTAGCATCCCACTTCAAATCTTAGTTTGTGTATGTTAAATATCCTGGTACTTGGTGTAGGTATTTTTTTTACCACTGGGTTAGCCTGCATTATTCGCAAAGTGTCATGAGACGGAGAAATTATCATTAGAGTTGACGAAAAAATCCCCATTCATCGGACTATTTAGTGACGGTCCATTAAAAAGTGAAACATACTCACGTTGTCGGTATTTACTGCCTCCTTTGTAGTTTGTGTAGCGAAGACCTTTAAATGCTAACATAGTGAACAAACGGCATACTTTTATTTATTCATGCAGTCGGTACGTTTATATAAGACGCTTTTTCTGAAAAAATATGAAATTAATCACTTACAACACTCTAAAGAGTAGTATATTCCTTGCTCTAAAGTGCTATTGCAATCTCTCTGTTCCCAAGACAAATCGTATCTCAGCATTCAAGAAAATAAACTAATGCGTTTTTTGCACTTGAGTCATTCCTGCAGAGCGTCGTGGATCATTCGTTCACCTCATGATGTCATGGGAAATATATTCTAATATATGATAATACAATCTGTATTTTAAATGTCTTTTTCTAAATTATTGTAAATATGCCTTTTAACTTCATTATCAAAAAATCTGCTTCCGCTTATTTTGGTAAGAAAAAAGGTTCAAGATATATTTACTTGCTTTGTGTCATCATTAGTCATAAGAAAAAATTACAATGGTAATCCTTCCTGCCCAGGAAGGAGCCCTCCCGCCCATTAGAATTCCAGATTGAGCAAAATGTTAGTTTCGATCGAGTATGTTTAAAGTTTAGAGTTTTAGACCATGTTAAGACGTTTCAAGCACTTATCATTTTATATAATGTTACTTTATATAACGGCTGTTCTATTTATTATTGTACTTAAGTATGTCCAATCTAAGGCAATACACACACGCGCGCCTTTACGGCCTTTATAACATGCTGTGTGGCCAGTAACAGTGTCCACTTTTTGCCAGTTGTCCATATTAAATAGAACAGGTGGCAAGCCGTTGCTGCACTTAATGGTCTCACTTCTTTAATAGACGTAAATATCTGTTTTTTTTAGAAGAAGTGCGCTCCGAAGCACAAGGTGTCGATTAAAGCACGTATTCATAAAGAAAATTGATGCTTAGCATTTTTGCCACGAATGAGAATTGAACCCTTCAACCTAAGACATTATCGAAGATTATTCTAAAAGGTATAATGTACTACTACTAATTGAAGTCGATGATGAAGGTTGTGGATGTTCTTTATCAAATCACTTAAGGACTTGACCTTGGTGCGAACTTGAGAAATTGATTACTGAAATAGATCACGTACTATCAAGTTCAATTTGGCTGTGCACTGTGTACAATAGAAGGAAATCCTGAGCAGTAAAAATGTACAAGGCGTTACCGTAACGGTCGTCTCAGGGTTTTCAATATACCTACTTCCGAATTACAATATTTTTTTATAATCTTAAGAATACTGTGAAAGTAGCCTTGGTTGTCGGCTCGGTCTCGTAACAATGGTACCTATATACTTACTGGTGGCTAGGCTACCTCTTGACGTTCAATTTCAATCCTGAAACTTAATTTGCGAAGTCGCCAACAATTTTAATATCAAAATTGAAGTTTTTTGACTATAATTAAATTTCAATTATTTTTTTACATATTTACATCTTAACTAAAATGTATAATAATGATAAAAAGAATACCTCTTCCAGAAACCCTCCCTGTGGCATGGTTCCCAAAACACTGGCTGCGTTACCTCGCTGAATGGTTAAACTTATCCTTTAAGCGAGGTAGGTCACCTGAGGCGTGGACTAGTCTCGTACCTAAATTTTTCATGAATATTTTTATTTCGGCAAACCATGGACCCATTGTTTCCACTGCAAGCGTTGAAAATAAGTAATTTGTTATAATATTTGAATATTGATTAATATTCTTGCATCTTCGGAGCAAGAGCTGCAAAACCTAGTTGCAATTTTGAAAGAGGAATGCGAGAAGAAATTCATGAAAATTAATATTTCGAAATCAAAAGTATTAGTATTTGAAAAGGAAGATGAAAGGACGGAGTGTAACATTTGTGTGAAAGGATGTAAGTTAGAGCAAGTGAATGAATTTGTTTATTTAGGTAGTATGGTTACAAGAAGTGGAAAGATAGACAAAGAAATTGAAAGGAGAGTGAAAGCGGGAAGCAAGGTATTTGGTGGACTAAACAATGTATGCAGAAATACACAACTTACAACTAAAAGTAAAATGAACATACATAATGCTGTTTTAGTTCCATCACTTACTTATGGAAGCGAGACTTGGGTATGGAATAAGAGGCATGAAAGTAAAATAAATGCTATGGTGATATAAAGCGTATTGACCGCATCCGGAACGATGTCATTACAGAAGAATGCGGAGTATAAGATGATGTTGTGACAAAATTGAAGAAATGTAGTTTACGCTGGTTTGGACACGTTGAAAGACTGACTAAAAAGGTTTATATGGCTGAAGTGAAAGGAAACGCTAGCAGAGGACGACCTAGATGTACTTTTATTGAACATATAAAAAATATGTTGATCGATGGAAATATTAAAAGTACACACAATCGCCGAGCATGTATGAAAGGTATGATGAATATAAAAGAAGCAAAAGAGATATGTCAGGATCGTAACGAATGGCATTCGATTGTCTCTGCCTACCCCTCTTGGGATGAAAGGCGTGATGATAGATAGATAGATAGATTGAATAATTGAATATGAAAAAAAAAATTATTAGGATTACAATTGCAGTAAAATTTAACTGGGTATCGCTATATCTTACATACCTATAGATTTGAACCCAAAATCTCCAGTTTGTTCTAATTCGTGGGACTCTAAACCTATCGTGTAGTAAGTACCTCTTAGTTAGTAATAGTTTTTTTTATTGCATACAAAAGTATAATATTCGAAAAACCTTTTCAATTCAAGAGTTAATTTATGCCAAACTATTTTGAATTTATGAAATAAGTAATTTTTACTATCTATAGTAGGTAACATTTAAGACACGATGGAGCATATTATAATGGTAGCACGATTACATGCACCTGTCTCACCCTAATTATGTGGCTTTCGTTTACAGGTGTCTAAAACATTTCACATAAAAGTTGGCTCGTTTAATGCAATTGCATTTTTGTAGGTATATTATGTTCATTTTTTACCCGCCTTGCGCGATAACAAACACAGGGTTATTAATGATGAATTATTTTAATGGGTTTAGCGTAGCGAAATTAAGATTAAAAATATTAGTCATATGAACTACAAATAAGTACCTACATATTTCTAATCCAATGAGGTTGTACTTAAAAATATGAGTAGTAAAACTTAGTAACAAATCCATATTTTGTGAATCAAAATATCATCGTCTAGTCTAACAATGAGCTCACAAAAAGCGTAGTTCAAATGACGTGCGAATAAAAACCAGTTTAACGGACGATATATTAAAGAAGATCATTTTCGCCTTGACTTATACCTACTTAATGTTGATTCTAAACTTAATGAAACTCATATTATAAACTAGTTAACCGCTCCCGGCTTCGCACTATCTATCTATGTAATCTATTAGAAATAGATTTTGTGTAGATAATTTTATTGTACACATTTTTTTCCTACATCATTTTGTTAATCACCCACGGATTAGACAGCATACGCAATAAAAACACGCAGAATTTCACTTTTTCCTGACTTGATTCATTTATACTCAGCTCCTAAACATGATGGCTCTATGTTTAATAGTCATAAACATTCCCGGTGAATCAACCTTTATACATATTTTCCTTCGATTTTACTTCTTGTAGGGGTGAATTGCCCTAATACATTGCGTACAAAGTAATGGGCAATCAGCTAGTACCTACTACATAAATATCAGTTTTAGTTAATTTATAGACAGAAAAGGAGGTCTTCAGTGGTTTTATTACCATACCGTACTTCTTATTAAAAAAATATTCGTATAATTTAATATTCAATTACAATAAACGACCATACATTTTTTTAATAATAAAGGTGGGCGTCATCTTCTTGGACAAGGTGCCAAATAACTATGTACGTGTAAGTCTAAAAGTGGCACCGATACCTTAAAAGCTCACTGAATGAAACACAACTTCGTTGGTATAGTACGTAGTGAGAAGGCCCGAAAACCAAATAACCCGGAAAGTTTATTGAGTCAGGACCGAGAAGCCGCGGCAGACCCCGACTCTCATGGATATTAGTAGTCCTCGTCCCATGACCTCAAACCCTAGAATTAAGTAGCACACGCACAGAAAATTTTCAGTCCGGCCGCCATATGATCGAGATTGAAGACAGGCCACACATTAGCAATGTAAATCACACGATCTAGATCACATGCAATTCACTCACCCACACAGACACACAAGATTCGATTAAACAAAGGCGTGTGAATGTGTGTGTGTGTGACAGATTGTTCCGGTCATCGAAATCAACCACAAATACAACGATTTGAAAACGGATGGTGGGACACGTGATAAGAATTGGACGAGTCTGTGGCCGATTTCGGTGGACCGTACGGCGACAGGCCGGGGATTAGATGAATGTGTGGCCACCTTTAGACCTACTGACGACCCGGGATAGATCGAGCTGGCGAAAAGCGATTAGAAGAGCCGACTCAAACTAAACATGGGATAAGGCCGGAGAAAGAAGAAAGAAGAAGATTTATTTATGTGAAATAGATTCCAAAAATTAAAATTGTTTACCACCCCTACTTTAATGGTATATCTACCTGTCTGTTGTCATCAGGGATAGGCTGCTTTATTTTTTGTCCCTCAAAATTAAACATAAGACTATGTGGATCATTTAAATGTGCTTTCATAAACTAGCTTTCCGCCCCTGGCTTCGCTCGTGGATTTTTTCGAACAAAATAAATTATAGCCTATGTTAGGGAAATCGTAGCTTTCAATTCGTGAAATAATTTTTAGAAGCGGTTCAGTATAGTTTAAGAGATTACTACCCCATACATCCAAACTTACAAACTTTACCTCTTTATAATATTAGTACCTAATTGATAATGCAGAATAGCTTTCCCAAACCTTTGAAACGAAAATACATATTTTAATTGCAGTTTGACTGCAGAAATTTATAAATTGTCAAACAAGCCCTAAATACGTGGTAAATACGACCCCTGAACATAAAAAATAATAATTTACCGCATGCTGTGGTTGTGACTATAAACATTCTGCCTGACAATTCGTCTACTAAAGACATTATTCCTTATATACCTCTTACTCCATCACGATATTTATACCCCTTGTGGCGACGCCAGTGAAGTGACACTAGTAACATTGTCCACATTTAGCTATTTACTTAGTTATTTATTTTAGTTATGAAACCAAAACACGTGACATGTTTATCGCTTCTTCTATTATTATTTTTTCTTAATCAAAGAACTCTTAGTAGTATGAAGTGAGACGAATACATTAGTCTAATTCAGAAACATAAACCTAGCCACTATTTTTTAGAATCGGTTCAAGGATTCAACGGAAAACCAACCGACGTGAACGAGCAGCGACCGTTGGAACATGGGTGACTCACCCGCCACCGTGATTCCTTGTTTTTTTTCTTATTCTTTAGTACTACACATCCCTTTGTGAGAAAAGGATATAAGATAACATAAATTTGAAGTGACGTCATGACCGGCGCTTGCTTTGCCTTGACTTATTTTAAATGATTTTGTGAGGGTTTTGTTATCAATTTTAATTCCAAATTAGTAGCCAAGTAGATATAGGCAATAAGCACGTCATGCTACCGCTTGTAAATTTTGTCTATCCCCTATAGGCTTAACTACAAAATATCTGAAAATAAAAGTAAAGATGTATATGTACTTAGCTAGATATAGAAAATAAAAATAATTAGAAAGTATTAAACATAAAGCGGTGTAGTTTCCTAACTATTAAACTACAGATAACCCATCGCGAATTCGATTAATTTTTTTTATAATCTCGTAACTTATCATCAATGGGACATAAAACGATTCTTTACTATCTTTCACTAGAATAACAGCTTTCGTTTCAATTTATTTCAATTTCTAAGCAACAAAATAAATAAGCATTGTGTTGTGTTTAGTCGACTGTCTGACAAATTGTAATCGGTATCCAAAACGCCACTTTTATGTTTCTTTATTGAAATTGCAAGAAAATTACTCTGCCTACAGTTATATTATACCTACACAGAAATAAACGTTTGCATGAGCACCTAACTATCAAAGATTGATTAGATTAGATAACTACATTAGAATTTAATTTAAATCAGTATTCATCCATTGTGCAGCCGAAATAAAACAAATAGGATTATTTTATGAATACATAGTAATAAAGTTGAACTTTATATAAATTTGATATCAGTTTTTATAAAGAAATATCTCTATACCGCTTTTTTAGTGTTACCCTATAGTCTGGTACTTAGGTAGGTTAGTAAAAATGTATTTTCATCCAAGTCATTTTAATAAACATCATAATATTATAACAAAACATTTGAAATCGCGATCAGATACCTACTATATTATAGCCATAATGGCCTATGGCAGGCCTATGATAGGCAACAATATTTATGTAATTAAAATGTAAAGGAAGTATAGGATTAGTTACTTTCAACGAGGTGTCATCTTAACTCCCACCTAGTTTGATTTGACACACTTGTCCACTGCTATCATTTCCGGCGTAGGTACAGTATTAAATGACATTTACTCCCTACTTTAATTCAATGCATTTAGTTATAAACTGATTGTAAATAGTTACCTAATAATGACATAAATTGTAACATTTTTTGTATATATACTGTAATTAAAATTGATTTTGATACCTTTAACATAGTTCATTTTCGTTAAAAATAATACTCACCCTAAATTCTCCCTTACATTACCTAACGAATGATTTCATTGTTAAAAAATGTGATTGATACCATAGGTTCCGTTCAATTACATTAGAAGGTTTAGTTATACCTATTTTTAAAAGTCATTATTATGATTTATTATCTAGTGCCGCTTTCGATAAGTTCTGGCGTTTTGAGATGTAGGTATATGATGAAGCTATTTAATTTACCTTAGATTGTTTACAACATAATATAAGTTTAAATGTAAGTTCAAAAGTGACAAATTCACATAGGGTACAGTGTGAAAACAACAAGGAACCCTAGATCATTTATCGGTCCGTCCGTTCGCTCCAGTCTGTCACAGATCGTATGGTAGTGTCTACTAGGGAATCCATTTTCCCGGGCTTTTTACGTTCCCGGGAATCGGGAATGAAATATTAGTATTCCTGGGAACCCGGGAAATTTTTTTTTTGTGAATTAGATCTAAAATTGTCTCACTCGAGTACTCGACACTTACGGAATATTAGAGAGGGTACATAAGTAAATTGTAAGAGATATCACACACACAGATATATAATATTTATTTATTATTTTGTATGTCTTCTTTGTTGGAGCAAGTAGGTACACCGCTGATGTGGCATAATTTTGTGGCAGTATCTGAGCGAAAGAAGAAGCGAAAGAAGTTTACTAAATAGTGTTTCCGCATTTAAAGACCCAGTTCCGTTCTTTAGGTCACTCAATGAATGATTTTAAAATAATAATATTTTATTGATTTTCATCTGCAATTGAAATGAATGAATTATTCTTTATAGATATTATTAGCATAATTCCCGGGAAATTTTGATCATTATTCCCGGGTAGAGAAACTCCTTTTTTCTGCATTTTTCCCGGGATTTCCCGTTCCCGGGAACCCGGGTAGCAAACCCTAGTGTCTAGTCTCTACCTGCAGTTTTGAACCTCAATTTTGGGATCTCAATTTTAAACTAATAACAAAACAGAAACTAATAGCCCCTTAATATAATATGTATGGTAAATTATATTTTGTTATTTTTTTCTTAATTTCTTTTCTCACTTATCAATTTTATTTATAATTAGTTTTAGTTATTTACTTAAAATTTTGTTTATTGCCAAATTGTGAAATTGAAATAAATATAAGTAATAAAAACTAATATTATAAATGCGAAAGTGTATTTGTTTGTTTGTCTTTCTTTCACGCTATAACAGAACAAATATTGCACGGGGTTAGCTGGAGAGCCTGAGAGAAGCGAAGCCGGGGTAAAAAGCTAATTATAAACATTTAAATTGTTTCATGTATTTTTTCTATAAAGGATTTGATTTAACTAATCATTTCCTACTTGCTAAGTTGACTAATAGCAGTTTAATGTTTAAGCTGGTATTTATAGATATGTAGGTAGGTAACTTTATTTCTGACTGTACTTATGCACTGCGTATTATGTTTTTTCCCCGAGTAAACAGTATCTTAAAACTTTCCTGTTTTTTCTTGCTAGAACATCGTGATGATCTTACGTATATTTTAGCAGGATGCGTCGCATTAACGTTTTCCTGTAAAACTTATAAGCACACAAACAATTTAAAGATCACTAATCTCTTAGATTACCACAATGATAAAACAGAATAAATATAAAATCATCATATGATATTACTATTTGGTTATAAATGCCGTGGCTCCATCAGATTTCGAAAATTTCACCCGCGTCTGTCTGTCTGTCTGTCTGTCTGTGCCCTTTTCACGTTAGATTTTTTTGCGTTTACATTATTAGATATGTTGATTCACCGGGAAGGTTTACGAGTATTAAACATAGACCTATCATGTTTAGGAGCATTAACAGTGTAAGTGAATCAAGTTAGGGAAAAGTTTAGTATTTTTATAGAACTAATATGCAAATCCTTTAAGCATCGTCATGATTGAATATCAAACATTATTCGCATTTACACATTGAAACACATTTATTTTTTATTTTTTTATAAAGACATGTTGCTACTTATACCTATACCTTCCAAATTGGGTGAAAAATGACAACGTATAATAAATAAATTAATTGATAGTTCATAAATAAAATTGTTTCAAAACATGGTTGATACCAGAGACATTTTATAACTTCAAAAGCGCATTGAAAACTTTTGAATCATACAAAAAAATAGCTTTCACGTTTACTTTCATTTGTAAATTTCGAAAGTATTTTCCACACATGTGTAAACTTATATCATAATTGTTAGTTGGTCAGTGTTTCTATAATATTGTCGCAACTTGTCATATTAATAAAGTCTGGCAGTAGAGAAGTCACGTGTCATTATTTTTATAAAAAACCAATTTATGCCACTGGAGTTAAGATGTTACTCATCAAAAATCAAAAGAACAGATTTTTACCAGATGAAATTTCAAACCAAAGATGGAGACTGACTGCAAACTATGCTTTTTACCGTTAGGCTACGTAAACATAGCAGTTATAATAAATAATACACAATGGCTAGATAGTGTAAACGATCAGTAACAAAAAGCTATTTCAAGTATTTCCCGCTTCGATAACGTGGCTTTTACCTGCGCGAGCTTTACGAACGTCACCTTGTAGAGACAACCGACCAAATTAAAAAGGTACTTATTTAAAGGAATATTTTGCGTTGACAAGTAAAAAAGTTTTATGAATACAAAACTTTTATGAAGTAAGTATGTATACAATTCTGTATACTTACTTCATAAATGAAATACTTATTAAAAATAAAGTTTTAAAGTTAATTTAGAGTCGTTAAATAGTTTTATAGTGAAGTGGTTAGTGATCCTACCCACGAAGCAGACCATGGGCGTAGCCAGGATTTGGTTTGGTTCGCGGTTTCTAGGAGGTGGCAAAAGCAAGAAAGCGCGTAATTTTGTAGTGTTTCTTGTATATTTTTAGGATCTACGCCCATGAAGCAGATAGTCCCAGTTTTAATCCCAGTTCTGACAAACTATTGTATAATGTTACACCAAAGCAATACAAGTTCGTTACATATATTTATTATTTACAGTCATGGATCTTTCTGGTTGCCTTTGATATCCACAACACAACACTGGGTATATTCTAGCTAGTCTATCTTAAGTCGAACCCAAAATTCTTTAGTCATTTTAGATTTATCGATCGATTAATAAAGTAAGTAATGCATGCATATGTAATTATGTACTGCTAAGATCGCTTTTCAGCAATGGGAACAAAATATTACTAACTTTTCTTTCCTTATAACTAAGAAATCGCATATACTTATGCGTTCCTCTTTTTTAACGTGAAAGAATAACAAACAAAGAAACAAAATACACTTTGCCAAGGATTCACCTGCTAGTCTGCTACTAAATATATGATAACATCGTAAATTGGTCGTATAACGGTTGTGCTTGCGACCTCCCCTCAAGTTGCATTCTAACGTCACTCGCGTTCAACGTCGCTTCGTCTCTACACCGACATTCGCTCCGGGCGACCTAACGAACCAACCGACATATTTTGAACTCTACATGTTAGTGGATGTGAAATAAACGGATTATTTTTTTGTGATTGTGAGTGGCTTTCTGTGTTATTTTTAACAGGTATGTTTAACATTTTATTTCCATATTTTAGAGTCAAAAGTAAAAGGAACCGTCCTTGTGGAAAATAAATTTGTATGCCAAAAGTTCTAAAAATAGAAACCGAGTTAAAAAAATACCAACCTCCCCAAATCTACAAATTATTTTTACCTTATCAATAATGACTCTAAATAATTAAGTACGTAATAGAAACACTGAATATTCATATTTTTTTCAAAATACACCAAAACTAAAACAAAAATTTAACAAAGTTCAGATTTTTCTTACAAAAGACATCAACGCGTTTCATCACTTCCACGAATTATTAACATTAACGCATGGTTATTAAAATATGTATATACTACTTGGTTCCCAGTTCTCAAATTAAAGTGTAATTAGGGTCCCAGAGGCCATTTTAGAAAAAAATACATACTATGTATAAAGCTATTATCTTTCAATGTATGACAATTGTTGCGAGCCAGGTTTCGTGATTTATCGTTGTTACAAAAGAAGTCCATCTCTATTGAGATGTTCGTTAATTTATTCATAGATATTTGTGTGAAATTGATTCATTGTTATGCGTTCTCCTGCTACGAAAATCGCAATTTAAATTTAACGCTTGCTTAATTGTTTTAAAGCCGTTGAATTCAAACTTTCTGTCCACATGTCTAAATATTCTAACATTTCCAAATACATGACATATCAGAAGATTTCCCAAAACATCTCTCTGCTAATGAATAGGTAGGTACTTTATTTTATAATAGTATTAAAAATCAGCGCGTAGCACTTTTATTCGTCGTATTATCTATGCAAACCACCCACATTACGTTGGTTTGACCTTCACACTTCGTAAATCCTGTTTGAACATAATTTATTTTAGTATCAATGTTTTCCTTCGTATATTCGATAAAAGCATGTTTTTTTGGCTAGCTTGATGCGGAGGTCTGCGGTTACTTAATCAATAGTCTCGAGGTAATATTTTTAACGTTTACATTCACGGACTTAGATATTGATTCAAAATGATTGAATTTGACTCTCCAGTCGGTGAACATATTTCTGAAAGGCTTGTTCAAGTTAATTTGAGATTATTTCATAAATATTTCGGAATATTGTATTCATTTTTAGAAATGGTCCCTTATCGATCTAATTTCTGCTTCCAATCCTCTCCTCAGGGTTATTTTTATTTGAATTGATACAATCCCCATGAATTTGTACATTCTTTCAGCAAGTTTTAAACATACAAATTTAACAATGTGGTAATTAAGGCAGTGGTCTTGAAGGAAGATATTATAACTAAAATTGAGAATGCCAACGGCCTCCATCCAAAGAAATGTGAAGATTTTAACAATTCTTAATAGTTGTAATATATAATACCTAGATGTATATACCTATATGGCGTATGGAAACCAATATGGATTCGTTCTGAAGACGTACGTGTTTACATCGATGCGTGATTATGAGAAAAACTATTCTAGACAGCGGCCCGCGGTATCTCTATTTATTATCTCACTGAATCCTTGAGAACGGCTGGACCGATTTGGTTATTTTTGTAAATGTTCGTAATAGTCCGAATCAGTTCTTTAGGTAAAGAAAAATTTTAAAATTTTCCAGGAAAATTGGAAAATTCGGGGAAAACTGAAAACTATTCTATACGATTTTTGCATATAAGACATATGGACTTCACGGGCGAAGCTCTAAATAAAAGCAAATATTTGGTTTTCTAAACCCTGCATCCTCAAAAATATTATTACTTATTTAACTAACTACATTTTGACCTCATGGGTCATGGAAATGTTTATAAATGATGATCCATTGTTACAAAGTTTATTAGGTTTGCTAGTAATAAAATAATAACACTAAATGTGTTAATAAACCTACATTGTATGTATAACACAACTACAACTAATAATTTTAATAAATTGTTCCAATAAAGTACAATGGAGAATGTCAAAATGTTTCTAATCATCTTCATAAAGATTGCATCACTTTCCATTGTTGCTTTCAAATCAAAATGCATCTCTGTTTTATAATTGATATTATTACAAACTTCCGTATTGTTCGCTTTTTTTCCATTTGCATAGACAATCAACATTGGTTTTGAAGTGCTATCGTTTATAAATTTTAGCTAAAGAAATAAACAGAAAGTCGACCGAGTCTTGATCGAAAATATTCTTTACTATTTATAAACTTTTCTAATAAAATACAATAAAACTCTATTGTCATCAGTACATATCACGATTGCTGAATTTCGAATTTTAGGCCTAGTTTTCACCTGTAAATATAAAAAAAATCAGCAAAATTATTTGATCTGGATAATAATATACGACAATTTACAATCAAAGATAATGGGTTATGGCATTGCTTCCCTTCAGTAACCATGTTCACCCTATGAACAATAACCGTCCCCTGTTATTCAAATTTCCGTTAGATTATTGATAAAACAACATTACTGCAACGAGCAACCAATCTCGATTTAGAACTTTTATTGTGAATAACTTAAGGTAATTGCAAATAGGAATCTATAGGTACTGCATTTTGTAAGTATGAAATAAAGTGGAAAAACCAGCTTCAATAATTTTAATTAAAACTTCTTTGTGTTGACCCTAGTGTAGTCCCTATATACCTCTCAATCAACGTAAGAGTTATATTATGTTATGATGAGTTACCAGAATTTACACAAATCTTCTCGCATTTGCTGTAGTCTCTTAAATGATATAATTTTATATTTATATCTTTATAGAGGTCTTAATTTCGTAAGGCACTTGAAAAATGTACAAAATATTTAAATAAATAAAGCAGCTGAGTGTTTTATCAACTAGCTTACCCCCCCGACTTCGCCCGGGGTAATTTTTGAAATGTGACATAAGAATCTATCCCAAAGTAGCCTTAGATGTCACTCTATATCACATCTATGCAAAAAATAACATCAATCCGTTGTTACGTATTGATGTGAAAGAAAAACAAATAAACACACTTTCATATTTATAATATTAGTTAGGATTAGGACTAGTCCTAACTAATGAATCCTAATTCCACTCTGTCTCGGTGTCTATTCTGGACAAACGTTCAAACAGAGCAAAGTCGAAAAACAGCTACCTACTTAGCTAAGCTTAAATATCGTGTAACTTAAAAAGTAGTATATTTCCCCTAGAATATATAAAAGAAAGTAGTAGGTATATAGATCTGCCTGTATTGAGCATCACAAAAACTAGACAAATCCTGAATAAAGTTGAGAAAAACCGGTTCAGTATTTACAAGGAAACAGGCGTTTAGTTCGACTAGCGGAAGCCGTCCCCCTTCAAAGGGGCTGTGTTGCGCTTTGGCTGCACGACGGAATTCTGCAAGTTAGACAAAAGCGAGCAGAGCTGTCGGCCTTCGAGGGACCGGTCTCGTAGCCGCTTACTTTCATACTTGAGCCTGCATTCTACACGCTTCATAAACGACAATCTTCGGCTATTATAGCACCTAAAGAAAGACTGCATTATTTTAAAACTTCTAATCTTAACACACATGTAGGTGCGTATTCAAATAAAACCCGACAGTTCGAAATATACTTACTTATAATTATACTAGAAAATAATTTCCCATATAAATGGGTCTGGTCTGTCCATGAGATAAAAAAATAATGAAAAGAACAGAAATTGGTTTATAAATTTTTTTCGGTATAACCCCTCGAAGGTAAAACTGTCTGTATATATGCGCCTCATTCCATATATAATTTCACCAGGGTTTTAAAATCTCTCTCATTGGTCATTGAGAACTAGCAAAGGTACTTGTGGAAATATTTTTGTCATATGACCTACGATTGAGTCATTGTCACCTTTCACATTCTTCGACTTCTTTGGCTAGCCATATAAAATATTCTATTGATTATTTTACAGTATTCTTAATAGTTCTTCAAAACTCTTAGTCCTGTCAGTATATTTTCATAAATTGCAAGATAAATACAAAATGACTGAATAAACAAGTTTTGCAAAGCTTACATTTCATTACGTATTCACATATGATTGGGTGTTACATAAGTTAGTATATGTTCGGTAAACCTGACTAACGACCAGTGGGTCAATTTATTGGTGACGAGGTCGCCAACTCGCTGACTATTTGACAAATAGCTCAGCATACATAGCTCGTGCTAAAGATTAAGATAATTTGATTTGATATTTAGAAGAAACTAGCTGCTGCTTGTTGTTTCGCAACGGTTCTGAATGTTTCATTGAACTAATAAAAAGTTTTAAATATTAATGGCTTCCAAATTTTTTTTATGAAATGAGAATTATAAGTAATATTCAAATTTAAAGTTTTCATGAGACTTTCTTTACAAATTATTTATGACTTATTTTACAAAATTCCACAGCACTCAAATGAGACCTTTTTTTAGTAAGACTAGGATTCCGCTCGATATTTCCCGTGGATATTTTCGAACAAAATAAAATATACCCTATAGCACTCAGTCAGTATAAAGTTGGCTTGCCTGCACTACCCTTACCCCTACCCTACCCTACTATTTGTAGATAATCATTATGTGTTCTGCAAAGTCGTAGTACATTATTTTGTTCTATCATCAATAGTTTTCGCAGCGCACGCGATGTAAGGAATTTTTAGGTCATTTTTACATCTTGAGTTACATTATTGGAGTTTTTTGTTTGGAGTCCCTAATTTGTTTTGAAAATATAACATAGCCTATGTTACCCGGGAATAGTGTAGCTTCCCAACGGTGAAAGAATTTTTCAAATCGGTCCTGTAGTTTCGGAGCCTATTCAATGCAAACAAACAAAAAACAAACAATCAAATCTTTTCACTTTATAATATTATTATTAGTATAGATGACATTTCGGCACAGTAGTTCTGACATTTAATTATATTTAGGTAAATCTACAAGCTCATAAAATAAAAACTTTCAACGGATTTCGTTAATTAATTTTCCGTGTTGCATTTATGCATATTTAATAAATGTGTAGGTCTTTCTTAATACGGTCTTGTCTGTCGAAAGTTGAAACAGAGAAAATTGCATCATGGGCTTTATTACTTAATACGTGGGACAATACTTATATAGATATGCATGCGCATTACTTTGCGGTAACTAAATAATTTTAAAGCCATGAAATATCCTACAATTACATTTATATGTATCTTTTCAGTTTCTATTTTCACTAAAAAATATTTATTAAGTTTTGAAAAAATATAAACGAAAAATCTAGTAAAAATAATTAAGTAGGTAACGTATAAGCATAGCAATCCAACGGGGGAATGCAGTTAGCGTCTTGGGTAGTTACTATGACGCAGGATTTTATTAAGTAATTAATTTTAATTATTGTGTTATTAATTTTGTTCATTATGAATAGAAGATATTGTTATATAGTAGGTAATTTTTTTTTTAAATGATTATTACAAAACACATAATATAGGACAGGTACTTACAACTTTTTACTATAAATTAGTAAATAATACATTACAAATTAATGTGTCAATGTCAATACTAGATTTCTAAATCGACGTCAAAACGTAATGTTTCACCAAAAATTGTGCAACTTCAGACGATTATGTGCACAAAATTGGAGCAACGAATGAAATGTGTTGTTTTGACTTTATTAAACACACTGACATGTAATGCACGGTAATTACGGACTATTAATTTAATATTAACACAATTTGCTTGTTGCAAATTGGTCGATATCCATATTCTTTGCTAAGTTGGTAATTTTAAAATTATAGTGATTTTAACTACAGTTTAATAGGTGCATAATTTACCGAATAAAGTTTTATTTTACATAAACTATTCCCAGGTGCGTATAACCAGAAAACTCTACAAAATAATTTTGATAACATTATTGTCGTCTTTACCAATTTACCCTACCTTATAGAACTACATTGTTCCAACATTCTGTAACTTTATTTTAATCACTTAAGTACATTGAGTAACTAAGTCCATTAACAAAACTTCTAAGTAGATTTAGTAAACTCATAAATCCTAAGACGTTCTACAGTGACTACAGTATGTTTTATGTAGTTGAAATAACATTATTTTTAGAATAATTTAGAATCTCCTAAACACTACTTTTTTGTGGGTAAGATAAATAAATGTACAGTCCTTACAGCTCCCGAAACCGTGTTTAATCAGTCCCAATACTCCCAGGGTACCCTGCGAGAGGCCAAGTCTCTCTCTTTTAGCTGATAGTATGGTATACACTTATAGCTTGTAGCTGTAAAACTAAATCGTGTGGTTTCTTCAAACAAACAATCACATCTTCTGGGTCTTTATACCTTGCAGTGTGGCCATAGAGCCACCATTAACAGTGTTCACTTTTTGCCAGATAACCATATTAAACAGAACAGTTGGCAAGCTTGTTGCTGCACTTAATGGACCAAGCTAGATGTGTCACTTCTTTAACAGATATTCTGGTTTTTTTAAAAGAAGTGCTTTGTCTCTTTAACAGTTTGATTATTACAGAAATGTATTATTAAGACTAATATAACCAACTTAAGGTGAAAGACGAACCACTGCTCAAGTTTATTGATCGTTGTTAAATATTCCTAATTTTATTTAAGGTTATATTTGATAATACTTGCGAGTGTACAATCACCGGTCTCTTTATAAAACTCCGATCACGATCATCCGTTTAGCAATAGTTCGAACTTAAGGCCGCATTACGACATTCTTCGAGTTAGCTTGCACGTGACTTCGCACATCTCAACTGTGACGTCTATTACTTGACATTGGCGGAATCATCAAAACCCTGATGGAGCCATTTTGAAAAAAATAGAATAGATCACTATTGATTCCACGTCACGTTGCGGTGCTCGATGGACGTCATCAGGACTGGACAGCGTGAGGCGGAATCTATTTTAATTCTGTGGGACTAGGACCATGTTAATTACTAATATCAATAAGCAAAATTACTGTAGGATAAATGATCGGTCGAGAGCTTTTCACGAAAGATAACTAAATACCTACCTACTCTAAAAAATAAGAAATAAGTTTTTTTAAATAATTATTATAACACAGTTGGGAAGTTTGTTATAGGCTGTACTCAGCAACGAATAGTATGTCATGTGTCCAAAAAAAAAAGCCATTTTCCGCACTCGCTCGTTATACCTACTTCTCGCCACGATTAACCAGTTTTGGGATAATTTCTCATTATCAAGAGATAGGATAATATTAATATACAATAACACCTATTCTATTATAATATTCTTATTATTTTTTCTTTTATTTTCTTTTTATCAAGAAACACAACAACCGGGTACTCTAATTTTAGTATACATTTTTAGACTCAGTTTGAAGAACTTATGAGAATTCTGGTATATTCTGTATTCTAAGGGCTGTAAAGGCTAAACGAATTTAGATAAAACCTCAGAGAACGGAGTCTCAAAATGTATTTTCATGAAATCCTTCTATTTACACATCAGTAGTTGAACAAGTAAATATTGCGTCAAATGCTTTGTAGTTTCGCAAATATTTAAATGACATACGTGTCGATCGCTTCTTACTCAGACTGCGTGATATTTTTGTGTTAGCTTTATGTTGATTATGTTCTGTAATGTTGTACGTTGTTTGACATATAACAAATCTCACCACTTACAAAACTAGGACATTAATGTCTGAATATAAAAAATATCTTCTCTTCTTGCTCTTTATAACTTGCTGTGTAACCACTGGCCAGAGATACTTATAAGTCCACATTTAGTGAGTTACTCCCATCCCGTTGGTAATGAGATTAGAAGAGCTGAAGTAAGACTATAGGTAGTTAGAAATAGAAGTTTTTATTATTGGTTCGAGTGTGCATTAAGTTGTTCGTTAATTGTTAATTTTTGGCATCACTAAGCTTAAGATCAGCCCCGTAACTTCTGTACGGATTTTTTACTGGAATCTAAATAGGTAACTAAAAACTTTCGGTCGCAAAAATAATTATCTAAGAAGAACTGAACAAATGTAACTGGCATCCGAGAAAGCTCATTTTAACAGTTCGTGATTGTTTGTAATTACAATTAGGTAATTGTAATATTTGTTGTTACAGACAGCAGAAGGTCCAGTGTCATCACTACACACAATGTGATTGCTAGTTTACAAAGCGATCCGCTTCGACAAAATTTGAAATCAAATTAATCGATTAATTTCCCGACCGGCTCATTTCGACATGCAAATTGTTCGCGGACCGATTGAGCTGTTAATAAAGTTTGTGTAACACTAATTGTTCCTTCCTGGACTTTTGTGTTTAACTGTACTATTTAAGTGACATAGTGAAGTGTTTCGCGTGTTCAATACACTGTGCCCGTCTTCTTCTTTTTATTGTTTAACCTGGGTGAGTACAAAAACAAAAATTTTCAGTAATACAATTTGCCCACATTTATCCCTTATCCATCATGATTTAATTTGTCCTCCTGTATAATTTTGATTGACAGATTTGACTTAATTAATTTAACTAATTGTTAAATTAAGTTAAGTTCGAGAGTCCATATCATACCATATGTTATGAAAAAAGTTATAAATTTACCATTTTATACACCTATTCGACGTCATCTGTAAGTTTTTCAGGGGAGTGTAATTACTATGCAATTCTAAGACAATTTTCATATAAGTATGTACATAATTATATATTAAAGATATTATGGATTTAGTAGGAGGTAGGTATGTACGTAAATTACAATGATATGTACACATTTTTAACCAAAACAACACTAAGAAGTTATTAAGTACAGCTAATACGTTTTTATGCCAAACAAAAGAGCAATTATTTATAAAAATTTTAGCTGTCCATGAACAATATAAGTCGGTGTTCGTGAAATATTACAGTTTTTTTAACTCATCTGTAAATGCGGAACATCTTTTTTACTTGTATTTTTAAAGTAAATATCATATAGCAGTCACGAAGTTAGATCAAATCTTAGTATACATAGATACTTAGGTACAAAGCTAACAAAAACATCTACAAAGATCAGAGGCCCTGAGGAGTAAAACTATGTTTAAATCGAGAGTATAGGTTTTCTCATCATGGCATCTTTGCAATGGTGAATTTTTGAAATTCTTCAGTACATTTTACTTTCGCCTAAAAACATTATTTTAATTTGTAAATTATTATAAATCGAATCAGGTTTTTTTTTAAAAGTTGCCTGGAAAATTGGAAAACTATTTCACGAAACAAATGTTTGACACACGTCTTTGCCCGATCTGAAATTTGAACTCTGAGGTCGTGATTATTGTTAGAATATGTCATGTGTAAATAAATGTACCTTTAATTATTATCATGATCACATTACTGCGTACGTAAATATGGCGGGATATGTCATGGTGATGACGATTTTCCGTTGAGCTAGGTACTTCCTGTATCTGCAATTTAGCAACCTTGGATTCTGCTTTGGTCGGCAATATGTAGTCAAGGTCGATATTTATTTATGTATAATCACATACCTATATAGCCATGTCTAGTGTTTAATTCGCCAATAAATAAATAGCTATTATTTAAATTAAAAACTCATATCAAACATAGGTACTGTACTAAGCATAGAGTATTAAAACTATGAAGGAGCCATAGACAGGTTCCCCCCTCTTTTCTGCTCATTTGGCTATAAGACTGACCATTAGGATACTAATGTTACCTTAGGTTTCGTTGGTATCGTTTTGTGTCGCAAGACAGAGCTCTAGAAAAATAGTTAATTGTCTTGTTTTTAAATAAGAAAGGCGATCTAGGACGTACTAAGAAGTATTTCCAGATATCCTTAAAAATATTATGGGCTACCTATATAAAAAATACTTTTTTTACGCCTGGGTATTCTGCAGTCCGATACACGCTTCTCGGAACCGTAAGGCACAGTTATATTTTAAATGAAGCTAAAAATTTAGTAACCATTGACTCGGTAAAATATACAACAGCAAAAAACCTTACATCAGAAACAAAGAGCTTTCACAATGACCGGTTTTCATATACATTTCAGTATAAAAACTGAGTATAGGACAGGTATGACGTTGACAGTATGAGACTTGAGTGACGGGCCACTTGACAACGAGACAGGATCGTGGGAGACGAGTCGGCGCGGGAGGTTGTCGTGCGCGGGGAAAGTATAAAATTTCCAAGATATCTTACTTGATTGCAAATAGGATATTTTATTAAAATGTAGATACAAGATCCAGTACCCACTAAAATCTGATATTCTATCTTTGAGTCTATTTTTGAGATGGACCAGACGCGTAGGGACTAATACCTACTGTAAAAAATCAGATTTTACGTTCTGCTAAAAACTTCACCATTTACAAAGTCCCGATTTTTTTCAAAAATCTCATGGTCTTGACCCTTGAGTTTTAAGCATTTTACGTACTTATACAATTACTCACCTAACAAGGAAGAAACATGTATAAATCTTACTTAACAATTAAATACAATCCATTCACTTCCTGTATTTTACGCTACTTACTCAATTTAACAGTCTTTGTTTTTTGCTGTATTTTATAATAGGTTTAATTTACTTAAATTAAAGCCGATCTCACTATATCGGTTCAAGTTGCCCATATATCGTAAAGTTAATAAATTCACAGAGCTTTGGAAAGCTTACCGACCCAGATCCAGTAGAGGACCTGATCGGTGCACAACCTGTTCCAACGATGCTTTTACATAACTCAGAGAGATCGGTTCTTGCACTTATTACGGTATTTACAACAATCTGTATTGTTCAGTTGTAATATACAAGTTGTTTTAAAATGTTTTAGAAATTATGCTTCATTATAGCCAGCATAATGTGACCTACAAGGAACTACTAATATATGCACATTGCACATTTAGCAAGTTTCCCAAATTAGTTTTGGAGTCCCCGTTACTTTGTGATTTCAACAAATATTTCAGATTTTTCAATCCCAATTTCAATCTCCCCGGCTTAGGTACAATAGCGTATTTTTTTCTCAATAAATAAAAAATTAATAAATCGTTCTAAGTAATTGTTATTAAAATGATATTATATTTTATTTTTCCCATTCATAATATCTAATCTATCATCACACTTTATATCCCAAGATGTCACGTACCTACTTGCACTTGGGTAGTTAGTTATTATTATTTAATTCGTATTCGCATTCGTTCGTATTAATAAATTTGTTTATTTTCGATTTATTTGCAATATGGATGTTGCCTATTTACCCTAATTTAAAACGGTCAATTAAAAAAACATATCGAGATTAATAAAAAACAATTAGTATAAAAAGAATTAAGTCCCCGGCACGCATTAGTTTGTCTGTAGCTAGGACTATGCTGATACATATCTCGAGAACCACTGAATTTGGTATAATATTCATTACTCGGGAAAGGTTTTTGTGTATTAAAAATTTCTCTACAGGGGCATTAATTTATTAGAGAATGAAGTAAGTAAGAATCTTTAATAGAAGTTTTAAAATTATTTTTACTACACGGATGTCTATACAAAAAACCTCTCTAAACTCTCTAACATGCGCATACAACGACAAATATTTAGTGATTGTATAATCAGCATGACATCATCCATCATAATTTGACCCATTACCGTTTTAAACTATAATTTTGAATGCTTGTTAGCGATTATTAAAAAGTAATTAGCATAAAATACGGACGATCGTTTCCTTAGACATAAGCCAAGTTTCCAGTGATGCGTTTAAAAATAATGACGCGCAATAACAATATCTACTATAAACAAACGGTACAAAATTTTACGACTCTGTATCCCAATACTCGTAACGGAGTGGATCTGGCAGAAAGGCGCGACTTTGTTTTATAAATGTAATCATTTTTAAAGTGAAGAGGCTAAATAATTAATATTGGTTTGTTTTGCATTATTTATACTTAGGAAAGTTTCGGGAAATAATGTTAAAAAAAATTAAAATAAATTATATTACTATCTCTAATACTAGACTTTCCGCTCCCGGCTCCACCGTGGACATATTCGTACAATATCGTTTCGTAGCTTTCTATTAGTGAAATTATTTTTAGAATCGGTTTTAGTAGTTTTTGAGTTTATTCATTACAAACAAAAAAAATCAAATTTTACCTCTTTATAATATTAGTATAGACTACAAAAACACAACCATAGACACTGGCAACAATGTCGACATTACCTAACCGGGTTAAATCTGACGCTGAACTTAATTTGACTAGAACTGCAACATCAGAAGAAGTCTGGACGCCATCTTTATGTGCCCGCAGTTTTCGTACATAGCAAGTACCTAATAATAAAAGTAAGGAATTATAATATTACTGTAAGTTGTAATACTTACATTGTATAAAATTAATTTAATAAATATTTGCCAAGAGAGCAATTTATTTATTTATTAAACTAGCTACGCAATCTTTTGAAAAAACTGTTACAGAAAAATTACTCGGCCTGATAACTCGGTAACGCCTGGTGCAATGCATGTCTAAAATGTTTAAAGTGAATTTATTTTTATTAAATTACAGCAAAATTTTGTAATTAGTATACATATATAGTTGTAATAAATCTAGCTTTTCTTATATTTTTACAATTGTTGGGTATTTATTATATTAAAATTAAGATTTCAATACCTTCTTCTACCTTTTTCAACCTCACTTCTTACCAGGGATTCAAACTTAGATATTTGTGGATAAAAGATCTCTAAGACATTTTATCAAACTAGAAAAGTTCCGGTTCTATAGTAAAATTACGCTTCCACAAAAATATTTGTGAAAGTTTTTCAGAGAGAATCAATGATGTAAATTGTAAATGAAAGTGAAAATACGTAGGTAGCAAGAGATCGTGTTACACTCGTTATCGTATACTAACCATTTGATGTGAAACTATATAAGTAATACGGCGTGTTGTGTGTATGTATTAAATATCTGAATTACAAAGGACGACTTAAATATCGTGACAATTTCATTACATTTTAACGTTTACTATAAATAATGACATTGAGAAATATTTTGACGTGTATAGGTACAGTCAGAGTTTAGAATTGGGTTCTGCGAGTGAAACAAACTCGTCAAAGTGTCTTCTCTATTGTGCCTGTAGTATGCAATGGGAATATGGAGGGTGGTAGACCGTTCCAAACCTAAATATATAAAACCGGTGTGTAGCTTGCTGACTGACAATCAACGCACAGCCTAAACCACTGAAGAGATAAATATGAAAATTGGAAGGTATATTCCATAGAGGGTGTAGAAGTTCAATAAGAAAGGATTTTTCGAAATTGAGCCCCTAAGGTGGCAAACGATATATTCCTAATATAACGCGTACGAAGTCGCGGGCAACTACATCTTTATATTCACTAACCTCAGCCTTTTAAGTATTTTACCCCCTCTTCCTCAATGATGTGGTTGAGAATTGAGACCAAGGTCATGTCAAAAATTTCTTTGGATTGTTAAGACTGTTAAAGCGTTCGCCGTGTTAAAGTATCCTAGGACCTCTGATGTTTTTAAAGATGCATTAAAAGCCAAAATAAATACATAATGGTCATGTATTTATGTAATTATAATGGCATTCGCGCCGCAACATATAAATGCATTGATGGTGCGTTATGTAAAGTGCTAAAGCTTCTGCCTTCTTTTGCTAACTTTAATTACTAATCATAATGACATCAAAACTAACCATTAATTAGTTCAAGACATCAATCAAAATTGGTTTTATTGTATAACTTGAAGTCATATTAGTCGATATTAGAATACGCTTTCATGTTGTAAGTTTGTTAGACGTTCTCTAATTGATTGGTGATGTAAGTTCACTTTCTAAAGACTGATTTCAAGGAATGTTTGCTTTATTCTGTCAACTTTTGTTTAATACCTAATTAGGTATTTGCGATCGTTAGATACAATTAATCAGGTCATTTTTATTTTGTAAAACTAAAACTAGAGTTGTTTTAGTACTATCAAATATTTGTCTCTGTGTCGAAATGATTTCACAGAATATGTTCCCAAACGTTTGAATTCCCTCATTCATTTAACATCAAGTGGTAACAGAGACACACTGTCTGCTATCTCCTAATCGTCAGTCAGGTTGACATTCTCCACAAATTGTAAAGTGGGCGTACAAATCTGTGACGAACAAACACGCTCGTAACTGAACTTTCGATTTCTACTAACATTACAATATTTACATACGTGCAATGAGACGTTACTATTTATTTTGTAATAAGACATAGCTGAAAGTCGAAACTCCTATAAAAAACATTTTACTTCTACAATAAAAAAAACTACCTAATTTAAGCTTAGAACAAGTAGGTAGTCTAATTTGGTCTAGATTACAAAAATACGGAATTAAAAGAATGTAGTGTAGGTGGTCGTGCCGTCAATCTGTGACATGATTATCATACTCAAGCTACGATCAGCAGCGCGTCTTTATCTCGTCGTGGCAACGTGTTAATGTAATTAAAGAATACTCTAATACTTATTGGTTGTTCATACATCACCGTGATTAATGTGGCGACAATAATGCCATACAGAAATTTGTATTCCACATAGCTGTTTTATAGGTGCAGTAAAACATAATCATTTATTCGTAGTGCCTAGAGCATTTATCGTATCAAGTAACAAAACCTAAATTCACAGTTCATCGCCTCTAACTACGAGTACATAGCTTGAATTAGTATCACTTTCAGTTTCATTATTCTGTTTGTGAAGCGTTATTTTTCAATCTCTGTAAAAAAAATCGTTAGCATTTCTAAAAACATAGTTTACAGGCTTTAAATGAGCAACTGGTAAAATGTGGACTCTGTAGCCAGCCACATGTAAGATATAACATTAATTGATTATTTTCTTTATAAGTATATTCAGGGAAAACTTGACTCTGTTAATATGCGTGATATAAGGATTATTTACAATCATAACAAGAGTTTACAATTTATTACCTAATTGACATTTTACACTTATTAAAGCCACTTATAAAGTTAAAAATAAACCAATAACTGAGTAGCATTTCCTGTCCGCTGCACCGGATGTAACGGCAAAGTCAAGGCGTTTGTTACTTACGCAACATGTTTATTGTGGCCACACTTCTCTACTTTATGTTTGGTACAATAATCTATAATATTACAATAAGTATAAAAGGAACATATTAAAATTTGGAACCGGGCAACTCTGGTTTAATGTTAAATTCATAAATTGTGTTCGGTAAACATACTCTACCTACATATTTAATTTCAAATATTATTATATACAATACAATTATATTAACTTAACTGAAATATATACAATAATAAATAAATAATAAAGATATATAAAAACTTTATATTATTATACATATTATAAAAAGAATACCTCTTCAATAATCCCTTCCTGTGACATGGCTCCCAAAAAGCAAAACACGACGCTAAGATGCAGTTTTATCTCTGTATTTTTATAATGGTCAAATCAAATAATATATAATAAATAGAATTGATTGACGTTTTTGAATTTTCAAAATAAAAACCAATCCGAGACGGCTGAATTTTTTTAAAAACTTTTAGCAATAAATAATGAAATAAATATATGTAAATAATAAAAATAAATAAAATATGTAAAAAATCATAGTCACCCTATAAATTGTGCACTTTTATATCTATCCTTTGTCTTTGCGCATACAGTTACAATACACTATCGATTGTCATTATTATTATTTCCTATTGCCAACAATTGTAATTTTTAACCGACTTCGAAAAAAAAAGAAGGAGAAGGTTCTCAATTCGGACCGTATTTTTTTTTTTTTGTATGTATGTACATCGATTACTCCGCCAATTGTGAACCGATTTTGATGGTTTGTTTTTTAATCGACAGATAATTCTTCCGGATTGGTCCCATTTTTATCTCATAAAAATTGGTTCTTTAGTTTTTCAGAAATTTTGAAAAAACTGACCTATAAGTCAATTTTTCGTAATATCTCGATGAAATATGTACCGATTTTGACGACTTATTTTTTTAAGGATATAATAATTTCTTGACATTATCTTACAGTCATATGACGAAAATCGGTTCAGTAATTTTTCAGAAATTCAGTAATTTGTCTCTGTTTACTGCTGAAAATTATATCAGAGAAAAGCCTTAGCAACGGTTGCTATTGACACGAAGTTATCAATTTTCGTATCGACGGTGGTCTAGCGGCTAAAGGTATGGGATGCAGCGCAGGGTGCACATTGCTCGAGGTTTAAATCCCATCCACCGCAGTATTTTTTTTAATTTTCCATAATTTTTTTTTAGCTGCGTTATTATTTATTTCTCAGGGCAACAAAATCACTTAAAAGTGAAAAATAAACCTTTTAAAAAAAAGTGTACCGACTTCAAAAATTTGCACTGAAAAGTAAGAAATAATAAAAATTTCGTCGTAGAATTTGAAGACGGTTGGTGCCAAATTAGAAATAATTTAGTACCCAAATTCACTAATCTAGATAATTCATTAGGAACCTACGATCATCAGTACAAACACAGACAATATTGAACAGATCTTTATGTCCCTAGATGTTTACTTAATTTTGTATCCTAATTTGGCACCAACCGTCTTCAAATTCTACGACGAAATTTTTATTATTTCTTACTTTTCAGTGCAAATTTTTGAAGTCGGTACACTTTTTTTTAAAAGGTTTATTATTGCTAACGTTCATAACTTAGTAACTTTTTTCCCCTCGTGGAACTTTGAAAAAATATATATATGTATATAGTAATAATTTATCTTGAAGGATTTTCAGGATAAAAAGTAGCCTATGTCACTCTTCAGCCCTTCAACACTCTCTGTGCAAAAACAACCACAACGATCTGTTTCTCTGTTTTGACATGAAAGAAGGAAAAACAAACAAGTTTTCACATTTTATATAGTTACCAGGTACCTAATAAAAATAGAACTTTATATGAATTACTAAAATAAATTAAAATTATTAAGATGCGGCTATAACAGTATACAATGTAGAGCTCTAATATATCTTGGGCTGGGGCTCTAATATATATATTTATCACAAGACCGTTGCATTTTTTTCCCTGTAAATAAAATTGGATGGTGTGTTTTTGTTCTATGGTGTGCTTTTCTTAAAATCTATTATTTTTTTCAATACTTTACTAGGATCTTGTATAAATTATGACAGGCCCAAAAATAGTGTAATTTTCTTGTTTTCTCTTCAGAATGAAATTGTTATAGAATGTACTTAAGTGTTCTAACCTTGTATTTACAATGCATTTAGAAACTTCTAAAGTACCTAATATCTAAAACCACAATTCCATTAAAATTCAAGAATGTGTTTATGGGAGTGGTATTAGCCGGCAGCCGCTCCCAGCTACTTTATTTACTAATATTATAGACAAATGGTGACTCCAGACTTTATAGATACGATATCATACATGTACAAAACTCAGCGATACGAGGGATCTTATTGTAATGATAACTGCATTTGCATCTAGAAGAAAATCTAATCTTGGATTTTTTCCTTCAATACATTTTTTCTTATTTTGAAAAGAAATCGCTTGACTTCCAAAACTATAGTAGGCATTACTGTAGATAGAGTCTATAGAGCGTAAAATAAAATATTCTTCTTCTTCTTCTTTTATTGTGGCTCCACCAACATTAATCGATGATTTAAGTATATATATGCCGATTAATCAGTATCTAAGATGATCCCGCCGACTGTGATATGTCTTATTAATCACATGTGCGTTGGTCGCCATTACATGACATAGAAACTAAAATATTCTGTATATCTTAATTATTTATTGAAATTTGACGGCACGGCACGCTTTATTTATTACTAGGTATACTTTACTACTTTTTAAGATCGGGGTGAAACGGAACCCTAATAAAATTATATACTTAAGTATCGCACGTGATGCGCTTCGAAGCTCTAAGTTCATCGACCAAGAATTCAGTTGATGAATTACTGATGACAAAATTATTCAAGGTACCGTTATTTCGACAACCAAATACGGATTTGCAAAAGTAACATGGAGTCTCGTGCGCTTTTTGTAATTGTTGATATAACGGATTTTTTTAATAAAGGATATTGAGATACACCTCTATACAGTTGACCTACACCACTATGGGCACTAATCTTACTTACTTAACGGTTTTTTTCTCAAATTCCACAACACTGTGTTGGTTCAAAATAAAAATCGGTCAAGTGATAGCTACTGCAAAAAATAAGGAATACCTACCTACTGAAGGACTCGATACTTAGTTATATTTTTCCCTTAATATCAGACATTATTTTTTGGCTTACAAACTCGAAGACAAGAGGGGCAGTATTTCTGTGTACATTTTTGGACATACGAGTATGTTACAGTAGTATGTCAGATTCAATTTACTTGATCCAGCCAGTCTGTCTGAGCAAGCCTTTGAAACTGCTGAAAATGGCGCGTGGCTATATTTACCAAGTATTTTTATTGTATATCGCTAGAATTTTATTCCAAACTTTGCCTTGTAAATAAACATCTAAACGTATTCATTACATTTGCGAAAAACAAGGAACACTATATTACTCATAATGAGAGACAGAAATGCAGTAGAAATAGGCTGCATAGGCCGAGGTCGTATCATGCGCTGAAGGTGGCCGCGGGGGCGAATGTTGCGCAACAAAGTGCGCGGGCGGCGAGCGGCGGGCGCAGACACGCGAAAGTATGAGAGCGAGGCCGACCTAACACCTGCCCACGACACACGACAAACTGCTACATAATCAACCCTGCAGCTGGAGAATGGTAAATAGAGCGGAAAAAGGAAAACTATCACTTTTTTAAGGCTCCGTACCCAGGGTGCAAAAGACAACACTATTACTAAGGCTCCGCTGTTCGTCTGTCCGTCTGTCACAGGGCTGTATATTTTGAACCGTAATAGGTAGACACTTGAAGTTTTCACAGATTGTGTATTATAGCAGCTATAACAGCAAATAATAAAAATAAATTTTAAAGGGAGTCCCCATACAAAAAACGTGTTTTATTCTTACACAAAACTTATCCAAAAGGCATACATATCCACATTTATGTAAACAGAAAAAATGGCAATGGCGAGCCTATTTTCTATTTTCAGAAGTGCGATGTTTTATTTGAATTTACGTGTCACCCTTCTTAATTTTAGTTTTTCTATAAAAAGAAAAAAATTACATGACTTCAATGTAGAGTAGAGATTAATCCTTATTAGCAATTTAAATATATTTTGAATGTCACAAGTTTAAATGTTTAAGTTAATGTATGCAAATTGCTAGTTTAAAGATTATGACCCAATTTTGTCTCTTCTCCAATGATACAATAATTTTATATTTATTTTAATTAATACATATTTATATGTAGATAGATATTTTCTCAAATTTTAACATTTTGCATCAATACCATCGCTATTTCAATAGGAATGCCATTGCATTTTTTTAAATAATTAATTAGTATTCGGATTAATATCATATTAAGTTCAAGTCTTTGTATACAATTAAGTTTCCCACATTAACCGTACAAGAAGCTTGTGATTCATTGCTCTCAAACAATCGAATTTTGTCTCCCACGTGTATTATATTAGATACTATGACGTCATGAGAATTTAAGCTATGACTATGCACCATAGCTTTTCGCCCACGAGTTTGCCAACTCTGAAGTAGTGCAACACGATCGAACATTATTGACAACATTTTATAAGATTTACTTTACTAAGATAAATATTTTTCGAAATAACTATGTAAATAACATGTATACCTATGTACTTATACTTAATTACAATGTCAGTTATCCTTCTGTCGGCTACATCAACCGCTTTGCAAAAAAACAGAAACCTATACGCAATCAAATTTAGATAAACATATTTAAAACTTTAATGAAATTTAAATTCTTGCTGCATACCTATTTATTATATTGTGGTTGCACCTGCCATTTTAACGTGCAATATCAATGTTTTATGGCTCACGAAATTACTCATTAACGCTATATTGAGAAATAATTCCCTGTACGTTAAAGTATTTATATTTTTCGTAATAACTGCTAATTACAAATAAAGACCATATACTGTATATGTGATTTTACACCTTTCTCCATATCAATAAGAAAGCTGGAATAAAATTTTCAGTTCGAAAACTAAAAATTTAGTTATTTTGGAAAAATTACAACCAAAGAGCATTTAGTGAATATAATTGTCAATTTAAATTATCAAGAATCCTATGATTATAATCCTTTCTGCCTTTTTTAATAGTATATTATAAGTATGAAAGTCGATCATACTTTTAAGGTACCTATACCTAATCAGCAAACCCTTCATTTCTTTTTAACAGATTTCCTTACGGCTAAAATTAATGATAAAAATTTTGTCTTCCGCGCCTTAGATCAATTACCATTAAAATATTCTCATGTTATTTCAAGTACCTTAAAACCGGATACAATGACTTTTAAAAAGCACAAAGCAGATTACAAATTGCATTGTGTATTGCATCACTCAATGAACTCAAGCTAATATTTGTAGTTGGATCCTGTACTAATTCTGAGATATATGGCTTAGCTATTTGCATACAATGTGTATGTGTTTTGCACATGTTATGGCCCATACATGTTCTCCTCTAGTGACCAGATCGGAGATAGCTGACTGAATGTCTGACGATTTATGGTAGATCTTTTGACCTACTGGATACTAAAGAAAAGGGTAATATTAAGCATCCGTGAACAAAAGCTATATACATAAATAGAAAGAAACACATTTGACTTCTCAACTATATATTTCACGATAACAAATATTTATGTTATCGTGAATAAAAAAGTATATAGTAGATATAGTTACTGTATTTTCCAATTATATATGTTTTTTTATAATTTTTACTGTCTCCATGTTTGTCTAGAATTATACGGTCCTATCTCTGGAACGGCTGAATAAACGTTTAAACTTTTAGCAAGCGTAGTGTATATATATAATTTACAATTTGTATTTTATGTTTTTGAGTCTTTGCGAAAGGGGGCTGTCGCTACTAACTAATACATAACAATTTATGAGCTCAGCGTGAAGTAAATACTTTTCTAGGACTTATCATTATATTTATCATCAATTCATCAGAAATCGTAATTTTTATATATCTTTCCTAACCTTAGTTCGTAAACAGATATTTTTTGATAGTTTTACTAGTGAGATAATCTTTCGCCACATTTATAGCTTTTCCTAGAATACCAAAAATATATATACCCACCTAACTAGCTACTATTAGTCAAGTATTCACGTTGTTCAAAAGCAAACGTACATGGAATCTTCGATGAATCTTCGGTCGTAAAGTTCGCGATATATTGCCATTTGTAAGCGAATGGCGTCACGGACAGTGGAACGGTGGAACCTTGGATTGAAAGAGACGTGGATTATTAATTAGTAGTGTATTATAAATAAAATATAAATTCAAACCATGTTTATAAACAGGTTCATAAGCGATTTTTCCTAATAGATGGAAATATGTACACACGCTTAGCTTAGCGCAGATACATTATATTACTATGTTGGGTAGCTACTTGAGATTGTGCTTGATTTAGATAGATTTTATGATTTTACTTCAAAATTTCAGCTATATATGCTAGCTATTTGTAGTCGTATGAAATAATAAAGAAAGTCTGTTGTTTTACCTTCCTCTAAGCTTTAGGAATTTTAGGATCACAGATTGTTTCAAATTAATAAATTCTTTAGATTAGTTCTTTATATTTTTTATTATTTCTACAATTTTCTCCAAAAAAATATAATATCCATAGGTACGCAATTAAATAACAATGTGGTACATGTCAAACAATAGTGAGAGAGACAATATACGTTATGCAATGTGCATGAATAGATAAAACCAGCTTTCCACTGGATCGGCCTTATTGTTCCAATCAATAGAATAAAGGACCTCCATATACGAAACTTGTTTTTGTGGCTACATTAACTTTATATGTAGGTCATTGGGTATGTAAACTCTATGTTTTGCAATACTTATTTTATGGAAATGTATAAATTATTAAAAAGCGACGGAAAATCGTATTTCGTCGTTCCCATTTTCCTATAAGTACCTACTCATTTAATATAAAGTGCTCGAAAAAACTTTTTGTATATAGGTAACTATAATATGTTAATTTACCGCATTGTACTAGTTTTCATCCCCTATTATACCCCCTTAGGGGTGGATTTAAAAAAGCCTATGTCTTTCCCTAGGGTCCAAGCTTACTCCGTATCAAATGTCATCAAAATCGGTTCCGTGGTTTAGCCGTGAACTTTCGCATTTATAATATTTGTATGGAAGTCTGTCAGATTTTTTCAATCACAGAGTGGAATTATTCATCTTAATTCAATAAGAGCTATAATTAAGTTTTGTTTTTTAAAAACGTCGGTCATATAAAATTTTAAATGTAAAGAAATAACAAGTGGCTTACAGGAAATCGTGTTAGCAAGTAGCGGCGATAAGAGAGAACACTTCACACGTGTCTATCTGATGGAACCAAACAGATATTCTTGTGTATACAATATATGTTACCACACTAAAATTACTGTTTACAATGCTATATTGGTTTTTTAACATAGGTAACTAATAATGTTTTTCATTTTGTGCAAGGCTAAGTTTTATTTACGAAATAACACATTATACAATATAACGGCCTTTATATCTAACGGTGTGGTCAGAGACACAGAACATGTGTCAATCAAAGAGTATACAATCACTGGTGACAAGCCTGTTGTTGGACCAATATATCTTGTTTTTTCCACACCCACTTCCTGAAAAGTTTTTCAAGATTATAAAAAAAATTCTTACAGACCTTAGATGCCTTTGACAATCGAACGAATCCTTTGAGAAACTGAGTCAGAATTTCTTATTAGTATATAACAGACATTGAATAGAATTCTTAATTCTAATCCTAAGGGATTTGTTTCTTGGTGATGTGGTAATTTGCCTGTATGCATGTATACTATATTAAATCGAAAAATATATTTATCTGATGCGTGATGAGAGAATAGGTATTGCAAGTATATTTCTTACTTCAATCACAGTGTGCATTAGATTTTCTTCAAATAATATACGTTATCTCTAATCTAAGTGGTTACCTCGAAATCAGTCTTTACCGTTCACTCAAATAATAGCCGCATTATATTGTTCAAGCGATCTCTGCGGAACTATTCTAGATAATAATCTACTAATCGAGATATACTTCAGCTATTTCCTGCAAGTCAACCAGTGCCAATGACCTGATATTCACTGCTCATTTTCAAGATTAAGTATTTGATTTGTAAAATACTCCTTCGAAATATTAAAGTCGGTAATAATATCCATATCCAAGTAACTCTGTCTGTCTGTCTGTTCCGCTTTCGCGGCTAAACCACTGAACCGATTTTGATGAAATTCAATTCGTAGTGAGCTTTCACCCTAGGACATAGGCTACTTTTTTTTAATCCAACCCCCTAGGCGCGTATTAAAGGGGATGATAGTAGTATTGGTTCCACGGGGGCGGATAGCTAGTTGTAAATAAATCCTAAAGATTTACATGAACAAAAAATCTAACGTCAGCGGGGGATTCAAGTGGACGAAGGGGAAGTTCCCGGGTTCAATCCTTGTATTACCTACTCGAGCCATAAACGCTAAAAACAAATTAAGATTATTTCAAGCTTTCAAAAAGCGCTGCATCGCTTATTATATAAACGTTTATATAATATAATAATAATATAAAATCTCAAATATATTATAGCTAACCGCTTGCCCGCGAATTCGTACGCGTTATTGTATTAGGAATAATGACGTATTTTATGTAAATACGGCACGCAGGGAATACGATTTTCCATACAAACGTTTACATCCCAATTCACCCCCTTAGGGGTTAATTTTTAGAAAATCCTTTCTTAGTGCATCTCTACACCCCCTAATGTGGTTTAGGCTGTGCGTTGATTGTCAGTCAGTCAATGACACGACGGTTTTATATATTTAGATAAGGACAAATTGTTTAGCATGCATATCCTGCTTTCACGAATGTGGATACATATATAATAAATATAATATAAGTATAAACAGCTCACACCGCAGACAAATTACATATTCGTGAATGGAAATTTGAAACCGCATGTCTGTAACGACATACGTTTACACGAAACACTCACAATCTCTTCGTATTGTTACTAACATAAATACTTGGAATTAATGCATGTATCCAGAACTAAGAAAAATCGTCCATATACCTATTATATTTTGAGAGATAGTTGGAAGTAGAATTGTATACTCACTTGCATCAAAATAGCTTAAGGAAGTAACAATTGATTTCTCGTACTTGAGTGAGTGGGTGCGTAAAGCTTTCCAAAAAAAATAAATGTTTGGCAATTCTTTAAATAATGTGGAATTTTGATCACTCCCCAAAGAATCCAATGATTCAAATAACACAAGAAAAATCTTAAAGATATTATAGAAGTCAAACCAAATATGGATTACGTATCGGCACAACCTCGATGCCTTTCACAACTGGATATCAGACATTCCTACATAGAAGAAAACTTGGTAGGTGTGGTATTACTTTATATGCCATCTTATTAGAAGTCCATATCATTGACGATGATTTTATGGTCACTGTGAGAAATAGGCCTTTGAAGATATAATTGAGCATTGCCAGCCACGGCACACAGAGGCTGTTGTTAGACAATGGTGGTCTGAACTTCTGAAGATTCAACGCAATTCAATTTTGAAACATTAATATTTCCACAGTCTGAAACCGTGATTTTCAGTTACGATTTTAAATTGAAATGAAGTGTTTACCTAAGTAATTGTTTTTCTATAGCTAACTAGACAATAGCGCTCAAAACATTCTTTTGATTCAATAAATATTACTAAATTATAAATATTGAAATTCAATTATTCTTTTGTCTTCATTGATCAATATAATATACAGGCTGTTACTAACTGTTATTACCAAATACTACAAATGAAATCAATTCATAAATGTTTGGTTTACGGTGGTCATTGTTAATGAATAACAGCATGGGTCGGTCATAGACCAATACAAAAAAACTTAAATTAGCTTTGTGTCTGTGATAAGTAGTGAAACGTTGAATTTGGTAGCAGTACAATGTTTATTTTTCTAAAGTATCAATGATTATAATTCTGTTGAGTACAATTTCGAACAGGAATACAAGTAAGTAGTTTTTATATTTGCTTTGTGAAAGAAAACTTTCGCTCTTAGAAAATAAATAAGATACTGCAATAATTTTTTTACTATGTTTGCAAAGAATTTATAAGATTGAACAGTTGTTCTATAATCATTGTAAAAAGGCGACTAAACGAATCAACCTGTATAATTGCAACAACAACAATTATTGTTTAATTGTTTTGTTCGGCATCACACTGTAGATCGAACAGTCAACATTGAAATCGCAGGCTGGACATCGCGTGCCCCGCATTCTTTTTGAAATATGTTTATATTATTGTGTATTTGTGAGATGTAGGTGATATCGTGTGCAGTTCATCATGTACGGAGTAGAACATTCTAAAAAAGTGGAGCGATATAGGAAAGGGCCTTTGACGCCTTACTCGGTTCATGCCCGACATTATTACAGAAGATCCATAGTCTTCAATTCTTCAAGAAGTCTGTCAATTAGTCCACCTCGAATAAGGTATGATTCACAAATGTTATAATAAACCTCGGAGTTCAAAAGTAATTTAAACGATAACTTACTATGTTTTTCCTGTCTTATTTTTTTTAAGTCTATGCAGGTAAATGTTTTGCGAATTAGTTTTCCTACTATGTAATACGTAGGTATTTATTAAAATTATCCTCATTATTATGGAAATCTTAGACTGACAGAAAAGGGAAAACAGCTAACACGCATATAATTATCTATAAGTAGGTATATAACATTACAGCTAAGTGACAAAGTACTATTAGATATTATAATGTGTTACTCAACTTTATTACTCCTTATTAAAAATACAAAAGTTCATACAAATTAAATCTATAAAAACTTTAAAATTAAACCTTTAAAACTAAAAAGGAATTAAAGGTAGAATGCCTCCTCCAGCTCTGAAGAAAGTCCAAACGTGCCCAGAACTCTCTTAGCTCGGTGATCACCAAACTTTTCGATAAGAATTTTACCAATTTTATCGGCAAACTTCTTAGAGTCAGGTGACCAAAGGCCAAGAGTCTCAACCGCAAAAGCAAGAATTTCAAAGCGAGAAATACTTTTGAATTTTTAAATGTGCCGCCTCAGAAACCTAATTACTTACAATTATTTGTTTTTATGTGTACATATTGCAATGGAAATATTGATTACAAATTACCTAAAGCTACAAATTTAACAGGCCAGCTATTGAATTAACCTAGGTAAACTTAATTGAAATTGAATTCATTTATAAAACATTGTTATTTAAGCCTCCACGAATTTAAACTCGAGACCGTCTGAGCCGTAGCATCACTAAGGGCTAGGCTAATTACTTTTAAAAAACTATGGTAGTGTGTCTGTAAGACCGTTAACAGATGGACTCGGAGGTTGTTACTCGAGTTGGCCTCTAAATGTGATGATATTTTTTTAAGTTATCGCTAGTGGCATCGTCGTCGCGGTCGTTATATCAAATTATGTCAAAATTAGGTTTACAACACGCACCATTATCCTTGCTTTAGCATAGGCCAGTTGGTTTATTATAGTTATTGTCCAAACACCCCAAGAATGTCATGGCCGCCTTTCCATCAAGGTTTTTAATTATTTAAATTTAGATTCGAGTATGTATTACCTTCTGTAAACGGGATGTAAAGTCGAGGAGCACACGATGGGATATGAACGTCAAGGGTTACTGAGTGGTGAGCAGTGGAGACCTAGAATGGGCCACAGAAGTGTCGGCAGACCACCAGAGAGATAGATTGACGACGGACTATAGGGAGAAATAACGCAATGCCGAGAAGATCTACGTCCAGCAGTAGGATGTATTGAAAGCTCCAAAAATATATCTGGATATTGGACGTGGCTCTAACTTCCTCAATGTCAAATCATTGTCAGTGATTTCAAAGTCTGGCGTTACATAAGTTTGTCCAAAATAAACTCCAAAACGACTGAATCATAAATCAAAGTAATACAGGCGAAACCGTGGGCAGCATCTAGTGATAATATGTTCGCTGTTCAAACATTTTCCTGAAACATCATAACGTCAGTATGTTTATAACGGCTAACTTACCGTGTCTTCAACGAAGATACACGCTTGCCCACGTGCAATAAGATTATATTGCTAAGTTTATAGTACCCAAGAATTACTTTTATGTTCCTCGAACATCGTAAATCAGATTGAATAACATCTACAGTTCTAAAAGCTGTCCTATTAGGGTTTAATGGAAACTTTCTGTTCGACTGTCTACATAGTTTTTGAATGGAATTACGGTTTCTGTGACAAAGACTTATAATTTATTTATTTAATCGGCACTAAGTAAAAAGGTAACTGAATTTTTTTGGATGTTTGTTTGTGGTAATCTCTGGAACTATAAAACCGATTTCAAAATATCTTTCACTAAATTATTGTTACCTACTGTAAGGATCATGTAATAATGATACTCTAGGGTTTGAATATAGGCCACATGGTGGTATATTTCAAAAATTTTCACGGACGGATTCAGGCGCTGTAGCTATTAGGTAGTATAATAGTAGTCGTAGAGCATTAGTCGAGCAAACATGAGGTCGCGGTTCAATAATCGCTCGAACCAAAAAGGTTTTATCTACCACAGTTTATCTATATTATAAAGAGGTATAGTTTGTAAGTTTGTGTGTAAGGGGTGACGTAGGTTATATTTTATTTTGTTCCAAAATATCCACGGGCGAAGCCGGGGGCGGAAAGCTAGTCCATAAATAAAGTACAGCGACAGATCTACCGCCTATTTTTTTAATCACTCTGGCCAATCTTTATCCACGATTTTCAAACGTTGATGACTTGGTTCGCCTATTGTTTCAATATTTTATGTACCTATGCTTGCATTGCTAGCCTATTAGGAATATCCACTACAACTGACTGGCTGGCTAGAGCGAATTAATAGAAAACGTATTAATTCAATTACGCACTAAAATCCGAATGCAACCATTCACTACATTGCCTTCTAGTTAATTGTATCATTATTGTAACTCCGTGAGAGACTTGCTCAATTCCATTCCTAAACAATACCACAGTTATGGGCCTTAGTCGCTGTGACCACTCTAGCAAATGACTCAGAAAGTCACTGAGAAGGTGTTTATGGCTTTTGTAAAGAAAACTTAGTGAAATTCGACCGCGGCCGAAAGCGAGACATGTACCTAAACAAAATAACTGTATTGTTTTATATGTGGGAGGTTTTTCACTTTATTTCGCTTGTGATTTCAATTATTACATTCTTATACCCCCCGCTAAGCATCTACATTTGTTTTCGAGAGCCTGAGAGCATTTTTATATGAACTCTTTTTTATATTTAACCTAACTATCATAACATAACAAGCAAGGCACTATGATTCCCCATATCGTGATCATGGATTATGACAAGATAATAAGTTCAAACAGAACCACGTTGCGAGTGTTGCGACAGTGCACAATGAAAACCAGCAATCACTGTCTTCAAGACCAGTTCATTCTGTTTACCAACAGTATTTACATTTGATTTAGCTTTTAGATAGCATTTTTTGTGTCGATCCCAAAATTGCTGGCATCTTTGTCGTATGCTATGGCAAACTTAAACTAGATGTAGACTTCCACATTAGAGAAAACAAACTGAAATTCTTCGAATTTGTTTGTGAGGGTAAAATTATGAAGCAATGCCTATAAAGGGTCAAAATATTTACTTCCAAAACAAAGAGTTGTGTATTTCTGTATTGCGAAATTCCAGTATAGTTTCTCGGTGAATCAGAGATACTAAATGATACCGTACAATAATATGCTAAGGAGTTTCGTACAAGTTTGGCAATAGCCTAGTTACACCGACCACACCGTAGTACAAATAAACAACCCGAAAATCAAGTTTTTTAAAATAAATTTTATAATATTTTTATTACAATTATTTGGGACTTTGGCACATTATGGCCCTCCAACTAAATCTTAAATTTAACGTAGAAAGAAGGACAAATAAACACACTTTCGCATTTATAATATTAGTTAGGATTTGTTAGGTTTGATTGGTCCGAGAAGATTAAGCTAATGCCTAAATTCTTTCCATCCTATACAAAAAAGGATTTATACTTTGCTCACTTAGCACTTTAGCAGGCCCTCAGGCAGGTAGAGACAGGTCACAGCGCAGGTTTTAAGTTTGCGGTAAGAGGTTGTTCGCCTCGTTAGCGGTTATTGGGAGTAAGGACGGCAACTGAACCTAATGTTGCTAATAGGATTCTTTATACATCTTGTGTATGTGCTCATATGTACAATTACCAATTCCCTACAACTGCTTTAAAAAACATGCACAGCGTTATTCATACTTTTCGCAACCGAAGCACTTGTATCTTGTATGAAACGCTATCTTCTATTTTACAAGCCCTACTTAATTCTACCAGGAAATAGTCCCGTCGATATTGAAACTGGAAGACCCGGGTTCAATCCTTACTTGAACTAGAAAGCTAACTTCTCGTGCTTCGGGGCACGGAAATACTTACGCACTTCTTCTGAAATAATAGCTTTATCTAAGAAGTGACGACTCTAGGCCCACAGGCTTGCCTCCTTTTATAAGTATTTAATTTATGGTCAACTCTCTAAATGTAAACATTGTCACTGCCACGATGCAAGGTATGAAAACCGTGATGGTGTGGTATGCTGTTTGCTTTCAAGTGACCAAAATATTGCAGACTCTTGTTTTACGGATCGTTCTTCTACTTCATGTCAAAACCGCAAATTTTTTTGTTAATTGTAATGAAATATTGTTTTAGTTATCTCATCATTGATATTCCAACTTCCGCTGTAAATGTGCTTCGTTACATAATACCATAACATGACCATTTAATTTACAATTTTTTATAAAATTGAAAAATTCGATGTGCTTATCTGGTTGTAGTTGCTTCCTGGACGTAGGTAATTCATGGAAAAATATAATGTAACTTTACAACAATAGGTATTCTGATTTGATACTTTCTTCGACAGTCCCAAAGTACTTAAATAAAAAAACCACAAGTCTAATTACTATCGAAATAATTCTCTTTTTTTTTATTTTATTTCTTATGTTGAAAATTACCTAGACCAAATAGTATATTTGTACATATGTCTACAAAAAAGTCTATCATGCAATTGCTAAATACCTATTGCTGTTCGTTAACTGAATTCTAGAGCCGGAGCAGAGCGTGACTGAAGAGTTCACAGCGCATCTAATTATTTTGCAATGGCTTCGGTGTCTAAATAAAAGGTCTTCTTTTTAGATAATAAATGTAATTTAAAGTAAATCAAATGCTGCGGTGAGGATAATACTCATATTTAAGGAATGTTCTGATTAAGTAACATTACTTGTTTGATAGGTAATTTTAAATCTTAAAATTATTTGCAATATCCTATCTATGAAAGAACATATATTAGTATATATTATTGGAAATATATTTATAGATCGAATTATATAGGTACATTTACAAGCTTTAGGAACTGTTTCACAATGTGTATATAAAATACACAATTGTTATCTAAAACATAAACTAACTATAAGTAAACCATGTCATAACGTTGTACGTACGACGACCAACGAACGCGTGGAGTTGATTACACAAGAGGAATTAGGGTGATGATGATGATGAAAGGTTCACGGGTTGCCTTAAGAAATTATGTATATTATCCATATTTTAAGTTAGTATCTATTGTTACAGATGTCTGTCCGCTTCAAAAGCGATGGACAGCAATAACAGGTCAGCGTCTCCTCGCGAGTCTTCTCGACCACAACAGAAACCTCCGTCTCCACCATTAGGAGTAGATAACCGAGCATATCTACCAGATCAGGATGATCCAAATCACAATCAAGCAACCAATGACTCCTTCGCTTCAAACACTCCCGCCCAAACTAATGGCAAACACGACCACAATGGAGAAGCGAAATCCTTCGAAGCTGTCAACTTAGAACTGATCAACTTAAACCCGAAGAACGGCAATGTGCAAAAACCAACGGCCGTGAAGAAAGAGGTCGAAATAGATATGAATGCCAGCAATCCGTACGACGAGTACTTCGTTCCGGTCAACGAGCACCGGAAGTATATGAGGTGAGTGACATTCAAAGTATTTTTAATTAGTATCTACCTATTCATAACCGATATCGTGATTCGGGTAGAAGAGCACTGATAATTGACATGATTGACATCAGACAATAACTAACTAAGGTCTAAGGGTCATATTACCAATTGGTTAGCCCTAAAAGTGACTAAAACCGCTGACAGTAGGAAAAACACAAAAATAATTAACTATTTCAAACTCCATTGAAGTATTTGAATACATAAACTGAAAGCACTTTTGTCTTTATTATTGTGAGTCTATTTTGATTTTATTTTTAATTTAATTTGCTTAACTTCATCGAAGCTGGAAAAACTGCCGTGTATCGTATAATTACCATCGATGATAATTACATACATAGAATTTTACAGAGACATCAATATTTAACATGTTTTAAAATTGCACAATGATGACTGGATGATTACGACAGTAATAATATAAAATCACTCTAATCTATCACGCTAAAACATCATTTCTGAGCAAATAAAATAAAATTATAGGTATGACCATTCTAACTTGATGACAATCGAAGGAAGACATAACTAATGAAAATAAAATAATTAGAATTATAAAGAGACTTGATAAGGAATGGTTGCTGATGGAAATATTAGAAATCAATACGAAGAGATGTAAAAATGTAGAGCAAGGTTTAGAGAAATATCAAGATAATCGAGGTCTGTTAGTTTCCGCCTAGCCCACTGAGGTTTAGACACAGCATATACTATAACTTTTATCTTAACTTTTACTATTTAATTAGCACCTACCTCAGGTTTTAATTCAATGTATCCATTAAGTGGCCTTGGAAAAGGTTTTGTCATTTTATTGTTTTAAAATTGGCGTCATTTCCAAGAATAGTTTGTTTAATGAAGTGACTGCGTTCTGCTTCGATGGAGGGCGTGCTGATTTCATGGTAACTTGGAGGTTTCTTTGCAGTTCATTGGCACTTTTGTTTGTGGGTTCATGAGTATAAGTAGGTATGCCAACTCATATCTTTTAACTGAGTATCAAATTTATTTTGACTGTTTATTTTTATAATATTTGTAGGTACCTATGTAGTTCATAAATGTTGTAAGTATAGGTATTGTATAGGTTGATAAAATAATGCAATACGAACGCTTCACAACCACGGATGGTCAATCACATGGATCAAAATTATGCAATAATAACGACCATAAAAGTAGATTCTATTCCACTGTAACACAATTTTTAAGTACTTAGATACCTACCTACTACAATCTACAAGTAAACTCGTTGACTTTCCTAGATCAGTTCTTAGAATAATCTGTTTCCCTCTAGGCAAAACTACATTTTCCTGTCATTGCAGGAATTGGCCATGCTACATATTTATAATATACTTTTTTTATAATTTGTTTTGAAAATATAGCCCATTTTAAGAAACTAATTTCGATATTTTTGTTTTTTATCCATTGCGTCTATTTTTAATATATTTTACAAATTTTACCCGCGAAAAGTAAACGTGACGTCACAAGAATTTAGAACAGGATTATAATCTTGGCCACTACACATAAAAAGTGACAGTCAATCAAATTAACGTCAAGCAAACGTCAGTCAAGGTCGACTAACCTAAAAATTACTCTTGTTTATATACTCGTGTTTATAATTATTTAAATTGAATAGTTTTTTACAATGGCAAGTAAATAGTGTTTCATCCCGTCATGTCCTAATAACAAAGAAAATAATTACACGTAAAATATAATTTATAAAGATGTCATTCAAAGATTGACGATTGCCCTTTTTTGTAGGCAAAGGTATTATTTTTTCATACTGCTTAAGATGACGTCATACATCGGTCAAATTAAGGTTATTGTTTGTTATTGAATATCTTAAAAAGTATAGACTTAATTTAAAATCTGATAAATAGAAATTGTACTGAAAGCTTATATCTCGAAACGGTTTCGAGATCTTCGTTTCTGTTCAAAAAGTTAGCATGGCCAATTAGGTACAATGATGAGAATCATCATAGCTAAAATATTTAGCACGCACATTGTGGTTGTGGTTACTGTGATAAAATTCATTTTCATGCAGTGGTTAGTTAGAAGACATATTACGTTACAACAACTTAGGACCGGATTATAAGGTGTGTGGTATTTAGTCTTTAGGTACTTGAATTTTATACCAAAATATTTAAACTAAATTGTTGCAATATACAGGCGATAATCTACATTCCGTACCATATTTCTAATGTAGTTTGTACTATTTTTCAGTTTTTTTTAAATTAACATACATTTATTAATTAAACCGATAAAGAAAATAAGTTTTGTAAACTTCCAAAAATCCACCCTATGTTTCTCAAAACATTTATTTCATACCTACTACTATTTAGTTCTGCAATATAAAAACATATTTTATTGTAAGTATATAATCGTCCTAGGACGTGTTGTATTTTACCAAGATTTTATGTAAATTTTAGAATATCGTAATCTAATACAGATTCAAGTTTGTAAAACTAGTTCAATATGTCGGTTCACAATCTAAAATCAATGTCAAATCGAGATCAAATCATTAGTTTTTTGGAATTCAAGGTCCCCTACTCTATAATTATTTCACCTCTCGATGACTGTTGATTAATATTACTTTTGAAGTTTGTTTCTACTTCCGTTTGTAGGTAATTGAGATAAACTAATTTGCTTAAAAACCTTGAAATTCAAGGGCTAAAATAGATTTAAAATATCTTATCGAATCTTATCTATTGATATTAAAAAAGTACCTATATATATAATATGTTATTTTATCTTCAATGATTCATATGGATGAATAAAAACGCTAATGACCAAAATGATGCTGAGTTGAGGTGAGGGAAGTGATGAACAAAGAACTCATTGCTTTACTTTAGTTTAGTAACTCTTTACTCCTTAGTAACATTTGCCCTAGACTATATTCCATAAGTTACTGAACCAATAAATAATCGTTCCTACACCTATTATTAATTTTGAAATTATATACAACATAATTAAAGATAGGTATATAAAGATAATACTTCCGAACAATTTTCTGGTTTAGCTAAGTAGCAAATCATGTCAACAAGGTTGTGAGAATGGACGCAACTTGTATTATGACGGAAGATGAGATGACCCATACATAATATATTACTTTCTCTGAGACCTGAGAATGCTGGTCTAGTCTAAGACCATAATGGAGGTGGCAGTTGTTTCTAATTTAATGTTTTAAATCGTGTAAAATTTTGATTCCCTGGTAAAAAAATAGAGTTCGTATTGTATAGAACTTAGTTTTATACCCCCCCCCCCACACACACACACACACAGACAGACACACACACACACACACACACACACACACACACACACACACACATACCTTGCAATGTAGCCAGAGACGCTTGTAACAGTTTCCACTTTTTGGCGAGTTGTCCATATCAAACAGAACAGATGGCAAGTTGGCAAGATTGCTGCGTCACTTCTTTATTTGCTATTTTTTTAGAAGCAGAAAAAATTCAATTGCTATTAATTACTATTCCATACGAAGTGTTGGCTTTCCCTCGTGTATTCCTATTCATACTTTAAATCTATTCTATTTTCTGTTCGCCTCTAAATATTTCAAAGAGCAACCATATGAAACTTGAGCGTGTAATGTTCACTTTACAAAACCAATTTGTTTTGTTGTCGCGAAAGTCGTTGCATATTCATCGTGGAGGCAGCGGACGCCGAAACAATAATACAAGATCCAAAAGAATGCTCAGCATTCCTACCAAACAGTGGAGTATATTTTGTTGAACCTGTCATTTCTTCTCGACCTACTTAGGTACTACCAGCAATACAATACGTACTGATCGATTAGGATAGGTATAGGATTAGGTTTTATATTTATAAAATCATTTAACCGTGTGCTCATATATCAAGGAATATACTACTATTATAATACTAATATATTGAACAGAAAAAACATGGAATTTAAGGATAAGCTTCAAGTACGTGTAAAACCAGAACACAACTTCGTGTTTCACCATTATACTTTTGATATCGATCTTGCATTGCAACCGGTACCTTACAAAATTACAAATAGCAAGTTTCTTTAACAATATTTAAATGTGTGTGAAATTATCTACAGTATGACGGGTCCATATTGAGCTTGATAAAGTTTAGTTAAAATCTGATTCTGATATATTTATTGGTGATTCGAAGAAATAGTCGACAGTAGAAAATTGGAAAATTTATTCATAGTCGTTCTTCATAAGTATTTGTAACATAAGTTCACCGTGTATCCTCTGCTTTATTACAATTTATGCCTTTGATATTTATAGGTTAAGAAGAGAAATTTTACAATAAACTTTACAATTTTAGAGTAGGTATATAAATAGGTAATTAAAATAATATATACTCTAGACACCTAAAGCGAATTTTTTGTATATTTTCTTTAATATAATTTAAACTATGCATTTTAAAATTACAATAAAAAATTGTATTTCTAAGTACGACCCCTTTCATTTGATATCACTTATTGCACTTTTTTCACCGGAGATGTACAGAAACCTAAAAAGAACCGTATTCGTATTTGTAGTTAAATTGAACTAACGGATATCTGTAACAACAACCAATTCGTACTGTAACTTGATACTTGGCCGTTATTGTAAGTGTTACGTTAGGTACGATATACCTAAACTGTTTTATTATTTCAATTTTGATCAATAGAACATTCGTTCAATTACTTTTATTCATTGTATGATATCTACAAAGAATATAGCCTAGTTCTGTGACCGTTATAAAGTTCGTGATAAAGATAAACGAACTCCCGACGTCGGTATTTCCTGTAATCCTTCAAGACATGAAAAATAACACAATTATGTCTCATTCAATATTTTATGACAGAACAAAAATGGTTAAACCTTAAAATCGTAAGGCCTGTGCGCCAATTTTTTTTAAATAAAAACGACAATGACTTCACTGTATAAAAAAAATTTCTAGTCTAGGTAGTACTACATCATTATACTTGACTAACTAATGTCACATGTTTAAAGTAAAGTAAATATCATTTGTAAGTACCTGTTATGAGGTGTATGACCAAAATAATTGATTTTTTCTAATTTTTTTTTTCAAAATGGCTCCATCAGGGTTTTGTTGATTCCGCCAATGTCAAGTATTATAGACGTCTCAGTAACAATAAGCCGATTAATCGGTAGGTAGAATGCTCCCGCCGGCCGCAATATGTCCTATTAATCACTGACTAATCACAACTATTACAGCGCGGGCGGGATTTAACTGGATTCCCCATGACGTCCTGGTGGACGCGTGCGTTTATCACAAAGGCGTCATGTGGAATCAAATACCTAAGTGATTGAATCTGCAAGGTTGATTAGGGGTCAAAACGATATGTCAAATAGTGAAGGATTATGAATCCCTTTGGGTTGGGTATCTACGAGTAATAGATACCTATTTATATGCTCCTATATGCGATATAGGTACTCGAGATTATCTATACTAATATTATGAAGAGGTAAAATTTGTTTTTTTGCATATTTGCATGTTTGTTTGTAATTAATAAACTCAAAAACTACTGCACTGATTCTAAAAATTATTTCACTAATAGAAAGCTACGATATCCCTAAGTGACATAGACTATATTTTATATTGTTCGAGTCTTCGAGTAATCCACGGGCGGAGCCGGGGGCGGAAAATCTATTTTTAATAAACTGGCCCACAATTTTCTTCTCCAAAATAATACACATACTTGGAAAATCATCGTCCTCGTCGAATACCGTTTGACGACAATGAAGACACGACAGCTGCCCCGCGAGCATGACCGCGTTCAATAAATCTCTTTTAGACAAAATCTAAAAGCGGTAGAATGATGTCCTCAGTTGCTTCGATTTGTCTATTTAAGACAAGGCAGATTCTCTAGAGATCACGTGACAAATGTCATAAATAGACAAACTGACACTAACAGTAGATTTTGTCTTACCCCTGTAGATTTTCTCTACGCGGTCATGTTCGCGGGGCAGGTGCGGTGTAGTAGTGGTTAGGATTTATCTGTATGAGCTATTGCGGCGATGCTACATTTCTTCTATTGGCCATATTTCTTGCTAAAGTCAGGTAGGTAACTAAATTATCAATATTCAAAAATCCCTTATTTTAAATACCGTTATATGAAGATCAAGAATCGTGATATTCGTGTAGGACACTCCTTATAAAGTCCAGACATCTGATTCTGGCGTAGATAATTTGTTCTCAGATGTCTAATGAGTAGTGATTTTGCGGAGCTATTATATTTAGCAACCGGTCCACTTGAAGGTGGGTTCTAAATGACGGGTCACGTCAAACGCCTCGGGACCGTAGCGAACACGATTGTTCCGCGGCCAGGACACATCGGGAGGAAGGGTTGAGGGGCGAGGAGGCGAGAGTATAGTGCGCCGGCGCAGACCCGGGAACAAAGCAGGTTCATCGACCTGCCGACCGCGCTCACCTCGTGCCTGCCTGGTGCCACCTACCTGGACGACCGGCCGTCTGCAAACGATACTGCGGACTTTTGCATACTTACATCAATCATTAGTTATGTCGTTTCCTAGAACTGGAGAAAATTGTTTACATCCAAACGCTTAAATGAATTGGATTCCTGAATTCCTGATGGAACGAGTATTGAGCAGGGAGGTGATATGATAGTTCACCAGCACAGCACCCCATCCATATAAAAGAATACCGTGGAGCATAAAAAATATGTTGTCTTATAATTTTTCACATTCATTGTGATTGATGATCAAAGATGAATAAAATTGACCTAGTTGCTGAAATACCACATTGATGTAGAAATTAAATGCCAACATGATTTAAATACATTATAATCCAAGGAATTCTCATCCAATTTATAACCACAATTATAACAAATACTTCTGCCTTAAGAATGTTATTGTTGACAAAGGTGCGTTTATCGTTGACGACCTACCGCCTTCCCGGAATACCTGAACGTTTATACAACAGGGTGCACTGAATAAATAACTAAGGAATCAGTACCTACACCAGACCTGCTCAAACTTATTACACTGATGACTCATGAAATTATGGGTTTAACTTTTTTTTTCTTCACGGGTTGTCGGTGTTACGGTTCCAGGGTACCCAGGGGAAGCACAAGTCTCCCTCGTTTAGCCGATGGTATTTGTGAGGCTATACCTAACGAGTGGCTAGTTCTGTTGAGATATATTAAATGGAAAAGCCTCTAAGTGTGGTTTGTCGGATTATGGACGTAAGGCCGGGATCCGGGATCGAACCCGGGGTCTGCCTAGTTAATACCAGACATCTTAACCACTCGGCCACCGATGCGCCATTTCGGGTTCAACTTCATTAGAAAAAAAACCAATATTATGAATTTGATAAACCAAAACATGCAGTTTTTAGTTTATTTTGCATCATCTAACCATTGCATTGTGCATTTCATCCGCAGATCTGTGTGGATTTAGGATTTTTTCAATTTCTTTTTCACACTCTGTCATATCTCTCGATATAGATCATATAGATAAAAGGTTTGTTTATATGACCTACGTAAAGCAGGAGACATTGCTTATTTTTCTATAGTTAAACGTATATTATTTTGTAATTTTCAGAGGCGAAAAGCTTTACGTAACCGCTGACAAACGCAACGAGAAAGGTGGATGCAAGAGACCACTCTGCTGGAGTTTACTTGGGTTGGTTGTCGCCGCTGTTGTTATTCTCATCGTCTTAGCTGCCAGTAAGTATCAAATCAACGATCTGAAAAATACTTAATTATTTATAGAATAAAACTTTAAAATAAAGCTTATCTGAAAATCTTTGTGTATGTTATCCGTCACGTTTTTGCTGGTATCATAAGCAAACGTGATCAGATAAAAGCATTAGTTGGATCTAAACGTAATATTAATTGAATAGATAATAATATTTTGCCGGATTTACATACTCCGATAATGCGAGCGGAAATCAGATTACCATATTATGGCTGTTGAAAAAAATTTTTTTTTTGTTACAGCCGGTATTCTTTTCACAAATACTCCTACACCAGTTGAAGAGTATAACTCAACGATATCATCAGCACGTGCTTTCGGTATTGGAGGTGTTGGTAGCCAGGATCACAAAAACCACGAACAAAAATCCAATGATGATAATTTAGATAATCATGGCCACACCGGACAAGTAGACAACAGCCATGATTATGATCATGACAATCACGATCATAGCTTACACAACCACGAACAGAATAATCAAAATCAAGACGAGAATGTAGAAATGAAACACTTTTCACGTGAACCAAACTTCAGAAGTTTAGATGAAGTCGATGAAAATAACCAACACAGACCTGAGGGGATACAGAGTGACCAAATGCATGATCCTAATGTATTAGTTGATGACATAAATGATTCTGCTTTATATAGTAAGTACTATTTTAGTATTATAAATTGTGGTAGTACGAATATTTAAATTAATCTCCTAAAATTAAATTATGGTGTCGGTGGTCAAGTGGGTAAGACTTGGGCTCACAACTGAGTAGTCGCGGGTTCGATCCCCACATCCGACCATGTACCAATGTGTTTTTTATAATAAAAAATTATGTACATAATCCGACAAACCGTACAGATATATGCTACCTATTAGTAGATCTACACAAGTCTTTCTTACATCATTTTGACGGATTAGACAGCATACCCCATGAAAACGCGCTGGAGCTAATTTTTTCGTCGATTAAGCTTAGATAAAAAACGGCAACAAAATACGTTTTGTAGATTTTGTGTGAAAGGGGCACAGACAGACAGACGCGGCAGGGGACTTTATTTTATAATATGTATGTAGCGACAGTTATAGTGGTAATATTTTATTATTATTAATATTAGTTCGATACGTTATACTATGACCCGTTTCTAATATTTAACAAATATGGTTCTGTCCTTTTATTTACGTTTCAAGGCAATTAAAATTAAAAATTAACTAAATACAACTTTCCTATTGCAGTACCGAGAACTATTGAAGGCGAACTGAAAATTGACAATGAACAATTCCAAGCAGAGTACGAAGACACGGATAGTATTGCTTATAAGGAATTTACATCTTCCCTATCCGAAGCTATTAAAAAAGCAGTATTCAATAAAGATACACTGGATAATGGTGACAATGACATCACTGTGGAAATAATTCAGTTGAAGTAAGTATAGCCTCCCTCATGGAATTATTATGAAGTTTAAAGGTAGGTAGGTATATTGTTGCGTAATGCCTTCTGAAAATGTGAAAATTAGTATTTTTGGAAATGTTTTTGTGAAATTATGAACTAGTAACTATACCTAGTTACTTATATATATAAGATTCTAGTAGGTTAACTATTAGAATCTTAAGTACCTACATTAGAAAAACATTACATAATATCTCGGTATTAATAGTATATTATTTGTTTTTCAGGAAAGGCTCCGTGATAGTCACATATAGAATTCACTGGAAACCTAAAACTATTAATTCAGCCGATACAATAGACAGCGAGACCAGTAGTAAAAAACTTACTGATTATTTAAACAAAAATGGCAGAATGTTAAACATATATCATGTAGCAGACGAAAAGGAAACTCTGAGACCAGTTCTCAATAAATGCCAAGATAATAACAATAATTGCGAGCATGGATGTGAATTTGATTACACAACGTTAGATTTTAAGTGTACTTGTCCAAGTGGCAAAATATTACATATGGACAATCTTAAGACTTGTATTTCACTATTTGAAGAGTCCTCTACAGAACATTTCAACAGAAAAGTTATATCTTTAAGTTCTAATCAGAGTACATCGAAGCCTATACCAAATGAGGAAACTCCGGCAACTGAAAACTTATATTTGTTATCAGAAAATAAAGATTTTGATTGGAAAGATACGAGTCATGTTGATGAAACCACTACTCAAGAGATTCCCAATCTACAAAATTCGCACATATTTGGACATCCGCCTCCTGATAGCAAAAATGATTCGAAAGAAGCTAAATCAGAACCGCAACCAGAACCAAAACCAGAGCCTACTGCTGAACCTGAACCCACATCAGAACCAATAGCTAAACCTGAACCCACGTCGGAACCGGAATCAAAATTAAAACCAGTAGCTGAACCAGAACCAAAATCAGAACCTACAGCTTTACCAGAACCAAATGTTGAACCCACATCAAACCCCACAATTTTACCAGAAACAAATGCAGAACCCACATCCGAACCAGAACCAAAATCGGAGCCCCCCGCTGAACATGAACCTAAATCGGATCCGACAGCAGAACCACACCCAGAACCCAAATCAGAACCTATTCCAACTACAGAGCCTTCATCTCAATCAGAGCCTGCGTCACAATCAGAGCCTACAGTTAAATCGGAACCAATAGCATATTTAGATCTCCAAACATTTGAACCAACAACAACATCTGAACCTACTGCAGAACCTGAACCTGTTGCAGAACCTGAACCTGTTGCAGACCCAGAATCTATTCAAAATCAGGGACATACTGTAGTCTCGGATGTTACACAAATGCCAAAGCAAGAATCAAACGCACATGAGACTATTATTAATTCGGAGACTGATTTTAAAAATCGAACTCATGCCGAAAATAATTCAGAAATAGACTTCAACATAACAAGCAATATAATGCCTGAAAGTATAGATGATTTGATCATTAAAACGAATGTCGAAACTAAAAATGATAACACTGCTGTGCCATTCATTTTCACTACCATATTACCTCAATTAACATACAAGATGGATGAACTTGAAACTGATACATCTGTCATAGGTCTTCATCCCATTGAACAGAGGCATAATAAAATAAAAGATAAAATTTTTAATCACAATGAAAATAGAGATAGGCTTATACGAAATGAAAGTAGGCCCAGATCGTTCAATTTTGATATAGAAACTACGGAAGAGGCAAAAACAGAGCAGACTACAGAAGAAAGTAAGGAAGACACTATAACATTTGACTTCATTACAAAAAACGAAAAAAACGAAGACAATGTTAACACAAACAACACAATTCATAATAGAACTATGTCAAAATCTCCATTCACTGAAATAATGGAAGCTATTCATGAAATAGGGAATAAAAATGAGACAAAGCCAAAAATACCAGAAATAAAAACTTATAACTCTGATTATTTGACGGATATAAATATTGAAGATGCCACAGAAACTACAACTCTCTCACATGAACCCCACACCATGAGGGATGACCAGGATATAATAGATGAAATGGTGCCTAAAATTAGTCATGACAGCAAGCATATTAATGACACTACAAAATCAAAACTTATAAATCACAAAAAAATCGTTGGAAAAGCTAAAAATGAATCCATGAATAACGGAACGACTAAGAGTTTTATTCAAAATAATTTAACCAGTAAACTACCTGAGGAAAGTATCGACATAACATTTGATAATATTAGCAAGTTAAACGACACATATAATAAATTAGTTACTACAGAAAAAGAGTTGAATTCTACTGAAAGCAGTATTGAAACCACGGCTACCAGCGCAACCGACTCTGAATGGTTGTCCGAGCCTGTCTCAGAAGATATATTAAATGGAGATCATCCTATGAACGACCAAATCACTACCACAGAATTCAAAATTCCGATTGCTGATGATATGATGAGTCAAATCAGTGCAAAAGAAGATTTTGACCATGAATATTTAAATAATTTTGCTTTAGGTAATAGAATGAATGAACAAGATGTGCCTATGTATGCTATGCCTAATGATTATGAAAACGAGGAAGCGCGGGTAAAACGGGTTAATGAAGAATTCAAAGCAATGAACAATTCTAGTAACACAGATGTAATAAAATCTACTACTGTTAGTCAATATATTTTCGAATCAAATGAAACACATAATACTGCGAAACTTGATGAAAGCTCGCCGGCACCTGTGTGGGAGTCACACGAAGCAGACCCCGCAGCTCAAACTGAAAACGACGACAACGAATCGTCGTTAAGATCCGATAATAATAAATCACAAATCGATGACTACGATACCAATTCCGTTACAAAATCTTTATCTAGTAATACAACTCAGGCAAGTAACTTTAATGTTACTATATATGAAATATCTACTAAAAATAACAATAGTTTACAACCCGTCAAAAGCGATTCAAACGTTCAACCAATTTCGTACGTAGATCACGATACGGAAATGAACCCTTTCTTACCTGAGGTAGAAAATAACAAACATTTAGTTACGAAATTGCAAGAAGGTCATGACGTAGAAACCATAAACTATAACGAAACTCTCATTGCAAATAATCAAGAACAAAGAATAAACTATACTGAAAGCACGGAAATCGCTTCATCAAAAGAACCACCAACTTCTAGTGATAATTTAGAACAAAACAAACACGAAAATGACTCTGCTAATATTTCAAAAGAGCAAAATATTAGTACAGAATCTACAATAAATAGTAACACTGAAAAAACGAGTGACAAGAACTATATACCTATATCGACGTTTTTAATAGACACGGCTGATTTGCCTTCAGGAAAGGAAATTACGACAACGGAAGGAAAAATTGACGTCGATTCCACTTCAGACTTTTATACTACAACATCTAAATTTGTGAATGGAGAAGATTATTTAAATGTTGTCCCAATTAAACAAGATAAACACAGGAATGACATTGAAACATTATATAATGATATTAATGATACACCAAAAAAAAGTGATAAGAGAACATTATCTAAGTTGCAATCGGTAATTGATAATGAAGCATAAAGGTGTTAACAGTGGAAATAATAGCTAATATTTATGCTCAAATTATCATGTTTTATACCAATGCAAGAATAAAGAAATCTGTAATTGAAAATATTAATGACATTATCATTATTAAATACTAAGAACTTATGTTCCTGAACTACTTGTTTTCACTAGCCTAGTCACAAGAAGAAAACAAGTCATAAAAGATTAGTTCAGAAGTGATTTTAGGTTTATTTATTACATGTATCTAAGAAGTATGATGAATGAGATTTTTTTTGTTTGCTCTTATTATTGTGTAATCTTCATTTACCTAAAATATTTTATTTTGTTACCATTATAATATGATTGATTCAGAATTTTCATCATCACATCCTATAAAAATGTTATAATAGAAAAAGAAGGAAGATTATAATAATGTTATAGTTAGAAAAAATAAAATCCTGCCATGCCATGATGTGATAAAAAACACATTCCATTAAACTTTTAGCTTATTTTACTTTAGTGATACTTAATGTAATGTCTGATTGTAAAATAGTAATTATTATAGTTATTGTTAACTAAGAATATATTTTGTATAATATGGTTGATACTGTAAAGAATTATGTTGTAAATAAATATAAAGTTACTATAATTACTGAATTATTTAAGTTGTATTTATGCAAATCCCCATAAGTCACTAGAACTACACTTTCTTCTTCTTTTGATATATGGCAACAGTGCCGACTTATCGTCGCAATTCAGCCAATGTCCAGTGCTCAACTACACTTTATGGTTCTACATTTCTACAACTGTCACTTCATAAACCAAAAACATATCAAAGAAGAAACATAATGAAACATAGTTCGAAAACGGTAAATATAATTTTATTGCATTTACATTTTTTTAATGTCAAATAGAATAAATAAACTATGACTAAAATTACTACATTATAATAAAAAGTTATAATGACTGGAGATGACTAAGTACACAATTTAATGATAAAATCACAATAACACATTTATTTAAGCATAAACCCAACACCTTGACTTTTAAATTTGTAGACAAATGTTATAATCTATTTTTCAACACACTTGCTCGTAACGTGAGTCTTATTACCTTACTTTTAGACACACAATCCCATATATTAAACACGCATGCTTTTTACTTTACATTACAGCACAAGAGTTATAATATAACCCAATGAAGTTAAATTCGTACAAGATTGGAAATTGTATGTGTGTCCAAAAAACATTCTTAATTTAACCACATAATACAGTTTTTATTTTTTAACCACGACTTTGTTGGCTGTTTGGCGAAGTTACCCGTGCTTTATCTAGCGCGACGCGAGAAAAAACAAAACATTTGAGAATTTTACTTTCATTCATTTAATAATTAAATGTTAAAAACACATGAAGTTTGTTTTTTTCCTCGCAAGTGTATTGAAAAACGTCGTATGAAACGCGTGTGCATTGGTCATTACATACTCAGCTTTCTTATCGCACTATTATAGTAGTAATGTACTATTATAGTACGAGGTAAATTGGTACAAACATTTTAATTGTACATCAATGTTTAGAACTTAGTTCCACCTTATCAAGAATAAAGTCAACTCTTTGTTCACAAAGGCAACTTTATACCTACATTTTATTTCAGTTACAATACATGGCTTTATAAATATAATGGTATAAATTATAAGGCACAATTTTCTCAAAGAATGGTGAAGCTCATGTAAACTGCCAAGATCAGCCAGCTTTTTATTTCATTATTGTCTATTTTCTTTGAACGAGCTCGTTTTTAAATGACGCGCTATTTATAACTATAAATACGATTATTTTTATGGTCAAACATTGTGTGAATAATAGTAAAATATTTTTTCCCTTTATTATGTATATTATAAAAATCCATTTATCACTACTTCGTCGCCTCTCACTTTGTTATAAATTACTGATTCAATATTTATTATTTCACTATCTTCACAGTTATTAATAGATTCACCATTACAAGAACAATTACTACAATTATTTGTACTATTAAATACATAATTATTATCAATCTTAAAAGATTTTTGTACTTGATTTCTCGAAATCTTTGCACAAAAACAATTAGTATCGGGTGTTCTATCACCTGATGTCAAACATACACCTAAAAGATTTCTACAATCATTATAAAATTCCCTATTTTTGTTATCTACACAACTTCCAATAGATTCATCATTATTATTACAAGAACAATCAATACAATTATTTGTACCTTTATATAAGTTGTTATTATTACTCTCAGTTTTAAAATCATCATTTTTTGGAAAATTCCTTTTATTCATCTTTGCACAGAGGCAATCTTCATCAGGAGTTTTGTCACCAGATGTTAAACAAACACCCAAAACACTTCTACAATCGTTATCAAAATTCCTATTTTTATCATCTACACAGCTTCTAATCGGTTCATCATTACGAGAACAATCACTACAATTAATTGTAGCATTTGATAAGTTGTTATCATTACCTTTAATTTTTAAATCTTCATTTTTTGGAAAATTCCCTTTATTCATTTTTGCACAGAGACAGTCTTCATCAGGAGTTCCGTCGCCAGATGTTAAACAAACACCCAATACGCTTCTACAGTCGTTATCAAATTCAGAGCATGGTATATTATTATTCATCACACTGTCAAATAACATAGTTCGTTTTATATCAATTATAGTTTCATTTACATTAGTATTGCAATTATTAAAATTTTCTTCCAATACATTAACATTTTTCACATCACAGAATGTCTCGTAGTTATTTTCTATTTTAATGTTTGTGGAATCTATATGATCATTTTCATGGCAGCTTAGCTGAGATTTGTTACGTGGTTTGCAACCATTTATTTCATCAGTTCGCATAAAATCATCTTGAATGTGTCCTAATTTTTTGACATTAATAAGCTTTTTTAATTGAGCTACATCAACTTCAATTTCGTTCATTGACTCACCAAGATCTATTTCGATTTTTGGACTTGAATCTTCATCTACAGGCAAATGTGCATATGAAACTTCATCTAAAAAAAAATTAAGTGTTTGTGAAAAGTGTTGAACAAGATGATTTCTGTTCTATCTACAAATATTGCAGTACATTTTGACTAAATAATCTTTAAAGGGAAATAATTTATAAACATGTCGATAATTTAAAATAATAAACATGCAAAAAGAGATTGTTTTAAAACTGTCAACAAACAATAATTTGCTATATGTGTTGTGTACTTGTTACCACCACTTGAATTTATTTTATTTTAGGTGTTAAAAAATAAATATAATAACCATTTGATATACTGCTCCCAATAAGTGACATATCTCTGGATAACTTTATTTTACTATTTCTCTCTGTAAAAAAAGCAAAAGTTTTTAGAATGTTTTATTAAAAACTGAATTTTAATTGCATCTATTTATTAATATAGGGTACCTAATGCTTAATTAATTTATATAATTTAAAGATATTTTCAATAAACTTTTTATTACTTTTCAAATATTTAAATTATTATAATTTTCTACATACCGTGAGTGTTTTTGTGTCTCTTCAGTGCATATTCATTTGAGAACTTTTTACTGCAGTCAGGAACAGTGCATCTGATCCATTTTTCCGGTTCGTGGCTTTTCAGATGTGTTTTCAAGTGATGTTCTTGAATGAATCCTAGAATTTAAGTATAGATAATCAAATATAACTAAAATTATCACATTAATAATTATAGAGGGAATTTATTATCTTAGTAAAAATAAAGATGCTGTATTTTCGGCCGTATTTTCATCGATTCTTATGATAATTTACATAAAGCTGTAAGTTATGTGAACTACCATAGAATGTTGGTGTCAGATTGTGAAAAAATATATTTAGGGGTGGCAATTATGTGGCATATTATTATTATTGAATAGCTCTTTTAAAAAGCTATAAAGGTTTCTAAAACATTTTTTATTTATTTGAATATTTCGCGAGATATAAAACTAAACTGGTTAGCATTGTGCCCCCCCCCCCCCATCCAATTTTTAAACAACATGAATAAAAATTCAGGAACAACGTCCTGTGTGAAAAACAATGTTAGGCGTAGACAGCACTGCAAGCAATTTTTGATAAAGTAAGTATAACTACTAACCTTTTCCACATATGTGACAATAATACTGTTTAGTCCCTGTATGTGTGAACTCATGGTGCTTAAGGTGAATTGAAAAATTAAAACTTTTCTGGCATCCCTTAAAGAAGCATTTAAATTGTTTTTGTTTTTGTACTTTATGTACCTTGGAATGTGCCTTCAGTGCTGTATCACTTGAAAATTTTATATTACACTTGGTGCAACTAAAACATTGACCTGAAAATAAAATCAATGTTACCACAGTTAAGCAGTGTGGCCAGAACCACTAATTAATAACAATACTCATTCTCAAATTTAAAAAAAACATCCAAAAAAAATAATTACAGGTAGCAAGACGGGCAAGATGCGAAATAATAATATTCTCACAACATATTATAAAACAAAGTCCCCCGCCCCCACGCGTCTGTCTGTGCCATTTTCACGCAAAAACTACTAAAAGGATTTTGTTGCGGTTTTCACTATTAGATAGATTGATCCACCGGGAAGGTTCACGAGTTCACGAGTATTAAACATGAACCTATCATTTTTAGGAACTGAACATTAACCGTATAGGTGAATCAAGTCCCAGCGTGCCATGACGTATGCTGTCTAATCCGTCAGAGATATAACAATAAGATGTGGGAAAGAATTGTCTAAAATAAAATGGTCTGCAAAAAAGTATGCGGTAGCATATATCTATCTCTGATATATAAGTAGTTATAAGCATAGGTATCCAAATTGTTGTAAACTCATATTGTACCTGCACATGTGCGAAGCCGGGGGCGGGGGTCGCTAGTCATCAATAATCAGTAATTTTTCATTAAAAAAAATGTACCCGTGTGAAAGTGAAATAAAATAATAATATTGATAAGTGATACAAACCACTGTGCGAGTACTTTAAATGTCTCTGCAGAAGTACCTCATCTTTAAATGTGCGGCCACACTTAGTACATGTCACAGGTTCACTCCTCTCATGCTGCTTTTGATGTCTACGTAATGCATACCTGAAAAAATAATTTGGTAAATTCCAACTAACATTATCTTTTTCTTTTATAATGGCTCCGCCAATGTTAATCGATGATTTTCCAATGTCAAGTATTATAGACTTTATAGTATCAATATGCCGAATGTACTATTAATCACAACAAATCACAACTCGGGATTAAACCGGGTTCCCCATTATGGGCACAACGGAACATGACGTAATATTATAATCGCGAAATGGTAATTATTTGTTTGTCCTTCTTTTACGCCAAAATGGCGCATGCAACGGATCGACCTGATTTTTTGCACAGATATAACTGGGGGGCTGCTGGAGGAGCAGCAGTAATATAAATATACCAAATCACTCATTTATTACATCCTAACTCTGAAGGCGGTACTTTTTCTCGCTACGATAAATATATCGTTTTATTGCTTCACTCAGTGAAGTTCACTGGCTTCGTCTTCATGGAACTCAGTTTTTACCTCTTTAAATATTTTTGGAATCATTTTGGTATCAAATTCAAGTCGTTGGTAGGGTATGTCGTTCGTTACACAATGTATCGATATTCCAATCATGATCAAACCAAGTTTAATTTACTAAATTCCAGTCACATTCCTATTTCTTAAAGAAATTTCACTAAATTTAATTAAATTGATTCCCATCCCAGATAAAAAAGAGGCATAGGCAGTCATGGTGACTGCCGACAGAATTGAAAACTTAAAACTATGAATAGCATCAGTGGTTTTAATTTATAATTGTATATATAACGCCATCTAGCGCGCGCCTAAAGATGTTTTCACTTAAAATAAAAACCTCCGAGAATTGCCGGTCCAAAATGCGCAGCCAAAAATGCACGACCCAGGCATACGTATGGAAGTCAGTTCACAAATTCCTGCCCGGACATTCTCGGGCCGGGCAATCCCGGACAATTGTGGATCGCACTGAAGTGCTTCCACCACGTGCGATTCATCGACATACATAACCTTTTCAGCCAGCTTAATGCTCACTGAATTGTGCGATACTTTTTATCCATAGTAGGAGGAGAGAGTAAAAATTACAATCATGCATGATCAATTAAAAAGTTTATTTTAGTTTACAAAGTTAGTGACAATGTTCTTTTTGGAAAGGGTTATTAGATACCCCAGCAATAACACAAATATTTATGCGCAGATAATACACTTCCTTGGTTACTCCTGGCGCAATTGTAGTTTTGCCTTCTGTCTTTACAAAAGGGTGGGCATAACGTTTCACAAGTTTGCCAGTCCATTAATTGTTTTCCTGGATCTGTAGCTTAATTTCCCTGCATTACAGCCATTATTGTAATCGTCGCTAACACCAACACAATTAGCTGCTTCATTTTATCAAACGGCGGGCACAACGAGTAAGCCTAAAGATGTGGTGTGGGAGGACACACGGCAATATTCTGCTGCAGCAACGGTAGCTCGACGTCTAGTTACACGACAATAAGTCATTATAACAAATATGTTTGCCCAGAACAGCTCCAGATATAACGATAACTTGATAACCATGTTGAAAGGCCAAACAACATGATGACGAGTCTACTTCGAGATATATACAGGTCAAAAGGTTATTATTTGAATGTCCCGAATATGCGAACAAATCTTTATATGGCCTAATTGATTTTCTGATTCTTCTGAATACGAGAGAACATCCATTAGAGTCGCATTAGAATAGGTTTGAAGCTATACGGGCGTAGCCAAGAAGGGGGGGTTGGTTCATTGCAGCATTCTATCAGATAAATGGAAAACTTTTTTGTTTGATTGAACTTAAAAATATAAGTAAATCTAAACAAAAGCGTGAAAACCAATTAAAATTTCTCCAAAACTGACAAAATTATAAGACTTGCCTAAAATGTCTTCTACACGGTGCGACAGCCGACTCAAACGACGTGACCTAACCAATAGAATGTCTTCTTCAATCCCCACTACTGTGGCTACGAAACATTTTACATAAGAAGATCCATTTCAAAATGTCAATGTCAACTTACTGAAGCCATTTGGATTATAGTAAGAGTATATCTATAGGTAGTAAATTTATCACTAAATGTATTAATTTTCTAAGTTACACTTTCAACAATCTCTTCAATTGGTGATATAATATAAATATCACTGATATTTTAGGACAACATAATACAAGATCTCAGCAAAAAATCCCAAATAACACAGCCTCTGTAGAATTTATGATGTACTAAGAGATATTAACATTTAAGTTTGTTCTTCATTTTCACATGAAACTCTGGGTGAGAAAGGGGAAAATGCTTAAAAAATATGGGAATTATCTATAAAAAGAAATTGTGACAAAATTAGCAATCTGCACCAGCTTTTAACATCCTGATAATGCAACTAATAAAATTTTAAATATTATAACTCCATCATAGGTAGAGAGATGGCGACAAAAAGTGGTTGTAAGCACTTGCTGGCAGAAAACCACTTTTTCGTGTAGTCTGAGCCCCCATCTACAAACTTCTCCTACCAGCTGGCAGAAAATGAGTGAACAGCATTTGTGGGGACCTCTCAGTTGTAAGAAAAATATTTTCTGCCAATTTACTAGCGACTTGCAAAATTCTTTCAAAAAAAAACAAAAAAGCATTTAAAAAAAACTGCAGGAAGTAAATTGGCAGAAAATATTTTTCCTACAACCCAGAGGTCCAACAAATGCTGTTCACTCATTTTCTGCCAGCTGGTCTGCCAGGTTTTTTTTTCTTTAAAGCTCCTCAGCAGCGTACCTACAAGCGCTGGACCCTAACTCGCCAATTTGAATTAGTAGACCCCTCTACAAAGACTCAGACTACACGAAAAAGAGGTTTTCTGCTGGCAAGTGCTTACAACCACTTTCTGTCGCCATCTCTCTACCTATCAGGATTTTGATCATCCTGAATTGTTAGAAAGATGATACAATGCAACACAAGACTAACTTATCACACTATCAAAAAAATAACACTTTTCTACTAATTATTTAGGGTTCCCAGTATTGCGGGGCCAGTGTACACACACAACACATCACAATATAAATCTTACATTATATAGCTACTTGTACTATAGATCTCACCATGCACAAAAGGCAGGGTAACTACGACCTAGGCTATAGCGACGTCTTAAGGTACTCTTTGATCTATGTCTAAAGTGATTACAGTGTACTTAGTCTAGTAAACCAAGAAAAAATTAAAATAAACACAATTTTTAAATTGGCACAATCAAAAGAAGAATGAAAATCAATATGAGGTTACATGCTAATTAGGTATATAGGTAATAATAAGTGCAACTTACAAAAAACTAAATGTTTTTTGACAAACTTTGCAGTCATATTGAGGTTTATGACTCTTTTCATGTCGATTCTTCTCACTTTCGTATTTAAACTTTTTAGAACAATGCGTACAAATATATTTCAAACTATTTATGTCTTGGGGCATTTTATAAATAAATCCAATATACCTATATTAGAATTATCTTTGAAAAGTAAGGTTAGGTAGGGTAACAACAATAAAAAGGTACTCTTTGGGTAACAATAAAACTAACTACATTATAAGTTACTCTATGCTAACTACTGTCTTATTAGGTAAGTTTTTTCGCGCACAAGTTTAGCCCCCAAATATTTTTTAACACTGTGTGTAATAAAATTCAATGAGTGAATTTTGGTGTTTACGAATTTTTCTTTTAAAAGCAAATCAGCTGATTAAAAAAATAATGCTACCACAGACTAAAAAAGAACACTCAACTCCGAGTTTCTTGCGAGCCCGTAGGGCTCACGTTACACTGACTTAGTCCTCGTTTCGCAGGCGGAGAATCACGAGAGAAGTTCAAGCGTACTCGGCACTCTGAGCACATCGTCTAGACTAGACAATAAAAATTTGTAACCTTTTAATAATAAAACATACTGTTATAAATATCTACGATTATAAATTGTGTCTATTGAACCAAATGTCATTGTCTGTCTGTAGTCATTGAACGAACCAAAATTAAAAATAAGTCTATGGTCAATGATAAAAAGGTATACTCTGTGGGTCAATGTCAAAGTCAAAACCAAAAGGTCAAAGCCGGTTGTTATTTTTGATTATTTTTCTAACCTAAATGAACATTAAACTAAATAAATATAGTGTTAATAATGTCCTAAATATTATATATTGTTATGATTTTCTAATAAAGGTAGCATTTTACTAATATCATTCATTTAGCATTAGCTAATTTTAATCCACAATGTTGCATCACACATGTTATCTAACCACACCATTCAGAGATTCACCATACAAGCACGACATTTACACACAACGCGGAGTGTCGTGAACAGTGGTATACACTTGCAGCGCTCAGTCCTCACACTCAACGCAACCATGCAAGGGTGGATGCGTGTGACGCTTCTGCTCTGCGCATTTGGCGCGCTGCGGGAACTTCGTCCTTCAGAACCTTTTGTGTCAGAGTTTCTTTTGGGTCCATGGCGTAATATCACTGAAGATCAGCTCAACAGAGAAGTGTATCCAGTGGGCACCTACTCCTACCTTGCCTTGCTGGTCTTTGTCTTCCTGGTCACAGACTTCTTGAGGTTCAAACCAATCATAATTCTATCTGGTAAGTAATTTTTTTGGTAAAGGTCCAGATTATCTAATCCTGAGATTTTCGTGTTTTTTCGACTTTATTCAATTACTGCACTGCTTTATTGCATACTTTAACTATATTCAAGTCTCGGTAAGGTATAAGTTTTTGCAGGTCACAGGTTTTTGCAAAATTAAGGTTGGAGTTTTCATGATTTTGACTTAGAAAATTTTCAATCGTTTTTTCACTCCATATATCACCCATTTTTTATGATGCCATAGGATGAAAGGCGTCACAAGGAGCAACTTTCGTCCAGGACACCAATCCCGAAAACCCCTCCTGTGACCGCCAGGTCGGTGAAAGTCTTCAGACACGATCGATATTTTTTTACTCCACAAAATAGGTCAGCGAGGAGCGTAGCGACGAGCGTGGTTCGGTTGGTGTAAAAACAAGGCGCAAGGCGAGCGAGCGGTGCCGCGGTAGCGGCCGCCGAAGCGCTGGAAACCTTATATTTTATTTTAAAACACGAAAATCTCAATTTCAGATTTTGAGGTAAAGTTTTTCAATGTCAATTTTCTTATAAACTAGTTAACACTGGCGAAAAGTGGTATCTTACCGAGACTTCCAAATGGTTAAAGTATGTAATAAAACAGTGCAGCAATTTAATAAAATTGTCAAAACACGAAAGGCTCAGGATTAGATAATCTGGGCCTTTACCTTAATTTTATATTATGGCAATTATATTAATAAGAACTTAATTTATTATATGTACTAATTTTCTGTCCCTGATTTTCATATGAATATTGAAATGCATAAACAAGCCCCTGGTTACAAATATGTATTATATCTTAAGAGCCCTAAAGAGAACTTTATTACAAAAGAACAAACACTACACACACTTTATATTTATTCAATTAACAGTGGCCATTTTTAAAGTTACTTATGAATTTATCCTGAAGTATTGACTGGATAAAAAGTACATAATATCACACTTTTATTGAAAAACTAAACTATTTTTAAACCCATCTTACTTTTGTTTCAATCTCTAAGCCAATGGGTACCACAGGCTACAACATCAAAGATGAAATAACATCCATGACTAAATAAAATACCCACCTGCATTTCTGCTACAAATAATCTGCCTAAAGCTATCAATACTTTTTACTTTACCCAGTGAAAGACCAAGGTATTTGTGAGGCTATACCTAACAAGTGGCCAGTTCTATTGAGGCATATTTAGAAGGAAAATCATCTAAATGTGGTTTGTTGGATTATGTACCTACACGTTTTTAATTTGTAAAAAAACATTGGTACGCAATTTGTTTTTTTTCCTTTTATTTGAAGGTGAAACTTGATAGTTAACTTCCTACGATTTCATATTTTCAAATATACATATTATATATTAATATTACAAAGAAAGAAAGTCATTGTTTACTTGAATTGAACTCACAAACATAATATTAATCAGAACTTATCTTTCACTATAAATAAATGTTTCATTCATGGATGATGATTAAAACAATATATTTAATAGATAAACTGAGTAGGTACTCTCTGATACTGTAGTAGGGTCAACAAAATAATGTGTTCAGGTAAACCTGATTTCAGTATTCGTGAAACTAGGCAATTCAATAAAATATAGATTGACAGATTTATCCAAATGTCCACATCTATAATTAGAATTTTTAATTAATGAAACTGCTTATTGATGTAATTAAAAAAGCCAATTGTATAATTATTTTTCATGTCATAATCATTTATCAATTGGCTAAGAATTATGTTACAATAACATTCTTATTAAATCTGCTTATATCTAAATTAAATTTGCCATTATTAGTTATTGAATCTGTTACTAACTAGTAGTAGTTGAACTACTTTTGTATTGTGTATAGTGTACATATATTTATGGTTTGAGAGGTCAGCACACATTAGGGCACAGTCTGAGCTAAAACCACTACACTCTGTTCATTACACGACTGATAAAGTATAAATGAAGAAAATTCATATTAAAATATTATTCCACACACACACCTTCATGGCCTTTATACCTTTACATCAGTAACAGTGTCCACTTTTTGCCAGTTGTCCATATTGATCAGAACCTGTTCCTGCACTTAATGGACCTAGATATGACACTTCTTTAACAGACGTAAATATCCTCCGAAGCAGGAGGAGTCAATTAAAGCACATATTCTTAAAGAAAATTGGTGCTTACGATTTTTTTTAACAAGTGGGAATTTAACCCTGGTTTAAAGACAAGCTCTACCAATTAGGCTATCGACTGCTTTATTCTTCCTATTATTACAAAACCAATTTAACTAATTAGGTTATAGATGTTAAGTCAATATTGAAATAAAAAAAATATTTGTGCTGTTTAATATCTCAAAAATTGGATTCCACATCGGGTCATGGCTGCGAATGCTCGCGTTTTCGTCATGGCGTGATGTGGAATCCAGTTTAATCCTGTTCGTGCTGTGATGGTTGGGATTAGTCGACGACTAATAAGACATATCGCGGTCGGCGGGATTATCTTAAATACCGATTAATCGGCTTATAATACTTGGATAAACATGGGTGGAGCCATAATAAAAGAAGAAGATCTCAAAAGAATATTTTGTCATACCATCTTTTATGTTGAGCAAAGTATAAAACAAAATATGGTCCAGGTCCCAGGGTACCCAGCAGATATACCTAAGGAGTGGCCATTCCTGTTGAGGTATATTTAGATGGAAAGTCTCTTAAGTGTGGTTTGTCGGATCATGTACATAAGTTTTTAATTATAGAAAACCTATTGGTACATGGCCTGGTCTGGTCTGGTCAGGAATCAAACCTGTGGTCAGCCTAATTAACTACTCGGCCACAGGGATGTTAAACATGTTACACCTAAGTTTCTAAGACACATTTTTGTTTTATACTATTTAGTGAAAACAAAGAAATGTATAATTTAGATAAGTTAGAGAACTTTACAATGAACAATGACTACATACATGTACAATGGACAACATTTCATTTTTTTAATCACTCATTTTTATTACTTTAATTAAAAAAAAGTTACACGTATTTTTATATTTTATTTTTGGTTGAGTTTTTATATTTTAAATTTAATTATGAATTTTTATAAATTCTGAGGACTTAAAACCTTAGCTAGGACTAAAATTAAGAAATATAAACTGTCACCCAAAGAAAGTGACAGAGAGTGTCAGTCAAGCCACAGAGTATACGTTATAGAAATGCAAAGAGTATAATATACCGTGTTCCAAATAGGTGTTGCCGTAGCCGGAACTCAAATCGCCTACAACATTATTTATAATGTATATAATAATACTAGCTTTTGTCCGCGGTTTCACTCGTAAATATATTTCCTGTGATAGCCCATTCGAAACTAGCAAAACTTCCAAAAAATATTATATAAAAGAAGTATTTTTATAATATTATTTAAAGAATAATTATTAATTTAGCTTCAAATGGAATAAAAATGGGTAAAATTAATAGAAGGCAACACCTGAGTTCAATAACTAACAACTCTGCCAACAGACATTAGTATTTTTAAATTAGAGGGTTAGCACAGATTAGGGCACCTATTAATCCTCATTTTTCAATATTTCAGTATTTTTAAAATAACTCGAAAATTAAAGGGTATAAAAATAAAAAAAAATGAAAAATAAGCTTTCTAGCATACATGCTCTCCAAACGGTTTTCGAATTTTGGTACCTTACGAAAAATGAAATGTTGTCCATTGTACACTAAGACATGTACAGGTACATCATGTACCTCATATTTTTTGTAACAATTATCTAGTCTTAGTGAGCATCCTAGTTAATGTTGTTATCATCCTGATAACATTGATTAACATTATTGATTTATGATAAATTAATCATAGGATTAGCTTTTATTCTTACATCAATCTATTCTATTTTTGTTGTAATTGTTCCATGAACATTTCATGTTATAGAAAGTAGAAGCATGGAACTATGCAGTTAAGTTATACACATTGAATTAGGTTTTCTTTTGTATTGTAGTGGAATTTTAATGTCACAGGCTCACCATATTTCGTAGACACAATTTGTTGAATAAGGAACATTGATATTATTGGTTTTTGCTCCGCTCCCAAAAGACGTAGCCTAATGTTTTATATAGAATTTGCGAATTGCGATTCCTTGTGAATCAGTCTACCTATTAGTGAAAACTGTTTCAAAATCAGTTTAGTAGTTTTTGAGTCTATTAATCTCGGATATAGCAACATATACAACAGATACAAAGAATAAAGTTGCACTAAAACTAACTTACCCTTACCAGAACTACACCTATAAAAATGGTGTAATTTGTTCTAATTCCAAAGTGTACTGACATAAGTTTGTTCGAAATTCATACAATGTCTTAAGGCTGCATGTAGTCTTGCTGTACAAAACTAAGATTTCGACTTTTTGTACTAGCAGCGGCAGATACCGCGCGCTGCCCCGCTACATATAGACTGTCGCGATAAATGCTCTACTAATAATAATTCTTTATGGAAGAAATTATTATAACATGATGTTTTAGAAATATATAACAAAATATTCATTTACATTATATTAGTTTAGGAGTAATAAAATAATTATTTCGTAAAATTTTCGTTTTAGTTTTCTTGTAAACTATATAGTGGAGTATGTGAAACATTTTGATCAAAATTTTTTATGATTTAACGCGACCCCATGGCAAATGCTTGTTCTGGTGAATAAAACAAAAGTCTAAATTTGTAGTATAAAAACGATTATTACCACGTAAAAGTATATGCGAATACCTACATGTTGACGCCAAGCAGATGTCAATCGGATGAAAATTACATGAGATATCTCAATTTGAAAATTAGCTAAAAAATTTACACTTGAATTTCTCGGAAACAATTTCATATTTTAACTTGAAATTTATATGGCAGTTTTGAGGGCATAAAACTTACCTTCGATCCAAATTTCAGCCAAATCGGTTGAAAACTCCCCGAGTTAGCCGACACGCAAGTTCCCATGCATTTATATGTATATATTATATATTACAAGGAGGGGGGAGGTCGGATTAACTTGAAATTTGAACTGGGGGTTCCTTAAACATTGACAATAAAAGGGTTCCAGTTTGGTTTCTTAATTCCCAATACAACTGGAGATATCATTTTTTTACGAACTTCTTCTAAAACTGTCCAAACTACCCCAAAATAGCGAAATTTGCGGTCAATTTCGGAAGTAGAAATTTTAGACTTTTGTTTTATTCACCAGAACAAACATTATTCATGGGGTCGCGTTAAATCATAAAAAAATTGCCGATATCACTTATTTTTTGGTTTCACATACTGCACTAATAAAAAAACATTTTTCCAGAAAAAAAATCATCAAAACCATTTAGCCGTTTCGGAGCTATGCTAGAAAAATATTCATGAAAATCCATTTAACCGTTTCGGAGCTATGATAGAAAAGCATTCACCAAAATACATTTAGCCGTTTCGGAGCTATGATAGAAAAATATTCATCAAAATCCATTTAGCCGTTTCGGAGCTATGATAGAAAAATATTCATCAAAATCCATTTAGCCGTTTCGGAGCTATGATAGAAAAGCATTCATCAAAATACATTTAGCCGTTTCGGAGCTATGATTGAAAAATATTCATCAAAATACATTTAGCCGTTTCGGAGCTATGCCAGAAAAATATTAATTAAAATATATTTAGCCGTTTCGGAGCTATACCAGAAAAATATTTATTAAAATATATTTAGCCGTTTCGGAGCTATGCTAGAAAAAAAAAACATCAAAATCCATTTAGCCGTTTCGGGGCTATGCTGAAATATTTACAATTTAACTTACTTTTACAAAACAAATTAAAATTATACATTTAAGTAGAGCACTTCTCAAGCCCGACGTACTGTATTAGGTATCTATTAGAGTGAAAGAGATATATCTGTTAGAGCGAGAACACTGCACTAAATTGACGAGGATCAGACGTCCGAACGCTGCGACCACTCAATGGTCACTAAGGAATATTCATGGCGATATTTGTTTATGAAAGCAATGTTTTACTTGTCTCTTGATTTGTTATACATTTATTAATTTTAGAATTAATAAAAAATATTTTTTATCGATCCTGTTATCGAATATTTGTTCTTTATGAAATTCGAATTATTACATATATTATGTTGACTTATTACTATGATATTGACAGTTAATTTTGAGACAAATACTGAGAAATTGGCGATGTTGTGTCATCAGAATTAAGATAATTATAGACTTTTCGAAAAAACAAATCAACACATTTTGAAAACGAGAATGTTAAGCTACTTATGCGTTGCGCCGATTTTTTAATTTATTATTTAAATATTGCGTAGTAAGTGCACTAACACTACTTCAAATGCAGTTGGACGCAGGAGAGTTGCATTTAAAGCTTCATTTACATAACAAAGACCATAAAAATATGATTTAAAAAAATATGTTGCTGTTATTAATATAACATATATTTACATCCCATAAAAATATTTGAAGATATTTCTTAAATTTATTGGAAACATAAAGTTTTAATTAGCGCCAAAATCCCGACAAGAGTCAATTTGACCGGACTTCAGCCTTAAGTAGGCCACACATTGGTCTCCCGAAAATTTCCCATTTAGATCACCATAATATCTAGGCGGGCCATTTGTTATAGGAATTGTACGAATCTATCGTCCATTTCGGTGGACCGTACGCGCTGGTGATTGGACGAATGGGTGGACACCTTCCACAAACTTATCATATTTTAGATAGACTGTTTTTTTTTCCTTCCTAAGTGTTCATGTTTTTTGTATCCTATTGTACCTAAAATTAATATTTTTATTGGCAATACTAAATGAATAACAGCAAAAGTTTGTGGAACTATACTAATGTCTAATGTTAACTCTTTCTCATATAGTTTCTGCTATTTCTATACTAATATTATAAATATGAATGTGTGTTTGTTTGTTTCAATGTTTAGTAATAAATTTAGTTTATCTGTTCTCTATAATATATTATTTCTCAACTTTGTCGGTATCAAATATCTTAAGGGGCCGCCTCATGATTTTTGTCCTATACAAATCAGATGTTTTGTTTTTCCAGTTTTACGCGATAACTGTGCTAGGCTCTGAAATATCTCATCTGCGCCTATTTAGTTTAAATAATTTCCTAGCAAAATTCCTAAATTTCACGCGTATTTCAGCCAAGTTTACGACTCGAGTTCTCTTAATATATTGTAACGAATAGGTACTTAAATCGCACAAATAAATACCTAAACACATCAAGGTCGATAGACGTCTCTAGAAACATCCAGAGAGAATCAAGTACAAACGAAAATGGACCGTATGTGCCTAGCCATAGGTACCAAAATCGGGCGCGGTCTGTGTGTAGGTATTTGGCACCGAGCCGCATCGAGACGCGTCTACGGCTTTGTACAACGGTCTCGGCGTTTCTCGAATGTTCGGAGGGCAATATAAACAGAGGATCGTCGCCGGGAGAACACAGTGCGAAACACAGTGCGAATCAGAGCGACCAAAAGCGAAACAGTGAAGTGGAATTTAGTGCGACTAAGTGTTATTTTAGTGTTTTCATTTATTTAACTGTATTCTTGTGGTGTTAAAGTAAAGTTTGTTTATTTAATCGGTATTTTAAATCTCTTCGAACCCCAGCTCGTAACAAATTGGTGTCAGGAGTGTGGGATTCAAAAATGCCGATTACACCACGTGACTCGTCGTCATCACGGCGACCCAAAACACGACAAACTACTGCTGGACATCACGAAGAGGAGGTGGACGAGACGGCTGCTGGTGCTGCTGGGACTGCTGGGACAGCTGCTGGTGGTGCCGGAGCTGCTGCTGGAGCCGCTGCTGGTGCTGCTGGGACTGCTGCTGGTGGTGCTGGAGCTGCTGCTGGAGTCGATTCGGGTGCTGCGGGTTCTGCGGGTGCTCCCCAGGCAACCGACATGGGAATGCTGATTTGGCTGATGGAAGAGCAGACCCGACGTCAGGAGCAGCAGGCCCGACGACAGGAGGAGGAGGTCAGGCGTCAGGAGGAGCAGACTCGGCAGCTATTGCAGGAGCAGGCCAGGCGTCAGGAGGAGCAGACTCGGCACCTATTGGAGGAGCAGGCAAGGCGTCAGGAGGAGCAGGCAAGGCGTCAGGAGGAGCAGGCCAGGCGTCAGGAGGAGCAGACTCGGCAGCTATTGGAGGAGCAGGCCCGACGTCAAGAGGAGCAGTCTGCTAACCTTAAGGAGCTGCTTTCAGAGTCACTGGGAAAGGTGACTATGGAGGTGAAGCAGCTACAGAGGGTTACAGACATGCACGAGGAGAGAATCGAAGACCTCGACATCCGGTACAAAGACCTCAAACAGCACTATAAGGATCTCCACAAGGAAATACAGACAAGGATGAGCGGAGAACAGGATACAAGACTTAACGACCGCTACGGAGAGTTGGAGGCACGACTTGACAGCCAATGCGAGAGGCTTCAGAATGAAGTAAGGAAACTGAAGCTGACCGCTCCTGTTTCTGGAGGCGCCATCGTCTCCGGCCCTCGAGTCAAGGTGCCGCCGTACGACGGGACTACGTCCTGGACAGCGTACAAATTGCAGTTCCAAACGGTCGCCTCTGCCAACGGCTGGACAGACGAGCAATCTCTGACCGCCTTGACAGTGGCTTTAAGAGGCCGCGCACTGTCTGTTTTGGAAGCCTCTCCAGACAGCTGCACCACGTACGGGAACCTGATCGAGGCAATGGACTCCAGGTACGGCGACAAACACCTGGAGCACGTCTACCGAGCGCAGCTGAGGGACAGGACGCAACATGCTGGTGAGAATCTGCAACAATGGGCTCTGGAGATCGAGAAGATCGTGAGGAAGGCGTACCCATCTGCCGGACAAGAGTTCATTGCTGCGAACCTCGTTCAAGCATTCATCGACGGCATCCGCAGCATGGAGGTCAGAGCTGCAGTTCGACTGGGCCACCACAGCGCCCTGAAAGATGCACTGGCCCATGCTCTGGAGGTGGAAGCCGTGAGACAGGAGCCTCGTTCTCAGCGATTGCGACAAGTGGCGGAGGAGGCTACTCCAACAACGACACCTGTAACAGAGAGGCGTAGCTACTTACCCCGCTGCTTCAACTGCCACAAGCTGGGGCACCTTAAAGCTAGCTGCCCGGCGCTTAAGCGACAAGGCACGGATCAACGAGTGCCGAAACGGGACGTCGGAGCTGATGTCCGTGCCGTAACTACGGAGCTTCCGGAAAACGAGTAACAGCCAGAGCCGCGGGGCGGGTACTGGCTGCTCATGACACAGCCCCAAAAGTTACCATCCGACAAGTTTTCGACGGGAACAGTCTGGTGATCACTGGCGAGGTCAACGGGACGCCATGTGAGATGACGATCGAACATCGACGAGGACGGACGCATGGCAACGCTGACGCACTGTCGCGCAGGCCGTGCCCTGAGGGCTGTAGGCACTGCTCGAGGCGTGAAATCGGTGATTCTGTCATCAAGGTGATTGCAACTAACAACCTTAATGACGAATGGGCGAACGAGACGACGAGAGACGAGCAACTCAAAGATAACAACTTGTCGCCGATAATGGAATGGAAGACGCAGAATGTTCCAAGGCCCGGCTGGAATGTTGTATCGGCCATGAGTTCCACCACGAAAAGCTACTGGGCTCAGTGGGAAAGTCTAGTGCTGCACAACGGGTTGCTGTACCGCAAGTGGGAGTCGCCAAGTGGACAGGAGACACTGATGCAGCTGGTCGTGCCTAGGTCAAAGGTGCGCGCAGTGCTTGAGTCCGTGCACGATGGATCCTCGGGAGGACATCTGGGCATGAATCGAACCCTGGCGAAAATCAGGAAACGATTTTATTGGGTTCATTGCCGACAAGATGTCGAGGATTGGTGTCGTAAGTGCACAGTATGTGCGGCCGTGAAAGGACCTACGACACGTACGAGGGGACGTATGCAGCTGTACAATGTTGGCGCTCCATGGGAACGAATTGCGGTGGACGTTGCTGGACCGTTCCCGGCCACTGAAGACGGGAACAAGTACTTCATGGTCGTGATGGACTACTTCACGAAGTGGCCGGAGGTCTTCGCAATTCCCAACCAGGAAGCGACAACAGTGGCGACTAAGTTGGTCAACGAAGTATTCTGCAGGTTCGGGCTACCAATGGAGATACATTCTGATCAAGGGCGTAACTTTGAGTCGCAGTTGTTCCAGGAAGTATGCCGTCTCCTGGGAATAAATAAAACGAGGACTACGGCGTATCATCCACAGTCCGACGGAATGGTTGAAAGGTTCAACCGCAATTTGGAGACTCATTTGGCGAAACTGGTTGAGGATCACCAGAGGGACTGGGACCGATATATTCCCTTGTTCTTGCTCTCATATCGATCCGCAGAGCATGAAAGCATAAAGGTGACTCCTGCTTATGCCAACTTTGGGAGAGAACTCCGACTACCAGTTGATCTCCTGACCGGCGGACCTCCGGATGCGCCGCAACCTGTAAGTGACTACGTATCGAACCTGAAAAACAAGATGTGCGACATACATGACCAGATTCGTCAGAGCAGTCTTGTGGCCAGTACAAAGATGAAGACCAGGTACGATAGAAACTTCAATAGTAACGGTTTTGACGAGGGATCGTTGGTGTGGCTGCACAACCCGAAACGCCGAAAAGGCAAATCTCCCAAGCTGCAGAACCGCTGGGAAGGCCCGTATAAGGTCATCACGAGGATCAATGACGTGACCTATCGGATCCAACGATGCCCGCGTGGGCAGTTAAAGGTTGTCCATATTGATCGACTGGCTCCTTACAAAGGCTCGAATATTGCTCGGGACGAGCAAGTCTAAGCGGGGGGCAGTGTAACGAATAGGTACTTAAATCGCACAAATAAATACCTAAACACATCAAGGTCGATAGACGTCTCTAGAAACATCCAGAGAGAATCAAGTACAAACGAAATGTATGTGCCTAGCCATAGGTACCAAAATCGGGCGCGGTCTGTGTGTAGGTATTTGGCACCGAGCCGCATCGAGACGCGTCTACGGCTTTGTACAACGGTCTCGGCGTTTCTCGAATGTTCGGAGGGCAATATAAACAGAGGATCGTCGCCGGGAGAACACAGTGCGAAACACAGTGCGAATCAGAGCGACCAAAAGCGAAACAGTGAAGTGGAATTTAGTGCGACTAAGTGTTATTTTAGTGTTTTCATTTATTTAACTGTATTCTTGTGGTGTTAAAGTAAAGTTTGTTTATTTAATCGGTATTTTAAATCTCTTCGAACCCTAGCTCGTAACAATATTTACTAATTTTTAAATTTTCTCGACATTAAAAGATAGATAATTTAACATACTTTAAGAATACACTAACTAGAATTTGATAATTCTAATAGTTTTTGTAAAAACATAGAAAAGCCGAAGTCCTTTTCGTGTTTTTCAAAATACCGATTTTGTTGAGAAATCCTACTTTCTCATATTGGTCTATCTTATCTTATCCTTGGTTACCTTATCGATTTTAATAGTAGTCCATCTCGCTCACATCTTTCTAAAGAGATATGGACAAAATAAGCCACGCGTAAAACTGAGTTCGTTGCGCTGTGATGCTGTATCAAAATGAATGTTTGATACGCCATTTTGAAGAGTATGTTTCCCTCTAATGATGAAAAATAAACAAACAATTCAAAAAATGTTTTTTTTTAATTCTACTTATAAAAACCGTACTTACCTATTTTAAAAAACGCCATCTATTGACAATCATTCGAATTATTCGTACGGGATTCGCACAGGCCAGCAGTTTATTATAATAGCAACAGCAGAAATGTTTTTTTTCTATTGTAATATTAAAATTTATGTTAGCAAGAGAATGTTGACTCCAAATTAAAAATATGATTCACTTTTAATTTTGTTACATAATTGCAGTCTACATGACATAAAATAGGTATATTCCTTATTGGTGCCTAACATGACCTATTTATTAGTGGTCAATTGATATTAACCTCTTTAATATGCTCCGAAACTTATTTATGAAAAATATTTTATTTCTCAACTTACGCTCATATTCTCCAATATTTTTTTACTTCATAAGGAGCCATACATAAATTACATCCACAAAATGTGACATGTCATGTTAAAGCACTGGTCTACACCTGTATTATCTGTAACAAGGACTGGGGTCCAAAATCATGAAATTCGTGTGACGTAATTTATGGAAGTATATGTTTTTTCAGAAATTCATATAAATAAAATTAATGTATTTCAGGGCTCAGTGGTATTGGAGTGTATGCAATTTTACTATGGACAACAAGTTTGGAGTGGCTGCAAGTGTCACAATTCTTCTATGGCATCTACATGGCAACAGAGGTTGCTTACTTGACTTACATATATGCAAAGGTAACATTATTATGTAGGTACCTTATCTAAAAAGGAAGAGGTAAACTCAAAGGGGTCTTTTAAAAAATATTAATTATCATACAATATCAAAAAAAGGAAAGTTCACTAATGGTGTTTAATCTTTGAAACGGATGAACCGATTTTGATATGATTTTCCCGTAGGTAGACGACTTATCAGAGAGTCATCTAAGCTACTTGGTAACACGTTCATGCGAGTGATCACGGGCATTAGTTGATCTTCCATAAAACTGGGCAAATATTGAGGAAGTAATTTTTTTAATGCTTAAGGCATAAGAGCTTCCATATTGCCATTACCTATGATTTTTCCATATCTTTGATTTTATCTACAAAATTGTTTACTTACAGAAAGCCTAACACTTGACATACTCTTACTTAGTAGGACTAGATATTAATATTATAGCCAAAATGTTGCCCTGCTTCTACAGATACTAATGTCCTGCAACTTATAGTCGGGTAGAGTTAGCTGATTCGTGGCTTAAGGGTCCTATATTGGGAATTTTTCTGGGATAAACTATTCCCAATTTCTCTGTAAATAATCCACCTGTGTCACTGTAATTTAGCATATAGTTACTTATTGAATATATCTAAGTGAAATAGCTCTTATTTTTTCAATGGGTTTTATTGAATAGGAAATATGGTTAGTTTAACTTTGCCCCTGCTGTCTCTTTCATAATCCATCACAAAACTCTAAATTTTTTTAAAAGCGCTGTTATACCATTACCCTTCCATTATATATGTCGAATTTTTTGGTAGCTTATTGAAAATTTTAAATAATTATTTTATTATTTTTGCCAAATTAAAAAATCATAATTTTTTTTTTGAATTTTCAATAAGCTACAAAAAAAAGCAATATATATAATTGAAGAATAATGGTATAAGAGCGCTTTAAAAAAAATTTAGAGTTTTGTGATAGATTATGAAATTATTAAATAAAACCAATTGAAAAAATAACGACTATTTCACTTAGACATATTGAATAAGTAACTATATGCTAAATTACAGTGACACAGGTGGAGTATTTACAGAGAAATTGGGAATAGTAATATCTCCATACAAATTCCCAGTATAGGAAGGACCCTTAAGAGACCAATATGTAAGTGCGAACTTCGACTTTAAATTTTTTTTTGTTAGATAATAACAATACAAATAACATATTAAGTTTAAACGCCGACCCCAGTAGCGCACGATAGTTAAAAAAATGTCAAAAATCGTCAAAACCACCTTTTGCGATTTACGGAAAAACTATGCATTTGACAAATAAAGTGTAATGAAATAAAAAATGCGCAATAAAAATACGAATCGAATGAGTTTTTTGAGCTCTTATCGGTCCAGTAGTTTTTTAGTAAATTGCAAAAAACCGCTTTTGGGGCCATTTTTTCGAAATTCCATAACTTCCGTTCTATTGAATATGAAGACTTGAAACTTTGACAGAATATGTGTTTTATAAGCCTCAATATACATACCAAAATTCAGCAAGATCGATGTTATACTTTTTGAGAAACTTTGAAAAAATCTATTAACCTAAATTACTGTGCCAATTATAAATATTTTTTATTGAAAGGAAAGGTGGATAATAAAATAAATAATCCATCATAATCCTTACATAGATAATTATCTTTATTGCTTTTTCTAAATGCAGATATGTCTTTAGACAGATAAAGAAATGGATTAACAATTTATGAGCAAAGAAACTTTGCTCTGAGCAAGCATAATTTTATTATGCTTGTAATTTAAACACCTGCCTAATACCAAAATTTTTATCTTTTGTAATAAACTCAACAAGATGAAGTACATATATTTGAAGAATTATTTTTCGTTTTCAAAGCGAAGCTTACAGTCACGAGACGGAAGTAACGTCATTCCCAGACATTAGTAAGCTATCTTATCTGTGTAATTGTGTGTTCGCCCAATCTTATTAACACAACCATATTTTATAAATTATAGGCAATATATTTTTTCTACAAAACTGATTCAATTTTAGGTGCGTCCGTGGCCGAGTGGTTAAGACATCTGGTATTAACTAGGCAGACCATGAGTTCGATCCGGGATCCTTATGTAGATCCTCACTTAGATGCTTTTCCATCTAAATATACCTAAACAAAACTGGCCTCTCTTCAGGTATAGCCTTACAAATACCATGAGGGACACTTGGTCTTCCGCTGGGTAACCTGGGACCGTAACACGGATGGTTGCGGGAGCTGTAAGGCAACCCGTGAAGAAAAAAAAGATTCAATTTTATTTGTATATTGTTTTTATTTCAGGTAGATCCAGATAAATACCCAAAGGTGTCGTCATACACGAGAATGGCAGCACTACTCGGTAGGTTCGTCTCTGGGGTGTCGTCACAGCTCCTCACACACTTTAGTCTCATGGACCTGCGGGATCTTAATTACATCACGTTTACAGGTGACTTTACTATAATTAAGTATATTAATCACTAGCTTTCTGTCCTGACTTGGCATATATAATATTAGTTAGGAATTAGGATAATATACAAAGGATATCAATTGTAAAAATACATTTGCCAATCTAATACTTATATTATAAATAGGTAAAGTTGGTAGGGGGTAATCTCTCAAACTATTGAATCGATTTTAAAAAAAAAACACGAATAGGAAGCTACATTATCCTTGAGAGCTATAGGCTATTTTTTACTTTGTTCGAAAATATCCACCGGCGGAAATTACGAAATAAAGAACATCGTAGATGGTAAATTTCTTCATGGATAGTTTTTATTTTTATATAGTTTCCAAAACTACTCGGTATCACAAATGCTGCCCACGTTTATTTATTTCGTTGTCTTCTAGCTAAAGTCTACCTATTACATACACGAATGTTCCAGCAGCTTTAATCTCATTCTAGTTTTTACCTAGCGGTTACCAATCTTAACCGTTTTTAGGGTCCCGTACTTTAAAAGGAAACACGAAACCTTTATAAAACCACTTTCGTGTCCATCCGTCTGTCACACACAGAGGTTTTTTTTGTTATTCAATGATTTCCAATAATGATGTATTGTTGTATTTCAGCACAAATACTGGCGACATTCTGGGCTTTGTTGTTACCTCCCGTAAAGTACGGTATATACTTTCATAGAAAAAAGTCTTTAATAAATTCAGTCCAGTTGAATATCAGCGTGCCCGTTGATAAACAGATACCGCTTGAGCCGGATAAGGTAACTTATCTAATTATATCCTACTAATTTAAGTATTTTATATAGATTTTCGCGACCCGGCCCGGCTTCGTAAAGGTAGAAAAGTTGTTTATTAAAAAATAATAATGTGGGAATAAGATGTATTCCTGGGATAAAAGTACGTAAACATCACGTTGATCCGTTGCTCTGTTTAGACTTGAATTTATAAAATACCAGTTAGAACTAATAAATACTATTCAATGCATGCGCATGCGTATTCTGGTTTGTTCTGTATTCTGAGAGAAGTAATATATAAAAATCAATATTTGTTTGTTTGTATTCAAAAACTACTGGATTTGAAAAAATATTTTTGCATTAATTTAACATCACGCTACCTACCTTAAGGTGGTGAATTGTATTCCTAATAAGCTCTATAAAATCTATTACAAATCCATTAGCCGTTTATACGCGTAATTTGCCAACAAACATCAAAACTTTCGCATTTATTATATGAGTAGGTATATTTTGCAATTTGCTGTATTTATCTTAATCTGTGAATTTAGTAGGTATCTATCAATAATTTAATCTGGTTCCGCTCCATTCATAATTTTTATCGAATAAATGTGTAATTAGCGATAAATTTTCTTTTTATAGTAGCTATCAACAGATTTTTGACGGTTTATTAGAAATTATGTGATAAGACGATAGGCGACTCGAAATTGAGTTACTGTGTAAAGTTAATAATATGGGTATTATTGAGTATGTGACGGAATCATAGTACCTACTTATGGGTCCTGTATCCAAGTAACTAACTATGTACGTATATGCTAAATTACAGTGACACATGTAGATTATTTACAAAGAAATTGGGAATATTTTATCCCAGACAAATTATAGATATAGAAGCCTTATATTAATTTTTAAATGTGTTTGTCCTCTTTGCTTCATACCTACGGAACACTTTGCACAGAGATAGCCCGAGAATGAAGTATAGCCATCTCATTAGTCTACACATTGTGAAACAGTATCTCATCTATATATGATCACGCCCTTTATTCCATGAGCAGTAGGCAGAGACAATCGAAAGCCATTTGCTATTATCCTGATCCTGACATAAATATTTCGCCTCTTTTATATTCATCATGCCTTTCATACATGCTTGGTTATTAGGTCAGTAAAAGTACATCTAGGTCGCCATTACCGTTCGCTTCTGCCGCATAAACCTTTTAGTCAATCTTTCATTCCGCATTCGGTGAATATGTCTTATAATTGTGAAACAGAATTAATTATAAAAATATTGTTCCAGCAAACGTTCACAGAGGAGTTCATAGAGGCGTCGACCTTAATAGCCCGCCACTCCCGCGCTGCTTACTCTCGCCCCAAGGTGATTGTGTGGTCGTTGCTGTACGCTGCAGCTCTGGCACTTTTTGTTCAAGCTCAGATATACATGCAACTGTTGTGGAGCGATATACAGAGCTCGGAGGAAAATCCTGTAAGATTTTTTGCTAACTTCAGCCGTAAAACCTTTTCACCAAAGCTGAGCGAGGATACTTGGCGATGAGCAAAGAAAAAATATAAAATTTGGTGCATTTTTCCTCACTCACCGCCAAATATCTTCGTACAGCTTTAGTGGCAAGCAACTACAGTTAGTTCCTTCGTCTTATGTAGGTACATAATCCGACAAACCACACAGAGGCATTTCCATCTAAATATACCTCAACAGAGCTGGCTACTCGTTATGTATAGCCTCTCGAATACCATCGGCTAAAAGAAGGAGACTTAGTCTTCCACTGGGTACCCTGGGACCGAAACACGTTTCGGGAGCTGGTAAGACAACCCGTGAAAAAGAAAAAAATAATGTATTTTTTCATTCCAAATGGGTCAAATTATTTTTCGGCAATACAGATCATGACAATCAAATACAGTGATTTTTTATACAGTCACCGGTATTTACTAGCCCCCAGGGTACCCAGCCTTCCTGAGTTGATGTAGTTAAAGTATTTAGAGATGGTATATTTACAATATCTACCTGTATGTCATCATGCCTTTTATCCCAAGACGGGTAGACGGAGACAATCCACTTGCTACAATCCTGACAGACCCCTTTCGCTTCTTTTATATTCATCATACCTTCCATACATGCTCGGCGATTGTGTGTACTTTTAACATTGTCTTCGATAAATGCGTTTTTTTATCTAAATATATAAATAAAAATTGGAAGGTATATTCCTTAGGAGGTGTAGAGGTGCACTAAGAAAGGTTTTATTCCTAAGTCGCGGGCAACTGCTAGTGTTCAATAAAAAAAAAGTGCACCTAGATCGTCGTCTGCCAGCATTTCCTTTCACTTCTGCCATATAAAACTTTTTAGTCAATTTAGTAAAATCTACAATATTATGTTATTACAGTTGTTACTAAACGGAGCTGTAGAAGCAGCGACCACGTTGCTGGGTGCGGGCGGTGCTTACATAGCGTCTATCGTAGGGCACAACATAGTCGCGGCGCCGATATCCCTCATACAAGGACTGGCGTTGTTTGCGGCTACTTACCCCAGAAATATATACTCGTCGTACGTGGGGTACACTATCGTCGGTGTACTCTTCCATTATGTTATTACACTTTCCAGGTAACAATTTAAGGTATCTAACTAAGACAAGTATAATTTATCCCGAAGGATTTCTGGAATTTGACGTCGATGCGTTGCTCTGTTTTGGCGCAAAAGAAGGACAAAACACACTTTCGCATTTATAATATTAAAATATTAATACATATATCACGTCGGGGTCACCAATATAGAAATGACAATACATACAACAATTTAACGACTGTGAGTAAAAGGAATACTCCCCAACGCGTGTCGTTGGAAAGTTGTATATATGCCAATCTATTAAATATTTTCAATGGCGCAATACAGGATTCAATGTATCGACGCGATTTCCCGCCACAAATACATCATTACATATACATTAAAGTATCATTTACTCAGATGGTTTCTCTATTTCAGCGCTAAAATCGCGAGCCAACTGAGCGACGAGAGCTGTTTCGGTCTTATATTTGGTATCAACACGTTGCTCGGGACCGGCCTTCAATCTCTACTGACTTTTGTGATGACCTCAGAGAACGCTCTGGGCTTAACTATAATGTCTCAGTATTATGTTATTAGTTGTATGTATTTAGTGCTCGCTGCAGCCTGGATGGGTGGGTGGCTGATACATTATTGTAGGAAAAGGAATTTAGCTTAGGATCTGTAAACAATCTTTGAATGTCTAGTTTTAGTTTACGGCTATTTAAAAAAACATATAAAGTCATGCAAAGTTTGTTTACCAAATAAGACAAGTACATGAAAACGGTCTTTAGAAACCTAGCAACTACAATGCTAAGAGACTTTCCGATTTTAAAATATCTCAACAGAACTGACAGAAGGCTTGTCTTCATCTCGGTATTCTGTGGCCACTATTTCAGGAGGTATAAAAAACTTAATAGTTATTGATAGCTAAGTCTATGAAGCTGAAGAATCGTGACAAACAGTTCTGATTTTATAATCATTTAGAAAAAGTGTATTATCAAAATCGGAGTTGCCTTATAACATGCTTAATTGATTCGGCAGTTAACTGAAAAGATTCCAAATGTGTGAAGTCGCGGCTGAAAATACTCTTTTTTTTTTTTGTCAATAACATTTCATTAAGTATGTAAATTTAGATGACAATATGTAATAATGTGATGTTAAACATCTTTTGAGTGGAGGGGTAGTGCAATAATGTAATAAATAGTAGAGCTAGCCATACTGTCAATGTTATAGTATCAACATTGAGTTTTTGTATATGTATAGTAGGTAAGAACGTTTAGGCATTATGAACTTCCAGTCAGGGGAACTTTAGCAGATTACAGGTAATAACTACTAGAAAAGTGTCAGACGAAAATGATTTTAATCAAATTCTGAACAAAATATGAAACGCCTTTTTGACGGTGCATCCCCCTCAGCTTAAAATGTCACCATTTACAGTCTTCCAGTTTTTTACGAAAATCTCTAATAGTTACGAGAAAACTGGAAAAGACAGAATTGATCGTCATCAAATTGTGAACAAAAAATATACATTGACATGAAGATAATATTCAAGATATAGCTAGTCAATAAACTGAAAATTGTGAGGTAAACTAAATTAAATACAATGGACAACATTTCATTTTTCGTAAGGTACCAAAATTCGAAAACCGTTTGGAGATTACATGCTAGAAAGCTTATTTTTATTTTTTTTTATTTTTATATCCTTTAATTTTCGAGTTATTTTAAAAATACTGAAATATTGAAAAATAAGGATTAATAGGTGCCCTAATCTGTGCTAACCCTCTAATTTAAAAATACTAATGTCTGTTGGCAGAGTTGTTAGTTATTGAACTCAGGTGTTGCCTTCTATTAATTTTACCCATTTTTATTCCATTTAAAGCTAAATTAATAATTATTCTTTAAATATAAATACTTCTTTTATATAATATTTTTTTGGAAGTTTTGCTAGTTTCGACTGGGCTATCACAGGAAATATATTTACGAGTGAAACCGCGGACAAAAGCTAGTATTATTATATACATTATAAATAATGTTGTAGGCGATTTGAGTTCCGGCTACGGCAACACCTATTTGGAACACGGTATATTATACTCTTTGCATTTCTATAACGTATACTCTGTGGCTTGACTGACACTCTCTGTCACTTTCTTTGGGTGACAGTTTATATTTCTTAATTTTAGTCTGGGGGAGGCCAAACAAGATACAAAGTCAAGTCTTAATTTTAGTCCTAGCTAAGGTTTTAAGTCCTCAGAATTTATGAAATCTTTATTAAGTAACAATATTCAGTTTCCCATCAACATAGTGAGTCTTCTACATATTATGATGAATTCTAATATTTTCATAATATCATGCATATCTAAATTTTTATCGGATAATAACATAAAAATATAAGTTTATCTATATTTTAAATAAAGCTTTATGTTTATTTATTATCATTCTTATTAAATAATTTGTTAGTTTCAGTTATGTATCAATTTCATTGTTCCTATCTTAAGTTGTATTTAGTCATGAATTATTTAATTTAAATATTATTTTAATGTTGAATAATTTTTTTTTGTGTATGTAAATAGTTTTAATTAATTTAGTTGTAAATATAGAAGTAGTATTGTATTATTTATTTCAGATTCCTGAAAGTTTCGATACTAAATTTCGACAGATAAATGTAACTGAATAACGACGTGACACTGGCAGAAATGTACTTATCTTAGTACAATTGCCATCCAATAAAAAAAAAAAAAAAAAAAAATTTATAAAAATTCATAATTAAATTTAAAATATAAAAACTCAACCAAAAATAAAATATAAAAATACGTGTAACTTTTTTTTAAATATATTTTTAATTAAAGTAATAAAAATGAGTGATTAAAAAAATGAAATGTTGTCCATTAGATACAAATACAAATAATAGGTAGATAGTCGTTCAATTTAATCTTAAAAAATGAGTCGGACTCGCGCACGAAGGGTCCGTACCATTATCTATAAAAACGGCAAAAAAAAATCACGTTTGTTGTATGGGAGCCCCCTTTAAATACTAATTTTATTTTAATTTACTTATTTATTTTTAAAGTGAAAATATAATATGTGAATAGATAATATTTCAAGCGTCTACCTGTTGCTGTTATCAATATCAAGCAAAAAATCACGTTTGTTGTATGGGAGCCCCCTTAAATATTTATTTTATTGTTTTTTTAGTATTTGTGTCATAGCGGCAAATAGATAAAAATGAGCTATCACAAAATTTCTTATTATACCCTCTATTTCAGTAAATTTTTGAGTTCATTGAAAAAACTGTTAAGCTCATTAAATAATTACTTACATAAAAAAGAATATTAAGTATATAAAAACCTTAAAATAGACTTAATAAAATCTAAAACTAAATTTATAAAAAAAAAATTATTTAGTTCTTATTATTATTCTAATTTTATATCTTTTTCATACCTATTCAACATTTTTCCAAAAAAAATTTAGAATTTAGAAATCTATTTGAACATTTTTTGTTCAAAATTTGATTAACATCATTTCTGTCTTTTCATCAGTTCATAATACTCAACATTCTTACCTACTATAGAGACTATACATATATAAAAACTTTGCTTTGATCCTATAATGTAAGTCTGGCTCTAAGTACATTACTTAAATTATTTCAATTAATATTATTTTAAAGGTGTGTATCACAATATGATGATTGTGAAACAAGACCTTACATAGCTGTAATATTATATAGACTCATTATATATTTATTTAACTTAAGAATTTTATTTTATATTTTATGGACCAACACTAGTAGTAACTTTTAGATTAGATCTCGATATTTATTGTCAGTTTAAAGTGAGCTGTGATTTTTATGAAATTATAATAAATTATTATTTAATTTATTTGCTGCAATTGAACCAAGTTTGGTTACTTAAAATTAAATTAGCTCAAAAATAATTATATTAAGAACCCACACGAGTATTGCCGAATTCCTACTTATCTTTTAAGATATGGCTGATCAAATTAAGGCATATGGATGCAGTCTAAAACTGTGTGATCAATGTTATTTAGTTTAGTAAATAAGAAAGTGTGTGTATAGCTCTAGAGGTAATATTGCAGAAGTAAAAGTAGGTAACTTATTGATTGATTTTGAATGATTGTTGACCGCATCTGTTATGAACATAATCAAATTTAATTAAATGCCAACTAAAAGGTGCTAAAATACCTGTATATTATGAAAATACCTTGTAAAGATAATATATTAATCAACAGCATTAGTGACTATTTTATTTTTTAAAGCAAGTACTATAAAGATATGAGTAAAAGAACAAAATGCAATTTTACCTCTTGGACTATAAAGGACAGGGATGTATTTATAAAGTACATAATATATTATTTAGTATAATTACAATAGTGATATAGTTTTTGTTTTGTATACAAATAAACTTTATAATTATATTATTTATTATTTTCACAGACCCTTTGATTCCAATATCATTATATTTGCATACAGGCCTGTAGGGTTAGAGACTACTCATAAGCACAAAAACAACCTAAATGATTGATCATTTTATTATTACAATAAATACTTATTATAGTTTTATATGTACATACTACATAATATAAATATAACAATCGCCCAACAACAATTCAATATAATTTCAAAACAACAATAAACAATTCCATTGAAAATTGTACATTACAATAATTAGAACTACTATATTGGCAAACTTGTCAGAAATATATTGCTAATGTTTAAAAATATATAACTTTTTGATTTATGGTGTTAAATATCTCAATTCAAAAGTTAACATTAATTTTAGTTGTTGTGCAACATTCATAATTTTACTTAATAAATAATGTCACAACCTCTAGATATAGAAATCGCTTTATAAATATGTTATGTTCATAGTAACTTTCAATATGTATTTGCTGTTAGGTACTAAATTTTAAGATCAAATAGAATAATTGTATTTTGAACAGCTGCATAAACATTATTTTCATACATTGTCAAGGTTTTAGAATCAGATGAAATTAAAGTGCCTTTTATGAAATACATTATTGTAGGTACTATTCCTAAAATGTTTACTGCTATTTAATACTATTTTAATAATTTTAAAAAAGTGATGCTGATACACAACTTCTTATCTAGCGCTCTACTTCAGGGAATATTCATAATACAAAATATACATACTATTAAATATATAAATTATGTACCTCATATAATATTTCGAAACAATAAGATATATATTTACTATGTGTATTGAATACTTGAAGGTCTTGTTTTGAAATAGACATAGGTGCATATTACAAGAAAAATAATCACAAACGTGGGTAAAACTATTGTGTTGATTTGTTGGCGTGTTTTAGCAAATTCCTGTTTTCTCTCCCGCTTTTGTTTAGCATTCTCCTTTACAGGCCCTCGTAGTTTCCTCATTCTGGAACTAAAGTTATTTAATTAAATTGCCACGTCCAAAAGTTTAAAATGCCGCGGGAAATTACATTGGAAATAAATTAGTATGTATGTAATGAAAACATAAAGGAAAGCAAACTCACTTTGTATATAAGACACCAAATCTTAGCCCTGTTTATGGTATAAGTAATAGTTACCAATTTAATTCAGAATAAATACAAATTGCAAACGTATTCCAACAAGATGAAATCGGCCAACAATCACAGAGCAACAATAACAAGTGTCCGACGTCAACACACACAGAGGACGTCAACAAACAGCTGTCAAGCACAGAGCCACAAACAGAGCAAGTGTCAGTTTTTATTTTTTTTATTTTTATTGATTGGCAATTGTACTAAGATAAGCAATGACGTACTATAAGTAGACACGTTATACCCATACTAAATGCAGATAATAAACAGCTTGAACAATACTATAGCTACCTATTAATTTTACTTACGTTTGTATATTCAAGCGATGAAAGGGATAGAGAAACACAGCTCAATACCGAAATCCATTTGTTAAAAAGAGATAAATATATGTTTTAAGTTGCGACACGTCATCGACGCGTGACCTTTTTCGGAGGAACTAGGGGAAGATTGCCTAAATTGAACACTCAATATTTTCCTTAGAAATATTTTTGGAATAATAAAATATACAATATGTAATTAAAAAACTTTTATTTTACTAATAAATATAATGTAATAATCAATGACTTTACAACAAATAGACTTTCAATCACGCTCAAACGGCTGAACAGTTCTAAATGAAATTTAGCATAAAGGTAGATTATGGCTTGGTATAGGATATTAGTATGCTACTTATTTATGTATTATGTAGTGTAATTTAAAATTAAGTCTTTAAATTTATTTATTTTTTTTATTCTGGACAACAAACAACTATACAACAAAGATTACTACAACATAGATACATATTAAAAAAATAACTGTCATATAGTCAGTGACGTTTGTTTATACAAACGTATTGTTTATACATACATTCAAAACAGGATATTTTTATGCAAATTCCAAAAAATATAGAAATAACAAATAATACAAAAAAAAGTTTACTACAATTAACTACTATTTAGAATGTTACAGATATTTTTCCTAAATATATACAAAGAATGTGAAAATATGTCCACTTCGCAAAACTGCTGGTTGTATCGTTGCACCATACGTCTAAATCTTAGAGTAAAAACTTGGCAACCAATCATATTCTCGTCTTTGGGTTCTGATCATCTCTATCCATTTTTCTCTTATTAATCCGCTTCTAGGGAGACTAAAAGATAAATAAATACAATAAGATCATAATACTATACATACAACAATAATATAATATATAAATTTATAATAATGTAAATATAATTATGTATATACATTTTCCGTACATTTAATAAAATATATAATTTTTTTAAATAGGTTCATGTAATTTATTGACAGGTCCGATATTACCAACCATCCCCATAATCAGTCGCTTAGTCTGTCGCGGCCATTTCGTTTTGTCTTCTCTATCACTCTCATACAAAATGCATCGTTCGTCTCGCTCGGGCAAGCGGCGAACTGGCAACAGCGCATTATTATTAATAAAATATTGTTATGTCCATAATTATAAAATTTCTGTACTTACCAATGAAATGAGTTATAATTTCTATCCTTTACAGTTGCAGTATAATTTGTGCAAAAGCGGAACACAAAAGATGTCATTTTTCTTGATGTTTTTGCGGATTATTCTACTCAAGAGAGACATGTACACTAGTCGTAGGATTGTGCGTGACTGTGCGCGACCAAATTTATAGTGGGACACTTACCTCTCATTTGCCTTGCTATAGCTTGAGCGTCAATCACGCATCTACCTCAGTTTATATAGTATATCATTGCATATAACTGTCGAAATTTAGTATTGATACTTTCAGGAATCTGAAATAAATATACAATACTACTTCTATATTTACAATTAAATTAATTAAAACTATTTACATACACATGAAAAAAAATTCAAATTTAAAATAATATTTAAATTAAATAATTCATGACTAAATACAACTTAATATAGGAACATTGGAATTGATACATAACTGAAACAAACAAATTATTTAATAAGAATGATAATAAATAAACATAAAGCTTTATTTAAAATATAGATAGACTTATATTTTTATGTTATTATCAGATAAAAATTTAGATATGCATGATATTATGAAAATATTAGAATTCATCATAATATGTAGAAGACTCACTATGTTGATGGGACAAGTGTCAGTTCAGTCAGCAAGTAATACGTTGTCAATCAAATTAGGAATGTTAAAATATCAAAGAAAAATATCGATGTCGATGCTCAATATTAAAGTAAGTGATCCATTTGGCAGGGGAAACGGAAATAACGTTTTCATCTTAGCCCGTCTCCCTGTCGACTCTCGTTACAAACGCGGTAAAGAGATGATCTAATGGAAGATTTTAACTTTCCCCGACGAATCAACCCGCCAATATTATGTAAATCTTTCGATACATCTAGTATCGGTACTTTTTAGACATTCTCACATACCTAACATTATGTCAACCGGGCATCCTTGCTATGCCACAGAGTACGTCGAAGACAATAAACGAATGATATCACTAGTGTTGTGTAACTATTTATAAATTTCTAGAACCGAGACATTTTCGTAGAGTACTTTCATATGACTCATTCGTGACTCACTCGAAGACCAAAAAGGGAGTTAGCACAGATTTTGACAGCGACACTTTCGTTTCGGTCGAATGGCCTTGAACAGGCCAAAACGTTCATGTCCAACAAGGACCGGCCAGAGATAGCCCGGGGCCGAGAGGTCCGGCCCAACAATGTGCGGGCAAATTCCGTGTACTTGTCTTTGTCCGGCCAAGCAAATTGCTCGGCATTCTTGTGCAGGACATACCCGGTCCGAGAATGTCCGGCCCAACAATGTGCGGGCAAATTCTGTGTACTTGTCTTTGCCCGGCATAACAAATTTGCACGCACATTGTTGGGCCGGACCTCTCGGCCCGGGCTATCTCTGGCCGGTCCTTGTTGGACATGAACGTTTTGGCCTGTTCAAGGCCATTCGACCGAAACGAAAGTGTCGCTGTCAAAATGTATGCTAACTCGGAAGGTCTTCTTCTTTTGATTTTCATATATGCCAAATGTGCCGGCTTTGCCAGTCTCCAGCATAGAGTAACTTAATAGTATGCCGATAAATCGGTAGCTAAGATTATCTCGCCGACTGTGATATGTCTTATTAATCACTGACTAATAACAACCATCACAGCGTGGACGGGATTAAACCGGATTCCACATCACGTCTCCGCAGGCGCGTGCGCTATCTACCAAGGCGTGACGTGGAATCCAAAAAGGGGTCATCCATAAATTACGTCACAGGTTTAGGGGGAGGGAGGGTCAACAAAGTGATGTCATACCACTGAGGTCCACAACAAGAACGGAGGGGGGTCCAAAATTATGAAATTCGTATGACGTAATTTAGGGATGACCCCAAACGATGGGTCACATTTGCTCTGTGGTCACATCACATAAGCCCCTATCTATAATTAGTAATTCTAGATACCTAGTTTACACTACATGATTTCCTGAAAAACAACTTCAACATGTCACAAGACTCATAAGCAGTACCTGTATAGATAAAGGTTTTGATGTTTCCTATGCTAATAAAAAAATAAATAACTGCATTTAATTATATCTTTATTTATTACTTACAATCTTTAACAAAGTAATAACACCATAAGTATTTTTAAAACTATCACAACTAATACAATTTGTACATTTTACAGATTTCACTTCTGAATCATACTATTTTAACATAAAATAATAGTGATTATATATTGTGTATTGATCATCAAAGGGTTATGACTGTTACAAGATATTATAAAGCCAAGATATTCATAGTTAATAGGTAATAGATAATAGAGGATCCTAAATTTAATACACACATCTCACTAAACATGATATTCTCCTCCATCCAACTTCTCATCAGCAAACGATGACAGCAGGCTAGCTGATGAATCTTGGGAAAGCCATAAGAGGTTTATAACCAAACCTTGAATAACTCCTAGACCAATACCAGCAAGTACATCAATAATATAATGCCTCTCCAAAAGTACTCTGGACAGGGATACTGCAGTGACCCAAGCAAATAGTGGGGGATAAAAATATATTGGAACAGAATCAGAAAGTATTAGAATGATTGCCACAAGAACAGCGCGGCTGGAGTGGCCTGATGGAAATGAATACTTGTCAGGACCTACAGCTAGCAATTTATTCATTGGTACTGGTCTCCTCCTCCGAACAAAGGCTTTAGTCAGTGCTATCACAAAAATATCCAACAGCAGCGCTGAAAATATAAAATAGGTATAAAATCAGGCTTTTGATTAAACAACAGAAAACTCCTTATTTATAAACACTATACATTATTAAATTAGCAACATTATTATATTGACAAATGAGAGGGTGAGGCCCCCCCCCTGGACTTTTTTGTAGATAATTTTATTCTACACAATTATTTCCTACATAAATTTGTTTTATCTGTGATGGATTATACAGCATATGCCATGACAACTTTTTTCCCCGACTTGATACACTTATACTGTTAAAGCTCAGCTCCTAAACATGATAGGTCCATGTTTAATACTCTTAAACCTTCCTGGTGAGTCAACCTATATAATAGTGAAAACTGCAACAAAATCCGTTGAGTAGTTTCTGTGTGAAAAGGTCCAGACAGACAGACAGATGCAGCAGACGGACTTTGTTTTTTATAAGAAGTGATTATTTTACAAACATATGATTTAAATTTGTAAGGACTTTTATAAAGCATAAATTGTACATACCTAATTCTATGCTACATAATTATTATTTTGTTATTGTATCTATAACACAGTATATTCTATGATAGTGCAACCTCAGCAACCTTTTACTTGACTGGACTCTTCACTACTAATAATATAATAAGTAGTGAAGTGATGGAATTAAAACTGTTAATCATTATCTATTAAATATTTTCCACAGTATAAATTAGAATGCAGGAAGTTTACATACCTATTAACATATTAACTTGTAGTTGGTAAAGACCTTTCTTGTTAAATAGCCAAATAAAAGATAACCAACTTGCCAACCATACTATTCCATGACAGGAAACCTGCAAAAATATATTATTTAGTACTTTGAAAATAATGATAACAGGGATAAATGATAATAAACATACTTCTAAAAATTTTGCATGATTGCGTAGAGACCTCAAGGCAGTTGTCTTTAGTGCACAATTGACAAATGCTTTTGTTACTTGCACATCTTTTTGCAATACTTTCTGCAGTACATATGGCACTTCTCGTTTTTCTTCAGCAGCTTCTAGAATCTAAAAATATTAATAGAAGTAGATAAGTCAACATTTTTAAGTTTACAGTTTTAAAAACAATATTGTTATTACACACAAAATTGAAATCTTTGATTACTCATGCAAGAAATTATTCATCAATTTCACTACAAGTCTTGCAAGTAAATTTGGCACCTGGCTTGAAATTGAACTTGCTTCCCTGCATGGAGCACCGCATTTGCTTTTTGTTTTTAAAGTTGTAAGTTACTTCTTTCGCTGTTGAGTTTATGGCTATTACTACAACAGAGCCAGGTGCCAAGTTAACTTGCACGACTTGTACATAATCTATTACATTATTTGGTAACCAGCCACACATTTCAATTTGATTTTGATAGTCCATGAATAAGTATTTGGTAGAGGAGCCTCTATTTCGTGCTCTGTAGTCTTGTCTTTAATATTTAAAAAGCATTGACATTAAAATTAAACACTTACTATACTATCCATTTTAGGTAGCCCAAATACACTTGTCTAAATAACTTTATTGCAAATTAGGCGTCTGTTTATTCACACAGGCTAATATTGTGATATTTATGCGTCACCCAGTTAGAATAAAATCGCTTTAATCTACAAGAACGTTGACAAGATAACTGAAAGACAAATAATAAGAATAGCAATTTTTATAGTGGAAATTCTTCTTTTTAATACCACCATATTTGGTGGCACAGGCTACAGAGCAAGTAAAGCACAGGCAATGAGGCAAGTAAAAGGTTGGTGCCACAGAGCAAGTTGGTGCCGTTGGTGGAGGATGGAATGGAAATCCGTGTGGAAGATCACCAAACTTGGCCCCCGTGAAATTTTTTTTTTATTATTTTTGAATTTTTATTATTGCATATCGTTAGTTCATGGTTTGTTCTTAATTGTTCGCTATGAATAATCGTTTGTTTGTTGATTGTTTATTTAGAAAAAAATAATTAAAAAAGTACTGTTTGGTTAGCCCCCTCAATCAAAATTATTAATATTTTGTCTCATTATCAGTCTATAAATACATATTGACGTTTGTTCTTCAATAAATTACGTTTGTTCGAACATTTAATTGCCTTTTTATTGTTAAAATTAAAAAATAAAAATAAAATAAAAAAACGACTGATCCGCTAGGTTAGCACACATTTTGACAGCGACACTTTACTTGCTCTGTGAGCGACACTATCGTTTTCGTTTTCGGTCGAACGAAAGTTTGTCAGCGTTGCCAGTTCACATGTTTTTGCTTAGATCTTAGATTTTACCGTTAACTTTAAAATCTTAAAGTAAATAAAGTTAAAATAAAAAAAAAGTGAAAGGAAATGCTAGCAGAGGACGACCTAGATGTACTTTTATTGAACATATAAAAAATATGTTGATCGAAGGAAATATTAAAAGTACACACAATCGCCGAGCATGTATGAAAGGTAAGATGAATATAAAAGAAGCAAAAGAGATATGTCAGGATCGTAACAAATGGCATTCGATTGTCTCTGCCTACCCCTCTTGGGATGAAAGGCGTGATGATAGATAGATAGATAGATAGATAGATAGTTAAAATAAAAAATACTTTGATCTACGAACTTTTCATATGCAATTTTTACAAATTCTACGTTTATTTTAATAATATAAACTTATATAATTTTCTAGACTATCCTACGTCTTTTTCAAAATCCGAGTTGGCAACTCTGCACGGCGTACACTATGCGGCAGCCGCGAAGCAAAGAACTGTGAACGCTATGCCTTTAGCAATAAGTTCAAAATGCTACCAAAACTATTTCCGCTAAGAAACTGGTTTGTTGTTCACTGTTCTCTTAAAATGAACCATAATGCTATATACATTAAATTGATATTGTACTGACTGACATAATAAGGTGTGACGTGTGACGTCAGAGTCGATCGGGGGAGTTAGCACAGATTTTGACAGCGACACTTTCGTTTCGGTCGAATGGCCTTGAACAGGCCAAAACGTTCATGTCCAACAAGGACCGGCCAGAGATAGCCCGGGGCCGAGAGGTCCGGCCCAACAATGTGCGGGCAAATTCCGTGTACTTGTCTTTGTCCGGCCAAGCAAATTGCTCGGCATTCTTGTGCAGGACATACCCGGTCCGAGAATGTCCGGCCCAACAATGTGCGGGCAAATTCTGTGTACTTGTCTTTGCCCGGCATAGCAAATTTGCACGCACATTGTTGGGCCGGACCTCTCGGCCCCGGGCTATCTCTGGACGGTCCTTGTTGGACATGAACGTTTTGGCCTGTTCAAGGCCATTCGACCGAAACGAAAGTGTCGCTGTCAAAATGTATGCTAACTCGGCTGAAGTTGCTTGTGTCAATGTATGCGTTTCTATTCAATGAGAGCCAAAGAGTATATAACACTATTAGAGCGATCGAAAAGAAAAGATGGCGCATGCGCAATGCAACATTTTCGAAATAAATATTGTAATTTAAACAATAAAAAGGCAATTAAATGTTCGAACAAACGTAATTTATTGAAGAACAAACGTCAATATGTATTTATAGACTGATAATGAGAGAAAATATTAATAATTTTGATTGAGGGGGCTAACCAAACAGTACTTTTTTAATTATATTTTTCTAAATAAACAACTAACGAACAAACGATTATTCATAGCGAACAATTAAGAACAAACCATGAACTAACGATATGCAATAATGAAAATTCAAAAATAATAAAAAAAAATTTTCGCGGGGGCCAAGTTTGGTGATCTCCGTGTGGAAATCCCTCGGAAATCCTGAGTGGAAATCAGTCTTTTTTTTTATTGATTGGCAATTGTACTAAGGTCTAAGATAAGTACATTTCTGCCAGGTTCACGTCGTTATTCAGTTACATATAACTGTCGAAATTTAGTATTGATACTTTCAGGAATCTGAAATAAATATACAATACTACTTCTATATTTACAATTAAATTAATTAAAACTATTTACATAACTAATAGTCTGAAAAGTGAAAAATGTCAACCAACCCAAAGAGTACTTTTTTGATGTCAACCTTATTAAGTTATTAACGTAGTGATTATATTCTCTTCGGTGATTCTTCATAATACAGTTTTTTGATGTTTGGGCCTTGGGGATATTTGTTAACATTTTCGGCGTGTTGTGGTTAATTATCAAAAATGTCGACTTCAAGTGGCGAATAATACGTAAATTTATGACTCCAAAAAGTTTGTTTTATTCCTCGCAAGTGTGTTGAAAAACATCGTATGAAACGCGCGTGCATTGGTCATTACCTACATACTCAGCTTTCTTATCGTGCTCGCCTAGTGGCTCGCGCTGATAATACCGCCTTATACGTAATTACCAACATAGCACACCTGTATCATAATGTATTATTATCTACTCTTATATCGTAAAGTCTCTATTACAAAATCGAATTATACGTCATAATGATATGTTTTATATACACGCGTCTGTAATATATGTCAATTTTATACAAAAACGATATCGTAATGTTTTGTTTTTTTTTTTAATGCAGAAAGGGTACAGGATATGTCTTATACAGACATTATAAGTTACTCTATGATACAGACACATTAAACTCAAAAAATATCGACACGCGCATGTGCAAGTCACTTGACAGTTAATTCGCAAGCGCAGTAGGTAACCGCGGTTTGCCGCCAATTTGTCGATTAAGAAATTAGTCGATTATTTAAAATACCTATTGCATGGGATTAGATAAAGTAGTGTATGAACGGGCACATAACTTGGAATTAAAACACTCGTGATTAGATCTATAGATGTACACTCTTTTTCAAAATATTCGTAGGTAGTTTTTGTGAATTATCTTGCTGAAGCGTTGTTTTTGCTCACCGTACAAAATGTTCAAGGTTGTGTGGCTCCAAAATATGTATACCTATAATCTATCATTACATCTCATGCCGCATAACGTATAACGCATAACGAAGTCTGGTTTAATTATTAATAGGATGATTAGAACTTTATATTGGCATGAATTTCATTTTGCTACTCGATGAGGTAATTTACACCCAAAAAAAATATCACTTTTTTGCTAAATGTACAAAAAGCTCCAGGTTACGCCCAGACAACCCTGTACTTTAATTAAGGCATACCTTTTTAGATATATCACATCTTGCTACTCGATGAGGTAGGGTTGCATACGGCCCGCTCTTAGTCTATTAAGTATGATTGCTCCATTTTTGATAGTCTCTCTAATAAAATGGTAACGAACATCAACATGTTTGGTTTGTTGATGTTGCACTGGGTTTTGTGCAATTGCCATAGCGGATTGCCTGTCTGTGTGTATTATTATGGGAGACTCCTCCTTTCCCATAATTTCCGTTAGAAATCTTCTAAGAAATATGGCTTCTTTGGCAGCTTCGGATAAGCTCATATATTCAGCTTCAGCCGTTGATAAAGCTATACTTCTCTGTTTTGAACTTTGCCATGAAATAGCTCCATTTGCCATCTTGAAGACATTGCCGGAATATTAATTTCTGTCAACAAGGTTGCCACCATGATCAGCGTCGGCAAATCCTTGTATATATCCGCATGTGTCCTTGGAGTACTCGAGTCCCATACTTTCGGTTCCCTTGAGATACCTCAAAATCCTTTTTGCAGCAGTCCAGTGAACTTCCTCATAACAGTTGCAGAACTGACTCATAAAATTTACTGAATGTGCGTCTCGAACACACAGCAATATACATCAATGATCCTATCAGCTCTCTGTAGAGTATATTTTAATTTGGTGTATATGGACCTTGTGGTTTTTGAAAACGTTGCCCTTGAACTCCTGGCGTACTAACTTATTTACAGTTTTCCATTTTAAACCTGCGAAGAACATTATCAATATACTCCTCTTGATCAATTTTTGTACGTTCTTTTTCTTGTTTGATTCTCATTCCAAGAAATAGCTCCACCTATCCTAAGTCCTTCATTATCATTTCCTTATCTCTTTTCCTTATGTACACACAAGATTCATTCTTGCATTGTATGAACTTAAGATTCTCCAATTCGGTATGTAATTTCAAGTTCCAAGAACGTGGTGCTTGTTTAAGTCCATATAAGGATTTCTTTATTAAACATACATAATCTTTTTTTCCCTTTTTCTTCAAAATGTGGTGGACGCATGAAAACATTCTCATTAAGATTTCCATTTAGAAATGCTGTCTTAACATCCACATGATCAATTTGTAGACTTAAATTTTCTGCTAGAGCAATAAGTAGTCTCAGTGAACTGAATCGCACTACTGGTGAAAACGTCTCGTCGTAATCTAAGCCTTTTTTCTGACTAAAGCCCCGTGCAACCAATAGAGCTTTGTAACGAGTTTTCTTCAAAATGTGGTGGTTGACGCATGAAAACCTTAATTAACCTTAATATAAACACCTTAAATCAAATCTAAAGATTAAAAATAACTAAATAAACCAGGTCCGCGTGGAATAGTGGCAAGAATACTGGCTGCATTTCCCCGCTGAATCGCGATGCTGATTCGTTGAGCGAGGAAGGAGCCAGCCCTCTTGTCACCAGAAAAGATGATCAGTCGAGGGGATACATCTTTAATACAATTTTTGGCATTTGAACCCCACGGACCTAGAGTTTCTACACCAAACGGCACAAATTTGTAGTTTTCAATAATTGAACTATATTTGCGCCGTTTGTTAGACTCTGCGATTTCCGCCGCAGCTCCCGCTTTGATTGCTGTTTCCCTGAGATGAGACGGGGCTAATGTGTCCACGCACGTAGCATCCCATACAAGGGCCCGACCTCGCTCCCAGGGAATCAGAGTCATTCCATTGGGTCTCTTGCCGTCTTCCCGGATTATTCCCGTTGGCTCTAGGAGAGCAGGGACGTCTATTGACGCAAGAGCCCTTTTGATGGTATCATTGAGGGAGCTGTGGCGAGAAAGCCAGCCTGCACTCTTTATGCAAGAAAGTCTGCCTCCTCTCTTTATGCAGGAAAGTCCGTGAGTTCTAAATTTAAAAAAAAGTCTTAACATTATTTGTAGACTTAAATTTTCTGCAAGAGCAATAAGTAGTCTCAGTGAACTGTGTCGCACTACTGGTGAAAACGTCTCGTCGTAATCTAAGCCTTTTCTCTGACTAAAGCCCCTTGCAACCAATCGAGCTTTAACGAGTTTTATTCCCTGCCTCCTTTTTTATTCTGAATATCCATTTAGAATCAACAACATTTCTCACTTGGTCAGGCTTTACTAAAATCAACGTATCGTTTTTCTTTAGTGCATCAAGCTCCTCCTGTATTACATCTCTCCACTGCCTAGCATCCTTCCTTGATAGAACCTCTTCGACTGTAAGAAAATAGTCCTGTTCCGATACCGCTTGGTAAGTTAAATAATCTGGAATCTGAACAGATTTTCTCTCTGAGTGAATATCTTCTTTCTTCCACTATAGGTTCAATTTGTGTATCATTATTTGATTCATCAGGTATTTCTTCAAACGATGTCCATTCTTCTTCTTGATCTTAAGTTAAGCATTTCATCATTAGAATCACCATAGTTTCTAACATTTGATTCAAAGTTTTCTTTTTGAACTCTTTGTTCTTCCTCAATGTTCTCTTTTTTCTTTGCTGAGTAGTTTTTTCTTGCTTTGGTTCATCGTCTTCTAAATTAATTGTTACTTGGTCATGTTTCTCTTCAGTTTTTGTAACTTCGTGATACATTTGGTTTTCAAAAAATACCACATCTCGTGCTCTGTAAAGTTTACCATTTAAAAAATCAATCAGCCTGTACCCTTTTGATTCTTCACAGTATCCTACGAAAACAAGTTCCTTACTTTAGTTCTTCTTTGATCAGGAATGTGCATATATGCTTTACATCCGAATACCTTAAGATGACCTAGGTCTATTTTCCTTTTAGTCCATGCCTCTTCTGGCGTCATCTTCTTTACTGCTAGGGTAGGACTTCTATTTTTCAGATAAACTGCTGTATTTGTCGCTTCCGCCCAAAACCTAACGGGGAGTCCCGCTTCTTGTAACATAGGTAGCTCGAGCTTATTCAGTTATGGTACGATTTGCCCGCTCAGCAACACCTTCTGTGCTCAGGTGTGTATGCAATTGTAAGTTGATGCTTTATGCCGCTTTATGCCATGAACCCTTAGAAACTCGTCAACTCTCTTGTTTACATATTCACCTCCATTGTCAGTCCTTAACACTTTCAGTTTCTTTCCAGTTTGAGTTTCTGCATAACTCTTGAATTCTTTTATTTTCTGAAAAGCTTCACTCTTTTCTTTGAGAAAATACACAAACGTTTTTCGCGAATAGTCATCGATAAATGTAATATAATACTTATGACCTGCCATAGACTTTTTTTTCATTTGTCCACTTATGTCGGAGTGTACCAACTTTAAGAGTTCTTTAGCTCTTGTAGCTTTATTACGCTCAAACGGTATCCTAGTTTGCTTGCCCGTTAAACAAGCTACGCAGTCCAGATTGCGATTAATAATGTTTGGAAAACTCACCCCAGTAGCCAGTTTGTCTCTTAATAAAGTAAAATTACATATACCCTGGTGCGCATGCGCAGATGAAACACTTCAAATCTTTCTTCTGTTTGTTCCTCTGAACAATTTTTTTTTAAACTTAGTTGTAGTAAGTGCAGAACTTGGAGCTGAAATACTCGAACTTGTGCAAGCTAGTTGAAGTAGTTTTGTTTTAATATAATCAGTTGTCAATTCCGTGTTGGTGTTTTCCAATTTCAACCTCATGGGCGCATACTCCTCAGGTAGTCCCTGTAGCATCAGTGTTGCTAGTAACTCGTCATCAATCTCTTTTCCTAGATCTGACAGTTGATTTGATGCATGCATTAACTCTGTTACATATTCAGTTATCGAATTAAACAATTTAGCTTTAGGCTCACCAGCCTCGACAATAGCCTGCAGGCTGCATCTATTGTTAACACCTTGGTCTTCCTTCATAAGCTGTTTTTAAACAGTTCCACGTCTCATACGCAGTAGTTGCTTTACAAACATGTACCTTACATTGATTCTCAATCAATTAAAAGACTGATTTTTGTGCGCTCTCTCTGATCATTACGTTTAGCAATGACATCCGCAGCCTCAGGAATACTCTCTACATATTTCCACAGATCATCGTAAACTAGTAGGTATTAACTCTTAAAGAAGTAAGCTATTTTTTACAAAACCCAGAGTCTGCCTACCATCACGTTATTCACGTTTAAGAAACATAACGTCTTGCCAATGACATTTTTATGTGAATCTACGTGTTTTATAATTTCAGTGGCTACAAAATAAATATTTCAAATATTCGTAGATATCGTAACTCTCTAGATAACAAATCAAAAAGTTATATTCCTATAGATTTAGTTAATTCTTTTATATGTAAACTTTGTCCTAGCTATGTCCCTAATAAAGATGAAATATCTACATTACATCTCTCTACGCATCTTCCTTCTATGCATATTGACAAACTTTGTTCTCCTTTTTCCATACATGAATTAAAAATAGTTTTATCCCACGTCAAGGATTCAGCTCCTGGATTAGATTCTATTCTATACTCATTTATTGTAAATCTTAATGATGATATTTTAGAATATTTTTTAACATTTATTAATTGCGTTTTTATTAGTGGAAATATACCTGCCAGCTGGAAGATTCAAAAGGTAGTTCCGATACTGAAGCCATTTAAAAATCCAGAGGATATTTGCTCATATCGTCCTATTGCAATGTCATCTTGTTTGGCAAAAATTACTGAACATTTAGTCAAAAATCGTTTAGAATGGTTCATTGAGTTTCATAATATTTTATCACCTTTCCAATTTGGTTTTAGGAAAGGTAGAAGTGTGATGGATAATTTAGCAATATTCACTACTGATATAAGACTTTCTTTTAGTAGAGAAGAGTCTACTGTGGCAGCATTTTTGGATATAACCGCTGCATATGACAATGTCTTAATTCCTTTATTAGATAACAAAATGAGAACTCTTAAGGTTCCTGAAAAATTAGTCACATTTGTTATCAACATGTTATTAGAAAGAACAATTCAAATTAATTTACAAGATGATGTTTATTATTCTAGAAAAATATATAAAGGTTTACCTCAAGGGTCGGTACTTAGTCCTTTATTATTTAATATTTATACATATGATTTACACTATTCTGTTATACCTCACTGTAGAATACTTCAGTATGCAGATGACATATTAATTTATTCTGCTAACAAGGTAGTGTCTAGTTCTGCTGATAGTATTCAAAAAGCCTTATTGTCCCTTAACCAATGGCTAATATTACATGGTTTGGGTATTTCCCCAGCTAAAAGTGTTTTATTAATATTTTCTAGAAAACGAAATATTCCTTTAATTAATATTTCTATAGATGATGTTTTAATTCCTATTGTCAATGAACATAAATTTTTAGGTCTAATATTGGACAGTAAATTGTCAGGTACCTCTCACATAGATTATATTGTTAATAAATGTGAACGTAATATTAATATTTTAAAAACATTATGTGGAGTCTGGTGGGGTGGTCATCCTTATTATTTAAAAATTTTATATAACGCTATTATTCGGAGCCATTTGGATTATGGTTCTTTTCTTTTAATTCCTGCCAATAAAAATTCACTTAAGAAATTAGATCTTATTCAATCCAAGTCTCTTAGAATAATTCTTGGGGCAATGAAAAGCAGCCCAGTTAATGCTCTACAACTAGAATCTGTCGACCCTCCCCTTGCTTTACGCAGGCAATATTTATCTGACAGATTTCTATTTCGTATTGCCATATTTAAGAAGCATGCTATTTTTCCTAAACTTTCACTATTAACAAGATATTGTGGTTCAAATAGTTATTGGACAAATAAAACGATTCCTTCCTTGGTTAAAAGTTATCAATATTTTAAAAATATTAAATATCCTATAGTTAGATTAAATAATCTCCCTTTATACACACATTCTTTTGATACATGCATTTTTGTTCCAAGTGTAATTTGTAATATAGGAATAACAAAATCTACTTTAGAAGCTAATAAAGAATTTTGTTCAATTATTGATTCAAATTGGCCCAACTATCATTATATTTTCACAGACGCCTCAAAACTTACTGAAAAAGGTTGTGTTGGTATTGGAATTTTCCATAAGAATTGGAATATTGTCCAAAAAATCAAATATCCTCCAGAAACAACAGTATATACAGGAGAATGTTTGGGTATCCTTGAAGCTATTAAATATATTTTATTATTTAAATTAAAATCTACAGTAATTTTCTCAGATTCACTAAGTTCTATTCAATCAGTATGTAAATCCCCGTTTTATTCAAAAGATCATAATATCATATTATATAATATTAAGTCGGCTTTACAAAATTGTATTGATAAAAATTTAAATGTAATTATTGTTTGGATTCCTGGTCATGCTAATATTTATGGAAATGAAAAGGCTGATAAATTAGCCAAAGAGGCAGTATCATGTGGAGATGTTTTTCCTTTTCAAAATTTTTGTCATGATCTTATTAATTTACCTAGATTATCTCTGTTTGAAAATTGGAATAAATCATGGAGAATTTCTTCTAAGACTAAGGGTACATTTTATAGAAAGATTGTTGAGCAAGTTCCTGCTAAACCCTGGTTTTTTAAAATTCATTATTCTAGAAGTATAACATCTTCAATTAGTAGATTACGCTTGGGTCATACCTGTCTTCCTGTTCATCTCAATAAAATTCACATCAAAGATTCATCAATTTGTGAATGTGGGCTGGATATTGGAGATGCTAACCATCTTTTTTTTTCATGTGAATTATATAATCGGGATAATTTTATGAAATCTTTATTAAGTAACAATATTCAGTTTCCCATCAACATAGTGAGTCTTCTACATATTATGATGAATTCTAATATTTTCATAATATCATGCATATCTAAATTTTTATCGGATAATAACATAAAAATATAAGTCTATCTATATTTTAAATAAAGCTTTATGTTTATTTATTATCATTCTTATTAAATAATTTGTTAGTTTCAGTTATGTATCAATTTCATTGTTCCTATCTTAAGTTGTATTTAGTCATGAATTATTTAATTTAAATATTATTTTAATGTTGAATAATTTTTTTTTGTGTATGTAAATAGTTTTAATTAATTTAGTTGTAAATATAGAAGTAGTATTGTATTATTTATTTCAGATTCCTGAAAGTTTCGATACTAAATTTCGACAGATAAATGTAACTGAATAACGACGTGACACTGGCAGAAATGTACTTATCTTAGTACAATTGCCATCCAATAAAAAAAAAAAAAAAAAAAAAAAAAAAAATATTTCTAATTATTATAGTACTTCTACTTACCTATTTCCTAAAATCTAAATTCTTACATAAAACCTAAACAAGAAATATATTTCGAAAAAAAATCTTTACAATCTTTTTTACAATGGAGTTTTTCGGTATAACCATGTACGGACCACAAAATTATATTAAAGACACAATGAGGAGTGATTACGAGGAACCGATGTCCGTAAAAGAAGTAAAGCCATTGATGAAAAAGATTTTAGAAAATTCAGATTGTCCCGAAAAGGTTAAGTAATCATTTGTGATTATGTTTGTGATAGATATTGAGTAGTTGTTGGCTAAACGCAGTGATTATATATATATATATACCTACTCTTTGGTGCAGGATGTTCCTAATGCTATGGCCCATGGGCCCATGCCCACATAATAAACATAATACTTACATACAAATAGCTATTTATTATCACGCTTTTAATTCCATACCCAATTTGGGACATCTTACAACACATTTATACTTATACATAAACCTACATAAATTATCATATATACTTCCGTTGCCCTCTACTGTCCAGTTTTTAGTGAGAGCAAATCGTGGGCGCTGTCTGCTGGCATTTAATCTCTCAGTTAGTAGAGAGTAGTATATTCCTTGCATTTAATCATCTTCATTTCACTCACAACGCATCACGTCTTTCCAAACATAGCGTAGACCATAGGTTCTCAAACATATTTTGTCTACCGCCCACTTTGAAAATCAATTATTTTTCAGCGCCCCCCATTTTTTTTACTTTACGACATTTTAAAAATCACAATGATATTCATTACTTTAATTTATATATAGTGTGCTATATTAGTTTTTCTGGGCCCCTTACCGCCCCCCTCTAGGGGCGTTATCGCCCACTTTGAGAAACACTGGCGTAGACTAATGCCTAGGCCGCACACATCGCGATAATGCGAATAATCGGGCTATCGCGATGTATGTAGCCATACATTTGTGAATACTTCGCGAATTCGTGCGAAGTTGCAAGTTGCTCCGCTGTCGGTAAATTCTCGCACATCAAAGCGTTTTATCGCGATAAACTTCGCTTGTGCGGCCACACTTCAGTCGGCCCACAGACATCGTGCGTAGTGGACGTGCGACGTACTTTCGTTCGACATGGATTGGAGTAACGACAAGATTTTAAAATTTATTGCTAGTTACGAGTTTGAGCCGATATTGTGGAACCCGTGTCTACTTACATAATAAAGCCATCAAAACCCCGAAAGTAGGTATAGGAAATCGTCGTGCATATGGAAGAAAAAAGAATGTCACGAAAGTCTATTTGTAAACTAGAGATTAATCTTACCTACTTGTGCACGACGAATTAATTAATGGTAAGTACCTACCTATCAAAAATCACGATTTTAGATTCAAAGACCAGATTCTGATGTAATAAGAGTAATCGACTGTTACATTGGAAGAGTTAACGGTTTTGCTTATGGATCCCTTCAAAGATTTGTTAAAATGAAGAGGAAAGGTGTAATAAAAGCATCTGGGCCAGCTGATATGTATAGAATTGCCCCTACGACTTCCGTAGAGGTGAGTAAGTCTACTACATTTAAAAGATCTCCTTAGCTAGTACTAGTTTTGGCAGCGCTCGCCACAAAAGCCCCTGCATAAGCCCTGCATCTGTATTCTGCATGCTTATCACAACTTTGTGTATGGTTTCATCTCGATATCTGCCAAGGAATCGTATTTTTTACGAGATTTCAAATCTGATTCCTATATTCCTGTTCAGTTGTAAGAGATTTATAGACACACACACACATACACACAGACGCGCACACACACCCCACACAGAAAGAAAACACAGCGTCACGGCGTTTATATTTGTTTGGCCAGAGACGCCAGTGACAGTGTCCACTTTTAGCCAGTTGTCATCATCACTAGGTACATATTATAAAACAAAATCCCCCGCCGCGTCTGTCTGTGACCTTTTCACTGAAATACTTTTGAACCTATTTAATTAAATACTTATTTTGTTGGACCTATCATGTTTAGGAGCTGAGCATTAACTGTTTAAGAAAATCAAGTTGGAAAAAAAGGTAACCCGAGCAAGTTTTCATGGCGTATGCTGTCTAATCCTTCAGAGATATAACAAAATAATGTAGAAAAGAATTGTGTAGAATAAAATTAACTACAAAAAAACCGCGGTAGCTAGCATCAGCGTAGAGCTCTTGGCGAGAGTTAGAGATACCTACGGCAAAGCAAAAGACAGTCTGATTTTTGCAGAATATTAGTAATGGATGTATTTATATTTTACAACTAGGTTGGTTGGTGGCAGTGTGATAAGGCTCTCGCTGGTAAAGATTGGTATCAAACTTATCCAAGGCGTCCGCAACCTGCATCACCAAATACATTGATTTTGGACAAAGTTCGAAAAAATAATAAATATGCCACTTTATTTTAGCTCGGTATTTTATTTATTTTCAATAATAAAGTGTATCTACCTATTTTCATCCATTTCATTCAATTTGTTCGACTAAGCCATGTCCTCATCACACGTACCTACCAAGTACAGAGCGAGACAGCAAATTCCTACTCGGCCGACGACGGCACGGGCGTGGCCAGGTTTTAGTTTCGGAGGGGGTTCACGGGGGGGAGGGGGTACACGAGAGGGAGGGGGTTCAAGGGGGGAGGGGGGGCTAGCCAAACTGTTTGACCACAGATGTAGGTACTTCTTTCGGGAAGCAGTGACGAGATGACGTTGACGGGCATATTGCACGAAGAAGTTAGACGCCAATGTCTATGGACAAGACAAGACCATGGATGTTAAGAAGACCTGCCCTTGGTGCCACAATCACTATTTTCAGTAAATTGCAGACGGTGATTAAATGTATATATATTTACGTAGTAATTATTATTTAATCTATGCTTTTACTTAAAATCAAAAGTCGAGGAAGAAACAACACAATGGCAAAATAAACAACACGCCAGCTAGTTTATATTTATCTATGCTAGTTCCCATCGCAGGCATAGGAGGCGAGTGTGGTGCATGTTTATACCTGCCGAGTGGCGAGCGAGTCAGCGCGGGGTAGGTACGTTGAGAGGAGCGCCTAGTAAACAAAACAAGGTCCGAGTAACTCGCTCGCCATTCTACTGGGCCGTGTACATCGATGGTCGTGTACTAGGCCGAGTAATTGTCAGAATGTTCACACAAAGCGAGCACTCGGACGAGGGCACTCTCTCGCCATTGTACTCGGGCATAATGCCTTGATCACACGTACCGAGTAAAGCGGCGATGATAAATGTAAAAAATCGGAAATTAAATGTAGAAAATCGTATGGCGACCAGGGACCTTTGCTGCTGACATCACCGAACGGCATGCCTTGGCTAGCGTCGCCGTCTCAGCCTCATTAGACTTGACCGTGATGCCGGCCAGGGGCTGTGTGAAGTTGGCACCCCAAATGCGATGTTTCAGTTTTTTTTCATCAGGTTTGTTTGTCCAGCGTTAGTCCACGTTTATCCACCAATAAATTTTTTTGTCCACCTCTCAAAAATAAGTTATTAAAAAAATTAAATTGGGGTGGAAGTTGGCACCCCCAAATGCGAATTTTCAACTTTTTTTCATCACGTTCGTTTATCCATCGTTAGTCCACGTTTGTCCGCCAACATTTTTTTTTGTCCACCCTTCAAATAAAAGTTATTTAAAAAAAACTAAAATTGAGGTGGAAGTTGGCACCCCCAAATGAGAATTTTCAACTTTTTTTCATCAGGTTCGTTTGTGCATCGTTAGTCCACGTTTGTCCACCAAAAAAACCCTGAATTTAACTTTGACGGATGATGTCTAGCTTCCTAGGAGTGGATTTGCTTTTCTGAGGGGTAAGTTTGTTTATCCACCTCAGAAACTCGTATGTCCACCACATATTGTCGTTTGTCCACCCTTATATATATAGTTATGCGTGAGTTAATGAAGTATATATCTAAGGATTTTAACTTTGACAGGGGATCTCTGGCTTCCTAGGGATGGATTTGCTTTTCGGAAGGGTAGGTCTGTTTGTCCACCTCGGAAACTCATTTGTCCACGACATATTCTCGTTTGTTCACCCTTAGAGAGATAGTTAAGTATATATCTAAGGATTTTAACTTTGACACAGGATTTCTAGGTTCCTAGGGGTGGATTAGCTTTTCTGAGAGGTAGGTCTGTTCATCCACCTCGGAAGCTCATTTGTCCACCATATATTGTCGTTTGTCCACCCTTAGGGATATAGTTATATGTGAGTTAATTCAGTATATATGGATTTTAAGTTTGTCGTGGGATCTCTAACTTCCTAGGGGTGAATTTGCTTCTCTGAGGGGTAGGTCTGTTTGTCCACTTCAGAAACTCATTTGTCCACCATATATTGTCGTTTGTCCACCCTTAGAGATAGCGTGAGTTAATTGAGGATATATCTAAGTATTTTCACTTTGACGGTGGATCTTTAGCATCCTTGGGGTGAATTCGCATATCCGAGGGGTTGGATCGTTTGTCCACCTTAGAAACTTGTTATTCAAACCCTTAGTGTAGTTTGAATATACCCGAAAATTAGAATTTCCGGGTTTTTCCCTAGAAAATGTTTATTTGAATAACTTTTTTTTTGAAGGGTGGACAAAAAAAAATGTTTGGTGGACAAACGTGGACTAACGATGTTTAAACGATCCTGATAAAAAAAGTTGTAAATTCGCATTTGGGGGTGCCAACTTCCACCTCATTTTTTATGTTTTTTAAATAACTTTTTTTTGAAGGTTGGACAAAAAAAATTTTTCGTGGACAAACGTGGACTAAAGATAGACAAATGAATGTGATGAAAAAAAAATGGAAATTCGCATTTGAGGGTGCCAACTTCCACCCCCAATTTTTATTTTTTGAATAACTTTTTTTTGAGAGGTGGACAAAAAAAAATTGTTGGTGGACAAACGTGGACAAACGAACCTGATGAAAAAAAAACTGAAAAATCGCATTTGGGGGTGCCAACTTCACACAGCCCCGGCCAGGGCGCCTGTTATTGAATATATTGGGCGCTGTTGGCGATTGAGCTCGTGACGGCGCGTACACGTGCTGCATGGCTTAGGGCTGTTAGCGTCCCAAGGACGCAGCCGAGAGGCAGGCTTTCGGAATTCTAATTGAAGTTGTTTGAAGTTGTTGCTGCTCGTGATTCTCCGCCTGCGCAACAAGGACTACCTCAGCGTAAATCGAGCTTTAGGGGCTCGCAAGAAACTCAACTCGACGTCCCATCAATCATTCACTCACTTGACTGTTCACTCATCATTCCTTGTTCTTCCAAGTTCCAACCCTCCGTTCCATCCATTCATTTATTCATTCTTTTGGTACGTTGACGTTCGTGAGGAAGGCGTTTTCTTCGTAATCATGTCGTAAGTAATCCATGATAATCTTATTTATTACATTATTATTCAGTAATTGTTGCATTTAGTATATTTAACTGTAATTATTTGTCAATGTTTACAATTGTATTTCAGTATTTTGGACACCGCTTGTACACATAACCTCTAACCAAACCACAGACATCTTGTAATTAAAACAAGTAATTTTTTCAAATTACAGGTCTAAGGTATCCAGAGACACCCTTTACGAGTGTGTGAATGCCGTAATTCAGACTTCAAAGGACAAGAAAAGGAATTTCTTGGAGACTGTGGAATTACAAATTGGTCTCAAGAACTATGATCCCCAGAAGGACAAGCGTTTCTCTGGCACCGTCAAGTATGTTTACCTGGAAAGACCATTTTCGTGGATCCTAATAATCTAAAATATTTCATTCAATATAAGTATTAAATCATAACCAAAGTTTATGTTCCACTAAAATGCTTCTGGACAGGGAGTCAGTGGTATCTGACGGGACTTCACCCAAAGTCTTTAAAAGAACGGGTAGGTGATACAGCTTTTATAGCTATGCACCAAATTAATTTACCAAAATGAGACAACTATGGTTGAGGGTAAGAATTTACCTTAAGTCTTCAATGTATGCAAATGTTATTAAATACATTTAAATGGCTAATTCAAAATTACCTACCTATTCTATGATGTTTATAATAATTGCATGTATTATCTGATATCTTTGGTGACAATTTTAAAGTACTGAGTTAATGTTGCAAAATGGTACCTATTAATTGAAACATTTTCTTGCTATATTAATGTTATTGCTCTGTTAATCCACAGGTTGAAGTATATCCCTAGACCCAAAATGCAAGTATGTGTGCTTGGTGATCAACAGCACTGTGATGAGGCTAAGCAACTGGAGGTGCCATGTATGGATGCTGAAGCCCTGAAGAAGTTGAATAAGAACAAGAAGCTTGTTAAGAAACTGGCTAAGAAGTATGTATTTTATTTGCTTGCCCCTCTATATCCTTAATTTTTCTGGGATAAACTATTTCCAATTTCTCTGTAAATAATCAACCTGTGTTACTGTAATTTAGCAAATAGTTACTTATTGAATTTATCTAAGGAAAATAGCCGTTATTTTTTCAATGGGTTTTATACCATTATAGCACTGTTATACCATTACCCTTCAATTAAACGTCTTGCGTTTTTTGTAAATTATTGAAAATTCAAAATAATCATTATTTTATTATTTTTGACCAATTAGACGCAAGACGTTAAACAGAGCTTTAAAAAATTGTTATGAAAGAGAAAACAGGGACAAAATAATCCTTAATTTTACCACCCATATTTCCTATTCAATAAAACCAATTATTATAACACTATTCAATAAAACCAATTATTATAACAACTATTTCACTTAGATATATTGAATAAGTAACTATATGCTAAATTACAGTGACACAGGTGGATTATTTACAGAGAAATTGGGAATACATTAGTAATATCCCCATACAAATTATGGATATAGGGACCTTAAGTCAGTTTTCGGTGTTTATATGATGAAAATTACATAGTTATATTGACAAAAATTACTGGAATAAGCATGTCTATGCATACATATTCAAATAAGAGTCTGTTTGGAGCATTCTGAACTAATCGCATTTATAGCCTTATCTAGACAGTGGATATTATGTAATTGTTTTGTCCATACAAAATGTAGAGCATATCATACCAATTTAGGTAGGTATTATGATTTATTTTAGATAGTGTTGTTAATCAGAAATTCCTTTATTTTTTTAGATATGATGCTTTCCTGGCCTCGGAATCCCTAATCAAGCAAATCCCTCGTCTCTTGGGCCCAGGTCTAAACAAGGCAGGCAAGTTCCCTGGTTTACTGTCCCACCAAGAATCCATGACTCAGAAAATTGATGAAGTTAAGGCTACAATTAAGTTTCAGATGAAAAAGGTATGAATTTTTTAGTTTATTTTTCTTTCTTCACGGGTTCAGCTCCTGAAACTGTGTTACAGTTCCAGGGTACCCAGCGGAAGACCATGTCTCCCTTGTTTAGCCGATGGTATTTGTGAGGCTATACCTAACGAGTGGCTAGTTCTGTTGAGATATATATTTAGATGGAAAGCCTCTAAGTGTGGTTTGTTGGGTTATGTACATAAGTTTTTAATTAAAAAACCCCATTGGTACATGGCCGGGATCTGGGATCGAACCCGGGGTCTGTGTAGTTAACACCAGACGTCATATCCACTCGGCCACCGACGCACCTTTTTTTTTTATTTATTTTGATAGATATTTTTGGATATCTTTGTTAAAGATCCCTGTTGTACCAATAAAGATGATTGTTTTCACATTGGATGACAGGGTTAATTTGTTTCCATTATTCATCTGAAGAGCTCAATCCCTCTTTCTACAACCATTCTGTAATAAACCACCAAAATATATAATGTCGACTGTACACCTAGAAACAGGTTCACAGATTAGTGAATGTATGCTGAGAGTGAGCATACTGGTACAGTCAGCATAATTTAATTAATACAATAATAGCAAAGCTTGTTTTACAATTTTAATGTATGTGTTGTGTTTCCAGGTCCTTTGTCTCTCTGTGGCTGTTGGACATGTTGGCATGACTCAAGATGAACTGGCACAAAATGTGCATCTGTCTATCAACTTCCTTGTATCTTTGTTGAAGAAACACTGGCAGAATGTGCGTTCCCTGCATATGAAGTCGACAATGGGGCCTCCTCAAAGATTGTATTAAGATGACTAATTATAAATTTTAATACAGAATTAAGGTTTTTTTCTTATTTTTAAGCTTTGGTAATATGGAAATAAGCCGCCTTCCCATAGATTAGTAGTCTTGGCCAGTTTTCTTTGTATCAAAAGTAAATAATGGTGATTAGCTAGGTTTTATCACTCTTACAAATATGTTGTTCAATAATTTGAACTTTAAACACTTTAGTGGCAAGGGGATTTATTTAATCTGGTTTGGCATCCATGGTCAGATAGGCTCAGTTAAATTGGTCTGACCAGGAAAACTTGTCTGGTGTGACTAACAGTCATTTTCCATTCTAATTCTCTACCAAGACCTAACAATAGTGGCGTTCGAAGCGGGGGCAACTGGGAACATTTTCATATCTTTAAATGAATAATTTGTTCTTTTTATTATAAATGGAATGAATAAATTAAAAAATGTTTATAATGAAAATTGTTCCTTAAAACACCATCTATAAAAATGGTCGGATATCATATTTTATGACAAAGGTGTTATCGACAATTTTTTTTTCTATTTTTTTTTATGGATTTTCGCTTATAACTTTTTTATTTATGGTACTACGACTAAAAGTTACTAAACAAAAGTTGTAGATAATTTTATTTGCAAGAAAATGTGTTAAATATTTTTTTTGTGAGACCTATAGTTTGGCAGATAAACCGTAAAAACTATTTAACCCCTTTTCCAAGATGGCGGCCGTGGGACAAGGGTTGCAACCCCACAAACTTGGATTTAACACTAACCCCCCCTTCATATCTAAAAAATAAAATAGCGTCCTCTGACAAACGCAACCCCAAATGTAACTTTTCAATGGACTAAAAGTTTGAATCTATCTATAAGCTAGGGTAAAAACTTTGAGTATTTAAAAGGAAAACTGATAACTGATAAGTAATTAAATTTATTAAAATCCCAAGTTATATAATATCACTAACACTATTTGAATTAGCATTTAGTTCATCATCGGACGACAGCAACTGTTCATCATCTTCTGGAAGTTGTTCCTCATCATCTGAGGACTCTTGTGTCTCGGACAGAGAAGGGATAACTTCCCCATGGATATCTTTGTTCTTGAGATTACCCAGCCAAAAAGCTTCTGAACAATTATTGGCTGCAAGAATAGCTTTCATTTTACATATGAGTGTCTCTAAAATTTGCCTCATTTGAGGTATTTTGTTCATTAAAGCAATGTCTTTTTTTAACAATGAATGAAGACAGAGTGACTGTAAAAATCTAGTAGTCTTTTGGAACAATGATATTGTTTCCAGTACATTTTCAGTATGATTTTTTAACTGCTTTTCAATTACAGGCAGACCATGTGACAGAAACAATTTTAAAATAAGCAAAGATCTTTTCAGAAATGTTGATAAATTACTGCGGTTTTCAAGGATTTTGGCAATTTTAGTCATGTTTTGCATTGTGATAGCCACATTCTTCCATAATTTTAAATGTTCAGATTCGTCCATACCCTTATCTATTTTTCTTTTTGAACCATTATAAATGGCTGTACCAATATTCTTATATAGAATAGAAAAATTGGTTTTATTAAAACACTTGAAAGAATCCAGGGTAGAGTGTCTATTTTTTAAACACAGTACCTCGCTTGTTAACTCTTCAGTTAGTAGTAAAAGATCAGTTAATTCACTGTTTGAAAAGTAAATAGCAGTAATATTATCAATACTGTTATTGAAATGTAAACCTCTTTCAGGTGTTCCATCTGGAGTTTTCCAATGAAATTTTAGAAATTTCAAAGCTATGTCACGTAGTATTAGCAAAGCTGAGCCACTTTCACATAAGTTTGCTATTGTTGTCATTAAAACCAATAGTGAAACAGCAGTAGATAACTGTAAACAAAGTTTATCATGGTTATTCAGAATTTTAACAGACAACACTACTAAATCCTTCAGTGATAACATGTCTTTAGAAGAATGTTTGCTACTAATAACAATACATCTTAATGCACTTTTCAATAAAGCATGGTTGTTTTTGAAGCCAATCCATTTAAAGTACACATTTAGTAGATTATATATGTACTCCAATGATACTAAATAATCAACAAATTCTGTAGACATCACAAATTCAAGTCCATCTTCTGCACACTCTTTGGTATTTCTATTTATATATTCAATAATGAAATCCATGTGGGATACAAGTTTTGGTAACATCTCACATATAGAAGTAGCATACTTTTCTGCTTTTTTTGAATCATATACATTGCTTTCATGGTTAGTTAAAAATGTTTTTCTTTTTATTTTTGATATAAGAACTCCTTCCAATATAGATATAGTAGCTTTTAGTAAAAACTTAAACATTTTTATATTCAATCCTGAATGTGAATCATCAACCAAATCATTATTGAACAATTGTATAATATTCATATTTAATGGTCGAAATGGCAAATTTTCAATAAGTTCTATTTTTCCTTTCATGTTAGCTTCTGATAGAGCATTCGGTTTCTCATTTCTTTCACCTATATATTTATTAATATTGAAGGTAACATTAGGAGGGCTATATGGGCTATTTAATTTCAAAATTATTTGAGCGATATTTTTTTCAATTTCCTCTAAATGTAATACACGTTTTAACACTTTATCTAAATCCTCATCTTGAGCAGAGAAAGTCTTCAACAGCTCTCTAAACCAATTAGCACAATGAAATAAACAATCTAGAACACCATGCATTGATTGTACTTCTATATTTTCAATTAGGTCAATATCCACCACTGGCATTATTATGGGACAACCTAGTAAGGCATCTATACTAGAAAGTTGTCCTCCAGATTTCTTTGACTGCACAGACTGGACTAGTTGAAATAAAGGTGCCAGGGTTCTAATATCAATACCATCCTTTTGTTGCAGTGTTAGTTCTGCTATGTTCAGTGCAAGAAAGGAATGAGTTTCTTCCTCTTCATTTAAGCAATATTGAACAGTTATTTTTATGTCATTAATTGTATCAGTTAACATGGAATCCACTATAAAGTCAGTTGTAAAGTTATCAATAACAGTTTTAGTTAGCCAATCCAGAAACTGTTCATTCATATTTGAGGTAGTAGAAATTACATTTGATAATTCATCATAGAAAAAACAAATCAAGTCAGGGAACTGTTTTGTACTACGTAAAATAAGCTCAATTAATAAACACGCTTCTTTAACATCACCATCAGGCAAATGTATAGAGACACTTTTTGATGTCTCAGAAATATCATCATGTGTTTCATTGTCTGAAGACATTGTTGCTACATACTTTACAGAATATACTGCAGCTATTATACCTTGAATCTTAACTCGAGGATTGGAACTTCCTAATTGTTTTCTAATCATGATATATATATCATCTTTAATAATAGAGTTTTCAAATGAATATGCCAAACAACAAACTAAGTTCATGATCTCTCTGACTTCATTTAAAGCTATGAGATCCATTCTATCTAGAAAAGTTAACATTTGTATACTATAAGGTTTTAAAGTGGCAATATCCTTGTTTGCTATAGTGTTTAATATGCCCAAAATACTCATTGTACATTGTTTGCGGTCAAGACCTAATTTTAATAACTCTGCAATTATTGTTTGGCGACATTCTTCTAATTCAGATAACATCATGCAATAGATATTTGAAGCAAATGATTCCATTTCAGGATCTGAATTTGATTTCAATAAAGAGTTAGTCAACTCCATCAGTTGTTGTAAATATTTTTTTAAAATAGGTTTGTACTTTTCAAAACTTTGTTGTAATACACTCTCTGGTAAAATATTTGCTTTAATTTGTTTCCTTAGAAATTTTTCTACTTGTCTTTGTTTATCTTCAGAAATAGAATACATTATCAAAAGAATTATAAAATCAAATGGTTCATGATCTGTGGATACTTTACAATTTGATAAAACTTTAAACCAAGCTAAAGTTATAACTTTAGAAGACAGAAGAGAGTTTCTCATTGCAATTGCAGTCAGCACTTGGCTAGTTTCTATGTCTTGCAAATTATCAGACGTTGGCCAACTCAGTATACTTCTGAGTACTTGAAAGACATCCAAATATTCTGTAACACTTGTATCTCCAGATAGTAACAAGAATTTAATAAAATTTGGAAAAAAGTTACAGTTTGGTAGAGTCATAAGGATGTTTAATGCTCTCTGTTGCAATTGTTTGTATTGATCACCTGCTACATAGAGGTAGGATAAACAGTCCAATATGGCTGGGGTAAGGTCATGGTATTCTCCCAAATATTTACTAACTTCTTCAGCAATTGAAGAATGCTGTTGGTCATCAACTAAATCTGGTAATGTTGTTAAAATTTCTAGACGTACAAGAGTTTCAGTTGATATATCTAATAACTTTATAAGAGACATTGATATCTGTTCTCCACATAAAATGTTATCTAGTGATATAAAATTTTTAAGTATCATCTGAATCCATTGTCCACATTTACCTTCAATAGCCAAGTCTGTTGCCTTATCAAAAATGTAGTCTGTAAGCATGGATTGTAGAACAGCAATATTAAGCAGTATTTTGACTACACTGTCACCAACAGGGTACTCATCAGCCCCATCCTCAGTCACCATGACAATGTTTGGGTATAGGAAATGTTTGAATAAATCTAAATCATCACAAATTTCTTTGATACAGTTGAAAAGATCAGGCACATTTCGAGGATAGTCATAGTGTTTCTGTATATTCTTAGATAGATTTCTTATTATTTGAACAATTTCATACCTAGCAATGCATTTTTCAGGTGGCATTTTTAGCGACAGTCCGCTTTCAGATAGGCATTTAAATAAATAATTAGCAGAGTCGTCCAATTTCATTTTCTTCTTTTCAACTACATCGCTAGCGCTACAACGTTTTGCACTCATGATATTGAACAAATTTCAAAAACGAAAGAAAACTGCAACACAAACTTTTCTGACTTTTTTTTTTTATTTTTTTATTTTATTGATTGGCAATTGTACTAAGATAAGTACATTTCTGCCAGTGTCACGTCGTTATTCAGTTACATATAACTGTCGAAATTTAGTATTGATACTTTCAGGAATCTGAAATAAATATACAATACTACTTCTATATTTACAATTAAATTAATTAAAACTATTTACATACACATAAAAAAATATTCAACATTAAAATAATATTTAAATTAAATAATTCATGACTAAATACAACTTAATATAAGAACAATGGAATTGATAAATAACTGAAACTAACAAATTATTTAATAAGAATGATAATAAATAAACATAAAGCTTTATTTAAAATATAGATAGACTTATATTTTTATGTTATTATCAGATAAAAATTTAGATATGCATGATATTATGAAAATATTAGAATTCATCATAATATGTAGAAGACTCACTATGTTGATGGGAAACTGAATATTGTTACTTAATAAAGATTTCATAAAATTATCCCGATTATATAATTCACATGAAAAAAAAAAGACGGTTAGCATCTCCAATATCCAGCCCACACTCACAAATTGATGAATCTTTGATGTGAATTTTATTGAGATGAACAGGAAGACAGGTATGACCCAAGCGTAATCTACTAATTGAAGATGTTATACTTCTAGAATAATGAATTTTAAAAAACCAGGGTTTAGCAGGAACTTGCTCAACAATCTTTCTAGTTCCGAACGTTCTGAAAAAGCGCGCCACGCCAAGCCACAGACTATTATATGTACAACACAGCGCCAAGCCAGCCCCGAGCCCACTGTGCCATAGAGTAAGTGAGTAACTCAGTGAGCCAGGCCAGCCAGCTTGACTTGTATTCTCAAGGTATTCTCTGTCTACGACTTGACTATACTCTATGCCAAAGAGAATATAATCACTACGTTTTACTCTTTGCTCTGTGGCCAAAATGAAAAGTGCCAGCCATAGACTAACTTAGTATATGACTTGCTCTGACCTCTGACGCTCTGTGTGACATAAAAAACAGAGTTATCTCTCTCTGTATCTGTGTTGCCAAACAATAAAAAAAAACTGGTTTGGTTTGGTTTCATTATTTTATTTCATTCATTGCAATCAATTTGTATTTATAACAAAATAAACGTGATGAATTTCAATTTAGGCGTATCTACGCTCGGTAAATTCGTGTGGAAGTCACAGGCTATTCCAGGATTTGGGGTATGTAATATTTAGTACTACAGACTGTTTATTATTAGAGGTTATGTAAAATAAATTTTATTCATTTTGTAATTTCTAATATTTTACAGTACCAACAGTTAAGAAATAAATGGGCTAACTGGCTACAAATTAGGGACGTTAAAAGAAGACGTATGAGTGCTGAAAATTTTTTAGAACGTACCAGGATAAATGCCCTCAGGAAGAACGACGTGCTTCCGGTTGAGATACGAGAACTAGCAGACAAAGAAATCAATAAATTCGAACTCAACGCAGTTCCATTGAGGATCAACAATAGATGTGCTCTCACATCCAGGTTAAATCTTAAATTTTTTCATAGTGCCCTGTACAATTCCTTATTTGTTTTGTTTTGCAACTGTAAATTGTATCGTGTCGTACGTCATTGAAAAACACCCTAATAACTAATAATTTAGTTCTTCAAGATAATTATAGCCCTTTATGTTCCAAAATACAACAGCATCAATCTATCTATCTTACCTTTTATTTTATCCTAAGAGGGATAGGCACAGACAATCAAATGTCATTTGCTACAATTTGAAGACTAAATTTCAGTTATAAAGTTCTATAGATATAAAGCAGTACAAAAAGGAATGTTTCCACAACGCTAGTTTTGTCTTGCTTTATTTCTATGGAACTTTGTAACTTTCTGAGATTTTATTTTCGCAGTTGACACATCTTATTGAAAGTAATGGTATCAAAATTTTGTAATTTATCTGTATTGGATTATATAAAACGACCTGACACTGGCAGAAATGTACTAAATACCATAAAAAAAAAAAAAAGATACATATGGGCGCAGGGTTCCTGCAATAATTAGTAGAAAATAATTTATATCATAATATTCTATTTAATGAAAATTTTGTGTACAGACCAAGAGGCATTGTGAAAGAGTGGAGATTGAGTCGCATGGTTTGGAGACATTTGGCAGACTACAACAAACTTTCTGGAGTTCAGCGTGCTATGTGGGGATATAGTTAATATATATTAAAATTATGTAAATAAAGTAGTTGTATTTATTACTATTTTGTTTTATTGAGGAAAATAGCATCTATATACCTATCTATCATTTTATCTCAAGAGGGCTAAACAGACAATCAAATGCCATTTACTACAATCCTGACATACCTCTTTTGCTTCATTTATATTCATCATACCTTTCATACATGCTCAGTGATGTGTGTACTTTGAATATTGCCATATAATATTATAATATGTATTTATAGAAATATGACAATTATATGACAGTGTAATATCAACTTATTGATTCATATATTGCCATTACACTGTCATATAATTATATTTCTATGAATCATATAAATAGGATCATTTTTATATGACAGTGGAATAGGGCACTTGGATCAAAATTTTTTATATGTTCAATAAAAGTCCTGCCATATAAACCTTTTTAGTCAATCTTTCAACATGTCCAAACTAGCATAAACTACTTTCTTCATTAACCGACTTCGAAAAAAAAAAGGAGAAGGTTCTAAATTCGGACCGTATTTTTTTTTTTTTTTTGTATGTATGTACATCGATTACTCCGCCAGTTGTGAACCGATTTTGATGGTTTCTTTTTTAATCGACAGATAATTCTTCCGGATTGGTCCCATTTTTATCTCATAAAATCCCATTTTCAGAAATTTTGAAAAAACTGACCTTATAAGTCAATTTTTCGTAATATCTCGATGAAATGTGTACCGATTTTGACGACTTATTTTTTTAAGGATATAATAATTTCTTGACATTATCTCACAGTCATATGACGAAAATCGGTTCAGTAATTTTTTATTTTTTTTATTTTATTGATTGGCAATTGTACTAAGATAAGTACATTTCTGCCAGTGTCACGTCGTTATTCAGTTACATATAACTGTCGAAATTTAGTATTGATACTTTCAGGAATCTGAAATAAATATACAATACTACTTCTATATTTACAATTAAATTAATTAAAACTATTTACATACACATAAAAAAAAAAATCAACATTAAAATAATATTTAAATTAAATAATTCATGACTAAATACAACTTAATATAAGAACAATGGAATTGATAAATAACTGAAAGTAACAAATTATTTAATAAGAATGATAATAAATAAACATAAAGCTTTATTTAAAATATAGATAGACTTATATTTTTATGTTATTATCCGATAAAAATTTAGATATGCATGATATTATGAAAATATTAGAATTCATCATAATATGTAGAAGACTCACTATGTTGATGGGAAACTGAATATTGTTACTTAATAAAGATTTCATAAAATTATCCCGATTATATAATTCACATGAAAAAAAAAGATGATTAGCATCTCCAATATCCAACCCACATTCACAAATTGATGAATCTTTGATGTGAATTTTATTGAGATGAACAGGAAGACAGGTATGACCCAAGCGTAATCTACTAATTGAAGATGTTATACTTCTAGAATAATGAATTTTAAAAAACCAGGGTTTAGCAGGAACTTGCTCAACAATCTTTCTATAAAATGTACCCTTAGTCTTAGAAGAAATTCTCCATGATTTATTCCAATTTTCAAACAGAGATAATCTAGGTAAATTAACAAGATCATGACAAAAATTTTGAAAAGGAAAAACATCTCCACATGATACTGCCTCTTTGGCTAATTTATCAGCCTTTTCATTTCCATAATTCAGAAATTCAGTAATTTACTGCTGAAATTTTTTTTTTTTTTTTTTTTATTATATCAGAGAAAAGCCTTAGCAACGGTTGCTATTGACACGAAGTTGTCAATTTTCGTATCGACGGTGGTCTAGCGGCTAAAGGTATGGGATGCAGCGCAGGGTGCACATTGCTCGAGGTTCAAATCCCATCCACCGCAGTATTTTTTTTAATTTTCCATCATTTTTTTTTAGTTGCGTTATTATTTATTTCTCAGGGCAACAAAATCACTTAAAAGGGAAAAATAAACCTTTTAAAAAAAAGTGTACCGACTTCAAAAATTTGCACTGAAAAGTAAGAAATAATAAAAATTTCGTCGTAGAATTGGAAGACGGTTGGTGCCAAATTAGAAATAATTTAGTACCCAAATTCACTAATCTAGATAATTCATTAGGAACCTACGATCATCAGTACAAACACAGATAATATTGAACAGATCTTTATGTCCCTAGATGTTTACTTAATTTTGTATCCTAATTTGGCACCAACCGTCTTCCAATTCTACGACGAAATTTTTATTATTTCTTACTTTTCAGTGCAAATTTTTGAAGTCGGTACACTTTTTTTTACAAGGTTTATTTTAGAGCCACATTATTTTTCTCGTCAATACACTTTATAGCCAATGACTTTACAACTAAGTCATTGTTTATATCACACATCCTATATACCTATTTATTTTTTGTTGTAATTCTGGCTGGGTTGCATGTGACTGTCATCAGCCAGTATAAAAATATAGTTTCTAAACTTAGGGTCGCACAAGAGTTGAGTGGGGCTCTCTGGGCCACAGTTGCACAGAATAAAATCCCATATGTGGGGTGGGGTTTGCAATACTAAAATTCTTGAAAAATATTGACGAGCAGAGGTAATCTCTATTAGGGTTTTCGGACCCGGGTAGCCGGGTCGGGTATACAAGAGTTTTCGGACCCGGGTAATATTTGACGAAAAACCCGGGTACCCGGGTATCAACAAAAAAAACTTTTCTTTTTCTACGTAATCAGATCTTCTCTTAACGCTTTTTATTTTTGAAAGCTTATTTCATTAACAAGCCTGATATTAATTTATAACTGATTGATCTCTTTTCTATGTAATATTATTAAGGCTCCTATATTCATAATTTTTCTGGGAATTTTCTCTGTAAATAATCCACCTGTGTTACTGTAATTTAGCATATACATACTTATTGAATATATCTAAGTGAAATAGCTGTTATTTTCTCAATGGATTTTTTTGTATAGGAAATATGGGTGGTTAAACTTTGCCCCGTTTTCTCTTTCATAATATATCACAAAGCTATATTTTTTTTAAAAGCACTGTTATACCATAACCCTTCAATTCAACGTCTTGGGTTTTTTTTGTAGCTTATTGAAAATTCAAAATAATAAATATTTTATTCTTTTGAGCCAAATAAAAAATCATAAAATAATTTTTATTTTGAATTTCCATGTTACCAAAAAACGCAAGACGTTTAATTAAATGGTAATGGTTATACAGTGCTTTAAAAAAATTTAAGAAATTTGTTAAAGAATATCAAAGAGAAAACAGGGACAAAATATTCCTTTATTTTACTACTCGTATTTCCTATTCAATAAAACCAATTAAAAAAATTATGACTATTTCACTTAGATATATTGAATAAGAGCAAATAGCGACATAGATAATGTGCAGTTTTATTTATCTATCTATCATCATGCCTTTCATCCCAAGAGGGGTAGGCAGAGACAATCGAATGCCATTTGTTACAATCCTAACATATCTCTGTTGCTTCTTTTATATTCATCATACCTTTCATACATGCTCAGCAATTGTGTGTACTTTTAATATTTCCATCGATCAACATATTTTTTATATGTTCAATAAAAGTACATCTAGGTCGTCCTCTGCCAGCATTTCCTTTCACTTCAGCCATATAAACCTTTTTAGTCAATCTTTTATCGTGTCCAAACCAGCGTAAACTACTTTTCTTCATTTTAGTCACAACATCATCTTTTACACCGCATTCTTCTCTAATGTCATTGATGCGGTCAATACATTTTATTTTATTTATATATGCATTTATTTTAATTTTTTTATATATAATTTTTATTTGCAATTGAATTTATTAAAATAATACCTGTTACCCTGGCGGGTACGCGAATACCCTAATCTCTATTAAGACAGAATTTACAAAATCTTTAGAAATTATTACTAAAACTAGTGATCTATTTGTCTATATGGCATACAAATGCATGATGAATTAATTGTTGAAAAAGAAAAGAAGAAATTTAAAGTTTTTTCATGTTTTTATTCAGTTTGTCTTAAAGCTAAATAAGCTTAATAAAAGCCCCGTACGAATGCTTGAAGATAAAGCTTTTTAGTCGAATAAACCTGAAACAAAGGTATAAAATTATTGTATTTTGTAATTGTAATAATAAAACTATAATGGAAAAACATAATTTATCAGAAATAAAGTTTGTCGAACATGGTTGTTCTGAAGCTAATACATGAAAATAAAACATCATTGGATAGATACATTCTGTGTATACATGTGCCGCTTACTAAAATTGTATTTTTTTAGTTAGATTTGGGTTATGTATGTAGTCTGATTATAAATGTAAAAAACACTCACCGAAGCCCATATCGTCATCAGACTCTTCAGGTTCTTCTTCCTTCTTCTCTTCCTTGGCTTCTGCGGCGGCGGGGGCTGCGGCTGGGGCTCCGACTGCAGCACCACCGGCGGGTGCGGCACCAACGCCCGACCCGATGTTTGTGATCAGGTCACGCACGTTGACACCTTCTAACGCCTTAGCGAAGAGACCGGGCCAGTATGGCTCGACATCCACACCAGCGGCTTTCAGTATGGTAGAGATCTTCTCACCCTATAATGCACACAAATACATGAGCAAACGAAGAAATACAAATCACATTAGCGCCTAGGTTGATACAACAACGTAAATTGTCAAATTTTGTCTCAAAATATTACAGGGATCTGCTGATGATCATGGATAATGTTGGCTCAATAAAGTAGTTATGGGAAAATATATTATATCGACTCTGAAACTCACCGTCACGGCTACGTCGTCATCTACCAAGATGAGAGCGGAGTACACGCATGCTAATTCAGCCTTGGATGCCATTTTTATTAAAAAATATTTGTGCAAGTCGCCGGATGGCCTTAGCTCGAAGAGGACAAGCACGTTCACTTTACAAACTCTTGAAGAGAAAGAAATAATTTTATTTTGTGGTTATGTCAATGTCAAATATTTATTTTTAATTTGACAGCTGCTTTCAATAGGCAAAGAGCACACCGATGCAAAGAACTGTCTTCTCAGTCAGACTAAACAAAACACATTTATTAAGTAATGTAACACACGTTCTTGCAGTACTTGAAGCCCATAGAGTACTAAGCCTATGGAGGGGCCATAGACGGGCTTCCCCTTTCGCCAATTTTTCCCCCTTTGACGGTTTCTCACGTTGTCTACTCGCTAATTACTGTGTTTTTTTTTTTTACCGTTAATTAGTGAAGTGTGCTGTGTGTTGTGAGAGTGAGCTGTGTGTGTTGTGACGAAAGTGGGCTGTCGAGCTGAGAGCCTCCGGCCCACCTCCGTGTCGCGACGCACCGCGAAACCTCCAACGCAGCCGCTGTGACAACAAGAAGAAGAGGATCCGAAGAGCCGTTGTGGTGGGCCCTATCTGCCACAGCGGACAGGCATCAGCGGGCCGTGAGCATTCTATCTCCGGCCCGCCGCCGAACGCTGTGCGGACGAGCCCGCAACAGCGGTTCCCTGCTGCGGCTGTCGCCCCGGGCGGCCGGGGATCCAAACGGCGGTACTTGAAGTCCCGCTGTCTACGATCATATCGGCCGAGCTGGGCGGAAGCCGCACCGGGCCCGGGAGTGCTGACAAGACCCCACACAGCTCACGTTCCCATCAATCGTGAGTTGGTTTTGGTTTTGTTTTCTCATTTCCATTTTAAACTACCCGCACTGCTAAGTGCGGGCGTGTGGGTTCCTACCTACTTATTAGTTTGTCACCACTCTGTCCCCAAATTACATCTTCTAAACTGCTCCCTGAACCCTATTGTCTAATTAGATTTTCAAAAAATAATTGATGCTAAAATTCCCGCTTTCTTATTTTCTTATACTTGTGTTACCTGGATAAGTGTAGGTGACCGCGGTCGGTCACCCATCCGATCACCCATCCATGGCCGACCGTCGGTCAGTGGATGGAGCACGTAGGGCTCGGGACGACGTTCCCGGCCCGCGCGGCGACCGGCCCGGCTCCTCGGCCCCCATCGTGGGCCATGGAGTGCCGGGAACCACCGGACAGACCGCCGCGCGGCCCGCGACCGTCGCTCGGGACCCTAGGACCCATCAGGCCCGTGGCGGAGCCGCCAAGTCCGCGTCCGCGGCCCGCTACTCCAAATCATCTTTAAGCCCCGAGGCTAAGGCGGTGGGACCGGTTCTGTCTGGCACCGCCTTCCCTCCACTTCCCCCGAGCGGCCAGGGCGCTGTCAGTGCCACCGCTGGACCCGGCGCGCACCTTGGCGCGGCTGGGTCAAATCGCGGAGGCGCAGCACAGGCTGGCTCCGCAACGCCCAGCACGGCTCGTGCTGGCGCGACACCGCACAGCCCAGCGCATGCTGGCACAGCTCAGCACCGCGCGTCGCCGACGCATGAAGCCCTCCCGCCGCGCACACGCACACGTCGCGCTTCAGGTGGCAAGACCCCGCGAGGCGGTCGAGAGAGCCAGCACGGCGCCGCGCTGCCCAGCGCTGCCATAGACATCTACCATGGAGAGGGGATGGAGGGGTTACCGAGGATCGCCGCATCGGTGAGTTTTTCCCCCCCCAAGCCCCTTCCTCTGTATGTTCCCCACACCTCATACCCCATTCCTAAGGAATGCGAGTCGGTTGCGCAATCGGCGCATGCCTTGACGCATGCGTCGATTGCGCAATCGTCGCATTCCTTAGCGAATGCACCTAATATTAATTTTAATTATCCTATACAAGCTATAGCTATTAAACCGACGGAGCCGATGCGGACTAGCCCGCCCGGACCGCGCGAGCTGGTCGTCGCACAGCCCGGGATGGTCGAGTCCGACTACCACGGCGCGATCGGTGTGATGGGAGGATCTTTACCGGACGACCTCACCGAGGTGGTCCCGTACCCCGACCCCCCTCCGACACCAATACACACTGCCTATACACCACCACCTGCGACAGAAATGCCACCCATCCTGCCACTGGTCCTGCCGCCGCCTGAAGAGGCGCCCCAGCCATCAGAGGTACTGACCGACTTCTTCGAGAGGCACCCTCCAGCACTCCAGGACGATACCGTCTACATGGAGCTGGAGTCCCGGGCCTCAAAAAGAAGAAACGAAGACAGGGAAGAGGACGACGAGGAAGACGAGGACGACCACGACTCTAGGCGACCCAACTTGGGTCCGTCACCGAGCCGGTCCCACGCCCCCCTGAGGGAAACTCCGAGCCCTCCCCAGTACGCGTCCACAAGGGCCACTTCCCCTTCAATGTCCTACAGCGAGGCAATTAGAACCCCCCCCCTCCTCACCACAGCCCAACCCCCCCTCTTCACCCCCCGGTTCTTCAAAGCCCGCCATCCCTGCAGCGACCAAGATCCCGCCGTTCGAAGTGGACGTGCTGGTGAACTGGCCGTTGCACTTACGAAACCTGCACCAGAGGCTGGGCCACGCTCCCCAAGCCCACCCTAAGGGGAAAGGGATGCGGTTCAACCCCAAAACCGCCTCAGAGTACAGAGTGGTTCAGACCTACTTCTCGGAGGCGGTAATAGACGACCCAACTATTAAGTTGGGATTCACCTACTCTCTCCCCACGGAGAGGCCCCACAAAGTGGCGGTGAGAGGCCTCCCCCTGCATACGCCGCACGACATCATTATGTCGGCGCTCAGGGAGAGAGTGGGTGAATACCCGACCCATATTCGAGCGATTCCCCCGAGAAAGGGCCGGAATCATACTATTTTCTTTGTGCAGTTCCCTCACCTGAGCCGGGAGTCACTTAGGGAGCTCTATGGAGTGACGGAGCTTCTGTGCCTCCCTGGTATACAGGTGAGGGAATGGAAAAGGTCGCCTGCGCCGCCTCAATGTCACCGGTGCCAGCAGTTTGGTCACGCGTCGACCAACTGCTACCGGGACATCAGGTGCCTTCGGTGCGCTGGGAACCACCCGGCCAGTCAGTGTCCCAAGGACACTGCGCCGAAGTGCACCAATTGTGGCAAGGCGCACGCGGCCAATGACAAGAAGTGCCCTATATTTCGAAGAGAGGCCCGGAAAAGAGGCATCAGCGTTGGAAACCTGCCTGGACCCGCTGTAAAAACCTTCCAGCACCCAACCCCGAGACCGACGACCCGAGAGTCCGAGCCGGTAAGCCTGGAGCCGACACAGACTCAGACCCACAGCCTCATGGCCTCGGCCAACGATCCGACCCCACGTGGTGCGCCCCTTCCAAAAGGGAAGCGCAAGAGGAGGGGTAAGAAGAAGAGAAAGGCGAAAACCCCGCAGATTCCCGTCACAGAACTGGCCAAGACGGCAAGAGGACCGGACCCCTTAGCGGAGACGGACCGGCCCAGCGCCAAGAACACATCGACACTCCGCCCCCCGCCTGTGGCCGCCCCAGTCGCGGCCCATGTCCGCCCCCTCGTACAGTTCTCCGATGGGGAGGACAATTTCACCTACCACCACCCCCCCCCCCCCCGGGAACACCCAACACCCCGCCGACGTCTTCAAGGACGTAGCGGTGGAACTCCTCAAGGCTCTGGCCGAGGGGACGGACATGCGCCGTGCGGCCATGATGGCCATAAGCTCCCTCCTGGACGCGGCAGACAGGTGGGGACCACACCACTCTGAACGAGAACCCTGAACTCATGGGACCCTGGAGGCATCCAGGAGCGCAGCAGGAGTGCAGACTCCGCGCGCACGAAACTCCGCGTCCCGGGCTGCTTCGCTTGTCGCGCGGACAAGACCTTGCCGACCAGCGAGATTTATCGCGGAACGGCCGTCTTCGTCCGGCGCGACATAGTCACGAGTAGCTCGAGCACGCACGTGGAGTTCACTTCCACCCGCACCTGCCCTTTTCGAATTTTACCTATCTTCCAAATTCTAAATTTGAATTGTTTTGTTAATTTCTCATGTTTTCTGTTACAGATATTGTTTACTAATCATGCTTTTATATGGTATTATTATACATTTCAGGGTTATTTAAAAATTTTATATATTCCAAGTAACAGGTTGCCGACGGCCGCCTCGGCCCAGTAGGGGTCAGAAGTAGTACCCGGGGGGTTGTTGCCCCCCTGAGACATTGCCGGCGCAACGGGGGTTGCCCCAGCGCCTCTACTACTACTACTCCCCCTTTGACCAGTTAAACTGACCAGTAATAAGTAACCTTAGATTTTGTTGGTATCGTTTAGTGTCGCAAGACAGAGCTTTAGGAAAATAGTTAATTGTGATGTTTTAAATGGGAAAGGCGATCTAGGACGTCAAACTTGCTGAAACAGTGTTTCCAATCATTAATTATAATTATTATGTTTGTATTTTAACATAATCATCATATAACGTAAAATCCGTTGCGACAATAAAACGACAGAAAAATACAGTGGTACAGGGGCTAGTACTAGACGTTTACCTCCCCTCCCGCCAAAAGTGGCAGAAAAAATTGTTCGGTTATTTACAATGACGTACTATAAGTAGACACGTTATACCCATACTAAATGCAGATAATAAACAGCTTGAACAATACTATAGCTACCTATTAATTACTTACGTTTATATATTCAAGCGATGAAAGGGATAGAGAAAGACAGCTCAATACCGAAATCCATTTGTTAAAAAGAGATAAATATATGTTTTAAAGTTGCGACACGTCATCGAAGCGTGACCTTCTCCAGAGGAACTAGGGGAAGATTGTCTAAATGGAACACTCAATATTTTACTTAAAAATATTTTTGGAATAACAATAAAATATACAATATGTAATTAAAAAAACTTTTATTTTACTAATAAATATAATGTAATAATGTAAAAATAATTGTAATAATGTCTTTCAATCACGCTCAGAACGCTGAACAGTTCTAAATGAAATTTAGCATAGAGGTAGATTATGGCTTGGTATAGGACATTAGTATGCTACTTATTTATGTATTATGTAGTATAATTTAAAATTAAGTCTTTAATTTTTTTTTATATCTTTTATTCTGGACAACAAACAACTATACAACAAACATTACTACAACATAGATACATTTTTAAAAAATAACTGTCATATAGTCAGTGACGTTTGTTTATACAAATGTATTGTTTAAACATACATTCAAAACAATATATTTTTATGCAAATTCCAAAAAATATAGAAATAACAAATAATACAAAAAAAAATTAAACAAAATATAATTAACTACTATTTAGAATGTTACAGATATTTTTCCTAAATATATACAAAGAATGTGAAAATATGTCCACTTCGCAAAACTGCTGGTTGTATCTTCCACCATACGTCTAAATCTTAGAGTAAAAACTTGGCAACCAATCATATTCTCGTCTTTGGGTTCTGATTATCTCTATCCATTTTTCTCTTATTAATCCGCTTCTAGGGTGACTAAAAGATAAATAAATACAATAAGATCATAATACTATACATACAACAATAATATAATATATAAATTTATAATAATGTAAATATAATTATGTATATACATTTTCCGTACATTTAATAAAATATATAATTTTTTTAAATAGGTTCATGTAATTTATTGACAGGTCCGATATTGCCAACCATCCCCATAATCAGTCGCTGAGTCTGTCGCAGCCATTTCGTTTTGTCTTCTCTATCACTCTCATACAAAATGCATCGTTCGTCTCGCTCAGACAAGCGGCGCACTGGCAACAGCGCATTATTATTAATAAAATATTGTTATGTCCATAATTATAAAATTTCTGTACTTACCAATGAAATGAGATATCATTTCTATCCTTTACAGTTGCAGTATAATTTCTGCAAAAGCGGAACACACAAGATGTCATTTTTCTTGATGTTTTTGCGGATTATTCTACTCAAGAGAGACATGTACACTAGTCGTAGGATTGTGCGTGACTGTGCGCGACCAAATTTATAGTGGGACACTTACCTCTCATTCGCATTGCTATAGCTTGAGCGTCAATCACGCATCTACCTCAGTTTATATAGTATATCATTGGTTATTTAGCTCTTCCCGTCTCCAGTCTTAAATACTCAAAGTTGAAGCCACTTGAAGGACGTCAGAAAGGCAGTGGTATGGATTAGGTAATCCACAAGTCTACGATAAATTAATTGTTCGATACGATTAAATTTATTGCAGTGGGCAACGGGCAAACCCGCCAGCAGCGTTCCTTTTTTCCAGGCGGGCAATAACACCTCTCATTTTGTAGTGCAAGTTTTTGGCGGGAATATTTGATTTGTCTACCTAGTTTTGCAGTCTCCGGAGATTACGATGCAAGAAACCATTCCGGCAATCAGGATACCCTAAGAGTAATGTTTAATCGACACTAAATGGAAACTGGAAAATAACAATTTCTGGAGAAAGTAAAATTAATAAAACTACTAATCACAGTGCTAATAAAATGTAATAATTAGAAGTGAGGTTACATAATTATATTATAGATACATTATATTGTATAGATACTATACATAATATTAGTTATTTACAAAATAAAATTTGAATATAAGTAACATTAATAAATAGTTTATTTAAAGATCCCAAGAGAATAAATGATGTTTTACAAGCATGTCTCGAACACCTTCCTTCAATGGTTGGTTCTGAGTTTCCTTTTTTAAGGGCAGTTCCCATTCTGGGTTTAAATTAAAACCAAATTGAGACAGAATCCTCAACTCACATTTAATTTGAACCCATCCTGGTGAATTTATGAATGACCATGGGTGATACCATTTTTGAACAACATCCACACATGAACATAGGACTTCAAGCCATAAATGTAGAGCTTCTTCATTCAAACCCATGCAGATTAATGTACGTAACTTGACATCCATCTGGGCATGAGCATTGTCATGAGATAAATTGATTGCTTGAACACATCTATACAAAAGTTCTTCAGGTGTTAAAACTTTACCATCCTCATCTAACCGATATGTTTTACATAATACCAATCGGCTGTATACAGAATTGAAATCCTTTTCTACTTCACGGGAAGATGCTTCTTCAATAAAAAGCCATGGATGACACGGTCCATCAAGGAAGCTAGGTCTCTTTATACCATGTAGAAGAACTCTTTTGAAAGCTGGTGCAAGAACACCTCTTACTAAATGTGCTGCTTTTTCTGTGACTGAATCATCTCCAGCTCTGCTATACTTCACTCCTTTCTCATCCAATAATTTGACAAATCTAGCTGGAAACCAACCCCTTAGTCCATTAAGTTCACCAATCCAGCAATGTTCATCACGAGAACTGATTACTTCTATTACATCATTTTTCCTAAATCCTAATTCATCACCGTCTCTTCTTTCAAAGTCCAAGAGAGCTTTAGCACGTCGTCTTTTACTACGAGAAACATTCACATAGCGTTCTCTATCTGCACCGTGACTCTGCATAGTGTAGTCTGCTGTGAGTTGTACTTCTGAGCCCAACTGAGGCTCAAGAGCTAAAAAGTGACGAGCTACTTGTAAGATGGCTTCTCTGAGATCAACAAGAATTTCAGTTTGTTTAACATTTTTTGATACAGCATCATCACTGTTGCTGTCATCACCAAAAAGAATTGTTTGAATAACAGATTTGGTCTTTTTTAATTGACGTCGTTGTAGTTGTTGTTTAGGTAAGTTAGCAGCAGCACCTGGGTTGCCTACTAGAGCTCCTTGGTCAGCCATCAAATAAGCAAGATGTCTTCTTCTGTGTGTTTCAATCAAAGTAGGACTTAATGTGTCACTGCATACTTCATCAATAGTTTTAATAAGAATATCAACATCATCAATTTCTCCAGGTATGTCAGATAGGGCATTAAATATTTGAGCAGAATTTGATATTTCTGTGAAACGATTTTCTTTTATTTTAAGCATGGCAAGTGTAACTTTAAACAAAACCATTGACCCATCTAGAAAAAACAGATCCCATATCCTTAGTAATATTTTCATGTGTACAACATTTGCATATAGGGTTAAAAACCAATGCATTGTGATTAAAGATAATTCTATATCATGTGCAGTTAGGACTTGGTCTACTCCTGGCAAATAAGTAGAAATTAAACTTCTTAAAACTTTTTGATCTGCTTGGATTCCAATAAGGGTAGATGAGTAATACGAAGCTGGTAGTAGATCTTCAACAGTTGTACACATTATCCAAAATGCATCTTCTTCTTCCATTAAAAGAAGTAATGAAGCAGCAATCATGCCAGTACCTTGGCAGTAGCCTATATCTGGGTATAGCCAAGCTAGAGATCTTAATATTCTGCGTAGCCTTGGAACACCAGTGCTAGTTGGATGTGAAAAACAAACATTATTTGGTAAAATTTGCACCAAATCTTTTTCAATTAGTTTACTTGTTACTAACCCATCATCACTAGATGCCCTAACAATATCATGATATGTAATTTCTGTAGTGGCACGTTTCTTATTAGCACCACACAAATTCATCCATACTTGTGGACGAAGGGAATGAGGCACTCCATTTTTGACCATTTTTTGAAGCCTGTCAGTTTTTGCCAATTTTCCATCAGTCTCTGAGAAACTTATTTCTTTGCTGTAAAATTCCCACTGCAGACGATGTTGGTCATCTTCTACTAATGTATTGGAGAAAGATCTGTTCGAACTTTGTTCTGCACCATCCTCATCTTCCACACAAAATCCAAATTCATCAAAGTTATAATCTGGAAGGCCTCCCTGTCCATCAGATTCTGGTTCTGCAAGTTTTGCCATGATATCTTGTGGTACCATGCTGGAAGTGAGTGCAGAGAAGGGGCCACCAGGAGCTGGCAATAGTTCATCAGCAATATCAAGGTCGCGTATGGCATTAATAACATCCTCAGGATCATCGTCAGCTAGTGCTGAGCTGATTTTACGTTCATGGTCTGCACGTCCTACGTAGCCTTCGTGGTCTCGTGAACTAAATAGCGATTTAGCCAAATCCATAGTTGTTTAGATTCCAAGCGCTGTATGTACCAATATCAGAATTCGAGGTACAGCACTGTTACACAGTTACACGAATGTACTTCAAAGCACGAGCAGGTAAGAAGCTTCAAAGAGTACTTGATATCTTGATGTACTTTGAGGTAAAAGCAAAAGCATATTTTGGTATTAGTTGTGGACACATATTGGTTGGAGTTGGAGCACTTATTCAAGTTCTTTCTTTGTTAAATATTACGTACTATAAAACTGCTAATTATTTTATTAAGGTAAGTTGTAATTTATTTTCGAGAAGAATAACTATATTAGCAATACATAAATAAACGAAAAACACGAATCCTAATCGTCAACAAAAATCAATCGATTTTTTTTTATTGAATCTTGCTGTCGAAAATATTAATGTGAATGAGAGTGAGTTGTGTTTCTTACGAGCCCATAGGGCTCGCTTTAACTGAGTTTGTCTGCTGTCTTCGTTCGTTGCGCACAAGTTGCGCAGGCGGAGGTCGGAGAGTCACGACTTTGGTCACGAGCAGCAACAATACCAACAATTAGTGACCTACGAAACAGAGCAACGTCTCATTTTGATTTTCAAGGCTCAAAACAGCATCGTGTAGGAGTTTCAATGCGTTTTGGAAAAACCAAGGTAATTTGTTTGGTCACTATTAAAGTATTTCCAGAAAACAGTGGGACACTCGTCTTCCCTTCCTTCTTTTCGAACATTCGGCGTCCTGCCCAAGGGGACTTGTCCATTGACCCCTGAAAATCGGGACACGCAACGCTAGTTGTAGGCCCGGCGGCAACAGTTCCCGCCACTCGGCTGCGTCCTTGGGACGCCAACAGCCCCAAGCCATGCAGTATGCGTACGCGTCGCAAGCTAGGGCCATCAGGAGCTCCATCGCCACCCGCCAATGGCGCCAATAACAAGCCAGCCTAATGAGGCCGGGACGGCAACGCTAGATAAGGCCGGCCGTTCGGTGATGTTAACTGTCAGCTAAGGCCGGTCAGACGACAGCAGCAAACGCATGGCAAGGTGCCGACAGGAACAGGATAAAATACGGCTCGTTGGTGAAGCGGCGACACGTGTCCTGGGAGTCCCGGCGGTCCACTCCGACGTCGCACCCGTAGTGAGTGGTGGTGAAGAGCAGGATGCGGTTGAGTGCCACGTCGTCCACTACTGTCTATTTTTCAACACGACTTTTATCCCAAGTAGGCAGCGATGCCAGCGACAATCGAATGTCATTTGCTACGATCCTGACATTCCTCTTTCGCTTCTTTTATATTATCATACCGTAACGTGTTATTATTATCATTGCGTGTACTTTAAATATTGCCATCGATCAATATATTTTTATTAGTTCAATAAAGGTACACCTTGGTCGTCCTCTGCCAGCATGTTCACTTCAGCCATATAAACCTTTTTAGTCAATCTTTCATCCTTCATTCTTCCAACGTGTCCAAACCAGCGTAAACTACTTTTCTTAATTTTAGTCACAACATCATCTTTCACTCCACATTATTCTCTAATGACATCGTTCCGGATGCAGTCACTACGCTTTATATCACACGTTCTACGTAAATTTTAAAAAATTCCCATTTTTATCTCATAAAAACTGGTTCATTACTTTTTCAGAACTTTTAAAAAACTGACCTTGCAAGTAAATTTTTCGTAATATCTCGATGAAATATATACCGATTTTGACGACTTATTTTTTTAAGGATATAATAATTTCTCGACATTATCTCACAGACATATAATTAAAATCGGTTCAGTAGTTTTTCAGAAATTCAGTAATTTGCCTCTGTTTACTTTTGAAAATTATATCAGATGTAACGAATTTGTCTGTGGCGCGGCCACAGAATAGAATAAATATCGGTGTTGTGGGCGCGAAGCAATCACACAGGGTTCAAATTCGTTATTTGATTTAGAAATAGAATAGATTTCATTACAAAGTCTAGCCGTGAGCACAGTCAAGTTGGATAGAGATGAACCGTGGGAAGAATAGTAATAGGTTGTTATATTTTATTGTAACTGCGGTAGGCTGAATGTGTAATCCAAGCCACCGGCTGGCAGCGATGTTTACGACAACAAATGTCACAGAGGGATTGGTGGGCGTAATGTAAACAGAGCTGCGAGCCGTTGGTGAATTTAAAAAGTCTGATCATGTTGAAGGTGGAAGAAAAGGAAATCACAGAGAGAACAGACCGAGACCGCGAGCAGGGTGGACGTGGACTCAGGGCGTAGCGCGGGTGCGCGTCGCCGGAGCAATGGTCGGCGCGAGGGCCGAGAGCCTGTCGCCGAGGCGCAACAGCGCCATACCTCCATGGACGCCGGGACTGCAAGGCAGGGCGTGCAGTCAACATGAGGGGCTGCGAAGATCAAAGGGCCAGCCACGCCAGGGGCGGGGCTGGACCAGCATCTCTGGGCGCGCGACCTACCGTCGCGCCGCCCGACTCCAAGACGGCGCGTGAGGCGTCGGTCGGGCCGTTGAAGACTATCAACGGGCCCGGGGCTCCACGGACAGAACCACGGCCGACACTACTTCACTAACGCCTGGAAGAAGATGAAGAACTGTGACAGGACAATGTAGCTTGCCAGTCGGATGGAAATTAGGAACAAGTGTTGTGACTAAATATATAGTGTGTGAAAATAGATCGTGGGTTCATATTTATACTCCTGGTAGGATCCTGCAGTGGCAACATGTAGGTAGGCCCGACCCCCCTGTAGAGCTGAACTAGCCCGGTATCTCACTTCTCTTTCTATCTCTTCTTCTAATCTCACCCCCTATCTTCTTCTTGTGATGTTTAGGAGCCCTAGGGCTCCCGAAAAGTTACAATGGCGCCCAACAGGATAACCTAGTTTAAGCCTACATGGGAGTCTACTTTTTCAGTTTATAAATAATTTTTGTGTGCATCTAAGTTTAAATTATTCAGTAGACTAATAATAATAATAATGTTGATTTTATGTTTTGTTGCTAGCAGAGTATATGCCCTGCAGGATCTATGGGAGTCCAGGAAGCTGGAAAAGTTAATTTTATTTTTAGCATTAACTGAATTTTTTTAAATTGTGTGTTAACTACCCGTAATTAAATTTTTGCAGTCAACCACCATCAAGTTGTAAAGAAAATTTTTGACTCAAAGCCCTGTAGGGACAAGTTATTCATAGTGGTTGGGAACAACAGAATTAGGGATCGTTTATTGTGTTTTAAGATTTTAAGTTAGGTTATAGTTAGTGTAAACAAATCCCTTAGTTTTAATTGCCTTATTTTGAGTGATGTATAGTGATTTTGTTGTAATATGTTTTCATTTTTTACTTCAGGGCTGAAGAAGCGGTACAGTAGTCCTCATAGCTGGTGGTGCCAGGCAGGGGGTACAGGTACCGGGAATTCTTTATCCAACCTAGCAGCACAAACTGTAAGTAATGGAAAATATTAATATTTTTGTGCTCACTGCTAGGTAGGGGTTTATACTTTAGTTAGTTTATCGGTTGTAAGTTTTTTCAGACAGAGAAAGTTGGGGTAGAAGCGAGAGTGAGTTCAGTTGAAGAATTTAAAGAAATATAGCAAGGTAGTGTGAGAAAATACAGAGTACAAAAGGACAGAGCATGAAGGTATAGTGAACTTCACTGAACAAAGTAAAGAGTGCCACGAGATAGTGTAGTTACTTGGGGAAAGTAGAGAGTAAAGCATGGAAAATGCGTAGTTAATGAACGTCGAGGAGTCAAGGCACGCCAAGGGGGGAGTAAACCAATTTTGTATCGGTCCTCATCTGGGTTTTGTCCGACAAATCGTTTTTTATAGTCTAAAAGCGACACTGTAAGCAGATTACCCCGCTTGTATTCTGGCTAAGAGAAACTGAATATATCAGCTTGGTCAAAGAATACTCGCCTACATTTGTTTTACACGGATAGCAACTTGAACTATATTTGTATTATAGGTGTGAGAAAGTCATACTATAATGTTCATACCACAAAGGAGAAACAAACTCACTGGTCAAACTGAAGAATTAGTAAAAATTAAAACTGTACACACACACTCCACTACTTGCTAAGATTAGTTAATATATACACATAGAAAATGGGATATATTTTTCTGGTTCTTTTTCAGTAACAGGCTTGCACCAGGATTTGTCAAGTGCAAGGTTGTTAAACCCATATCCAACAATGCCCACTTGCTACAAACCTTGGACACTGGGAAATGGCCACTTTCCATGTCTAAGTTTTTGTTGAAACCATCCTCAGAGTAAGACTACAGGTGGGAATTGTCACATTACACACATAGAAACAGACACACATTATGTATATTTATATCTAGAATGAATTTCTTCACAAATTTATTCTTTTGACCCATATTATTATTTTATTTACACTGAACACGATAAACACAGAAGAATGTATGAGATGAATGGGTTAAGGGGATCCGTGAATGGCTTGCAACACAAACAAATATCTTGAATTATAGTTTATTTATATATATAAAATATATGACAACAAGTATCAGTCTCAATGAGAGGCAACATTAACCTGAAACAAGAAAGATAATGGTAAGGATGATGATAAAAAATATCAAGATCAGATGATCTGATATACCACTTCATTAAACACATAGTTTGCAGTAAAATATATAAAGTAAATGGGGTAAACAGTCTCATGGAAAATGGAAAGTTTTGAAAAGCAAATTTTGAGTAAAGAACACTCAAACTTTGTCGAATATGCGCAGTAGATTTAAGTTACATAGGTTTATTTAGATTAATCACTTTTTATTGTTGTTTTACGTGTAAATACTTTAAATATAGTATTTCTTTTGTTTTTTTTCCCATGCATCTATTTCTATGTAAACAATAACCATAGAATAGATAAAGGAGGGAGGTTGTTATTTTTTTAAATTGGTGTCATAGTTTAGAAACAATAGTGTTAGTTTTTTTTAATTTTTACGTGTGTTAGGTTAAGTTTTTATTAACGTTTTTTTGTTGGGCATAGAAAAGAAAAAATAGATGTAGATAAAGGTTGTAACTAATATGCAGCACAAAGAAAAATAAAACAACCGGAACAAAAGTTGTTTTTTTTTCTTTTTTTCGATTTTTCTTTTGTTTTATTTAATAAAGAGTGTTGTAACGAATTTGTCTGTGGCGCGGCCACAGAATAGAATAAATATCGGTGTTGTGGGCGCGAAGCAATCACACAGGGTTCAAATTCGTTATTTGATTTAGAAATAGAATAGATTTCATTACAAAGTCTAGCCGTGAGCACAGTCAAGTTGGATAGAGATGAACCGTGGGAAGAATAGTAATAGGTTGTTATATTTTATTGTAACTGCGGTAGGCTGAATGTGTAATCCAAGCCACCGGCTGGCAGCGATGTTTACGACAACAAATGTCACAGAGGGATTGGTGGGCGTAATGTAAACAGAGCTGCGAGCCGTTGGTGAATTTAAAAAGTCTGATCATGTTGAAGGTGGAAGAAAAGGAAATCACAGAGAGAACAGACCGAGACCGCGAGCAGGGTGGACGTGGACTCAGGGCGTAGCGCGGGTGCGCGTCGCCGGAGCAATGGTCGGCGCGAGGGCCGAGAGCCTGTCGCCGAGGCGCAACAGCGCCATACCTCCATGGACGCCGGGACTGCAAGGCAGGGCGTGCAGTCAACATGAGGGGCTGCGAAGATCAAAGGGCCAGCCACGCCAGGGGCGGGGCTGGACCAGCATCTCTGGGCGCGCGACCTACCGTCGCGCCGCCCGACTCCAAGACGGCGCGTGAGGCGTCGGTCGGGCCGTTGAAGACTATCAACGGGCCCGGGGCTCCACGGACAGAACCACGGCCGACACTACTTCACTAACGCCTGGAAGAAGATGAAGAACTGTGACAGGACAATGTAGCTTGCCAGTCGGATGGAAATTAGGAACAAGTGTTGTGACTAAATATATAGTGTGTGAAAATAGATCGTGGGTTCATATTTATACTCCTGGTAGGATCCTGCAGTGGCAACATGTAGGTAGGCCCGACCCCCCTGTAGAGCTGAACTAGCCCGGTATCTCACTTCTCTTTCTATCTCTTCTTCTAATCTCACCCCCTATCTTCTTCTTGTGATGTTTAGGAGCCCTAGGGCTCCCGAAACGTTACACAGAGGAAAGCCTTAGCAAGTTGCTATTGACACAAAGTTGTCAACTTTTGGATCGACGGTAGTCTAGCGGCTAAACGTATGGTGTGCAGCGCAGGATGCACATGGTTTAAATCCCATCCACCGCAGTATTTATTTTTTATTTTTCCATAAATTTTTTTTATTTGCGTTATTATTTATTATTTGTTGCAAAAAACTTCTACGACAAAATATTTATTATTTCTTACTTTTCAGTGCAAATTTTTGAAGTCGGTACACTTTTTTTTAAAAGGTTTTCATATAAATCAAATGTTGTCTTCTCTACGAACAATAACATTAAAACATAGGTCATACGTTTGTTGCTCAGATCAATTAATACAAATCTGAGGTTTGTTGAAATTTGGAACCGTATTGCATTGTCATTGTCAGAGACTTGAAAGTTTCTTGTGTCAGATTGACAGATACAAAAATTGTAGTTTTTTTTTAATTAGTGTTTAGGCAAGATTCTTTTCAGGTTTTTGTTGACAAAGATCAATAATAAAGTCGGTACTGTCGGTACGGAAATGGTACGGTTAGGGCTAAGGTACGGCCGAGGTAGAGGTACGTTCGGGTGACAAATAGTACGGAAAACCGTACTTTTTAGTACGTTCCGGTCACGCTGTCCACCAAATATCTTGCTTCCCGCGTTCACATTCCTTTGAATTTCTTTGTCTATCTTTCCACTTCTTGTAAACATACTACCTAAATAAACAAATTCGTCCCTTCATCATTCTCGGTAGAGAGTACTTATATTCCTTGCTTCATCATCCTTTTCCTCCTTTTCAAACACTAGTAGGTAGGTACTTTATAGTTTATGTAGTATGTTGGCGAGTGACTATACTAAATCTATGGATTAATTAATTTATTTTCCATAAGGTAAATTGAAGAATGCTGGGTTGGAGCAAGTACTACGGAACCCTACTCTCTATGCGTTCTTCTAGGCAGCGTGACCGGAACGTACGGGGGGGGGGGTGCTACAAACCGTACCTTTAAACGACTGCTACACTGTCCGACCGCCGACTCAACCAAAGTGATGGTTCAGAAAACCACCCACCACGACCGACGACTTGCCACGACCGTTCAAGGCCAAGTTGAATCGAAGGTTTGTTGCGAGCAATGTTTCCCACTCCAAAAAAAATACCTTTATTATAAATATATAAAAAAAAAAATTTTTTTTTAAGTCAAGAACCCTTAAAATCACCAAAATTACATTGAAATCCCCCTTAACATTTTTTATAATATTCTTCATTTATAAATTATTTAATATTTCAAATAGGTATAATTTCGTTTCTTCTGGTTCTGACTTTTTTAAATTATACATTTGAATATTAAATTATTTTTAGTTATCCCAGGGCCTGTACTCGTAAATCAAAAAGCCCCTTAAAAATCCCATCACATTTATTTACCCCCTAAATTTAGGGAAAAAACCCCGAAGTTTGGATCCCTGGTTGCGGTACGTCTCTATGGGCGAGTAGAAGGGATTGAAAAAGGCGTTCCCACGCACAGAGCAAGCACCAAGGTCAAGTCGGTTCGCACCATCAAAAAATTTCGTAGCCACAGTAGAGGGGATTGTAGAAGACTTTCTATTGGTTAGGTCACGTTGAGTCGGCTATCCCACCGTGTGGAAGGCATTTTATAGAGACTTTCGTACTCAGATGAATGACTACTAGATGTAACCAAGAAATTGTCAGAGCCAGGCTGGCGCAACTTCGAACAAAAAATTGGTTCTATGAAAATTGAGCCAATATTAATGGCGTCGTATCGCCATCTTTTTCACTCCATGGTGCTATCTCTGTCTATCGCTGTCAAAGTTGCAAATGGCGGCAAATTTGTTTTGTCTTATTTTTGTTTTGAAATATTAATAAATTAATATATAATGTGATGCTTAAATCGTGCTTGTAATATATTAATTGTAAATATAATATAGTAAGTTATAGTAAATAAGTGTATTGTTTTACAATAATTGTATTCAATAATTATGAATGAACACATAAACAGTGTGCAATATGTGGTACAAGAGGCGGCCGCGTAGACGGTATCAAGCGAATATTTATGACAATATTCCCAATAAATAAGGATCGGTAAGTTATTAGCCATTCATATTAATTTAATTAAGTAATTATTCTTTAAAAATTTCGTATTAAACGAACAGCATTTTGCTGAAAAATAGTGATGTACTTTGCATATTGTATAGTTTATCGATATCGATATTCTGACTCAAACATATTTGTTTCACATTCCACAAAACTAACCCATTATAACCCGAACCAAATAAATTGAGCCATTTCTTTTTGCTGCAGCAAATTTACTTTATGCTTTCCAGATTGACGTGCAATTTGGTGATTTTTAAACAATCGTTCAAATCCAGCTATGTTTGTGTCTCTTACAGACTCGTTGTAACATCGTTTTTGCACACCTCTTAATACAATAAAAAAATCATTTATACTTATAGGTACCGGAACGGTTCTTGAGCGGTGGTCGTTAGATGCGCAGAACACTATTTTTGGGTCTGCTTGACGGTATGAGGTATTCATTTTAATTTTACCAGCAGCAAAAAGCAATCGTAAAAACAAACACCAATAAATCAATTATAATAAATATACAAGTTATATTGCACTCGAATTACATATGCGCAAACATTCCCCCACTTTTTCGTCGAGCGCTCAAGAACCGTCCCGGTACCTATACCTCCTATATTGATTGAAGGCAACATAGGTACGCACAATCGGCGAGCATATATGATAGGTGTGATGAATATATAAGAAGCGAAAGAGGTGTGTCATGATCGTAGCAAATGGAATTCGATTGTCTGTTTTGAATCTTGGGTTAAAAGGCGTGGTGACAGATAGTTTCATATATGCGTAATGGAGCAACCGACTTTCGTATTCAATATTACTAATAATATGGGATATTCTTTTAGTATGGCAATATTTCATATATATATTGCTGTTTCATGTGTGGCCACGCCATGGCATCTAGTAGTCTTTAATCTGAGCTTTCGTACCTTTTTACGAACGCATGCGTACTTTATAGAACATTGTTACCGGCAACGCTGCTTCTAGGCTAGACAAAGAGGCTAGGCGTGGCCGTCACTCGTGGCCGGACTTATTTTTACTAGCAACATTATGAAATGACGCAATTAATAATCTGTGGACGCAAAAACTAAATAAAAATTGGTTATTCGAGTAAGTAAATTATATTTTTTTTTCACAATTTAAAGGCTCTAGCCAAGTTGAATTATGAAGTAAGTTACCACGTATTCTAGAGATATACAATTTAAATCGAAATAACTGAATACATACCTAGGAATCATAAATTATAATATTATTGTTATGATTGTGAAATGTTGTGTTCGTTCGGCATTGGTTCGGCAGCAATTTGAGTGTTTTGATTATAAAGTTGTATCCAAGTCAAACGGTCAATAAACCTCTGTAGGTATTGAGCGTCTATACGCGTAATTGAAGATTATATAAGTCTCATATTGTGGATACAACACAGAACTGAATACAGGATACCAGGACCCTTATACTTTTATAAGCAAGTTCTACATTTCACAGTTAGCCCGGCTTATCGGAATATGTTTATTCCTTTTGCTTCAATAATAATCAAGTATGATATATAGATAAGTACTTATATTGTATTTTTAGATAATATACTCTTATAACAATAAGATGGCAGTAAAGCACTGTTGCATTGCAAACTGCAATTCATCTTCAGTAAGAGTAAAGGACAAAGGAGTGACATTTCATAAGTTTCCCAAAGAAAAAAAATTATATAAAATTTGGTTGACAGCCACAAAATACACATGCAAGAAACTTGATAAAAATCCAATATATGTTTGTTCGAGACATTTCCGTAAAGTAGATTTTGAGAATTACAAAGACACCAAATATGTGTTAAAGTCAGGTATAAAATATAATGAAGCTAGTGTAGGTATATAGTTGTATGCCTTGTTGTCTTTAGTGATATTACATTTTTAGTTATATATTTTACTGCTGCTTGATATGATTTGCTAGTGTTGATTTGCGAGTTTTCACATAAGGCCATTATTAGGACTCGCATTGATTTCTTAGCTTTTGTTGTAATGTTTCCGTATTTTGTATTAAGATTATTTTTGTATAAATTTATTTATAAAAACATTAAAAAAAATTATGCATACCTACTGGCATGACAAAACTATTTGCTATTTTCTATTATTATATAATATTATGTATGTCTTACAATATTAACAAAATATAAACTTTAATGATTTTTCAGATGCTGTGCCATCTATATTTTATTGGAACATGAATGTAAATGAAACCAAATCACCTGATAAAAAAGTAGTACCTAATATGGAGAAATCAAATAAAAAGGCACAGAAAGCAACACCATTAACTAACTTAAATATTCAAGATACTGTACAAAGTAGCAATGATGTCATATCAGTGGAAAAAAGTGAAAGTAAAAATGTTGATGAAGGGAAATTAAAAAGTCCTCAAAAACTAGCAATTGATACTTCTGTTATTGATGTTATGTTAAATGAAAAAAGCAATGATGTAAAAAAAATTACTGCTTCATTTAAAAAAGGTTTGTACAACTACAATAAAAAAAATCTAATGAAAAAGATTTCAACAATAATTGTATAATATTTGTCAATATTATTTGTGTGGCAATATAATGTATGTAAATATAATGTAATTTTGGTGTTTTTAAAGGTAATGGTAGCATAGACATGCAAGAGGGTAAAGAAGTAGAAGTCAAAGACTATGAAGGTATTTGGTACCCCTCCGTTATACAGGAAGTTGATCTTGATGAAATGGAAGTACTGGTTAAATATGCAAAAAACTTAAAGAAGTAAGTACTTACCTATCAATCAATGATGGAAATAACAGCTTTACCATTTTTTAATTAGATTGATCAATCAATTGCAATAATCGTGCAAAGAGTTTGATTAGTTTACCAAAGAGGTCATAGTTTGTTACTGGCCATTACATTCTTTTTTTTCTATTTTTATGTCAGCAATCAATTTAAATGTCAAGTGAAAGTGAACGTGAAGTTGTTAAAAAAGGAAAAGAAAATTATTTTAATTTTATAAAATGATTAATTGTTTTATTGAAAGCTAAAATAAAAGGTGAGATTACAGAAATAAGAATTTACACATAAAACTCTCTTTCCTCCTTGGAATCTTGCATTAAATCTTATGCATTATAATATTATTGTATTATCAGTTTCACTGTGCAAAAAAAGAAAACTTAACTTTTGAGATAGGAAAGTTTTTTATTTCTATATTACAACTATATCTAATTAGTTTGTTTTCAAATCATAGGAAAAGGTAGGTACTATTTTAATATGAATTTGTTTGTTTTCAAATCATAGGAAAAGGTAGGTACTATTTTAATATAAATTTTCTTCATTTATTGTTTATCAGTCATGCCATCATTATTGTTGCCTAATTGTTCTAATGAAATTTATGACCCCCTTTATCCTCTCAATCACCTTCTTAAAACTTCATAGTAAATACGGCAAATTACGGAAACGCCTAACTTGTAAGATAATAAATTAGTACTTATTGAAAAAAAATCTCTGAATACCATAACCATTATATAATTATTATATGGACTGGTTATTTTGAGATTTTTTTTATATAATTATATCTGTATATAGAGATATTTCGCAAATTGTGTTAATGCTCCTACCCCTCACTCCCCAATGCCCCTTAGTGAAGACAGCAAGTTGCAGAAATCCATAATTTGTGAGAAAATCGAAAAACATAACCTCAAAACCATATCATATCATATATTTAAATTTTTAGGTACCTAGTCTCCTCGCTCCGCTTCGCTTCGCACGGCTCTTATTGTTATTTATACATAGCCCTTTTTTAAATTTATGTCACAAAAAAACTAAAAACCATTTGGAACGTTCAAGATGAACATCTTCCTACAATTTTTGACTAAATTATCGATTGGAATGAAGAGCCCAATAAATATTATGTCACATTTCAAAAATTTCCATGAGCGAAGTCGGGCGGAAAGCTAGTTAGTAATAATAATAAAAATTTCAGACAAGATGAATGGATAAAAGTGAGCAGTCCTCGAATGCGCCCATTTACTGGACTGAGGTTTCCAATATTCACAAAGCCTCCACCGTCAGAAGAAATACCACCAAAACCTAGACTTTCACTGCCAGCATATCACAAGTTCATGATGCCACCTGAGCCCAAACACAAACGGAAGTTTGATGTTGGTGAAAGATGTCTGGCTAGGTGGAAAAACAGTAGCCGTTTCTATGCTACAATACGTAAAGTGCTTGATGATGGTAAGTTCTCTTATAATGTTCATGTTTAGGATTCTGTAAAAATAACCCTGTTGTACAATTTAAATCTATTTTTCATGACGCCTTTTACCCAAAGAGGCAAGTCAGGATCGTAGCAACTGGCATTTGATTGTCTCTACCTACCCCTCATCGGGAACATTCATCATATACCTTTCATACATGCTCGGCGATTGTGTGTACTTTTAATATTGCCATATTCATGATCAATACATTTTTATATGTTCAATAAAAGTACACTTAGGTCGTCCTCTGCCAGCATGTCCTGTCATTTCAACCATATAAACCTTTTTAGTCAATCTTTCATTCTTCATTCTTTAAATGTGTCTAAACCAGTGGAAACTACTTTTTCTTTTTTTAGTCACAATATCATCTTTCACTCCGCATTCTTCTCTAATGACATTGTTCTGGATGCGGGCAATACACTTTTATATCACACATTCCACTTATTCCATTCCGATCAACTAAACCGATCAACTAAACCGATCAACTAAACCGATCAACTAGTTGTGCCGATTGGTACCCTGTATGCAGCTTTCTACCTATCTGATCAACTATTTGAGTTTACCATATTATGACGATATTTGCATTTCTTTACAATTCCCAACGGAACAAGGTGACACAACAATGGATAGTTTAAATAATTTTTTTTAAAGTGTACTGCATTCAAAAATTGTGCACTGAAAAGTAAGAAATATAAAATATTTCGTCATAGAATTTGAAGACGGTTTCCCTTTTAAATTATTTTGAAGCCCTGAACGAAAAATAATAACGCAAATAAAAAAAAAGGAAAAATATAAAAATTGCTGCTGTGGATGGGATTTGAACCATGTGCATCCTGCGCTGCACCCCATATAGTGGACAGTGTACATTGTACAACGCCAATAGGGCTCGAAAACCGCAAATCGATGTACAGAAATAGCCATTTGGCACACAGGTACTTTAGGTTAAACAATAATTTTAAGAGGCAGTTCTTAAAAATACTCCCGGGAGGGGAGGGGAGTTATGACATCATAAGTTTTTTGCACGGGATTTTTTTTTCAGAAACCTATCGTGTGTGGTGTCAAATGAAAGGGCTTCATGTGCCGGTTTAAAAATATACTAAACCATTACTTTTCAATTATTCATTCATTACAGGTGGTTGTTTTCTAATGATGCAAAAAATTTGTATTTTGAAAACATACAAAGTTTGGGATTTTTGTAAAACATACGCCAAATGTCTCTTAATATACTCAATTAGAAAGTTATCGAACTAGTTTCAATAAATTCTAAATCTCAAAGATGTGTCCAACTTTTTAATATTGACGTCATTACTCCCCTCCTCCTCCAATGTTTTTAGGGATAGGGCCCTAAATATGCCATTAAATATGCTAAATTACAGTGACACAGGTGGATTATTTACAGAGAAATTGGGAATAGTTTATCCCAGAAAAATTATGGGGATAGGGCCTTTAAGAACTGCCGCTCAAAATCATTGTACTTATAGTATAAAAGATCTGTGTTATGAACGGATCAACTATAAAGTTGTCCCGTTAGGAAAAAAAAATTGATTCCTTTATTTCCTAACCGATCAACCAAATAATTGAGCCGTTAGGAAGTAAAATAGTTGATCAGTTTCCAGTTGATCGGTTTAGTTGATCGGAACGGAAAAATGACACATTCTACATAATTTATTTTACTTTCATGCTTCTTATTCCATACCCAAGTCTTGCTTCCATAAGTGATGGAACTAAAACAGCATTATGTATATTAATTTTACTTTTAGTTGTAATGTAGTTCTGATTTTTGAACATGTGTCCTTAGGACCCTAGAAGTATCTCGTCAAAAGTCCCCATTCCTAGTGTAGTCTTCCCCCCTTAAATGTGCCCCTGATGGCAGTTTCTTTTATTTTACATAAAAATTGTTAGAGCTAGAAGAAAACTGTCAATGAGAAAAATTATCCCCCATAAATTGTCTATGTCTGTCTTCTTTTAGATCTAACAGTTTTGTGGAAAAAGAAACCGCCATCAGGGATACATTTAAGAAGGCAGGGGGGAAGCCGACACTCTAGGAGTATTTCTAGAGCAGAGGTTCTCAAACTTATTTTGTCTACCGCCCACTTTTAAAATAAATTATTTTTTCAGTGCCCCCATTTTTTTTACTTTACCACATCTTAAAAATCACAAAGACATTCATTATTTCTGGGCCCCTTACCGCCCCCCTCTAGGCCTCCAGCGCCCACAAGGGAGCGTTATCGCCCACTTTGAGAAACACTGTTCTAGAGTTCTAGAGAGTACTAAGGAACATGTATGTCAAAAATAAAACATTATTTTTTTGAGGTTGGACCTAAAATATGCAGTTATTGCTCGGCGTAATAGTTAAAGACAGAGATAGTGATAAATGATTTTGAAAAATGTGTAAATTACTGACATAGTATGGAGCACCCTACCCTTTGCGGGGCTGACACAAACCATGGGGCCCAATCATTAAATATATTTGCTTGGCTTCCCAGCTGGCTTTACCAGTGGATATTTTTTAAATCTGAAGAACACATAATTATCTTCACGGCAAGAGACACCAAATAACTGTCCACTTTTTACTAGTGAAATTTTCTCCAGTTTTAGACTATGGTGAGTCTTTACTGGGTCCAGACTATTATTTTACCTTATATATTTACAGAATTATCAGATCTCTTGATTTTCTCGAAGTTGTTTGGCACCCGTGAATAAAGTAGATAATATTACTTTTTTTAATTATAGATGAATACGAGATTCTATTTGACGATGGAGCACCTTGGACCTGTAACGCATCACGTTTGTTCAAAGTAAAAGGCCAGAATGCGACAATTACATCGGCGCAACCGGCGCCAAAGTCTGAAACGGCCCCTAAAAGTGAGCAAAGCGAGGTTGCTTCCGAGTCCAGTGAAGTGCTACATAAACACCTATTTGATCCGACATGTGACTATTTAGGGTCAAAAAGTGAACGTCGCGAATTGAAAAGGAAACTAAATATCAAAGCTTTGTTCAATATTGGCCAGAAGAAAAAAAAAGAACATAATAGCGCAAAGCGCGCTAGGAAGTCGGAGCCTGATGCCCCAGTTAGTAAAATGGATGTTGAAGTTGTGAAAAAGGAGCATGTGAAAAATGAGATTGCTGATAAGCCTTTGATTTCAGGTTGTTTCTTTGTTTCAATGTTTTGTTATCTTTGTAGCCAAATGATACAAAAATCTTTTATAATTTGGTCATGTTCTTTTGTCTGTATGTTACAAGCGTATAATTTGAATCTTTTGTAATTTATGCATGAATCGACCTAAGTTTGTGTTGGTGCGATCATTAAAAATTGGCCAATAGCGAGTCGAACTCGCGCGGAGAAGGTTTCGTAGAGAACTTTAAGACAGACTTTTTGTTTAGGTTTTCCTGTAAACAATGAGCGAGTTGTTTCTTTTTAAAAAAAATTTGAGTCAGTAGTTTTGGACATAGTTGGGGAGGGAGGACGCTCAATTTTCGTTTATTTTCTTTAATATATTTTAAAATTATAAAAAAATATTTTTGTATTTCTTATAACGAAAAGTTAATACCCAATTAATAATAAATAAATTGAAATTCGATTATTTACGCTATACGTCCGTGATTGGATCATCAAACTCTCAATTTGGATTCATTACACAGTGCACAGAATACTTAATGTTTAAATAGGCAACATAGTAAACAAAGAATTTTTTTAACGTGAAAACGGTTTTAAAAAGGCTCCCTTACTGAGGATGAATTTATAACTTGCGGGCAGGGGAGCACGTGAGAACGGAAAAATTAAATAAAATCGAGTTTTAACGTCCCCTTACTGAGGGGAGACGCTAGTACTAGGAAATCCTAACGTTACGTAACGCTAGGGGAACCAGCTAGGGGAGACGTCAGTCCGAAAGGCAAATTAAACCTTTTTGTCCAGTAGATTCGGAGAAAATAAGCTGTGACAGACAAACAAACAGACAGACAAGAGTGATCCTATAGCGTTTCGATTTTCAACGGATATGTACGAAACCCTAAAAATTCAATAAATGTTCTGCTCAAAACGCACGCGATAATCGTTTAGTTGCAATACTATTACAATGTTAGAATTGCGCTACCAAAAATCCGGGTAGCCAAAATGTTTGACCACATTTTATGTGCTTCTTTCTCGAAGCACTGACGAGTACCTCCATAAACACCTGCCGATACTAAACTACTCTGAAACACATATAGGTAAATAAAACACTGCTTTCTCCGTCAAAATAGGGGCATAATGTTTCTTAACGATAGCTTAAGTTGTCTATAATTTGTAATAAATATCTACTAAATACTAATAATAATAAAAAATAACAATAAAGTCGGATAAACTAACTTTTTGAAATCTATTTCATTATCGCAGTTTGACAGTTCAGCGAACATGTTTAAAATGAGAATACGGATTTATGAAGTTCCATACAATGTTCGCGTAAAGATCATCGTTAGAAAATCGATAAAAGCAGGAGAATACGGTTTTTTTAAATAGCGCCAAGATGGCGTTGGTGCTTAAAACGAGGAGAATAACTCCCGCTGAACTGACTTTATTTAGGCTAATATATAGCGAGGTATGGGCTAAAGTCGTTACCTATGCCCGCTCCCCCTTGGAAGGTTATTACAGTTCTAAAATGTAATTAAAAAAATCTGAGTAAGGGAGCGTTCAAGTATTATGTAACGCAATTTTTGAAGATTTTTGACCCCTCAACTTGTAACGTACCGTAACGTTTTTCTGTACCCCCCTCCCCCTCTCTAAACGTTACGTAACACTCAAGTGATATTTTTTACCCTAAAGTCCTAAAAAGTTATGTAATAGTTTTTACACTTGGTATAGTTTTAATCTACTAAATAAAACAAGAGAATTTTAATTCGCAACACCTACATATTTTGGTTATTTTTTATAAATTTTTGTCTTTACCTACACACAATTGTTTTTCTCCTTCATTCTCCTAAGTATGATTTGAATTTTTAGGCGAGAGTAGAGCATGCAAAAAATGACGACCAGACTAATACAATCGAGGGATTCCCCGTAACGTAAATGAAAAGGGTTGCCAGTTTGGGAGTTTTAATTCCCTAATTTTTTAAAAACAATGTTACGTAACGTGTTGTAAGAAAGACCCCCTCCCCCCCAAATTGTGTTACGTAATACTTGAACGCTCCCTAAAAATCAAAATAAATTATTTAATACTTTAAATGAAAATTATTTTGAACAATATAAATGAATTGACGTTTTTAGATATACACGCAATTTTCAGTTATCAACAGACAACAGACCTAATTTTGCTGTCTGTTAAATAATCCTTGAGTATAACAAAATAGTTGTCCCTACTTGAATCGCGAAAAACTTACTTGCGGGGTTTTTGTTATGGCTGATATAATTTTAATTTAATATACTTAATATGATATATTTAATTCTAGTGCCACGGGTGGTTATGCATGATATAAATAAAGATGTTAAAAAAATTAAGAAAAACAATAAAGTATCATTATCAAATACCCCAACTTCAAATGTAAACCAAGATTTGTATGAGCCACAAAAAAGTTCGGATAACGATGATGGTGACATTCAAAACTTCAGTCACTTAAGTGATTTACAACACGAAGAAACTATTTGTAAAATGAAAGAAGTTATTAGTAAGTTAGAAAGTGGCATTATTAGTCTGAATAAAGAACACGGGACAAGCAGAATTGATACTGTTAAAAAGATTGATGACCAGATTCGTAGTAGAGCATCAAGTTGTGAAAGCAAGCCTGATGTGAATGTTGTAGCTAATGAAAATAAATGTACGAAAAATTATGTCACTAAACGGGAACCTACTACAAATGAGGATATTAAACATGAGGAACTTATTGGGAACACAAATGAAATGGGACAATCGCTAGCAGACAAAGATACCAAACCAGCGTGCGATATGTTGGAACAAATCAAAGCTTTGGACGACACAACAGATAAAAAAATCCTGGAGGGTGTAGTGAAACAGAAGAAGTTTATAAAAATGAACAAAACCAGGCGAATACGAATACTCAGAGAGAAAAAGGCCCAATTAGAATTTCAAAGGGTCAAGTCTCAATTGAAAGAAATGCGAAAACAAATGGAAGAAATGAGGGAACAGGTCAAAATCAGTCAAATGAACGCCGCGAACGCAATGTCACCTGGGGCTCAAGATATTGAAGCGCCTAATTTCCAACAGGACAGTACTTTCTTACTGCCAGACGAATGGTGCTGTAAATGGATTAATGGCCAGCCGGTAGGGGAGCGTTATGACATCGGATTGAACCAGAAATCTAAAAAGCCACTATGCGCTGTGAAGGTACCACATTTCATTTATATAAATGGCTTATCACTCATAATACTACATAATATATAAGTTTATATTTTCTCATGCTCTTACTACAAACAATAAATTTAGTGATATCAGGTAAAAATGTAGAAATTGGAGTCAAGTATGGACAACTAGTAATTGATGTGCATCTATGAAGCGCTCATAGGAAATGGCTCTTCTCTGCCCAGGGAAAACAGGTGTAATTATTTGTGTATGATATACAATATACAGAATGACTGTCTGTACACGTATCATATGTAAAATCTACTGAACCGATTTTGATGATGTGCACCCGAATACGGGCAGACGCTACATATTCCTATGGTTTGCGTGTAAGAAATCGCGAACACAGCTAGTAAACGAATGACAAATTTGTTTGAGGGAGACCAAACACTGTATAACTTTGTGCAGCGTTTACTGCGTTTATTAGTACGGGGGTAAATAAAAATAATTACTCATAATAAAATTTTTGTTTACTTTTGAGGTGGAAGATAAAAGATTGCCATCAGACTGGACTAAACTTATGGTGAAAAGACATAGCAGTAACGCTGCTGGCAAATGGGACGTAGTGCTTATGAGGTTTGTTTGAAAATTACTTATAAAACAGACGTAACTATATGAAAGCTGATGTACGATTTCGCCATTACCTGATGTTGAGCGATTGTGCGTATAAATCCAAAAATGCACACAAGAGTTATGAGATATTTGGCACTAGACTTATGGAAATTTCGAGAAGGCGTCACATGAAATCGAATGCAATGTCAATAGTCTCCCTCTTCCTCTTTAGTATTGGCTAAATGAATAAGACTTGTCTTCCACTGGGTACCCTGGGGCCAGCATCGGTTCCCGGGAGCTGTAAGGCAACCCGTGAAGAATAAAAAAAAATAGTATCAGTTTACCTTACTAATAGGATACAGAAATGAGCACACAGAACATTATAAAGAAAGCAGAAGTTGTGTTAGAAAGTAGAAGTATGGAAGCCAGTGTAACCAAATTTTTGTATCTACCTACTGTAATGACCAGCCCCTCTATTCCGTATCTCTGTTGCTAACAAAAACGTGTTGGTAACAGTCCACAGAATAGTAAATATGACAGACTGAGAGTGAGTATACCGTGCACGCTCGCACTTGTCAGTCTATCGTACATTAGTAATCTGTGGACGGTTACCAACACGTTTTTGTTAGCAACAGAGATACAGAATAGGGAGGAATATTGTGAAAAACTAGTCTAGTTAAATATGGTATACATATTATGCTACCTTTAGACAAACTATTTGTTCGGATATAATTTCTGCACTGAAATATAGCACAAATGAATTTTTTGGGCTATATTTCAGGGGAAATTCTGAAGATGTACGGAAAATGCTAATTGCACAGCGCATATGTGTGGTTACGCGGGAACGCCCACTTGGTACTTCTATGTGTTCTTTATAATGTTCTGTGCATGAACATATGTATAGGTAGACTAATAAGAGCTGGCACGTTAGATATTGTTACTATGTTGCGCTAATGGACAACATTTCATTTTTTTAATCACCCATTTTTATTACTTTAATTAAAAATATATTAAAAAATAAGTTACACGTATTTTTGTATTTTATTTTTGGTTGAGTTTTTATATTTTTAATTTAATTATGAATTTTTATAAATTCTGAGGACTTATAAACTAAAAACCTTAGCTAGGACTAAAATTAAGAAATATAAACTGTCACCCAAAGAAAGTGACTGATAGTGTCAGTCAAGCCACAGAGTAAACGTTATAGAAATGCAAAGAGTATAATATACCGTGTTCCAAATAGGTGTTGCCGTAGCCGGAACTCAAATCGCCCACAACATTATTCATAATGTATATAATAATACTAGCTTTTGTCCGCGGTTTCACTCGTAAATATATTTCCTGTGATAGCCCATTCGAAACTAGCAAAACTTCCAAAAAATATTATATAAAAGAAGTAATTTAATAATATTATTTAAAGAATAATTATTAATTTAGCTTAAATGGAATAAAAATGGGTAAAATTAATAGAAGGCAACACCTGAGTTCAATAACTAACAACTCTGCCAACAGACATTAGTATTTTTAAATTAGAGGGTTAGCACAGATTAGGGCACCTATTAATCCTCATTTTTCAATATTTCAGTATTTTTAAAATAACTCGAAAATTAAAGGATATAAAAATAAAAAAAAATGAAAAATAAGCTTTCTAGCATGTAATCTCCAAACGGTTTTCGAATTTTGGTACCTTACGAAAAATGAAATGTTGTCCATTAATTTAATATTTTTTTAGCCCGGATAAACGTAGGTTTCACACAAAGCATGAAATCAAAACGTATTTGGAGAACGTGATGGATGAAACATTGCTGCCGTACCATTATGCGTTACTCGACTTTTGTATACATCGCAAGTTGTCCAGGAGACTCGGCTGGGACAGTGTATCGTCGGTACAAACGGAGTATGTTCAGAGCAAATCTAAAAAGAAAAAGAAGAGGAAACATTCTAGAGTTGGCGCAGAGCGGGACACCAAGAGGGCTCTAACGGGATCAGATGACAAGGTACACTCGACAAGCTGTCTATCTATATATATAAAATTCTCGTGTCACCACCAAACTCCTCTAAAACGGCTTGACCGATTTGTATGATTTTTTTGTGTATATTCGGTATGAGAAATGGGTCGTAAACTATTTTTCACCCTCCTATACCCACCCCCCCATTTTTTAATCACGATTTTAGTATTTTTGTATGAACAATATCTAAAGTTAGTGGTAGTGGTAGAGTGCAGGCAAGCCAACGTTTGGGCAGGACAACGTCTGCCGGGTCCGCTAGTACTAAACTAATATAAAATACAAGCTTTCCGCTTTATCTTCCCCGTGGAATGTTTTGAAATGTGACAAGAATTTACTCTGAAAAACTTCCGGGATAAATAGTAGTTATATCTGTGCAAAAAATCACCTTGATCCGTTGCTCTGTTTTGATGTGAAAGAAGGACAAACAAACAAAAACACTTTCGCGTTAATAATATTAGATAGTATTATAAAGAGAGTGTAAGCTTGTTCAATTGTAAGAATTAAACTCTACCAAGGTGGTACAACTCTCACGTGGTTAAATTGCACTCCATACGATTTGTATGGGCGTCGTCCCAACTCAAGCGCTCAAATCTGATTCAACTTATTTGGCGCGCTATACATAGGCTGTTTTTTATTTTAAATATGGTTAATGTTTAAAAGTTTATTTGAATATATAGCAACATTTGTAACTAAAATGGGAGAGGGTTTCGCATTCAAAGATTTCAACGTGTGAAGCCTGGGCAGAAAGGTTTTTATAACATCACATTTTTAATAAGTGTTTTAAAAAGCTAATATTTTTTATGTATATAGCCAAGTTGCTCAGCGGGCGCTCTTGCTGTTGATGCGGCAGCTCTACCAACAGATAATGTTACGGCATGTGGTCTAGTCACTGAAGGAGGATATGGTATGTAATTGAATAGTGAATACCAATTATACTAACGACCCGTCCTGTGGAATTTGAATATCAGTTCAACTCGTCGAATTAGAAACATTGACATTGTTTGGCTCGTAGAAAAAGTAACGTGATGTTTTATATGGGTCTCCTACAATATCTCTAAAATGTTTTGATATAATTTTAGAATATATAGGTACATAAGATATAAAATTACATTCTATAATTATTCATTTGCTATAATTTTTTTTAAACCTAAAATCGTTTTCTGTAATTTACAAAATCACTATTATTAAAATATATAAAATTAAATTCTATAATTATTCATTTGCTATAATTTTTTTTTTACCCTAAAATCGATTTCTGTAATTTTCAAAATCACTATTATCAAAATATATAAAATTACATTCAATAATTATTTATTTGCTATAATTTTTCTTTTGTCTAAAATCGATATCCGTAATTTTCAAAATCACTATTATCCAAATATATAACATTAAATGATCTAATTTATAATTTGCTATAACTTTTGTTTTATCTAAAATTGTTTTCTATAATTTTCAAGATATCTAAATTAGCAAAAGGTACAACATTTAATTATCTAATGATTAATTTGCTATATTTTTTCCCAGTTTATTTTCGAAATATTCATTAATATTTATAAAATCTTCCTTTCTTATAAATAATATATATATAGGTATTATATCCGTTATCAACAAGTGATGGTTGTTTAGGTAGTTATGAGTTTCTAGCGCCTCGCCGTCCGCTGCCGCGGAACGCTCGCTACGCTCGCTCGGCTCGCGCACTGTTTTAGCACTATTTGAACCACGATCGTCGCTTCGCTCCTCGCTAACCTATTTTTATTATTTACAAATTAGGGGAATAGGAATCGAAAATTACTGCAACAGGTTATGATTAACAAAATCTACTGTAAATTTTAATAATACTACTTATTTAAATTGATTTCATTATAGAAAATTATTTTTTATGGTTATATATTTGTAAATGTAAATAGAATGAAGTTATACGTTTAAAATTATAGTGAGTACACTTATTTTAACAATCCATTAGATCAAATGATATTATAGATTAATAAATTTATAGAAAATGAATTTATATATTTAGAAAATTATAATAACTGCAATTATAGAAAAGTAGCCATTAGTGCAATTGAAATTAGAGATTATAAAAATTATAAGACTTGAGATTATATATTTTCAAAATTATAGTAACAGCAATTATAGAAAAGTAGCCATTAGTGCAATTGAAAATAGACATTATAAAAATTATAGGACTTGAAATTATAGATTTTGAAAATTATGGCAACTGCAATTATAGAAAACAATACGTTATAGGAATTAATATTATAGATTTAAAAAATTATATCAAACGTTTTTATAGATTTTTAAAATTACAGGATCTAAATTTATAGAAAATGAATATTTATAGCAACTAAAATTATAGCTTCTGAAATTATATATTATTTTTTAGAGCATTTGAGAGGATACCGTTTTATATACATAAACCTTCCTCGTAAATCAATCTATCTAAAGGGGTTTCCTATTTCCAATAGGGACGGATTGATGTTGACAGGCTGTGGCGGCCATGTTGTTTTGCCTGTCAAATATGTTTATTATTACTTTCTATCTAAAGGGGTTTCCTATTTCCAATTTTTATATATGTGTATAATGGCTGTTTTTTTGTAATGCAATAAAATATTATATGTTTTCTAAGTAACTATTTATAAATAAACTTTTCAGTCACTGTTGGAGCATTGAAAGTGCAGATACTTCAAAATTTACTAAGATGTCCGTCAGAGGGATGTTTCAAAAACTTCAGAAACGACACACTACTCAGGATGCACATAAAACACTATCACAAAGAGTTGATTCCGAAGATGGGTATGCCGCCCAAAGTTCTGGATCTGGCGTACGCGAGAACAGCTACCGCTGAAACTGATGTCAAGGAACCTAAATCTGAGTCTAGAGGCAGACCGAAGACGCATAAACCAAAACGTGTCGATCTCGACAAGGAACTTCAAGCACAGCTGCAGGAATGTATAGAATTTGATAAGCGGTCCGTCACCCCGCCACCCGATAAAACACCGAAGGTGATCGACTCGCCCAAACTAAGAAACGCTCTGAGTAACAAACCGGTGAAGGGACCTCGCGTCCTCCTACCGGTGCGGCGGCCCACACAAGACGAACACAATCAAGAACTGTACGAGAGTCAGTTCAAAGAAGAATTTGAAAGAAAATATGGCGGCCATCAGGTATCCGACAACGCTACAGAGCTAGACTTCGAGGCCGCCATATCCGTGCACACGGTGCCAAAGACGGAGCTTGATAGGAACAGAAAGTCATTGTTGCCACCCGTTTTACAGAAAGCTAAGCAGTCGAGCGAAGATGACGAATGGTGTTCGTCTGATTTTGAAAGTAGGTCCAGTTTTCCAGGTTCCGCTACGCCGGACTCGAAGACCCTGGACTATAGAATGGATGATCTCTTGCACCAGGTCGGCTTCCCTGGTGGCCCGGAGCACCGCAAGGAAGGCGAGTTGTATATTACTACTGAAAGTAGGTAGACTTTTATGTTACTCTCTCTCTCTCTCTCTCTTTAACGTCCCGACAATCGAAGGTCTCTATTGTTTTGTTTTTTTTTTGCTCAGGGCCCGTACTACGAACTTTTAGTCACTTAACTAACAAGTAATTTTGTACTAAAATTAACGATTTTTGAATTGAATATAAAGTTCTTGGTACGGTCACAGTATACTTGAGCTTCGTTACATGTTTCTAAAATCACTGCCATCTATTTTCACGTAAGACTAGTTTGTAACTTTGTTTGCTTCCATTATGTATCCTATTAAAGTGTTGTTTAACAATTAAAAGTCATGTCAAACCAATTCTTAGATATAAAGAAACATCACACAAAAGCTTATTTAGGATATACAGCTCTTATTCCCATCTATTGAATCACAGGAGACAGAAATGAATCTCCGAAAAGAAGGAGAGGCCCTTTTTCTATCGCGTAACTCTTCTTCTGACGCGCGTTAGGGTTAACGAATAATTTAATCTAAATATTTACCACTTATGTACCTATTACCTCAGATACTATTAATAATGATGTGCTATTACTATTATTCTCCTTTTGTGAACAATGACATATCTGTCTACGAAACTGTTTTAGGTGTGTAGAATTTCTAGGCGAACGCTGCGCGTTAATTGTAGCCGTACGTGCATGCCGGGCGACGAGCATACCGGCTCGTATATACCGTCCCGCAGATGTACTTGTAGCTTCGTACCTAAAGTGCGGAGGGCGCCACTCGCCAGACCTGATTTAGTTTAAAATGTTCTAAGAACAAAGAGTATAAAGCATACAAACTGGCTCAATCCGCAATTGACAGAATAAAGGTCTATTTTTACAATAAAGCTATAAATTGCCAGCGCTCTTTTTACATGACTCGACAATCTTGTGACAAGTAGACAAAATTCTTATTTTAGTATGTTTTCTAAGCTTTGGTTTTGAGAAAATAAATAAAAATATTACTCCGCAGCGAATTGGATTGACATGGAATTTATATTACATTCACATTGGTCCAGTAGTAGAGTTTACTTGTTACTAACCAACCAAACGAACCTTTATAAAGTATGGATATTGATATTAGCATAATGTTTTCAGCTGGCGAGAGAATCAAACTTGAGCGCATGAAGCGCGAGGAGATTATAAATTGCCATTGTGGCTTCAGAGAGGAGGACGGCTTGATGGTTCAGTGCGAGTTGTGTTTGTGTTGGCAGCATGCTCTGTGTCACAATATAGAGAAGGTGACAGATGTAAGTATTGTGCTGTTTATCTTTATCAACTGTTATGAATGGATGAAGCGTTTTGTTCAAGTACAAAAATTATTATAAACAAAGTATGAATATTTTTTTAACTTTTATGGCGTGATCTTGTTGAGTATGTATATAAGAAAGGCTCCACGAAGCTAAATATTTTTACAACAATTATTTAAACATTTTTTTTTCATTTACAATGAAGACGGAAGTTCGAGAAAATTTTGTTAGTTAACAATAGTTTAACTTGTTGAAAAATTAACTTTAACGAAAATTTCCAACGGGGATAAATTTTTTGAAGTGTTCAAAATACACCATAATTTTTTCAAATTTAAAAAAAATTATTCAATACCTTAAAAAAATTAAGCAATGTGTCGTACTCGCTTTTGATGTTGCGCGCGCAACCTAAAAATGAAGCGCGGAGACCCATTTTCAGCGTTAATTTAAAATTATAAATAATGGAGATAGAGTTCCGGGAGCTGGGAGTTTTTTATTGGAAATTTCCTCCTCTTTAAGAATCTTTTTATGAAATTTCTTAAATATGAATAGTCTATGAAATATTGGCGAAAAACGAAATGCCTTTTTTTTCATCTTTAATTGTTTATAACTTTTGCAATTTTTTATGTGCTAATACACTCTTGGCACATTTTTCTAGGCGTCATTCCGAATCCAATGAGCTATCGCACATAATTTTAAGAGCAGTATCTCTATTTTAGACCATTTTGAACTTGTCATCTAGACTAATAAATCGCAACAAGTCACGCACGCAGAAATAGCTATTTGTTATTTCCGAGTACTAACTTTCATGTTACCAAATAGGGATGTTGACAGTGGAAGAAAGTATACGCAATAATATTTTATATAGTTTATAACGTATTATTACTGAAATGTTTATTTATTTCTTTAATAAATATATAATTTATAATATCGAAATGAAAAATCTTTAATTATTACTTCCGGTCATGTGACCGTAAACGGGAAGTGACGTCACTTCCATCTAAATGTCAAATAAATAACCACAGACTACTGTTATAACTTATAATAATCAGTCATTGACTAAGTTATTTTATCTAATATGTGACCAAGATGTGTTATCGTTTCGCGGGGATTTAATACAAATATAAATTTTATAATCTTACAGCTATACCTAATTTTAAAGTATTTCCAAAAAATTGTCAACTAGCCTTTTCAAGTTCACACGTTGCGTGTGCTTGACCAACAGTGGTTAATCTTGCACTATTGTACAGTACCCCTCAGAAAATAATACACATCGGGCTTTAATAAGATACTTTTCGTGTCACATGTTGTGACGTTGTGCGACAAAACATAACGGGTATGCCGGGTACTGTAACCACATTGTTTTAAAACCATTGAAACGTAGTTATTTACATACTACCTTATTCCGTCCATTGACAGGTCCCAGAGAAGTACACGTGCAGTATATGCCTCAATCCGCGGCGCGGTCGTCGCTCGCAGCGCTTCCTTCACGATCAGGATCGGCTGTATGAGGGCTTGCTGCCGGGCGCGCGGCCCAGTGAGCAGCTGAGGCGCTCCCACGAGCTGTCCGGTAATCTGCTCAGGATCGATGATTCGCTGCATGCGCTCAGAGTCAAGTACTATGTGGCTACGTGAGTATCCGTTTATTACCAAATATAGAATATCTATTTATTTTGTCGGTCCAAATGACGCTTGTGTGTGTCTTACACGAAATTGAATGAATTACATCAAACGAAATTAAATAAGGACAGTGAAGTCAAGTAGGCATATAACATTTATTTGACTGAAACTCTTGACAGAAAATGATTCCTTTTTATTCATAGTCCTTAAATGATGCAGGTCCTGAGGATTTTTTTTTCAGTCCTAAAAAATAATTTGTGTACATATTTTGATTTCAGCAAGAAAAACCACCCAAAACTATACCTCTGGGCGAAGGATTGGGAGAATGCCGACCTGACTGATAAACTGAATTCTGAGTTCGATCACCTCACTAACATGATCAGCGATATTGGAAAAGAAAACTTGCCTTTAAAATCAGTGGACTTCAAGGATTTATCTCTTTCGGACATTAGAATACACTCCTCGGAAGATTTGGATGATCAGCGATTGAGTCAGAGGTCCGACGGGAGCAGCTCGTTGGCGCAATTATTGTTGTCCAGTCCGGGAGGAGGCTCACTGGATCTTCCTATTAGTACTACGGAGTTGGAACGACTTGCCAAATCTGTACAGGGTACGTTATTTTAACTTTTTTATATTTATTTTTTGCTGGATGCTACTATAATATGTATTTGTAAACCTGTAGCACAAGGTACCCAAAATGTCATGTCATGTTTATGATGAACACAAAAAAAAATGTTTACAGAGTCGGAGGCTGCGTGTCGGGCGGCACCTATGATAGTGCCTCAGCCCGAGGCGCCCATAGAGAACAGTGTGTGTCGGGAGCGACTGTTGAAGCACATACAGCAGTGCCAGACGCTGGTGGAGTCGAGACTCGATTCTATTGAGGCGCAAGTCGTGGGTATGTATTCTGTACGTTAGCGGCAAGACGCAGCTCTCTTCAAAATGTGGAAATTAGCAAGGAACTTGTTTTGTTCTGTCAAGTTTAGACCTTAAGAATTAACCTATCTAACAGTAAAATCCGTTCAGTAGTTCAGTAGTAATAAAATGCGTGAAAACGACACAGACAAGACAGACGGAGCGGGGGACTTTGTCTTATAAATATATGAAAAACTTCAAAGTTGCGAAAGAAGTATTTGATAATAGAATGAAACGTCCAATATTTGATTTTATATGGGCTGACACAAATGTTTGAATTTTTGATTATAATTAATGTACATATTTGTTCATGTCAACTTTTGTGTTAGTACCTGTATAATATATACACGGGAATAACGTTCTATACCTGTAATCAATTGGAGGTAACGTCTTCTCCTGTCTGTAAAATTGGTGTGCTAGTACGAAATTATCATATTTTTTGACTATGCCAATGATGACTTTTACAACCAAAATAAAAAGCAGTGATAGGGGCCATCTGGGGAAAATGACGTCAGGTGATACATAGTATCGCGTTATGGTTCAGAATCTGAACTTCAGATGATGAGTATCCAGCATATAACTGACAATTTATATACCCATCTGTACTCACCAAACTTGCCTTGGCTCGTGCATAACCACTGTGTTATCAATAAGCCGTAATTGTGGAAGTTATTGACTGTATGAAGTGTTGTTTGTCACCTTTATTCATGGACTCCCAGTCCCATAGCTACTTTCCACCAAGTGGATGGTGAGTCACATGTCATGCTGTCATAAAATAATAGCTACAATGAAAATAACTATAATAATTAAATTTCAGAGTTGGAATCTCAAGATCCATCGTTTGAAGATGACGAGACTGCTGACTTTTTCCCTAGAACAAAGCAGACTGTGCAGATGTTGTTGAGGGATCTTGACACTATGGAGGAGCTTGGTGTTATCACTTAAAGTGCATATTTTTAGACTAGTCTTATTTGGTAAACAAATTTTGAATGTCTTTTAGTCAAATATATTATATAGCAGTTTAAAAAATATTATGATTAGTTCTTCAAATGTAAAATAGGTTAAAAATATTAATTATTGTGTAAAATATCTTTTAAGAATTTTAAATGACAAGTATGACAACTTATTTAAAAAAGACATGCAAAGTTTGTTTACCAAATAAGACGAGATTAGAATAACAGACTTTAGATAATATAATAGTTGTTTTAAATAGTAATGTATTATGTGTTTCAATAAATATTTTATTTATCATACTATTATTCTTTCATTTGAAGAAGCCACATAATATTCTTATGTATGACTAATCTTTGGGCAGAAACAAAGAAAAAGTAGAAATTAAGAAAATTATTTATTTTGTAAATACAAATACACACTATCCTTCATAGAATTTAGGCAGTTGATCACCCAGAATGACAGAACGTTCCACCCCCTTTTCCGTGATCACTCCAAGACGAACTACTCCACCAGAAGAGCCATCACGGAGCATAGCCAGTGTCAATGTATTTGTTACAAACTGGATAGCCTGGTCCTTTGTCATGTTGGGCTTGAAGTTAGCATCAACATAGCCATAGACGTAAGTAGATCCAGATCCACCAATTGAGACAGCTTGACGTTGGAGCATCCCACCAATGGGGACGGAGTAGATCTGACCTGAAACATTAATTTTTAGTTGGTCTTCAATTGCTTAGGGCTTAGAGCATACTGGGTAAATATAAAATGTACGGTAGGAGTCAATGCATAATTGGTAGAGCATAAAGAGCATTGGACTTGAAACTGGGAGGATCCAGGTTCAATCTCATTTAGGTCAAAAATGTTTAAATTGTTCAAGTATTGATTTTCTTATGAATCTATTTCTTGTGCTTTGGAGGGCAAATATTGCCAGCAACTTCTAAAAATAACAGATACTTGTTTGTTAAAGAAGTGACACATCTAAGGCCATTATGTGCTGCAACAGGCTTGACAAATGGGTCATTCCAGCGAAGAAGACACCCCAAGTCAAAATAATAAATTACATAATTTGTGCTTGAATATGTGACTAAAGTAAAGCTAATAAACTAATTCAACAGGAATCGACCATTTTTTTTCATATTTTTACGATTATCGTAATTTTTATTGTTTGTGAATGCAGCCATTTGCGGTTGTGTTTGGTACCATATTTTTTCGTTAAGTTTGCCATAAATAATTCTGCCGTTTATTGCGAGTCATTGAAAAAAAATATTATCCAGAAAGAAAATACAATTCAAGGAGTATAAAACAGTGGTAAGTTATTGCATTAGTATATTTATGGTGAAAAGATGTAGGAGTTCAACGAAATGCTTACCTCTTGTCCCACCCGTCACCGTAAAACATAATTAATTTTATCCTAAACTAAAAATATTGAACCTATTGTTTTTCGGCTTTGCAAAAGTAACAATTATGTCATAGGTAATGGGTTTAGCTTGAAAAAACATTGAGCAAGTAAATACGTATGGAAATGTTGAGTTTTGAAAGGATGTCCCACCCGTCACTGTGACGGGTGACCGAATAAAGTTTTGATGCATTCTTGTTTCTGCAGTGTTGTACTTGTTAATTTATTTGATTATTACACAGGAAATGGGTTTTAATAACAAATACTAATATTATTGAGTTTTATTTCTTGAATAAGCAATGAATTGTCGCATGACAAGTATGCAGTTTGGGCATCTATAAAGAAAATAATTGAAGACTTAAAAACTGATTATCCCTCATTGAAAAAGGTTTTCTGATGGATGTGCTGCCCAATTTAAACTGTCCTGTACACCTTATCTAACATTTGCTGAGGACTGGGGTGTAGAGGTAGAATGGAATTTTTTCGCCACAAGTAATGGAAAAGGCGCAATGGATGGTGTAGATGCCATTGCAAAGCAATCACTATGGAATGCCATAATGACCAGAAGACAAATAATCAACACAAGCTGGGATTGTTATAACTATTTAAAAACCAAGACATTGAAAGGCACGAAGATACATTTCGTCGCTATAGACGACATAGGCTTTAACAAGAAGAATCTTGACTTGAGATGGTCTGATATCAGTCAATCCCATACATTCAGAAGCAGCACTACTTTCGAGCATTGAGCGGTAAATGTCTGGCATATGCCCTCACTGCTGCATCACAACCAAAGAAGATCCTGTTGTTCCATAATGGCAAATCGAGTGATGCTGATGTTTACAGTGAAAGCGAGAAAGATGACGAGAGTGGCGATATGCCAGAACCGAAGCCCTTAAGGAGCATTGATGAAACAAAAGCTGATATAGATGAGACTATTGATGAAGCCCATGTTGCTATTGATGTAGATTGTATCAAGATTGGCACTAATGTTTTGGTGAAATTAGAAGCCGATTCAGGCAGAAAACTAAATTCATTTAAATACTTGGCTGTGAGTCAAAGTAACATTGAACCTAATGACGAAATGAAAGTAATGTTTTTGAAAAGCATCAATAGAAGCAGAAAATTATTTCTACTGATGAAGACGATGTGTCCTACATCAAAATAACGCAAATTTCAAATATTCTTCCCGAGCCTACTATGAAAACCACCGGGGACAGATTGTATTACAAATTCCAAAATCCCATTAACATTTCAGAAAAATAAATATATTTCGTCCACCAGCATGTTGTATTTTTTTATAGTTTTTACTTGCTTTAACAGTTTTTCATTAAAAATATAATAAATAGCTTGTCTATACAGTTGTGTGCATTTTATTCACGAACTATTATAACATAAAAAGTTACTTGTCCCACCCGTCACAAATTGCTGTCCCACCCGTCACACATTATAGGAAGCTTTATTTTGAAAATTTGTTGATATAGTAAATGTAATTTACGTATAAAATGGGACCTTAATATTTTAGTTACAACCTATGAAAAAACGGGTTAACAAAATATTGATGGTTTGTCTTGATTTACAAAGCGAAGCCATCCACTTAGACAGACGGGTGTTATTGGTGTCCCACCCGTCACACTTAGAAAAAGTCAATTTTCTGGGTTAATTATGTAGTTTAAAATGTTGTTTAATTGGTTCCTTTTAAATAAAATCTAGGGGTTCATACTGTTATTATTTTAATAAAAATTACATTGCTAGTTTAAGAGAAATTACTTGGAGTTAGAGCAAAAAGGAGTTATAATGTCCCACCCGTCACTTTGGAATGACCCAAATGTAAAAAAAAAGGATTATGCAAGCCTCAGATATCATTAAGTACTAAGATTTGAAGTTTGATATTCGGACATGTATTAAATGAACATATAATTGAAATTCTGACAAAAAGGCGAGTCTCAGCAGTGGGGACGCCTGCCTCAACCTACTCTCTGGAGCACTCGGGTTCAGCAGTGTCGTTACTCACCCACGGCTCGCCACAAGCCGCCCTGCGCCCAAAAATTTTATTTATTATTAAGAACATTGGCTTGCTGTGACAAAAAATATAAAATCCTAGAACCCGATTGCAGCATTTGCAGTGCCACCTATCAGGTCCAACTGTGAATATTCTAAGCCATCCAGGGACCCACTCAAACCCGTTCGAGTTCAGTGACATACAGAAGAATTATAATTATATCATTATAAAGATATAGTATAACAATTACCTCCTTCTCTTTTATCCCAACCAGCTACCAAAATTCCCGCAACAAGCTGGTCACGGTAGTTGTAGCACAACTCTCTGAAGATTGCTGCAGCAGTTTTCACCAAAGGCTGCTCTCCCAATTCCATTCTATGGAAATCTGAAATAAAACATCAAAACTCTGTTAGGAAATTAAAATTGTCATATTGTCTTGTGGAGGAAGGTGGGTGATATACTTATTATCTTTGCAATTTAGATATAAAGTTAGAAAGTATATATCTAGCATTTTGCAATATAGTATGCAAGTGATAGTGTAGCAAGTCAATAATAAAAAAAATATATTTTAATTTTAAATGAGAAACCTATAAGACTTCAATAAAATTATTGCTATTACTTACTTAAATGGTAGGTAACAATATCAGCAATAGCCTGTGTGTCGGCTGCAGACCCTGAGCGGCAACAGTAGATGTTATCAGTGATTTTTGTTAATTTATCAGTAACCCGGTTAGCAATGTATGCTCCGGTTGTGGTACGAGAATCAGCACCAATGATCACTCCACCATCAAATTCACAAGCCATAATAGATGTGCCTGTACTGTGAGGGGCATTCATCCATTCAGCAGTGAATGGCTCATTGTAGGAGTTTACAACTGATGTAGCCATTGTTTTAATCTGTGAATAGTAAACAATAAATTATGATATTGTGAATCACATTGAATACATTTGATTTTAGATCTATGCACACTAAGAAACATTGCAACTGTCTTTTTATTGTAATATTGGACACTGGACACCTCTTAATACTTTTAGTAGAATTGAAGCACTTTATGCCACACGAGTGGATATTGTGGATAAAATTCCAGATTTCTAAAATTGTAGTGTAGATATGTAAATTTTAGCTGAATTACATTGAAATAGTAAAATGAAATAATGCCTTAATAACTTACCTACTTGTTATTAGAATTCAATATGAATAGGTTTTTGAAAGTCACGAACGAAAAACAATTCGCTTTTTTTCCGGCAAACAAACTGTCAAAAACAAAATGTCAAATCATTCCTTCGACGTTCCAGTTCACGCAGAAAACAGAATACAAGCAATAATAATTGTCAACAAATAGCACAGTAATAAAATAAAATATATAATCCGAATCGTTTCCCTCTACGATCTGAATAAAACATTAATTTAAAAGTAATTTTTATATTTTGTGAATAATAATTATTCCTAGAATAAACATATTTATTGCCAACATTATGCTGGAAACACTTTGAGTATTTAAACGTGAGAAAATATATCGATGATACAATGTTGTAAGTTGTAATAAAAAAAATTTGAACTTTTAGCATTTAATTTTGTCTTCGCATTTGCTAATGTGATAAAATAATATAATTTTACATACCTATTATAATGTAATCATTGTTTTTGTAATGAAGGTTTAATGATTACACCTAAAGAATCGTTCTATATTGAACTTGAACGCATGTTTCGCTAAGTTCACTAACCTCCGGTTCGAGTGTCAGAAATTTACCGCGGTAAATTGAAATTGAGATACTCATGGAGATGATGGAGATGAAGCTCCAAAAGGGGTGGTTCTCGAAGGTTGCGATGTAAAAGAATTGGCACCTCGAAATTCATGATTAGCGCCCTTGAAAACAGAGGAACTCGGTTTCGTTGCTGCTAAAATAATTATTCTTCATTTCCGCCAATGTTTATTGTAAATAATGGACCAAGCGCATAGGGTTCCATCCATAGTCTCAGCTCCATCCAACCCATTTAAATTTTGTATTTCGTAAAATTTATTTTGTGTGCGGACTATGGATTTTATTCACATTAATTAATTATTTTTTTAAAGTTTCACATACCTACCTATCATTTTACTCATACAAAAATAATATTCGCGCGGTCTTCGATGACTCCGATCTACCTTAGCTCGACGCACAAAAGGCAAATACTATCAACTCAAAAGCAGTTCGCAAATATTGTCCAAAATAAAATAGCTTAGTCATTTAACCAACAGTCTCCCTTGATGTGGGTGTTCTCCACTCATTAGCCCTTCTTTGTAAACGAGACCCGAGTACGAATAACGAAAAAAGATCCAAAATTCGTTACATACCATTTTGTATGTCATACCCAAAAAGATGTTTATTTAAAAGGCCATTCGATTGAATGCGAAGACGTTTTTGATAAATCGCTTTTTTATTCGTCATATTTATTGAAAGGGAATAGCGAATTTATATTTATTCATGAACTTATACGATTCGCCACTGTTGTTCAGCAGAGCACACGCGACATTATAGTTCGATATGTGAACAAATAAACTTGATCGTTTTGTACAAGATCGACATAATTATAAAAGTGACTCGCAATCCACTTGGTGGAAGGTGGTTACGGGAGTACCTATAGGCTTACATAGTCGTATAATGTTTGTCACCTCCACGAGTTATGCTCGAGCCAAGGCTAGGCAAGTGATTTGTAATAAAGTTGTAAAAAACTATATCGAAGACATAAGTATTACAATGAAGGCGAAATATGATTTGGGGAAATCGTGGGACCTAATGTAGATACCCCAATAGGAAATAGGCGTGAAAGAACGCTGGTATACCTATAGAGAAAATTAATCCTTGTATGGTTAGACGTCTGTGTCTGTCTGTATCATAGATGTAGGTAGTATGCTGGCGCTCGTTGCGATTAGAAAGAGACTAAAAAATTAATACATCAGTGTGCGTGACAAATGTGTAATTCTGTTGACTTTTCATCTTGGATGACTTACATCCAGGCACTGCATTAACCATAACTAATCTCGTCTATTAAACACAAAATTATACTTTAAAACAGGGTATTTTACAAAAATAAGCGAAATTACTACTGACGCTAGGCTGTTACAGGCTGTTACAAAATTCAAAAAACGGTCTCGTCTATCTGCCTCGCTTTAACATACGCGTATCTATGTGCTTTCTCTTTTGTATTCCCATCTAGTAGATCGCCCGAGCGACTATAATAAATCTACGGTCTGTATGTATTTCTATCGACTTTGGAACAGACCTATATTTATGTATTACTAGATTATTGTGGACATGGCTGATTCTGACTTGAACAGAAATATCTTTTCCTATTATTGATAGATTTTCTGTTCTTATCAGAGGTGCGTTTGTTGATTGAGTTTAACAATTTAACGGTTTTTGAGTAGAAGCATAAAGTATCAAGATTTAGTTGGTCCCTTCAAACATTAAGTAGGCGTATTATTGAATTTTCACAAAGCCACCACCGCTGGAAGTGGCTGTCAATCGTGCCTGAATAATGACGTGTGCGGTGGCGACATTTTGTTGTTATTTATTTTATTTTTATATCAAAAACCGTCCCTACTCCCCCGCGAGGGTCTAGACAATGGCCAGATGTTGATATTTTTTCTGCGTTACACTGTATTTTAAGTTTCTATACCTATTGTCATGGATATGATGTTAGTTTCCGTTAGATGTCGGATGGACAACGAATTTTACAATATGTAGCTATACTGTACCGTTTTATTAAAAACATTACCTAGAGATGGATAAGTTCACAGATAAAACCTAAAGATAATGATGGACTGAATTTCTTCAACCTGTAAATGATTAGGTTACCTACACGAGCTCATAAGGAACCAACCATGAAACTATGGAGGTTGGAGACTGAGGAAACGGCTGTTCACATGAATTTACGCACATTCTTGAGTGTGCCGGAGGAGCTGCTTATTCCCACATCATGCAAAACCATAAAATTCAGAAATACAAATAATAGGCACAAATAAAATTAAATATCAAATGTTTTAAGCCGTCATCTGGGCGGAGTATGCGGGGCGAAGAGTGTTTAGCGGGGTTTAGAGCACAGTGGGTAGGTAAGTGTATTCGTTGATCAGTCAATTTTAGATTTAGAGCATTATAAACCGTACAGAGGCTTTTCCATCTACATACCTACCTCAACAGAGCTGGCCACTCGTAAGGTATAACGTCGGCTAAATGAGGAAGACTTTGTCTTCCACTGGGTACCTTGGGACCGGCAACGGTTTCCGGGAGCTGTAAGGTAATCCGTGAAGAATAAAAAAAAAACATTATATTTATTTTTTGGAGTCAAAAGTTCACCTTATTACCTATAGAAGTTCTGTGGGCAAAACGCACATCCGTCCAGTTGCGGATAATGAGCCGGTCATCTGCAATCACTATCAACTATTCTTCTACCTATATTTATCTATCATCACGCCTTTCATCCCAAGAGGGGTAGGCAGAGACAATCGAATGCCATTTGTTACGATCCTAACATATCTCTTTTGCTTCTTTTATATTCATCCTACCTTTCATACATGCTCGGCGATTGTGTGTACTTTTAATATTTCCATCGATCAACATATTTTTTATATGCTCACCTATTACCTATATTTGAACCATATTTTAAAATTATTAATCAAATCGCAAACGTCTTGTCAACTAATTAATAGCTGTGCCTTGCGAATGCACCCGAGTTAATGGTTACTGCTCGGCTCTTAGAAGATATTAGCGCGTTCAAACCGGCGAACGTAAAAAAGTTCAAACAAACAAAATAAACTTTTCAGCTTTATTATAACGCCTGCCATATTGTAGGTACTATATGGTAAGTAAGACAGAATAAGGTAAATAAAAAGGGGATGCATTTTTTCTTTCTTCCTCGTGCCAAGCCAACAAAGGCACTTCCCATTCACGTTATAAATATAAATTTGATACCATATTTTATAGCGAGGGCATTGTAAGCACGCGCGAGCCGCGTGCTCCTACAATATTTTTTATTCTCCTCATACATTATTTAGGTGTGTGGGTCATTTTAGAGGTTGCGGGTGTTGGGAGGGGGATCAGAATGAGGGGTGGAGTCGCTCCGGCCACCCCTAAAAAGTTATGTATTTTTTCTCCTTTTTCTTATTGATGTGATGAAACGGGCGCTCGATATTGATTCGGGCGTGGAAGCTGCGAACTTGTGTCGCTCTTAAATTATTTATCTACTTTTTGGGAAAACTTTGTTTTTAATTAACAATAATTTAAAGTGTAGCTAGGTTATTAATTAATCCTACTAATATTATAAACGCGAAAGTTTATGAGGATGGACGGGTATTTGTTGGTCCTTCACGCAAACACTACTGGATGGATTTTAATGAAATTTTACAATGTTATAGCTTATACATCAGAATAGCACATAGGCTATAATAGACAAAAAAAATCCACAGTAGCATTTATCTATCTATAATAGATAAGCAGGTTTATAAGCGTAATTATGTAGGTATTTAAATTATAGTAAACCCATATTGTACCCGTGCGAAGCCGAGGGCGACGTCACTAGTATAAAATAATGCAATTTCACTGCTTCTGTGTTGTTTTAATCGGAGCTGTAAATCTGAAAGTTGCACGCAAAAATCTCGTGGATAAGACAAGGAGGATATTTCCTAAATCAATTATTCTGAAATAAGTTAACAAATGATATTCTATTTTATACCTTGTGCAGGATAAAAGTATAGTAAGTAACTATCCTATCCATCCAGGATAAAATGTACCTCTTATAATTTTATTTATTTTGCAAAACCACATTTTAAATTTTGTAATTGCTAGACTTTTTATAGTTATTAGTAGTATTTAGTAGATATATTTACTAAATGACCTGTGCGAATACTTCGCACCGTTAGTGGTGTTGTTGTCATTGTTCAACTGATCTCCAATGGCATCTTTTACAAAATAAATAAAAAGAAACATTTAATTTTGATTTGTTTGTTTATTTTTCGTCATTAGACTTCTAGTTCTTCAAAATGGCGTATCAAACATTAACTTTGATACTGTTTAATACTTGATACCGACAAACCCGACAAAAAACACCTTTCAGAAATAATATATAGTGATAATTTACCTAGACTAAATACTAAAGATTGAAAAAATCTTCAGTAGTTATAAAACATTATCTGAAATGAATTCAAGCGGACATGTGAATCTGTAGTCTTTGATGTGAAATAAATTATTACCTACCTAATGTGTGTGTCTTTATTATTATTTCGTTTAAACATCCAAATCCACAAATTAAAACTTCTGAACAACACAACGTCAGTCTGTCCATATTAGAGATATACTGGATATAATTTGAAGGTTTTAATAAATAGGTAAAATACTATAGAACCTTCTCGACTTCACATGCAAATAAAGGATATTAAAATATACAGGATATAATAAGCTAAAACAAACAAAATAAAAACCATCTTGGAAAATATAAAATCGTAACAACCAATTTCAGTTAATCTTTCAATATAGGTAATTAAAACCAAACGAACAAGTTTGATGACTGCCCAGATTAAAAAAATCTGTGGTTTTTGCGAATGGTTAATTTTTTTCCAAGGCAGGTGTGGGGACACGACGAGCGAGCGTGTCGGCGTGTGTCCGAGCGAGCCCTTTATGGCCGGGGTGCGCCATACACAAGCTGTGCTATATCTCTTACTAAATACAGGATGGTTTAAACATCAGCTTTATGCATTTAGTTAGGGTTCCTAACTGTCCTGAAACTAATGCTAATAGTTGCAAAACAATTTTCAGTAAAAGCTTCATCCATACTACAATCACGTCTTTTTTCTGTTTTTCTTAATAACATGGTCGGAAAGTTAGTGTTATTGCACGATTGGGTGCGCAAAAGAAATATATTGAGATATATATATTTATTTTCCGTAATTATCTGAATGCAAAAAGTTATAAAATTTACTGCATTCTCCATTATACCGGCACAGAAAATCGGTGTTAGCTTTTTATTATCAATAGTGTTATTAGTATTTCCTGAATTGTGAAATTTATGCAATAATTTCTTGGCCAGCTGTCCAAATACTTTAATAAGAAAGTAGGTATATTCTAGACTTGTGTACATAAGTTTTCAATGTTACAGAGTTACTATTTTAACAGTATTTTATATTGAATATGGGTGATCGTGCGTCACACACCTTGTTTGTACACTTGAGAAAACATTATTAAAGCAATGAAAAATAAAATTATAGTTTATGTTATTTACTTTTAAATTTTAGAGAATGACAAATAAATTGTGTGCTTGTTTTTTTTTCAGGGTTACATAACAGTGAAATGTGTTTTATTGGATTCTAATATGTACATTGGGATTTTATAGACACGCGATAATTTTTGTAAGAAACAGTTTTTTCTATTAGGTATATTAAAGTTTATAAAATCTAGTAAGCCTGAACGTTTGTCAAGAAAAGAAAGTCGCGAATTCCAAAACGGCATCGTCTTTTACAATATGCTCTTTTATTTGATAACTTCAAGGGTTTCTAAGATCTATAACATTAATACGTGAAGATAAAAGTGTGTAGATACCCCTTTTTAACCACGTTACGGAGGAGTATGAGATTTAGCACAGTAATCCCTATATTAGTCTGTGTCAAAAGTATAATAATCAATGCTTTTAGTCTGTGTAACAACAAAGAATCGTGAAATTCGTGAAACGCTTGCGCATTTTAATTTAATTTGTTGAGGTTATAGTGAGTTTTTATTAGATTTATTTCTAGATTTAAAAGATGAGGAAATATAATTAAGTAGGTACAATAATAATTTGACAGCAACCAGTCCACGGTTTTCCAAGTCAGTATCCGCGGGCAGGATCAATCGTTGTAATCCTGGGGCGGGCATTTCTGGTCGTACATTGTTGGGTCGGTTGTATCCCATTCAACCTTCAATAATAAGTGATTTATTTAAATGAATTATAGTCGAAATCACTCAATAGTAAAAAATAATTTATATACTTACATATTATTACTATTTCTATTTTAAGTACCTAACGCTTTTTTATTTGCAAATCCCATACCATCACCCTGTATCTATCAGTAGAATATACTCAACAACGCATGCGATCACATAAAGAGTTTTTTTCACCCATATTGTCCCATTCTAAGCGCACATTCAAAAAATTCCGAGTGCCTACAGCTCTTTGGGGTCACTTTTTGGAGATTATTCGGTATTGTGGGGCCGAAGTCGAAAAAGCTGGACAAAATAGATGGTCTAAAACTCCTGTTGACCGGCCATTGTATGAAGCTCGGATTATATAAGTAGGTTTTTATTATGTACTTACGAAAGATCAGTTACACATCTTGATTGCAGCTTGTAGTCGAACAGAAAATTTAAGATATTATCTTCATAGATACTTGATGAAGATGTCACGTGTTTAGTCTGCCTTGAAATTTTTGAACATTAATCAATTTGGGGAGAGGAATATCTTTATCTAATTTTGTTTTCAAGTAATAAAATTGAAGATTCCGTCTGTGATTTCAAAATTATAATATCAATATATAAGTACACACAGTACAGGGATATACTAATATTTAAACAATGTTTAGGCTAAATAACTATTTTTAGAATGTCAGTCTCTGGAACGGCTGAATGACCTTTCTTTAAACTTTCCCATTATTATGATCGTTATAATGAGACAATTTATATTTACTATCTGTTCTTTGTTTCAAGGGTTTTCCAAGATAAATATATTTATAATATATAATATTATCTGTTTGTCTGCCTGTCTGTCCGTCTGTTTGTCAGGGTTAATCTTTGAAACGGATGAACAAAAGCGACGTGATTTTTATCCCGGAAATAAAAACTGCTGAAATTGTGGGTTGAAGAAATTAAACAAACTTGCTTTTCTTTTTTAAAATTCTACGCGGACGAAGTTAATAAAATGATAAAGTAGAAGTTGTTATTACTTAGTCACTTTCAGAGTAAAATTGGTTCTCATAATGTTAATTTTAAAAACCTGACTGAAAGCAACTTCGTCGTAGTTGGAAAGAAGATAGATGAGTGGTTTTTGCAGTTTGTAAGGTTTCATGTCGAGTTAAAAGCTTTAACTAGTACTTGTAGAAATTTTAGGAAACTTCAGAGACGTGTTACGTATCAGTGGAAAAGTTCGCGTAGTTGTTGTCCAAGATTAAATTAATTAAAAATTAAAGAAGAAATCGATCGACAAATACCATCGGCTAAACGAGGGAGACTAGGTCTTCCGCTGGGTACCCTGGAACCGTAACACGGTTTCGGGAGCTGTAAGGCAACCCGTGAAGAAAGAAAAAACAAAAAAAAATCGACTATAATAATTGTTTCTAGAATTTTTGTAGGTATGTCTGCCTATTTGTCGGCTCTCCCAATATCTGTCCAGAATATGCCCCGAAACGACTGAATTAATTTTAATGAATCTTTCAAAGTAATGGTTTTGAAATCTGCAGTTTGTTTCATAAAATAGTTACGAGCGAACCGTTAGCAGAAATGTAATATTTGATCTTATACATTTTTAATATTGAGCCCTAAGTTCATAAAAAAATCTTAAAAGCTCCCGAAGAGGAGTTTTGTTAGCCTGCTCATAAAAAACTCGTTTTAAAACCTAGCTGTCTCTGTTCTTTAAATGATATCTTTTATCTCTTATTTGACTTTTATAACTCCTTTCTATTGCAGTTCAATGGCAAGTTTTTAGAAGTCTATAAAAAAAATGACTCATTGAATAAGTTATTTTCGGTTGCAATTAATACGGATAAAAAAGTTATTATACCTAGGTACCTACATTCCCGGTTAGGTTTATAATTAAATATAATAAAGAAACATTTTATTTCATCAGGTATCTATTTTAACCATTTTTTTTATAAGTACCTAAATTAATTAATTTGCAAGTTTAAAAAAAACTACTTATAGGCCGCCACACCTACATAAAAACGTACGTTTGTGAAAAAAGCTCGCCATAATTATTTATTAAAGGAAAAATAATTTTCAATATTCATTTCAATTAAATTAATTTATAAATATGTTTTAATTTTCCTCGCAAATATAATGAAACACGTAAGCGATGGTAATAAATTACAGCCTCGGCTCTGTAAAATCTTAGCCATCGTCATTGCCTCGGCTCAGTTATAGTTTGTGCCTCGACTTCGCACACTTGTTACACAATGTAGGTATCTGGTGTTGGATAACAATTTCATATAGGTAAGTACCTATGTATTATATTATCTTGTGTGTTGTGTTACCTATTATTTAGATACGATCAACAAAGGAGATGAGGTTACCTACCTACAATAACTTTATTACCGTACCGTGGGATTTAAGTACTACATATAGTTGATAAAGTACCTACCTATTATAGATATGTCGTAATATATATATATATCCATACAAAAACCAATGAATTCAAAGGTTTCAATTTCAGTCGTTTCAGAGCTTTATATTCTGGATAATTATTGTGACAGAGAAAAATACATTTAAAAAAAACATCTTGTATCATATATTACATCTTACCATCTTACTTAGTATGATATTAATTTTGAAATCACAGACAGATTTATTTAATTATACTCTGCAAATTATGACTTCATCCCTATATGACAGCTGTCAAAGCCGTCAAATTCAACGCGTTTTCTTTTAATATACTCGTTTATATGTCTTTGTCTAGCACTATATTATTTATGATTGTCATTGTAAGAAAACTAGTGATTTTTGGTATTGCACAATAAGTTATTCTATTCTATTTTTTCAACTCCATCAGGGTTTTGATGATTCCGCCAATGTTAAGTACCTATTATAGACGTCACAGTAACAATATGCCGATAATCGGTAGGTAAGATATGCCCTATCAATCACTCACTAATCACAACTATCACACCGCGGACGGAATTAAACTGGATTCCCCATCATGACAAGACGTGCGTTTGTCGTCATGACATGACGTAGAATCCACAATAAGTTATTTGTTCGAAGCTCGAATAAAGTCATATCATTGACTTTGTTGACAGTATAGTAATGGCTACATACAACAATCCAACGATCATGAGTAAAAGGAATACTCCCCAACGCACATCGTTGGAAAGTTGCATATATGCCAATCTATTAAATATTTTCAATGGCGCGATACAGGTTTCAATGAGTTAGTAACGTTGCGACATCTATCGACGCGACGCGATGTGCCGCCACATGACTCCCTTCCCAGACCAGAGGTCGATACAGTATGAAAACCAACATCCATTTTAGCTTTGTCAGCAGTGATGGACTGTGTGGTGGACTGCATCGCGGCTGAATCACCTGTCGTGATGTATGACCTGTCGTCATGTCGGGCCGGCGGTCTGGTCAGTGGGAAGTGGAAGTAGGATGCGGGGCATTGCGGGGTCAGGAATACAGGCGTGTTCATACGGGGTCAACAATATAGTAATGGCTACATACAACAATCCAACGATCATGAGTAAAAGGAATACTCCCCAACGCACATCGTTGGAAAGTTGCATATATGCCAATCTATTAAATATTTTCAATGGCGCGATACAGGTTTCAATGAGTTAGTAACGTTGCGACATCTATCGACGCGACGCGATGTGCCGCCACAACAGTTATCATAGGGATCAAGCGATATTTTAGAAAGTATAGTATGAGATTTTTTTTATTATAAAACAACCATGTCCATGTGATTCGATAATCTATTGCAGGCAATAGTTGTGAATATTTGAGTAAGTAATTGTAACTATTGCTACGGGATTGCTACGGAAGTTGCAACGAGACAGTTTTTTTATTATTATGTTTTGCTATGACAACTGAGAAAGATGATTTTTTTTTGGTACTCTTCTTTCCGAGGAAAAGGCAAAGGTCTATGTAAAACCATACAGCCATGTCTTCATTATTTGAGGCCAATAGAGACCATGTCTTGAACGAATGAGAAAGCTGAGGAGGATACTTAGTCAACATTTGAAAAGTTTGACGGAAGTTGGAGGAGGTAGTATGGGTTCACCCGTCATGCATCCTTCATATTACTTACATTGCATAATTATTTGCACATAACAATATAAAAACCTTAAATCTAATCTAAACATAAAAAATAACTAAATAAACCAGGTCCGCGTGGAAAAGTGGCAAGAATACTATGCTGTGATTCCCCGCTGAATCGCGATGCTGATTCGTTGAGCGAGGAAGAAGCCAGCCCTCTTGTCACCAGAAGAGATGATCATTGCATTAGAAAATTAAGTTGTTAACGGGTAGAAAAGTTGTTCATCAAAAAAATCTAGTTTCCCGGGATAAATCGATCTGATGCGTCGTTTTAGCGTGAAAGAGCTTTGAAGAAGGACGAATAAAGAAACACACTTTCGCATTTATAATATAAAAGTTAGAATGTTGACATAATAATTAGCTCTGTCTGTTTAATGGGGTCCAATGAAATAAATGAAATGATTTATCCAATATATATGTATGAAGTATACCAAAAGTTAAATTTTGTGATTCTTGTCTGTCTGTCAGACCCAAGATTAGTCTAGGATCTAGAGTCTAGACTATTCCAGACCATTGTAGACGCAAAAATATCAATTGTTTGACCTCGATATTTTAAATGGTTTCAAAGATAAATATAATACATACTAATATTATAAACGCGAAAGTAACTCTGTCTGTCTGTACGCTTTCACAGCTAAACCACTAAACCGATGTTGATGAAATTTCATATGGCGAACCATAGAGAAGGACAAACTACTTTTTTTAAATCTACCCCTAAGGGAGATGATAGTTAGTATGGACCCCACGAAAAAAGCCGGGGCGAACAGCTAGTGAGTAAATAATTGATTGCGCTCATATGACCAAGTTAAATACGGGCGAGCCTGTGGGAAGGATGTTAATAAACAGAAACATATCAAATGGAATCCAATTTTCTCTGTCAAATCACGAGGATCAAAACGTTTTAAAGTTCATTCTATGGCCAGCAAAAAACAGCAGGAGAATGCACCTGTTAATTTGTAAAACACACGTGTTGCGACCTTTACCCCGAGTCCCAACCAATTATGTACACGCTACTGCTTTTTATCACAAAAAACCACAAAGGGATCCTCTACTTCCGTATGGGGAGTTCCCCTTAAAAAGTTATAAATAAGTTAATACACTTTTTTCGGTAACGCGTGTCGCTTTTTAACATGAGATGTCAAGTAGGTTTGTTACCCTCGGTTTAAGATTGCAAACACCCCGAGCTTTACGCGAATTAAATGTTTTTTTTTGAAGGGATGAAAAATGTAATGATGTTGTAATTAGCTACTGATTTTTTATGATAGCAGGTTTATCGTTGACTGAAAATAAACATTATTTACAGATAATGAAAGAAATTCATTTGCGAACCCAAAACCGTCCCTTCTGTTTTCAATCTTGATTCAGGGTTCGCCCGTGGGTCCCATATAAACTTTCACCCCATATTATACCTCCTTTAAAAAAGAGTAGCCAATGTTCAAGCTTTCTCCGAATCAAAACATCAAAATCGGTTCAGTGGTAAACTTACTTTCGCATTTATAATATTAGAATGGATTTGTGTCTACAAAAATTAGGTTTAAAGTTTAAACGGATTGTGTGATTTAAAAAAACCATCTTGCCATAATTATGTTACCGGACCCAGGATTCATCATTTAACCGATCATGTTTTAAGGATACTTACTAGAGGTTAGGAGTACAGGCCAGCTCCATTGAGGTATTTTAAGATCGAATGGCTTGAGAATATGGCCCTAGTCCACCCACAATCTCACATGTATCTGAACATTTAAACTGCTATGTTACGGTTACAACATTATTTGACCCTAAACAAGAATTCGTGTAAAATTAAGTTATTTACTTCGAGTTACCTATTAAAAAAAAATACTAGGTTTCCGCCCCGGCAACGCCCGTGGAGGGCTCCACTTGCTATTAAGTTCTTAATTAAGGTTAAGGTCTTGAGTTCTTACAAAAGAGCACTTTTAGTTTTTCCCGTATTTTCCAACTTTTCGAATTTTTTTACTATACCTAAAAGGAGTCAATACCTACTTCTGCTAAAGTAGAGCGTTGTACATGAAACCGGGGGTTCAAATCTCACTTGTGCCATAAATGCTAAGCATCAATTTTCTTTAAGAAATGTGCTTCAATCGACATATCGGGCACATAAAGCGTCCGCTGCACTTTTTGAAGTGACACATCTAGGTCCACAAACAATAAATGCAGCAAAACAATAATTGCCTCCTGTTATGTTTAATGGACACCTGGCAAGAAGTGGACTCTGCACTAGTGTTTCTCTCTAGCCATACTGCATGGTATGAACACCGTATATATATATATGATAAAAGCATGTGTGTGTCTGTTAATACCTACACATTCTTTCTCCAATCATTCATCCTCTCAGCCTACCTCTTTGGAAACAGGAAGCATAAATTATAATTCTCGTTACATATTAATTAGATAACAATAGCAATATTATCTATATTTTTTGTAGGACAAGGAATATCAATTAAGGATATGTCTATTTACATAATCGAAAAACATTTGTTTTGTTGTAAAACATTTCCATTGTTGTCATTCTGTTAACAATCTTATTATTTACTTATACATTGAGTTGTTTGTTGTTTTTGTTTAGGTAATCTCATTACAAATAATTATCGTTTATCGACATTTTAAAATTTCATTATTTAGGTAAGTGTAAGTACTTCTAGATTTTTTTAATATCTTTTTATAATATACCTAATACATAGCTACATATTTGCAAATGTTGAGGGTATATAAAATTAATTTAAATTCTGTTTTATTTATACCACCAATTATGGAGGTTAGGGAACCCTACAAAGTCAGTAATCAAGAAAGCCCGAAATACGTAAACAGCCGTCAACAAACAAAGGTTGTATAGAATCGAAAAAGGTTTAAAATTCTCTGTTTACATGAATTGATTTTTAGTATGGTGACAAAACGTCCATAACTCTTTTTAGAGCAACAATATGCTAATCTGCCGCCCATGAATATGCAAATTTATTACTTTCTGTTATACAACAAAGAAAAAGACTGTTCGCGCGTTTCGGGTAGCTCAAAAAGTAACAAAAAGGAAATTGTTCCAATATACAAGTAACGGTATCTTATTTTTATTGTTTTCAAGGCAAAAAACAGTGTGAGTCGAGAGAGATTTTGGTTTGCGTTTCTGTTATGACTACAAAAATATACCTACTTACTGAAAGTGAGAGGACGAGATATTGTACAATGAACTTTTAAAGTACTAAAGTCTTGTATAAAAATTGGAGATATATTGGTCCCGTTTCATTTCGGAAAACGGCTAACAAACGTCGAAAACTAATTCAATAACCAATAGAAAACCGTACAGTTTTCTGTAAAAGCTCTAGATTTGTGAGGTTTCAATGTCAAACAATAAATTAAACCCACGGGTGATCTGATCGCCTCCTCTGGTGACAATCGCAATGGGCACAGTGCATGTGGTAGGTACATGATACCTTGCAAAAATTTCAGTATGAAATGAACGTGGCAAATCAAATTATGTCTCTAGGGACACTAAACAATAATTTTTTGTTCATCTATATAGTACCTACCATACCCTTTCATTGTCTATCTATAATAACGGTACAATATATATTTCTGTCGGACGGAAGCTTTTTATTATTGAAAACTAGTAAAGCCTGAAAAACCCAAATGAAAAGATTTCTCAGCCCCTTTTTATTTTTATTATAGCACTCTATTGATACCATTTTTTATTATTGTCTTCTATCAGACAGACTAACAAAATTATTACTTTGAAGATTATCTATATGGTTACCAACCTGCAAATTATTGAAAGTTTTTTTCTTCTTTTTTTTTAAGGGTTGCCTTACAGCTCCCGAAACCGTGTTACGGTTCCAGGGTACCAAGTCTCCCTCGTTTAGCCGATGGTATTTGTGAGGCTATATACCTATCGAGTTCTGTTGAGGTATATTTAGATGGAAAAGATCTACTTATTTACTTTTGTAAGTAATGTACCTACATATTATAGATTGTTATAATAGTTTTGACAAAATCAATAGAAAGGATTACAATTTGTTCCATCAACCATTTTAATATCTTAAAGAATCAGAATAGGCACAATAGAAAGTATGATGTATGACAAAGATATTTTTTGTATGTGCCACGAAAGTTTTTTTTTCGTAATAAGAATTGCACAGGATAATGTTTGAAGGAGGAATGTGCATATGGCTGCAAAGGGACACTGCAGGTATGGGGTTTTTACATTTCCTTTCCAATATCTTTTTAAATAAAAACTTTCTTTTAAATAAATAATCCGAGCACCGCTTGACAGGGATTCATCTTAAAATAATAATTGCCCAGCGTTTTCGGCCATTTCGTTTTTTGCTAGCCTTAAATGTTCATGAAGTAGGGTGTGGAATAAATATCATGAGAAAGTTGTGGTAAATGGAAGATTTCTCACACTGAGGAGAAATTAATGCAGTCTAACTCATCTTAAATCTCAAAAGTTTTATAGTAGATATACTAACCGAAACAGAATATGTAAGAATTTTCAATATCGATCATAGTTAGGTAAGTATTTATTAATTTACTTGGACTTGGAAGTGGTGTAAAAAGAAAATAATTAAAATAGTCCAAATGCTGGTTCAACGTAGCCTGCTTGAGACACTGGTGACAATATTCACAGTTGCCTATTTACATTACATGCCGTCCGAAGCAAGAGTTGTAAAAATAAATTGGTTTAGTATTTTTGCCACCAGAGAGAATTTCAAAGCTTAATTTTCTTCTTAAAAGCAATCAAAATATTTTTCTTGGTATGTATACTTATAAAGTAAAAATGAACTACTTCACGTAACCTGTTGAAGCAATTTTAGTTCAAGAATAGAAATAAGTTTATGAATAAAGCACCCATTTAGATTTGTGTGTATAGAAGGTAACATTGCAACCCATATTCAATTGTCGTCTGACCCAAATCCGAGCGGATGTCGCAGTTTTCCAGTGAAATGATGAACAAAAAACTTATAAAAAGAATTTGGTTTAGCCGAGTTCTATTGAACGTTGGCAAGAAAAGTGGAATAGAGCAGAAATGTGAATTATTTTACTTTAAAAAAAGTTTTTTAATAATCATGCATGCATCCATATCCATAACGACAAGAAAATAATCATCGGAATCGATTTATAGCTTTCAAAATTCCTGAAAAGATTCTGAAGCATAAAAAAAATTGTTTTGCTAACATGTAATCTGTGGTGTTGGTAGAAAAAGTGAAATAGAGTAGATGTCTGTGGATGAACTGGCAAAATATTATTCCCTTGAAAGATTTCAGGTAAGTTGCAAAAAAAACTGACGATAGGATTGCGTACTTGTTAAAAAACAGTTGTGGACACTGATAAATTAATTATGTATGTTCTAATTATGATATAACTATTCCATTTTTTTTAATAACTTGGGCCTTGGGGACCAAGCGCTCATTCAATTTGTAAAGAAATTTCAAAACGCCTAATTAGATCTACAAATGATCAGAAGGCTGGTACGTATTTCGCACAACGCATTAGCCTTGCAATTCAACGAGGAAATGCAGCCAGCCTTCTGGGTACACTTCCAATGTCTGGGGACCTGGGACAAATTTTTTATTTATAAATTTAGTTTTAGATTTTATAATTGTATTAAGTCTATTTTAAGGTTTTTATATTATATTCTTTTTTTATGTAATTAATTATTATTGTATGTATCTATAATGAATAAATATATATATAACTATTCCATAGCTTTTTATGTTATCCATAAAATTACATGTGCCAAATCATGGATCAGTACAGATACTCGATATTGTGAGGTTTTTGTAAGGTCCGTGCCGCGCGCAGGTGTCTTTTGCTCTCAAAAAGCACCCAAAAACCTGCATTCACTGGAATCATAAAAAGCAGACATTATATCTTTTTATTTTTGAATGAATGTCTCTAATCGTTGGACGAGTTTGTTTGAAAGGCATATGAGCTTATTACCAGTGGAATTTTTATGCTTTATTTATTTTATTAACAATTATATACCTAGTATGAAATAGGTTCAACGGTTTTTGACTCGAGTAAGGAATATAAACTTGGGTCTTGTCGCTATCTTCTTGTACTTCGGAGGGCACTGTCGCCTAGCTCTTTCCTCCTTATGGGAGTTATAAAGATTTCGGGAACTAGCTACAATAATAAATGAATATTTTACTCCATATTGTTTTATTTCAAGTTTTTATGTAGATTATAGTATTTTTACATCAGGAAAAGAATATATTAAAAGGAAAGGAAGGACAAAAGACAAAAAGGATCCAAAGGAGCCAAAGGAGCATGAAATATCATGCTCCTTTATAGTATATTTTTATCAGCTTGTTGCAATTAGTTCACTGTATTAAATTATTGACATTATGAAATAGGTGTGCTACTTAGCAATGCTAAAACGGAATTGTCTAAAAATGGAAGAAAATAAACAAATAGCAGACACTGTTCCAAATTCAGATTATTTTGAAAAATTCCTAAATTATAGTTACTGACTAAGTAACTTATTTTGTAAGGAGGTTAACAACTATTTTTGCAAGGAGGTTAGCAACTATTCAAACCTCATTAAGAAAAATGGTCTCATTTATTAGTTAAATGAGCACAACGTTACAGCACGTAAAACACATTGTGAGATTTTATTAGAAAATAACTGCAATTCCCAAAGAAAGTATTTTAACTTATTAGGAACTCCTTTTGAAAATAATTCTTTAGGAAGTTCTAGTCTCATAAGTGCAGTGCAGCAACCTGTTTTGTTTAATATGGTCTCATGTACATTGTTAGCAGCATCTATTTATACCGATTATTAATTTATCTACTGCACGATTACAAATTTACAATACCTATTAACCTCGCTAAGCAAGCTGTTCTAGGTGGATTCAAACATAAAATATTTCTTGTCATTTCTCTAATTCTTTTTCTAATCCAAACGAATGTGAATATGGTGTCGATTGGCGCGAAGATACCGCCAACGTGGCTGAATAATTGATTTATTTCACAAAAAAAACAACGAAAAAATAAAAAAAGATAAAATGTCGAACACGTGACGCTGAAATAATAGACTGGCATGTGACGTGATGGTAGATTAAGCAAGTGTCGCTTTTTGCTTACACTGTCACTTCCTAGAAATTGATTTTTAATATTTTCTACGGCATGTTTTGGGGATTATCTTTTTTTGCTTTCTATAACAATTTTAGCAACGGTTGTATGTTTTTAACACATGCTGTTGAAATTATGAATTGGTATATTAACAAGTGTTACATTTTTGTTAATACAAATCTGAAACTTAGCAGTTTAATTGAGGAGGTTATTACTTCTATCTATCTATCATCACGCCTTTTATCTCAAGAGGGGTAGGCAGAGACAATCGAATGCCATTTGCTACGATCCTGATACGCTTCTTTCGCTTCTTTTATATTCATTATACCTTTATACCTTTCATATTTAATATATTGCCTTCGATCAATAAATTTTTATACCTATGTTCAATAAAACTACACATAGGTCGTCCTCTGCCAGCATTTCCTTTCACTTCAGCCATATAAAGCTTTTTAGTTCCTATTCTATTTATAACTAGAAACCGCCCCGGTTTCGCCCGTGAAATTTTAATATGGCCCACCCGATGCCGTAGATACAATAAGGAACATATTTGACATTATTGGTTACTGTTCCGCTCCCAAAAGACATACCGTGATGTTCTATAATCACATAAACCTTTCTTGTGAATCAGTCTTAACTCTTATCTACCTATTACTAGAAACCGTATTAAAATCTGTCCAATAGTTTTTAGTCTATAAGGCACCAACTGACAGACAGAAATACCAACATCAATTGTATATACATTATCTATTATATTGTATTGTATTTTATTACACATGGATTCTTTGATCTGTTTTATTTAAGAAATTACAAAACTATTAGAGACGAGGATATAATTGTTTAGAACTTCATACAACATCTTATTCATTGAATTCGATCTGACAAATTATGAAAAAAATATCTTTAGTTGTACACACAGTAAAGTTAATTCTTTACTTATTAAATTGAATAACATTGCTTAAGATACATTTTGGATTAACTATTGAGCTACTAGTGTAAAATTGAAAGAAAAGAAAAAAAAAATGTATTTTTTTATTCAAACCTAGAAATTAGAGACAAAAAGAAATTGGCGAGTGAGCATAGTGGTCATCGAACAGCTGGTGAATTTTGAGTTTACCTACTATTATAATATAAAGGTTTGTTCCAATTCGTATCGATCGGTTTTCTAAACCAAATTTTATTTTATTTCATACTGTTTCAAACAAATTTTACGTTATCTAGATACCTTACAATATTGAAGTAGGTATAAGTAGGTATCTAGGGCCGGGTCTAGATTGTGCAACACAACATGCATTGCAACTTTTTATGGACATTTTCATGCGCACTCTTGTTTGTCGAAAATTAAAAACCGGCCAAGTGCGAGTGGGACTCGCGCACGAAGGGTTCCGTACCATTATAGCTATAAAAACGGCAAAAAACACGTTTATTTTAATTTAATTATTTATTTTTAAAGTGAATATATAACTAAATATTCTGTAATTATTTTCAGCGTCTACCTGTTGCCGTTATCAATATCGAGCAAAAACGAGCAAAAAAATCACGTTAATTTGGTGTATGGGAGCCCCCTTTAAATATTTATTTTATTCTATTTTTAGTATTTGTTGTTATAGCGACAACAGAAATACATGTGAAAATTTCAACTGTATAACTATCACGGTAACTATGAGATATAGCCTGGTAACAGACAGACAGACAGACCGACGGACAGCGGAGCCTTAGTAATAGGGTTTCTGTTTTTACTCTTTGGGTACGGAACCCTAAAAATGCATAGAATTGTTGCACTGCATGTTATATTGCACTATATCTGGACCATATTTTTTATACCACTTCGTTTTAGGGCAATGACAACATAACATAAGTACATTAAGTAATCATGGTCCTTTATTTATTTATTACTTACACCTACTTTTATTAAAAATACAATAAGTACTCAACAGTATCTACTAAAAACGAAGTTTAAAATATGTTTTATAAAAAGTATATCCCCTTCAAAATACCTCCCTGCGGCATAGAACCATAACGCTGACTGCATTACCTCGCTGAATTGTAAGACTCACTGTACCTACATCAGCTTAGGTCTCCCGAAGCGTGGACCAATTTGATGCCCGAATCTTTCACAATTTTTATGTCGGATGACCACTGCAAGCGCCTCTAACTCATAGTCATTGGTCATAATAGCCGTAAAAGAAATATCGATTTGCAGATGCAAAAGTGACACACTGCATATTTAAATGGCGATTTCTAGTTTATTTTACCTAGTCTACCTAGATTAGCTGAGTGAGACACAAATGTACCTACGTAGGAAATATTATATGCTAAGTTGTAGGTTAAACTTTTGCGATAATAACATTGTTAGGTAAAGTACCCTCTATCGCACACAGCACACACCGTTACAGATCTAAATGAGAATAACCGAAGTGGGACAAATCAGTAACAAAATTGCGAACCTGTTTGAGGTCGGGAGCGTGCCGCTGCCCCGCAACCCACATAACCGCCTACTTTAGTATTTTATTTCATTTTGTAATATTTTTTCTTATTACATGCAGATGGTCGAAATATTCTTATGAGTTAATTTTTTGCGCTGCAATACATTAGGTATGTAATGAAATCTTACCTACTCTTCCTTTCCAAATCAGACGAATATGATATACCACTTTGGATGAAATAACTACTATTTGATACTGACATAATAATTGAAAGTATTCAAACCAGTGCAAAACATCTATAGATATAAATGAGATATAGATAAAGAGAGAGAAAAGTGGAGGAAAGTTAACATAAAAGCTAAAAAACAGACAAAAAAAATAAAATTTAGCCATACTATAAGCATAAAAATTGAGGCAATAAATTCATTGAAGATTTTATCTAATTACTTAAAAAAACAATATAAGTAATAAAAAATGCAACAACTAAAATAGATAATCTAAAGAATCTGAAGATAATTAATAATGTGTTTAGCACATTAAGAACACTTTAAAGTATCAAAAGAAAAGTTATAAATCAATGTTACACTTTTTAGTGGATATTAAAAAAGGGCGTGTGTGAAAAATTTCAAATTGGCAATATTGCATTTAAGCGAATGCCTTTTTTGTTTGAAAATAGGCGCCGCCGAACTTTTGATAAATTAAAGTGTTACAAGAAATCTATATGACTTTTTACCTTGACGATGAAATTAACTTCTCTTGCTTAGGAGAGCGGATAAAGTCGAGGTCCTAACTTCTGAAAATAAACAACTATTCAAATAGTCACAGCTAATACTTCTACTTCTTCTATTGGGGTCCACCAATGTTAATCGATAATTAGCCAATGTCAAGTATTATAGCTTTTATAGTAGTATATACCTATATATGCCGATTAATCGGATGATCCCGCCGACTGTCTTATTAATCACTGACTAATCACAACTATCACAGCGCGGACGGAATTAAACTGGATTCCCCGTCATGTCACGACGGAACGTGTTAATAAAACAAAAACGAATAAAAGGAAATAACACATCCAAAAACTAGATATCTTAGTAACAGATTGTTTTTAGGTCATTTCATTTTACTAGTGTATTTAAACTCTTTTTTCCTAGAGGTCGTACATATAGGTATACCTACGTCATAGATTAAATAATAATCCTACGTGCCTGTGTATTCCAAGATATTTACGTAGCTGTTGTGTTTTGGACGTGGGACTATAGTGTTGTATGTCTGCTCATATTTCATGATTGAGTAATTATCGGAATAGAGAATTCTCTTGGCGTAATATACATTACTAGCTGTGCCTTGCGGTTGCACTGCTTCACCCCTTTGAGTAGAGTGATATAATCTTCCTAAAGAATTCGACAATAAAATGCAAAAATACTTTTTCAAATCCGACTGGGTATAGTTCCATAGATTAGCGCGTTCAAAGTCAAACAAACAAACTCTTCAGCTTTAATATTAGCGTAGATTTAGTAGCTCCAAAGTTCGCCCGTGGGGCCCATATTAACGTTCATACAAAAGAAAAAGGGCAGTTTTTGCCGAATTTTCTAATTTTATGAAGCCACTTTTTCTAAGTTTCCTGAAAAACCTGATTCGGTCTACAACGAACATTTAAAAAAAAATAACCACATCAATCCAGCCGTTCTCAAGTGATGCGCTTACCAACGAACAGCATTTCATGTTTATTTTATGTTTAACTAACTTCAAAAAAGGAGGAGGTTCTCAATTCGACAATTTTTTATGTTTGTTACCTCAGAACTTTCGACTGGGTGAACCGATTTCGATGATTCTTTTTTTATTTGAAAGCTGGTGCTTCCCGTGTGCTTCATGTATGGTTATTGAAAATTGGTTCAGTAGTTTTGAATAAAAACTGATTTCTAAGTCAATTTTTGTCATAACTCGATGAAATGCCAAGCCGATTTTGATTATTTATATTTGTAATGATATTATATTATGATGTCATTAACAGCAAAATCACTTAAAAGGGAAAAATAAATTAACTTTTTAAAAAAATATACCGACTTCAATTTTTCTTTTATATATCGTTATATATAATTTAATATATCGTTTCGCCGTTGATTTTGAAGACCGTTTGTGCCAAATAAAAACTACCTAGCTCTAAATTTCACTAATCTAGACAATTAATTACAAATTACATTGAACAGATATTCTTTAGAATTTATTTGAATTTTATAGCCTTATTTAGCACAAACCGACTTCAAATTCAACGGCGATATACCTACATATTTAATGATTTCTTACCTTTCAGTGAAAAATGTTTGAAATCAGTATACTTTTAAAAAAAGTTAATTACTATAGATTGTCAATAAACAATTGTTAAAAGTTACTTTAAAACAAATCTAATATTATAAAGAGATACAGTTTGTAAGTTTGGATGTCATCTCTCAAATTACTGCACCGATTCTAAAAGTTCTTCACGAATATAGCTAGGATACGATATCATAATGGTATCCATGTTTTATTTTGTTTCAAAATATCCACGGGCGAAGCCGGGGGCGATATATTTATAATTATAGAAACGGACCAAAAACACTCAGAAAACTAGTTTAATTTTATGGTGTTTAAATTTAGATTCCTGACTTGAAGCGCATATTTAAGGATTGTCTCGTTAGTTCTTTTAAAAAAATTTGAATTTGGCGGAACGAAGCATAATATCTTATGAATATGCATATACAGTTTTTATGTTTAACGGTGACATAAAAATAACGCTGTCGACTAAATAAAAACTCGGTGCTAACAACAAAAGAATATTTTTGAAGGTACTAAAATACTAAAGGATTGTTCGCGTTTCGGTCTTTTTTGTGTGATTAGATATTTATGAACATATTTTTTGCTATTAAATATCTAAATAACTCATCTACATTGCTAATGAAGTGTGCGATGACTGCACACAGCGGTCGGCAATGTCGACTGGTCATTGGGCAGGGCAGCTAGGGATTTGAAGTAGGTAGGTACTTTCTTTGTCATTGCACTTTCTGCCCCCGGCTTTGCCCGTGGATATTCTCGAACTTATTTTAATTTTGCTGCGATGGCCTACCTAAACATATTATATGTTACTGTGTTCAACTGATGGTATCCGTGACAAGTTACAAAAAGACCGGCCAAGTGCGAGTCGGACTCGCGCACGAAGAGTTCCGTACCATTATCTATAAAAACGGCAAAAAAAATCACGTTTGTTTTATGGGAGCCCCCCTTAAATATTTGTTTTATTTTAATTTAGTTATTTATTTTTAAAGTGAATATATAAATAAATATTCTGTGAATATTTCAAGCGTATACCTGTTGCCGTTATCAATATCGAGCAAAAACGAGCAAAAAAAAACGTTTGTTGTATGGGAGCCCCCTTAAATATTAATTTTATTCTGTTTTTTAGCATTTGTTGTTATAGCGGCAACAGAAATACATCATCTGTGAAAATTTCAACTGTCTAACTATCACGGTTCATGAGATACAGCCTGGTGACAAATGGACAGACAGACAGACAGACAGACGGACGGACAGCGGAGTCTTAGTAATAGGGAACCCTAAAAAGAGGTAGCTACTATCAATCATACTATGTAATATAATTCACATTTCAATTGAGACATTTTTTATTAAACGTAGGTATTTACAAATTACCTACCCAAAAAGTTGACCAGCAATCTTCATGAAAACTGTTTTTATCTACTCCTATATTGTAAAGTCTCTATTACAAAATCGAATTATACTACATAGTGATATGTTTTATATACACGCGTCTGTAATATTATTATGTCAAACTTCGAAACTGTAATGTATTATTACAGTACCGAAATTTACATACAACGGACACATAACTTGGAATTAAAATACTCGTGGAAGATATTTTATTTTATAAACTACTATTATGTACCTAATAAGCAGGATTCGTTTGAATTTGGATTTGTGAATAATTTGAGGTTAAACCACATGGTCAAACTTAGAACTTTTTAATTGATTTATTTTTGGGATTATTTGGGCAATAATTACATTACATTTAAAATTAAACTAGTGACTGATGTTATTATTGTTTTTATTAATAATTTACATAAAATAATAAATTAAAGTGATTAAATAATATTTGATTTCTTTAGTAAAATGCACCTAATACAGCTTTATTCCTTGGCAATTGTTGACATTTAAAACTACTATGTATTTAATTTACAAAGTTACACGTTACAAATATAACTAATTTTGACTAAAATTTACGAGGTTATAACTTTGATAAAATAAAAAATATTGATACGTTACATCCTAACATATCATTAAAAAGTCCGTCGCAGCTAGACCACACTCATTTAGTTTTTGTTCTTGAGTGATGGCATTTTAATATATTATAAATAAATTAATATATTATAAATAAATCAATATATTATACGTCTATAAATTTATGATTTCACTCAGTGGCGTACGTGTGCAACGACAACGGACAATCTATGAGACCGTGGACTCGTAAATTAGGGGACACAAAAAATTATTGTCACATAATTATATTTTTTATTTTATCAAAGTGTCGTGTCCTATTCTTGCCGTAGCTGTCAAATTGTGTGAGTAGCACGCGGTATGACAATACCTATATACATAATACATAATACCTAAATATTAATATTATTTTACAATACATATAGTATAATTTTGACTTAAATTTTTTTTATTAAACACATCTTATGAAATATGAGTAGATACTTAATTTGCGATACATAAAAGGTATATAAAAGCTTATCTATTAATTAGATATTTATATGGATAAATATTTCATTTTATAAACCATTTATTTTTCACAATTAGTCGCCATTTTACAGTCTTATTAAAGGAATGTATGTACTGTCAGACCTAACCCTTGACAGAAGGCATAACATAGAACAGAAAATATCATCATATAAAATTTGCTCGTAGTATTAATTTGAAATAGGAATAGACCGGAGCGACTTTTTTGGGGCTGATCCCTTAACAGAGCAGAGCACAAAAAGTAAATTTAATAAAATAAGTTAAACTAGATAAGCTAGACCAATTATTTATACAAGCAAGATTTAGGCAAACAATACACAACAAAGAATCAAAGTGAAAACACAGATTTATCTTAGAAATAATAAAAAATAACTTAAATTAAATAATTTGTACTTCACACAGTCTTAACTTGAACATTTTGGTTTTTTTACTCAAAACATATTACATACAAGTATTAGGTACTTACACATTTTTCAGTACTATTATAATTTCTTTAAACTATACTTATTAGAATAAGTTGGTCGCAAAATAACTTTAATTAATTATTATTTAACTATTTTTTAATGAGGAACATAATTATTTCTATTATTTCTACCACACAAAACGGAATATCAGTAAATAAACTTAGGTATTACATGACTATAACCTACGCGAAATACCCCAAAAATTTACATTTTAATTCATGCCTAATTTTTAAGTACTGGACACATTACCATTCCTCGTTAGACGCCAGCCACACAATAAATATTTTTCACTAAGTTACATTATAACTAAGACTTTGGTTTCACATTTGTAACAATCACATTAAATTGAGAGCATCATTAAGAATGCTGCGCCAAACCAAGATGGATAAAGAAGGTGACGCGGTCGGAACTCCTCTCCCCACATTTGTTACACATGAAGGGATCGTTGTACCCATGGAAACCCATGTGGATGGTATGCATGGTCAGGTCTCCGAAGGTGATGTCGCAGTATTGACAGTTGTATGTAGCGGCAGGTTGCGCAGGAGTCTCCGGCGTGGAGTTTTCAGAGTCTGAGCAGGATGCATCGACATCCCGGCGACGCTCGCTATCATGCTGAAGGCGCAGCTCTGCTGGCTGAAGCTTGAAGGCGCGACCTTTCCTCCTATTCTTAGAGGTGGTAGGAGTTAGAGGTACAGCGCGGTCTGCCGGCGGAGGACTACCCGTCTCGCTCAACTTGGAGCTGGTCAAGTCTAGAGCGTCGTCGGGGCGGTGTGCGGGTGACATTAAAGGCGGAGTGCGCGCGGGGGGCCCGGCTGGTGTCTCCGGTGACCGCTCTCCACAGGACAACCTCTGCTGCAATATTGAAGGTGACGCCGGCGGTTGTTTTTCCACCTCCGTCGGTCTTACATGCTCTTTCGGATCCATGTAGTTATTGTTGGGTGGAAAGAGGAATGAATGTGTCATCGGGAGCGGCAAATATGATAGATTTACTGGAAACTGACTTCCAAATATAGGATGTGGGGGTGGCACTGTTGGTTGGTTATTGTTGTTGATGGCGCTCTGTTGTTCAAACGCTTTCGATATGGATTTTTGTTTAGGTCCTCGTCTGGTGCCATAAACGTCGATAATTGGAAACGGATTAGGAGTCCCGTCCATGTTGAGTACCATAGCCGGGCTGTGTTGATATTTGCGTAGATGTAGCTTTAGCGAGTGGCAGTACTTGGTGGCGTAGTTGCAGTCCGCACACCGATACTGGTAAATGTTGGAATGCGACTTCAAATGTGAATTTAGCATTGACTTGTTAACACAGGAATAAGGGCATTGCGAACACTGGAAAGGTTTGGAGCCGAAGTGGTTTCGCATGTGGTATTCGAGGTGGTGTTTGTACTCAGTGACGAACGGACACTTGGGGCACGTAAGCATCTTCTCTGGCTTTATGTGCTCCTTATTATGCTCCCAGAAGCTTAGCTTGGTGACCGCTACGAATTCACACTGTTTGCATTTAAAAGTTTTTACTTTTCCGTGAGAGTTGACAGCCGGCACACGCAGCCCGGGTTCGTCATCAAAGTCATCCTCGGGGCCGGACAAGTCACCCGCGTCACTAGCGTCGTTGGGCTTGTTCCCCGCCTGCTGGTTCCCCTCAAAGCCAGAGTCGTGGAAGCGGGTGAAGCGATCTCGCTCGCGGTCCGGCGACACTGGTGTTCGCGGAGATTTTGGTGGTGTGGCATTATCGCGGTTAGTGGGGGTGGACGCATGCACAGGACGTGCAGCTTCGCGAAGTGGGTAACTCTCGTACCCGGGGGAGTGATTTCTGGTATCGGTCGCTCGCGGGTCGAAACCGGGAGGCGTTAGAAGATTGTATGGCATCCCATGTCTATATCTTTCGAGATGCGTTCCGAGATTAGCTTTGGCGTGTAGCGATAAGTTATCGTAGAAGGAAGGTGAAGGCTCACCGGCGCTGCCCACGCTGCGTGGAGAGTGCTCATTGGAGTCCTTACTTGACGAGGAAGGTGATGCGCTATGAAAACCTTCAGAATAAAATCCGCTGCCTTGTTCCTTTGGGAACCGACTTTCTTCTATGTGATCCACAGGCTCTGATTTCTGTTGACAAAACAATCGTCTATTACTTAAAAGTACATTTAAATAATTTCAGATTAGATTTAAAAAAACTCTAGTAGGTAGAACATCAAAGTCATATACCTAACGTATATTTTTAATGTAATGACTATCCAATGAACCCACAATTATACGACGTAAGTTGGGTACTGCTGTAAAATGTGGGTAATAACACTTACCACTGGAGGTTCCTGCTGTAACAAGCCAGCCCAAGGTTGCGACAGAGTCCCGGGCTGCATACTGGACGGTGCAGCGCAACTCAGCATATTATCTGTGTTAAAAAATAAATACAGTCAGAACTCTTCCTGTTAGAGGAAACAGTAGTAGGTATTAGCAGTAAACACGTTCGCAATATAAATGTGCTTAGTTTTTGTTGTCGTTAAAAAGGCAGGTTTAAAAAATCATTAACAAAACCACACACGTTTAGTCATTTCGGAATTCCTACGTGATGTTTTGTAAATTAATTACTTGATTAATTGTCGGTAAATATTAAAAAAAAAATGACAAAATGTATACCATTATAAATAAATAAGACAATTAGTACTAATAAGGTTATTATTATTTAATAATTAGTAGGTAGGTACCTAAGCAAAATAACAAGGTACCTACTTAAGTAAATTTTAAAGTAAAGAGTACATAATATGCGAGTGTATCACGAGTTGCGCTAATTTCAGTGAACCGATTATGGAGAAAACTTCATCAAATATGTACCTAGGTCCTAGATTATATTTTCACAGAACTGAAACTGTTTGTTATGTATTAATTGTTTTTTCTACTAAGAACACGAACAGTGCAGTATTTTCCTACTTGGACAATTTATTTATGGTAATAGTTAGGATTTACCAGTGAACAAATAAAGTTATTAATAAATTGTCTTTTATTTGTTACCTAAATATAAAAGTTTATGTTAAAATAATGTTTCATCGTAACCAAATAAATGATCAGCCATATAACTTTTAAGCTAAAAGCTAAAAAACTGTAGCCCAATTTAACTGATCTCGTTTTATTGATGATTATTAGATACCTAATATTACTTATTTTTTATTTTTGTTTTTTTTTGTACAAGTAGGTATGTAGGTAATATTAGAATTACACTCTAAGTAGTTGAAATAAAACTAATGCTTAATTTAAAATAAACCGATTAAACAGTAAAATTATTGTATAGGGATAATTCTTATTTTACAATTAACTCAATTTTGAAGTAATCTTTTACATTTTATGTAAATATGAAAAAAGTCTTTCTTGATAAAATTATTTATTTTAGTAGTAAGTTAATAAGTATATAGGTACCTAGTGATGAAGCACCGTACTTGAAATATAAACACTTCACAACAGTCATAAACAAACTATGATTCGTTAACACAATTTATCACGAGATATTCAGAAAAGCATTTTGTTAACTTCAATGAGAGAACAACCTCATCCGCCAACATCTAAGAACAAACTGACTGAGAAAAAATACCTCAATTTTTATGCTCACTCCAAACATCGACGGTTGCACGAAAGAGATGGACGTATTGAAAGCAATAAAGATTCTTTTTCCATCTCACTTTTCTCATTTTTGATTCAACCAATGATATTCGTCCGGGGCTCAATGGGGGCCAGCGTATCAAGTTATTGTTTATGCCATATCAATAATAAAAAATTAAGCATCTCCCGGCCTATAAAGCGGTAGCTTTTATTATAATAATGGAAAACAAAACTATCCCTCTGAAATACCAAATATAAGAGAAACACTCTCATTTCCGATTTTTCATATAAACATTATTCTATTGTGAATGGATGCTACAGTATTGTTTGTTAATTTATGTTTCGTAATGTCGCGTATTATTAGATTTTATTATAATTCTGAGGTTTTTTGTTTGTTTTGTAAGATTTCCATAAAAATATAAAATAACATTTTGTTTTGTATTTTACAGGTTTATTTTTAAACAGAGGTTAAAAGCCGACCAAGGTCTTTGAGTTTTCATTGACAAGCATGATTTCTTGGACCTAGAAGCTGTAATTGTTATAATTAATATAATTAAATAATAATAAGTAATTGACGCGTTGTTAAAAAGTTAGGGACGGCCTTATAAAACGGGGCGTTCGTTTTTTCCGCGCCCTCTCAACCAATAACGAGCGAGCGGTTAAAAAATAACTTTGATCTTTAAGCTTTTTTGTAAAACCGCGGGATGCGATCCACCAATAAAACGCATGAGTTTTTTATAACGCTTTTCCCCTTATGTGTTTTGATGTGTATTTAGAAATTATTTTTGTACGTTGACATATTTTTTCTAGAATATACCTAGTGTTCTATAATACTTAATTATAACTAGCGACCCCGCCCCCGGCTTCGCACGGGTACAATATGGGGTTAAAACAATTTAAATAATACGCTTATTACACTTATCTATTAGAGATAGATAAATGCTACCGCGGACTTTTTTGTTGATAATTTTATTTTACATAATTTTTATATCTCTAACTAAGCTGACGGATTAGAAAGCATACGCCATGAAAACTCGCTGGGGGCGCTGGCGCTAACTTTTTTCCCGACTTGATTCACTTATACCTTTTAATGTTTAATGCTCCAATCTATTCGTAGAAACCACATCAAAATCCGTTCAGTAGTTTTGGAGTGAAAGGGTCACAGACAGGCAGACAGACGCGGCGGAGGACTTTGTTATGTAGGTTAAGTAGTGATGACGAACCACTTCACGAACCATTCGACCAACATCTCATCTTTTCTAAGATTTTGCGGTATCTACCTATACAATGACAAACCTACTGGAAATTTCCAATAATACTATGTAAATATTTAATTTCGTTAATATATATATATGACAATTTGTTTTACTATGATTATTTTGTTTACATAGAAAACATTACCAGTGGCGTGATTATATGTGAAAATATATCTAATGGCCTACTTCAAAAAATAAATTAAGTAATGCTAATTTGTTAATTAAAATAGGTATAAGTACTGGGTAAGTATACCTAAGTAACCAATCCTTCCTCCGGCCAAGTCAAGGGCGCTTTGTGTTTTAATTATTATTCTCTTTACAAAAGTAAATATGCTACATATCTGCACATCCGTTACCTACAGTCTGAATAACAACAACTTTCAGGAAATTGTGGGTATAATTATTAGTGATGTACCGGATCGTTAAAAATGTATATCCGCGGATACGGATCTGAATACGGATATTTGGTCTCAAGATCCGCGAATACGGACGGATGGGATCTTAACTTTCTTAGAGTACGCGGCGGTAAATATTGCACATCGACCTTTGGAAAGAGATAATCTGTTATGGACAAAAGTTATTGACTTCTTTAAGAGTTAACTCTCATAACAGAATTTAACAGTTTTTCATTGTTACCTAATCACCTATATATATATATATATAAAATAAAATTTCATCTATGAATTGAAAATTAATAAGGTAAAAGATCCGTAAAAATCTAACGGATACGGATACGGATATCCGGCACATCACTAATAATTATCAGAATACTCAGAATAAAAAAAAAACAGTATCCGCATAAATTCACCAATTTGAGGCTAAAATAGTAGATACATATACTAAAATAGAGTAAGACATGTATACCTTAACCCGGTTGTTGTATTTCTTAATATAAGAAAATGAATAAGAATATAGAACAGCATTTATTTTTGTAATATATTATCCTATCTATATCCTAATAGAAATTATCCTAAAATTGTAAGAATAGAAGAAGAAGAAGAACACTAGTAAATTAATAGGCTCACAAAACATGTACCTAATCCTTCCTCTTGAATAAATATATCTAATCGCGCAATTAATGCAGTAACAAAATCGGCTCAGTAGTTTTTGCGTCTATAAGTGACACACAGATTTAAATTAATTTTTATATTATGTGGATTTAATTTAGCAGTAAATAGGCAGTTAATAAAATCCCTTCGTAAATATACGTAGTTTTATTTATTGTTATTAGGTTTTAACGACATAATTTTCAGAAATGCATTATACTCATTAGGAAACGTGACCACAAACATGTATTTTTTTCCCTAAAAAACACGTAGGTGAATATCCGCGTCAATCTGTGCCGGATTTGCTTAGCAGGTTGCTTCTTATTTGAATTATTGTTGTAAGTACATATTATACTTGTAAACAAATTTGTTAGAAACCTCCATATAATGTATACTTGGGTACATATATATGTTATACCTAGGTATAGGTAGTTCCTTATTTACAATCTTGGATGTGCTTAACAGAACTGGCCACTCGTTAGGTATAGCCTCACAAATACCATCGGCTAAAAGAGGGAGACTTGGTCTTCCGCTGGGTACCCTAAGACATAAACAAGTTGCAACAGAAAATAAAATATTTTTTTAACCACTTAATTAATACTAATAAAAAATTGGTGAAAAAAACAAAGATATGACGTATCATAGGATGGATTTACTTTCTTCTACCATTACGGGTGCCTATATACGGCTCCAGCCAGTGTATATAGGTACTCCCCAATATAAGCTTATATCCCTAAAGCCTATACAGCAAAAGCGTCCTTTTAACATGTGATGTATGCCATTTTATTCAAACGTCAATCGGTGGAAACTAGAAGTCTTCCTTATTTAGTCGCCAATATTTTTTAATGCATAACGAACGAGTGGCTGAAGGGATATAAACTCTCATAAATCGACATACAAATATATATATGTAAGTATTAAATATGTACCTGGGTACCCTGGGGTCAGCAACGGTTTCCCGGGAGCTGTGAAGATTTAAAAAAAAAATTATACATAGTTTTTTTGAATTTTTTAGAATGATATAGAAAATGTTAAAGTTTTAAAATTCTCAACAACAATGGTAGAGTATTACGAGTATAATGGGGTAGCTATCTTATTTAAAATTGTGTAAGTATATTATTATGTCTGTCGTTTTAACTAAAGAACGCATTTTTAATTAGCTTGGCGCCGTATATCTTTCTAAATAATTTTAAAAACAATTTTAACTTTCGAGTTTTTTACTGTACGACATATTTTTATTGGTTATCTACCTAATCACCAAAATAATTTTATAATGTCTTATGACATTGAACTAAAGCGTCATTTAAACCTAATTTCTCGATTTCATTGACTTAACTAATTAAAATAACTATTTGTTTAAATTAATTCCGATAAATAAATGGTAAATAAATGATACCTAATACATATTAATTTAAGTACCTACACCGAAAAAAAAATGTTTTGTAAGGAAAATATAGTAACAGTCGCTTTTCAAAATTAAATTAATTAATTAATTTAAATAAATTTAAAATTAAGTACCTAATTTAAACTGTTTGTAAAAATATCGCATTATTAAAACTAAGAATTAAGAATAAGACCAAAGTCTTAATAAGTTAAAACTCATGAAAAACTGCAGAATATTTTTTTCATTAAATATCTCTTTAAATAATTAAAACCATATTTTTTCGAATAAAAAACAAAATCGATATATAAATATCGGAAAATTCTTGGTCTTCCGCTGGGACCGTACACGTACCCGTTTCGGGAGCTGTAAGGCAACCCGTCAAGAAAGAAAAAAATTGGGCAAATTCTAAATTCCTGAGATTATCTTTTGTGAGATTATCTTTCAACAATAAAAAATACCTAGCTAGATCATCGAAATCCGAAATAGGTTCATTCATTTCATCGAGAGAGATATTCCAGAATGTAGATTTCTAAGTTTTTGATAAAAAAATGAGACCATTTTGATAGAAAAAAGAAGTTCGGAGATACGCGAAATCATTCTCCCTTTTTACATTAGCAATCATCATTATTCTATAAATGTTTATTAAGTTTTACTAAGGTAGTATGTAGTTATATTTTTGTGATGATTATATTCTCAGTAAAATGGAGTCCAGAAGGGGAGTTTGATATATGCGCGGGTGGCGGCATGTAGGAGCTTGGACGGCGGACGTCGAGATATGCGTTCTTATCGCGCCTACTAAAAAGTAATGCCCATCGCCTTTATGGCAGTCGCGAGGCACGAGCTTTATTGGGAGGGCTCGACTTACTTAACCTCGACGTATACTAAAACTATTTTATCAGAAGATTCAAATGTTTAAGGCTTTGTATATTGTAGCAACGTAACACTTATCTATGTATGTAGAACGCATGACCTCATTGTTATATGTTGGACCTATTTTTTTTTACTAAATTTTACAATGGGGGCAATGTTCGTATATTTTCTTTAATATGATTTAAACTATACATTTTATAATTATAAAAGTAATATATTGGTGTTTATAACGAGCCCTTTCATTTGATATGTCACATAATGAACTTGAAAAAAACATCTATTATTTTAATCCCAATTAAACTCTACATATGTACCAAATTTCAACTTTTTTATCGAGTAGTATCGGAGAAAGTACTAATAAACGCTGTACAATTTTTTATTTCACTCTATCATATTGAATGACAGATTTAGAGGGAGGCTAACCACTGTTTTTATTAGTAAAGGATGTGTTTTATTTATTTTTTTTACATGAAAGAGCCCATACGTATATATACCCCTAACTAAATCTACTTCAGAATAAAACAATATACTAGTATTATATTATGTAGAAAAGCTCAGAAGAAAAAGTTTGTATCTGCGTCGAACCTAACTCAGTCGGCTATTTTCCCCTCGCATAAAAAATGATTGTACCTTCAAATCTATCCCGAGTGAGAGGGGAACTCCCTAAGGTCAGCCTCCTTCCTTCTTACAACATATACCCCCCTTTCTACTTCACCCCTACTTGCTACTAACGTCGAACCACCCACGACTCTTTATGGTCCACATGTAGGTATAAAAAGAATACTTTGTGATACGATATAAGTATTTTGATAGAAACAACCGTCTTTCTCCGGGATGTAAAAGGAAAATAATAATTTCTTAGTTCGTACCTACTCACTTAATAGGGATTCATTCGACAAGTCTGGGGAAAGTTTCACGTTTTTAGATATATTTGACATAATAAAATATATATTATGTATTATGATTTTAAAAAAACTCATAGAATTAGTAATATATAGATATTCTCGGAAGCTACATTTTCACGCCAGTCGGCTTTGAGACCTTGGGCCCATGGGGTCCATATGTGCTAAATCATTTCTGACAGACCTTTCAGTGCGTCTCGTCGAGGCCACCGGTGACAAAAGAGCTGGCAGCTTTCGTGCACAAAGAATCAGCCTAGCTATCCAGAGAGGAAATGCTGCTAGCTTGCTGGTTTACTACACTTAATAAAATAATTAGAAAATTTTATATAAAATTTGCATTTTCAATTAAAAAAATCATGTTTTTAATTTTATTTTTCAAATTCCCGCCAAAAACTTCTGGGCGCGATGACACCGTGCCTCGAGGGGACACACTGGAGGACATCTTTTATTTATAATTTTATTATTAAGATACTGTTAAAAAATTTAATTTTAATCAATAGTAGGTAGTTATTTATTCTGTAATTTATTTAGTATATTTTTCTTTTAGCTTATTTATGTTAAGTTTTATTATTATTTTAATATAATATGTTGATTAATTTATTATTATTATTGAAATTTTCATAATAAATATACAGATGATTATATCATGAACCAAATGAAAAAGTTTTATATCTAATTAATTTTATTTTAATTTAAGTTAAATTTTTAAAGCTTTATAGTTTGGTAAAAAAATTAACAAATTATATGAAAGATATTCCTATTTTTGGAATGATTAGGAAACCACTGCAAGTCTTCAAGCGCCAAGCTGTATAAATATATTTTTAATTTACCACCTAAATACATATAATATATATGCTGAAGACGTCAATGGGAATAAATATTGTCATACTTCTATTTTGTAGAAAATTTACTATAATGCGTCATGTGTTTGACTTTAATTGTTTGTAGTTATAAAAAAAAAAAAAAAATCTTCATTGAAACTTTGAAGTTATTTTGTACTTTTATGCAAATATTATTTCCAAGTATTTTTCGTTGTTATTCTGCAGTGGGTAGGTAGGTATATATAAAAGGTATACTCACAATACATATACCTAATCTAAATAAGTATTGGTAGTAAATTATCACAACATAATTACAAAACAAAGTCCCCCGCCGCATTCGTCTGTGACCTTTTCACGCAAAAACTACTGAACGGATTTTGTTGTGGTTTTCACTATTAAATAGGTTAATTTACCGGGAAGGTTCACGACTATTAAACATGGATCTCTCATGTTTAGGAGCTGAGCATTAACCATATAAGTGAATCAAGTCGGGGAAAAAGTTAGCCCCAGCGAGTTTTCATGGCGTGTGCTGTCTAATCCGTCAGAGATATAACAAAAGTATGTAGGAAATAATTGTGTAAAATAAAATGGTCTACAAAAAAGTAGCATATATCCATCTCTATTGGTGTATTTTTGGATTATTGCAACCCGTGATATGCATAAATCTCAGCCATTTATATTAATATTTCATACGATATAGTTTGATATAAGATAATGTAGAGCTCGTTGTCTAAGCACTGTATAAGTAACTAAGGAAGGATATCGATTAGTCTTTCATCCTACATTACTAGACAATATCAAGACGACGATGAGAAGATTAACCTGATTTCTTTAACTAAACACAATTCACGTACCTACCGTTTTGTTTAGGCTTGTTTACTCATCCATACTATCTAAGATACTTGCTAATATTATAAATGCGAAATTAACTCTGCTGTATTTCTGTCTGTTACGCTTACACGGCTAAACCACTTGTGGCTGTCTGTCCGTCTGTCACAGCTTATTTTCTCTGAGTCTACTGGACGATAAAGGTTGAAAGATACAAATATAGAGTTTGATGACCCAATTCGGTATGTAAAGTAAAAGTTAAGTTATGCTGAATCCAAAACCGTTTCGAGATATTGGTTTAATAATTCTCATTTTTCAATTTATAACTCTTAAAATCGTGAGATTATCTTTATTTTTTCAAAAGCAAATAATTTACTTGTCACTATGTCAGCTAAATAAAAGCAAAATATTTACTAGTCCACCACTACTACAATTTCAGTAGTTTTTATAACTAATTTAGTTTATTATTCAGGAAGAATGTTTAAGCATTTTTTATGGTAGGATATTCTTTGACCTTTATTGTATATATTTTGTATCACAACAACTATGGTATAAAAGTCGTAAAGTTCGACTAGCTCTTGGTAAATTTTTATTTTTTTATTATTATATAAAATTTACCTAAGGGGTATATTATAGGGGATGAAAGTTAATATGTGCTACACTACACGGACGTAGCCCGGGGCAGAAGCTAGTTGATTTATATTACCTGGGAATTGAACTTAAGACATTCAGAGGTACTTTTCAGTTACAGAGAAATGCTGTCAGCGGTGGAAGCTCTGTCCATACAACCATTACGACTTACGACTAACCATCACCAGACAGCTGGCTGAAGTAGTACTTGCCTGCTACATAAAAAAATATGTTTCATCGTAGAATATGCTGTCGGTTGGTGTGTGTAATATATATTACACACATATTTTACACTTTATATCGCTCTGAGAAATAAAATAACTTAAGACAAATGAGTCCTGAATCGAGACGAATAAGAATAAGACAATTTAAAGTTCAGTCAGATCTGAAAGTGCCATTAACTGAGGAAACTATTGTAAGATTTCTTATAATTTGGTCAACTTAAAAAAAAGTGCAATTAAAAAAATAAAGAAACCAATCTAACCGTTACAAGGAACAGATGATAAGTTAACTTTGGCCACGTGTCAGCTTCCAGTCGGACTAGAAAAACCCGGAAGCAAAAAAGAGACAGCAAAAAGTTACAGCCAAGCATTTATGCACCCAAAATAATTTAAACTTATTGCTTATTTTTATACAGTGCAAAAATAATGTACCTATACCGATTTATGTAATTTTTTAATTTAAATATTTTTTAAACCTTATAATATTATGTACCTATAATTAATTTAAGATAAGTAGGTACTAGTAGGTAGGTACCTATCGCAAATTATAATGCATATATAGGGTACAGAGTACTTATCTGTAAATGTTATTTTATTAAATCCATCACTATGTGCTAAATATAAGAATAATTTAAAAAATCGGCGCAAGCATGAAGAGCACGAGTGCCGGCAGCTGGTGCGTTTCCTCTTCCGACAAAAAACTGGGCAAAATATCAAAGTTCTGTCTTGTCACCAAAGAATTCTGTGCAAACAGCTTTAGCAAAACATATCAATTTTTATGTCTTATTTATTTTGTAAAGTAAAAAGCTCCGGTAAGACTAACATAGTCGTAAGCTTGTATCGCCTGTAAAGTTTACATACATTGATCGTATCTATAATAATTAATTACATACTAAGTATCATTATATAAATAAAAATTAAATGCTGTTCCGTTGGTAAGCGCATCACTTGAGAACGATTCTTCTTTTTAAGTCTTCGTATGTAATAGACTGAATAAGGTTTTTAGGAAAAGAAAAATTTTAAAAGTTGCTCCGACCGAACATCTGAAAATTCGGGAAAATTCTTTTTTCTATGGGATTTTTGTATGACCATAATAGGGGATGAAAGTTAATATGGACTAGACGGACGAACCCGGGGCGGAAAGCTAGTTGATAATAAATAATAATATTATCCAAATGAATATGTAATACAAATATTGATACAGGTTAGCGTGAATAAATTACAATTGAAATAGATGTGTTTTGTTCAAAACAATATTTCAATTTAGATATTCATATCCTCTTTTTGTAAATCCACGCAGTAGCATATCTTGCTTTATTCTATTCTCGGAAGGTTTCGTTTTTTTTCCTTGCACAATACAGGCGAAAGTGTTTTGCAAAAATTATGCCATTGTCGCAAACTTTTGTCTTTTTGTAAACGACAGCAAAAGTGAATTCCTTTTCGTTTACTATTTATGTAGTTTTAGAGGTCTAGAGAAACTACTGTCCTTGCATAAAAAAATTTAACAATTAGATATGGGGTGGTTCAAAAAAGCAGGTCAATAAAAAGTTTAAAAAGGGTCTTTTTTGTTGTTGGCTCGTAACTAAAACGATTTACTGATCAGTCACCTCGCGAGGTTTTTTTATGTCGCACCTTTTTAACTTGATCATTTGACTCCAGGTTGTTTTGGGGTCTTTTTTACACGCGTTATTGATAATAATCTTTCCCACGTTTTTTATTGGATTAATAGTATAATCTCACATTATTGGGTGTTGTAAAACACGTTGGGATATGTCAACTGTTATGTTTTTATTTAAAAGCTATTCTATTTACAAAGTTACTTTTTTATGTTTATATTTTAGAAATTATGTTAATCTATCTACTATCTATACTAATATATTAAAAAGGTAAAATTGGATTTTTTTGTATTTTTGTTTGTAATTAAAAAAAAAACTTTTACTAATAGAAAGCTACGATATCCCTGAGCTGAGTCTAGTATTTTATATAAGGCGAAGTTTTATTTTTGAAGATTGTAGGTTTTTCACAAAAATATACTTTAATTATTTAAATAAAACGCGAGAATTGAGCTTCCTGAAGTTTTTAGCTCGAAAAATCGATTAAAATACCTACTTATTTACTTATTAAAACTAAAACGAGAATCGGGCTTCCTAAAGTTAAATAAAATTTAGAAACTATTCACATCTGTAACAATGTTCACATCGTACCTACATAAATAAATGATATATTTGAAACTTCACAGTAACATTAAAAACCGTAATTTATAATTTATGTTATCTCAATAAGCTTTGTAATTGTTGTTATTATTACGGGTCAGCCGCCCCAAGACGTCGCGGTCCATTGTTTGTGTCCTGGTTGGGGTCAAAATGGTCGAGGGGTCATTTTGAACGCGGGCCGACGATTTATTGCTTTGGAGAAGAATTTAATGCGTAACATTGTTATTAAGGATATTTTTTTTTAAATAAAATACATTGTTGTGTAAACTGTAGGTACTTACATTACCTATATGCTGATATATAATATCAAATAAAATTATGTATCTAGTATCTACCTACATATTATCTAACTAAAATAATCCTGTAATTTTTTTTGAAAATTTAGGTCACCATGATAACGTATTGCATGGGTTTAATTTTAATGGATTAGTACCTGTATAAATAGTAAAAAATATGTTCCAATGGGTTTTTATAATAAAAATTCTATCTACTCGTTACGTATAGTCTTAAATCAATCGGTTAAATGAGGAAGACTATCTCTTCTGCTGGGTACCCTGGGGCCGGCAACGGTTCCCGGAAGCTGTAAGGTAACCCATGAAGCAAGAAGAAAAAAGTAAATAAGGTGCTTTTCATACTCGTATTGGAAATGTGTAATTTTAAAATATTTTAAAGCCAATCAAAGTCAAATTTTCCACGGATCCTCTGACAACATCTAGTAAGTACATAATATAGGTACGTACAGTTTTTTCCAATATGGCATCAATATAAGAGATGAATAATAGTGTCTTACAATTAGGCGACCTTGTGACCGTTAACACATTAAAACGCAACAAGAGCGGACCCTATTGACCTATAATAATGGTATCTTAAAAATTCAATACAAAGTTACAAAATAAATCCGCCTCAGTTTTCAGTTTCTATAAATCAATATCGAAATGAAAGAAATAAATTCGACATTCGGATGTGTATGTCAAAATGGAGACCGCTCCAGTCCCATAGTCCGGCTAACAAAGGTGGGTTGCCGTTACAATTTTTATTTTCACAATGTACAATTTTATTGTTATCAGGGAAAAAGGGTAGATTTTAGTAATCTCCTTAATGGGGTGTGTGAAAGATTATAAATTAAGTTTCTGCAACAAATAAAAGTGACCCTTGGCCATTGTCAGGGTGTCAATATGGGTGACCGGAGTATTGTTGTCGACCCTCGCGGCTTAGCGTAAATTTGCGACCGCTTCGATTCACAACGTGATCACCTCCGAGGATCGTGGATTTCAATTTCATTTCAATAATATAAATAGTCCAGTTGTCGCACATAATGTATATTGCAACAAAGGCCATCGGTCAAGTACCTACTGTACTAACTAATAATATTTTTAATTATCATAATACATTTTATTTCTGTATATTTATAGTGGGTGTACTTAATCTGACATGTATTAACGTCTCTGATGAGTTCTACATAAACTATTTTACTTTATCTTTAGGTACCTACTACAAACTTTCTTATTGTTGAAATATCAAAAATACCTTTAAAGAAATAAAATCAATGAAAACTCAAATATTGCACAAATGCATGCGTAGTTACAAGGTAGAATAGACAAAGATAGCAACGAACAAGGTAGATTATAGATATGTACTCCAGAAAATATTCAAATTAAGTAGACCATAATATTGTCTAGGTCTCAATAGCTGAGTCATTGCGACTCCATAATACTGCGTATATATATATATACTAAAATAGCACATGAAACGCCAAACAAAAGAGAGGGCGTTCAAAAATTTAGATCGGCAATAAAACGCACTCAAATACTGCAACAAATGTGCATTGAAATGAACAGCTTTCTCATTGTAAGGCTGACCCTTCGACAAAAATAATGGAAAAGGGCAGATAAATTAAAAACGGACGTTCAAAAATACCCCTTGACATGAGTCGATTTATATCGGGCACTGCCAATTTTATGTTCTCTGCAACGCGGGGATGCAGTGCTCTCATATGGGTAATGGAAACTGTAGTTTACAGCTCAGGAAACAATACATGACATTCTACATTTATTTAACAACTATGATACATAAAAATACTTATACTTAAATAGTCACTATTTTTATTGTTATTGGTAAGTACTTTCAACCCCAAAGTAATCAAACTACTGTACCACTATAGCCATTGTATTGAAATTCCCTGAAAATACAAAAGAATTTTTCAAATTGGACTGGTAGTTTCAGACATTAACTCATTTTCTAGTTTGATTGACATTATGTTTCCTTTGTAAGCATTGATATATAAACAAAAAGGTGTAGATACGGTAGGTACCTACTTCCTAACAAATCATTTAGAAGAATAGTCTCAATTTACGAATGAAAAGTGATTCAATGAGTCTTGTTTTCTTGTCCGGAATTATTTGTACAAGTATGTTGCAAGGCATTTTGTACGTATTAATCACGAAAAAGTGTCCAAAGGCATATTATCACATGCAGATCAATGCTTACAAACAAGGTAAATAATGGTCTCCGTCATCTTCTTTTTATTTTTGTTTTGACAGTTTTATTTTTTCCTAACTGTCAAAAGACAGTGTTTCTAGCAATGACGTACTATAAGTAGACACGTTATACCCATACTAAGTGCAGATAATAAACAGCTTGAACAATACTATAGCTACCTATTAATTACTTACGTTTATATATTCAAGCGATGAAAGGGATAGAGAAACACAGCTCAATACCGAAATCCATTTGTTAAAAAGAGATAAATATATGTTTTAAGTTGCGACACGTCATCGACGCGTGACCTTCTCCGGAGGAATAGGGGAAGATTGTCTAAATGGAACACTCAATATTTTACTTAGAAATATTTTTGGAATAATAAAATATACAATATGTAATTAAAAAACTTTTATTTTACTAATAAATATAATGTAATAATGTAAAAATAATTGTAATAATGTCTTTCAATCACGCTCAGAACGCTGAACAGTTCTAAATGAAATTTAGCATAGAGGTAGATTATGGCTTGGTATAGGACATTAGTATGCTACTTATTTATGTATTATGTAGTATAATTTAAAATTAAGTCTTTAAATTTTTTTTTATTTCTTTTATTCTGGACAACAAACAACTATACAACAAACATTACTACAACATAGATACATTTAAAAAAAATAACTGTCATATAGTCAGTGACGTTTGTTTATACAGACGTATTGTTTATACATACATTCAAAACAGGATATTTTTATGCAAATTCCAAAAATATAGAAATAACAAATAATACAAAAAAAAGTTTACTACAATGGACAACATTTCATTTTTTTAATCACCCATTTTTATTACTTTAATTAAAAATATATTAAAAAATAAGTTACACGTATTTTTGTATTTTATTTTTGGTTTAGTTTTTATATTTTTAATTTAATTATGAATTTTTATAAATTCTGAGGACTTATAAACTAAAAACCTTAGCTAGGACTAAAATTAAGAAATATAAACTGTCACCCAAAGAAAGTGTCAGTCAAGCCACAGAGTAAACGTTATAGAAATGCAAAGAGTATAATATACCGTGTTCCAAATAGGTGTTGCCGTAGCCGGAACTCAAATCGCCTACAACATTATTCATAATGTATATAATAATACTAGCTTTTGTCCGCGGTTTCACTCGTAAATATATTTCCTGTGATAGCCCATTCGAAACTAGCAAAACTTCCAAAAAATATTAAATAAAAGAAGTATTTTTATAATATTATTTAAAGAATAATTATTAATTTAGCTTCAAATGGAATAAAAATGGGTAAACTTAATAGAAGGCAACACCTGAGTTCAATAACTAACAACTCTGCCAACAGACATTAGTATTTTTAAATTAGAGGGTTAGCACAGATTAGGGCACCTATTAATCCTCATTTTTCAATATTTCAGTATTTTTAAAATAACTCGAAAATTAAAGGATATAAAAATAAAAAAAAATGAAAAATAAGCTTTCTAGCATGTAATCTCCAAACGGTTTTCGAATTTTGGTACCTTACGAAAAATGAAATGTTGTCCATTAACTACTATTTAGAATGTTACAGATATTTTTCCTAAATATATACAAAGAATGTGAAAATATGTCCACTTCGCAAAACTGCTGGTTGTATCGTTGCACCATACGTCTAAATCTTAGAGTAAAAACTTGGCAACCAATCATATTCTCGTCTTTGGGTTCTGATTATCTCTATCCATTTTTCTCTTATTAATCCGCTTCTAGGGAGACTAAAAGATAAATAAATACAATAAGATCATGATACTATACATACAACAATAATATAATATATAAATTTATAATAATGTAAATATAATTATGTATATACATTTTCCGTACATTTAATAAAATATATATTTTTTTTAAATAGGTTCATGTAATTTATTGACAGGTCCGATATTGCCAACCATCCCCATAATCAGTCGCTTAGTCTGTCGCGGCCATTTCGTTTTGTCTTCTCTATCACTCTCATACAAAATGCATCGTTCGTCTCGCTCAGGCAAGCGGCGAACTGGCAACAGCGCATTATTATTAATAAAATATTGTTATGTCCATAATTATAAAATTTCTGTACTTACCAATGAAATGAGATATCATTTCTATCCTTTACAGTTGCAGTATAATTTCTGCAAAAGCGGAACACACAAGATGTCATTTTTCTTGATGTTTTTGCGGATTATTCTACTCAAGAGAGACATGTACACTAGTCGTAGGACTGTGCGTGACTGTGCGCGACCAAATTTATAGTGGGACACTTACCTCTCATTTGCCTTGCTATAGCTTGAGCGTCAATCACGCATCTACCTCAGTTTATATAGTATATCATTGGTTTCTAGACTATAAAAATAGTATTATCTGTAGATGTGTTACCACATTTTGGTTGAACGCTAACACTTTCTTTAATAATCTTTCCCAACTCCCATATTCTAGAGCAAAATAGTTTTTAGTGTGTGGAAATGTATAAAATACCGAATCATTAGAAATATATTTCATTAATGAACGGGCAAAAAAAAGTGGGTCCAAGCATGTATGGAAAATGGGCATTGTCCTTTGAGATGAACAAAAAGCTCGCATCTGGAATCTATGTATGAACCATACCTACTCCATATATTTACACAAACTATATGTCTGTTTATTCCCTTGTAGTTCTGAAAGATCTATTGGATGATGTTTAACCCACGTTTTACCTCAGAATACAGAACATACAGAAGAAAAAGAAGCAAAATAGTATAAAAAAGTATTTAAAAAAATACGCGTATTTTGTCACCCGTCATACTTCTCGCCAAGATTTACCATATTTGGGATAATAGGGCAGTGAAAGAAAATAAATACCTACACAATAATATAGTTTATATAGTAACCACTGACAATAATGTTTATTTATTTGATATATTTTTTTAAAATAAATAAATGAAAAATCTTTAATTCATACTTTTGATCACGTGACCGCAAACAGGAAGTGACGTCACTACTTCCTAAATTTCTAATAAATAACCACAGACTACTAACTATAATTATAATAACTGTCCGTCAATCAGCCACTGCCAAAGTTATTTTCTTGGTATTTTATCTAATCTGTGACTATCTTTTTGTTAGTTTGCAAGATGTGACGTCATCATCGCTTTGGCGGGAATTTGAAAAATAAAGTTAAAGACATAATTTTTTTAAATGAAAATACAAATATAAATTAATAATTCTTACAGCTATAATTTAAAAGTATTTCATAAAAATTGTCAACATTCCTATTTCTTATAACAAATGTGAAAGTTTGGACATTTCCTATTTGGACACGAGAAAATTTTTTTTTAAGGTACAACTTTAAAATGTCTGGCTAATGCAAGTAACAAATAAATAAAAAATATAAAAACGTTAACCAACATAACAAAATGCAAGATCGATGATATTTTTTTAAACAAATCTCAAATAGTTAACGTACGATTTTTTACTGAGCAAACGTTTTGTTAATTCTAGCAACATAAAGGTGTTTTTTCACGTCCACCTTTTGTACTTTTTAAAAGGACACAGAGATTAGGAATGTCCATTTGTAGCCTTTTTACTGAGGCTCGAGCGATCTGCGGTACTAAATGCCAAAATTGATCGATGACACACATTCGCACCTGCAAATGGTACAACTAAATTTCTAAGTAAATTTCAAATGTAATAATTTTTTAGGCAGCAAGTATTTTGTAGGTGGAATTGGTTGGATTTCTACCTGAATTAAAAACGTTGAAAGAAGTATTGATGTTGCTGATCATAGAGAGCAGTTGCTTGAAGTTGCCATAGCATTACAAATAAATAATTTGTAGTAGTAAGCTTTGTATTAAAATTCAAAGATTCTATTATTATTATGTACCTCTCAATTAGTGTACCCTGTAAAGCTTAGACGTAGAGGCCCGGGTACCAGCGGGAGAAAAGTGTCATTTAACCTATGATATTTTAGGTTATTTTATCAAGCCTCTTTCTTAGTCTTTTTAGGGTTTCGATGAAAAAACGGAACCCTTTTAGAATCACTCTTGAGTCTGTTTGTCCGTCTGCCACAGCTTGTTTTTTCCGAATATACTAGACGAAAAATGTTGAAATTTGGTACATATGTAGAGTTTGATAACCCAATCACGAACGTATATATCGCAAATAATCATAATTCGATTTTGGAGGCTATATTTGAGGTAAAAATTAAAAATTAAAAAAATGATTTCACTTGCATCATGTGACATATCAAATGAAAGGGCTTGTTATAAGATTTTTTTTTAATTTTAAAATACAACGTCCCCCCTTATCTCCAAAACTACTGAGTCTTAAATGTAGAAAAAAGTTGGAAATATATTAGGTCCACAGTTTACAGGAAAACCTAAATGAAAATCCTCATCACGGGAAAAAATGGTACAAAACCCTCTCAATGCGAGTTCGACTCGCTCTTGGCCAATTTTTATTATCCAACCCATGTAGCCTCATCTAGGCTAAACTCATCGTGCCGTATATTAATTCTTCTTCTTTTGATATATGGCAACAGTGCTAACTTTCGTCGCTATTCTGATAGTAGGTATGCCGATAAATCGGTAGCTAAGATTATCCCGCCGACTATGATATGTCTTATTAATCACCGACTAATCACAACCATCACAGCGCGGCCGGGATTAAACCGGATTCCATATCACGCCATGACGAAAACGCGAGCGTACGCCGCCATTGCCGGATGTGGAATCCCGTATATTAATTATAACATTTTAGACATGACATATCTATCTGTACCTCCGACATAGAAACACGAATATATTTTCATCAAGCCAATGGTATGTATAAAACTATGAATAAAACATAACCAGTCACCCTTTCATAAAGAAGGGTAAAAAGGGGTAAGAGAGGTCCAAAGGGAGGGCGGGGTAGATATGAGTTTATTTTGGTAAAGGGGACAGGATCAAACCCTTTCCCTCGGCGTTACGTTGCAGATTTAATAAATGTGTTACATTCGCTCCCACACTCCCCTATCGGTTTTTTTTGACACTTTGAAAGCTGCGTTGAGTGGTTTTATGTGTACCAACCCTTTTGATCTTCATATTATATAAAAGACCGCTATATACCGTATTATCTCTTCAATGTATCACTTAACTAGTGAATATCCCCGGCTGCTATACTAGCTTGTGTTGTTTGTTACTCGATTTGTTAACGATTTTAGACTATATAATTAGGTAAATGTATTATAATTATAATTTTTAAATCACAAAAGAATATATATTTATTCTTTAATTTTATTTATGTCATGCCTCTGCGAAATTATCTACTGCTCTATAGATTACATTCAATAAAGTATCTTGGCAAACTTTTTTTGGACGAAAAAGTTAACGGGTTACTAGTGTTACTACTCCCGTACGAATATTTCAGTAAATATCCTCTACATAGGTAGTTTCTATTAAAACAGCCGGCATAGTGAAAGTAGGTAACGTTTCTTTGTCTTTTGGTGGCACAGAATTAACAGAATATAACAGGAGCTAGGCAAAAAATAACAAAGGAGTGAAAGTGTTCCTACTCACAAAGGCACATGGTCCTATTAATAGGTTAGAATCTCAGTTAGAGTAAAGAAATATTTTTAAAGTAAAAACTTTTTTAGGCGCGTTGAGTGATTTTTGATAGCAGGGAATCTTATGGGTTCGCGCCACGCGACGATGTTTTCGGCACAAGACCATGGATTGCCCAGACCCGAGAATATCGAGCATTTTTGGCTGCGCATTTCTGGCCGGCAATTCTCGATCAGGACAGATATTTTTTCGCTAGATGGCGTCATTATACGTTATATACTTACAAATTAAAAACCACTGTTATTCATAGTTTTAAGTTTTCACTTCTGTCCGCAGTCCCCATGACTGCCTATACCTTTTTTCGAGTCATGTGTGTGTTTGGAACCGCTAAACAAAAACAACATAGTTTTACTTCTATAGTTCGTAGTGTGGCACAGTAGTACAGTAGATATTTATAGGTATAGGTACATAAACATATATGTATCCCAAAATCTGCGAATAGTACCCTAAGAAGTAAATCACAAATAATATGTTATTGACTTAACAAAAATGGGAGCAGGGAGGGCAAACATGAATAACGAGGACAATTTTCCAACGTAAACAATCTCATCAGGCGAACATATCACAAGATTTATGGAGCGGAGTGACTTCGGATTTCCTTAGCGTATCGGGAAAACTTGCCACGACTTTCTCTCATAATTTTAGATTCCCGCCACGGAATATTTTTTCCCCGTCGAGTGGTAAAAAGAGATGGACGAGGCACGTTAGAGGGGGACGTCGATAAAATCCATACTTATAATATTTGCAGGCTCTGTTCACCCACACTTACACCCACTTTACTACTCTCCCGAGATCTTCTGTACACTGTACAGCGTGCTCTTTTTATGATCATTGGAAACATCTCTGTTTTTTTGTAACTGGATAAGGCTAAGTACGGTGGAAATTACTTTAGTCAGATTTTCTTGTAACTTGGTACTGATATTTTTTAGATACAATTAATGAAACACGCATTCTTATCGGATGTTTTTAAAATACAATCCCCAAGGGGAGACAGGAGTTGACAAAGTATAAGGAAAATATTATAATAATAACTTAATTAATTAATTGTTTTTACTAATTAAGATTATCTGAAACTTAACTAGTTATTTTACGTTTAAAATTATTAAATACATATATCTGGACTTTAAAATTCAACCCCTAAAAGAAGTAAGGGGCTAACAAAGTTTGTATGAGCATTAATATTTCCTGTATGAGCACTTCGTTAAATAATTTAATGATATCTACCTACACGTGTTTAGTTTTTTTCTCAAATTAAAGAGAATGGGGATGGCAAAAGGAAATAATATTTATCTTGTCAGATTTACTTGAAAGTTAGTATTAATGCTCTTCTACACAATTATTATAACAAGTTTTACAAAATTTAACCCCTAAGGGGAAAAGGGGGCGTGCAAAAAATAAGATATTTTTTTATAATTTCTAAAAATTCCATGGACAAAACCGTGAGCGGAAACCTAGTAAGAAATAAAACTATTTTGAAACACATCCCGAAAATGTTTTTTTAAATAAACGGTTTTTCCTTTGTCATGAAAACTCGTGGAAAATGAAACAAGCTGTATTCAGTAGACGCACACACGAACTCTACCCTCGACACGGTCGCGACGCGAGGGAGGTTGGGGAAAAAATGTACGATGCCATAAAAAATCACCGTCCATTCGGCCCCGCAATTTTTACCCGTTTTTTCCCCTCCGAGGGTCGCGCGTTGCCATGGCGACAGGGAGGCTGCACCCTCTTTGCTATCGTGTAGGCAGCCACAATGAAATTTATTTGAAAATTCTCGGGATTTTTTTTTATTAAAGTATAGTGAGAATGAAGAGAAATATGTAAGTATGATAGTTTCTATGTTTCTATGACGCTGTCTACGGCTTCGCCCATATGATTTTGACGTCACTTCTCTCTTCATCTGAAAAGCTAAGAGCAGATTGTAATAAAAATAGGAATACCTACTACGGGACTTGAAAGTTTCAACAAAATTCATTCAGCCGTTTCGTACTTAGTCTATTTTAGATTAGATTAGAATTTTTAAAATAAAATAAATAAGTAGGTAGGTACACATAGGCATAATTATAACAACAAAAAACAATTCGCTAACCTAACCCCCTCATACGGAATGTAATAGGTAGGTATACAGTATGTATGCAACAATAATGAACTATTTTGTTTTAAATTAATATTTTATTTAATAATTATATATTCCCTCTTAATTTTGAAATATATATTTTTCTATAATCTATATTTTTCAGAAATTACCTATTAAGTTACTTCGTATAAAACCTTATACCTACCTAATGTACTTGCATCAGTTACTAAATTGTATTACCCAATGAATTTCTAAGCCAGAACTGATTAAAATTTTTATCTAACGTAAATATCTACATGGGGATAGACAGATACCTATGGATAATACTATGTATGACTTCACATTCATACAAATTGATAGTAGATTTTCAATTTATTAATAAAATATTTTTTCTGAAAGGCTTGTCAAAGTTAAATTTTGATTTTAAAGGTGGTCAGTGACCTTAAATATTAATGCTAGTATTTTTTTTACTATAATGAAACATTCCTATCTATCTATCATCACGCCTTTCATCCCAAGAGGGGTAGGCAGAGACAATCGAATGCCATTTGTTACGATCTTGACATATCTCTTCTGCTTCTTTTATATTCATCATACCTTTCATACATGCTCGGCGATTGTGTGTACTTTTAATATTTCCATCGACCAACATATTTTTTATATGTTCAATAAAAGTACATCTAGGTCGTCCTCTACCAGCATTTCCTTTCACTTCAGCCATATAAACCTTTTTAGTCAATCTTTCATCCTTCATTCTTTCAACGTGTCCAAACCAGCGTAAACTACTTTTCTTCATTTTTGTCACAACATCATCTTTTACTCCGCATTCTTCTCTAATGACATTGTTCCGGATGCGGTCAATACGCTTTATATCACACATTCTACGTAAAGACCGCATTTCCACTGCATTTATTTTACTTTCATGCTTCCATAAGTAAGTGATGGAACTAAAACAGCATTATGTATGTTCATTTTACTTTTAGTTGAATGTTGTGTATTTCTGCATACATTGTTTAGTCCACCAAATACCTTGCTTCCCGCTTTCACTCTCCTTTCAATTTCCTTGTCTATCTTTCCACTTCTTGTAACCATACTACAAATTTTTAAATTATATTTTAAATAAAGTAAAACTGCATTCAACAAATTTGAAAAGTCCCGTGCTTCAGCCGAGAATCAAAAAAAGTCATAGGGACGGCCGCGAGAGAAGGGAAAACTTATAACTATGAATAAAGTTTTTACTTTATATTAAAAATAAATAATCATCATAATCCATGGTCGGGCATTTGAGCTGAGAGCATGTCGCGAACGCAGGTCGCTAATCCATAATATTTCCCTCTAGCAAACATCGCTCAACTCGCCTAATGAAGTTAACGCTTATAGGTCAATGATAGAAACAAATCTCTCTAAGAAACATATTATTGCATTTAAATTTAAAGAAGGCCGAATCTAACTAGGGAATGGGTTTAGTGAATTAAAAAAACTTTGTATGCAGTTAAATAAAAAACCCTGTTTACCTACTACATATGGACATTGTTACAGTAGGTACATATTATCCCTAGAACAAATTGATATATAAAAATTGGGTATATAATATCTTAAATCACGAAACAACAGACTCTGAGAGAATAGTCATGTCAATATTAGTAAACTTTCACATGACGTTTATGCGGTAACTGATATAACCTCAACTTAGTACAGTCGAGGAAAATATACTACAATTTAATTTTTGTTGTGATTTACTGATTTAATGTAGAGCGTCGATGGAGTAGCACCAGAGTTACTTCGTGAAAGTTGGAGGTCCCGAGCACAAATAGGACGCATAAATATCGACTTCTTGGGCTTCGGGGGGCACACAAAACTGGCCGACCGAATTTATGTTGAAATATAATGTTTAAGGTCAAACAAAATACTGCAAAAGTGTGTTTGTTTGTCCTATATCTTTAAACGGTTATTTAAATGATAATATTAATATAGACAAACTGCAGTCTGTTTAATAATGTTAAATGAAATGTGAAAAGAAATAGTCCACGTTTGTCCACAAAAATTTCATTTTTGACCATCAATAAAAAAAAAGTTATTCAAAAAATAAAAATTGGGGGTAGAAGTTGGCACCCCCAAATGCGAAATTCCAATTTTTTTTCATCCCGTTCGTTTATCCATCGTTAGTCCACAACTGTCCACCAATTTTTTTTTGTCCACCCATAAAAAGTAGTAGATATTTTCCATGACGATACCTACTACGAGTACTATTTGAACAAGTTTGTTCTGTATCAATACACAATGGCGGAGTATTTTTGTTGGCTCTTAGTTTGTACCATTATCCGAAGATGCAATTATATTTTAGTAGAAACAACAATTTATAAGGAATACTTACTATAGGATAGGCGTCTAGGTTCTGTGAACTTTTGTTGCCATTATATTGACTTCTTAGTTTTTTTATGATGGCTCCATTTCCATCAATGTTAATCGATGATTTTCCAAGGTCAAGTATTATAGACGTTACAGTAACAATAGCCGACTAATCGGTGGTAGCTAAGATGTTCCCGTCGACGATACAGCGCGGACGGGATTAAACCGGATTCGCTATCATGTCACGACGGGATGCGTGTGTTGTCCGCCATGACATGACGTAGAACTATACCTAGTCTAAGTCTATTCGATATTTCGATATTTCACTTTGAGGACATGCTAGTTTGACCAAGTGTTTCTGTAGGTATATGTTACATGAAATAAAAGAGGTTGAAGAATTGAGAACCTTCTCCTTATTTTTTTGAAGTCGGTTAAAAATAGGTTTCATTACTATGTTTCATTAAATTTCCCATTCCGGCCGCCGGATGATCTAGGCCCTAGGCGGACCGTTCGTTACAAGAATTGGACGAGTCTGTGGTCGGTTTCGGTGGACCGTACGACGACGCGCCGGGGATTGGACGAATGTATGGCAACCTTAACTATTAAAATCCATAACATCCCGTTCCAGATTTTTTTAGTTAGGTTCTTTTTCTGTAGAAGGTAATTTTTATGTAGAAATAATTTTAAACAGAAATACTTTTTCAGTTTCTATATGGCGCCGTACTGCTTTGTTGATACTGATATCTTTTTTATCAACTTTCACGCTGAAAGAAAAGCAGGTTGAGAATCTCGCTGAGAATTGCTTACTTCTTGTTGCACTTGTGTTTTTAGAGCAAGCTACAATCTCAAAAAAAAAACACAGGCTGTATGGCTAGCCTCCACCGAACTTCGAATGTATCAGACTTAGGGAATCATTTCAAAGATCGGTGCTAGCCTTCCATTAAAATGGACAAGTGTAAAAATTAATTTTGATTAATTTATTTTTATTTTGTTGTAATTGAAAGAAAAGCTTACGAACCTCGCTGAGATTGACTTCTTGTTGCACTCGTTGTCAGTAATCTACTATTACATACATGTATTTTAAATTCTGTACCTGATAAAATGGTAGGTATATACATGCCTTATTAAACAAAGTTTTCCTAAAAGCAAAACACAAGCTAAAAAAATGAAATGCAACGCTTATGCATGACGTTCAATAATGTAGGTACTTATTGTAAATATGTAAACGACATTTTTTAGAGAGAAATAGAAAACACGCCCATTATAAAAAACAAATAGGTAAAAACTTCCCGAATCGTGCTACTGTATATAAAACGAGACGAAATAAAAAACTCCCCTTGACTTTTTTAACATAAACAAAGATGCCCTATTGGTTGCTGTTCCCTAAACTAAAAAGGTAACGCCGTATGCTGCGCACGCGTCGATCTAATCTCGTCTTCCCAAAAGCGGGAGCATAAACCCTCCTGTAACTTATTATTACGCCACATAAAAATACATGCTTTCAAATGTGTACAAAAAATCTAAAAGAAAGGGAAGTGTTTTAAAAATAGCAGCGCTCCCTTTTCTTTAAAATAGGGGAGAAGTTAGGTGATATATAGCTGAGTTACTTCGGATTTAATTATATACATACAGTGAAATTTACTAGATTTGTCAAATGCGTTACGGTATGGTTTCTATTTTGGTTTAGTCGCGTGTCAAGGGTGGATTGTGGTTTTAAATAAGTTTTGTTGTTCTACTGTCTACAACGTGTTTTTCATTTGTAGCGGAGTCATTTTTCTAACTCTAACTATTCGGTATTGTAGAATTTGTTGAGGAATTATTTGCTCTAATACCTAGTGCTGTTCATCGTAGACAATGTTTATTCATATGGGTACAATATCAGTTTATAAAAATATCCTTATTACTATTAAATATAGATATACCTATGCTATTGCGGTTTTTTTTTGTACAATTTTATTCTACATAATTATTTACTACGTCATTTTGTTATATCTCTGACGGATTTGACAGCATACGCCATGAAAACTCTCTGGAGCTAACTTTTCCTCCGACTTTTCATTTATACTATTAATGCTCAGCTCCTAAACATGATAGGTCCATGTTTAATACTCTGAAACCTTTCCGGTGAATCAACCTATCTAATAGCGAATCCGTTCAGTAGTTTTTGCATGAAATGGACATCGACAGACAGACAGACGCGGCGCTTTTATAGTACCTATGTACCTAGTTATAAAAAAAAGAAATACAGACTCGAATCAATACTAAAAATCAAAAATTACATAAACATTAATAACATTTTTATAAAGTATCGCAGGTGACTTTTTTTTCAAAATCCCATCCACATGTCACCGCATGCGAACTAAGACGACGAGTGGCAAGAAAAACGTCGCAACCCAAACGGCAGCTGAACAACCGAACTTGAAATAAATAAAGCTGCCACGCGCTACTCTGTTCCCTCCCTTTATAATTATTTCATTTTATTTTTAAATTGTTTTTTCTACTCCACAAAGATTCCCCTTCTTTCTCTATAGCGAAAACAATGCGCTCTCCCCTCAACTAATGGTGCGCGGGCGGGCCTTGTTTTAAATTGGATACGGGTCCGTAATAATAAATTGACGGTTTTAACCGGGCTTATGGCACGCGTGAATTATGATAATTAAATTGCTTCTGTGTTTTTGGGAGTTGCCCGTGGTATATAACCGTGACTTATGTAGGTATGTTGATGATGAATACATATATCTCACGGTTTATCATTCTATTATTTATCTAGGACTAAGGACTGTCCTGGAAATATAGTAGGTACCTACCTAAGTTCTAGCAGTATTGGTTCAAGGCAAAATCACAAAGAAATTGAAATAATTGGCCAAGAGCGAGTCGAACTACGTTTTTTCGGTGAGAACAGACTTTCGTTTAGGTTTTCCTATAAACTATTGTATGTAAAAATTTTTGGAAAAGAAAAATTCGAAAAGTTGTCCGCAATATTAGAAAATCTGGGAAAAACAGAAAGTGCTATTTTCTATGGGATTTTTGTATGAACTCAGGATCATAATAGGGAATAAAAGTTAATATGGGCTCCACGGGCGAAGCCGGGGCGGAAAACTACTTGTGATGATGTAGTATTGGCTAGCGCTGGTACATATTTGGAAATAATAAAATTTATGACTTTCTGTATTTTGCACAACAGGAATATGGTGAAAGGTTTTCTGCAATTAAATATCTTTTTTCTTCTTTCTTCTTAATAAATCTAATTAATACCTTTTTGAGCAATTCTTGTATATATATAATCTGAATCTCGGAAACGGCTCACACGATTTTCATGAAATTTAGTATTCAGGGGGTTTCGGGGGCGATTAATCGATCTAGCTAAAAAAACGTTTTTTTCGAAAAAAAAAAAATCATGTTTCATCAATAGATAAATGTAATTTGTAAATGTTCGATCTCTTTGGCTGTATATAGACTTCCTTTGATTTGACATATTTTTGTTATGACAGGGATTTTAAATATTAATACGACAAAATTATGTAGGTAATTCGTATCTAAATAAAATTTACCGAGCTAATCTCGGGCATCCAGGTAGGTACTTGTTGTTAGGTAATTGTCACTTTTCTCTTAATATATTTTTTATAGTTTTTACCAAATGAACCAACCTTATGTTATTACCAAGAAAGCTATCATTATATACCTACATTAGGCATCATGTATCTACACTCAGTGTTATTAACATGTTGGGGTGGGCTACAAAAGGAACTACTGAGAACAAACGGGTTACTAATACAATATTTTTATACACATACCTATTCCAAGATGTTATGAAGTTAACATACCCCGGCTTCGTACGTGGGGCCCATACTAACTTTCATCCCCTTTTATACCCTTTTAGGGGTTGTATTTAAAAAAAGTAGTCTATGTCCTTTCCTAGGGTTGGATTTCTCCGTATCCATAAAAATCATTTAGTAAATTTCACCTAGGATCTATTTTATATTTTTAATTATATATTTGTGATGGTTGGGTAACCAGGGACTTTGAAGATACTGATCATATAAATTAATATAAGAAGGTTTTTATCGGTTGTTTTTATTCTATACCTTAAACCTGGCATAAGGCGCCACCGCTCCACCCACAGTTATTCCACAACTGTCGTGTTAGCGGAATTTAAAGGCGGAGTCAGAGAGAAAAACACATTTGAATTTGAATTATTCTTTAAATATCAACCAATTTCTGGGGTCATCATATGTCTGGAATGGAAAAGTCAAGTTTCTTTTAACTGACATTCTACTTTTTTAGAAGAGATAGGAACATACCTTTTTATTTTGTCTGAAACTAAAATTGGCATACTTTGATTTTTGGTCAAGTGCGTAATTTCTTAAAAATTTAAAAGTTTGAGTAATTTTTTTTTTCGTTAGTCGATCCAGTGTCAAGTACCTAAGAAAAACGGAAAGAAAAAAAACGTGACGGCAGAAGTTGGTCTTTAATATTACATTTTACATTACATCTTCAAAGTGTTGAGTAACTCGGTAACATGAATTTCACAATGGACATTTTGACGCAGATTTGTGTCTCTTGAAGGGTCTGAAAGTTCAATCTAAGTTGTATGCGGCCGAACAGATAACATTTTAGACGCCATATTAAAATTATGTAAAAAATTACGATCTATAGGGTAAAACTTTATATTTCCCACAAATTATAACTCGAAAGGGTATATAATACAAAAACTTACTCTAAGATTATGCTTTTTGTATTGTCCTCAGGGTTCCTAACGGCATACTGCAATAAACCAGCCAAATGTCACAATACTAAGTACAATTGATGAACTATTTCAACTATTTGTAAAATAACTGAAATACAGAATGTACCTGTATAGAAATACAGAATCGGACATTTGGATCTATGATTACTGCTGAATGAATAAAATAAATTAGCATCTCTGAGTTTGACTAGTTTCATAAATTCCTTTGATAATAAACTTACAAAAATTGTAATTCACACAGACTCAAACGAAAAATATGAAAAATGAATTTTAAATGAAATTTAATGAAATACAATGGGAAATGAAGATGATTTTATTTATGGATGCGGGTAATAACTAGAAAAAGGGGAGATCTTTCCAGATAAGATAATTTGGGTAGGTAAGTACTTTTTATTTATGAAGCAGAATATTTAAGTAGCTAGTTACTGCTTTGGGAATGATTCGGTTCGTTAACAAATTATTTCGTCAGTTACTAACAGTATACTAGGTAGGTAGGTATACCTACATACTTAAAAGTTATCTGGTAAAATTCAAATACAAATTTATTTATATAAAAATGTATAAAGGTAAAAGTATAACATACCTATACCTACCCTTAATAATATATAATTTAAAGTGGTCCTCATATTAGGCATAGACTGTCACGTGAGAACCTTCGGCAATTGCATACATAGTGAGAGTTAGGTAGGTAGCACATACTCAAAACAAATTACAATAATTGTAACTCTTAAAAGATCACACACAAAAAATCAAAATCAAATCAAAAAGTAGGTAGGTACTATACTATGACAGTCACTGTTAGAAGGTAGTAGACGAAGTAATGACATTATTAGACTTGTTAGTTGAATACTTCTGATTACCTATAGTTATGGCCAGGGCCGAGGGCCGGATATACATGTATGGCGGCCTGTAGGCATAATTGTGGTGGGGCCGGTCGGGGCCTGCTCATGGCCGGTTTTTAATCTGGGGTGCAAATAATCAAGATCTTTTATTATAATGGAACACATCTCTATCAGGAAAACACTCAACAAAGCTCGCTCGAAAGAAATTGTAGAGTCTAGCTGCTAGACTCTAGCAAAAGGCGTAGTACCTACTTACTAAAATAAAAAGAAAGTTGCCATTAGTTGCTGTAGAAATTTTGGGCCAGTGGATATCTAATAACAAATAATATCTTCTGATATTGGTTTATAACTAATATCTGAGAATCGAACCAGTTGTCTTTATTTAATTTATAATATAAAAACCAAACTCGGTGGTCCAGTTTACAACTAATTATGGTAGATACCTATATTATTTCCAGGTATCATAGAGGTGGCGAGATAAAAAGCCAAGATAATGTAAAGTGCCACAGTTTGACGCCTTCACTAATTTTATTTTTATATTTCTCTAAATTTATTGTTTGTTTGGACACATATTAATTAATGTATAATAATAAATAAAAAAATAATAAGAGTTTTGCAATGAGCTTTTTCAACATTTTACAGCAGATTTGTTCTCATTTTATTTTTATTGTCAGATCCTCTAAGGACATAACTATATGATTGTCAGACATTTCTAGAAAAATAGACTATCTAAATATAGACTGCTACATACATACTTATTTATTTAATTAATTAACTAATTAATTAATTTATAATGATAAACTTACGGCTTTACAAATAATAACCCGTGAAGATAAAAAAATGTATAAGGGGGGGAGGGGTTGTGTATTACACTTTTTAATTTTATTTTTTTGTTTATCAATTTAATATATTTCAAATAGTTTATGTCGTTATCTATATCTCCTATATTGTAGATATCATAAACATAAAAGAGCAAAGACTACAAATACCTACTTATTGAAAAATTGTAGGTACCTACTGTGGATGTAAAATGTGTCCAGTGCATTTTAGCATGGTCTAACTATCTCCATCTTAACCATCCTACCATTCCTACCCAATTGATTGATTTTACACTTAAATTGAATTTCCTTAACTTCAGCTGTTTGCCATACGATTTGCAAAACAAAAGGGGGACATTTCGCTTTAACTGCTTTTTACAACGATATCATATTTTGAAAAATAGATAAGTATTACTTAGTTTATTGTAAAAACAACTTTATTTCTTATACACTTTGTACTCTTAATTGCAAAATCAAACCGGACACATATGCTGTTGTATTCTAAAATACAATACCGATTTTTGTGTAGAAAAAAGAGTGGCTAACAAAGCGTTCGTAATGTGTGAGGGTGGACGATCGATTATCAATTCTTTTGAGTTAAAAAAATGTCCTAAAATTATTGTAAGTTTTGTGTAAAGATAAGATTTATGTCGTCAGTAGTCATTGTGGTGTCCAATGCAGGCGTTTATCGGTCACTTTAGGAGAAGCAGTGTCCGGTTGCAGATGTAAAACGTAAAAACTCAAAGCTTTTGTGCCAATTTTTAGAGAGTTATTTATTTTATTATTCTAGAGAGCGGTCTATTTTTCTTGTGGATGGTTGTTTTTTGTGTAATATCCTTGAAATTTGACCACCGACTGTGGACTGTGGAGGCATGGGGTTTATTTTATGACTTGCTTCTGATCAGTGATTTTAAAAATGCTAATATATTATTATAATTTGATCTATATAGATACTAGACTACTAAAGGTTGAGGGATACACTGAAAGTGGTTCACTCTTCAGTCGTCAAGATTTTGAGTGATTTCTTTAATTTAATTGATTTATTTTGAAATTATTAGATATAGTATGCTGGCGCTCTAGTAGGTTGGTTATGTCGCGATTACAACGAGACCAAAAAATGAATAAGTACATAAGTGTGCATGTAAATGTGTAATTCTTTGGATTCTTCATCTTACATTACTTACATCTAAAAACGTCTACGAAACACTTATACTTTAAATCAGGATATTTTACAAAAATAAGCGAAATTACTACTGACGCTAGGCTATGTTACAAGCTATTACCGTATTAAAAAAACGGTCTCGTCTATCTGTCTCGCTTTAACATAAACGTATAATATACGCTTTCTCTTTTGCATTGCCAATCTAGTCGCCCGCGCGACTATATACTAATCTATGTATTTACCTACTAGTTTTCCTCAGTTGCTCCGTTTTGGTGTTAAAGAAAGAAAGAAACAAACAAACAAACACACTTTCTCATTTATAATATAGTTAGGATTGTTATTATTTTTAACCGACTTCCAAAAAAAGAAGGAGAAGGTTCTCAATTCGGACCGTTTTTTTTTTTTTTTTTAATGTATGTATGGACATCGATTACTCCACCAGTTGTGAACCGATTTTGATGGTTTCTTTTTTAGTCGACAGATAATTCTTCCGGATTGGTACCATTTTTATCTCCTAAAAATTGGTTAAAGGTTTTTCAGAAATTTTCAAAAAACCGACCTTATTTTTCGTAATATCTCGATGAAATATGTACCGATTTTGACGACTTATTTTTTAAGGATATAGTAATTTCTCGACATTATCTCACAGTCATATGACGAAAATCGGTTCAGTAATTTTTCAGAAATTTAGTAATTTGTCTCTGTTTACTGCTGAAAATTATATCAAAAAAAAAACCTTAGCAACGGTTGCTATTGACACGGTGGTCTATCGGCTAAAGGTATGGGGTGCAGCGCAGGAACACATTGTACATGGTTCAAATCCCATCCACCGCAGCATTTTTTTAATTTTCCATCAATTTTTTTTAGTTGCGTTATTAATTGTTTCTCAGGGCAGCAAAATCACTTAAAAGGGAGAAATAAACCTTTAAAAAAAAAGTGTACCGACTTCAAAAATTTGCACTGAAAAGTAAGAAATAATAAAAATTTCGTCGTAGAATTTGAAGACGGTTGGTGCCAAATTAGGATATAAAATTATTTTTGAAGTCAGTACACTTTTTTAAAAGGTTTTTATAATTAAATATAAATATAATTCTACCATAAGAATGTCTGAAAGCCGTTTAAAGTTTAATTGATGTACTGTCACACAGAATGAAGACGAACGACTCATCTAATGAACGGCTCGTTTACTCTGAGAGTTAATGTAGAGTTCAGACATTAATGCTGAATAGATGTGACAATCTAATTAAATCAAAACATCACCGTTTTCTTCATTGTCAAACTACTGAACTGATTTTGAAGGAAGTTTGGCCGAAAGATATCGGAATCTGCTATGCCGATATAAAATCTGAAATCCGTTTTTGCCTTTTTGTATGTTTTTCTATAAGTAAATCTAAATTATAATAATGTTTTCTATTCCTAAATTCTAGAACGTGCAAGAATTTTACAACGAAAGGAGAAGTGAACCAAGTTCTATATACCTATGTACAAATGTAGAACCTAAACCCAAGCCAAAACTCAGAACTATCAAATTAATGGCAAATTTTTGAAATCAGTCGGAAGCGGTGTCAAATGATTTTCGAAGATAAGAAGTGGAGAATTATTTATTTAGGAGAATCCACAAAAAATGTAGTTATAACAAGACATAATACAATAATGATGTAAGAAATTGTCCTAACCTTTAAACTATTCTCATCAATAGTAATCTCAAAAATTATGAAAAAACTGGTAACTTTACTGAAATTTTCGACATTTTATTTAATTGTTTGTACCATGAAACCCTGTTTGATTCTCAAGTTTTACCATGTTATGATGAACTCGTGAATATATAATTAGTTCGCCTCGGAGGTTCGATAGCTCGATTATTGTTGTGGAATTGACTTACAATTTGGTTATTTTTTACAAATATTTTTGGCAATTAGTTTATTATTATTAAATAAATCGTGGTAGGTACTTGTACTGAGTTTAATTATAAGTACATTATATCTGCCTACATTATCTCTTGGGTTAAAGGCGTCATGATAGATTATTATAAGTAGGTACAGTGCGGTTCTGTTTTTGTTAATTAATAATCTTTGATCACTAAGGCACACTCTCTGCACTTGTTTCAAGGCAGCTTGTAACGAACTATTTATTCAACTTTTTCGTGTCTTTTTTTTGACAAAAAATAAAATAAAAACTCCATGTAACTGGAGTCGACGACGCGCCGCGAGCATGCGGATGTCAGCGAAAGACATTTTTACGGAAATGTAGAGACAGAGAGAAAATATTCTTCTTGCTTCTTAGGCATAATAAATATTTATATAGGTTAGGTACCTATGTTATTTTTTTATATCGCATTAGACAGACCTTACATAAAATACTATTCCATGATGCGAGATGAAAATGAAAAGACCAGAAAATAATATTATATAATCCCCGGAACATGACATAAAATGGCGGTTTTACATTGTGATATTTACACTTACAGATGTGTTAAAAAAATAAAATATTATATTGTTATGTATCCATGTATGTATAGTTATACTATTCCAGAATATAAAGGTAAAGTAGAAATTAATAGCAGCTGGAAAATAAAAAAAAATGTGTTCTGCGCATAGGTCAAGTTATAATCCGCGACCTATATATACCTACATAGAATCTGATCCAGTTTTCACATAATAATATCTAATATTTTTACACATTAGAGATAGGTTAATTGTATTTTGATGAAAGAAATACTTTCAAAATATTATGAGCTCACATCTTCTCTAGGTACCTATATTTTAAACTTCGATTCTCTCTCTACTTAGATATTTCGCTTTGTGTCTGAAAACCTAGACTTCTATTATCACAGCCCTTCATCAGGCAGAGGACCACTGATGGAGGAAGACAATTGAAGACAAGCGGATGAGTCGGAGCTACGATCCTCGATAATGGAGAGATATTTCGCATTTCTAGGTAGGTGTAGTTATTTAAACTTTGGTTTAGCTCACACCTACCGCCCTTGTGATAGATAATAAGTCCCCGTCAACAGCAGCACATGTTACAAAACATGTAAAAAAATCGCGTCGCATATGAGACGGATGAATTTTTGCTGACGTTTTTACGGATTGCGGCAGGGTCGATGGCTGTGCGTTCTAGCAGGAAATGATGTTGTGGAATGAGGATATCTTCTCGTTAATTTGCGCCATAAATCATCAGAAATGTACAGTTTTTGGTGAACCTTATAGGGCGCCGCCTTCGGTCTTTTTGTCGCAAATTTTTGAAGCTCGCTTGGATATCGGGTTACACACTTTTTTTTGGTTTTAAAAATAATTACAACTATTTGAGCGATTTTCTTAAATCTAACGACCGTATAAACCGTATTCGTTATCTATTAGGTAAGTATGTATTAGAAAAAAACACATCCGCAAAATTTCTGAAAACCAATAAATATCTAAAACGTAAGACTGTTTTTTTTAATTCGCTAAGTGTTATACGAAATCGTAAAACTTATTTGACCCTAGGGATTCGCACCTTCCATCCGATGTTGTTTCTCTGAAAATTTAACACGAATATTAAATCTATACAAACAAATAAAATTAAAGTGTCTTTTGTGATTTTAGAATTTATGTTTGTTTGTCAAAATACAAAACAGGTTTCGAAACGACTGAATTAATTTTGATGAACATTTCAGGGATCATGTCATAAAGTGTAGATATATACCAATTCAATTCAATTCAAAATATATTTATTTCGAAGTACACAAGGCACACTTGAAACAGTCAATTAGAAATACAATACACTTTTGAATTAGCAGATTAACAGTAAAATACAATTTATATAATATAATGTCTAAATAATATGTCACTAAAATACAATTACAATTTAAAAAAAAACAATATTGATACATGAAATTGATAGTTAAAAATTAATTTATATGCATATCTAATTATTGAAACGAGATAGCCTGCTAGAAGGATCACCAGCTATGCCCACGGATGCTTATCATCCAAGTACTCAGATATCTTATAATAACTTTTGTTAATTAATTTAAGTTTTATTGTAACTTTGAATGCATTAAATAATAGATTTTGTATGTCAGAGGGGACCTTATTATAAAATTGGATACATAACCCCTTATAGGAATTTTTGATTTTGTGAAGTCGACTCACACAACCCACAAGCTTATCTTTATTTCTAGTATTGACGTTGTGAATGTCTCTATTTCTTTTATATGAATCAATGTTCTTTTTGACATAAATTAAATTTTCAAATATATATTGTGAAGGAAAGGTGAGAATGCCATAGTCCTTAAGCTTATCTCTAAGAGACACTCTTGGTTTCAACCTAAACTTAAAATCTGCCCGTTGCTGCTGATAATTCATAAATAATGTATTGTGCACAAGATGCTAAAAATAAGAGCAAGCTTATGTCTAAAATGCCGCTATATCTACCGCTTCTGAGGCAAAGTAAATTTCAGAGCAGCCTTTCCAAAACTTTCATTGTTGGTAACTCCAGTTATATTGTAGTATCTACCTACTAGGCCCCGGTTCTTATATACCTCAACAACCTTCTTTGTAAAATAGGTATAATATAATTTTAGTAGGTTTTTTGTACCAATGGGTTTTTTTAATTAAAAACTTATGTACATAATCCGACAAACCACACTCCATCTAAATATACCTCAACAGAACTGGCCGCACTCGTTAGGTATAGCCTCATAAATACCTTCGGCTAAAATAGACTTGGTCTTCCGCTGAGTACCCTGGAACCGTAACACCGTAGGTTTTTTATTTATTTGTTATGAACTTCCACATCTTCAAACATGTCTGAAATTTGTATGTAAATATAATAGAGCAGGTTATAGCTGAAAATTTCGTTAAAATTCATTCAGCTATTTTGGCTCTGGATATACATCCAGACAGATATACTTACTGCAGGTTTTTATCTCAGATAGTTGAATGTTGATTCAATAACTATGAAATAGAAATCGACCAGAATGATCAGCTAAGCCGATTTAATTCTTACCACGGATTCCGAAGAAAAATAAACTACAATTGAAAAAAATAATACTGTTTTTTAAATTAAAACAATAAAATACTTGTACTAGCCTACAATAACGAAGACTGGGATATTATTAAATCCGAGCAAAAATGGCAGTTACGAAAATAATTTATTTAGCTACTTTTGACGGATTATTAATGTGAATAGGATACACATAATTAGCTCAGTGGTCTTCATTAGGAAATGCCTCGCGGTTCAAGGTTCGAGTCCCGTGGGACCTTGTTCATTACTGCTGGGGAAAACACCTGCCTCGAGCACGTGGACACTGCACTTCTTGTAGGGTAACCACTCATCTCTTTATCATAACACTAAACTAAATTGTCTGTTTGTCTGTCCTGCGCGATTTTCTCTATTAATTTTCATAATGACATGGTTTATCACGTACATCATTGCACCCCCCCCCCCCTGTCGGTCCATCATTACTGAGGACTCATCAGTTTATCCTCAAATATATTCCTCTGGCGGTCCTCTGCCTGATGAAGGGCTGTGACAATAGAGGTGTTATAGGGCTCCGTCCGGCCTTGCGCATCACCACAAGTTGTTGTCTTGAAAATAAAAGATATTTTTTTAATAAATATTTGATACTGGTGACCCTGTTTAATTTTTTTTATATATATTTTTTTAAAGAAAGCTCCCAAAATTTCAATGCGTTTTTCTTTATTTGATGGCTGGTTTAATCGGTTCACTATCTCAATTTTCTTAAAGAAATGGTCACCCTACTTCGACCTTAGTTAAGAGGATTTTTTTGTATAAAAGTTTCGCAGCTTCGAGTGTTATGTCTACAGGGTCACATTCACACCCTTGTCGCCATATTTCTAAGAATGTACCAATCAGGAAATACTCAGGAACTCAGGAAGTAGCTCTTGAGTCTTGACTTTATGGTAGATGGATATTGATACTATAAAATGCTATCAAGGCCTTTAACGCTTGCAGCGAAGCCAGTAGCTAGAGACACAGGTAACATCATTTATCGATTTTCATATTTAACAGAACAAGTGTCAAGCGTGGGATTATTGTGCTTAGCTTCTTTTTGACATTTTCGTGCTTCCTTTGCTGTGCTATTAGTTCAATCACGGTATATTATGTCTTCAAGCCTAAATTAAACAGACTTTCCCGTTTTTATAAATTAAATTCATTTTACAATTTTTAGGTTTCCGAACATATCCGATGAAAAAACGGAAACCCTTATAGGATCACTCATGTCATGTTTAGCCACAGAGTTTGGGCGCTGTGCGTTTTTCGAATATTTGCTATCTCCTCAGTCACCTCGCGTTTACTTACACATGTGCGATAGAGAGAGTTGTCTTGAATTACGCGCAAAATATACCTAAACGTTAACGAAATTATTTAATTTTATTCTCTATCGTTTTGTTACATCATAAACTAAGTCGGCTAGTTTTGATTTTTTCAAAATTTTGTTTAGTTTCATAATTATAACGAGATAAGTTTTAGTTAAAAAAAACGGTTTTAGAGGATTAATTATTTCTCAATTTATAAGCAATATGAAAAAAAACGAGTATACCTAGTTTTTACTTGTCTTTATAACATATAAAAAAATAACAGCAAGAACGGATTATGTTTAGTGGGGTAAACAGAATCTACTGTACGAAAAATGTTGAAACTGTTCCCCCCTTATCTCAGAAACTAGTCAGTCTAAATTTTGAAAGAAATAGGGAATATAGGGCCTTTCTTGTAGTTTACAGGAAAACCTAAATGAAAATCCTGTCTCAAAGTTCAAACATAAAAAATGGGTCGTACCTACTCGCAACTTGACGAATGATTGAAAATTATATTTGTCTCTACATATACCTAGTTTTACAAAGTCGTTATTTTATATTGTTCGACTTATATATTTTAAACCTTTTATCAGTAGTATATGGTAAGCTAAATAAAGACATTCTTTATATATAAAAACTATTTAAATATTTTTACCTGTAATATAGATCGATTATTGCATTTCCACAAATTCGGTCGAACATATCTACTTACAATAGACAAAGTTGCAAACCATTTCTTTAACCCGAACAACACTTGTATAGAAATAATGATTATTTGACAAGAATCTCATTTTACCTGCGCAAAGGTGTTTTGTGAGAAAAATCTATTACAACATCGGGTAAATGTAACAGTTATCTTCCTACTGGCTATGACATTTATGTGGGGTTTGCAGTAGTTTGAGTAACGTCTGAGCGAATTTTGATATCATCTGATAAAAGAGCCAAAACATATTTGCAGAGTATTTAAATTAAACAGTATGATAATAGTTATATATACCGTGTATGTGACATAGAGAACGATATTAATTTGATTTATAATGTAATTTGTTAATTTGACATGTATTAATACTTATTTATAATTAAGATTTGAACACCGCAATGCTGTAGTATATGATAAATAGTTATAAAAAATATTATAAAAAAGTTCTCAAGTTCTTTTTATATTAACACTCTAATCTCAAAAACGTTGTATGGATTTATATAGGTATGTTATTGATAATTTGGACATTTATTAACAAAATGTATATTATTTAAAATATATAAAGGTTCTAACTAAGCACGTTTACCTTAAAATGAAAGGTGTGCAGGACGGGTTGAGTTGAGTGGATGCAATCCTTATTTTTCTATGCATGTTTATTTGCGAAAGCATCTGCATTTGGGATTGGGGTAGGTATTGCTATAATGTGGATTTAGTGACATGTGTTTATGCGGCAATTTCACTATTATTGATTTTTTGCTACCATCGGATATGGGACATAGAGAACGATATTAATTTGATTTATAATGTAATTTGTTAATTTGACATGTATTAATACTTATTTATAATTAAGATTTGAACACCGCAATGCTGTAGTATATGATAAATAGTTATAAAAAATATTATAAAAAAGTTCTCAAGTTCTTTTTATATTAACACTCTAATCTCAAAAACGTTGTATGGATTTATATAGGTATGTTATTGATAATTTGGACATTTATTAACAAAATGTATATTATTTAAAATATATAAAGGTTCTAACTAAGCACGTTTACCTTAAAATGAAAGGTGTGCAGGACGGGTTGAGTTGAGTGGATGCAATCCTTATTTTTCTATGCATGTTTATTTGCGAAAGCATCTGCATTTGGGATTGGGGTAGGTATTGCTATAATGTGGATTTAGTGACATGTGTTTATGCGGCAATTTCACTATTATTGATTTTTTGCTACCATCGGATATGGGACATAGAGAACGATATTAATTTGATTTATAATGTAATTTGTTAATTTGACATGTATTAATACTTATTTATAATTAAGATTTGAACACCGCAATGCTGTAGTATATGATAAATAGTTATAAAAAATATTATAAAAAAGTTCTCAAGTTCTTTTTATATTAACAATCTAATCTCAAAAACGTTGTATGGATTTATATAGGTATGTTATTGATAATTTGGACATTTATTAACAAAATGTATATTATTTAAAATATATAAAGGTTCTAACTAAGCACGTTTACCTTAAAATGAAAGGTGTGCAGGACGGGTTGAGTTGAGTGGATGCAATCCTTATTTTTCTATGCATGTTTATTTGCGAAAGCATCTGCATTTGGGATTGGGGTAGGTATTGCTATAATGTGGATTTAGTGACATGTGTTTATGCGGCAATTTCACTATTATTGATTTTTTGCTACCATCGGATATGGGAAGCTTTTGTATGTAACCATCTACATACACCATACACGTATATAATTATTTAGTTTTTTTATTTAGATTAGTTAGAGGGTTGAATTTGAAAGCATAGGTTCTGGATTCAATTTGACCATGCATTGAGTTAATATTCTATAGGTACTGACGTAGTGAAAAGTAGAACACTATATCTACGGTACAGGGTACAGGGTTCCGTCAGAAATTCTAGAGCTTGACTTAATAATGTAGGTAAATAACCTATAAATAATAACCTGAAGGGATCATTGTTGTTCTAATAAACAAATCTTTATTTATTATTTATTTATTACAAATTGCCTTTTGGTGTAGATTCTAGGTGTGGTCTACTTAGGTTCTTGGGATTCCAATGTTAATTTTAATACTGATCGCCATTTTTGTTTACTGGTATAGGGTGTCAAGTTTTCTACCTCGCTCAACACCTTGGCAGTTACCTACGACAATTAATTAATTAATGTCCACGTGGACCACGCGGACCTAGATTATAAAAAAAATAATAAAAAAATTGGTCAAATTTCGTACGACTTGCACGCAGAGGATTTTTTCGTCCAGTAGATTCGGAGAAAATAAACTGTGACAGACGGACAGACAGACAGACACATGAATGATCCTAATGGGTTTCAGTTTTTTCATCAGAGATGTACGGAACCCTAAAAACAGTAAAAAATATAGAAATTTAAATAAGTAATACTGTCCTACTTATTTCGTTTAACTATTTGTCTTGTTCACTCCCTCTAAATAATTATACAAAATTTGCTTTCTGCCCTGGCTTCACCCATAGATCTCGTACTAGCTTTCATCCCCTGTATTTAAAAAAGTAGCCTATGTCCTTTCTTAGGGTTTAAGCTTTCTCCGTATCAAATTTGATCAAAATCGTGGTTTAGCTGTAAAAACGTAAAAGACAGACAGACTTTTACTTTCGCATTTATGATATTCATCGATAATATTAGTATGGATTAGAATACAAGAAAACAGTTTAAATACAGACAGACATACACTACAGATTTTTTATGATATTGCTAGAGGAATCAATATAATATACCTAAGTAAAGGTACATAGATACAGCACACATTGCCAATATCTTTACATAAATAAAACGCAAATTTTATGTCCCACACAATGGGAGCAACAAACATATTGCGTGAACAAAAAATGTCTATTTGAGAAATTCGAAACCCCTTTACGGTTTAAATAACCGGACAGTTCGGAGAAAGGTCTGAATTTTTTTTTGCGATAAAAAAAGTATATTTATTTGCTCGGGAACAGAATTTTTCTAGAGCAAAACTTTCACCGACTCCTTTCTTTGCAAAAAAATCGTTACCTGCTCTATTTTATTTTTGAAAGAGGTGCATCTTTATGGGTAGCTACAAAATTTACAATACCTACTTAATATAGATCAATGCTTGTGTCAATGGCCAAAAAATAATATTGTCCAATTTGTTTAAAATGTACCGTTATTTGAACAGTTTTTGCAAATCGGTTGCTTTGTTACCGTCAAAGAGATTATGGGTTTTACAGGAAGCACATTACAAGTAGACACATATTTAGGTACTTCTTCTAGTATAGGTACCTGCTAGGTATTTGTATCAAGCATCAGAAAGACTTATTTCAAGTCCATGCTGCTAACAGCTGACGGTCTCCAAATACAAATAACACAGAATATAGAATAGAACAAACAAAGAATCGTTCATTCGATCTAGGGTTGCCAACTCTGCGGATCAGAAATCCGGGAGGTGGAATAAAAAAATTGTGAATTTTTTTTTAATTTATAATAATTTGTTATACCTACACGCGAGAAGCTTGGAAATGATAAAAAGTCCACAACTTCACGAACTTCTTGTAGTAAACAGTAATTGTCATACAATCTATCCTCATTTATTTGCAAGTTCAACAAAAAACACTCAGATCTTTTAATTCATTTCAATCAATTTCTTGTTGCGCTTAATTTCTTGTAAATAGAGTCTGATGGATGCAATGCATCCGATAATAAGTTTTCGGCTTGACTCGCTGCATGCGGAGAAAAATCCGGGAGATTTTAGCAGTGTACCTAGTGCCGGAAGAACGAACGTTTAAAACGAACTGCTTTTTTCCGAGAGATTCCCGGAATTCCGGGAAAGTTGGCAACCCTAGTTTGATCCCGGATCCCGACCATGTATCAATGGGTTTTTAATACATAAGTATGTACATCATCCGATAAACTACACTTAGAGGCTTTTCCATCTAAATATACTAAACGGGGAGACTTATGGTCTTCCGCTCGGTATCCTGGAACCGTAACACGGTTTCGGGAGCTGTAATACAATCCGTGAAGAAAAAAAAGACAAGATATTAAAATCGGTTCACCAGTTTAAAGTTATTATGGGCAGTATCGACTTGGTCGTGATGATTTGAGGGATTGGTTCCAGAATTCTTTCAACGTGTCCAAACCAGCGTAAACTACTTTTATTCATTTTAGTCACAACATCATCTTTCACACCGCATTATTCCCTAATGACATCATTGCCGATGCTGTCAATACGCTTTATATCACACATTCTACGTAAAGACCGCATTTCCACTGCATTTATCTTACTTTTCTTCATTTTAGTCACAACATCATCTTTCACACCGCATTATTCCCTAATGACATCATTCCGGATGCTGTCAATACGCTTTATATCACACATTCTACGTAAAGACCGCATTTCCACTGCGTTTATCTTACTTTAATGCTTCTTATTCCATACCCAAAAAACATAACATAAATTCAACTATCTATTTTGGTAGACCTTCAATACTTTTTTCATGATTTAGATAGGATTCTACGTCACGCCTTTGTAAATAACGCACGCGCCCGCTGAGACGTGATAGGGAATCCAGTTTAATCCTGTCCGTGCTGTGATGGTTGTGATTAGTGGACGACTAATAAGACATATCACGGTCGGCTGGATTATCTCGGTTATTTAAAATACTATAAAGGCTATAATACTTGACATTGGCAAATCACCGATGAACATTGGTGGAGCCATATAAAGGAAGAAGAAGAAAATGATTTAGCCAATGACATTGTTAGATTTACCAAGGTTTTTAACTCACCTAGACCTAGATTTTTCTCGAAAAGTATTCTGTCAAGAAAAGTTCCCGATTGGATTTTTATGTTTTGTTACTTTTGTTAGATATGAATAATTATGAAAAGATATCGCGTGCCTGTATTTTGTCTGAGTAGAAAATTGTATATGTAAAAACATAATTTCTTTGCTGACATACTAATAATGTGTATGAGCTGTGATTGACGTTAACCTTTATATAATATTCTGATTCCGTGTAATGTCGGTTGTTCTATAGAATGCACTTGACATTTTAGGTTCCTTGTGGTTTACCTACTAATATTCATAATGGTATTCCCAAATTATTTAACTTATTGGGATTTCACTAACTGTATCTAAATATGACAGTGTCAGTTAGAATATAGACTGTCGTCTACCTGTAGCATAATAAAAGTGACTGCAAAACTAATGTTATTTATACCTAACCAAAATCAGATTAATTTTCTAACAAACGATCATTATTGCTACACAAATTAGCTGAATCTTGTGAAAAATGTATGTTTAATTGATAACAACTCTGTTGAACTAGACGTAGGTAGGTAGGTACTGTATGTAGATTAAAGATTTACAGTTTGTCTATTTACTTCACCCAAATTATGTGTTGTACCTAAACCAAATGCCTTAGTAATATTCATGCATGCTATCAGCCAACAATTGCATCATACCTAAATGAAGAAATTAATATTAAAATATTGTTCCTATGATCCTACCAATCGTACTTATTAGATAGTTGATATAAAACTATTTTGAAAAAAAACTTTCGAGTTATCCTTTTTTTATTTAAGTATATAATATTTACCTATTTCTGTTAAAGCAGTGACACATCTAGGTCCAACAGGCATGCTACCTGTTCTGTTCAATATGGACAACTGGCAAAAAGTGGACTCTGTTACGTCCCAGGCCACACCGCAAGGTATAAGATAGTTTAAAAATACCTACCTATGTAATTAATTGTCTAATATGAGAGAGCAAATCCGCCAACAAATTGTGTAGCAGTTTGGCGGAAATTTGAGTATGCTATTCTATCACATTTTAAAAATAATACGGGCTAAATAAATAACCGAGGTAGAATATTTGCTCTAAACAATCTCTCAGATTTGTCGTAAAAGCCTAAAAGGACAACCAAATAAATTATAAATGCGAAAGTAACTCTGTCAGTCTGTCTGTCTGTTATTTCACGGCTAAACCACAGATATATTGATGTTTGATACGGAGAAAGCTTGAACCCTTGGATGAAAGTTAGTATGGGCCCAACGGGCGAAGTCAGAAAATTTTTGACATAATAATCCTTGTCCACGCGCCATCTGTTGGATAGGGTGTGTAGTTATGCCCTCTCATTGTTTTAATGTAATGTTCTGTCAATAGGTGGCGCTTTTATAAAATTATTATGTTTATTTGAGAACTAGCTTTGAGCTTTTGGTTTCTCCCGCGTGGAAATAGAATATGTACCGTAACGTCGAAGAGCGTCGAAGAGACAAAATAGTAATTATTGGTGACGTTGCTTTTTCTAGTAGGCTATAAAACCATTAGGATATAGTCAATGCCCACCCTGAAGGTAGGTACATTCTAAATATTGGTGAAATATTAAAAAAAATCGGATGAGTACATAGTTTCGGAGATTACTTACTTATGTACTATGATATAAACATAATACCTAGTAGTCCGATCAACGGGGAAGTTGACCCCGACAATAATTCGCCCGTCGTTGATACTTTGCAGTTCGATAAAGTCGAGTATGTAGATTACGAATTTCGAAGAATCCAAAACTTTTTTTTTCGGAAGAGGGTTATTTTCATCCCTAAAGTTTTAAATTGCCTATATCTCCCGATAGAGAAGTCCTACGGCCAAAAATCCTTCCCAACATATCATTGTCTGTTATTGAAGTACAAGTATGTAAAGAAATCCCGGACTTTTTCCTTTCAGGGGGCCCGCTATATACACAGAAAAAAATTGTATGGCGTTGGTCGATGATACTTTGCACTTCGATAAAGTCGAGTATGTAGATTACGAATGTCGAAGAATCCAAAACTTTTTTTTTTCGGAAGCTGGTTATTTTCATCCCTAAAGTTTTCAATTGCCTATATCTCCTGATGGAGAAGTACTACGTCCAAAGTTTCTTCCCTACATATCATTGTCTGTTATTAAAGTACAAGCATGTAAAGAAATCCCGAACTTTTTCCTTTCAGGGGGCCCGATAAACATAAAGAAAAAGTTTGTATGGAGTTGGACCACATACTTGTCACAGATGATTTAAATGAGATTTGATAGATCTCAACATAAGTATCATTTTTCATTATGGAGTCAAAAAAAATCATCCAGTAAAAAAAAAGTTACACGTATTTAAAAGGGAGTAATTTTTATTTAAATTGCTAAGGTATAAAATTACAGTAACTGCGGTAGAATATTTGACAGTACCTATGTATTCTATTACAAACGTTGAATAACATTGTCATAAAACCAAATATTTTTAAAATCCGTCTCAGGGTTCTCGAAATAGACATTTCTATTTTTCACCTTTTCATTGATAATATTTCAAATGGACTAGTTTACTATTTTTAATGTTTGAAAATAAAAATTATGGCAAAATAAAACAAATTGTTCAGGTGAAATTGAGATATTCAGAAAATTACAAAATTTTAAAGATGCGCTTTGATTAAATTAATTTAATTTTCATATGTTTTGAATATATTTAATTTAACTTTGAACTTAATTTTGAGCACAATGAAATGTATTGTGTTTTTTGTTCTAGATTTACTAGAAATGTGGTGCAAGCCGCCCTAAATAACTTTCTTTCTAAACTAATCTTTGGTTCAAGAGAAAGAGAAGTGGAAACATGTCATTTTCATAATCCGTCCCAGGGTTCTTAATATTCAGTTCTTGATATTTTCGTTAATATTTCTAATGGACAAGTTTACAATTTTTTATTATTGAAAATATAAATTAGGGCAAAATAAAACAAAGTGTTGAAGAAAAATTTATATATCTCAGAAAACGACGAAGTCTTTAAAAATGTGCTTTGAGTAAATAAATTTAATTTTCAATTGTTTTCAAGATATTTTGAAGATATCCGCAATTTCAATTACTAACTTTAAACTTAATTTTGCGCGCCATGAAATGTATTGTGTTAATTTGTGTTTATTTGTGTTACATCTGTCTGATCTAAAACTAGATTTAATAGGAATGAGTTGCAAGCATTGGTGCAAGCCGAAAAATATTATTTAGTCAGGCAATCCTGTAGCAAATGACGTTTAATTGTTTTAATATTGATAGGCAATGGCATATTTAACATAATGCCGCACTAATATTGGCCAAATGGATTAAAATACTATGATAAATAGCAAAAAGAAATAAATGAAAAAAATGTGAAATTTGTTTCTTCAAATAACGTCTACTATCAGGAAAAAAAGAGCAAATTAAAACTTTACATGGAGAATTTTTATTCCGGACACAGATACATTAAAAATTATATGTGAAATGATAGCTAGATTCTTTGGGATTTTTATCAGATTCTAAAGTAAAATTTAAGTGCAAAAATAATAAAATATATAAATACAAATAATAAGTATACTGACAAAAATTTTGCACTAAAAAGTAAGAAATAATTGTATTTCGTTGTAGATTTTGGAGACGGTTGGTGCCAAATTAATTAACTTCAAAAACTTCGTGTCAATAACAACCCTAAAACTTTTCTCTAATATATACAATTTACAGTAAACAGAGGTAAATTACAAAATTTCTAAACTACCCAACTATACGAATCTTCTAGCAGACCGTTCTAAACTGTACAGCCAACACAAAAAAATATTTACCCAAACAGTGAAGGACGCCTGGCCATACCTCAATTACTAATAAAAAAAGGGTATCCTCTCAAATTCTCTAAAATATATAATTTCAGAAGCTAGAACTTTAGTTGCTATAAATATTCATTTTCTATAAATTTAGATTCTGTTATTTTAAAAATCTATAAATGTGTTTGATATAATTTTTTAAATCTATAATATTAATTCCTATAATGCATTGTTTTCTATAATTGCAGTTCCTATAATTTTCAAAATCTATAATTTTAAGTCCTATAATTTTGATAATGCTTATTTTCAATTGCACTAATTGCTACTTTTCTATAATTGCTGTTACTATAATTTTGAAAATATATAAATTCAAGTCTTATAATTTCTATAATCTCTAGTTGCAATTGCACTAAGGGCTACTTTTCTATTTTACTATTATGCAGTTATTATAATTTTCTAAATATATAAATTCATTTTCTAAAAATGTATTAATCTATACTATCTATATCTATATATACTATCAGTTGCTCTAATGGATTATTAAAATAATCGTACTCACTATATTTTAAAAGTATAACTTCATTCTATTTACATTTACAAATACATAAGTATAAAAAAAATCTATAATTAAATCAATTTAAATAAGTACTACTATTAAAATTTACAGTAGTTTTTGTTAATCTTAACCTGTTGCAGTAATTTTCGATTCCTATTCCCCTAATTTGTAAATAAAAATAGGTTAGCTAGGAGCGCAGCGACGAGCGTGGTTCGTATAGTGCTAAAACAGAGCGCGAGCAGAGCGACCGAAGCGAGCGTGCCGCGTTAGCGGACGGCTAAGCGACAGAAACTAAAAATTTTCATACTCGCAAATAAATAGGAAAAAAATATAGCAAAGTAATCATTAGATTATTTAAGTTTGATAATTTAGATATCTTCAAAATTAAAGAAAACAATTTTAGATAAAACGAAAATTATAGCAAATTAATTATATATATATTTTAAGTTTTTTTTATATAATATGATTATGTACAAAAAATTATTTATGTAAATATATATTATAATTAAATAAAATTAATTATTAGATCATTGATATTTTGATAATAGTGATTTTGAAAATTACGGATATCGATTTTCGACAAAAGAAAAATTAGAGCAAATAAATAATTAAAGAATGTAATTTTATATATTTTGATAATAGTGATTTTGAAATATACAGAAATCGATTTTAGGTTTATAAAAAATTATAGCAAATTAATAATTATAGAATATAATTTTATATAATTATTTTGATAGTAGTGATTTTGAAAATTACAGTAATCGATTTTAGGTTTAAAAAAAATTATAGCAAATGAATAATTATAGAACGTAATTTTATATCTTATGTACTTATAAATTCTAAAATTATATCAAAACAATCTAGAGAAAATGTAGGAGACCCGAAAATAAGGTAGGTATCATAAAATTGAATAAGTTATTTTATAGTAAGTTGTGTATAACATTGTCTTGCTGTAATATTTTACACCAGGTATTCCGATTGTATTACTTGATACTACATATATATACACGAGTGTTAACTGAATGGAGTAAAAATAGTCTCAATAATTCCAATGTTCAAAATCTAAGTATTTAACCGAAAATAATATTTTTTGCAAACGATGGTATTTCCACTTGTCATGTGTTGATCTAAACAATACTTAGATTATTTTAGAAAGAAAGTAATTTAGGTCGGCTTGCAATCTAGTTTTAGATCAGATAGATGTAATACAAAAAAAATACAATACATTTCATGGCGCGCAAAATTAAGTTCAAAGTTAGCAATTGAAATTGCGGATATCTTCAAAATATCTTGAAAACAATTGAAATTAAATTTATTTACTCAAAGCACATTTTTAAAGACTTCGTCGTTTTCTGAGATATATTAATTTTTCTTCAACACTTTGTTTTATTTTGCCCTAATTTATATTTTCAATAATAAAAAATTGTAAACTTGTCCATTTGAAATATTAACGAAAATATCAAGAACTGAATATTAAGAACCCTGGGACGGATAATGAAAATGCCACGTTTCCAGTTCTCTTTCTCTTGGTTTAGAAAGAAAGTTATTTAGGGCGGCTTGCACCACATTTCTAGTAAATCTAGTTTTAAATCAGATTTGACACAAAAAATACAATACATTTCATTGTGCTCAAAATTAAGTTCAAAGTTAAATTAAATATATTCAAAACATATGAAAATTAAATTAATTTAATCAAAGCACATCTTTAAAATTTTGTAATTTTCTGAATATCTCAATTTCTCCTGAACAATTTGTTTTATTTTGCCATAATTTATATTTTCAAACATTAAAAATAGTAAACTAGTCCATTTGAAATATTATCAATGAAAAGGTGAAAAATAGAAATGTCTATTTCGAGAACCCTGAGACGGATTTTAAAAATATTTGGTTTTAAGACAATATTATTCAACGTTTGTAATAGAATACATAGGTACTGTCAAAGATTCTACCGCAGTTACTGTAATTTTATACCTTAGCAATTTAAAAAAAAATTACTCCCTTTTAAATACGTGTAACTTTTTTTTTACTGGATGATATTTTTTGACTCCATAATGAAAAATGATACTTATGTTGAGATCTATCAAATCTCATTTAAAGCATCTGTGACAAGCATGTGGTCCAACTCCATACAAACTTTTTCTTTATGTATATCGGGCCCCCTGAAAAGAAAAAGTTCGGGATTTCTTTACATGCTTGTACTTCAATAACAGACAATGATATGTAGGGAAGAAACTTTGGATGTAGGACTTCTCCATCAGGAGATATAGGCAATTGAAAACTTTAGGGATGAAAATAACCAGCTTCCGAAAAAAAAAGTTTTGGATTCTTCGACATTCGTAATCTACATACTCGACTTTATCGAAGTGCAAAGTATCATCGACCAACGCCATACAATTTTTTTCTGTGTATATAGCGGGCCCCCTGAAAGGAAAAAGTCCGGGATTTCTTTACATACTTGTACTTCAATAACAGACAATGATATGTTGGGAAGGATTTTTGGCCGTAAGACTTCTCTATCGGGAGATATAGGCAATTTAAAACTTTAGGGATGAAAATAACCCTCTTCCGAAAAAAAAAAGTTTTGGATTCTTCGACATTCGTAATCTACATACTCGACTTTATCGAACTGCAAAGTATCAACGACGGGCGAATTATTGTCGGGGTCTTCATACAAGAGATCTCCCCGTTAGTTAGACTATAGTTAGTATTCATAATTTTAATTAATTCGTTTGCCAACGTCCATACCACGTTGAATACACCGGTTCTCGTCCGATCACCGAAGTTAAGCAACGCGCGTTCAGTACTTGGATGGTGACCGCCTGGGAACACCGCGTGCCCGTTGGCTTTTTGCAACTTTTTTATATTATAATATTGAATGATTTGTGAAATTAGCGCGTTCAAACAAACAAACCAACTCTTCAGATTTATTATTAGTCTAGATCTAAGATTTTGCAAGACGACGCCTGAGCCACGCATCGTCTTATAAAATCTTAGGTCTAGATATACCTACTTGAACATTTTGATCACGAATATGAAAAATGTTGAGCTCGAATATATTATTATGCAAATAGGCAAAAATATGCAATGATATTTAGTAGATCTTTTCAGTGTACATTCTACAAATAATCTGTCTATCATCACGCCACGACTTTTATCCCAAGAGGGCTACGCAGAGACAATCGAATGCTACCTCTTTCGCTTCTTTTATATTCATCATACCTTTCATACATGTTCGGCGATTGTTCAATATATTTTTTATAATAATATGTTTAACTACAAATAAAACAAACAACTTTTATTTTTTATTTAATACTAAACTGAATTGTACGGCACAAAATTAAGTTAACTTACAATAATAATATTAACCTATTTTTCTTAGAACTTAGAACTTCACCAGTACTAACTGCATGTTTAATAACATAATCAATTGTAATTTGTTTACCTAAACTTACCTACCCTTTATTTTAACTATTACAATACAAAAAGTTATCATTCAAAAAGCACCTGCTTCTAGAACAAGAACATAATTTTTTGCTACAAACTATGTGGTCTCACGTTTATTTGCACATTGTTTATAGCAATTCCATTTTAAACAAAATGTACCTTAGTTAAAACTAAAATTAATGTAGTTTTACATATAAAGATCGAAGTCAAATGTGTTGGAACCACTAAGAAAGTCGTACATATAAACTGCCATCTCATCTAATGCATCAAACCGTAGGTCACCCATAGGATCCCTGACAGAACGTCCAGCACGCGACAGAGACCTAAAATCGCCATCTGTGTCCAATTCATCTTCGCTTGTAAATCTCTCTCTGATATCCTTCATAATGCAAGCCTCCAATTTCTTGTGCTGAAAAATAATTCATTATATACATGGAAATAGAGCAAACAGGCTGTTACTATATTTTGCGCCTGAGAAAAGCAAAGTTTATTGACAGTTTGGTAAAATATTTTTATTAGGCGCTTTATATCAAGGTTTCCCGTCGTGTGTCTGTTATAAAAGCCTATGTTTTTACTTTCGCATGGATGAATGGATGATAATGTCAGACGGGAACGTAGGCATTGTAGCAAATTACATTCAATTTATATCTAGCTGCCCATCCTAGGATAAAAACTTGTGATAAAAACTGTGAAGATAAATAAATACCTTGTAGCATCGGAAGAAGAACATAGGTTTTACAAGTTCTTGTGACAGCGGGGATACATCACGTTTGAGGTCTGGAACACATTGCTGAAAGAAAAATATGTTATTTATAAATTTATAAGTAACTAGATATCCGCCCAGGCTTCGCCCGTGGAGTCCATATTATTTTTCATCCCCTATTATGGTCTTGAGTTCATAAAAAAATACCACAGATTTTTTTTTAGTTTCAGTTTTCCTTACCAACATTCGTTTTCAAGTGATGCGCTTACCAACGAACAGCATTTAATTTTTATTTATATATATTAATCCTACTTTACTTCATTAAACATTTTTCATGGCTCATGGACGGGAAACACTTAATCCTTCATTTACTATAATATGGCTATGAAGATCTTGAGCAGTGTACTGAAAATTTCAAAAAAAAAAAACTCACAGAAAACTTTTGACAAAACTGCAAACCATCTTGAATATCTCCTTTCAGTTCAACAGAGACCGGAAGGTTACTGATCCTCTCTGTTATCTGTTCGTAATTAGGTTCCAGATTATGATCTATGTATCCTAGTTCTTGCATTACACAAGTAATGTTGCGAACACGACTGCCTGCCCCACTTGGGCCGCTTGTTCCGCGGGATATCAGTTCCAAACGTTCGCGGAGATCCATGTCGCGCTGAAAATGTGTATTGAAATATATTTTGATGTGTATGTATGTAATGTATGAAGCATATCTACCTATACTATCAATCTATATCTAAGCTGAAGAGTTTGTTAGCTTGTTTGAACACGCTAATCTCTGGAACTATCAGTTGGAATAAAAAAAAATTTTGCACGCTAAGACACAAAGGGGTGGAGCAGTAACTATTAAGACGATACATTCAAATAAAATCATAGTTTGAGGGGCGTGGCCTAGCTGCATACGATACTCTAGCGCTACCCTAGCGCTACGTGATCGATTGATCTCTCCGCTGAATCTCTCTCTGTCGCATTGAATAGAAACAAAAGAGAAGAGGCGCACGGAAGGTGCTTGGAACAAACGTCCTAAGTGACAAATCAAAAATAATTTATTTAAATTAAAGAAGTAGCTTTATTGAAAATCTAAATTAACATCTTACTTTAGTAATAGATGATACAAATTTGTACTTAATTTAATAAACAATACTTCATGTACTACTGAGACATTTGGAAAGGAGACTATTTTCAGAGGCTACTTTGCAATTTTTTTCTATCGAGCAAAGTTTCTTAAAACATGTTATACGATTAACAGATTAATATGAAATATGATTAATTATAACATGTAATTTTTTCTGTATTTGTAAGAGCTTTAGGTTTCACTCAAAACGATTTGAAAAATATGATTTAATATGAAGGTAGCCTCTTAACGCGGGTGCTAGCGCAAGGCACAGCTAGAAATATATAAATCTAAAGGGTTTGATGTATGTTTGCTACGACCCAAAGGAGCGGAACATAAACGCCAATCAATCAAGAATTTCCACGATTAGATAGGTACCTATTATAAATTTGTTCCACTTCGCATTGGGTAACATCTTCCCTTTCGAGAAAAAATTTACCTCGTTTTGGTGGTAACAGTTTATTTTGGAATCTGGACACACATTGGTACAGAGAGACAGACAGACGAACATTATAATAGTGGTTTATGATACGGGATCATAATAGGGGTAATTAAAATACAAGTGGAATTATTGGATTTTTTTAATAACATCCACGAGTGTTTTAATTCCAAGTTATGTGCCCGTTCATACACTACTTTATTTAATCCCATGCAATAGTACAAAACAAATTGAACCAAGATATTTTTCTTAATCGACACTGCGCATTAGTGCGCATGCGCGATAACTGTCAAGTAACTCGGACATGCGCGTGTCGATATTTTCATAGAGATTAATGTGAATGTATATAAAAAAAATCGTCTGCCCTTTCTGCATTAAAAAAAAAAAACATTACGATATCGTTTTTGTATGAAAACTTCGGTACTATAATATGACTATAATATAATAGAAGGTGTTGCTATATAATACATTATAGTATCGAAGTTTAACATATTACAGACGCGTGTAAATAAAACATATCTTTATGAAGTATAATTCGATTTTGTAATAGAGACTTTACGATATAAAAGTAGATAAAAATAGTTATCAAACTGTAATAAGATAATAACAAACAAAAACTTACCGACATTCTGTGAGATCCAAAGTACGGTTGTTGGTAAAACCCTTGTTGTGGATAGGGTGCAGTTGGGTATTGTCCATAGGGGTTGTATTGTAACCCAGGGTTGTAATAGGAACCAGGGTTGGAATATGGGAACTGGTAGAACGGGGCGGCGGGGTTGAATGGGCGAAATTGGGGGTTTGAACTTGCCATCATGTATGGGGGCATACCACCTTGTTGCTGTTGTGGGAATTGAGGCTGAAAAGTTAAAAATATCTTAAATTAATACATATGAGTAAATTTGGATACAAATATAGTTTTATCTATCTATCTATCTATCATCACGCCTTTTATTCCAAGAGGGGTAGGCCGAGACAATCGAATGTCATTTGCTATCCTGACATACCTCTTTCGTTTCTATTAATGATATCATACCTTTCATACGTCATGCTCGGCGATTGTGTGTATTTAAAGCCTCCGATCAATACATTTTGTATATGTTCAATAAAAGAACACCTAGATTGTTCTCTGCCAGCATTTCTTTTCATTTCAGCCATATAAATCTTTTTATATACATATTATAAAATAAATATATCTACATAAAAATATCGTTTTTAATGAAAACAAAGTAACAAGATGAATAGTATATGGTAACAGTGTCTTAGCTTTTCAGTTTATAAACTTTTCTTTTTTTTCTTATTGAAATTATTCGATGAAATTACTAAAAAGGATTATATGGCTGAAGTGAAAGAAAATGCTGGCAGAGGACGATCTAGGTGTACTTTTATTGAACATATAAAAAAATACATACAATACAATAAATATAAACGAAGCGAAAGAGGTATGTCAGGATCGTAACAAATGGCATTCGATTGTCTCTGCCTACCCCTCTTGGGATAAAAGGCGAGATTATAGATAGATGAAATTATTTATAAGGATGCGGACTATAATTTCGACGACCTTGCCAACGCCTCTTTAGCTCAGTGGTAGAGCACTGGTCTCGTAAACCAGGGGTCGTGAGTTCAATCCTCACAGGAGGCAGAACCCGTTTTCCGTTTTTTTTTTATAGTTTTTTTTTAGTTTTTTTTTTTAACTTTATGAAGCAATATATTTATTTATTTTTAAAACGCATAAAACTTACCGATTGTGGTCTAAACGCCAACATATTTTGTGGCAATTTTTGGGGTCCTTGTTGATCTTGATTGTTCTGTAAATCGTCTGGGGATTGTAAATTATCGCCTGGTTTTGTTATTGTCTGTGTATTTGGATCTATAGCGAATCCAGGGGGTAGTTTTCCTAACAAAACTGGAGGTACAAACTGCATGCCTGGATTACCAAGTTGGTTCTGTGACCCGTCAAAAGATGGCGGTGCGGAACATTTTGCGTAGGCTTCCTTCATTTCTTGACGTATTTGTTTGACGACTTCTGTCCCGAAACAACTTTCGTAAATCTACAAAATGAAAGAAAATGCTAGTAGGAAACGAAAAAATTAATTTTTTGCATAGTCTAACAAACTTATCTTTCAATAACACACAAAGAATTAAATCTAATCTAAATAAATGTAAAAAAAAAAAGAATGCTAGTTGTGATTGATAATAAAAATTGGTAAAAATCATACAATGAATGATTATAAAAATGATAAGCAAGCCTATGTTTAATTCGACTCACCACTACAAGCAGTCGTGGCCGAGCGGTTAAGGCGTCTGACTAGAAATCAGATTCCTTCTGGGAGCGTAGGTTCGAATCCTACCGACTGCGAATTTTTTTTTGTTGTTTTTTATTTATTTTGAATTTGACTTGCGATTCGCCCCGTATTCGCATGAAATTAATTTTTTTTGTTTAAATAATATTTTATGATGCTACCGTGGACTTTTTTTTGTGGTTCATGATAATATTCCTGTTTTGTCCTTAGATAAAACATAAAATAAAAAGATTTTGATTTACCGTTCTGTAACTACGAGAAAATCGGGCATAGCCATACGAGGCTGAGGACATTGTTTTACTTATATATAATATGTAGTGTATTTATATATTATGTATACACCTATCTACCACGTAACATTGAACTTGCACTAGATGTTACAGGTTCATTTCTCACTCAAGCAAAAAAAAATGTGGCCGTCACGGTCACGGGACGCCCGGCAGATGTGAAACATGGAAATTGATACTGAGAGGCACACGACACTCACATGGAGAAGCAACGAAGTATATAATATACGCGCCACGCACACAAGGGAGTAGGTAGAGAGCGGCGGCGGAGGGGGGCACGACGCCGTTTTCCGTCTGGGGTGTCACGGCATACGAGTCGGTCTTGCCTCAAAAACGCGCTATTAGATGTTTCGCATCAAAATATAAGAAACTATTTTGTGTTTCAACCAATTTCTCGTGGTTCAGAGCTGCTACAGGCTTCTTATCTGTTCTATCGCTATATGTGGACATTGTGGTGAAAAGAGCATGACGGGATTTTGTTGTGGTTTTCATTATTTGATTCACCGGGAAGGTTTACGAGTAATAAACATCGTTTAGGACTTTAGGAACTAGGGGAAAAATTAGCCCCAGGGAGTTTGGATACCATAGCGTATATGCTGTTTAATCCGTTAGAGATATACAGAATAATATAGGAAATAATTGTGTGGAATAAAATTTACTACAAAATAGGCCGCGGTAGCATATAATAATAATAATAGATAAGTAGTACTAAGCGTATATTACAATCTTTATGAACCGATGTTGTACCTACCTGTGTGAACCTGGGGCGGGGTTGCAAGTAAATTATAACTAAATTACCTTCATCATTGCATATTTCTTTATAAAACGGTCATCACTGCTAGCGGTTGTTTTTGTGATTATGCATAAAGTACATACAAGGACGATCTGTTTCAGCATCATGTTCCTGTAACAAAATTATATTTTCAGTTGTATTTTACAGTTTTCCGTATATAGTCCTCCAACGGGGAAACGCAGCTAGCGGCTTGGGTACTATGCCGCAAGACTCTCTTGAGGAATTTTGTAATATAGTTTTTTCTAGTTTTTGAGATTTTAATTTTATTAAGTAGGTAATAGTAGTTTTACACTTTTATTTGATGTTTATATTTAATTTTAAGGTTTTTCAAATTGTCATGTGTAAATAACTTATAAATAAAAAATCTAATATAAAAGAAACCTTCCATATTAGTTCTCTCATTAATAAAAATAAAATGGGCAACCAATCAAGACGCATTTATATCTCTGCCTACTCCTCTTGGCATAAAAGGCGAGATGATAGATAGTTTTTTTTATGTAAATTCATCCTTATTGACATTTTAGAAAAAAGGTTTTTATTTCATCAACCTCCTTGGTCGTCAATAAAATGACAGAAATAGTGATGTGCCAATCGCACCTGTTTCGCGAGGAACTATCTAAGTGGGCGTGCTCCGTTTATAATAAATATATGCAGACAAGTCAGGAGGTTCATTAACATTGAAATAGCGAATTAAGTGAGAATTATACCGTTAGGACTAGTTCTCAACACTCAGGTAGGTTAGGTATACCTGCTTATATGGAAATTATTGGTTATCAATGCTCTGTGATGCTACAGTTGAATTATCTCGAATGTAAACTTCAGCACTGATGATTCCTATAATGAAAATTACATAATTATGCCTTACATTTAAATGTTTCAAGTAGTGGTTGTTTATGTTATATGATGAAATGTATCAGTATTTCCTTATGATATGAATGTGGTACTTAAAAAAATTGTATCGATAATTTTTCTGGGATAAACTATTCCCAATTTCTCTGTAAATAATCCACCTGTGGGCACTGTAATATAGCAAAATATTTTTTTTTTATTTATTTATTTCCTATTCAATAACTAAATAACGGCTATTTCACTTAGATATATTGAATAAATAACTAGGAATTTGCTAAATTACAGTGACACAGGTGGATTATTTAAAGAGAAATTGGGAATAGTTTATCCCCATACAAATTATGGATGTAGGACTCTTAATAATTAGCAGGCCTACTGAATTTTGATACCATGAACTTTACTTGGCTACCTACGTCGTCAGTTCGTTTGTCAGCCAAACTTACCTAGTCGAGTTTCACCAAGGCTAAATTTTTTCTATTATTAGCTGATAATATTTAAAATGTAATTATCGTTATAAAATGTATAACATTATCACAGTTAACATAACCTAAAACTTTAACAAAAACATTGAATTTTTTTTTATATAGAGAATGTGACCTTGCCGGCTGGTCCATGAATGCGCGCGACTGGCAGATCATAATGCAGTCCGCCAGTCGCGCCCACTATGCCGGCCGGCCCGTAGAGATGCTTTTTCACGCTTCGCTTGAAGGACCCCAGGTTGTAGAAAGCAGGAAAGACCGACGCCGGAAGTTCATTCCACTTTTTGGCAGTACGACACAGGAACGAGTCATTGCATGCACAACGTGTCGACGGTGTGAGGATGAAAACTGTATCCTGTGTATGCAGTGCAAGTGCGAAAAGGGTTACTTAAATACTACAAATATCTAATATATAAAAATCAATATTTGTTTGTTTTCTATAGACTCAAAACTACTAGACTAATTTTATTACTGTTCACGTACAATTAGATAGAGTGGTTCACGGGGAAGGTCTATCGTCCTTTGGGAGCTGAGCAGTAACCGATAAAATTGAAATGAAAGTTAATATCATCGTCGCGTCGTTTATACCTGTTCAAGTTCATGTCTTTAACTGTTTGTTTTAGTTTTAATATTTATTATTAAATTATCTAATATATATAAATAAATATTTGTTTGTATTATATATACATATAAATATATATATATATAAAATAATAGTCTCAAAAACTACTGGATCGATTAAAAAAAAATATTTTTGCATTTGATAGCTACCCAATTGCTTCGTTGGATGCAATGCTTATTTCTTGACTGAAATAAGAGCCAGCCCGTTGGTTATATGAATCATAGAGTAAGTAGCAATCACTATGTTCTTTAATAATATGAGCTTTCAATTAATCGTTTACTATTGTCTCTGGTCCCCAAGATTCCAGTGTTTGATTCAATGAATGAATGAATTGCCTTAACAGCTCCCGGGAACGGTTGCCGGCCCCAGGGTACCCAGCGGAAGACTATGTCTTACTCAAAGACTATCCTCACTTAGCCGAAGATTTTTTGAGGCAATACCTAACGAGTGGCCATTTTTTTTTTGTTTTTATTAAATCTAAAAAGAAATATCCCTCGTCATTGACCGCAGCAACATTTGTTCGCATATCACATATGAAATGATTTTCAGTTTATTTAATTATTGCGAAGCAATTCATAAACAGTTAATTGGTCAAAGATTTGAATAAGATCGATTAGAGTTCACATTTTAGTAATGAGGCTTATAAAATAACTGTTAGTTATTATAACGGTTTATTTCCGACTTGTGATGGGTTTATGATTTACAGTTGATTCATTTTACTTGTTGTGTGTACAACTTGTTGGGAAGTGCAGTTGGCGAAAACTATAGAGTAAGTAGCAATCATTATGTTCTTTAATAAGAGTCGGGACTGCCATACATTAAAATGAAATCAAATTAGGGGTGAAAGGTACTGCCAACCTAACAACATAGTACTGTGGATTGGTATAGACATATTTGCTATCTCTGTCATCTGTATATGACGTGAAAGAGATGGCGATACATTAATATTGGCTCATTTTTCCTAGCCCAATTTTTTTGTTCTAAGTTGCGCCAGCCTGTCGAAAACTAGAAGATTAGGCTAAGGAAAGCAATAGAATAGTATAGTAGATGGTATGTGTAATAACTGCTTATATAATTTTCTTTAAAGCTTTGAAAAGTTGATTTTACTGTTTTTGATAGTATCTGGGTGGTACGCAATTATTTTTCCACTGTTTCATCTAACTAAGCAATAAACATAACATATCTAACAAAAGATACCTGTAACAGTGTCCACTTTTTGCCAGTTGTCCATATTTAACAGAACAGACAAGCCCGTTGCTGCACTTATTGAACTTAGATGTGTCACTTCTTTAACAGACGAAGAAGAAGTGCGGACGCCCTCTTTACGTGCCTTCCGAAGCACGAGAAAATTGGTGCTTAGCATTTTTGCCAATAGTGGGAATTGAACCCGGCATCTCCCAGTATCAAGTCAACGCTCTTCAATTCCAGAAGATACCAAAGTTGTAACATTTATAGTGATCTACCGACTATATGGATTTGACCGACTAGCCGACTAACGACTAATTGATTCCAAAATGTCATTTTGTATAATTATAGGTACCTCGATATTATCAACCCCAAACCCCTCTACATTTTCATAAAAATCCTTAGAATACACGCAAACTTTGAGAAACTTTTTTACAGTAGTGAACTTTTACCAAGTTTAAAAGTTAAAAAAGTTTTTTTTCATTCTTTACGGGTTACCTTACAGCTCCCGAAACCGTGTTACGGTTCCAGGGTACCCAGCGGAAGACCACCCCTGTTTAGCCGATGGTATTTGTGAGGCTATATACCTAACGAGTGGCTACTTCTGTTGATATATATTTAGATGGAAAAGCCTCTAAGTGTGATTTGTCGGATTATGAACCTACATATTTTTTTAATTAAAAAATCCATTGGTACTGTTGAGAAACCTCCTTACAATGTATTTTTCTTATAAGTTTAATAATAGAAAAATGTAAAAGTCAAGTTTTCTGTTGTCATCCAAATATGTGAAAAAGTATGTCGCAAATATGCATATAAATTGAATATAATATATACAGAAGCATTTCTCTCATTAGAACCTATAGGGAATCTTCCCACATTTTATGGCGACCGTGACAGGACTATTTCCGTAAGTCAAGTATAGTTACATATTATTATACATTATGGAAAAATTAAAAAAGGAGAGAACTCTGTTGAGAAGGCTATATTCAACTGCAGAGAAAGAATTAGAGAAGGCATTTGCTGACGAATGTGATGACATCCACGCCTTATATACATTTTGCAAAGACAAGGCGGAGATTTTGTTCAGGGTGGATGACCAAATAAAGGAATGCTGGTTTTCTGAGGAGGCAAACGAGGATGAGATATACGCCGACTTAGTTAAAACAGATTCATATAAGCGCCGCTGGATAATTTTACATACAAAATATGAACGCGTATTTACAAACCCTACTCAAAGAACATATGAGGTGGGGAGTATTGCGAGTGAAGGAACCACAATTAAATCGAATGAGTTATGTGGTAATACTCATAATAAGGATCGGAGATTTAAATTGCCAAAAATTGAACTGCGAAAATTTGACGGAGACGTTAAAAATTGGATAGCATTTTGGGGCCAGTTCCGGAAAATTCACGAAGACATAGATATAGACAGTAGTGATAAATTTCAATATCTTATACAAGCGACGGAACCGGATTCGAAGGCAAGGCAATTAGTTGAAAGTTTTCCACCTTCTGGTGAAAATTATAATAAAGCCATGGAACAATTAAAAGAAAGGTTCGCGCGTGACGATCTACTCATAGAAAATTATATTAGAGGTTTACTACAGCTGGTTTTAATTCGTAACTTTAATAAGAATATATCTCTGAGAGATTTATATGATAAGTTAACTACGCAACTACAGGCTTTAGAGTCACTTAATGTTACATCTGACAAATATGCATCAATGTTACTTCCTATGGTAGAGTCTGCTATTCCCGTCGAAATATTAAAAACTTGGGAAAGGACCAGGAGTAGCAGTGAAGGAAGTCCGCTCACTAATCTGTTAAACTTTATAAAGAAAGAAGTGGAGAGTGAAGAGCGTATTGTGGCTGCACGAGAAGGGTTTAATTCACTATTAAGTGACAATGTTAGCACATCTGATTTGCTACCTACAGCATCATGTGTAGTTGCAGGTGAGAGAAGAGATAAAGGTCTAGAGAACAGATATAAAACACAGTGTAGTTTTTGTAATAAGCCTAACCATAGTAGTGTGGAATGTTTTAAGATAAACAGATTGACGTTAGAAGAAAGAAAGGAGCTACTAAAGAAGAATGGTGCATGTTTCATTTGTCTGAGGAAGGGCCATAGTTCAAGAACTTGCAAAAATAATAATAAATGCTTAGTTTGTGGGAGGCGACATGCAATACCGTTGTGTCCAGAACTGAGAAGTCAAGGCAAGGAAGACAGAAAACAAATGGGACATGGTAATAATGCTGAAATGTTACTGTGCCAGAGGAACAAAACTACACTTTTACAGACTGTTTTGATCCAAATTGTATATAATGATAAGAAAATTGTAACTAGGGCTCTTTTTGATAGCGGTGCTCAAAGATCTTACATTAAGCGTGATTTAACTAAACTTTTAGGCATGGAACCTTGTGACAAAGAGATGATAAGTCATTATTTATTTGGAGGGTTACAGACTAAACAAGGTATGCATAATATTTTTAAATTTAGAATAGAAAGTTTAGATAATCAATTTCAATTAAATATGACAGCTTTAGAAAAAGATAAAATTTGTGGACCGTTACCTAGATTACAAAATACTTACTTGATAAACAGACTTAGAGAATTAAATATTGTAGTTAATGATATTGGCGACGAATCGACAGATGTAGGAATATTGTTAGGTGCAGATATATCTGGTTATTTAATTACAGGTAATATAGTACATTTACAGGATAGTTTAATAGCAATTGAAACTAAATTAGGTTGGTCTGTACAAGGACAAATAGTAAATACTCATTCTTACATAAATACTACATATCTTGCCAATTTTTCACTAACTGAATTATGGGACATGGAATCGTTAGGCATAAAAGATCCTGTTGAAACTAAAAATGAAGAAACGAAATTACATGAATCTTTACAGTTTTTCAGGAATACCGTACTAATAAATGAGGAAGGAAGATACGAAGTACATTTACCATGGAAGACAGGATATCCTGAACAGTTGGTTGCTAATAATAAAGAAATGTCATTTTCAAGATTGAAAAATGTTACTAAGAGATTGAAGATGACAGGTAAATTAGAAAAGTATAATAAAATATTTGAAGAGTGGGTAGAGAATGGAATTATAGAAGAAGTGCCTGATAATGAAGAAGGTCTATACTTACCGCATCATGCAGTACTTAAAGAATCTAGTACTACAACTCCCTTAAGACCGGTATTTGATGCTTCTGCTAAAGATTATGAAGGTAATTCACTTAATTCAAGTTTAGAAAGAGGCATCAATTTGCTAGAAGTTATACCAAAACTTTTAATTGACTTTCGTTTAGGTGAAATAGGAATTACAGCTGATATTCAAAAGGCATTCTTACAAATATCTGTAAATAGTAAAGACAGACAGTATTTACAATTTTTGTGGTGGAAAGATTATCGTCAACATCGTGAGTTACTTACTTATAGACATAAGAGGGTAGTTTTTGGCGTCACTTGTAGTCCTTTTCTTCTAGCGGCTACTATAAACTATCACTTAGATTCTATAAAGGATGAAAGAAAACCTATTGCGGAAAAACTAAAGGGAAGTTTTTATGTAGATAATTGTGTTACTAGCGTTAAATCTCAAGAGGAGTGTACAGAATTTATAATGGTAGCTAAATGTTTAATGAATGAAGGTAGATTTAACTTACGTGATTGGGACACGGGGCCTTGTAAAGAAGGTAATGTTTTTCCTGTTCTGGGAATAATGTGGGATAATAAAGACGATTTTTTATATTTGACTCCGCATTTTTCCGACATTGACAGTAATAATATTACTAAAAGAGTTTTATTGTCATTTTCACAAAGAATTTTTGATCCTATTGGTTTTACTAGTCCGGTTGCATTAATACCTAAATTGTTACTTCAAAGGGCTTGGTTATTGAAAATAGACTGGGATGAAAAATTACCCGATTCAATTACTAAGGAGTTTCTTTTGTGGATAAATAATTTAAACGATTTATCTAAAATTAAAATTTCGCGACGGCTAACTAATCATTCTATAAATAAATGTAATTTATCTCTACACGTATTTTGTGATGCTTGTAAAAATGCTTACGCAGCGTGTGTGTTCTTGCGCTCGGAATATATTCATGAAGTAAATGTTCAACTTATTTTAGCAAAGTCTAGGGTAGCTCCGGTTAAACAAATTACTATACCTAGATTAGAGTTGATTTCAGCTGTGATTGGAGTAAGGTTATATATGCAAGTGGTAAATGCGTTAGGTATAAATTGTGACACATACTTTTGGTCAGATTCAGAGGTAGCTTTAACATGGATAAAAAGAGATAATAATTGGTCTGTGTTTGTTAATAATCGAGTAAAAGAGATTAGAAGTGTAACTAATAAAGACCAGTGGCATCATGTTCCTGGATCTTGTAATCCGGCTGATTTACCTTCACGGGGTTGTCACGCAACAAAGTTAAAAAAGTCATTTTGGTGGGATGGTCCCATGTGGTTAAAAACGGATATGAATGAGTGGCCAAAGTCAATGTTTGCAGTTGATGAAGATGAAGTTAATATAGAATGTAAGAAAGTGATTCAAGTTACTAGTATTTCAGATGCTAATCAATTTAGTAATGCTTTTACATATTTTTCGAAATATACTAAGATTATTAGATGTATTGCGTGGATGTTCAGATTTTTTCGTAATAGTAAGTTTCCTAATAACAAGAAAAGTTTAGAAATAACCTTTGAAGATTATCATGAAGCTGAAAATACGTTATTTAGAATTATTCAGAACGAAAGATTTCAAGATGATGTTTCTAAATCTATAAAGAATTTAGATATTTTTACTGATTCTGATGGATTAATGAAAGTGAAAACAAGATTGTTGTTAGGTAATGAACCGAAAAGTTTTAAATATCCTATATTACTGCCAAAAGATCATGTTATCATACAAAGATTAATATTTCATAAACATTGTTTATTACAACATGCTGGCACTACTACAGTTTTGAGCAACTTACGAGAGCAGTACTGGGTGCTAGGAGCAAGAAGTATAGTAAAAAATGTTATATCTAAATGCACTGTCTGTAGAAGATTCAGATGCAAGAAGGCAGAAGTGCCAATGGCTCCATTGCCTGAAAACAGAATCAAAGCTGCTAAAGTTTTTGAAGTTGTTGGAGTTGATATGGCTGGTCCATTATTTCTAAAGTCGGGTGAAAAATGTTGGATTGCTATATTTACATGTGCCATCTATAGGGCTGTTCACCTTGAGCTAACGATGTCTTTGTCTACAGAGAGTTTTATAATGGCTTTGAGGCGTTTTATTGCTAGAAGAGGTAGAGTGAACATTATATATTCAGATAATGGCACGAATTTTGTTGGAGCATATAATTTATTAAAAGATCTAGATTGGAATTATTTACAAGCACAGTCAAATATTTTACAATTTCAATGGAAATTTAACGTTCCTGGCGCTCCTTGGTGGGGAGGCTTCTGGGAAAGACTAATAAGAATTCTTAAGGATCTACTTCGAAGAATGCTAGGAAAGTCTACTTTGACCTATGTGGAATTAGAGACGCTAATATGTGACTGCGAATCAACTATGAATTCAAGACCATTAACATACATATCTGATTCTAGTGATGAAAATCTACGTCCTTTAACACCTTCATGTTTCCTTCAAGATATTATAACTAATGACGTCACAGACTTAGATGAAATAGATGAAAAAACTTTAAATACTCGTTTAAAATATACACAAACTTTGCGTTTAAATCTTAGGCAAAGATTTAGGAATGAGTATTTATCTTTACTAGTACAACGTAAGTCATCAAAATTAATGACTTCTTTAAAAGTAGGTGACGTAGTTTTAGTAGAAGCTGAAGGGAAACGTCAATTTTGGCCTTTAGGTATTATACAAGAAATTTATGTTGGTCGAGATGGAATATGTAGGGCAGCTAAAGTTAAAGTTAAGAAATCTATTTTAACAAGACCTTTTCAAAAACTGTATCCTTTAGAATTAGCTGGAGATAATGAAGTTAATTTAGTTGCTAGATTGCATGATACTGATACTAATAGATTAGTTACAAGATCAGGTAGATTAATTAAAGCACCTAAGCGTCTCGATCTTTGAATTTGTATTATTTTGTGAGTATATTATAGGAATTAATTTAAGTTGTTTGTTATTTTTTGGGTTTTTGCTCTGCAAAGCTGGGGAGGATGTTGAGAAACCTCCTTACAATGTATTTTTCTTATAAGTTTAATAATAGAAAAATGTAAAAGTCAAGTTTTCTGTTGTCATCCAAATATGTGAAAAAGTATGTCGCAAATATGCATATAAATTGAATATAATATATACAGAAGCATTTCTCTCATTAGAACCTATAGGGAATCTTCCCACAGGTACATGGCCGGAATCCGGGATCAAACCCGGGGGTCTGCTTAGTTAATACCAGACGTCTTAACCACTCGGCCACCGATGCACCTTACACGATGCACAAGTTAAAAGTTTAAAAACAAAATTAAAAGATGCCTGTGAACCGCGCAATAACATGTTTTCTTATCTAAAACTTTACGATAAACATGAGACAAGATGAAAGACAAAAAAACTTCCTAGAATGTTAGACGATTATTTCCATTAAAAGTTCCCATCAATCTACTTAATGCGGCAAGTTAACAGCACGATTGGCATATTACGTTAATGCTCTCATTTGCAAGATTCCATAGCAATGAGGATCCCCCACCCCAGGAATGGTGAACCTTTATTTGGTGGAAATAATATAAAAATAATAGTAATGCTCTCAAAGAAAACTCTTTATTTGCAACTCATTTGTAGGTATATACAGCAATTGTATCTAATGTTTACTTAAATAACAGAAAAAGGTAGTGTGATTTCTGGTGTTGCAATATTAGATGCTAAATATCTTATTAGGCTCATACTTTCTTCTTTTAGCAGAATACAGGATGAACTGGAGTCATTTTTTTTCGATCAAGTATACCTACATAGATTCGTTAATTATAATTACGGCCCGAATTAAAAAGTATTTACATATTTTTATTTGAAATTGTTTTCGTTCTTAAAATATTCGTGGTTAAATTATGTTATTTAGATCGTGATTTTTTTTCCATATTTTAAATATAAATCCATATTCCACAAAATATCAATCAATTTATCCATATTTTCATCAGCGCTATGAGTTTCCTAAAAATTCTGGCAAAACGATACGATTCGCGAACAGCAGTTGAATACTATACCCAAAAACTACCTTTTTTGGATTGGAAAACGAGGCTGCTCCATTGCGATCTCAAAAGAACTTCTCGAAGATGACAGTCTACGTTACGCAATGACTTGGTCTACATAAAAAGCAATTATTGCTTTTTATCACATCAGATAAAGGCGCTCGAGAATTCTTCCACTTCGCATGAAAATTTGAAAATTATCGAAAATATCGAAAATATCGAAAAGAAGGTTTCTGAATCGGGAGGACCCGTTGCTGAAGTTGCTAAGCAAAAATTTAGTTACGTGATAGAAAAAAACAAAGGATTTCATATCCTAAAAATATTTTTCATTAGTTCGCGATCCCTGCCCTACCCTATACCTATATATAATACGTTTATAGCAGGCTGCCTACAATAGTGTAACAAGTGCGCGAACTTGGAAATTACAGTCGAGGCAGAAACTACACTGCCGAGCAATATAAAGAAGCCACCTTGCAAATTGCACATAGTTTAAGACATTTTTTTAACCGTTATTAAATACACTTGAACATTCAAGATACATATCTGGCGTGGTTTCGGAAATATTTAATGAAAAGTTAGTGGCTTTTTTATATTGCTCTTCAGTATATAAGCCGAGCTGAGGCAAAACCGAAAGCGAAATATTACAGAGCCGAGACTGTAATTACTGTATATCGCTCAAATACGAAGTTGATTTTTCTAATAATTCATAATAATTGCGAGGGCTTTTTTCTCAAGCGCGCGCTTTTCGACACAGATTAAAAATTTTATAAAGGTCTGACGGTCTAATATTTTTAATAAGTAGATATTATTTTTATTTTAAATTATTATTACTACTAAAAAAAATTTATCGAATCGATAGATTACACATAATCGCCGAGCATGTATGAAAGGTATGATGAATATAAATGAAATGAAGCGAAAGAGGTATTATCAGGATCTTAGCAAATGTCATATTCGATTGTCTCTGCCTACTCCTCTTAGGATAAAATATCTAAGTGCAGTTATTATCTTACTTGATGTCATGTCCAGATAAAGTCAGGATCTAATGTAAGATTTCTAACTAATTTCACTCCCACGTTAAGTTCTCAAGCAGAACCCATTTCGCTGGCAAGTGGCATGATAAAATTATGTGAAAAAAAAACTGTACAAGTACTTGTAACTAGTTGGGGCTAGCCGGTCGACGACACGTTAGGTTCACTTGAATGTAGGGACTTGCGTAATATCAAGTTATTTTATAGTAGAGAAAATTAGATTGCATGTTGTTGATTCTAAACTTGTTCAAAATTAATATTATAGCAATTAAATAAACGACGATATGCACTAGAAACCTCACAGAAAATAAAGAAATAATTTATTTAATATGACTTAAAAGTTTGGTGAAAACGGCCAATAGGGTTTTATGGGTGTAAATCTTTGAGTATTCAAAGGTGTAAATTGAAAAGGGTTTTTTTCCAACTGAGACTGACGCCAAACTCTATGATTGGTGCTGAAAATACGTAATTTTTTTTGCCAAACTTTATGAGAGATGTTATTGACTGCAGGGATGGAAAGTATGAAGAAAAGGCGCTGGAGATTTTGGTCAAACTTTCACCAAATTTTTAAGTCGATTCTTAACATAAAGCAATTTCATAATGTAATTGCCTAACGTTAAGAATCGACCTAAAAGTTTGTTGAAAACGGCCATAAAACTTATTCAAAAAAGTAGAAGTTTTGAAGAGTGACTAGGTATTTATTTGCAGTCAGTTTATAGCGTAGAATTAAGATTATCACATTTTAAAACTCACGTAAACTACTTCAATTGTTTGCATTGTTAAAATGTGGTTTAAATCTATCAGGCTTATTTTTTTATTTCATGGCAGTTTGTCATTATTGACGAATGACAATGATTAATCGCGGTTTTGTCGGTGAGTTTAAGGCTCTATTTGAAGGTCGTTGAAATATATTTTTTGTATAAAATTAGAGTAATTTTAAACCAATCGTTAACATAAAAACTGTATCTAAACCGCAGCAATCTATATTATAAATACGCGAAGACAAAATTTTGTACCTTTTTTAACCATGGTTGCGCGTCACCGAAGAGTATGTGATTTAACATAGTTAAAGTTTATATGGAGAAGGTGTGCAGTAAATAAATATTTATATGTAATGTGTAAAGATTGTCGCCAAAGAACAAACAGAATAACCACTGCGTTTAAATGAATGAATGAATAATTGAATGACTTTTAAAATGTTGCTAATATATAATTACTGACTGATACTCTTGTTTTTATATTGTCACACAGAAGCATTGAATTTTATGTGATTTCAATGGAACAAAATTCGAATTACTATATATGTGAATCGTGATATTACTATATGTGAAATCCCCCTGTATTTAAATGGAGTTATGAATGGATTCAGAGGGGGTAAGTATCCGGTATTGAGGACGCGTTTACGGCTCTTCCAAACTAGATATTGAGACAACTACTAAAATTACACAGGTCACGTCAAAGTAATTTAAAAATTATTTCATATAAATTAAGCATTAAGTAAATAAATTTATGAAAAATGTGTCAACATTTTTGAAAAAGATTCCGAGATTTGTTAAAATTCTTCTTCTTCTTTAAAATTATTTTGAGTATTTTATCAAGAATATAAAATATTCATCAGTATATCATGTTATATTTTATCGTTGATGAAAGTTCTGTAGTTATACAGATATTCGTATCTACCGAAACTCATCTTGGTTTCATTGTTTTCGCGGGATGAGAGTAAGGAAATATCCGTTTAGGTATTTCATGCTAATTCTATACCTATTTAAAAATACGTTTAATACCCTCTATAGATCTACAGAATTCAAAACTCAACATTTTATTTCCGTAAATGAATGGCTACAGCCAACGTATAAAAAAAAATAATCAAATCGCTTTAAGTGTGCCTATAAAATTTGAAGAGTTCTCGATTTCTCCAGGATCCCATCATCAGATCCTGACCTGATGACCATGGGACCACATGTGAAGTATACCCTTTCAAACAAAAAAAATATTTCCAAATCGGTCCAGGCGTCTTCAAGTAATCGGGGAACATACATAAAAAAAAATTCCGACGAATTGTGAACCTCCTCCTTCTTTTGAAGTTCGGTTAAAATCGCGATGCTCTCTGTTTTTAACCGACTTCCAAAAAAAGAAGGAGAAGGTTCTCAATTCGGACCGTATTTTTTAAAATGTATGTATCGACATCGATTACTCCTCCAGTTGTGAACCGATTTCGATGATTTCTGTTTTATTCGACAGATAACTCTTCCGGATTGGTCCCATTTTTATCTCATAGAAATTGGTTCATTACTTTTTCTGAAATTTGAAAAACTATCTTTATAAATAAATTTTTCTTAATATCTCCATGAAATATACGTACCGATTTTGACGACTTATTATACCTTTTTTTTGTCTAGTTATGTCAAGCTTCCATCAACAACTTTTTCTTTATAACATTTGAGCAAAAAATATAAAATGACAAGACTCATTAAATATTGATCGGATATTATAGTAAGATATTATACCGTGAAACCTGTTTACCAATAAAACGACTACATGATTAAGGATTATTTTGCCATGTTAGTTTTTTAATGAAGCACAAGAACACCGTGTGATGAACTCTGATGTCAAGTACCTATCCATTTTCTTGTTTTGCCAATATTTATACCTATCAACCAACCAGCATAAAAGTCGAGAGATATCTGTACTAATATTATAAAGAGGTAAAGTTTGTATGTTTGGATTTAGGAGGTAATTTCCGATTCAAAAAATATTTCACCAGTATTTAGAATGGATCTTCAGGGTGGACATAGGCTGTATATTTTCCCGTTAAAATAACAGGTTTTTTCGTGGAGACCAATTTTGTATGACATAATAAAGCGCCTACTAAATCCTGCATATTTAGCTAAGTAGACCGCTGTTAATCTCTGAAGTTTGCTTTGAGGATTATTTAAGGAGACGCCTCATGATTTTTGTCCCATACAAATAAGACGTTTCCTTTTTCCAGTTCTACGCGATAACTGTATGTGCTAGGCCCAAAATTAAAATTGTTTTTCAAAGTTTTCTCGTGGAAAGAATATAACCAAAATCAGTTACACCTAAGTTTTATAAAGCCTTGAAAATCCTCAATTTCACGCGTATTTCAGCCAAGTTTGCGACTCGAGTTCTCTCGAGTAATATATTTACTAATTTACAATTATCTCAACATTAAAAGATAGATAATTTCTCATACTTTAAGAATATACTAACTAAACTTTGATAATTGTAATAGTTTTTGTAAAAACATAGAAAAGCCGAAGTGCTTTCGTGTTTTTCGAAAAACCGATTTTGTTGAGAAATCGTACTTTATCATACGTACGTGAATACTGGTCTATCTTATCTTATCCTTGGTTACCTGATCGATTTTAATGGTAGGTAGTCCATCTCGCTCACATCTTTCTAAAGAGATATGGATAAAATAAGCCGCGCGTAAATCTGAGTTCGTTGCGCTGTGATGCGTTGCCTTAAGCTACTTAGTATCTGCCTATCTCAATTTATTTTAGAAAATAGGTATTTTTGGTGAATTAATAATAAAATAAATATTCTACAATAATAAGTACCTATTTATTGGTTATAATTCGTTTAAAATGAAAACTTGGTAAATGATTGAATATCTTAGAGGATGCGTCGGTGGCCAAGTGGTTAAGACATCTGGTAGACCACGGGTTGAATTCCAAATTCTAAGGGGTTTTTTATAATTAAAAACTTATGTACATAATGCGACAAACCATACACTCCATCTAAATATACTTACCTCAACAGAACACTCGTTAGGTATAGCCTCACAAATACCATCGCCTAAAAGAGGGAGACTTGGTCTTCCGCTGGGTACCCTGGGACCGTAACAAGGTTTCGGGAGCTGTAAGGCAACCCATGAAGAAAGAAAAAAAACTTAGAGAGTCATAATATATTACAACGTTAAACTATGAGGTATGAGAGAAGACATAAATGCTATAGATATTATCGACTAGTTTATGATAGAATAAAATAATATGTTACAATAATAAAGTTGATAACTGGTATTATTCAATAAGATTTTTCTTTTTCTATGAGAGAAATATATAATAGAGAACACCATTTTTCATTCTCATTCTATTTATATTTTTATGAAAAGTCTCTAGCTAAAGGAAACTTGAAATGGATTGAAAATATAAGAATGTAACATTTTTCATATAAAATATAGCTAATCTACAACTTCCAAAATAACACGAATTGTCTTCCAAATAATGTTACATTCTTATATTTTCAATCCAGAGTTCAGAAATTAAACTATTTTTTTAAATATAAAAATAAGTTAATTATTTTAGTGTTTTTGAGAAGTAATAAATATAAGGATTAAAATAAATACTTATTAGAAGTTTTGTCTACCTATCTATCATCTCACTGAGACGTACCTACCTTCGATTATATATTATAGTCGTCATTTATTGGATGTAGGTAAGTACATATATATGTCTGTCTGTTCGTCTGATTGTGCCTTATGACTTCAATAACTACTGCACCAATTTTGATACGGTTTACACGAATATATAAACTGAATTCACAAGGAACGTTTATGTATATAAAACATAACGCTACGTCTTTTAGGAGCGGATCAGTAACCAATAATGTCAATGTTACTTATTGTATCAAATCAAGGGGATTATATTATAATCTATACTAATATTGTGTAAGTTTGGATCTCTCAAACTACACAACCGATTCTAAAAATTATTTATAATAGGAAGTTACATTATCCCTGAGTGCTCAGGCTATATTTTATTTAGTTCAAAAATATCCACGGGCGAAGCCGGAAGCGGAAAGCTAATCTTATATATAAAAATGGATATTTGTTATGTTTGTCTGTTTGTGTCTTATTGACTCAAAACCGCTTTTGTTACTACCAATAATGTCAATGTTCCTTAATAGACGAATTGGAGGTGAGCATGTGTCCAAGCAAGTATTCCACAATTATGAGTACTATAAAGTGACTTTATATCAAGTGAGTTACAAGAATGTATCAAGCCCAGGTGATTGGTTCATCATAGTTGACAGGTCGCTATTAAATCGCATGTCTTCTTCCAAGAGTTCCAAGAACTAAATAAACTAAAAGGATATTTTCAATACAAGTTTTAATTGACTTATCCATAAACAAATGGTCAATGCCTATAGAACCTTTATTATCTCCACGTAAATATATTATCTAACAACTGGTTGTTTGCTTAGAGACTGGTAAATTAAGTAGATCTAGGTGGATATGTACTTACTTGTCTTCTTTTAAAAGGTATATTTTGTTGTGTAGATAGGTACTCTAAATCCGTGGGGTTTAAATGCCAAAAAGTTTATTAAGGATATATCCTCACGACTGAACATCTCCTCTGTCAAAGTTTATTTGCTCAGATTCTATAACTGGACGAAAATCTTGATACTCGGCACAATAGAGTTTTATCATAGCGTAAATAATCGATTTTGTTTTTTTTTTTTTTTTTTTTGGTTAATTTTGGGGGAAAAATTAAAACGTAATTTGTTTTTTCAAGTGCATCCATCATGTGACATGAAATGAAAGGGCTCGTTGTAAGGAGTATATTTTTTTTTATAATTTAAAAATGCATAAGTAGTTTAAATTATATTAATGAAAATTATATACAATTAAAAAAAGTGCACCGACTTCAAAAAATTGCACTGAAAAGTAAGAAATAATAAAAATTTCGTTGTAGAATTTGAAGACGGTTGGTGCCAAATTAGGATACAAAACTAAGTAAATATCTAAGTAGATAAAGATCTGTTCAATATTATCTATGTTTGTATGTACTGATGATCGTAGGTTCCTAATGAATTGTCTATATTAGTGAATTTGGGAACTAAGTTGTTTCTAATTTGGCCCCAACCGTCTTCAAATTCTACGACGAAATTTTTATTATTTCTTACTTTTCAGTGCAAATTTTTGAAGTCGGTGCACTTTTTTTAAACGGTTTATTTTACCCTTTTAAGTGATTTTGCTGCCTTGAGAGACAAATAATAACGCAACTAAAAAAATATTGATGAAAAATTAAAAAAAAACGCTGTGGATGTGATTTGAACCATGTGCTTGTGCATCCTATGACTCCCCATTACATTTAACCGCTAGACTATCGTCACGAAAATTGACAACTTCGTGTCAATAGCAACCGTTGCTAAGGCTTTTTCTGATACATAATTTTCAGCCGTAAACAGAAATTAATTACTGAATTTCTGAAAAACTACTGAACCGATTTTCGTCATATGTCTGTGAGATAATGTCGAGAAATTATAATGTCTTAAAAAAATAAGTTGTCAAAATCGGTACTTATTTTATCGAGATATCAAGAAAAATGTACTTTTAAAGTTAGTTTTTTCAAAATTTCTATTCAAAATTTTTATGAGAGAAAAATGGGACCAATCCGGAAGAATTATCTGTCGATTAAAAAAGAAACCATGAAAATCGGTTCACAATTGGCGGAGTTATCGATGTACATACCATACATAAAAAAAAAAAAAAAATACGGTCCGAATTGAGAACTTTCTCCTTCTTTTTTTGGAAGTCGGTTAGAAATTAACCGTCCCTATCCCGAAAATACTGAGTCTAAAATTAAAAAAAATTGGGAATCGGCCCTATATTTCTTTATTACCCAAAAATGGTACGGAACCATTAACGCAGAACGTCGTATCTACTCGCAATTAGGACAATTATTTTATATTGTTGTGTGTAAAAGTTTTTGATTCTCTCTCCTCAGTCGGTCCCTCATTGCTGAGGATCGTGACCCCGCCTCATCAGCTTCTCCTCAATTATTTTCTTCCATCGGCTGCGGTCCTCTGCCTGATGAAAGGCTATATGGTAATACTGGTGTCCAGGTTTTCGGACACTTGATGGGACCATCGTTTAGGGCTTCGTCCTCGAGGTCTTCTTCCCTCCATCCTGCCCAACACCACAAGCTTTTCCAGGTTGTTGCCCTTTCTTCGTGCAATGTGTCCGAAATATTGCAGAATTCGTCTTATGCACACAGTTTTTGATTAAATGGCTTCTATATTTACAAGTATCAGTTCAGTACCAATCGTGCGAAACCAGGGCACACCGGGCTAAGTAGAACGTGAAAATGTAAAATTTGTATGAAAATCGTTATCTAAAGTTTGACCGAACTTTTGAACCAATTTTAGGTACTTAAGTTTGCCACTTTTGTCAGGTTTATTGTCGCTCAACTTATTACTATCCTCATTACGGTGAAAATTAGCGACATCTGATTACATACCGTAGTTTTGGCTAACGTTATTATAAAAAACCGTTATCTAGCCTTAACCTTCCTCAATAATTGGACTATCAAATGCAACAATAATTTTTCAAATCCAGAGATTATAGCGTTCAAACAAACAAACAAACAAACAAATAAACTATTCATGTACTTAGATATAGATTACTCATTATGCAAAAAAAAAACCATAATTTGTAAGGGGGTAAACTATTCCCAATTTCTCGGTAAATAATCCACCTGTGTCACTGTAATTTAGCATAAGTATAGTTACTTATTCAATATATGTAAGTGAAATAGCCGTTATTCTTTGAATTGCTTTTATTGAATAGGAAATATGGGGGGAAATATAGGAGCCTTAAAAATAATTCAAGAAAGGTGGCCGACGACTTGTAACAAATTATTATCGGCGTTCATTATCATGGAATCACCCGTGATTTTTTTTTATATTAAAACAATTTATCTGATCAGTGTAAATTAATTTAATATCACTTCCATACTTTAAGTGGTCTTCCCATCGCAGCTCATAGATAGTTATCAAGATATCAATTACTTTGTTCTCAACTAGCTCCGTTAGTTTAAAACCAATTTCTGTGAGTGTAAGAAAAAACAGCCAGATTTGAATCTACGTAACTGCGTAACGGGCTCCTATAACTACTATGGGCATTTTACTTCCTCCCACGACGTGCTTTACATATTTTTTTGTTACATCTTAAAAGAAAAAAATGTTAAGTGTGAATTGAACTTGCGCGCCGAAGGTTCCATAGAATAAACTTTGAAAATCATTCTTTTGGTGTATAATTTAAAATGTTTGACAGAAACGTATGGGGAAGTTATCTGCAGTCTACAAAACAAACGACAGGCTGAGTATGATGACTCATTAGGCAGACTGTCCCGAATTCAAATCTCAGATCAAGCAACTGAAGCAACATCAAATATATAAAAAATAATATTTGTTAAAAGAAGTGACACATCTAGGTCCATTAAGTGCAGCAACAGGCTTGCCACCTGTTCTGTTCAATATGGACAACTGGCAAAAAGTGGACACTGTTACTTGTCTCAGGCCACACCGGTCGTGAAGGTGTGTGTGTAATATTTGTTTGTTTGTCGTGTTCCATTTAAAAAAATATTTTTGCATTTGATAGCCCAATTCTTTAATCTCTATTTAACATCACGGTACCTACCCAATCGGGTGAATTGTATTCCAAATACAACGCGTACATTTGCTGAATTAAATTTGCTAAATTGCTGGGTCGGGCAAAGACAGTACACGGATTTACCCGGTCATTTTCGGGCCGAGCATTGGTTGACTGCAGACCCGTCGTTTTTGTTCTTCGAATCGAAACGAAAGGTACGACTATTATTATGACAAAGTGACAAATGATTAGTACCTACTTACTTTCTGAGAAAATCCGTAGTGACATACAAATAGGGTTCCTTGTTCACCAATACTGGTACGGAACCATAAACTAAGCTGTCAATGAACTTGAAGATGGTCTTTATTAGGAAGCTATCTCTATATTACATACTTACCTACATTTGAGGCAAAACTAAATGCTAACACAGTTTTGTACAAAAAACATAGCATTATAAAAGTTAATACACAAAGCTTTTCATTTGGAGAAGGAATAAATTAGAAATAATTATTTAGTTTAAAGAAAACAGATTCGTGTCTACTTGATATCAATTTACTTACAACATAATAATACTGGAGGAAACGAACAGAAAAATATACGATTTTTCTACAAAATTTGCTGCAGCTAAGAAAACTAGACTTCCTCTCTGTTTTTGAGGGTGCCGATTACTTTCGTGTTGACAATTCTTTTTCATATATTAATTTATCTATCGATATAAGCATGGGAAATTAAAAGCATTGTTGATGCGTTTTTGCTTTCAATTGGATGTGCATGTGTGCTTTCTACGAAGAACTTGCCATAAGGACGCATGAAAATTTTAAAATAAATGTTATTTAGAAAAGTGCATATCTATTTTAGTAATAACGAAAAAACTACCTACTTATGATAAAAAAGCTATTTGAATTTTGAATCCAAAACTTTATACAATTTTATACTAAAAATTAATAACTCAATACCAGACTAAACCTGTCGTAGGTAGGTAGAATTTTTCTTAGAATAAAATGTAAAAAAATAATTAAATCAACCTATCGATATAAAATTGCTAAGTAATCATTTATAATTTTACAATTATGTAATTATGTGCAACTTTCAATATTTAAAACCTAGGTATTTTGAAATACAAAAAAAAATACATGATCAACATATCCACGAAAAATAAAAGATTAATAACACAGGTCGACAAAACAAAATTATTTCTTTGGGTTTCTGTTCTAATACATGAATTCTGATTCTGGACATCAAAAAACACTTAAATTTCAATTTTTAACTTTTAAAGTTTGCTTTTGATGTTCTACGCTATTTTAATTAATTGTATTGAGCAACAGGTGACCCTGGTTTCTATAAAAGCAAACTATATTTCCCTTTATTAGTTACCTACGTAAATGAAATCGAAATTTGATACTTAGAACTCAAACCCAAAAATCGTGTCGACAGGTGTTATAAATGTCATAGCTTATAGAATAACACAATAACAAAACATAAAACCATAAAAGCTCACCTGCAGCTCGCGGTAAAAGCACCCAGAATCACAATGTTTCAGACCACTTTGCAAAGATGCGCGCGCCGGCCAGTGCAACGGAGAGCAATGACTTGAGAAGCTCTCATACACTTGACCTTGTACTGCGAAGGTACGATCTAAGAGTAACAGGGGCCCGGCTAGCTTACTCGTTTTATACTGAGGACTCTACGACAGTGCTGGCCTCTTCTAACCCTCTGAGAAACAGCAACTATACTGATATAATCATGATTCACTTCGAAAATTCAAGCTTAGGGGTGTACTGATTAATGTACGTGCGTTGTACTGAGTTATTTTTGTCTGATACTTGCCTAGGGACCTTGGGATTATTAACTTAAATGTGTTGAAAAATATTTTGAAAATTAAAATCTTGTTTACCTAGATATTATTTATTACAGCATGCTTAGGTAAGTTTGTTCATTATTACATCTATACTCACACGATCTTTGAACATATGCTTTGCCCAATCAATAAACTTTTCCTTAAATATTTTGTTCATAATAAAAAGAAAATTAAAACACGTAAGAACAAATTTAATGATTTTTCTTTTAGGGGTGAATCATTATGGTATGTAGGTACCAGAAAAGATTTTACAAAGACATACAAAGGGTGAAAATTTAGATGTATAATATTGCGATAAGCCTACTTTTCAATGCTACCTAACCAAGGTAACAATACTACATTACACACTCATTAGATAATATTTAAATACTTAACATAACTTTATAAAAACCTTAAAATTAAATTAAACTAAGTAAACCAGGTCCGCGGGGAATAGTGGCAAAAATCACCAAAGGAGATAATCAGTCGTGGGGACATTTTTTTGGTATTTGAACCCCACGAACCTAGAGTTTCTACACCAAACAGCACAAATTTGTAGTTTTCTATCATTGAACTATACACACTTGGGGGTGAGTAGAAAGAATCGAGAACATTATTTGTTTCTTTTTTATTTTTCTATAAACCAGCAAATAAATAATAGCAAGAAATAAACTGGACCAACATATCACACACCTGATTTATGCGTATGAAAGTTGTATAACAACCATAAGAATTTATTGTTTGAGTTGCCGACAACAGTTATAGACACAGTTGTAATATGTATCTAATGCTGGGAACTTGCTGCTTTAGGAAACCAACAAAACATAATGATAATGTTATAATAGTTCAAACAACACGAAAACTCATGATTTGGTCATGGAGAATATGAACAGAGAGCGGTTGATCAGCGATGAAAATAAAGTATTAAACTTTTATCAATAAAGTAGATATCAGAATGATAGGGTACGCTATCCTCAATCCTGAATAACCACACGTAAAGCCGACCTTCTTCTGAAAATGGTTCAGCTCAGCATAGAGCTGTAAGCCCTACCTACTCCTAGAGGCTCTAGTTTTATATAGGAAGTTCGCTAAATGTGTTACTGCATACCAAATATGAAAAAAAATACATGTCACGGTTACGTTCGAATTATCAAATCCGGAGGTACTAATCCATGGGCGAGTTAATTGGGAACATACACCTACAAGCACTGTACTGGTGTATTATTCTTGAAATAAAGAAATGGAAAGAGTATATGTACCAATACGCCTGTTCTTCTCAATTCAGCCAATTGGCTGTTAATCTGTGTACGAGATCACACACTTTATATTTAGGAGATAATTATAAATTTTAGTTGATTTATTTTATTTGAACGGCTCCAGCATATAATATCTTATACAAGATCGGAAGTCCAGATAGATAAAAAAATACATTTACTTCTAAAAAATAGTATGGGTTAGGGAGGATATCGAATCTTATTTTGGTGTGCATTATATTTGTTCCCATAAGGAACTGGGGTATAATGAAGATATAACTACAAAGAAAAATAACACTAAACAGTAAATAAACACAAACAAAGTTTTTTCTAAATACAATTTGTGGTAGGTTTGCTACCAATCGTGACACCTATTAATAAATTTTAAATGGGAATAAGAACTCACTCTTTATTTTTTAAATTTTATTTCAGAAATATATTTTTACATAGCGCATATGCCGTGAGTATAATTTACAAAGTAAGCAAAGTACTTTTATGCAAGTCAAACGTCTATCATCAATGGTTACTATTAACTTAGATATAAAAACAAGTATAATTATATATAAGATGTTAGCAAAATGATAGTATGAGGTCCGCTATAAGCTATAATGGACAGGTAGTTCTTGTTCGTATAATGACCGGGAATGAGCTTCTATTGTTAGTACAATTTATTAGGGACTTTTATGTCATCACGCCTATAATATTAAGTTGGGCAAGCAGTGGCAAATAAGGTAAATTTAAGCTGGAAGGAAATGCCGTAGACGTCTTTGCTGAAGCTTCATTGATCACATAAAACTTCGGGCCATATGAGACACTACCGAATTCACACGGGTACAATTTGAATACTTACATAAATACGCTTATAACTTATCTATACTATTACTAGGTATTACTATAATCCCTATTAATATAAATGCGAATGTAAGTTTGTTTGTTACGCTTTCACGCAAAATCTACTTAACCGATCATCATGAAATTTTGCACATATCGCACACCTAGATCTAAAGGGAGTCAACTCAAAAATCGCAATTTTTGAATTATGCACACCAACAAATTCCTTATTTCACTACCTACCGACCAATAAAAGAGATTTAAAAATATTTTCGCTACTCGACCCTAGATGGCATCAGATGCCCCTTTTGGAGAACAAGCGAGCCTCGCTCTTCCCCCACCAAAACCGCGACATCGCTAGTTACACTAGTTGCAATCAGTATTTCAAGCAAAGTGCACGTGCTCGCCGTAAACAAATTGGAGTTATTTTGAGTTGTACCCGTATTGTAGAAAATAGAAGCAGCATTATTTTGAGTTGTTGCCATTTTGATGATTAGTGCTGAGTAAATTAACAAAACATTTTGAGTTGAACGAGTATTGCTGGCAAGGTAAGCAAAGTTTTTGTTTTTATTTTGAATTGTTACCATATTGTTGAAACATTTTTGGATTTGTAGTTGAGTCTGTTTTGTTGAGTGATTTTATAAACTCCTATATCTCTTTAAAAAACAAACGAAATTGAACTTTTTTGCTAGTGGTGAATAGAGTCTTTTTAGCTTAATATAATTTTATTTTCTTCTTAACAACTACACTCTTTTTACTGGTAAATTTTTAAGTTAGTTCTCTTTAGATGGGCTCCGCCAAATCAAATTTCACAACATCGCTCATGAGATCGAAAACGTTATATCGATGTCTTATTTAATTGATTTGGCACTTTGTCTGGCACACATGATCCTATAAGTTAGTAAAATTTTCTATTTCAGAGAAATAATGAAACGTGGGCAGCTTTTACTAAATATGGTTTTAGAAAGAAACAAAGAAAATATTATCAGTCAACATGAAACTCTAGAAGATAACCTCCAGATGTCATCAAGCGATGTAATCTCGTCTAAGGAAACTGTGGTTGATAATTCTATTCCCAGCACGTCTAAACTACAGATGACTTGTACGCCAGACTATTACATTTCACCAATACGAAGCGATGAAAGTGACATTGACGACTCCGATGCGGATCCGAATTTTCGATCGGTTTATATAAGTGAGTCCTCGAGTTCATCAAATTCGAATAGTTCGTCGGACACACAAGATGATAGTGAGCAAGTAGACCCACAAAATGTTATGGTTGCTGAAATTAATTCCCAAGAGCCTGTGATAGAAAAAAAGAGTAAAAAGAGAGTACGCAAACCCGCGAAGTGGAAATCGAAAGTCGCAAAAGTACTGAGAAACTCTGGTAAAGCCTACCAGTCTTTGTCGAAATCAAAGAAACAAGTGCCAGAGAGAAAAGTTGGACCTCCATGTGGAGAAAAATGTCGGCTAAAATGCAAAGATAAGATCAATGAAATGTCAAGGGAACAGCTTTTTCATGCATTTTGGGGACTCGGAAATCTTGAAAGGCAGAGAGAATATGTAGTACGACACTCGCAAGAAATAAAGCCTAAATATAGATATTCAAGCACACAAGATTTTAGAGCTCTTAACACCGCCTTTTATTTTGAGGTTAATGGGTCCAAAATTAGAGTATGCAAGCCGTTTTTCAAATCCACTCTTGACTTAAGCTATAAAGCGATAAAAACAGCACTTTCCAAGAAAACGGAATCAGGAGTTATTCAAGCCGATATGAGAGGTAAACACGACCATCATCCAACTATTGAGCCACAAATTAAACAGAGCGTTATAGATTTTATAAATTCTATTCCAAGGATTGAATCCCACTACTTGAGAGCTCAAACAACAAGAGAATTTATTTCGAGTGAAAAGTCATTGGCCGATATCTACAGAGACTATAAACGACTTTGTGAAAAGGATGGTTTACCTTTTGCCACCTCTTCCACATTCAATAGGATTTTCAACACCGAATTCAATATTTCTTTTTTCGTACCGAAAAAAGATCAATGTGATCTATGCGAAAGGTACAAGAACTCAGACGTAGAAGAAAAGCGCAAGTTAAGCGAAGAATATGAACAGCATCTGAAAGAAAAAACTCTGTCAAGAACTGAAAAAGAAAATGACAAAAACAGGACCGATGGCACCATCACAGCAGTTTACGACTTGCAAGCAGTTTTGCAGATACCAAAGGGACAAATATCCCTATTCTTCTACAAATCCAGGATCAACTGCCTCAATTTTACTATCAGCGATCTAAGGGCAAAAGATGTCGTGTGCTACTTTTGGGACGAAACCGAAGGAAAGAGAGGTGCTGTTGAAATTGGCAGCTGCATACTCGACTACATTAAATCTCAGATAGACCGAAATCCCAATAAAGAATTGGACATAATTTTTTACTCGGACAATTGTGGCGGTCAACAAAAAAATAAGTTTTTGTTGTCCGTCTATGCTTACGCTGTCAATAAGTTGACAGTTAAGTCTATCACTCACAAATTTCTAATACGCGGTCACTCACAAAACGAAGGCGATAACATCCATAGTGTGATTGAAAAACAAATTAAAAGATATTTGCAGTCGGGTCCAATCTACATACCAGAGCAGTATAAAACTTTAATTGGTACAGCAAAAAAGACTGGAAAGCCTTACACAGTCGTAGAAATGACTTATAATAAGTTTTATGACGTTAAAGCATTGCAAGAATCGTGGGGCACCAATTTCAGTATAGACGAGGAGAAAAATACAATTAAGTGGCATGACATTAAGGTTCTCAGAGTTGAAAAAGAACACCCTGAATCGTTTTTCTACAAAACATCATTTTCAGAGGAGGCTTATAGGAAAGCTTGTGTGCGAAAGAGGGTCCTCCGTGCAAGGGGAACAGGGTTAGCCATAGATCAATCGTTATTTTCAATTGGCTTACCACAGGCATACACTGAGAAAATTGCATTGCCGGATGCAAAAAAAAAAGACATACAAGAATTGATTAATAAGAACGTTATTCCAAAATCCTATTATGATGTTTATTATAAAGGCGTTCTGGGCGATAATTAATATTAACTTCTTAATTGTTATTAAAATGTTCATTAGATTACAAAACAAATATTTACAAAAATTGCAAAAGTGAAATACCAAAGTTGTTCACTATAGTGATTTCAATAACGGTGATCTCAAAGTGCCATTATTAGTATTTAAATTATATTCATAAGGTTATAGTTGATTATTTCTCAGCGTACCTACTCATGAGAGCCATTGTTTTGTTTTATTTTATTTTAAATATTTAAAAACTAAAGGTTAAAATAAAAAATATCTTAGTAGACTATTGTCTATCTACTAACTACTACTACTACTACTAACAACGATACTCCAAACTTTATTCTAATATAAACCAGTTATATTGCTATGATTTCTGAGGGCTTTCGAGTTTTGATCAAGTCCTGAGTATCGTTCTGTAATAATGGCGTTCTCTATTAAAATTATAAGAATTAACAAAGAAAGGTCATAATTTAAATTTAATATAAGTCAAATGTGATTTTAGATGTGCATTTAAAATTATTTTTCATAGAACGGAATGTTCCTATATTTTTTTATGTTGTCTAAGAATTTATAAGAAAATTTTATTTGTAGTACTTACTTTTATAAATGAGGCTGTCATTTTTTATAGTATTATAATAAAAATTATTGATTTGAGTATTTATAGTGTTTTCTTCAATTCATAAGCCCTTCAAACCCCCTACTGTTGGCCACAGACCGCTATATAAGTTGGACTAATTATAAATAATACAAAATCTTATTAGATTTTAAATTTATGTTGTGTCTTCAAAAGAGAGTTAACTAAAAACGAAATTAACCAACACAGGTTCAACTCTAAATAATAAATAAATATACATACATTTGTTAAGCAATAGGGAAATAACTACAAAAACAAAATTTTCAGCCCCAATACATGATTAAAGCACAAGATTCCTGCAACATTTTTCTTCTAGCTGCATATAAAAAACATAGATCTATTCAGAAAACTCCTGCAGTGTACAGGGATACCATAATCAGTTTTTCGCCTTTTCTGATAAAACGTGTATTTTGAGTTAGTACCTCTTTAGATCTAGGTGTGCGATATATTCTTGGAGGTATTAGAAGTAACATAGGATACTTTTTATTATCACGGCACGACGACGGGAACGGGGTGGGCAGTGTATGAAGTGTATATGTTTGCCAACATTTTGAAATTAGTAGTCGTGGGAAACAGCTATCAAATATAAAGTAAAGAATGTGTCAAATCAAAATCTTCTTAAAAAGGAACTCTTTATACAGCCAAAGAGATTGAATATTATTCATTTCGGTCAGCTACAATTAGATACGAATTATAGGGTATATTTTATTTTGTTCGTAAATGTCCACGGGCGAAGCCGGGGGCGGAATGCTAGTAATATTATAAAGAGGAAAGATTTGTATTTTTGTGTGTATGTTTGTAATGAATAGACTCAAAAACTACTGTGCCGATTTCAAAAATTCTTTCACCATTGGAAAGCTACATTCACCCTGGGTGACATAGGCTATATTCTATTTTCAAAAAAATTAGGGATCCTTACTAAAACTCCAATAATGTAACCCAAGGTGTAAAAAAATGACATAAGAAATTCCTTACATCGCGTGCGCTGCGAAAACTATTGATGATATAGAGGTAGTGGTAGTGGTAGAGGGTAGGAGTAGGTGGTAGGAGTAGAAGTGGGGTAGGGGTAGGGGTAGGGATAAGGGTAGGGGTAGGTATAGGGTATATTTTATTTTGTTCGTAAATATCCACGGGCGATACCGGGGGCGGAATGCTAGTCTATTATATAGAGATAGATAATATGCTACCGAGGTCTTTTTTGGAGATAATTTTATTTTACAGAATTCTTTCATTTTGTTATCGCACTGACGGACTAGACAGCATACGCCATGAAAGCTCGCTGGGCCTAAATTTTTCTCTGACTTCACTTCTACTGTTGCGGTACGTAGCGAAAAAATACAAAGTGGTATTATGCCGGGTATTTGTACCCACACCCACACCGGTAGCGAATACCGTACTTGTAAACCTTCCCAGTGAATCAATCTATCTAATGGTGAAAACCGCAAAAAAACCGTTTTGTAGTTTTTGCTTGTTTTATACAATGTAGGTAAGTCGGGTATTATTATCTATAAGTTAGTTGAAAGCAATTCGCTAAAAATAGTTTATGGAGGCAATAAATAGAACTAGGTATTCAATAAGCAAATATTCCATTTCAAATAAGATTCCAATAAAAATCTTTGTAGATACTCGTCGAACATCACGTCTCGTGTCGGTACGCTCAATGAGTTGCAAAGCTACTACTGATTCTATCAGTAGCGGTCCTAAGGTCTAAGTATTTTTAAGAGTATTAAATATATGAGCTGCAAATAAACTCTAAGCTACTATGCGTGACAAGTTCCATGATAAAAAAAAATTTTGTAGGTACCTACCTACCTAAGGTCCTATAGAAAAGGAGATAAAATGGTTCATGTAAATTGGTCAATTTTGTTTGTCCTTGGAAAATGGAAAGGCACTGAAATATTTGCTGTTATACATACAAACCTGACGTTTCTTCTTTTACTTTGACATGTACCTAAATGTTCTTGGGGCAGCTGGTCTCATATAGATATACTTAAAATCTGCTTTCTATTATACATATCTCAAAGGGTTCTAAGTATATCAGTACTTCAGAACTTATAAATAAAACGGGCGAAGAATTGGGCAACTACAATCTTGTGCTGTAGGTACAAGCTGTCTGCTGTAATAACACAATATAAAGGTAAGAACCTCCTTTTCTGGTCGACACGATTTTTGGGTTTGTGTTCTAAACAAGGAATATACCTACTACTTAGTTCTAAATATCAAATTTCGATTTCTCTTACTTCTTTTTTTGGTTAAAGTTTGCTTTTGTAGAAACCAGAGCCGCCTGTGTAAAAAAGACAAAAGCAAACTTTAAAAGTTAAAATTGAAAATTTTAGTGTTTTTCGATGTCTAGAATCAGAATTCATGCATTAGAACAGAAACTCAAAATTTTTTTTTAATCTTAGAGTTGGCACTGTTAAGATAGTTATTAGGTATACAGCAATGTTATTATTATAATAGAGGGTCTATTCACAAGTCGTGCCCTTCTTTCGTAACAACTGAATGGATACCTGACGATCTTTGAGCGTGCAGTCATGCTTTTCCCCGATGTAATTTCTAGAAATGAAACATATTATGATATTTCATTTGTTGCCTTCTACTGCTTCTACTGCTTGACAACGGAAACCCTATTACTAAGGCTGTCCCTCAGTCTGTCTGTCCGTCTGTCACATGGCTATATCTTTTAAATCGTAATTTGAAAGACACTTGAAATTTTCACAGAATGTGTATTAGTATGGCCGCTATATCAACAAATAGTAAAAATGTTTCATTTTTTTAATAGTTTAGTAAAATCCGTTTAAAAAGAATCCGACTCACGCTTGGCCGCATTATTTATTGTATGCATTTAGTTATAGGTACTGTAGTAGGGGAGCAAGGGGGAATGGGAACCACGGGGTAATAAAAACCACGTCAATACAAACGGTTCTGTGCATGCTGCAAGTCTGGAAACTATGCGAGAGTATTACTTACAAACCGCCGTTCCCCCGCGCTTCGAATATTTCGGCAGTCTCTTACCGTTTGGCAAAGCCAAGGCACTTTGTGTTTTCGCGCGCTCCGTTACAATTATCCCGATATTTTTGCTAACATGTAACTACTTTATTTTTACTGGTAAATAAGTTTATGATTTAGCATTGATAACACAACATATTTATTTATTCGAGAAAATGTTAAACATAAATAAAACAAATTCTTGTAAATAGTTAAAAACTAACCTTGTGAAAGTTCGATTTTGGGGTTATTGCAACCAAGTATATTGGGGTAATTTTCATTTTCGATTTTTGCATTACAAGAAACGAATTAGGAGATAGATAATAATTACATAGATTACCTACAGAATTTTATGAAAAGAGAAAATAATAATGATAGAAAATGTCATAGATCTAATTTTAATTAGGTGGTTCTCATTACCCAGGCCCAAGGGTAATGAGGGCCGAAATAGAATTTCGAAAAATCTTTATTTTTTTGTTATTCTATAAGAGTTTTTTATTTTATTTATTTCTAAATTATAGTTTAATAGTTTTTCTTCATAATGGACAACATTTCATTTTTCGTAAGGTACCAAAATTCGAAAACCGTTTGGAGATTACATGCTAGAAAGCTTATTTTTAATTTTTTAAATTTTTTATATCCTTTAATTTTCGAGTTATTTTAAAAATACTGAAATATTGAAAAATAAGGATTAATAGGTGCCCTAATCTGTGCTAACCCTCTAATTTAAAAATACTAATGTCTGTTGTCAGAGTTGTTAGTTAGTGTTGCCTTCTATTACTTTTACCCATTTTTATTTCATTTGAAGCTAAATTAATAATTATTCTTTAAATATAATTATAAAAATACTTCTTTTATATAATATTTTTGTGGAAGTTTTGCTAGTTTCGAATGGGCTATCACAGGAAATATATTTACGAGTGAAACCGCGGACAAAAGCTAGTATTATTATATACATTATGAATAATGTTGTAGGCGATTTGAGTTCCGGCTACGGCAACACCTATTTGGAACACGGTATATTATACTCTTTGCATTTCTATAACGTATACTCTGTGGCTTGACTGACACTATCAGTCACTTTCTTTGGGTGACAGTTTATATTTCTTAATTTTAGTCCTAGCTAAGGTTTTTAGTTTATAAGTCCTCAGAATTTATAAAAATTCATAATTAAATTAAAAATATAAAAACTCAACCAAAAATAAAATATAAAAATACGTGTAACTTATTTTTTAATATATTTTTAATTAAAGTAATAAAAATGGGTGATTAAAAAAATGAAATGTTGTCCATTGTAAAGTTTGCAATAAATATTAGCTCATTATAATTTTATTCCCCCTTGGTCCCCTACTAGTTACATGTTAATTTTAAACTTTATTTTATTTTTACTATTTGTTGATATAGCAGCCATGCCATACTAATACACATTCTGTGAAAATTTGAAGTGTCTTTCAAATTACGATTTAAAAGATAATTATACATATATATATATCCGACATAATCCGACAAACCATACTTAGAGGCTTTTCTTCCATCTAAACATTATACCTCAACAAAACTGGCCACTCGTTAGGTATAGTGCGGCTAAAAGAGGGAGACTTGGTTGGTCGGTCTACCCCGCTGGGTACCCTGGGACCGTAAACGGTTTCGGGAGCTGTAAAGCATCCCGTGAAGAGAGAAAAGAGTTAAATATTGTACAATGGTACGGACCCTTCGAACGCGAGTCTGACTCGCACTTTATCTTGGCCGGTTTTTTTTTGTTTTTTTTTTTTTTTGTTTCTCATTCTCCATTTTCATGGAAGGCAAAGGGGTTTACCCATACAGCCAAGTCTTCTTGTTATTAATTTTTATGTATTATAATAATAAGGCATAGCCTAGTCATTGGTTATTTGTTGATCTGAGGTTATTTGTTTATTCATAGATTCGTGTAAATAAGGCGAGGCCAAGTCTTTTGTTTGTCAATCCAGGAAGAACTCTATCGAGTATATTTTTTACTTCATTATAATATTAGTTAAGGCATAGCCTAGTCATTGGTTAATAATAAAATTTTATCTTCTTTACGAGTATAAAAGGCGTAGCCAAGTCTTTTATGTCAATCCGGTTAAGTCGTATTTGATAATATCACTGACCTCTATTCAGAAGTCAGTGATTGATATACAATTTTCCTTCTGTGATATCATGCTCATATCATATGCTTATTGTCTGTGGTCATTCTTGTTTATTTACATTTCACTTTTCAACAATTATTTCATTTAAAAATTTCAAATCCAATCCAACTCCAACCAAAACTTCTCAAATACTTTCCACAGTTGTGGAGATAAACTCATAGATAGGTTTAAATGTTTCTGTGTTTTTCAGTAGTTCCTGTAATGCGCGCGGTACATACTGGGGTTTCTTGTATATTGTTAAAAGTTGTCCTGCTAAAGCCATTCTTTGAATGATGAAATTTGAACAGTTGAAGAAGATATGCTGTAATGTTTGTGATTCGTTTGAATTGCAGTATGTACAAGTATCAGAAGTTATCATTTTCATTCTGTGTAAGTGTTCATTAAATTTACCATGTCCAATTCGCAAACGGTTAATTGTACTATAAAATTTTCTGTTAAGGAACTGGCCAGAATTAAACCAGGGTTTACTTATACTTGAATTTATCTGCCTGTACCATTTCCCTTTCTGTTGGGATGTAAGGGCCCAATTTTGTGCCCATTTTGATTTTATTATTTCCTTTGTTAATACTAACAAGTCAGTTACTGGTAGTTTAACGTTTTTTATTGGAACATTAATTGATATGTTTGTGATATGTCTAGCGAGTGTGTCCGCATTTTCGTTGCCATGAACACCGATATGCGAAGGCGTCCAAAAAAAAATTATTGTTTTTTGTAATGTGTCCATTTTATTGTATTTTTCTCGAATTTCATAAATAAAGTAGGGAATGTCAGATTTATAAGATGGATTGGACAGAGCCAAAAGTATACTCATGCTATCAGTAATAACAACCCACTTATTATGTTCTGTTTGTTCTATATAGTTTAAAGCCATCAGAATTGCCATGCCTTCGGCAGTGTAAATACTGGTTATTTCAGGCAATTTAAAACCATGCCCCATTTGTGTCGCAGGATTATAGAAAGCCATAGAGACATTGTTGGAGTTTTTGGCTCCATCAGTATAAACTTGTCTGTGTTCATTCCAGTTAGATAATTTGTCATATACTTCATATTTATTGGTCAGAGTCCGATCTATTACTATATTCATTTTACAGAATTTGCTTTCATAGCTTCCAGAGTAACAAGGCCAGTTAGTACTTTGATAAATGTTATAAAGATTATTGAATTTTGTTATTTCAGGAAGATTTGTACACAAGAAAGTATCACAATTAGAAGAAGTTAATTTTGTCAGAAGACTATTATTATGATTATTGCTAAGAAATTTTATAAGAAATTTATATTTTAAATGTTCAAAACGAATATAAATTGGAGGTATATTACACTCAACTTGCATTGAGTTTACTGGAGAAGTATTCATAGTTCCTAAAATTAGTCTTAAATTTTTATTTTGAACTTTTTCAATTTTATCTATTAATTTTGCTTTAGAAGCATAACAAAAAAAAGCATAATCAAAGTGACTTCTGACTAATGCTTTATACAGTGTTGTCAATATTTTTGGATCAGCACCCCAATGAGTTCCGACCAAAGATCTAAGAATGTTGGTAGCTTTTAGTGCTCGCTCTATTATACAATCGACATATTTATTCCAGGTCAAATTCTGCTGAAATAGGACACCCAAAAATTTTGTACTAGATACTACAGGTAGCTGATTTCCATTATAAAGTAACTTTATTCTAGAAGCATGTGTTTTATTATATTTAAAAATTATTACATTACTTTTGGTGGTATTTACATCTAGGTTTAAATAGGAAAAATAAGCATATAACTTTTTCAATGCAATATTTAATTTATTATTAATGTCATTCAAATCTCTACCCTTACAGTATATTGCTAAGTCATCAGCAAATTGTAGATTTCGCACCTCATCACCTAAGATTTCATTGAGCCTATGTATGTATAGTATATATAACAAAGGGCTAAGGATTCCTCCTTGACAGACACCTTTATGAGAGTATCTAGGTCCGTGTAAATTATTGTCTACTTTGACACTTACTTTTCTATCATTGAGAAATTCATATATCCACCTTACAAGTTTTACAGGTAAACCTATTGAAGTCAATATAGAGCAGAGAATATTAACATTAACATTATTAAAAGCACCAGTAATATCAAAAAAGATGCAAACAAGATGATTTTTCTGTTGGAGAGCAGTTTGAATGTCAATGTAAAGATGAGCAATACTCTCACGGGCAGAATGGCCACGACGAAATCCAAATTGATTACTTGATAATATATTATTACTTTCTATATAGAACTCTAAACGTTGTTTTAATAGTTGTTCAAAAATCTTTCCCACACATGATGTCAGGGTTATAGGACGATATGAATTTATGGAATTTATATCTTTATCTAGCTTTAATATTGGAATTAAACAATCAGATTTCCATTGTTCTGGTATAAGAGAAGTATGCCATAATGAATTAAAAATATTTAAGAGCATATTTAGATTATCATATTCAAGGTAACGAAGCATTTTATATGATATACCATCTAGTCCACAAGTAGTATCTTTGCGTGATTTCAATGCTGAATTTAATTCAGTGATAGTAAATGGGTCAACAAGATAAGAGTTACTAGGGTTAATAGGTGTGTAATTTATTGTAAAAGGAATTTCAACAAAGTCTGGAGTATATTTTTCTAGAAATTTGTTGACCCAGGAAGTCTCTGAGATGGGAAGTTGCTTTTTATTTGTAAACCTCTTATTAAATTTACGCATTGTATTCCATATTTTGGAAATTGAGGTAGTTCTGGTAATTTCAGAACAAAAAAGATGCCAACTTTTATTTTTTTCTTGCTTAATGACAAGTTTTTTCAAAGCTTGTAGTTTTTTAAAATTTATATAATTTATTTGATTGGGATTTCGTTTAAATATTACATAAGCTTCTTTGCTTTTACTAACTGCTGTAGCACAACTCTCGTTCCACCAGGGAACTGAAATATGTTTTGGGGGTTTGTTATTATTATGAATAGAATTTTTTGGATTTTTTGGAACTTTCTTAAATAATGACCTTTCAGTTGCACTTGATAAAATTTCACAAAAACTGTTATAACATTCCATGGGATCAGTAGTGTTCATAGAAAAATCTTTTAACATATTATTTATATTTACAAAGTACATATCCCAATTCACTAATCTTGTATTAGTGTGAGAATATTTATTACTTTGGGGGGAAATATAATGGGAATTGTTCAAGGTAATATTTGTCATTGTTGGTAGATGATAACTGCCCAATGGATCGTCATGAACCCACCACTCACAAGATAAAGCAATAGAAGAACTGACCATGGTCAGATCCAAACCATTTGGTCGCCACATATCACTACCAACTGTAGTGACTTGACCATCATTCAATAAAACCATTTCACTATTATCTATACAGTCAAGTATATCTCTGCCACGTGGTTCTATAGAATTACAACCCCATATAGTGTGGTGTGCATTAAAATCACCAGATATCAGAGCTGGTTTGGAAATACTATTTAAAAAATCCTGAAATTTTTTTTTTGTAAAATGTGGAATACTGTATTTTGGACAGTACATACTTGCTATTGATAAAAATTGATTTTTAATTTTTATTCTGACTACTAAATTTTGTATAGAGTTATCAAACTGTGTGGAGATTCTCTCATATGGAATGTCATTATGAATCATAATGGCAACCCCATTATGATCATTTCCACAATCATTGCGTTCAATAGAATAATTCTTAATATTTAATTTCTGAGTAGGTTTTAACCAAGTTTCACAGATCAAAGCTATATGAATTGATTTTTGGTAAAGAAATTGTGTTAAAATATGACGATTGCATAATAGGCTTTGAGCGTTCCACTGAACTATGTTGAGACTATTTGAGTTGAATTTGGATTATTGATGTTTTTATTACTGAATGTGTCGGTTAAAACTTGTAATACATTTTTTGTGCAAATCGACGTTTCATTATTTTTATTTAATGAAATTATTTTAACAATACTTTCTACTAATAAATTTAATGATTTATCATCAGCATTGAGCAGAGATAATAAATCTACTTTTTTAGTTCTGTTACTGTAACTAAGGGATGGAAAATTCTTTGTATCTAATAAATTTGCAAACGGAGCTGGCGTGTACTTGTTTCTGTTTTCTGTAATCATTTTTTGTTTTATGGGACATTGACTTGATATTGATATGTGATTACCTTTACAATGACAGCAAGTAGCGTCTTTTGCCGGCACTGTACATTGTTTGAAACTATGGCTTTCACTACATATGGAGCATTTAATAGTGTTTTTACAGTATTTAGCTAGGTGACCATACCTTAGGCACTGGAAACATTGCTTGATAGGTGGTACATACTGTGTTATATTGTGTCGCCAACCATTAAGCTCCACATGCTCGGGGAGTATTGAGGCTGCGAATGTGATGGCAACTGTTTGAGTGGGTTGTAAAACAAAACCTTCCTCAGTTTTCAGTTTTTTAAGAAATCTTCGGACACATAATTTTCTTGTTACTCTGTAATATTGTAAATATTTTTTTATTAGAGACTTGGGTTGGTACGTTTCTTATGATTCCAGTAACTTCTGTAGAAGAGGCTGGTATGCTTGCTTTAAACTTGTAATTTTTCAAAAATGTCTGATTGTTCAAAAAAGCATTTGCAAAACCAGCTTTCTCAAAGTAAACTCCGATTTTGAATTTATTGATATATTGTAGATATTTTACTCCTTTATTAAAGCGTTTAAGGCTTGGTGATAATGCTAATAGGTCCCTGGCTCCAATAGGTTTCAAACTATCTGATGATTCTACAAATACCACAAACTCAGTGGCATTAGAATCTTCTGGGTATCGTCTCATATAGTCGGTAACGAAATAAGTTTTATATTTATCTTCATTTTCCTCTTCCATCTTTGTTGTGTCAGACTCAGAAGAATCTTCATCAGTAATATCGATCTCTGCATTTTCATCTTTTTTGCGTTTCTTAGTACGCCCCTTCTTCGGCATATTTAATTTTAACTATTTACACTATTATTTGACTATTTACACGATTATTTAACAAGATATATACAATATTTTCAATATTTCAAAATTATAATTTATAAAAACCCGCCTTTACATTCGAGGATTTCCCGCGCTTTTTCGTTTTTTTTTGTTTCTCATTCTCCATTTTCATGGAAGGCAAAGGGGTTTACCCATGCAGCCAAGTCTTCTTGTTATTTTTTTTTATGTATTATAATAATAAGGCATAGCCTAGTCATTGGTTATTTGTTTATTCATAGATTCGTGTAAATAAGGCGAGGCCAAGTCTTTTGTTTGTCAATCCAGGAAGAACTCTATCGAGTATATTTTTTACTTCATTATAATATTAGTTAAGGCATAGCCTAGTCATTGGTTAATAATTTGATCTTCTTTACGAGTATAAAAGGCGTAGCCAAGTCTTTTATGTCAATCCGAGTAAGTCATATTTGATAATATCACTGACCTCTATTCAGAAGTCAGTGATTGATATACACTTTTCTTTCTGTGATATCATCATGCTCATATCATATGTTTATAGTCTGTGGTCATTCTTGTTTATTTACAACAATTTACAAGTTTTCACTTTTCAACAATTATTTCATTTAAAACTGAATAACGACGTGACACTGGCAGAAATGTACTTAACAGTACTTTTTTTTTTTTAGTTTCTTTGTAATGAGGTTTAAAGAATGAAGTCGATTGTATTTAAAGTCGGTTGCTTGCCAACGTCCATACCGGTTCTCGTCCGATCACCGAAGTTAAGCAACGTCGGGCGCGTTCAGTACTTGGATGGGTGGCCGCCTGGGAACACCGCGTGACCGTTGGCTTTTTGTTCTTTTTTTTTACATAAACGTCGTTGGCTCTTTTTATTTTTTTTAAACATAAATTTTTTTACTCTAAAATTTTCTTATAATCATCATAAGTGCACAGAAACTCGAAAATTTCGTACAAGTTATTTATCTCTATAGACTAGAGGAACATTTCTTTGAACTTTTTTCCACTTTGCGGTCATATAACTTTCACCTGGCCTTTCAAAATAATTGTCTATGCTCCTTAGAATAATGGAGGTGCGAAATGTGAGTGAAACATTTTAGCAGTGTCCTCGATAATCCACAAACTTGCGATTGAAGCTATTTTGCTTCTACTCGTAATAGTGCAGAACTGCAGACCTCACTTGGCATATTCGTGTTCGCCTATTGCCATTTTCACATTTCACACCATACGTTGCTGTCAAAAAAATTTGAAAAAACACCTAGTGAGGTCAAACCTTTAAACAAAAGCTCAATGATAAAAACTTCCATTTTACAATAATATCATTACCACCCTATAATATTTTGAGATAGAAAGGAGCGGTAATATGCAGACTGCACATATAATAAATAAACAGATAAATAAGATTCAATTTATCGCGCGTTTAAATCGCATAGTTATGTTATGAAGCACATAGACTTCACTAATAAGCGTAGCAAATGTGCCTGAGATAGGTAGTATGGCTTTACGATAATAGCTTTAAACTTTAGAGACTTCCTTTTCATCGCCACATTTAAAAGAACAAAGAGTTTTTTATGTCAATGAACATGAGAGAGTTTGAATTAAATGAGCACGAATGGTTTATTGCAGACATTTATTATGGTTATCTTTTAAAACAATTTCTATAGACCTTATTCTCGTGATTTTAAATTTATACAGGTTAAAAGTAAAATTATTCACCTCTTCATTTGAATGATCATCTTGGCTTAATATGCACGAACAACTACAACTTGATACATTAATCTAAAAATACTAAAAGTAAAATTCACACTGCGAACCTGCGGTGTGGCTGTATTCTGCCAAACAAGAATACCTAACGAAAGTGCAGCTTATGTGCAGAGCTGCTGCAGGCTGCAGACGACAGGATTATATCCCAAGATATCCGCAGCTAGGCAACAAAATGCTACTCAAATTAGCAGGGAATTCAGCCTAAGGAGATGAAATTGTACACAAGGTAGGGTAGGTAATTACAAGTGACTACATAAAAATAGTAAAGTCCACATCTTTAACCGGGACTTCTCAATGATATAGCAGGTTGCTCAGGGAAATTCTTTGTGTACAAAAACTAGAAACCACAATTACGGGACTTAATATTATCTGTACTACATCGTGGCATTCTTTACATCATTGGCTCCATTACGATGCCTTATCAAGCATCATATTATTTATATAATTTGTAGGTATTTGCCACAATCTGCTACATCAATGTTGAATGATAGACCAGACTCATGGTTTCATCAACATATTCAATGATTAAATCAATAATAGCAATAAATGATATAGAAAAGAGTGAAAGATGATGTTGTGACTAAAATGAAGAAAAGTAGTAGTTGAAACAATGAAGGATGAAATATTGACTAAAAAGGTTTATATGACTTACTTACATACCTACACACATTCGCCGAGCATATATGAAAGGTATGATGAATATAAAAGAAGCGAAAGAGGTGTGTCAGGATCGTATCGTAACAAATGGCATTCGATTGTCTCTGCCTACCGCTCTTGGGATGAAAGGCGTGATGATAGACATATTTATGAAAGATATGAAATTGAAAGAAATGAATAATTCCTAGAATTGGCTGTATGGACGATGGACTTTGCCATTCCCGTATGGCGTAAATTCTTCTTCTTCTTCTTCTTTCTTTATTATGGCTCCACCAATGTTCATCGGTGATATGCCAAGTATTAAAGCCTTTATAGTGTTTATAGACGATTATAGTGTTTAATCGGTATTTAAGATGATCCCGGTTGATAACATGTCTTATTAGTAGTCGACTAATCACAACCTGCACAGCACGGACAGAATAAAACTGGATTCCCGCTGGGTTAGCATATATTTTGACAGCGACACCTTCGTTTCGGTCGAATGACCTTGAACAGGCCAAAACGTTCATGTCCAACAAGGACCGGCCAGAGATAGCCCGGGGCCGAGAGGTCCGGCCCAACAATGTGCGTGCAAATTTGCTATGCCGGGCAAAGACAAGTACACAAAATTTGCCCGCACATTGTTGGGCCGGACATTCTCGGACCGGGCATGTCCTGCACAAGAATGCCGAGCAATTTGCTTGGCCGGACAAAGACAAGTACACAGAATTTTCCCGCACATTGTTGGGCCGGACCTCTCGGCCCCGGGCTATCTCTGGCCGGTCCTTGTTGGACATGAACGTTTTGGCCTGTTCAAGGCCATTCGACCGAAACGAAAGTGTCGCTGTCAAAATATATGCTAACCCCGCTGATCACGTCTCAGCGGGCCCGTGCGTTGATAAATTGGAATGAATAAAAAAGTCGGTCCATTGCCATCAACTGTCAAATATAGGCTGTATGGGCGATGTCCTTTGCCTTTCCCGTGATACCGCGCTCACTTCAGGAACTACTGAAGAATCCGAAAACATTTTATGCCCTTTATGTTTATTGTTTATATTGTTTCAACAATTTAAAGATATATAAATTAAAATATGGAAGATGACGTGGCCTTGGTTTAATATGAGAAATAATCACAGACTTGGCCTCGGCCTATAATACGAGAAACAATCGCAGACTTGGCTTTGGCCTTATGAAAAACTTAGGTCTATATTATGCAAACCGTCCAAGACATGGCCTCTATTGGCCTCAAAGAAAGAAGATGTGGCTGTATGGTTTTACATAGACCTTTTCCTTTTCGTCGGAAAGAAGACTACCAAAAAAAAATCACAGACTTGGCTTTGGTCTTAAGCTCAGAGTCTTAAGTATGAAAAACAATTAAAGACTTGGCTTTGGCCTTTAGTATAAAAAACAATTATAGACTTGGCTTAGGCCTATATTATGCAATTCAATCAAGACATGGCCTCTATTGGCCTCAAATAATGAAGACATGGCTGTATGATTTTACATAGACCTTTGCCTTTTCCTCGGAAAGAAGACTACCAAAAAAAAAAACAAAAAAAAAGGGATAAACTGTCAACCTCAGATGAATGACTACTGTCAATTACTTGCTCTGTGGTTTGGTTTCGTCAAAAGAGGTTATAAATTTATAAATAAAGTAAGCGGAATTTTTGTTTGTGTAGCAAAAATAAAGTATTTACTGAGTAAAGTAAACCACATTAATATAAATAAAGTGTCTAAGTTTATTCACAAATAAATTTGAAACTATCTGAAAGGAAATACAAATATTGCTGTTCAGTTGAGTTTCAGTAAGTTCTTCTTTATGAAGAATTTTGCAAATTGTATCGAGATTTTATAATAATAATATAATATGTCTACTAAGCCTAATTCTAAACGGACTGTGTATGTCGGAGGGTTAGCTGAAGAGGTGGACGCCCGAGTACTTCATGCGGCTTTTGTTCCATTCGGTGATCTAGTAGATGTGCAATTACCGCTGGATTATGAAACTGAACGACATCGTGGATTTGCATTTGTGGAGTTTGAGAGCGCTGAAGACGCTGCTGCCGCTATTGATAATATGGTAGGTGATTACTATGTTTTAACTTTTTACACAAGAGCTCTGAAGAGCTGTAATAATTACTTATGTTTCTTCTCTTTATATCTCTTCATTGTTAAGATTACAATTTCTACTACAATTACTTAGTACTATTTAGGGAATGTAATGTATCCCTAGGTTAGACTAGAATATATATCGCTCATCTCATCAAAACTTTGGGAACTTGCGGCAAACAATCAAAGATTTTATATATTTGTTCTTGTAAACTTGATTATTATTATGCTTTAGTTAGCATTTCTTCCTCAATTTTAGTGATTACCAATATTTATACACAATCTTACACAGTCTTTCCTTGATTATTAAAAGTCAGTGCATCATTCAGACTAGTTTTATAATATGTATTTTTTTTACAAATTTTCTAGAATGATTCTGAACTGTTTGGTCGCACAATAAGAGTGAATGTAGCTGCCCCCCAAAGGATCAAGGAAGGTTCCACACGCCCTGTCTGGTCTGAAGATACTTGGTTACAAAAACATGCAGGAGAGACATTACCAGGTAACAAGACAGGACCCGGAGGTGATGAAGGTGCTGAAGCAAAAGATGAAACCACAACGTCTTCTAATGTAAGTACATAGTTACATAAAATTAAGATATTTAGTATAATTTTAACCTAGAGATATTTTTAGTGTATCAACTCTCTAAACTTTTTGGTAAATACCTTGAGACCCTACCCCCCCCCCCCCCCTTCTCCCTATTTATATTAATATTTTAATGTTAGCAACCACCCTTAAACCTAAACACTACTCCCAGATTGAGAAATTATGGGCTCACATAATTATTACTTAAATACATCATATCATATTAATAATTTTAAAATTCATTTTAAATATCTAAACTAACACACAAAGGTTTTACCCTCCATACCTTACCGTGTTTTATTAACAATCAGCAAAATATTTAATCATTCACCTTAAATTTCAGGTTACAGTAAAACCATCAGAGAAAAGAAATCCCCAAGTATACTTTGATATTAGTGTGGAGAAACAGTCACTTGGTCGCATCATTATGATGCTGCGAGCTGATATAGTGCCAAAGACAGCGGAAAACTTCAAATCCTTGTGTACACATGAAAAAGGGTTTGGTTACCAGGGGAGCTGCTTTCATAGGATCATTCCTGAATTTGTATCCTTTACATAATAAATAGGCTGGTTTGCCATTGTAGGCTTTGTGTTTATCAATTTTATTTGAAATTATTAATATAAGTAGTCAAACAATTCTGTAAATCTATTTTATGATCATTCCTTATGCAGTCCTTTAAAAATATTCTCATTTAATTTTTTTTTCCTACTATATTATCTAAAAGAAAGTAAAAAACCTATAGAAATACCATCAGCTAAAAGAGGGAAACTTGGTTGTCCGCTGGGTACCCCTGGTACTTTGTTACGGGATTGGTAAGGCAACTCTTGAAGAATAAATATATGAAATATTGGAGAATGAAAAGAATTGCCAATTCTTACACACATTATTTATGACTCAGTTGGAAAGTTATATACATTGCAGTGTGGCCAGAGATACCAGTAACAGTGTCCACTTTTTGCCAGTTGTCCATATTAAACGGAAGAGGTTATTATGTAAAATATTATTTTAACATTTGATATAAATAAATAGTCTGGAACTATTTTCTTAACCAAGTTATACAGATGTGTCAAGGTGGAGATTTCACAAATCACAATGGTACTGGTGGCAAGTCAATATATGGCAGAAAATTTGATGATGAAAATTTTATATTAAAGCACACGGGCCCTGGCATACTCAGTATGGCTAATTCTGGACCTAACTCAAATGGATCACAATTTTTCTTGTGTAGTGCAAAGTAAGATAGTGTACATTTTTCAAAGGGTCTCTAATAGTCCGATACTAAATTTTTGCTCTAAAATAGCTTTCTCATTTTATTTAGTTACAAATAGTTGTTTATCTTAAGAAACTCTAACTTTTTTTAAATAAAACTATCATGTCCATCTGAAATAATGTAGCTTCATAACACATAATTTTTAGTCCTGAAGTTTTAAGTCTTACATTCTTACAGACCAACTAGGCTATACCTAACGAGTGGCCAGTTCTGGTGAGGTATATTCAGTTGAACAAGCCTCTAAGTGTGGTTTCTCGGATTATGTACATAAGACTTTATAACTATCTACTATTTTAAAATGTATAAATATAAAAAAAAACCCATTGGTACATGGCCGGGATCCGGGATATTTGTAATTAGTTTTTGCTCAAAACCATAAAACTGTAGTTTACGTAAACATTTTTTTCATATACCATCGGCTAAACGAGGGAGACTTGGTCTTCCGCTGGGTACCCTAGAACCGTAACACCGTTTCGGGAGTCGTAAGGCAATTTGTGAAGAAATTAAAAAAAAAAATTGTTTCAGGACTGAATGGTTGGATAACAAGCATGTTGTATTTGGACATGTTATATCTGGATTAGATGTTATGAAGAAAATAGAACGGTATGGTAGCAAAGGTGGAACTGTGTCCTCTAAAGTAGTTATTAAAAATTGTGGAGAATTACAGTAATATTCAACAAATCTAGTTTTATTTAAAAAAATCTATATTTATATTAATCCAAAGATATCAATCGGTGTGAGCTGAGAATCTTGTCATCTCTCTCTCGCACGCATTTAACAATGTTTCTATCTCTGCGTATGTATAGAGCTTTCAGCGTGAATATTTTTTATAGTATGTGCGTACCAGCGATCGCTGGTGTCTACAAATTAAATCTTTGATATTAGCGCCACCTAGCGGTGTATTTCAGAAGTTTAAGAAAAAATGAAAGGGTAGCATCATATATTGATAGTGTTGATACATAATCCAATAGATGTCGTTTTCATCAACATACCAAACTTAATATATTAGTTGGGGAAATAGCGTGCAAATTCGTCGATGACAGGTTACCGTCTGCCCGGTAATCGAAGAGACCATATAAATACTTTTATATCTGGAGTTTGGCTTTAAGACGAGGAACGACTCAGAAATTCCTAATCGTAAGCTACGCCCTAAACTCTTGGTTCGGGCGCATGGGTGGTTCAGGCGCAACGATCACGTCATGTAAGAGAACGACGGCGCTTTGTCCGTTCTTGCTGCAGAAGTGAGAAGGGCATAATGTAACGCTTCTCGGAATAAATGACGTAAGCGGCTCATTACAAATAAATAATTTATTAAAAAACGATCACATGCAGGGAATCATCTTCTTAAGGGCCCTATATCCATAATTTGTATGGAGATATTACTATTCCCAATTTCTCTGTAAATACTCCACCTGTGTCACTGTAATTTAGCACATAGTTACTTATTCAATATATCTAAGTGAAATAGTCGTTATTTTTTAATTGGTTTTATTTAATAGGAAATATGGGTGGTAGAATAAAGGATTATTCTGCCCCTGCTGTCTCTTTCATAATCTATCACAAAACTCAAAATTTTTTTTAAGCGCTCTTATATTCTTCAATTATATATTTAGCTTTTTTGTAGCTTATTGAAAATTAAAAAAAAAAATTTATGATTTTTTAATTTTGCAAAAATAATAATTTTTTTTTTAATTTTCAATAAGCTACAAAAATAAGCGAAATATATAATTGAAGAATAATGGTATAAGAGCGCTTAAAAAAAAATTTAGAGTTTTGTGATAGATTATGAAAGAGACAGCAGGGGCAAAGTTAAACTACCCATATTTCCTATTCAATAAAACCCATTGAAAAAATAAGAGCACTTAGATATATTCAATAAGTAACTATATGCTAAATTATAGTGACACAGGTCGATTATTTACAGAGAAATTGGGAATATGTAGTTTATCCCAGAAAAATTACCAGTATAGGACCCTTAATCAATACTAGGTAAGTACTGAAATTACCTACAGATTCATATAAAATTTAAACGTAAATCCCTTCAGAGTATGGTCGTATGACTAAAAAGGTGTTTTTGAAGAGGTGATTTCAAAAATTTAAGTTATCGAGAAAATTGTATGTTTATAGCATTCGTAAAATTCGGGAATTTCAGTTCAGAAATCAACCGAAATTTTTCGTTCCTCCCCTTAAGTAGGTATGCCTATAAAATTTGAAGAGTTTTCGATTTCTCCAGGATCCCATCATCAGATCCTGACCTGATGACCATGGGACCACCTGGAAAGTATACCCTTTCAAACAAAAAAAAAATTTCCAAATCGGTCCAGGCGTCTTCAAGTAGGTAATCGGGGAACACACATAAAAAAAATAAAAGATTCCGACAAACTGAGAACCTCCTCCTTTTTTTGAAGTCGCTTAAAAATAACTGCCATACTGCAGCGATGTATTTTTCAAAGGTTCAAGTGACAGCCATCCAGTCTGGGGCGACCCAGCCTCGAGAAAGATTAACGTAGGCCACCCCTAAAACCCATTATCGAAGGAAAAAAAAACAATACAATCTGTAACTGGCGCATTTTTATAAGATTTTTGGGCCCTAAGCCAATATTAGATAATATTATATACCGCCCCTAATACACCCCTTTGCGCCGCGGCGCGTGTGCGCGAACTTAACAATCATTCATCTACAATAGTGATGTGATCGTTAAAAATGTTAGCGGATACGGATCTGAATACGGATATTTGGTCTCAAGATCCGCGAATACGGATACGGATACGGATCTTAACTTTCTTAGAGTACGCGGCGGTAAATATTGGACATCGACTTTTGGAAAGAGATAATCTGTTATGGACAAAAGTTATTGACCTCTTTAAGAGTTAACTCTCATAACAGATACGATTTTGAGAAATAAAAAATAATCTGAATTTTAACAGTTTTTCATTGTTACCTAATTAGCTATATATATAAAATTTCATCTATGAATTGAAAATTAAGAGTGTAGTGTACCGCGTCCATGTCCATACAAACGGAGAAAACGTTTTACTACCCCTAAATATCATTTAATTTTAACGATTTTGTAATATGTTACTGACCTAATGAAAAACTACGTACGTATTTTTTCCTTTTTTCAAAATTCGTAATAGGTCAAAAGTTATAAGCCCCTCAAATCTCGGTTTTTTTGGTTCATAACTTGCTCGTAATAAACCGTCTGTATTTGAGAAACAAAGCAAAATTTCAAAAAAAACAAAACGTACGTACGTAGATTATAATCTGCTAAAACGTTTGACACCAAAATTATAAGGTTTCGTTATAGTTTAGTAGGTGTAAATCGTTTTCCCCCAAAACGCAATTTTCAACGAAGAACATACCTACGAACACTCACGAGCTGCAGTGTTCTCTGTCGCACTGATGCCCGGGGAAAGAGCGCGCTTGAGACAGAATATGATTTTCTAAATACCTATTTCGCTGCGTACGCTGAGCTACACGATCCTCTTAATAAGGTAAAAGATCCGTAAAAGATCTGCCAAAAACTAACGGATACGGATACGGATACGGATATCCGGCACATCACTAATCTACAATAACAGCTAAAAATATTCTAAAAAAATCTTTGAATGAAGGAATATAAAAAATATCTGCATAGGTACTTTTACCTTAGTTTTTACTTTACATACCGTCAGTGGCGTCAGTACCTTATTTTTGAAGGCTCTTAAAAATGCAAACAATACAGGCTCCTAAGTATTTCATTAATAATTTCAGCTTAAATTTTTTTCCACATTAATTTAAAATTAAGAATTAAAATCTTCTCTTGCTACAGCGGATAAAGTTACAAACGATGTTAAAGATGTTTGCATAATGACAGGCGAAGTTAAAAGTTCCCCAGAGTTAGCGCACTTGTGCAATGAGTTATTAATGAAAAGATTCGTTTTAAACTGATTTTCTTGAGAAATTTCATTGCTTTCTCTACGGTTTAACTTCAAAGTTATTACATCGTTTTGTTCTTATTATTATACTTGTGATCTTATTATTTATTATTATTCGCTTGGATATCCTTTTTTTTTCGTGGGGAAATGCATCATGCATACCCGCGCCCTCGGGGGTGAGGGAACGGGTTATGTGGGACTTTAACCCACTAAAACCCCACGGTACTCCATCTCGCCGGTTAGTCGGCGGGCCACGGGGACGCGTTAGCATTCTTCCGCGACCCGCCGCCGGGTGGCTATCCTAACTTTCTAACGATTTTTTTAAAATGCAATAAGTTTGTCATTATTTCTTCGCAGAAGAGTGACTTATAGGCCCGGAATTCTTTCGGGATAAATTCTTATGTCATAAATAACAAAAAAATAATGCCCATATGGGCGAAGTCAGGGCAGCAAGCTAGTCTAAAATAAATGTGTGAACGATAAGTTCAAACTGATTATTCTTTTTGCGGAAATCTCTAAAAAACATTTTTTTTTACATACAGCTACAACTTTTCATCATGAAAAGAAAATGAGCTTCGATCCATTGAATACCTACAGCGTTTTTTTGTATATTCTGCAGAAGTGAAGAATCACGTCCATCTAATACTAACTAAACTCCTTTTTCCTAATAATTTTGAAACGTGGTCCGGGGTACTAGGATCCTAGGATCTAATAAGACCCCTCGCTTTCTATACCTACGCCAATATTTTTTCATCCATTATATATATTACCTTTGGTGCGGAACCCTAAATTATGTGACAAATGTAGTTAACGAGGAAAATACGCAGTAACAAACTCTTTTCAAAGTTAGATTAAAGTTTATAATTTAAATTAAAGTAACTGTTTGAGAAAATGTCTGTGAAAGACAGTTCTTTGTATTGTCATTAATATTCATTAACAAAGGGGAAAGTGAGTGTCCGTCCACCCACGCCGTCCATATCTAAACATAATGTCTACATTTAGCGTGTAGTCCATGGTAAAGCTTCACTTATATTTTCAAAAGAAATTCGGTCGCCAGCTTGTCCGCAGAAGCACGAAAAATCGTTTAAAGTAGGTACTTATCTTTTATGGCTCGAGTGAGGATTGAACCTATACCTACATCTCTAGTCCTGGACAAATTTAATTTTTTAACAGACCGTTTTTATTGCTTTAATGAAAAATATGACGTATTAAATAACCGAATTTTAATTTTAGGGGAAAAATAAAATAGTTTTTTCAAGTGCATCATGTGACATATCAAATGAAAGGACTCGTTATAAGATATATTCTTTTCATAATTTGAAAATGCATAGTTTAAATTATATTTCCTAAAGAAATTACTCATACGAAAATTAAGCGTCTTATCTCTAGGGTCTAAAAAAAGAAATATAGGACCTCGCTCATAGTTTACAGGACACCCTAAACGAAAATCCTATAAATCCTATCTAAAAATTTCACGGATAGAAACGTGCGTTCCGTCTCTATGCGAGTTCGACTCGCTCTTGGTAAATTTCGTATTTTTTAATGACATTTTATTAGACAAAATAATTGTTGCCTTGACGTAGGTAAACTTATAAACAAGACAATCTGCCAAAGAAATGTCAAAAAACATGTTATTACTTTTTAAATATATCTTAGCAAAGTTAAACCGCATTAGCAATTCCTATGTTTAGTCAAATTTCGTATTTTACAAATAACTCAAAGAAAAGTGTGTTAAAGCTTTGATAATCTCTAAACGGTTTCGAATTTTGGTACATTACCAAAAATTTCATGTTGTTCAATATGGACATTGGACAACATGCTAAATGTGGACATTGTATCTGACCGCATGATATAAATGCCGTAATGGTGCGTTACTATGCAAATGTACCTGAATCTCTACAAACTCACCTAACACCTAGTAATACTCGTAAAGTCAAACGCCTTTGACCTTTCCGTTATCTTCAGAAAAGGTAGGGTAAATGTCAAATAATGGTTAGTTCCAATATCGTCCACTCATATCTGCGCTGTTGATCACCAATATAAAAGTCAAAATGGCCGTAACAGGGCTTGTTACCTTACTTATTATTGCTCGTTTCGCGTGATTTCTTATACCAAATGAATAAAGGAAATTTTTTTTGCCATGGAGTTTTCTACGCCATAATAATAAAAAATCGGTTGTCTGTAAAGTCGGTTTACTTGACGATAGTTGAACGTGACAACGTCATAAGAAAGCTGTCCACGCGGACGCATCGCTCACTCAAGTAGGAGAGACAGATGTCGAACGCTGCCGAACGCGGAGGCCGATTGTGCCTCTTTGTCGCTCGTTCCGCGCTCTCGCTTGCACTTCAAGCCTTAAATGGAACGCCTCAGAGCGAGGTAACGCCGCATGAGTCATGTTTTTTCGTGCGTGCAGCCGGCTTCATCGAATTATAAGACGTGACAACGTCAATACATAAAATACAACTCGGGTCTATATATCATTACATCAAAAAGGAAGATGAACAGAAAACTTATAAAGATTTAAGAATAACTTCTCCGACAGAAAACGACATAACGTCTGTCCTGGGAGGATTCACTAAATTTAAAACTGCAAGAGACACGGCGAAACGATGCTATATTTTCTAGTTTCAGTTTTATTTCTCTTGTGTGGTTTCCGCTTGAAACTTGAAAACCTGCTGAAAATTTTCTAACAACTTATACAACTAGTAAATCTTGTATGAAATTAAAAAAAAAAATGTGTATCGAGATGGTACCTAGCTGTTTGCCTTAGGTATAATCTTCTTATAAATAAAAATGAAATGCTAAACGCATCACTTGAGAACGGCTGGACCGATTTGGTTATTTTTTTAAAATGTTCGTGATAGTCCGAATTAGAATTTTAGGGAAATAAACACTGTAAAAGTTGCCCGGAAAATTGGAAAATTCGGGAAAAACTTAGTGCTTTTTTCTTTGGGATTTTTTGTATGAACTCAAGACTATAAGGGGACCAAGCCAACGCGGAATGCTAGTTGCTAATATTAAATCAACCACAATCAAATGTATGCAATTTGCTGACAATTTGTTTGCCCATCTCCTTTTTTCTCATTTGAATAAAAGAGTCACTATTTTTTATATATCTCCTTAGAGTCAAGCTAATAATTCTGTTTTCTAGCATAAAAAATGATAAAAATCCACTTTCCTGCCCCTTGAGCAAAAGCCAGTTTCCAGCTTAATTCTAAAGCACTTTTCTGTGCAGTGACAGGCGTCACACGTTCTGTTGAATTCGGAGTTAGTTCCGAATTATAATTATCAAAATTCTTATTTTTACACACTCCGATTTTTTTTATTTTTCACATAGGCAACTCTCTATGTAGGTATGGCTATGTCGTCTATACTAATAATTGTAAAGAGGTAAAGTTTGGATGTAGGAAATAATCTCTGAAACTGATTCTGAAAATTCTTTCACTAATAGGAAGCTACATAATATCCCTGAGTGCTATATATTTTTGTTCGAAAATATCCACGGACGAAGTCGGGGGCAGAAAGCTAGTAAGGTATAAATACGTAGGTGTGGTAAATGTTCCTTTTAATATTCAGTATGAAGCAGCTTCTGTTCTCATTGCCCGCCTCATCCGGTTTTCATACAATATGATACAATAGCATCCTGTCATGGACCAAGGGAACCGCAGCCCATTTTTTCCTCGTCCCAGTGATGTAACTAATTTTCTTTTGTTCTCGTATAACAGGAATTTACTTTTAACAATGAAAACGTAAAATTTAAACAAAGAAACAAATTAATTGCTCTCAAATAACGGTTTTCCTGTTATGTAAACATCCCTAAATTTTTCTTTGGAACGTTCTTTGATTACTTTTTGTGTTTTCCTTTAGTAATTAATATTTACTTTAACATACTGCAGCCAGTGCATATAAGTGCAGTGTGCTATAGCATTATAATGTGCTACCTACCTACCAAAAGCCTACCTAGGATTTCTTGATAAGTATATCTAGAAATATTTTGCTTGATCTGGTATTCAAACCCGAAACTTCACAAACCAGTAGTTTTGTCTGTAATAAGTCTGCATGAGTAGGTAAATAAAAACGATTTGCAAAAACATATTGTTAGGTACAGATATCTACGATTTGATATTATAAAAAACGGGTTGGGGGAGGGACAATAAATAAATATACTGTAGACTAGTGTAATGTAAACTTATATTTGAGTTGGTAACCATGACATAATACATAAAAATATATTTTCCAACGAAAGTGTATTTCGAATGAAATGGCGGTGCGCGATTTCACACCTTCCCGCTTCGATGGCTACATGTACTCTCTTAAAACAAGAAATGCCAGAGACCGGGCTCGTATATGCACCGGAAACACTCATAAAAATGTCAAGAAAGATGAAGTACTTTAAAGTAAAATTCACTCGAACTTTTAAGTTTAACAAAATATTATTCTAAAGTGAAATTAACGGCAGCACCAGGGTATCTAGCTGAAGACAGATTTTGCCTTTGATAAAGCAACCAATTGTCTAATTAGTTTAGGGTTAACTATACTAATATTACAAAGAGGTAAAGTTTGTAAGTTTGGATGGAGGAAAACTTGGTCGCGCGCTTGGTACCCTGGAACCGTAACACGGTTTCGGGAGCTGTAAGGCAACCCGTAAAGAAAAAAAACAAATATTGATTTTTATATATTAGATAATAGATAATCTATCTATATATGGTGCGCCGATGGCCGAGTGGTTAAGACGTCTGGTTTTAACTAGGCAGACTACAGGTTCGATCCCGGATTTAATTAAAAACTTATGTACCTACATAATCCGACAAACCACACTTAGAGGCTTTTTTATCTAAATATATAGAATTGGCCGCTCGTTAGGTATAACCTCACAAATACCATCGGCTAAATGAGAGGGAGACTTGGTCTTCCGCTGAGTACCCTGGAAATGTAACACGATTTCGGGAGCTAAAAGGAACCCGTGAAGAAAGAAAAAAAAAGATAATCTACAGTAGGTAATCTGTCTCAAATTACACCAAAATTCGTTCAACCGTTCAGGCGTGATAAATAAACCAGACAAACATCCTTGAGCGTTCGAATTTATAATGTTGGTTATTATATAAATAAAATAAATAAAAGCCAAATTTTTCTAAACACATTTTATTTAATTTAATCCTATTTTACAGTGAAAAAATGTTTCGTCGGTTGAGGTAAATGAAGTATTTTTTCTGTTATCTAAACGATGATAAATTATTTCACCGACCCAACAAACCTCTCTCGGGCATTATAAATAATTTTCAGAGACAGTCTGACCGACCGTCACGTATTGGGGGTTACCTCACAAAATGTAGTCTAAAGTTTAATAAAATATTTAATTTATTTAACTTTTTGTATACCTACTTCACGCCCCAGGGTACACAGCTAAAAGCCGATGATTTTTAGGCTATAGTAACAACTTGTTACTAACAAGTAGACAGTTTTTGAAGTGAAAATCTTCTTCTATAGGGGGAAATCTTATGGATTCGAGACATGATTTCGCCACAAGACCGAGTATGATCGAGTAATGATCGACCCGAGAATGCCCGGGCAGGAATTCGTGTATACCTACATGACTTCCACGTATGCCTGGGCATTTTTTGCTGAACATTTCTATCCGGCAATTCTTTGGTCCAGACAAAGGTACATTTTGAGGGCTTGAGAGTGACATAGGCTACCTTTTTCCGGCAAAATGGAATTTTTCATATAACTAATTCGCAAGTTGAATAAAATCATAATGAAAAAAGTCCACTTTAATTTTGTCTTTCAAACTGTATCAAAACTAGCTCGTACGTTATTATGGTACTTGTCATCTGAAATAAATGGCATAATCAAAATTTTTATTCTAGTCTCATTTTAAAAAACATTTTTCATGTACCCAAGTAATATTTTGCAAATGCTATCTCATGCCTGAATCCTAATAAAATCAATAATTTTCCCCCCGATACCTTGCTGAATGATACAGGTAAAAAAAAATAATTAAAATTTGAATGTATTTTGTTGGTCTGTCTGGTCCCTTTTCAACGAAATGATGCTCTTCCATACTAGATATTGAGGCAACTATTAAAAGTAGTAACACAGCTCACATATACAACTGAGAAAATGATCAAAGTAATTTAAACCTTATTTCATATACATTAAGCGTTACGTAAATTAGGGTACAAATACAAAATTATTGAAAAAGATTCCGAGACTAGTTTTAGGTTACTAAGACTTCCGCTGTCCACCAGGCTGTATCTCATGAACCGTGATAGTTAGACAGTTGAAATTTTCACAGATGATGTATTTTTGTTGCCGCTATAACAAAAAATACTAAAAAACAGAATAAAATAAATATTTAAGTGGGCTCCCATACAACAAAAGGGGTTGTTTTTTTGGTAGTTTTTATTATAGATAATGTTACGCGCGAATCCGACTCGCACTTGGCCGGTTATTTTGTATATTTTTTATCATTGATGAAAGTTATGTTGTTTTCCCGATATGAGAGTACGAAAATATCGGTTTATTGCATGCCAATTATATATTTAAAAAATACGTTTAACATATTCTAATAAAGATTGATTGTACCTTTAGGTATTCATAACATTTCAGAAAATTCTACAGAATTCCTGAAAATTAAACACTAGTAGTTTCCGAAACACTTTTTCATACAGTCCTAAAAACGGGACGGGGAAGGGGCAATGATAGAGGACTTCTTTCTGCCTATAACATTTTGATTTCTATAATTCGTATTTGTAAGTATATTTGTTTGAACTCACAGTTAATATAGTTTCCCGATTGACATAGAAGAAGCCCAAACCACTCAAAGCCACCTTTGAAGTGTTTATTTGTACAAGAAGACGGTTAATCTGAAATTCATTGGTTAATATTATTATAGCGCGTCATATATAGGTTTATTACTGAAATATTACTGTTTTTGTTAATCTTAACTCTATTTACTCAATATTAAACACATGAAAACTAAACTTGTTTGCAAGAATATTTTCTGATGATCTATCTATCATCACGCCTTTTATCCCAAGAGCGGTAGGCAGAGACAATCAAATGCCATTTGTTACGATCCTGACATTGTTCATCACACCTTTCATACATGCTCGGCGATTGTGTGTACTTTTAATATTTTCATCGATCAATACATTTTTTATATGCTCAATAAAAGTACACCTAGGTCGTCTCTGCCAGCATTTCCTTTCATTTCAGCCATATAAACCTTTTTAGTCAATCTTTCATCCTTCATTCTTTCAACGTGTCCAAACCAGGGTAAATTACTTTTTAACCGACTTCCAAAAAAAGAAGGAGAAGGTTCTCAATTCGGACCGTATTTTTTTCATTTAGCCACAACATAATCTTTCAATCCGCATTCTTCTCTAACGACATAGTTCCGGACGCGGTCAATACGCTTTATATCACACATTCTACGTAAAGACCGGTTTTTTCTGATGATTAGCAATTCAACTTAAAAACTTGATTAAGAATTACTTAATTAAATTAAATTGTTTGAACAACTAGTTAAATAATTTTATATGTCTGTCTCTTCCAATGTTTGTTCAAAATGGGCTCCTAAACGGCTGCATGAATTTTGATTAGATTTTCAAGGATCACAGTGGGTATTCATAGAATCTGTTTTTCACGAAGTCTGCGAAGTTGGTACCAAAGGGCACGAACACAATGGCAGCCGGTTCGGTGAGTCGGCAAATATGTCGGCAAAGTTGTGCGGGACAATCTTTGATAAAATAAAAAATATAGATGCGTTACGTCTTAACATTTCATCAAAAAATGCTGTCCGCTCGCAGCTACACCACACTAATTTAGTTTCTGTTCTTGAGTGATTTGTGCACCCGCGAAACACATAAGATGGCATTTTAATTATATTAAACGTCTATAAATTTATGATTTCACTCAGTGGCGTGCAGCGACAGCGTTGATGAATCCGACGGACAATCTATGAGACCGTGGACTCGTAAATTAGGTGTCACAAAAAGTTATGGTCACATATCTATATTTTTTATTTTATCATAGGGAACAACTTTTGTTTTTCCAATAATAATGAAGCAAAATGTGTTCTAAGGAATCATGTCGTTGATTTTAGAGATATGTATGAAAAACTGCATTAATAGATTTAAAAAAAACTCTAACAACTAATAAAATAATATTAAATACATAATTTCATAGCAATATTTAGTACTCCTTACAACCTACACAATAAATAATTATAGTAATAAAAATAACATTTTATCAAAATGACCGGGTTCGATTCCCGAGTAGGTAGTGTACGAGTTTTCTGTAAATCTATGAATGCAATTTTTCTTATCTCTAAAATCGACGGCATGATTCCTTAGAACATATTTTGCTATCTCGTATAGTTTTGGAGGTCCCCATACTGATCCATCTCGATACCTTCACCGATATTTTCGCGCCGGCCGACTCGTCGAATGCAGGCAACCGGCTTCTTTTGTGTACGTCCGCTTATGCTAGTATACATATTAATCCCTATTAATATAAATGCGAATGTAAGTTTGTTTGTTACGCTTTCACGCAAAAACTACTTAACCGATCATCATGAAATTTTGCATATCCGTTAGGGTTGAGAATCGGACAACATCTATTTTTCATCCCCCTAAATGTTAAGGGTTGTCCACCCCTATTTTTTTTTATAGGTGGGGTAGGGGTAGGGGTAGGGGTACGAGTAGGGGTAGGGGTAGGGGTAGTTTTAGGGGTAGGGGTAGTGCGGGCAAGTTAACGTTTGGGCAGGACAACGTCTGCCGGGTCCGCTAGTATTACATAAATACCTCTGTGAATCTTGATTTATCTGGTATTTCATAAATGTAAATGGCTGGTATCTGCGTAGTTTGATACAGTTTAGATGCTGTCAGGGTGACCATGAGAGTCTTTATGGTCAACGACAACAGTCTCATGGACAAGTAGATGCAATATAATATTTTTACAGTATTTCTGTGAAAAAATGAAGTTTGTAATAATATTATTGTCGATAATAATAATAAGAAAGTAAAAAAATATTAGAATTTTACAATTTCCTTACATATTATGTTTGTAATCTTCAGTAACACATTTTGGAGTTTTTTTGAAAAAATGTTCTTGTCTGAAAAATAAATACACAGATTAAATAATTATTATACAAGAAGCAAACCAGAAAAAAACAAATATTTTTGTTTCACCATACAAAGAATATTGAAATTTACTTGCAATATTTTACAAATTCACCTTGCATTTCTCAAACTGTTCAGAGATAAAACCGATTTTTGTATTAAATTAAACGTGGATGTGGTAAAGCTTTGGATGTCACACAGTAGGTATATAGATACCCGATAAATTTTGGATGAAATGATAACGGACCCTTAAATGTTATCTTAAGACCTACCATATGTATTTGAGCGCGATATATATGGATAAGGACTACATATCATAATGTGATATCTGTTGGTTAGGGAAACTATTTAGTCCCAAGGTCCTTTACGAAATATCTATGCCGTGAAAAACCGATAAAGAGAGAGAGAGAGAGAGATTTGCAAATACATTAGTTTATACAAAATGAAGTGACATTATATAAAACAGAATACTCAGTTATATGTTACCTTAAAAACAAGAAAGCAGTAGCACAAATAGATATTAGGTTACTGCTCAGAGATATCAGCACCATGCCATTTATTTTACTATCCACTAATTTTACAAGTGATACCATTTTAGTATACTGTACTCGTAACTCGCGCCATGGTAACTCGATCTGAACATAATAGTTATTTGTTCAACAAGTGAGCAAAGTTAATTTTTGATACGAGTGCTGACTTTAAATCACGAACTAGCGAAGTAGACCAGAATTTAATCACGAGCGTAGCACTATAGACTACTGAGCACAGTGAGTAATTTAAAGGCACGATACATAAAAAAAATTGCTCTCGTGTGAAACATACAACTTTTCACCTCTACCAGCGAGAAAAGTTATATGTAAGAAAAACAAATACAATAGATACCTACCACAAAAATGGTTCAAAAGTTGATCTTGATGCTGAAAAAATTTGATTCCCGCCATTTCGTTTTATAAGTTTATTTTTTATTTAGATGGTGCGTTCGAAAACTGCACTGCTTGACTTTTTTATGAAAACCAAACATGATATTTTAAATATTTATTTTAAATATTACGTCCTTAAAAAGGCAATACTTAGTACAATTTATTTATAAACTTAAATTTTAATAAATACAGAATTTTGTGCCTATGAGTTATATTGCTATAGGTGGTGTTCGAAATTTGAATCACTTCTTTTCGTGTTGGAAAAGTGAAAATTTTCTTTCTAACTTTCCACGCCGGAATTCGGTATGTAAAGTAAAAACTAAGGTATTTTTTACATTTTTGTAACTGATTTGATTATTTTTGTTTTCTATGCAGTAGTTTCTTTATAATAAAATTTCAAAGTTTTGCCTACAGACGATAAAATTACGTCATCATTTAGGTTGAGTAGCGTTTCTGTCCTGTGGTACTACTTGTTTGTGATGAAAAGTAGTGCCACGGCCATTAACGTGCCCGTGGCACCAGCGCCGAATTTACTCTCAGTGCCGCCCTGGGGCACCATGAAAAATTACTTAAATCCTACATTTTTTTAATAAATAAAATGAATCTTTTATTATAAATGGGATAACTAAACGTTAAATGTGCAAATATTTTCAATACAATTACACTTTTAAAGCATTTTCAATAACGCGAAAAAATTTTTTTTTCTCTCCGAATTTTGCCGCCCCTGGAAGTTTACCGTCTTGGGACTGGCCCCTGTGGCCCCTTGTGTAAATCCAGGCCTGCGTGGCACTACCAGTAATAAGTAAGTACATATAACTTGAAAAATGGGGCAGAATGGCTACTTTACTTAAATGATGGGGAAAACCATAGATTTAGTACAGTCACTCGGGCGCTCTATTAGATTGGCGATACAAAATAGAAAGCGCATAGATACGCGTTATGTTAAAGCGAACCAGATAGACGAGAGCCGTTTTTTGAATACTGTAACAGCCTGCAACAGCCTTAAGTAGTAATTTAGCTTATTTTTGAAAGTATAATTTAGTGTTTAATAGACGTGATTAATTATGGTTAATGTCGTGTATCATATGATACAGTGCCTGAATGTAAGTCATCCAAGATAAAAAGTCAACAGAATTACACATTTGTCACGCATACCGATGTATTATATTTTTGGTCTCGTTCTTATCGCGACATTACCATTCTAGACTCTAGTAGAGCGCCAGCATACTACATCTATGGGCATAACTTTGAATATATATTAAAAAAACTACTAGATAAAAACTAAAATATTCAAATTAGTTGCTTAAAATAACTTAATCTTTTAAATAAAATATTTACATACCGAATTGCTCGTGGAAATTATTGAAATGCGATAAACTGACAAACCCTGTTTCAGTTACTTATACTGTATAAATATAAAGGTTGTTTGGTTGTGCTTCTTTCACACCAAAACGGGAAAAACGTGATTTTTTGCACAGAGATAGGTGAATGGGAATGGCCGGAGTGTGAAATATTAATATTTACTTTATTTCGGGAAAACTCTTTTTGGAATCTTTGAATCTTTAAATATTTTCAATACTTCTTCAATTTCTCATCCATTTTTTTTCCTGCAAACTTACCTTATTAGTAGAAGTGATGATACGTTTGTTAAAACTTGTAAAATATTCGTTTAAATATACACTGATATACGTAACTACTATGTCAAATAAGAATTGTAATAGAAAACATTGACATGGAGGAATCTGAAACAAAACGGACAAGTTTCATTCATTCAATAGGATTCATTATTTTTAGATATCAGGGCTTGCCCCTAATTTAATTCGGTTCACAATTGGCGAAGAAATCGCGTAACATACACATTGACTGCATCAGGAACGATGTAATTAGAGAAGAACGCGGAGTGAAAGATGATGTTGTGACTAAAATGAAGAAAAGTGTTTACGTGTCCAACATTGATAGAATGAAAGATGAAAGATTAACTAAAAAGGTTTATATGGCTGAAGTGAAAGGAAATGCTGCCAGATGGCGACCTAGGTGTACTTTAATTGAATATACAAAAAAAATCCAGCAATGTTAAAAGTACACACAATCACCGAGCATGAATGAAAGGTATGATGAATATAAAAGAAGCGAAGGAAGTATGTCAGAAATGGCATTAGATTGTCTTTGCCTACACCTCTTGGGATAAAAGGCGTGATGATAGATAGAAATAAATCTATTACCTATTGATTGTCAGCTAAAAATTCTCCGCCAGGTCTGCTTTGCATTGCCCCTTGTCTATTCTGTGGTAAGGGTTCCTTTTTTAGCAGCACATAATTATATTGAAAATGTATTGTTTACTTACATGTACTGCGATCCCCATCCAAAAAGTGTAAGTTATATATTTAAATATATATGACTCGATACTTTCAAAGTAGCCCTGCGCCTTTGACTTATCGATAAGGAGACATGCCTGGCTGTGGTCTTGATAAACAAAAAATAATGTAGGTTCCACTGAAAAAGAAACCAATATATGGATCATTCCGGCCCTGGCTTCGTTTTTAAAATTTGACGTAAGATTTTCAAACAAACAAACAAGCAAACACATTTTCGCATTTATAATATTAATTAGAATAGCATATAGGTAGATGTAGATGGGTACCCTCTGCTCAACAAACTAGGATCTGGCGACCGAGCAATGGCAGTATACCGATACACCTAGCTAGGCAACTGGTTGGAAGAGGCTACGGTGAGGTTAAAGACCTAAATAGTCTCAAAATGTCTGGTGCAGAAGGCAAGGGGAAACCACGGCACTATTCTTCCCAAGAAAGTTAACCATGGCGAGTGAATACAAGGTCTGTCAAGAGCACTGTCGTGGGTAGGGTATCCAGGATGGGTACTCAGGCTGGCCGGGTAGGTAGGCAGGAATATCAGGAAAACTCGTAGTAAACTTTCACCATTCGTTTATTGTGGTTTCCAAGTAGAAGAAGGTCGAATTAGCATGGTAGTAATAAGGAAGCTGAAGGAACTGAAGTAAGGAAGGTAGCCAAGGAAAGAACCAAGGAATCCTTTTATATAAACATAGATGTTTGTTCTTGAATACTGACTCAATACATTTTATTTAGTTGTTGACTTAGTTGATCAAATAGAAATATAATAAATTTTACAATTGGCAGAGTGACTGCCTAAGTCAAATGGTTGTGACGGAATAAGCAATATTTTAATTAGGTTCTACACATCGAATATTTGAAAATAAAATACAATGTTCTATTGAATAAAAATGAACAATACCTTGTTCTAAAATAAAAAATCAATTGAAATCCTGCTATTTATAATGGTCAGCTTATAAGCGGCCAGGAAAATAAGGTCGTATCATCACAGCACTACCACTGGAAAGATAGGTAGATAAATAAAAAAAAATAGATCAACTAGGTCACCAGGGTCTATCTTGTCTCAGTGCTGGCACGCCAGCTTAAGCGATATTAAACGACAATGCAGCCAGTCTGTTGGGTAATCTCCCAGTAGACAGCAATTACCATGATTTTTTTATTTGTAGTAATATATATTTGAAATATAATATATGCTAAATGTAAGATTTACAATTTAGATATATTATGTAAATTAAAAATAAAATAAAGTGAAAAGTAACAAGTAGATGAATTACAGGGATTCTGAACACATCAATGTGTTTTCAGATTCATATAGGTAGAGAGTCAGCATTTTTTAACAGTAAATACTGTTTTATATTTGCCCGTGGAAAATTTGGAAATATGTGGTGTAATTTTCTCCATTTTTTGTTACAAATATTGAAATCTTGTGAAAACCTAACTTGGGAATTCTTTATTTGTAATGAAATAAATGAAATTGCAATACGAATTTTTAATGGGATCATAAAAAATAACTTACAAATGAATAATACTAGAGTCAATGTAGCAAATCCACATCTATATCTCGTAGTGTTCCTCCCAGGTTGAGGTAAAATTGACTCTATTTTTTCAGTCCTCTTGATCAAATCCGGCCATGATTTAGCGAAAGTTAGAAGAACATATAAACGAATGGGTCCTTCCAGGGCGTACAATATTTTTACTGGAAATAAAGATAACTTTTACACAATAGATAGACCATATATAACAATATCCATATTTAACCAGGTGTCCATATTAAACAGGACAGTGCAACTTGCAAGTTTGTCGCTATACTTAATAAGACTAAAGAAAGATAAAATTTCAAGAGGGGCGTCGGTGGTCGAGTGGATAAGACGTCGGCTCGCAACTGAAAAGTCGCGGGTTCGATTCCTACACCCGACCATGTACCAATGGGTTTTTTATAATGAAAAATCTATGTACATTATACGACAAACCGTACGAAGAGGCTTTTCCATCTATATATCTCAACAGAGCCTGGCCACTCGTTAGGTATAGCCTCAAAAAAAAACATTGGCTAAATGAGGAAGACTTTGCCTTCCACTGGGTACCCTGGGGTCGGCAACGGTTTCGGGAGCTGTAACCAGTGAAGAATAAATTTAAAAAAAATCTATTTATTTTCTTTGTTTTATTTCAAAGCGCAGGCTATAGGCAATATTATAGTTAAGAAATATATATATTACTTAAACTGTTGTAATGTAGTCCGATGACACCAGCGTTATGAAAATGTAAACAAGCTATTATGCATGACAATAACATGGAACATCCATAGAACAATCCAAATAAAGATCTTAAGTTGAATCTGAAAAATTGGAAAGGATTAAAGTCTCATTATGTAACTGTATTGTCAAATAAACTCAGAGTTTGTTTCTATTCTATTCTATTTTTTTCGTGTTATAGCTCCATCAGGGTTTTGATGATTCCGCCAATGTATAGTTATAGTATCAATATGCTGATTAATCGGTAGCTAAGATGTTCCCGCCGACTGGGATATGTTCTATTAATCACAGACTAATCACAACTATCACAGCACGTGCGCGATTAAACCGGATTCCCCATCATGTCACGACCAAACGCGTGCGTCGGTCGCCATGACATGATGTAGAATCTGAGTTTGTTTCACAATCGTCAAAGATTTATATGTAGGTAATGAATGGCGCTAGTATCGCATTTATTGCTTTTCTATTTAGAATCAATTCAAACGAAATTTACCATAGCGCAGACAATTTTTAATTGGTAATATAATATACAACATTGTTCTATTTAATTTTTAATTGGTAATATAATATACAATATTGTTCTATTTGTAATTTACTACAATTATATTTATTTAAGTGAGATAAACTATTATTTACTTTAGGTAATTAGTAGCATTGCACATTAAACCTTCGACAGGGAACAATCCCATACAACGATAAATAAACAACAAATATTTCATTAAGAAATGTAATTCGCTTCGATTGGTTTTCTTTTCCATATTTTTGCCCTTATTGACTAGTTTCACGCGTGAGATAATGAAAAGTGAAATTTATGTAGAAATTACAGTAAAATATTATGTTTTTAAGGGTCCGTGTTACAAAAATCTGATAGTTTTTTACCCGACTGCAAAGAAGGGTTATGTTTTCGAAATCTTCTGATATTTTAAGATTAATAAAAAAACAGATTGCAAATAGAAATGGGACCAAATTAATATAGTCTGGACAAACATGTAGATAGGACCACAGGATAGGACCAGATAAAAATTCTGCAAAAGTTTTTAATAGCATACCTACCTATCGCATTTTGAAAGAAAATATATATTACACAATAATATTTTTATATAGTTTTACTATGATAATAATAACTGATAATAATGTTTATTTATTTATTTTAATAAATATATCTTTTTTATTTTGTATATTAAAAAAAAACCTAATCAATATATTTGTGTAAGGAACCTGCCAGTTAAATGTCTAACTCATTGACGTGTCGTGTTTTTCCTTCACATTGTTGATATAGCGCCCCGTCGTGTGACTAATAGCAATTTATCTACCCATTAAATCAAACAGGGGTTGACAATGAAAATAAGAAAAACAAATACGCTCAAGTATTTTTCAAGTAAATTCTATTTTTCCAATTATCTATACAACAAAATTACAAAATGTTACAAATCCAAGGTTATTCGTGATATTGAAGATATGTCTTTGTTTAGGGCAAAACTAGACACATTTTTAATAGACAAAACATAAGTATTACACTATCAAAGAATACTTATATAAGTCAAATAGATAGTTCATTACCATCAACTTACAATAATTAAAATATTGTTTGCATAGTTTGTCGTATGTTAGTATTACTAACCAGGTGATTATATAACACCTAATATCTGTACACCTATGATCCACAAATAAAGATAATTTGAATTTGAAATCTAGACTCGGTTTCAAATCTCACTGGATCCAAAAATGCTAAGCTGTGAAAATGTGTAATTTTTTTATGAAGAAGTAAAACTAAATGAACCGGGACAAATCTTCCTCATTTAGGTAACCGTTAATTTTTTTTGAGGCTACCTAATGACGAAAAACAAGGAGATGGAGAAAGGTGAAATACATTTAAAAAAAATATATATTTTTCTATATAGAATACAAAAAAAATACCAATTTGTAATCTAGAAAAATGGAAGTAGAACACTAGAGGCTTTTCCATCTACTAGCCACAAGGGACGAAAGAGGGCCAGGGGTGGGTCACTGCAGTAAACAATGAATGCGACGGAAAATATTATATCTATTACAAGACGTATTACAACCAATTATTATCACTCTAATTTTATCTTTTATCTCAGTTCCCAGATTGCCAAATTTCTCTGAATTATCAGTATAAGAAGTCCACAAAGACATTACAGTACCTATGTTCTTATTTCTGCTAGAAAAGTAGGCTGTCATAGAGTCCCAGTTAAAAGAAAAGCCTGTATGAAATGTATTTCTATCTATTGAGATCTGCATGTCACAGAAGCTTTATGTGTCCTACTTGATTCGCCGTGAATAAAATATATTGTACAAATGTACACTCACAGGGGATGTTGCATCGAATCGGTAGTAATGGAGATTGTGTTTTATGTACGAGACACTCTGTCTTCTGAATGAAAATGTACGTTTTTTGTGCTAGAAAATTGGTTTTATTCTATTTTTAGGGTTTCCTACACAAAGGGTAAAAATGGAAACCTCCCGTCCGTCCGTCTGTCTGTCTGTCTGTCTGTCTGTCTGTCTGTCTGTCTGTCTCTCATGAACCGTGATAGTTAGACAGTTGAAATTTTTACAGATGATGTATTTCTGTTGCCGCTATAAAAACAGTTTATTTTTTATTTTTTTTATTTTATAAAATTATGGGGGCTCCCATACAACAAACGTGACCTTTTTTGCTCGTTTTTGCTCGATATTCATAACGGCAACAGGTAGACGCTTGAAATATTCACAGAATATTTAGTCATATATTCAGTTTAAAAATAAATAATTAAATTAAAATAAAATTAATATTTAAGGGGGGCTCCCATACAACAAACGTGTTTTTTTTTTGCCGTTTTTATAGATAATGGTACGGAGCCCTTTTTATTATGATAATAGCTTACTTACAAATAAATGTAATGATTTTGTCGTAAGTTTACAAGGTTTTGGTTAAATCGGTCTATGTAGGTGTCATATCTGAACATATACATTTTCAAGGGTATTCAAATGTTATTATTCCCTTTAATATAAGTTCATACGACAAAATCATCACATTTATTTGTAATTATTATGATTAATTTATGATAATGGATCACAATCAGTTTTTTTCAAAATCTATCAGTAATGGTTTCTACCAAAATGTAGTACGCTGGCTATGGTTTAGGTACTTACACAATTAATCATCTTCTAAAAAAAAGCTTTTGGATACTTTGACATTTAATATTATAAATGCAAAAGTGTGTTTGTTTGACCTTCTGTCACTTCATAAAAGAGAAACGAATCTACATTATTTTTTGTACATGGAGGGCCTTCGGGATAAATTCTCAAGTCACATTTAAAAAACTTTTACGGGCGATGACGGGGCGGATAGCTAGTAAAATTGTAGTAATCATAGACGTTATAAAATTAAAAAAGAGTGTTTTACATTTTAAGCAAGTACGACCCTTACACTCTTATTAATAAACTCGAATTAGCGACGTATTAACTAAACTGTATTTCGTCACCCTTTAACAAATCTGCAATTCATTATGATAGACGGAGACGAAATACAGTTTAGTTAATACGTCGCTAATTCGAGTTTATTAATAAGAGTGTTAATGTCTAAAAGAGGGAGACTTGGTCTTCCGTTGGGTACCCTGGGTAACACGGTTTCGGGAGCTCTAAGGCAACCCGTGAAGATAGAAAAAAAAAGTACGACCCGTTTAATCAAAGTACTAACTATCCATGTAATGTAGTAAGCGATAAATTAGAGACTAAGCGCGTGTTTTTTTTGCTCACACTACCTGCAACGTTAGAAGAATAGCTTAATGGATTTATATTTTCCTCCTGCAGATTTATGTGTGGCTAAAGATTACTTTGTTATTCTTGAGTGCTATGTTTCTTCGTTTGTGGGACAATTCCCTCAATTTTACTTAAAAGTGATAACTTTTTAGTTACAAGTCAGAACCAATATAGGTTTAACAATTAATTAAAAAATGTGAAAAATTAAAATAACCTGTTCTGATCAATATGGACAACTGGCAAATAGTGGACAATGTTACTGGTGTCGTATAAAGGTATAAAGGCCGTGAAGGTGTGTGTTGTAAAATTTGGGGAAAATGTGTGATTAATCTCGGGTATGATGGCCTATATAACTTTTGCGTAAAAAATCAGTTGACATTAGCATTCCCATTAATCCTAATACTAATAATAAAGCTGAAAAGTTTGTTTGTTTGTTTGAACGCGATAATCTCTGGAAATACCAGTCGGAATTGAATTTTTTTTTTGCATTTGATAGCCCAATTCTTGAGTCCAATTCCCAAAGCTATATAACATCACGCTAGGACCCAAAGGAACTTGGCAATAACAATTAAAACGCGGGTGCAACCATAAGGCACAGCTAGTAAATAAAATAAAAATAATTGGCCAAGTTGCGAGTACGACTCGCGCGCTGAGGCTTAAGTACCATTTTTTAGGTCGAAATTTTAAGACAGGATTTTCGTTTAGGTTTTCCTGTAAACTATATGAAAGTCCCTATAATTATATTCCTTATTTGATTTCAAAATTTTAGACTCTGTAGTTTCAGAGATAAGGGGGAGGGGAACGGACAATTTTCGTATATTTTCTTAGGTGTGAGAAATTTTTCGATTTAAAAAAAATATATGGAATCGTTTGACCATTCCATTGGCCACAAATTAGTTTTTCTGACCACCTCTTAAAAAATCCAATAAAACATTTCCAGGGGCCCAACTTCACTCTATTCCTTATAACGATCCATTTCCACACAATTCGATTATATTTAATTTACGCTAAATGTCTGTGACTGGGTGTACCAAGTTTCATCTTTTTTCGTCCAGTAGATTCGAAGAAAATAAACTGTGACAGACGGACAGACAGACAGACACATGATCCTATAAGGGTTACGTTTTTCATCAGAGATGCACGGAACCCTAAAAATAACTTAAAAATGGCCCCTGTCCTGTGTTCATAATGTAATTTTTCGTCAGTGAATGGTGCTCCAAGTGGTACAATATACAACTTGTAGCAACACAAAAAGAAAATTTATTATAATTTTTCTGTATTTGGACAAAGAAAATATGATTTATCGATTATTTTATTTACTTAGATTTTATCAAACACAATTATTATAAGGTTTGTGTTTTTACTGATTCACATAGATAGTGTATATGCAGTAGGTATTGAGAATAGGTTAGGTACGAAAGGTAGTAATTATTATTTAATCTATGGTTATAACTTATGTCAATGAAGTCGAACAAAAACGAAGTTCGAAACAGTGTTCAAATTATTACAGTAAGGATAATTTTATTATGGATAATTCCTTCAGGGTTACGACCAAAGACCACTAGCTATGATCTTAGCACAAGCTTTTCGCTTTTATAAAATACAAGCGGACCCGGCAGACGTTGTCCTGCCCAAACGTTGGCTTGCCTGCACTACTCCTACCCCTACCCCTACCCTACCCCTACCCTACACCTACACCTACCCTACCCTACCCCTACCCCTACTCCTACCCCTACTCCTACCCCTACTCCTACCCCTACTTCTACCCCTACTCCTACCCCTACCCCTACTCCTAGCCATACACCTACCCCTACACCTACACCTACCCCTACCCCTACCCCTACCCCTACCCCTACTCCTACCCATACCCCTATCCCTACCCCTACACCTACCCCTATCTCTACTCCTACCCCTACCACTACCACTAACATTTTTTTCTTCTAAACCACCCCTGTGTTGTAACGAACAAAACAAAAAAGAATTAGCCAAATCGGTTCAGCCGTTCTCGAGTTTTAGCGAGACCAACGAACTATAGAAGATTGTTCAGTTTATACATGCTTCAGTTTCAGGTTTTTCAGGTTTCTTTTTTGTTTCTTTTGTCAACCCAGAAGAAAAGTCACTGGTTTGCCATCTGTTTTAAGATTGATTCTGTAGATTCAATATTTACGTGTACTTCACTTGTATAATGTATGGTTACATAAAAACCCTTCAGTAAAATATCTGATGTTTTGATGGAGTTCATTGCAGTGTAAATTTCAATATAAGATTTCTTTATATGGATCTCCATACACCTTCTCTTATATGCCTTTCAATTTTAGATAATTTAATAGTTTTACAGACCGTTGAGTTATTTTATTTTTAGAATAATATAATCCCACCTAAAACACATTCTATTGAACCTCAACATTTGAATTGGCTAGTTTTTACCAGCAAATCAAATATACTTACAACCCCCCACCCCCATAAAAACTACGATTTTAGTGTGTTAGGGTTTTGAACTATATCACGTCATAAAAATTACGATTTTTGGACGTTAATATCTATATAATTTGAGGTACTAGATTAGATCTAAGGGGTCTCAATATATAAACCAAAATTGAGTTATGAAGGAGTCAAAAGTGGCTCCAAATGGTTCGTGTAATATTACACACGGGTGCTGCTCGCTAGTCCTCTTTTCTTGGCTTGACACGCTACCGAACTGTCATCACAGGCAAACACCTCTACAATATTGGTTCTACAAACAGTCCTCTGCGCAGAGCATGCGTGGAAAATGATGAAACGGCCGCACACATACTCTTGGAGTAAACAAGTGTGACCAACTACAGAAGAGCATCTAGGGTCCCCGAGGACGATACTAGAGGCCTGCAACAACCTGCGAAGTGTGACTGTTCCGCTTCCTGGGGGAGCTAGGATGGCAGGAGTGATGTCCATCATCCCACCTCACACAAAATAGTAGCACTAACCTATAGTCGCGGAAAAAGAGCCCGTCTTCAAGAACATACCAAGTATATGCTTAAATAAAAAAAAATGTTGATCGAACTAATATCGAAATCATAAAACATTGCAAGGTTATACTGACCGTAAATTCTGTAATGAAATTGTATATTTACCAAACAGTCTTGTGAAACATTCAGTGAATCGAATTTGTAAATACTGAAATAATGAAATGAATTGTAAATTATTATTTTTAAAATTATTATTTATATTATCATCAGCAGCATTTTCTTTTAAAACTGAGAATCCATTATTGGAGACATTGCAATGGAGAGATTCAAAACATATTAAAAGTGATAGCAGACGATGGATGTTTAGAAATGAAGTTAAGTTCCGACGGTTCAAAGATATAGAAGCTGTAGTCACAGAGAATATGAGACCAAATCGAGATTTAAATGCAGTACAGTACTCGGACTCACAAAATAACCAATTTGATGTAGACAATTTAAACCACAATGTTATCGATATAATGTGATGTAAAATAATTAAATGAAGTGTCTGTGATTTTAAAATTAGGATTACGATTACATGATATTAAAGAATAAATAATTGTTTTCGATTTTTTTGTCTGTCCAGAAAAGGCTCTGACACGGCTCTTTGATTTTTAACCGACTTCGAAAAAAAAAGAAGGAGAAGGTTCTCAATTCGGACCGTATTTTTTTATTTTTTTTTTATTTTTTTTTTGTATGTATGTACATCGATTACTCCACCAGTTGTGAACCGATTTTGATGGTTTCTTTTTTAATCGACAGATAATTCTTCCGGATTGGTCCCATTTTTATCTCATAAAAATTGGTTCTTTAGTTTTTCAGAAATTTTGAAAAAACTGACCTTATAAGTAATTTTTTTGTAATATCTCGATGAAATATGTACCGATTTTGACGACTTATTTTTTTAAGGATATAATAATTTCTTGACATTATCTCACAGTCATATGACGAAAATCGGTTCAGTAATTTTTCAGAAATTCAGTAATTTGTCTCTGTTTACTGCTGAAAATTATATCAGAGAAAAGCCTTAGCAACGGTTGCTATTGACACGAAGTTGTCAATTTTCGTATCGACGGTGGTCTAGCGGCTAAAGGTATGGGATGCAGCGCAGGGTGCACATTGATCGAGGTTCAAATCCCATCCACCGCAGTATTTTTTTTAATTTTCCATCATTTTTTTTTAGTTGCGTTATTATTTATTTCTCAGGGCAACAAAATCACTTAAAAGGGAAAAATAAACCTTTTAAAAAAAAGTGTACCGACTTCAAAAATTTGCACTGAAAAGTAAGAAATAATAAAAATTTCGTCGTAGAATTGGAAGACGGTTGGTGCCAAATTAGAAATAATTTAGTACCCAAATTCACTAATCTAGATAATTCATTAGGAACCTACGATCATCAGTACAAACACAGATAATATTGAACAGATCTTTATGCCCCTAGATGTTTACTTAATTTTGTATCCTAATTTGGCACCAACCGTCTTCCAATTCTACGACGAAATTTTTATTATTTCTTACTTTTCAGTGCAAATTTTTGAAGTCGGTACACTTTTTTTTAAAAGGTTTATGATGTTTCAGCTATCATCAAAAATCTGTCTATCTCGATTTCAAATAATTCCGACACATCAGTGAAATTAAAAGATCATTTTTACTGTATTACTTACTGTGGTATGTCTTTCTGTTTGTTTGTCCGTAACATGGCTCTATCTCAGTAAGGGGATGTAACTTGAAATTTTCACATGTGTATACATACTGGGTATAGACAGACAGACGTGAGAAGCCGTGGGCAATATCTAGTATTTTTCATTTCTTTACAATATAACCCATTCTCAACATTTTACTATGAAATTTAGGAGCAGCATCAAATTGGAAGGATTATTTTGCATGCATTCTGTTAAAATACTTGAACTAAATTGAGCTCGAAAATATAAAATCAGCTTATCTGTAGTTATTTGGTAGATAAACTTTGCATGTCTTGTTTGTGTTAAAATTTTAAATAACTGTTTAATAAATATGAAGTTCTACAAATGGAAATTAGATTTAAAATGTTAATTAATATGTAAAATTTTTATTATAACGTCTTTTAAGAATTTAAAATGAAAACTTATTTTAAAAAGACAAGCAGACATTGTTTACTAATAATACAAGTCTAAAAAAATGGTCATTAGGTACGTCTGGTTTTAACTAGGCAGACTCGGGATCCCGGCCATGTACTAATTTTTTTTTTTTTAAATTTTTTTTAATTAAAGACTTATGTACCTACATAATCCGACAAACCAAGAAGTTTTTCCTCACTTCACGGGTTGCCTTACAGCTCCCGAGAACCGTTGCCAGCCCCAGGGCACCCAGTGGAAGACAAAGTCTTCCTCATTTAGTCAATGATTTTTTGAGGCTATACCTAACGAGTGGCCAGCGCTGTTGAGGTATATTAGATGGAAAGCACTCGTTAGGTATAAAATACACAAATACCATAGGCTAAACGAGTGAGACTGGTCTTCCGCTGGGTATCCGTAACACGGTTTCAGGAGCTGTAAGCAAACCCGTGAAGATAGAAAAAAATGAGCATAAAAGATGCAGTTTTTTCTGAGTTCGTTGGTGTTGAAATTCTGATTTAAAATGTAGTATTTATATAATTGAAGTAACAATATAATTAAATTAATATAAAGTATGGTATGGTAGTAACCCATTTTACTTAAGTTCGGAAATCTTCATCACTTCAAGGACAACTGAAAATTTTGAAATCTGTCACTTAGAATAACATTGTTGACAGGTATCCTTAGTCCTAAGCAATAATGTAAACAATCGTACATTTCAAAACTATTTTGACCGAATTTAAACAATTTAGTTATTCTGTCATTTACCTGATATGCAGACGTTGAAGGGAAAGGGAGTTATCAAAAATGACAGTTGGGTGAAACCTTCGAATAATCTCCTTGATGCCATTCGGGCTGCTTTCGTAACATGCAAGGTGGCTGGTCTATTTCCAATTAAAGGGTTTGAATGCAGAACTTGTGAGGTTGATAATATAAGGTATTTGTTGAAATTGAAAAACTCGTTTGGACAAAGTTAAAAGTTGCATGAGCTGAAAACATATCTTATGGTATTTGGATAATCTATGTTTAAATGAATTTTTTTTTTTTTTTTTATTAGTTTATTTAAAGTCGCCCTAACTGCAGGGTCATTAGCGACTACAGTGTATTTTTTAACAATATGTAGTGTAGTTATACCATGTATAGTACTCTAACATACTTAGGAGTTTCTACAGTGGAATGTACAATAGGTACCCAAGGTACCTGTTTAGTCATTCACCTATATTTTATCATATAAATTTATAAACTTTAGGAACCGTAATACATTGTCGTAACCATCTGAGTTTAGGCATTCCCTGATATTCGGTTGAAGTTTATATTGGTGCCTTTCACTGTTGTATCCTGTACATTCAATCAGGAAGTGAAGGACAGTCATATCTGTATTACATTTATCACACTTATTTTTTGGTGTTTTGGTGATTAAATGAATGTGTGTGATATTTGTGTGCCCGATTCGTAATCTTGTAAGCACAGATTGATCTTTCCTGCAAGTCATGGGGATAGGGCTTTTCTCTAAAACTGAATTGCGGACATTCTTGATGAAGCGAGTGTTGCTTTTCCAAATGCCATCCCAGTAATTTTTACTTTCAAGTTTCAGATGTTTTTTAAATTCAGCGTACGTCCATTTATAGGTTGTATCTATAATGTTATCGACATCGGTAGCTTTTTTTGCTTCTGTATCTACTTTTTCGTTCCCAATAATTCCTTGGTGACTAGGTATCCAGACTAATGAGAATGTGTAATTATTCCCCATAAGTTCAATCATCGATTGTTGCATTTCGCGTATAAGTGAGTCATTGTTCATTCTATTTTCCAGTGCCATTTCTTATTATTCTACTAAAATTAGTTATTAAAATAAAATATTAAAAAGAAAAAAAAAAAGAAAAAAAAAAGGTGAGTTATTTATAGAATATATATATTTATAGAGTATAGAATAAATTAATAAAAAATATAATGAGATAGTTTTGTAAAAATGCATAATCTATTTTTAAATAGATGTTATATTTGAGTTTACTTTGTAATTGCAAACATAAACTTTACTAACAGAAATAACAATCACTCATTTCATTTAATCTTTATAATTAATCAAATTAGTCCACGCTTCGGCTAAAGGCTCGTACATACCTCGCACAGCTTACAACACGTTATGTGATTCACATAATATGTGAACCATGCCGCAAAGAGGCATTTCGGAGGATGTATAGGTACATAATTCTTTCTATAAAATATAGTTTTTTATTTTATATTTGTATATATATTTGTTTAATTTGTATTAATAACTATCTTTTCGTCCCCTAAAATATAGCCTATGTTACTCAGGGATATCGTAGCTTTCTAATATATTATGATTCCGATTGCAGCGCCACCAAGCGGGTCCAATTGTAAATCTAAACCATCCAGGGACCCACTCAAACACAAAATCGCCCGTTGAGCCCATGTTAAACTGTTCGTACAATAAGTTTCTCACGAATTTTCCAATTTTTCAATTTTTGTTTCTATAAGAACCTTGTCCTGACAATTTACAGACAAAACAAAAACAAAATCAGCGAAATCGGTCGAGCCGTTCTCGAGTTTTTAGCTTAGCAACACATATTTATATAGATAAAAAAAATATAAAACAGTATTTCGTCAGTGGTCGAGTGGGTAATACGTCGGCTCACAACTGAGAAGTCGCGGGGCGATCCTCACATCCGACCATGTACCAATGACTTTTTTAGAATCTACATACATTATCCGACAAACCGTACAAAGAGGCTTTTCCATCTACATACTATAACAGAGCTGGCCACTCATTAGGTATAGCCTCAAAAAAAAATCTACAGCTAAGTGAGTCTGTCTGTCTGTGCTCTTTTCACACAACAATTACTGAACAGCGGTTTTCACTATATTGGTTGATTCTAGGTTGATTCACTGAAAACGTTTACGAGTATTAAACATGGACCTATCGTGTTTAGGAGCTGAGCATTAACAGTACAAGTGAAGCAAGTTGGGGTAAAAGTTAGCCCCAGCGAGTTTTCATGGCGTATGCTGGCTAATCGGACTGCAGAGATACAACATGACGTAGGAGAGAATTGTGTAGAATAAAATAATCTACAAAAAGTCCAGCGGTAGCATATATCTATCTCTAATGGATAAGTATTTATAAGCGTATTTATGTAGGTACACATGGAGAACTCCATACATTGTGGTATACGGCAGTAGCGTCGCAGCGCAAGTTTTTATGATGCTAATAAGCATTCACGACCTATACAGACAAGGGGTGTCTATGAGGAGATTTTGTAAGTACAACTTTTTACTAACATGTCGTAAAGTAACAGTACACTTTGTATGGTTGTAACGATACAGGCGCAACGTTCTAACAAATCTGCAATTCTTTTATAATGCTTTATAGCTCCTGAACCCGTGTTATCGGTGCCAGGGTACCTAGGCTAACGAGTGGCTAGTTCTGTTGAGGTATATTTAGATGGAAAACCCTCTAAGTGTGGTTTGTCGGATTATGGACACCTTCTCCATAGTTTGTACACTGTTGGCATTCACTCTCTTCTCTTCTATCGCGTTTACCTCATGTATATAATTTCTCAAAATTATACAAAATAATTAAAAGAGTTTTATTCAAAACATAAACTTTAAACGAACAATTACCTATAAAAGCCCATTTTTTTAGATTTCACTCAATTTTCTTAATATTTTTCAAAAAATTTTAAATTAACCCTCAAATTCATAAACACATTTTAGAAGCGTTTTAGTTAAAATGTGGTTTGTTTCTTTCTATTATTTGTAATGACAGGTTTGTTAGAGAGTGACAAAACATAATATTTTAACTAAAACTCTTCTGAAATGTGTTTATGAATTTGGGGGTTAGTATTTATTTAATCGTGAATTGACTTAAACATTACGTTTATTAACATACAAGAAATTAACAATTAAACGATTGACTGTACCTACATCGATTTATGAACGGGCCATTATAAAAAATATAGTTTCATTAAAACTGGACAGAAAACTTTTTGTAATCACGATATAATCCAGCAGCTTCTTTCAGCTCCATTTATGTTTTACTTAACGGATTTGGCATCAATCTTATCTATTCTCCGATTTGGCAAAGGAATGAAGAACTTGATTGTGAACGTAGCAAATATTGAGAGAACTTTGCCTCATAGTGGGTGCGAAAAGAAAATTGAAAAATATTGCAACCAAATAGTTGCATCCATATTATTGCTTGCCGCTGGTAATTATTTGAAAATCTCACTATCATATTCTTGTGGCGTGGAGACACTGGTAACGTTGTCCACACTTAGTTAGAAAATTGCTTCTTTATTTTGTTACTTTTTCAATTCTACTTGTATCAATTATTTTCAGAAACAGTGCAGACATAAAAGTTTGGTGCTTAGCATTTTCATTTCCATTGTTCATGCTCTATATGCAAAACTTTGGATTGATCTTTTTTAATTGTCAATTTTTTTTAAAGTGTGTCAGAATGTATGCCACCCCTCTTGGGATAAAAGGCGTGATGATAGATAGAAATATTTGTCAATTTATTTTAATGAAACAGACACTGTGTTAGACCAAGTTTATCTCAATAAATCAAAACCAAACACACAAAAGGTATTTTACGAGTTTTTTGTATTGTAGTAGATAGAAGATATTGTGTTCATGGCCTCATAAACTCCAAGGTCTTCGTGTTTATCCATAGAGTACTAAGCCTATGGAGGGGCCATAGACGGGCTTCCCCTTTCGTCAATTTTTCCCCCTTTGACCAGTTAAACTGACCAGGTGCGCAGTAATAAGTAACCTTAGATTTTGTTGGTATCGTTTAGTGTCGCAAGACAGAGCTTTAGGAAAATAGTTAATTGTGATGTTTTAAATGGGAAAGGCGATCTAGGACGTCTAACTTGCTGAAACATAGTGTTTCCAATCATTAATTATAATTATTATGTTTGTATTTTAACATAATCATCATATAACGTAAAATCCGTTGCGACAATAAAACGACAGAAAAATACAGTGGTACAGGGGCTAGTACTAGACGTTTACCTCCCCTCCCGCCAAAAGTGGCAGAAAAAATTGTTCGGTTATTTAGCTCTTCCCGTCTCCAGTCTTAAATATTCAAAGTGTTTATCCGATAACGCATTATGAGAATGGTGTAATGTTTTTGTTTCAAGTGGAGCATGTCCTGTACTTATTGCACGCGGTTGACATTACTACCGATTGTTTGTCGTTACCTGGAAAACCGGAGTTTGATTTGAAGAAATATTTTATATTCATATATAATGGTTTATTCAATTCTGTGCCATATAATCATTTCCTTGGAGTAGTTTTTCAGGTATCTTTTTAATATAAAATCTGACAATCTATTTCAATATTCATAATTTATTGATTACTAGCATTCCGCCCCCGGCTTCGCCCGTGGATATTTACGAACTAAATAAAATATATCCTATACCTACCCCTACCTTTAACCCTACCCCCTCCCTTTACCCTCCACCACTACCACTACCTCTATATCATTAGTAGTTTTCGCAGCGCACGCGATGTAAGGAATTTCTTTTTAATTTTTTTACACCTTGGGTTACATTATTGGAGTTTTAGTAAGGATTCCTAACTTTTTTGAAAATAGAATATAGCCTATGTTACTCAGGGTGAATGTAGCTTTCCAATGGTGAAAGAATTTTTGAAATCGGTACAGTAGTTTTTGAGTTTACTCATTACAAACATACACACACACAAAAATACAAATCTTTCCTCTTTATAATATTAGTATAGAAGTATAGATTGATATTATAACTTACGAATTTATACGAAAATTTGCCGGTGAATGATCTAGCTTTAAGTAGACCACATATTGGTCCGGCATCGCACGAAAATTTCTCATTCCGGCCGCCTGATGAACAAGGCGGAGGTTCGTTACAAGAATTGGACGAGTGTCTGTAATCGGTTTCGGTGGACTGTACAGCGACACGCCGGGGATTGGACGAAATTGTGGCCACCTTAATAAAATTATTAGATAAATAAGGGATTTTTTTCTAAATTCACACCTTTTAACATCATTTAAGATATTATAAATTAGTTTTAGTTCCATTCCGGTATTTGCCGTCGACAAACTTTGGAGCAGTTATGTTAGAGAGTTTTTTTTTATTTCAGATACTAAACATACAAGCAACGTTTGTGTGGAATTTCACAGACATCGTTATAATTATATTTAGCGTATATTTAATCAGTCATTTTAGGAATTTTAACAAACTGTTCAAAGAAACTGAGAATAAGGTAAGTTTTCCTACAGGTTTTTACTACGGAATCCTAATAAAATATGCCAAGTTACATTGTAAAAAAACTTAATTCACAGATTGTTTAAAATGGTTGTTTAATAAAAAAATTAAAATCAGTCTTTGATAAAATAAAAAATATATAGGTACGTTTACGTCCTAACATTTCATCATTTCATCATTTGTCGCAGCTAGACCACACGTGACCACACTAATTTAGTTTTTGTTCTTGAGTGATTTGTGCACCCGCAAAACCTAAATAAGGTGGCATTTTAATTACATTTATGATTTGACTCAGTGGCGTACATACGTGTGCAATGGCAGTGTTGATCAATGCGACGGACTATCTATGAGCCCGTGGACTCGTAAATTGGGTGTCACAAAAAAGTGATGGTAATTTTTTTTATTTTATCAAATTTTTTTTTACAGACAGACATCACTTCCATTAAATTATCCTGGGTGGAACTTCGTGAGCAGTATACAAAACTTGTAAAACTGACCAAACTAATTGATGATCAGATTAACCCATTGGTATTTGTATCGTTTTTCTTCAATTTGTTCTTTATATGTCAACAATTATTTTATATCTTCAGGTAAATATATCCTACGTACATTGATTACCATAACACCTGTTTTCCATTGAGCACAATTCTATGTATCTATCATCACGCCTTTTATCCTAAGAGGGGTAGGCAGAGACAATCGAATGCTATTTGTTACGATCCTGACATATCTCTTTCGCTTCTTTTATATTTATCATACCTTTCATACAAGCTCGGCGATTGTGTGTACTTTTAATATTTCCATCGATCAATATCTTTTTTATATGTTCTATAAAAGTACATCTAGGTCGTCCTCTGCCAGCATTTCTTTTCACCACAGCCATATAAACTTTTTTAGCCAATCTTTCATCCTTCATTCTTTCAAGTTTATTATAATAACTGAAATGTTTCTTTATGTTTTTTTTAGTAAACTGTCCGGACGTGTTTACAATACGCACTTGGAGTGCCAGGAGGGTCACAGGTATATTTTAAGTTTTAAATATATTACAGCTCCCGAAACCGTGTTACGATTCCAGGGTACCCAGCGGAAGACCAAGTCTCCCTCGTTTAGCCAATGGTCTTTGTGAGGCGAGTGGCCAGTTCTTTTGAGGTATATTTAGATGGAAAAAGCCTCTAAGTGTGTTTTGGTTTTTCATTAAAAACCCATTGGTACATGGCCGGGATCCAGGATCGAACCTGTGGTCTACCTAGTTAATGCCAGACGTCTTGGCCACTCGGCAATATACATTTATAGTAATAATTTTGTCTAGGGGGACCCTACATTTTGTTTCTAATTCAAACAAATTCAATTGAAAACTAAGTTATGAAATCAAGTGTATAAGTTTATGTAAATTGCTACTGCCCTATTAAAATTTATCCTTAAAGTAAATACAATGTTGTTTCGTACACAAATGTACACCAAACGCAAACCATATGTGTAAATATAGTATGTCATTGCTGTGTAAAGGTACAATATGGCTTTACAACAATTTAAATACCTATATAAACACGCTTATAACTACTTATCTATTAGATATAGATATATGCCACCAAGAACTTTTTTGTGTATAATTTTAATATAATTTTTTTCTACACAATTCTTTCCTGCATAATTCTGTTATATCTCTTAGCATACGCCATAAAAACTCGCTGGGGCTAACTTTTTCGACGACTTGATTCACTTACACTGTTAATGCTCAGTATGGGGGGGGGGGGGGGCTTTGTTTTATAATAACTGATCTTCCAGTTTACAAAAAAAAAAGAAAATGTTTTTAATATTTGTGGTTATTTATAAATAAATAAATATTTGTAGGTACAATAGAAGTCATGGATGAAAGCTAATAAGAAAAATAAATAGCTATCGAATTAATTTCAATATTGGCTTTGGGAAATGCTATAGAAGGGGTACAGGAAGTAATACCGGATGTTTTTCAGTTTGCCCGGAAACTTAAATGATAATAGAAATTTTCAATTTGTATAGCTGAAAATTTATACCAAAGTAAATGGAATATAAGGGATATTATAAAATAGGATTTTAGTTTGCATTTATTTATGGATTTGTAGAATTGACAAATCTGTTTAATTGATTTTTTCCCGATTAATTTTATATACTACATTCGCAACCCAGTTTTTTCCATTTAAAAAAAATGTGAAAACAACAAACCTATATGAGTTCGTTAATCTCCGGTTTATTTTAAATAATAATAATAATATAAATAAGGGCGCAGGGTTAATGCAGGCGTCCCCACTGCGAGACCTGAGACTCTCGACCCTGGCTTGCCTTAATTGGTTGTCCAGGGTGGAGTCGTTAGAGTATAATATTATGTATTATGCTCGGGGGTGGAAGTGTCTAAAGGCGTAATAACGGGGAAGCTATATGTGAAACCGGTGTCACACCTCTCGACACCCCCAGCCGCTTACACCAATGTTGCCTGTCTTACTGCCGGTAGAAATGCTTAAAAATGGTGGTTGTTTTAGTAAACGGCGAGTCACCACCTGCCAATTTTATGTTTCATGAGATGAATGATATATATGATCTGCAGGTGACCGTAGTCTCAACCAATAAACTTGATAAACCAATCCATTTAACATCTCAAAACAATAGCCAGAATTTAATTAAATTTTATCTCAGCAATAGTCCAGGCACCTGACGGGGCCTGTCTGTGAGAGCATTGTATTTGATGCATTCAGAGATAGGTCCCGACCTAAAGGGCCTCTACGTGTTGGACCTATGTCCCCATGCAAGCCTTACAAAGGACCGGGTATTATGCCCGTGAATTTAGAGTTACATCATAAATATAAATAAATATAGTATGCTATATGTATGACAATGTATGTATCAAAATATGTTCGAGATTTTTTATTTTTAATGCTTTTGAAATGAATTTATAAATTATATAACTCTTTAAAAATCTGTGTTACTCAATCTTTATAAGGATATATTTATGTTTTAATTTTTGTTTTTTTTAAATGTTTTAGTGATTGGAAAGGAAATCTATATTTCATTTACTCACTGCTATTGCTGTTTCTACGGACCTCGCTCGTTTCATTCTTGGCAGCCAAACTCCATACCAAATCTCTAGAACCGCTGAATGCGTTGCACACCATGCCATCAAATAAGTATACATTTGAGGTAATATATGTGATAAGAGATCAGTGTGATAGTGACAAAAATTTAGATAGGAAAAAGGATGGATGCAAGAAGATTAACGGAAGAAATATATGAAGCGAGTGTAAAATGAAACAGTTGGAAAGTGGTTCCCAATTAGGATTTTCCTGAGTACCCCTTCAAGAAAGGGCCCAAACTCGGGTACCCCCTGTAGCCAAGGTGATAACTAATAATTTTTATCCCATACAAAAACGGACTTCAGCAACTCAAGTATTGTACAAAACTTATTAAAAATAGCAACTTTTAGTTAATGGATCCTAAATGTATATGAAATTATCTTTATACTAAATGTATAAAATATGTACATAAAGTTAGCGAAACACTTCTTGCGAATGCGATCCAAAGTTATTTTATATTTTGCCGCTAATTATCCGTGAATTATTCGTGAAATAATAAAATTTGCCGCTCGTTTATTTCAGGAGTTACAGGGTGTTTCGCTAACTTCATATAAAGACATGTATAAAATATGTCAATATCAGCTACACCTAGGTTTTATGAAGCCCTGAAAGTCAACAATTTCAAGCATATTTTCAACCAACTTTGCGACTCGAGTTCTCTTAATACATTTACTAATGTATTATTTTTTTTACATTTAGAATAAATATAATTTTACATACTTTATGGATCCATTAACTAGAACTTGCTATTTCTAATATTTTTTGTACAATACTTGAGTTGCTGAAGTCTGTTTTGTGTATTATCGCAAGACAGGTTTTGTTGAGAAATCGTACTTTCTCATGTTCCTGGTACGTAAATCTTGGTCTATCTTATCTTAACCTTGGTTATCTTATCGATTTTAATAGTAGTCCATCTTGCTCACATATTTATAAAGAGACATGGACAAAATAAGTCGCGCGTAAAACTGAGTTCGTTGCGCTGTGATGCGTCGACTTAAATTGATTGACTCAAAATACCTATATCTCGGCGATTGCTGTTTGCGTACAATCGAGCGTAAAAACAGCTCCGGCTGCCAGTGGAAAGGATATGTTTGCGCCTGAAATTAGTACCTAAGAATCCTGAGATTGCCGCGCGTACCCCCTCAAGCAAGCTACCACTAATTGGGAAACACTGGGCTAGGGCATGCATGAAGAATATCATAAGAGTGAATGTCAGGATGTGGAAATACGTGGTTTCTGCCTATTGAGGTAATATCACAGTATTATAATGTTAATTGCTTTAATTTTTTCCCTCACTTTCTAATACCCATGAAGCTAAAAACCATAATATTACCGGCCCCAGTGTACTCAGTGGAAGCTTGTCTTCATGAAAATTATAGACACTTTGGCTTAATAAGTGACAGTTCTACTCCCAAGTGCAGCAAAACTTACCACTTTTTTTCTTCACGGTTTGCCTTACAGCTCCCGAAACCGTGTTACGGCCCCAAGGTACCCAGCGGAAGACCAAGTCTCCCTCTTATAGCCGATGGTATTTATGAGGCTATACCTAACGATTGACCAGTTCTGTTGAGGTATATTTATAAAAGCCTCTGTGCGGTTTCTCTTATTATGTACATGAGTTTTTAATTAAAAAACCTATTGGTACATGGCCAGGATCCAGGATCGAACTCGTAGACTGTCTACTTAATACCAGATGTCTGAACCACTTGGCCAACGACGCATCTTGTCCTGTTTAATACGGACAACTCGCTAAACGTGGACATTATTCCAGTTGTCATGTTTATGATAACATTTTGCAACGATTTTTCCAGCGATTTTTTTTAAAACTCTCCATCTTTATTTACCAATAGTTCCTATATCTTACGGATGTATATGTCCATCTGGAATAATGTACCTAGCGAAATAATTTTTCATATTGGTTTTGCCCCTGGAGTGTTAAGTAGGCCACACATTGGTCCGGCATCGCACCGAAATTCCCAACGCATACCATTCCGGCCGCCATAAGATCTAGGCTGGCTATTTGTTATAGGAATTGGACGAATCTGTGGTCAATTTCGGTGGACCGTACAACTCATCGTATTAGGAACATTGACATTATTGGTTCTTAGTGAAAAAAAATGGTCTAGTAGTTTTTAAGTCAACACAAAAACAGACATATATAGATTAGTTAAATATTTCAGTTGCAGCTATTTATGGATCAAATCTACCACAGTCAAGTTGGTTTTACAGGACTGAATTTATTTTATGTCACTCGAGGAGTTATCTTGACTGTAAGTTCATTTATATGTCAGAATGTTGGCAAACATACACTTCATACATAGTTTTTGTCATGTTCACCTCTGCCCACCCCGTTCCCGTCGTCATGCCGTGATGGTATATAGCCTATGTTACTCAGGGATAATGTAGTATTCCAATGGTGAAAGAATTATCAAAATCCGTCCAGTAGTTTATTCGTAACAAACATACAAACATACAAAAATACAAATCTTTCATCTTTATAATATTAGTATAGATTTTATGAAAATTACTAGCTTTCTGATCCGGCTTTGCTGAATTTTTGATTGGTTGACATTTATGTTTACTGCTCCGCTCCTTTGGGTCGTAGTGTGATGTTATATTATATGCTATAACTCAATAAACGGGCGATTTAACGCAAAAAAACCGCAAATTAGCGCTTTCAAACATAAATACTCTCCAGCTTAATATATTAGTACACATAAATAAATATAGATGGATTATCTCATTTTCAGGTTATAACAACAATAATAACGTATGAATTGGTGCTACTGCAATATCAAGGGAAATTATAATAATGTATGCGGACCGGGCTGAATGAGAAGATTATGTTAAACCTGTAAAAAAAAGTTGAATAATTAATTTTGTCTGTACAAATAAATAAAATTTAAGGATATGTTTGTAAATTGGTGTTTAAAATATATAAATAAAATAAAATACCGGCCAAGTGTGAGTCGGACACGGAGGGTTCTTTGCACTCAATGTATGCACAAGGTGACTTTGTTTGAGCCCAAGTTTGACGCCCCTGTATGGCGCAGGAACAAATAAGCGCAAGTCCGACTTACACTTGGCCTGTTTTTAGTATTTGTTGCATAGAGTAACTTTATAATACTGAGAATAGAGACATCAGTTACAAATTCAACACTAGCGCATTCTGACGGAAAATGATTGCCATTCGCTATATATATATATAGGTAGCCATAGTACCTATTTGTTTACTTTTTAGTTTATTTTTGTAACTTTTCCTTATATATTCATAAACGTATTTTAACGTTTTAGTTACTTATAAAAACGTTGTTAAAATACGTTTATGATCATGGGGGTTAGAAATTTTCCATTTTCAGCTTCTTGATAAAATGATAAGACGTATCCAGATCCAGATTAATGTAATCTTGAAACAAATTACTTCTTGCGTAGGTAGACAGTCTTCAAAGTCCATGGAAGGTAAAATGATAAAAACGCCGAAAAATAGAATACAAAACAAATGCGTCACGAGATAAACCTGTGGATCCAGAACATAAAATTTTTAATTTAATGACCAAAGAGAATATAATATTGACCGACAAATTGAATGAAATCCCGCTTTTTAATCTTTTTTTTTAATTTAATGACCAAAGAGAATATAATAATGACCGACAGATTGAATGAAATAATCTTTTCGTTCATAAACGACCACAGCGACATCTTACGCAATGTGATAGAATTAAATTTCTATAGAAATAAAGATTTGTATGGAGTGATATCAGTGTGATTTGTTGTTTTACTTAGGAGCATACATTATAGTTATACTAGTTAGACGTTTGTATGTATTGCCACTATTTAAGATCGAGCAAAAAACGCCGAATAAAACAGGTTTCTTATATGGGGACCTCTAAAATTTTATTTTATTTTATTATTTGTTGTTATAGCGGCTTAGTAATACACACTCTATGAAAATTTCAAGTGTCTACCTATTACGGTTCAAAAGATACAGCCCTGTGACATAATAAATAATAATAAATAGGGGTTCCGTTGCCACAAGTTTAATAATTTTCCAATACATAATACTATCGGCTAAATAAAACCTTTTTAAAAAAAAGTGTACCGACTTCAAAAATTTGCACTGAAAAGTAAGAAATAATAAAAATATTGTCGTAGAATTTGAAGACGGTTGGTGCAAATTTTTGAAGTCGGTACACTTTTTTTTAAAAGGTTTATTTCTCCCTTTTAAGTGATTTTGCTGCCCTGAGAAACAAATAATAACGCAACTATAAAAAATTGATGGAAAAAATACTGCGGTGGATGGGATTTGAACCATGTGCCACCGTCGATACGAAAATTGACAACTTCGTGTCAATAGCAACCGTTGCTAAGGCTGTCGGGTTGGGTAGCCAGGCCGGGTAGGTAGGTATTGCAGGAAAACTCGTAGTAAACTTTCACCATTCGTTTATTGGTCGAATTAACAAGGAAGGAACAAGCAGCAAAAGAACAGCCAGTAAAAGGATCCGTAAGGAGCCAAGGAGAAGGAGCCGTCAAAGGAGAAAGGAACCATCAAAGGAGAAGGAGCCGTAAAAGGAGAAGGAGCAAGGAGCAAGGAGCCGTAAGGAGAAAGAGCAAGGAGCAAGGAGCCGTAAGGAGCGCACTGTAATAAAAATGAACTACACATTACTACAGGGCGTTAAGCTATTGAAGTAACACAATACAAAGTATGATAAAATACTTACAATACTTATTTGCGCTCCTTTTATATTAACATAGATATTAGTTCTTGAATATTGATTCAATACATTTTATATAGTTATTTACTTAGTTGATAAAATAGAAATATAATAAATTTTACAATTGGCAGAGTACTGCCTAAGTCAACAGTTTGTGAAGGAATGAGTAAAATTTTAATTTAGGTTCCATACAATGTTCTATTGAATTAAAATGAACAATATCGTGTTCTAAAATCAAAATAAATGCTATTTATGATGGCCAGCTTGTAAGCGGCCAGGAAAATAAGGTCGTATCATCACAATACCGGGGTTCCCCCGAAAAAATCCTGACCTTAATGAAGGATTTTATTCAGAGAATTAATAAAATAAAGTTTGATGATGAGACTTATATAAAAATACTAATGAATGAAATGAAAAGATACATTTACAAGTTTTATTATAAATAAAACTAATTATATACAAGAGAAACGATTTCCACAATCACACAAATCACAAACATTCATCTTCATTTAATCTGTTTAATCTGTTATTAGTAAGTACAGTAAACTCATTTATAATATAGAGTAATTCCCATTTAATAAGAAATGACTCAAAAACGTTCTCGAATTTAGTAAGGGCTTAGTTATACAGTTACCATCCGCTGTTTTAAGTTTATTTATATATAATACAATAGACGAAGGCTTGTTTAAAGAGTCGCAATCCGCTCATACGAACACCCATGGGAAATACATCCACAGATTAATAAGTAGTAATAATAGACGAAGGCTTTTTTAACGAGTCGCAATCCGCTCTAAAAGACACCCATGAATACCCTGATATTCATAGATATAATAATAATAAACGAATGTTTATTTAAAGAGCCGTAATTTGCTCTAATAAACACCCATGGAAATACATCCACAGATATTAGGTATAATATTTATAATAGACGAAGGCTTTTTTAAAGAGTCGCAATCCGCTCTAAATAATTACAAGTATTTACAATAAATGAAATGATGAGAATGAAATAAGGAAAATAGTAATTATTAATCATGGTTATATATTTAACCTGTAATTTGAAAATATGTAAAAGTTTTAGTTGTTTAGTTAAAATTATTTTTACAACCAAATTGTGAAATTGAAATAAATTTAACCTCCCTTGTAACCATAAGGTGATAAATACAATTTAATAAATTGTAAATAAAATAAAGAAAAATTTAAAATAATATAGATATAAAAAATTCCTCGGTTTAAGTGTAACTCATCCATATTGAAAGAGAAAAAAAAATTATGAAATAAAATCAACGCATGCGTTAAGGTATGCGCTAACCCAAACTATCAACGAGCAAAGCCAGTGAAAAGCTAATAATATAAGTATATGAAATAAAATAATATTTGAATTTAAATCAACATGACTACCCCTAGTTGTAATAAGAGCGTAATCATATGACTATGAAATAGACTTCATAGTAAATAACAATTCAAAATTAAAAGAAAATCGAACGTCGTCGATTCAAAATTTAAAAATTTGTCAATGACAAAGAAATTATATACGATACATTTGAAAATCGAATATTCCAATGCAATATTGCCGAGCAAAACAAATTGTGTAAAACAAAGAAAAATCAAGTGAGTTCAAATTCTGATATCGAGGTGCTTTTATATGTATCATAATTTATTTGAAATTTATTATTATATATTAAATTTATTCTCGGAAATATTTTAATATTTTAATTGCCTTACTTATGTAAACTGTAATGTAATATTAGAAATCATTAAAATAAGAATGGACAAATTGTTTTGGATATTTTAAAAATGTATTAAAAAAATCGCAATTAATGAAATTTTTTGAATTAAATAATATTTATTTATGTATTATTTTATGGAATCACGATAGACTTTTAGGATAAAAATAGATATTTTAGCAATTATAAGAAAAATTAATATATATTATTTTTCTTGAAAAAATTACAACTATAAAAAGAACCTTTTTCTATTAAGAGATATTGAATTGACGGGATATGATAATGGAAATTAAATTAATATCATTTACGGTATAAGTTTAAGTTATGGGAAGTAATCTATAGATTTCAGATATATATGATGAAAATCTCACATACAACCATACATTCAATGTGAATATATAATCTGAATTTACGAAATTAATAAGTAAATTTAGTGTAAAATGATTCAAGAATACTGCCTTTATATAGAAATTAAAAATATCCTCTTCAATAATGGAATCTGACCAAGATCATCAGACTTGTCAACCTCGAAGGTTTGCCGACATAACCTTGATTCAGAACCATCATCTCCAAGAAATATTCTACTGAATTTAAATAGAATTACCTTATATATTGAGATTATATAGACATTACATATCCTGAAATAAAAGTTTGTATTAAAATAAATATTATGTTCTCTTACTTCGTTATTCTTTCTTCTTTATTCCTTCTTCCTGCAGCATTTTAATCACGTTTGGGCGCCATTGTCGGGTTGGGTAGCCAGGAAGCCGGGTCGATGGGTAGGTATTGCAGGAAAACTCGTAGTAAACTTTCACCATTCGTTTATTGGTCGAATTAACAAGGAAGGAACAAGCAGCAAAAGAACAGCCAGTAAAAGGATCCGTAAGGAGCCAAGGAGAAGGAGCCGTCAAAGGAGAAAGGAACCATCAAAGGAGAAGGAGCCGTAAAAGGAGAAGGAGCAAGGAGCAAGGAGCCGTAAGGAGAAAGAGCAAGGAGCAAGGAGCCGTAAGGAGCGCACTGTAATAAAAATGAACTACACATTACTACAGGGCGTTAAGCTATTGAAGTAACACAATACAAAGTATGATAAAATACTTACAATACTTATTTGCGCTCCTTTTATATTAACATAGATATTAGTTCTTGAATATTGATTCAATACATTTTATATAGTTATTTACTTAGTTGATAAAATAGAAATATAATAAATTTTACAATTGGCAGAGTACTGCCTAAGTCAACAGTTTGTGAAGGAATGAGTAAAATTTTAATTTAGGTTCCATACAATGTTCTATTGAATTAAAATGAACAATATCGTGTTCTAAAATCAAAATAAATGCTATTTATGATGGCCAGCTTGTAAGCGGCCAGGAAAATAAGGTCGTATCATCACAAGGCTTTTCTCTGATATAATTTTCAGCAGTAAACAGAGACAAATTACTGAATTTCTAAAAAATTACTGAACTGATTTTCGTCATATGACTGTGAGATAATGTAGAGAAATTATTATATCCTTAAAAAAACAAGTCGTCAAAATCGGTACATATTTCATCGAGATATTACGAAAAATTGACTTATAAGGTCAGTTTTTTCAAAACTTCTGAAAAACTAAAAAACCAATTTTTATGAGATAAAAATGGGACCAATCCGGAAGAATTATCTGTCGATTAAAAAAGAAATGGGTTAACAACTGGCGGAGTAATCGATGTCCATACATACATAAAAAAAACATAAGGTCCGAATTGAGAACCTTTTCCTTCTTTTTTTTGAAGTCGGTTAAAGAGGGAGATTTGGTCTTCCGCTAGGTACTCTGGGGCCGATAATACAGTTCCTGAAGTAAGCCGTGAAGATAAAGAAATAAAATAAATAATTGTTTTTAGATGATATCATATCTTTGTCTTGATGTTTTTCCAGAAAATACTATGAAATTTTCAGCCATCATTATAATTTCAGTGCATTTATATTTATTCTGTTTATTATTAATTATGTTGTGTGTTGATATTTAGCAAAGAAAATATCTGTTACATGTAACTTATTGACCTGACGTGTATCTCGTGACATAATTTTCATGAGATAACATCAAAATTGCCATCGATACCTAGCAATTATTTTAACGATAATATCGAATCTATTGTCATACGTGTTTTTTGTATAGATTTTTGTTTTCATTACGGTCAAAGCACATACATAAAATATACAGTGTTTAACAATTTCGAAAAAAGCCATGAATTACGAAAATGAATTGAAGTATTATTTTCAAAGAAACAAACTTCAGTTGCAGCACTTGCCTTATGCTGACGTAAGTAATACCACAAATTAAACAGGTAGTATATTATACTCTGTGGCTCATTATACAATTTTTTTTTAGGAGCGACAATGGTAGATTCTTCACCAAGAGATGGAAGGGGCTGATTAGGGGTTGATATATATTTAATTTATACTAATATTTATAAGTTTGTAAGTAGGGAGGGGGTAATATCTGAAACTACTGTTCCAATTCTTACAATTCTTTTACTATTGGGAAGCTATATTATCCCTATTATAGGCTATATTTTGTTTTGTAATATAGCCTATCCCCTATATATCCACAGCCGAAGCTAGTAATATTATATATCTTAAAGAAAATTGGTGATTAGCAATTTTGAAACGAGAGGAATTTGAATCCGGGACCTCCCGGTTTCAAGTCAAGACTCTACCAATTTGGCTAACGACTCCTTACTAAATTCATTCAAAAAAGGCAAAGGTAATCAAGTCACGTCAAGTCTCCTCATACAGTAGTATAAAATTGTATGTATGTCATATCATTCGGGAGAAAGTACAATTTCCAACCGGGGTCTCAACTACACCCTCGTTGGTAATCGGTTCCTTTCATCCCTTGGTGACCAATCTACTATTTATTTATATTTCATGGTTTATTAGCTAATATTATTAACATTTTTTTATTGTGTCGAGATCTGGCTTCCAAATCTAAACAATCCTAATTTTAACCATACCAGGTGGGCCACTTAAAAAAAGTTCATCGGGCAAATCCCATACTGGCCAAAATCAAAGGTCCTTTTTTGCATGCAGTAATAGGCTTGAAACGTTTAAAAGTGAACACTGTTACTGCTGGTGTCTCTGGTCACACAGCAAGGTATATAGATCGTAAAGATATTTTGAATTCGGAAAAAGCATGAGACAGTTCCAAAATTAATATTTTTTCCAGAATTTCTCCAGACTCTACTTTTTCCCACAGAATTTTCTTAGAACCATCTCTTCAATCATACACGCAGCAAGATATTTCGGTATAGCAACCAGAAGTAAACTATCTATTGAATATGGACTATTTGTGTTAAGTTCTCTCGGGTTCATAGCGGTGGTAGCTTGCTACAGGGCAATGAAAGCTGTTGCTGGTTACGCTGTAGACACAGAGGGACATAGTATGTGTTTATTCTATAATTGAGCTTTCGTTGGTAAGTGCGCACTTTAGAACGGCTGGACCGATTTGGATTTTTTTAAATGTTCGTAATAGTCTGAATAAGGTTTTTAGCGAAATAAAAATTGGAATTTATGCCCGGAAAATTAAAAAATTCGGGAAAACAAAAAGTGACATTGCGGCGAAGCATAAAAAAAACCTATTAGAATTCTTGTCTATCTGTCCCAATTTTTGTCTAAAATAATTCTCGAAACGGCTAAATAGATTTTTATAAAACTTTCTCCGGAAATCATAGTGGCTTAGACTTAGAATCTGCTTTTTCTTTCATCTCAATTTCTAGTGATGAGATAAGAAAATCCACAGGTGAAGCTGGGGTAGAGAACTAGATCAAAATAAGGGTTTCAAAACATTTTTTTAGCTAAAGTATCTAACAGAAAATTTTCGGTCCGCCCGCCGTATGATCGAGATTAAACACAGGCCACACAGCAATGTAAATCATACGATCTAGATCACATGCAATTCACTCACCCACACAGACACACAAGATTCGATTAAACAAAGGCATGTGGATGTGTGTGTGTGTGACAGATCGTTCCGGCCATCGAAATCAACCACAAATACAAAGATTTGAAAACGGATGGTGGGCCGCGCGTACAAGAATTGGACGAGTCTGTGGTCAATTTCGGTGGACCGTACGGCTGCGAATGAGTGGGCACCTTAAAACGATGTTCAAATAGGTATGTTTATGAATTTGTGGGTTAAAATCTAAAATTCTCACATATTTCTAAATATTTCAGGAAGTATTACGGCTAGACTTTCAGGGGCAATTTTCTATGGAAATGCTATATGTTCCATAATTCTGACTTGGAATTTCAGCAGAAATTGGCCAAAATTAATGTCACTGTGGGCCGCGGCGGAGAGATTTACTAAATTCGTTCCTTCGTCTGACGAGAAAATACGGAAAAGATTGATTTTGGTCACATCTGTTATTTGTGTTTGTGGTACTGGTAAGTTTTAAAAGTGTCCCCAATGCCCGAGAAGACAAGAAAATAAAAAAGTTAGAAGTATATATACTATATTTTTAGCGAAAGGAAAAAATAATCTGGTAGCAAATACGGAAAGAAAATTCATATCCGCCCAGCCGCTGACCATGCAGTTTAAATTTTATTTTTCGATTCTATAATTAACCTACCAATAGCCAAGTAATATAAGTGAAAATAGCGACCGTTGATTTGTTAAAATTGTTAGTTTCTTGTATTTTCCTCTTAGATGTAGTATAAAATTGTATGTTTTGAAGCTCTTTTTGAGGCTCTTTTGAAGCGCCGAACCGAGAGTGATCTAATATTTCTATATAAAATAATAAACAACTTCGTAGATTCTCCTTCTCTTTTGAATATGATTGAATTCAGATGTCCTCGTATCAATAGTAAGATTAAGCAAGTATTTGGTTTACAAATATGTAAAACCAAATTACATGCCAATATGTTCATCAACCGTACTTGTAATGTTTTTAATGAGAGATTTGGTAACGTGGATATATTCGGTAGCACTCTTCCTAAGTTTAAGAAAGCCCTGAATGTTAACTATGATAACTGACTAGTTTTTGTTTTTTAAGTTTTTTGGGTTTTGATTAATTTTTTTGAATTCTCGTGTCTTTTATTCTGTATTCTATAATGTGTTTGTGTACCTATTTGTGTAATTAATGTGCGGAAACCTTGTTGGTTAATATGTATTATTAATGTTGTGTATGAAATTTGTTATTCTGTATACTGTTTGTTTCCCAAATATATAAATAAATAAATAAATAAATAAATAAATAAATAAATAAATGTTTAAGGAGCGGTGGTCAAGGTCATCTTGTATCTGCCAAAAATAATAAATGGCAACGCAAAAGCAATGCTCGTTTTGGAAATTATTTCTACTTAGAACCCTAAATCATAAAAGTATGGTTCAATCCAATTTAAAATAATAACTATCAACTGTGTGCTAAGGAATTGTTGTATAAATAAACTCACCTTTCCAGGATTAACTGAGATTTGCCATTTTTTGACAGATACAAGATGACTGAGAGCCACGGACCCTTAACTGGGAAAAAAGTGTGATTCCCAAATTTAAAGCCCTCGTCATATGTATTTATGTATGTAAACAAATCTAGGAAGTCGATTATCGATTTGAACTTTGCAAGTGTATCTATGTAATTAGGATAACAATACAATAATTTGGTACCATTGAACTGATCTGATGATGGAGCCAGAAAGTGGATAGTGGAACTTTTCAATGGCTCCGCTCCCAAAAGACGTAGGGTGATGTTTTATACACATAAACCTTGTAAATCAGTATCTATCTATTAGTGAAAACCTTATTAAAATCGGTCTAGTAGATTTTGAGTCTATAAGACACAAACAGACAGATATACCAATATCTGCTATGTTCCATTCTCACTCCTGCCAAAAATGCTAAGAACCAATTTTCTTGAGATTTAATCGACTTCTCGTGCTTCGGAGGAAACGTAAACCCTTTTTCTAGAAAACAATAACAGATACTTACATATTTGTTAATAAAGTAACAAATCTATGTAGATAACATGTCTATTAAATGCAGCAACATGCTTGCCACTTGTTCTGTTTTATAATAAGTTCTGTTCCGTTCTGTAAATATAAGTAGACACTGTTACATGGTGTCTCTGGCTATACCCATAAGAATAAAAGCCTTCTCATGGTGTGTTAATATTTTAAACTAGCTTCACGCTAGTATCCCAAATGATTTCCTGAGTAAAAAATAGCCTATAGTCAGTTTTCGGCCTTTAAATTATTTCTGATCAAAAATCTGTGCAAAATATTGACTTGAAAGAAGGACAAACAAACAAACAAACACACTTTCACATTTATAATATTAGTTACAAGGATTTGTTAGTAATATCATTTACATAATTTTCAGTGGAACATCTTTTGAGTATACTATCGTCAATTGAACTTGACAGAGATATTTCGGAATTCTTGCGGCTCCATACTTTATCATCACACGGATTTTTAATGTTTAAACGTACGTAATATTTAAAAAAATTGTAGAGCATATGAAAATAGAGCCAATTATGAAATTAGAGCTTTTTTCTAGACTACTACGACTCAACATCTTTTAATATGGGAACTCGCTAGGTACATGGCCACGCAAGTCGAATATCTTACTTTTTTTTGCCTTACTGCTCCAGAAACCAAGTCTCCCTCTTTTAGCCGATGGTATTTGTGAGATTATACCTAACGAGTGGCCAGTTCTGTTGAGGTATATTTTGATGGATAGGGGCTCTAAGTGTAGTTTGTCGGATTATATACATTCATTTTTTAATTACCTACAAAAATCCATTAATACATGCACAGTGTTTTTTAGATTTCACTCAATTTACTCAATATTTTTCAAATAATGGCAAGAATACTGCATTTACCTACCCGCTGGAATCGCGAAGGAGCTTAGTATTAATTTATAGACTTGTTCTTTTCAGAGGAATATTCGGTATTTGTAGGCATTTTTCTATTCATTATGAGTAAATTTGCGACAATTTTGTGGAATTTTCAAGATTTGCTGATAATATTGATCAGTATGGGATTATCAGCTAGATTTCGTAGACTGAATTCGCAAGTTCATTATTTGTACATGATGGAGATTGAATCAAGAAAGGATAATAATTATAAGGTTAGTCAATCGTATATAGAGAAGTCCAGTTCAAGTCACTAAGAGCGCCAAACGGTTAGCATACATTCGTTTGGACTCGATGGCCAAAAACGACGGGTCACCCAATGGCCACCTAAAAACCCCACTGTACTAACAATATGTATAATAATGTATATAGAGCGATACTAAAGCAAGTCTGAATTGTAACCACAGAAACTTTTAAGGATCCATACTACCTCGCATAAACGTTTGCTGTATCGACAATACTTTAACATTCTTTTTATATTTAATACACAATAAAATAGAGTATATATATAAAGCATCATAATATATGGACCAAAAACGCGATTCCTTGAAATATTCTAGATAGAAAATAAACCTTTTAAAAAAAAGTGCAACAACTTCAAAAATTTGCACTGAAAAGTAAAAAATAATAAATATTTCGTCGTAGAATTTGAAGACGGTTGGTGCCAAATTAGGATACAAAACTAAGTAAATATCTAAGTAGATAAAGATCTGTTCAATATTATCTATGTTTGTATGTACTGATGATCGTCGGTTTCTAATGAATTGTCTATATTAGTGAATTTGGGAACTAAGTTATTTCTAATTTGGCACCAACCGTCTTCAAATTCTACGACGAAATATTTATTATTTCTTACTTTTCAGTGCAAATTTTTGAAGTCGGTGCACTTTTTTTTTAAAAGGTTTATTTTACCCTTTTAAGTGATTTTGCTGCCTTGAGAGACAAATAATAACGCAACTAAAAAAATATTGATGGAAAATTAAAAAAAATACCCCTGTGGATGTGATTTGAACCATGTAATGTGCTTGTGCATCCTATGCACCCCATTACATTTAACCGCGAGACCATCGTCACGAAAATTGACAACTTCGTATCAATAGCAACCGTTGCTAAGGCTTTTTCTGATACATAATTTTCAGCCGTAAACAGAAATTAATTACTGAATTTCTGAAAAACTACTGAACCGATTGTCGTCATATGTCTGTGAGATAATGTCGAGAAATTATGATGTCTTAAAAAAAATAAGTCGTCAAAATCGGTACATATTTTATCGAGATATCAAGAAAAAAGTACTTATAAAGTCAGTTTTTTCAAAATTTCTCAAAAACTAATAAACCAATTTTTATGAGATAAAAATGGGACCAATCCGGAAAAATTATCTGACGATTAAAAAAGAAACCATCAAAATCGGTTCACAATTGGCGGAGTTATCGATGTACATACATACATAAAAAAAAAAATACGGTCCGAATTGAGAACCTTCTCCTTCTTTTTTTGGAAGTCGGTTAAAAATCCAAAGTTACCTCTAAAATTAAAAATAAACAGCTGGCATCAGCGGCCCATTCTCTATCGATGGTTTTTAAAATCTATCGACACTAATGTCGATGGCATGTCTTTCTACATTGAAACCACCTCAAAACAACATCCTAACAGAAAAACATAGTAAAAACCGCATAGACATTTTGACAGAATCTTAGTGAATGACAAAACAAGCAATATAATAACAGCAATACAAAATAACCATAATAAAACCATAGATAGAGAATAGTTTTACTATATGAATTGTATTTTTAATACAATAAAAATAGGACCTATTTTTTACGATTTTAAGACAATCCGCGCCCTATTTGACGAGCACGGACCAGCTGAGGCCAAGGAACTAAAATTAACTTTTTGTCTTTGTCAACTAAGATCAAACTCGTTTGCGCGCGCATTTGCTGATAGACGGAGTTTCTTTTATGGTTCCGTACATCTCCGATGAAAAAACGGAAACCTTTGACCGCCCCCTATCTCCGAAACTACTGAGTCTAAAATTTTGAATGATGAAGAAAAAAACCAAAACCAAAACCAAAATGTGCTTTCCGAAAGCAAATGCACAAGTCACTATAAAAAATACCCAAATCGCTTCAAGTGTGCCTATAAAATTTGAAGAGTTCTTGATTTCTCCAAGAAAGTATAGGTACCGTTTCAAATAAAAAAAATAATCCAAATCGATCCAGGCGTATTCAAGTAATCGGGGAACATACATAAAAAAAACATAAAAGATTCCGACGAATTGTAAACCTCCTTTTTTTGAAGTTCGGTTAAAAATAGGGAATATAGCGTCTTCCTTATAGTTTTCAGGAACGAAAATACTGTCTTAAAGTTCTGACCGAGAAAATCCAAGGACGTGTAATAAATAGGATATGAAAATTAGTATGGACTTTACGGGAAGCCTGGGGCGGAATGCTAGTACCTAATATAAATCTGAGTTTCAGCCAAAAAATCCCCAACCCTGGTTAACATGGAAGAAAGTTAGAGAAGCGTATATGAAACAGGCTGCGCTCGTGCGTCGCGTAGATTACCAAATTGGAGGAATCATATTGCTGTCAAACTTGAACAACATGTACTTCATCTGTCTACAACTGTTCTTGGGTATCACGTGAGTATAACTTTGTTAATATTGTTGAAGGATGTATTGAAAAGCACGAATATCTCATCTTATCTTATCTAATATTATAAACGCGAGTTTGTTTCTTTGGTTGACCTTCTTTAACGACAGAGACAGTTTTATCCTTGTGACATTTCAAAAAATTCCACAGGCAAATGCTTATTTGGTATGTAGTAAATACAATTTTTTTAGGGTTCCGTACTCAAAGGGAGACAACGAAAACTATTACTAAAGCTCCGTTGTCCGTCCGTCCGTCTGTCACAGGGCTGTATCTTTTGAACTGTAATAGGTAGACATTTTTACAGAGTGTGTATTACTACGGCCGCTATAACAACACATAATCAAAATAAAATTAAGTAAAAAATTAAAGTGGGTAGATATATAATGGCAATAGGCACATAAAAAGTCTAACTGTGTAACTAAAAAAAATCTGGCCAAGTGTGAGTCGGACTCGCGTTAATTTGTTACTGCGCCATTCAGTGGCGTCAAAGTTGGTTTGACATAATGCATACTATTGGTTTCATCGACTTGATTTGTTCAAAAAAATGTGTCAATTTTTGTTTGTCTCTGTGTTTGATCCTTACAGCTCCAGAAACCGTTTTACGGTTCCTGGGTACCCAGCGGAAGACGAAGTCTCCCTCGTTTAGCCGATAGTATTTGTGAGGCTATACCTAACGAATGGCTAGTTCTGTTGAGGTATATTTAGATGGAAAAGCCTCAAAGTGTGGTTTGTCGGATTATGTACATAAGTTTTTAATTAAAAACCCATGGGTGGTCTGCTTAGTTAATAAAGTATTATGTTTCATTTCCAAATTAAAAAGCAGCTTGGGAAGAGGGCGGAGGGGGTGTTGGGCTATGGGTATTGCTAGTACTAATCAAAAAGTTTGTGAGTTATTTCACTATCATTTTATTTCACAGAACCCTAGAAATTAAAGAACAATCTTTAATTTTTATTTGTGTCTGTTTTTAGGGTTGGCACTGGGAAAACGGATTTAAATTACATGTATTATTTACTATCATTAATTTGGTTGTGTATTAGAGCAGGGACTGTGGTACTTTCAGCAGCTGAAGTAAATGTTTGTTCGAGACTTGCTTTATCTTACATACATAGATATCCTACAACAAGGTATACAGTTGAGGTAAATATTGAGTTTTTTCGATCGCTTCTGTAGGGGCCCCCTTTTTCAGCAAAAATGTGACATGCCGATATCTCTGGAAGTTGTAGGTTACTATAGATGACTAAGGTGTCAAAATGTTTGTATTGATGAGTTTTTTATAGGGTAGGTACTCCATATCTAGTCTTGTTTATGATATTTTATTAATTATTTATTATTACGTGTTCAGAAAGGTATCTTCGGATGTTTTTCTAAATTTGAAAAATTAATAATTTAAAACGACTATATTATCTCGAAAACCACTGAAACCACAAGTTAATTTCCAATGCTCTTTGACGGTCATGTGTTGTATGAATCATTGATTTTTTTATATAGGTCGTAGTAACACTGTCATCCCTTACCAAAACCTACCTTAAAACGGTATACTTCGATACCAAATAGATCACCTACTTTTCTTGACGCCAAATTGTTCTAAATTCAAAGGAATTGACCTTGCAGTTTGCACCCGCGTTAATAGCTACTGCTCCGCTACCTTGGGTCGTAGCGTGATGATATATAGCCTATACCTACCTTCCTCAAGAATTGGGCTATGAAATGCAAGAAGATTTTTCAAGTCCGCCTGGTTTCAGAGATAGATAGATAACCCTATTTCTATTTGTAAGAAATTCAAAAGATTAAAAAATATCATTTTTACAGGTAGATAGACTTCATAAGCAGCTGTCAAGAGATTTTGTAGCGTTAAGTGGACGTGGGTTTTATATTCTAGATCGTACTATAGTGTTGAAGGTAAACTAGTACCTTTTTTTTTCTTTCTTCACTGGTTGCCTGACAGCTTCCGAAACCGTGTTACGGTTCCAGGGTACCCAGCGGAAGACCAAATATCCCTTGTTTAGCATACTAGTACCTACCTACTAAATATGTAAATTAAAGCAGAATGAGGGTGTCAAGCATATATTATTATGTCTCAATTTTCTCCGCTTTTTTATTACAGAAATTACGTAATCCATAAAGAAAAAAAATTGCGCGTGCAGCACCGTACACATGATAGAAGTGAAACTCGTTAAAAAATAAACATCATTATTGATACAATTTTCTAGCCCGTGTACACATTGCCTTGTCTGGGCTTTAATGGTCCACTGTGTACAATTGGCCTTAGATATACAATGTATAGCTCTCTTTCTCCTTCTTTCTACGTTATATCTTTCTCTTTTCTCATGTAGCGAAATGTGCCTAAACGTGACGCGTCCTTGAAATTTCACTCTCAATTCTCGTCCAAAAATTATCGAGAATAAGAAGTTTTAGTTAAAAAATAGCATATCTATTTGAAATTTTGAAATCTAAGTGGACTTGAGCTTCAAATCTAGATCTCTACAAGTAATATTGACACATATAATTTGTTACTTAATTTAACGAAAGTGCATACACTTGTAAATTAACAAAATTTTTAGCTCTACTTTTAATTTCTATGGCGATCTTTAATCTCTTTTTATTTTTCAGGTAGCGGCAACGATTGCAACGTACGAATTGGTTTTGATACAATACGATAGTCATCGATGAACTTCCTGTACCTACCAAATTTTCAACTTTAAACTCATTGAATATAAATTGAAACTTATTGAATATATCTAAGTAAAATAGCTGTTATATTTTCAATGGGTTTTTTTAAATAAGAAATATGGGTGGTTAAACTTTGCTCCCGTTTTCTCTGACATAAGCTTTTAAAAAAAATAAGAGCTATGTGATTATGAAAGAGAAAATAGGGGCAAAATAATCCTTTATTTTATCACTCATTATTATTACCACCAATTACATATACAATAAAATCAATTTAAAAAATAACGACACAGAGAAATTGGGAATAGTAATATCCCCATACAAATTATCGATATAGGGCTCTTAAGTATCTATAATAATCATCATTTCTCCAATAACATCGTTTGTCAAATGAATCTAATTTTGAGATGAAGCAAGCAAGTAGAAATGTTACTTCGATATTTCCACTTCTAAGTGGCCGTCTCCCTAATGATATCTGCATCTCTTCAAAATTCATTTCAAAGTAGACGAATTCAAATTTATTTTATGAACTGACATAAAATCTAGATTCTAGACTTGTGAGTTTCATAGAGTTAATATATGAGTTTCTTTGGAGTACATTTTTAATTTCAATTTATATCACACGGTTTCTTTCTGCTTATATTATTAAAAACATATTGTAAAGAATTTTTAAATGAAAAATGTCGTTTTAATAAAAGTTTTGATGCTTATTATAGCAGCCTGAAACCATTCGGATTCCAGAAACTATCTTTCACTTGCGCTTGACATTAGAATAAACCTTTTAAAAAAAAGTGTACCGACTTCAAAAATTTGCACTGAAAAGTAAGAAATAATAAAAATTTCGTCGTAGAATTTGAAGACGGTTTGTGACAAATTAGAATACAAAATTAAGTAAACATCTAGGGACATAAAGATCTGTTCAATATTATCTGTGTTTGTACTGATGATCGTAGGTTCCTAATAAATTATCTAGATTAGTGAATTTGGGTACTAAATTATTTCTAATTTGGCACCAACCGTCTTCAAATTCTACGACGAAATTTTTATTATTTCTTACTTTTCAGTGCAAATTTTTGAAGTCGGTACACTTTTTTTTAAAAGGTTTATTTTTCCCTTTTAAGTGATTTTGTTGCCCTGAGAAATAAATTATAACGCAACTAAAAAAAATGATGGAAAAAAAAAATACTGCGGTGGAAGGGATTTGAACCTCGAGCAATGTGCACCCTGCGCTGCATCCCATACCTTTAGCCGCTAGACCACCGTCGATACGAAACTTGACAACTTCGTGTAATAGCAACCGTCGCTAAGATTTTTCTCTGATATAATTTTCAGCAGTAAACAGAGACAAATTACTGAATTTCTGAAAAATTACTGAACCGATTTTCGTCGTATGACTGTGAGATAATGTCAAGAAATTATTATATCCTTAAAAAAATAAGTCGTCAAAATCGGTACATATTTCATGGAGATATTACGAAAAATTGACTTATAAGGTCAGTTTTTTCAAAATTTCTGAAAAACTAAAGAACCAATTTTTATGAGATAAAAATGGGACCAATCCGGAAGAATTATCTGTCGATTAAAAAAGAAACCATCAAAATCGGTTCACAACTGGCAGAGTAATCGATGTACATACATAAAAAAAAAAAAAAATACGGTCCGAATTGAGAACCTTTCTCCTTCTTTTTTTTTTCGAAGCCGGTTAAAAATAAACACATGGACGCTATTTAAAATCTTAAAAACTTTTTTTTCTTTCTTCGCGGGTTGCCTTACAGCTCCCGAAACCGTGTTACAGTTCCAGGGTACCCAGCAGAAGACCAAGCTCCCTCGTTTAGCCGATGGTATTGGTGAGGCTATACCTAACGAGTGGCCAGTTCTGTTGAGGTATATTTAGATGGAAAAGCCTCTAAGGGTGGATTGTCGTATTATGGACATACGTTTTTAATTAAAAAACCATTGGTACATGGCCGGACATAGTTAATACTTATGTAATTTAATAAATATATATATATATATGTATACTTTTTTATATATTAATGGATTGTCTTATGAATATGAAAAGAGATGTGTCGAGATTGCTATGGACAGCCTTTGTCTATCCTGATGGAATTTTGGCCTGAATCCATGTAATCTACCCAAATAAATAAAAATTGAAGGGGACCCAGTAGATTCGGAGAAAATAAGCTGTGAGACGGACAGACAGACACAAAAGTGATGCTATAAAGGTTCCTTTTTTTTATTATGGCTCCATCAGGGTTTTGATGATTCCGCCAGTGTCAAGTATTATAGACGTCACAGTAACAATATGCGGTGGTAAGATGTTCCCTTTTACCGTCACTGACTTATCACAGCGCGGACGGGATTAAACTGGATGCCCCATCATGTCAGCGACTAAAAAAGTTATTTGTTTAGAATTTGCGACCGGTTACTATAGCGACCGAGTCATCGGATCAGCAGTGTTTTCCACGGCCGACGCCGGGGCGAGAAGAAAGTCTGTAAATATTTGTAGTTATAAAATGCAAAAGCGTACAAAGGGGTTGAATAGGAAACAGCGACCTTAATCCCAACGACGTCCGGTAACATTATTACCAGGAACTAGCAGTTCCGCTCATGCTACTCACAATACTGTCTAGAAAACTACCTTTAAACGGCTTGGTTTACGTTTACGGGTAGGGGTAGGGGAAGGGGTAGTGCAGGCAAGCCAGCGTTTTGTAAGTCTGTGTGTATGTAGAGGGTAATCTGTGAAACTACTGATCCGATTCTGAAAATTCTTTCACTAATAGGAAAATACATTATCTCTGAGTGCTATAGGGTATTTTTTATTTTGTTCGAAAATATTCACAGGCGAAGCCGGGGGCGGAATGCTAGTCTAATATATAAAAATCAATATTTGTTTGTTGGTCACGCTACCTTACGAAAGGGGTGAATAGGCATGATGACCAAAAAATTCTTATTAGTCCGTCAGTTAGATTATCAGAAAATATTGGACACGTATTTTTTCTTTTGTCAATTAAACAAAAAATGATCAAGTTATAGCCCGCTAAAGTTCAGCGTGACGTCACGTCTTAGTACAATTTTTAGCAAGGCGTGACGTCACCAGCCAACACTCCCAAACTTTGACGCGTTTTATCTCTGTAATTTTTTGTTTGATTGACAAAAGAAAAAATACGTGTCGAATATTTTTTGATAATCTAAATGACGGACTAAATAGAATAATATTTTGTTTACCCTGTCCTCTACCCTATTGTATTCCTAATACAACGCGTACGAAGTATGTATTTAAAAAATGTTTGATTAATATTTTTACTAACACACAAAATAATAGGGTTTTAATTAAGTAAATAGACGTTGTTGTTTTTTATATAATGACTTTTCGGGGAAAGCGCTGTTTTCTGTGAAACAAATTTATATTTCGCTTACTTTGTTTTTTTTTAATATGACAGTAAAATTACCACTGAAATTTTCTGCAAATCTTAAACGCTCGTTTAAAATCAACCTGATGACTTGATAAGTATAAGTCAATAAAAAAACTGTCATTTCAGTCGACATAAATTAGATCACGGGAAGGTCGTAGGCACCCTACCCTTACTTACAGGAAGTTAGGGTTGTCAACCGACTTAAGGAAAAATAAAAAGTATATATTTTGCGGATGTGGAAATCAACAGTTTCTCTGATTAGGTACTATTTATATGTTGACAAACCAATAAAACGAGAGATAAAGATAGAATCTTTAAATGATTTGTTTCTCAGCTACTTACATCGATTTTTCACCCTCATAAACTTTTTTTTATAATGGTTTTTTTTAATTAAAAACTAAATATACCTCAGTTAGGTACAGCCGTAGAAATAGCATTGGCTAAACGAGGGAGACTTGGTTTTCCGCTGGGTACTCTGAAACCACACGGTAAGGCAACCCGTGAAGCAAGAAAAAAAAAACTCTCTTGTTAGAACCGTTTTCGAGAACGCGATTTCTCAAATAGATTAGTAGTTGGGACGAGCATTGATCATTTCAAATGAACAAATGCTCCTAAGTTGAAAGAGGCTACTTTTACTGAACTGACTGATCAGCATAATATAATCACTGAAAAAATTACTTTCTTCCTTTTAGTGCAATATTTTATTAATTTTAAAAAGAGGTAAAGTTTGTAATTGGATGTAGGGCATATAATAATCTCTAACGTTTCTTTTTAGACTTCTGTACCCAAAAGGTAAAAACGGAAACCGTGTTGTCGGTTCCAGGGTACCTAGTGGACGACCAGGTTTTCCACTTTAAGCCGATGGTATTTGTAAGGCTATACCTAACAAGGGGCCAGTTCTGTTAAGATATATTTTGATAGTGTATCAAATCTCAATCACTAAGTTTGCGCCATAGAATTCAAACCGGAGACAACTACCTAGCTTATCGCATTATACTTGTCGGATCCTATAACTTGATACTCATGTCAAGGTGGTTGTGAAAAAAATGGTAAGCCGCCAATAGGATATTCGGCAATTTTTTCAATTTTTGCACACATACCTCTCCTTAGAATTTAAATTTTGAAAACGCCGAATATACTTAGGTATGGAAGCGAAACTTGGGTATGGAATATGAAGCATAAAAGTAAGATAAATGAATTGGAAATGCGGTCTTTACGTGGAATGTGTGATATAAACGGCATCCGGTCATTAGAGAAGAATGCGGAATGAAAGATGATGTTGTGACTAAAATGAAGAAAAGTAGTTTTGGTTTAAAAATGTTTAAAGGATGAAGAATGTGAGATTGACTAAAAAGGTTTATATAAAGGAAATGCTGACAGAGGACGACCTAGGTGTACTTTTATTGAACATATAAAAAATGCATTGATCGATGGAAATATTAAAAGTATACACAACTGCCGAGCATGTATGAAAGGTATGATGAATATAAAAGAAGCGAAAGAGGTATATCAGGTTCGTAGCAAATGGCATTGGATTGTCTCTGCCTATCCCTCTTGGGATAAAAGGCGTGATGATAGATAGATTTTGTGTATACAGTAAGTCTGATCTGACCAGAAATAATATAATTTCTATACAAACTTTGCCACTCCCTTTCTTCCCTTAGAGGTTGAATTTTAAAAAATGTCGAAACACGTGTGAAACAACCAAGACTGCATGCCAAAGGTTAGTTTGATTGGATAATAAGAAGTGGGTCAAATTTCAGTCACTTTGGAACCATACAAACTCTAGAGTCTAGAAACTACGATCGCGATGTTGTAACAGACGGACTTAACGATCTCCTTGCTCTACTAGGGAGAGGGAGTCCTAAAAAGCGGGCTGGCATAAATACTAAGATTTCATAATATTTAGGTACTAATGCAAACCCGAATAATTCTATTTAAAGGCGTTGTAAGAGGAAAATGTAATAAGGTTAACGCACATGACGCGGATATGCTTAAAATTTAATTACATGAAATTGCCTTATAATTAATTAATATACTACTAGCGGACCCGGCAGACGTTGTCCTGCCCAAACGTTGGCTTGCCTGCTAATTACTTTCCTTCTTCAGTGAAAAACAACTACCACTACCACTACCCCTACCCCCACTCCTACCGCTACCGCTACCACTACCATTACCTCTACTCCAACCCCTCTCACTACCTCTATCCCTACTCCAAACCCTACCACTACCACTACCGCTGCCCGATTGAAATCAAAACTTGAAGCATTAAAACCAATCGATTTGACAGTTGAATTTTTGTTTCTGTCATCATTCCCGTTCTGATATCAAAAAAGTCGTTCCATAGAAAATGTATGAGAAAATGAATTTTCTTTATAATTTTTTTTCGTGCATTTTCCAATTTATTTTGCTAGTTATTCTGCTATTCGGGACGGAGACAAATATAACAAATGAAAAACCATGATAATCGGTCCAGCCGTTCTCGGGTTATAAGTGTTCGAACAAACCCGACTTTGTTTAATATATATAGATTAGCTATTCGCCCATGGGTTCTTTACTAACTTTCATCCCCTATTATACCCTCTTAGGAGAAGATGGATTAAAAAAAGTAGCCAATTCCCTAGGCTTCAAGCTTACCAAGTTTCATCAAAATCGGTTCAGTGATTTAGCCGTGAAAGCGTAACAGACAGACAGAGTTACTTTTGCATTTATAATATTAGTATGGATGTATATTGTATATAAATAAGGTAGTCGATAGCCTAATTGGTAGGACGGTGCACTTGAAACCGGAGGTCCCGGGTTTGAATCCTACCCCTTGCCAAAATGCTAGCTAAGCACCAATTTTATTTAAGAATATGTGTTTAAATCGACTCCTCGTGATCCGCAGGGCATGTAAAGCCGGTGTCCGGTCACCAACCCGCCTGCACCTAGAGGGAGACCATGATCCAGCAGTGGATCTTAAAAGGTTGATGATGATGATGATGATGATATTGTATAATTCAATTTATACTAATACTAGCTAGCTATTGCCCGTGGTTTTACCCGTTTAGAATATCCCGTAATGCCTGAGAAAGACAATGGCAATGTTTGGTGATGTTGCTTTATTAAGTAGGCGCTTTATTACGATATACAAAATTGGTAGCCACGGGTAGCCCTTTTATTTTAACGAGAGAGTGTATAGCCTAAGTCCACCCTCAAGATCCGTCTAAATATTAGTTGAATAATTTTTGAAATCGGATGAGTAATTTCGGAGATACTTCCTATATCCAAACTTACACTTTTCTGTGGTTGAATTTTTCTAAGGCCCTTGCTTTCTACCCCCACATGCTTCACTTAGCCTTGATGATATTAATCTATAACGATAAACACACAAACGTACAACGTTTTCGTTTATATATTAGTTTATTCTAACAAATGGAATGTAATTTTTGATCACACTATAGATTTTTCAGGATTTCCTGGGATCTATTTTCCACATAATCTCGACCGTTTTATCTCGAGCGTCGTCTTTGGAAAGTCAATTTGTTTGCATGTCCGACCTGATTTCCGATAAAAATTGATCCACATATTCTTATCGCTCACTAAATAAAATATATTGTTAGCGTTTCTTGAGTTTATGATTGCATATGAGAAGATACCAGAAAATCCGAGTAATGATTTGATGTGATTTCAGTATATGCCACCGAGAATAATGTATTTGAGCTCAGCACGTAATACCCGTCAGTTTTTATATAGGGACCCTTTGAGGTGTCTCGATCTTAAAAAGTAAAAGTAAAAGTCTTTGTTTAAGGTTAGTCAGTGTGTCTAGGGAAGCTAAAAATTTGATACTTTTCTGCATATACAATACTGTATACTCAAGTAGAAACGAACAATATGAAAATATATATTGGCATCTACTTTAAAAAAACTTTTTTTACATTAAATTGCCGGAATACATAATGACATGTTGTTCCTGAATTTTTAATCACTAGATACAACACATGTCGTGTTCATTTAAAGTGATTGGATAGAAGATTATATTCATAGACTAGCGGACCCGGCAGACGTTGTCCTGCCCAAACGTTGACTTGCCCGCACTACCCCTACCCCTACCCCTACACCAACCCCTACCCCTACCCCTACCCCTACCCCTACCCCTATTCCTACCCCTACCCCTATTCCTACCCCTACACCTACCCCTACCCCTACCCCTACCCCTAAACCTACCCCTACCCCTACCCCTACCCCTACCCCTACCCCTACCCCTACCCCTACCCCTACCCCTACCCCCACCCTAAGGATCGGTCAAGCCGTTTCGGAGGAGTATGGGAACGAACATTGTGACAGGAGAATTTTATATATTAGATGAATAAAAGCAATTATTATCACCTTAGGTTGTTTAATGTTTTTTTTTATAAGTATTCATTTTAAAATTACAATTATAGTGATTATGACTGGATTTCGAACGTTTCACAATAAAAAAAATTATGTTCTAATGAAGTACTCAGAGGCTGCAGATGTTCACATACCACGATCGCGTATTTAAGATATTTAAAAGATAATATTTGTACAAATTCATTTTTAAAATGCTAAAGAAAAATGGCGAAGAAGAAACCCTTACTTACCGGATTAATTTGAAATCCCAAGGGCCCAGAAAAATGTTCTGACGAACCCTTTCATAAATGCTGAAACTCGTAATCTTAATACTTACGATATTATTCAAAATATTTCTCAGGATTTTGTAAGGAAATGCGTATTTTGGAAGCTTTTAGGAGATGTGTTTTATTGAAAATGTTATGTTAAATAATATATTTGGTAAATTTTATTGTACGTGTTATCATCAATCATTATACCATAGGTAATAATGTCCATATTTAGCAAGTGGTATGGACCAATATGATAAACAAGTTTTTATTTTCAAAAGTTCGAATGTCCCAGTTTTTTGCTTTTCCATGAAAAATATGCCAATTATAACACTTCAAACTACAAGTATTATTTTACAGAAAATTAAAATTTCTATATCATTTTTATCATAAAAATGTACCAATGGGTTTTTTATAATTAAAAACTTATGTACTCGTATATGGGAGGCAGTAATTGTTATTTAGAAACTTATGCTCATTCGACAAACCACACCTAGAGGCTTTTCCATCTGAATTTAATATACCTCAACAGAACTGGTTACTCGTTAGGTATAGGACCGTTACTGCAACCGATGGTTTTGGGGCAGGGCAACATGTGAAGAGAAAAAAAATTGTATACTTTCTTTGTAGAAGCGCGTAGCTACCATTTTTTAAATTGCATAATCCATGATGGCGCTCAGATTGTTCATTGATTACTATGAATTTAACCTTAAATTAAATTAGGGCGATCTATCTAGACTTTTATCCCAGAAGGGGTAGGCAGATACTATTGAATATTTGTTATGCTCTCTTTCTTCTTTCGCACCTTATATTCATCACATTCTCATACCTACATGCGAATGCTTTTTATAAAAATAACAGATACTTACATCTGTGACAACTCTAGGTCCATTAAGTGCAGCAACAAGCTTGCCATCTGTTCAGTTTAATATGAACAACTGGCTAAAAGGCGACACTGTTACTGGTATATCTGGCTACACCGCAAGATAAAATGGCAGTGAAGCTGTGATAATGTTTTCTTTTGTGCCCTAAATGATCAAGTTTTTTAAATATCTGTATAAATAAAATTTAAATGCTGTTCGTTGGTAAGAGCATAAGTGATGAGAACGGCTGGACCGATTTGGGAAACATTTTTAGAAGTTCATAATAGTCCGAATAAGGTGTTAAGGGAAAGAAAAATTGGAAAAGTTGTCCGGAAAATTGGAAAATTCAGGAGATAAACCTTTTAAAAAAAAGTGTACCGACTTCAAAAATTTGCACTGAAAAGTAAGAAATAATAAAAATTTCGTCGTAGCATTTGAAGACGGTTGGTGCTTTTTTTTAAGACTTTTTTTTAAAAGGTTTATTTTTCCCTTTTAAGTGATTTTGTTGCCCTGAGAAATAAATAATAACGCAACTAAAAAAAATTGGATAGATGGAAAATTAAAAAAAATACTGCGGTGGATGGGATTTGAACCTCGAGCAATGTGCATCCTGCGCTGCATCCCATACCTTTAGCCGCTAGACCACCGTCGATAGGAAAATTGACAACTTCGTGTCAATAGCAACCGTTGCTAAGGCTTTTCTCTGATATAATTTTCAGCAGTAAACAGAGACAAATTACTGAATTTCTGAAAAATTACTGAACCGATTTTCGTCATATGACTGTGAGATAATGTCAGAAATTATTATATCCTTAAAAAAATTAGTCGTCAAAATCGGTACATATTTCATCGAGATATTACGAAAAATTGACTTATAAGGTCAGTTTTTTCAAAATTTCTGAAAAACTAAAGAACCAATTTTTATAAGATAAAAATGGGACCAATCCGGAAGAATTATCTGTCGATTAAAAAAGAAACCATCAAAATCGGTTCACAACTGGCGGAGTAATCGATGTACATACATACAAAAAAAAAATTAAAAAATAATAAAAATACGGTCCGAATTGAGAACCTTCTCCTTCTTTTTTTTTCGAAGTCGGTTAAAAAACGGAAAGTGCTTTTTGCTGTGAGATTTTTGTATGAACTCAAAACCATTTGCGTTAATATGGGTTCCACGGTCGCCGGGGCGGAAAGCTGTGTTAACTGAAAGTACATCAAAATATTATCTTTGCTACAAATATAATGTATAAATACTGACACTAAAATTTACAATAAAATACAAATACTGATTTATCGTGCATGCAAACCTGACCTAGATGGGAGTGATTATATTACAAATAGCAAAACTGCATATGCGTTATCGATCTACATTTAAAACTCTCGTAAAATAAAATGATATATACTTTAGAATGTAGAACGTTTTGTATTCTATATATTCATATATTTTCAATACACTTGCTCGCAAAGAAACATTAAATATATGCTAAATTTTTTTTAAATCGAGAAGACCCTGACTAATGCGCGCGACTACAGTCCGTTAGTCGCACCCACTATGCCGGCCCGTAGAGATGCTTTATCACGCTTCGCTTGAAGGAACCCCAGGTTGTAGGAAGGACGAAAGACCGACGCCGGAAGTTCGTTCCTCTTTTTGACAGTGCGACACAGGAACGAGTCACTGAATTTTTCGTTCGTATGCAGAACGTGACCACAGTGTGAGGATGAAATCTGTATCCTGTGCGAGCAGTGCGGGTGCGAAAAGGGGATGGAGGGACGAGGTCATGCTGCATAAAAAGGCAAGGAGTTTTCATGTCAAACAGAAAATTAATTTCTTAATCGAAATGAAACAGAAGTTTCCAAAGATATGGCCTCAAAATTTTGAACATCGACTTAAAGTAGCAAATACGAGTGCGGTTTGCTTGCACGCGTGTGTTAGGTGGCCTCTATTCATGTCTCGCTTCATGGGTCTTTTGCCAATGAGAGGACTATCAAACAACAATAGTCGACATGTGAAGTAAGTATTATATACTTATAGATTCTATAATCCATAGCAATGTTTTTTTTGTTGTCATCGTTCCCAGGGTGTACCTAGCGGAAGACCAAGTCTCCTTCTTTTAGCTGATGGTACTTGTCAGGCTATATCTAACTAATGACCAGTTCTGTTGTGGTATATTTAGATGGAATTATGTACATAAGTTTTGAAAAAAAATTGATTCGGAGAACGCTTGAACCCATAAAAAGACATAGGTTATTACCTAAAGGTGGCCACAGACTCGTCCAATCCCCGGCGCGTCGCCGTACGGTCCACCGAAATCGACCATAGACTCGTCCAATTCTTGTAACAAACGATCTGCCTAGATCATACGGCGGCCGGAATGCGAAATATTCGGCGCGTGCCGGACCCATGTGTGGCCTACTTTAGGGAGCATAATAGAGGATAAAAGTTAGTGGGGGGCAGAAATTTAGAATTTTGTTATTCGTACGTTTAGTATTTAATTAGTGCAACTTTTCAGAATATCTTGGAAGTTACCATATGCAGTGTATTACGCTTTTAGTGTAACTGCACAAGTGGCTATAACTGCTTCTGCTTTATAGCTATGCTATGCTATCTGCTTTCAATAATAAATTACAAATAAATTACGGTAAAATTTTACAAAACCAACGCATGGCATATGTTACTAAATTTAGGTTTAATAGACGCATTATGCATTTACAAGACAAACTAGACTAAAATTTGTTGTCGGAACACAAAGATTCTTTAAAAAAAATCTTAAATAAATAAATAGAAATCGCTATATCAGCCGCCATTTTGCCGGAAACCGAAACTGATTTTTAAGAAAATACAATTAACCAACTTAACAAAATTATTTTTATTTTTTTTTAATTAATCGCATTTATCGATCTTACGAGTCGAGTCGAATTTTACTCGGGTGTTAAAATTACACATAGGTTAGCGAGGAGCATAGCGACGAGCGTGGTTTGTATTGTGACAATGTAAATTCTAGAACATCACAAAATAGTAACTGTAATACTTCATGAGAGTAATAGAGTAATAGTACGGCGCAGCGCCACCTCATAAATATTACTCTCATAAAGTATTACAGTTACTATGATGATTCTAGAATGGCGCTGCGCCGGCCGCTGCCGCGGCACTGCTCGCTCCGCTCGCTCGGCTTGCGCTTTATATTGTCACAATACGAACCACGCTCGTCGCTACGCTCGTCGCTACGCTCCTCGCTAACCTATGTGTAATTTTAACACCCGAGTAAAATTCGACTCAACTCGTAACATCGGTAAATGCGTTTAATTAAAAAAAAAATAAAAATAATTTTGTTAAGTTGGTTAATTGTATTTTCTTAAAAAATCAGTTTCGGTTTCCGGCAAAATGGCAGCTGATATAGCGATTTCTATTTAATTATTTATGATTTTTTTTTTCAAGAATCATTGTGTTCCGACAAAAAATTTTAGTCTAATTCGTTTCTAAAATTAATAATGTATCAAAAAAAAAATATTATAGTAACATAAGTCATGCGTTGGTTTTGTAAAATTTTACCTAAATTACATAGCATATATACCACAAAATGTCAAGTCTGTCATGTCAGTGAAATCAAATAATTATCATAAATTAAATGTCAATATTATTATCATTCAAATTCAAATTCTATCTATGTCTATGTCAAATTATCTTTCAAATAGGTAGTCATTCACTGAGTAATACAATTTCTCCAAAAGTAATCTTTTCAAACTATTTTTAAATAATCCCAATAAAGTATTAATATACCTAAATTTTGCTGGCCAGGGAATATGTTTGGTTTTGTTATTGTTGTTTTTAGGGTTCCGTATCAAAAACGCAAACCCTATTACTAAGACTCCGCTGTCCGTTCGTCTGTCTGCCCCTCTGTCACCAGACTGTATCTCATGAACCGTGATAGTTAGACAGTTGAAATATTCACAGATGATGTATTCCTTGCCGCTATAACAACAAATACTAAAAAACAGAATAAAATAAATATTTAAGGGGGCTCCCATACAACAAACGTGATTTATTTTTTGCAGTTTTTAGGGTTCCTTACCCAAAGGGTAAAAACGTTAACCCTATTACTAAGACTCCGCTGTCCGTCCGTCTGTCTGCCCGTCTGTCACTAGGCTGTATCGCATGAACCGTGAAAAAACAGAATAAAATAAATATTTAAGGGGGCTCCCATACAACAATTTTTTTTTTGCCTTTTTTATAGATAATGAGACGGAACCCTTCGTGCGAGAGCCCGACTCGCACTTGGCCGATTTTTTTTGTTGTGTTATTGAAATTCAATGTAGAGATACTTTACTTTTTATCGATTTTTATTTAATTTTAATATGAAAAACTTTAATTTCAGCCAAATTTCTGTTCTACATGACATCACTAACATCCATATTCTTGTTGTTGAGGATATCTCTGAAATGGCGATATACACTAAAACATATTAAAATGCTAGAGAACTCTCTCCCGCCTGTTACAAAAGACGTTCCATTTATATGCAACTGTACTACAGCTGTGGTTTTACTTTCTGCATTTGGTAAAAAGTTTATAATTTTTAAGAGACCACAGCATTCAATCTGTTACTTCACGTAGAAAGTGTGATGTCAAGCGTATACCGGACGATGGCATTAGAGAAGAATGCGGAGTGTAAAATGATGTTGTGACTATAATGAAGAAAATTAGTTTACGCTTTGGACACATTGAAAAAAATGAAGGAGATTCCGCATCATGTCATCGCACGCGTAGGCCGTGACGTGATGGGGAATCGTGTAATCCCGTTCGCACTGTGATGGTTGTAATTTATTTGATTGACAAAAAAGGTTTATATGGCAGAAGCTGGCAAAATAAATGCTGACATTGCTGGGAGAGGACGGCCTAGGTGTACTTTTATGGAACATATTGAAAAAAATATTGAATGAAAGCAGTGTTAAAAGTACAAAGAATCGCCGAGCATGTATGGAAGGTATGATGAATATAAAAGAAGCAAATGAGGTATGTCAGGATCGTAGCAAATGGCATTCGTTTATTTCTGCCTACCCCTACAATTCTAAGTAAATCTTATATGTTTTATATTTTTGACATAGTATATTCTTTTTAGTTTTCTTACAGGTGAACATGTAGCATCGGTGGTTTCTGGTATTAAAACGGCACAATATTGTAACAAATACAACTCTGCAGTTCAAACATTTTTTCATTTAGGAAATCCTTGGATATTCAACCATATTCCATTTAATGCGTGGACTGCTCTTATTACTGAGGTAATAAATTCGAATTTTATCTTAATTTCTTATTAAAAATACAAAAGAAAAGAAAAGAAAAAGAGTGGAGGAATACCTCCTTCAGCTCTGAAGAAAGTCCAACCGTGCCTAGAACACTAGCTGCGTTACCCCTTTGAATCTCCAAGTTGATACGGCGAATGACAAACTCTTAGATCGGTGATCACCAGACTTTTCGATAAGAAGTTTACCAATTTTCTTAATGATCCAGCAGCAAGGAATACTTTTGAATCCTTAAATGTGCCGTTTCAGAATTCTTGATTTATTAGGTAGGTAAAATTCGAAGATAATAATTACTATTTTTGAAAAATATTGTTGATAAATTCACTGTCTTTATACCAAGCGGTGTGGTCAGATACATCGGTAACTGTGTCCACTTTTTGGCAGTTGTCCATATTGAATGGAACAAGCCCGTTGCTGCACAGATGTGTCACTTCTTTAACAGACGTAAATATCTGTAATTTTTAGAAGAAGTGCGCTTGCCGACTTTACCTGCCCTCCGTAGCTGCACGAGGAGTCGATTAAAGCACATATTCTTGAAGGAAATTGGTATATACATATATATTTTTGGGACGAGCGGCAATTGAACCCGGGACCTGTTAATGTATACAATTTTCCCCACTATTTCGATAAATCTTTTCAATTTTATGCATACGAGAGAATGAAATAATAAAAAATACCCTTTTTTGTATTTTAAACAGATATCCACACTTCAGTCTACGTTCATGTGGAGTTACAATGATGTATTAATAATGGTAATGAGTCAGTATTTGACGGAATCCTTCAATGTTGTTAATACTATTTTGGCTCGAGTTAAAAGTATAGTAAGTTTGAATTATAAAAATTTAAATAAAATGTATACCGACCGATTATAAATAAATTAAATATTCTTCTTCTTAGAATTTTAAGACCGTTATCTATGTCTGTACTGATTCCATTACAATTTCCAAATTCCAGTTAATTCCATCTACCTACTGGCATTTCAGTTTATTAGTCGGCTGATTTGATTTTTTCAGTTTCGACTAAAAAATAAAAAGATTAATAAACCACAGACTGAATTTAATTAACTGAAAACTAGCGTTAGTTTCAGTAAGACAAATAAATCAAACGTCTCTTTAATGCACTAGTCATATTTGCTGAAAATCTTAAAAAATACTTAAGTATATTGATATTTCAGTATTTACTAAAAACCATGGATCGATACTACCTCACATTGTCTCGCTTAAATACAATACTGTACAACACACAATATGATTATTAAATTACAAATATTGCTGGCATTACGTAAAAATAATTGTAAACAACATCACATAATTTTGAATAATAACTAAACTTACGTTTACTTAGTTATTGTATGGTTTGGGTTTTAAATATAATAAAAATAGGACCAACTTTTTACGATTTTAAGACAATCCGCGCCCTATTGACCGGCACCGCCTAAACTAAAATTAACATTATGTCTTCTTCTATTAACAACTAAGATCGACCCTTATGATTTCCGTCATTATGCAAGAAAGTCCATTAATTAAATAAAAAATAAAGATAAAATAAATATGTTCAATTAATTGGTTTTCGTATTGCAGGAAGGTGTAGACTGGGGTGATCTGAGACAGCAGTATTGTAACTGTGGTCAATATTTTCAAAATAATAAACGATATTATAAAGTACCACATATTTCTGTCGTTTGCTGGAAACATGATGTGGATTTGTATACAGCTTTTTAACAATCTCAAGTACGCATTCTTAAAATAATTATAGGCCCATATTCAATTTTAATAAAAATATTTCTGTAATTATTTGACACAAAATTTTTGTTTGCAGTAAATCTCCAAGCGGATCTTATAATGCTTGCGGAAATATGTAAGTATAAGTGGCATTTATTAAAAACTAGCTATCCGTCTCGGCTTCCCTCGTGGATATTTCTGAAGTATTTTCAGGATAAAAAGTAGCCTATGTCACTCCAAATATCTTTGTAAAAAATCAACAAAAAAAAATCGTTACATTACACAAACAGGTTAAATTTTAGATTAGGTATGGGTATAGAAAATGTGTTAATTTTTTTTTAAACATATTAATTGTTTTTTCAATCGCTTCTGTAGGGGTCCCTTATTCAGCAAAAGTGCGACAGCCGATATCTCTTGAAGTTCTAGGTCAATATAGACTACAGATCCGGAAGGATTTTTTATTTATTTAAAAATTTTACAATAATAAGACAAGTAAAAGAATACATTTTAGTCTTATTTATATTTTTTAACCGACTTCCAAAAAAAGAAGGAGAAGGTTCTCAATTCGGACCGTATTTGTTTTTATTATGTATATCGATAACTCCGCCAATTGTGAACCGATTTTGATGGTTTCTTTTTTAATCGACATATAACTCTTCCGGATTGGTCCCATTTTTATCTCATAAAAATTGGTTTATTAGTTTTTCAGAAATTTTGAAAAAACTGACTTTATAAGTACATTTTTCTTGATATCTCGATAAAATATGTACCGATTTTGACGACTTATTTTTTTTAAGACATCATAATTTCTCGACATTATCTCACAGACATATGACGACAATCGGTTCAGTAGTTTTTCAGAACTACAGTAATTAATTTCTGTTTACAGCTGAAAATTATGTATCAGAAAAAGCCTTAGCAACGGTTGCTATTGACACGAAGTTGTCAATTTTCGTGACGATGGTGTAGCGGTTAAATATAATGGGGTGCATAGGATAGCATAGGATGCACAAGCACATGGTTCAAATCACATCCACAGCGGTATTTTATTTAATTTTCCATCAATATTTTTTTAGTTGCGTTATTATTTGTCTCTCAAGGCAGCAAAATCACTTAAAAGGGAAAAATAAACCTTTTAAAAAAAAGTGCACCGACTTCAAAAATTTGCACTGAAAAGTAAGAAATAATAAATATTTCGTCGTAGAATTTGAAGACGGTTGGTGCCAAACCACACCAAAACCAAACAACTTAGTTCCCAAATTCACTAATCTAGACAATTCATTAGGAACCTACGATCATCAGTACATACAAACATAGATAATATTGAACAGATCTTTATCTTCTTAGATATTTCCTTAGTTTTGTATCCTAATTTGGCACCAACCGTCTTCAAATTCTACGACGAAATATTTATTATTTCTTACTTTTCAATGCAAATTTTTGAAGTCGGTGCACTTTTTTTTAAAAGGTTTATTTTATTTTCATACTGAAGTTAATTTCCAATGCTCATTGAAGGTCATGTGGTGCATGAAATCTGTAAATTTTTTTGTTTACTTTCGCCCGGATCTGATGAATACGTCTTAGGAAATTTATTTTTTCAGCATAACTCACAGTATAGAACAGAATATTTATTTAACCTACTCGTTACTTGTGCGCTCTGTGTGTATGTCACTCACAGCGGCCAGAGTACATTACATCGGCATTGACTCCGCTTGATTCATTATATCAAGTTTCTACGGCGTCTTTCGATTTTGAGGTAAATATTTTTTATATACCCGATCCTAATGGTGCTAGTATTGCATTAAAAAAAAGTGTACCGACTTCAAAAATTATGCACTGAAAATTCGGGAAAAACTAAGTGCTTTTTTCTATGGTTTTAATATAGGTAATAATACCTATGTATGTGCTCCACGGGAGAAAACGTAGTGAAAAATAATAGTGTGAACAACATACTACGCTTGGTACAATAAATACGACACGTGCCAGCTAAGTTCGAGACAAGTAAAATCATTGGTTGCAGGTACAACGATTTATAAATCAAGTATCTAATTCGCATGTTGCTTTGAGTGGTCTTGGATTCTTTACAGTAACCAGAAATATGATTTTTACTGTAAGTAAATTTAATTTACTAATTATGTAATTTTTGCTTGATTTGTGAGAAAATTCGTCCAAAGGAAAACTCTACCGTATTATGACTCTAATATTTCTATCTTTTCCTTAGACGCTGTCTGAACTAAATATCATAAATATAATGTCACGTAACATCAAGAGACTTGCAAATCCCTTTGTAATCTATTTTTATAATATACTTCGCACGGGTAGATTAGGTATAGGTTTATAAAAATTTAAATATCCACACAAAATACGCATATAACAACTTATCTATTAGAGATATGTTACAACTAAAGGTAGGTGTGAACATAAACCTAAGTTTAGCCGGCTAATCTTAAGTTTATCTTCGTGAAGATAACTTAACCTAACCTAACCTAAGTTTAGCCGGTTAATCTTAAGTTTATCTTTGAGAAGATAACTTAACCTAACCTAACCTAAGTTTAGCCGGCTAATCTTAAGTTTATCTTAAGTTTATCTTTGAGAAGATAACTTAACCTAACCTAACCTAAGTTTAGCCGGCTAATCTTAAGTTTATCTTAAGTTTATCTTAAGTTTATCTTTGAGAAGATAACTTAACCTAACCTAACCTAAGTTTAGCCGGCTAATCTTAAGTTTATCTTTGAGAAGATAACTTAACCTAACCTAACCTAAGTTTAGCCGGCTAATCTTAAGTTTATCTTTGAGAAGATAACTTAACCTAACCTAACCTAAGTTTAGTTCACAGTTCACACCTACCTTTAGCCGTAGCAGATATACTACCGCTGACTTTTTTTAGATAATTTTTTTCCACACATTTCTTTCATACATCAATTTGTTATATCTCTGAAGGTCTATGTTTAATATTCGTAAATTTCATCGTGAATCAACTGATCAAATTCTGAAAACCGCTTCAATATTCGTTCAGTAGTTTTTGTGTGAAAAGGGCACAGACAGACAGACAGAGACTGTGGCGGTAAACTTTGTTTTATAATTTGTAATGATTTATAAAGCTTTCAGCCCCGGCTTCGTCTGTGGAAATGTTTGAAATTTATATTTAAAACAATTTTTAAACAACCTCTTTCATATAAAAAGGGTCCTTTGCAGTCGGCCATCTTACTTCTGTCAAAAAATTGGCAAATCTCAATTAATCCTAGAAAATTTAGTATATTTATACAACATTTTCAAACTCAAATTGCTGATAGGTAGTTATTATTTCATTATTATTTAGGGTTTTAAATAGGCATAGTTTTTAAAACAAACATTGCTATTGCGTTTTAAAAACTATTGCTATTTAGATGTCTTAATATTGAAAATATGGCTTAATCCCATTTAAAATAATAACTATCAGCAATTTCAGTTGAAAATGTTGGATAAATATACTAAATTATATAAAATAAATATATATAATAAAAAATAGATAAGCGTGTTTATATAAGTATTCAAATTGTCAGGGGGCGGGAATAATTGTACATTGTATATCGAGTCATACCTACTTGGGAATCAAATCCAGATCATCAACTTATGAAAATATTATGTTCGATACAGCAAGTGAATGAAAAAAGCTTTTAAGAGTATTTCTCAACACATTTCTGTGACCAACTTTTAGATTTCCCACGAGAACTTTGTATGGGTAGTGCCAAAAATATTGTTATTGTTATTGGCACTATAGCAGCTAACAAAGCGATTCAGGAAACTTGTTCGTATCTACTTGCGTGTTAATTAGGTATTTTGTTTGGAAGCATTTCCGATTTTGTATAATACTACTAATTCTCCAATATTTCTTCAGTGAAAATTATTTTGATCCCGACCATGTGAGATTTTTATAATTAAAAACTTATGTACATAATCCGACAAACCACACTTAGAGACTTTTCCATCTAAATATACCTCAACAGAACTGGCTACTCATTAGGTATATCCTCACAAATACTATAGATTAAAAGTGGGACCGATAAGACGAGCTGTGGGCAACCCGTGATGAGAGAATTTTTTTTGAGAAAGTAATTTTCCAAAATTATTTACACTTGAATCATGAAATAAAAACGCACTAGACATATCCATTTCAAAATAATCAATCTTAATTAGAAAACAATTTAGAAAGAATGCACGGAAGGATCTGTTTTCCAAATGAAAAAAATTACCCTTATTCCCCTGGATCCCCTGAAATCCCCTGTAGGATCCATTTGGATTTTACGTCCATACAGATCCCCTTTAATCACGGTTAATTATTTACTTTGGATTAATTTGGATATTAAAACATTTTATTTTAGTATTATGTTCTTAGTTTAGTTTTTTTCTTCGGTTGTCTTACAGCACAGCTCTCGAAACCGTGTTATCTGTCCCAGGGTACTCACAAATACCATCGGCTAAAAGAGGGAGACTTGGTCTTCAGCTGGGTACCCTTACTCACAAATACCATCGGCTAAAAGAGGGAGACTTGGTCTTCAGCTGGGTACCCTTACTCACAAATACCATCGGCTAAAAGAGGGAGACTTGGTCTTCAGCTGGGTACCCTTACTCACAAATACCATCGGCTAAAAGAGGGAGACTTGGTCTTCAGCTGGGTACCCTTACTCACAAATACCATCGGCTAAAAGAGGGAGACTTGGTCTTCAGCTGGGTACCCTTACTCACAAATACCATCGGCTAAAAGAGGGAGACTTGGTCTTCAGCTGGGTACCCTTACTCACAAATACCATCGGCTAAAAGAGGGAGACTTGGTCTTCAGCTGGGTACCCTTACTCACAAATACCATCGGCTAAAAGAGGGAGACTTGGTCTTCAGCTGGGTACCCTTACTCACAAATACCATCGGCTAAAAGAGGGAGACTTGGTCTTCAGCTGGGTACCCTGGACTTTAGATTAGTACCTATTCAAAATGCACTATCTAATACTAAAACTTTTTGTAATTTTTCAGATGTTGGGAACCATAGTGACATATGAACTCGTCCTACTACAGTTCAATACAAGCTCACCCACAGACAAAGCAGGGGGAACTATTAATAACTGAAAAAGTGTTTGATTATTTCAGCTAGAGGCCCCAATTTTGCATGGGATCTGAAAAATGAAATACCTATCTAAATTAAATTAAATTAAAGTTTTATCTTATAACCCTGTGTGCTCTTTATCATATTGATCTATCTATAACTTTTAACATTGCCTTAATTTTTTTTTATATGGCACCAACCGTCTTCAAATTCTACGACGAAATATTTATTATTTCTTACTTTTCAGTGCAAATTTTTGAAGTCGGTACACTTTTTTTTAAAAGTAAATTAATTTTTCCCTTTTAAGTGATTTTGCTGCCCTGAGATACAAAATAATAACGTAAATAAAAAATAATAATCGAAAAATAAAAAAAATACTGCTGTGGATGGGATTTGAACCATTGGCATCCTGAGCTGCACCAAAGGCTGCACCATACCATACCATACCTTTAGCCGTTAGACCACTGTCGATACAAAAATTGACAACTTCGTGTCATTAGCAACAGTTGCTAAGGCTTTTCTCTGATACATAATTTTCAGCCGTAATCCCTTTCAAACAAAAAAAAAAAATTCCCACATCGTTTAAAAATGGCGTCTTCAAGTAATCGGGGAACATACAAAAAAAAAGATTCCGACGAATTGTAAACCTCCTCCTTCTGTTTTGAAGTTCGGTTAAAAATTCTTTCGAAAGAGGAGATGTTCCAAAAGACATCTTTTTAATTATTTCAGAAACTAGAGTTTTATTTTATTTTTATTAATTACAAATATCTTGACCCACTACTAAGTCAGTTAAGTCCTCGATTATATGAGACAATTTATGAATATGTATGAAGCTGAACACTGAGCATGTGAATTTACATGAAATATTATGTGTAAAATATTACTTACATGTCATCAGGTAAATACACAAATAAGTATCTATATATATCACACCATATTCTACTAATTAATAGTAGTTTATGAAACGGGTTCATAATAGGGGTAATTACACAAGTGGATTTTTTTAATAGCATCTACGAGTATTTTAATTCCAAGTTATGTGCCCGTTCATACACTACTTTATCATCTAATATCATGCAATAGGTATTTTAAATAATTGATCAATTTCTTAATCGACAAATTAGCGGCAAACCGCGGTTACCTACTGCGCATGCGCGTTAACTGTCAAGTGACTCGCACATGCGCATGTCGATATTTTCATAAAGTTTAATGTGGCTGTATAAGAAATATCCTGTATACCCTTTCTGCATTTAAAAAAAACAAAACCTTACGATGTCGTTTTTGTATGAAGTTTGACATATTAAAGACGCGTGTATATAAAATATATCATTATGAAGTATAATTCGATTTTGTAATAGAGACTTTTCGATATAAGAGTAGATAAATACTTTATTTTTAAGTGCATTGTTTAGATTTACTTAGTAATCGAAGTAATTGATTATTATTATTTTATAATTATGGTGCCTTATAATTATGGTGCCGTGCAATTACCAATATAGAAAAAAAGATGTCTAATATTGATACGGTCACTATAAATGGTGATAGGTAATTGATTATATAACAACTTATAACAAAGTTGTTAAATAGGTGCTTCCATAGATACTAAGTAAAATAACTGACTTTGTTTTACATGAGATCGCACAACTTTTTGTAGTGGAAGAACTGCGTTGCGAGACTTGGCATTTTTTACATTTTATTATTTTGATGGGTACGATTTACACTTTGGGACGTAAACCAAAACGGCTCAATTAATTTTGATAATGGGTTGGGATGAGAAGTACAAACGAAGCTCTGCTTGTAGTCTATTAACGATTTAAACTGTCGAGAAAGTTAAACAGATTTATTTATAGAAGAAAATTGCTTCGGTTACACGGAAAGGTGTTGTATACTATAATATAGAGGTAGAAAATTCTTCAAAGGGTCTTACCGAAATAATTTCCAAGTGATAGAACATTTTAAATGTGTTGTTCGAGGATCTACGGTCGAGTTAACATTAACTAAGATAATAATTAGGTAATATCTACATTCAACATTTTGTTCAAATTATATGACTCAAAATTATTGAAAAGGTTTTGGAATTATGTTTGGTACTGTAGTATTCTGTCATGCCTTGTGGCATGCGTCTGTTGTCGTGTGCGCGAATCTCACTACGAAGATAAAATCTCAGTTAGAAAGAGAAAGATAAAAGGGTCCGTAGAGATAAAGCAACTACTTTTTGTCTGACATTTTATCTTCGCAGTCAGATTCATTCTTCGTGGTCATGCTCGCGGAGTAGACAAATTTGGTGTGATTAGGGTATCTGCACTTCAATATCACGTGCATCATCATAGCTATCATTCACAGATAGGTTTCCGGCAGGTATTTACTATAGTACCTGGTGGAAGACCTCTTTAGCATCATCAGCATCACTACATACAAAAAAGCCACTTGCTAAGTGCCTAAAAAAGTTGTACCACAGGGATTTTTTCTCCCAATGGGCTAACCGTTGGGTAGAACAACTAAAAACATTCCCTGTGGTACAACCAGGATATGCTAGTACTGCAAATAGATAAACTGTTATCAATATAATGGATAGACTTCCTGGTTATAAAACTTGCAGGTTGCATATAAATGAACATTTGCGAGCAAAGAGTTTTATTGTATTATTTTAAGGATTTTTTCTATTTTTAACCGACTTCAATAAAGGATGAGGTTCCCAATTCGACTGTGTTTTTTTTTGTATGTTTGTTACGCGATCATTCCGCCAATTATGAATTGATTTTGATGATTCTTTTTTTGTTTGGTTACTAAATATTTAAAAATAAAATTTAAACAAAAACCGACTTCAAAACTATACCTATTACAAACTTAAACTAAAAATTAAAAAATAATATATTATTTTTAAATTTTAAAGGAAATTTCCCCGTCGCGTCTGATTGTCTGTGCAAGATTCACTCCGAAACTACTGAATGAATTTTGTTACGCTTTTCGCGATTAAATAGATTTGTGTAGAATAAAGTAATCTACAAAAAACTTCGCGGTAGCAAATATATATCTTTACTAGATAAGTAGGAATAAGCGTATTTATTAAAATTGGTATTAAAATTGTTGTAAACCGATATTGTAGCCGAAGCCGGTTCAGGTCGCTAGTTTAGCAGATGACATTTTTGTTTGTTTGACGAAAGGGTAGAGCTCTCTCTATAACTTTATCTACTAACATACGATTTAATTTTGTGTTGTGTCAAAAATTGTAGAAAAATTGGTCGGACTAATAATTTTGCCAAATGAAATAATCCACATTGCAAAAGTTCCATGATATTCAAACGAAAATAAATTTTAAACTTAAAATTAAAAACTACCACAAATTAATTTTGACAGCTTACAATAAAATATGAACAAGTTTGTGCGGTGTAAATTTGGTTGGAATCCAGTACCAGGGCCCTATAGTAAATTGAGCCCAATTTACTGGCGATCGTTTAATTTATAGACCATTGAAAATAACGACAAGGGAAGGAACGATTTAATTTAATTTTGAGATTTTATACTTTCGCCCGGCGTTAAATGAATGGGCTAGAGCGCAAACATGCCCAGTAATTTTTCTTCAAACTCATAATAACTTAAAATTGACAAATATTTACGAACTCTACGATGTTTGAGACGCTGTGGGGTAGCATAATTAAGACCGCGACCATCTTTCCTTTTGACTGGAATGCCGAGCAAATTTCTGGGTTGGGCAAAGACAGTACACGGATTTGCCCGGACATTATAGGGTTGGACATTCTCTGGCTAATTTTCCTTGGCCATTCCAACACCAATGACCCCTCGTGCTTCGGAGGCCAAGTAAAGTAGGTGTCCGCACTTCTTCTAAAAATAACTGCAGATACATACATCAATACAGTGGCTTCAACTATTCGGTTTATTATGGACAACTGGCAAAAAATGGACACCGATACTATAACATTATAAAGGCATTGGTAACGTTGTCCACATCTAGTTATGATAAGACTGTCGCTATACTTAATGATTGATTGACTATAAGGAGTTGTCACTTTATATTATTTTCAGTAATGTGGACGATTTTACTGCCCTCCGAAGCAAAACAGCTACCGGAGTCATTTTGTTGTTTTGTAATAGGTAATACTTTGATCCTTACTATTTAATTTATATCTACATAAAATCTGATCTAATGGAAATATAATAGCTTTATGAAAGGTAGAAGTTTTAAGAGTTTTATTTTTAAGAGACAAGAAAATAAATTTCTTCGTCCGACCTCAGAATAACGAGAGAGCCCCGCTCGACTCAAATTTCTTTGCATTGGACAATGGGACTACGGTTAATTGAATTTTTACAGCTTTTTAACGTTTGACGTCTCCAAATCGTTCGAATTAACACGAAACGAAGATAGATACTACGTCATATCATGGCGACCAACGCACGCGTCCGCGATTAAGGATCTGTGGCCCTCAGTCATCTTGTATCTGTCAAAAATATGGCAACGTGAGTTTATTTATACAACATTTCCTCACCACACAATGATAGTTATTATTTGAAATTCGATTGAGCCATATTTTTATTATTTAGGGTTCTAAAGAGCCGTAGTTTTTGATACGAGCAGTGCCTTTGCGTTTTGGAAATTATGGCTATTTAGAACTCTTAATAATGAAAATATGGCTCAATCCAATTTAAAATAATAACTATCAACTGTGTGCTGAGAAAATGTTGTATAAATAAACTCATGTTTCCAGGATTAACTGAGATTTGCCATATTTTTGACAGATACAAAATGACCTTGACCACCGCCCCTTATATTACAGTCGGCGGGATCATCTTTGATAATGATTAATCGGCATATATACTATGAATGCTATATACTTGACATTGGCAAATCAATAAAAGAAGATATAGTTTTTCCTATGCTAAGCTAGCAAGCAATATAATACGTATAAATAAAGATTATAATTAAACATTGACATATTGGTAATTGGTTTTCGCTAACAAAGCTAACATTAAATGATATCTATAACATTTTTTCTTTATTTCGGTTTCTTTCATTAATTCGTGTAATAAGAGATGGTTTACGTTCCTTCGACAGACTGATTGATAGATTGAAATACTTTGGTAAATATTCGTTAACTTATTGTTTTTCTTTCATATTTCATAAGAGGTCAAGGACATCTGCTGGTATTCTTAAGCTGACTTTACATTTATTATATTCATTTAATAAAATAATTACCTTCTTTTTAGTCGACATATTTATTGTTGAAGAGGTAGACACTTTCTTGACAATACGCCTCCATGCGTTCTGTTGAGGTATATTTTAGATGGAAAAACCTGTATGGTTTGTCAAATTATGTACATAAGTTTTTAATTATTAAAAACCCATTGGTCGGGATCGCGTAGTTTATACCAACGTCTTAACCACTCGGCCACCAACGCATTCTAAAATTTAATAAGACTGAAATATTTCTATGCATTTGACTAAATTTAGTAAAAACTTTAAATAAAAATTTTAAAATCCATGAGGGGAGATAAATTAAACGTTAAAATAACGTAATACTGAGGTTGCTTCGAACCCCAAATTTACGTAGCATATTAGACAACGCTAACCCATAACCAAGCTTATCAAATGAAAAATTGCAACTAACAACCAGTCGCCGGAAAATTGGTCGCTATAGCAACCGGTCGCAAATTGCAAACAATTAACCCAATTGCATTAAAATTGCTCGTGCATGATATTTCTACTCCTACTAATATCATAAATGCGAAAGTTTGGATGTTTGTTTCTCAATCACGCCTTAACGGCTAAACGGATATAGATTAGGATAAACATAGAACATAGGCCAAAAATCTCAGAAAAGCGGGTGTGGTAGGGGCACATTCCAACCACGGGATTTTTTTCTTGGTTCTATTTCCACGCGGGTAAAACCGGGAGCAACTATGAAAATAAATGTCAATGTTGTCAAAAACTGTTTTATTTACATTTTTATAAATACATAGTTGTTGTACTTACAATTGGTTGTGAATTTAGTTGCGTTTTGACAGAAAGTATTATGCAATCAGTTGTTAATTCCGTGATAAAACTACTGTTGACATTTAGCAAATTACCACCCAGTTTACTGTCGCCGACTACGTGCTTCGGATTTGGGAGAAAATTGCTCACCTGTGTACTTAATACGACCGGGTTAGTTTGAGAATTTCTGACTCGATTTGATTTGTGTGGTCAATGAATGATTTCCTTTTTTAACCCCCGACAAGTAAAGGAAATGGTAAACATATTCTATAACATTATTAAGAAAATAATAAATAATCACGTAAAATTTATTCCAAATACATGCTAATCCTTTAGATAAATTTGAATTCAATTATCTACGGATTTTTACATAAAATCAATAGAATCTATAATATCTAAAAACTAAGTATTTTTGAATACATATTGAGAACAAAAATTTAATTATGGCGCATGATGTGATTGCCTATAGTTAGATATAAAATTACAACACTTAATTAAATTTAATGTAATTTAATGTTAATGTGCTGGTTTGTACCTCCCAAATGCATGCACGGATTTCAATGATTATTTTTAAGTTTAGTCGGCACAGTTCTTAGCTATGATTTATGAAAATCGTGTAAGCAGTTTCCAAAATCTTAAGGTTTTATCAGAGTCTTTGTAAGAACCCCGTCCTCTGTTTAGTGACAATTGTAAAATTCTTCTTTTCCATGAATAATCTAGCTATATTTATTTTTACTTTCTAATTAGCAGAAATATCAAATCATAACACATTTTTGGTTTTTACTGAAGCTGAAAATACTACAGGATAATCGTGGGATTCTAAGATTAAACGATTTTATAAAAATCGTAAATTTACCTACCAAAAGGAACAAACCCTTAGCGACTATGTATCACACTGATGTATGCGGAATTAGGTTTATGAGCCGCCGGCGTCCGTTACCTTGCGAGAGCACCAACTTTCTTATTAGAGCACAGGTAAAAGTACCTAGACCTTGCCGACTTCCATAAATATTTCTGGGCTAGCGCAAATATTTAAAAAAGGAATGTTACTAGCAAACCTCCCCCGGCTTCGTGTGGCTACAAAATTTGGATATCTTATCTATTAGAGATAGACTGCATACTTTTCTTGAGTAGATCATTTTATTCTACATCATTTCGTATATATCTCACGGATTAGACAGCCTACGCCATGAAAAGTAGCTGAGGCTAAATTAGACCACACATTGGTCCGGTATCGCACCGAAAATTTCCCATTCCGGCCGCCATACGATCTAGGCGGACCATTTGTTACAAGAATTGGACGAGTCTGTGGTCAGTTTCGGTGGACCGTACGGCGGCGCGCCGGTGATTGGACGAATGGGTGGGCACCTTAACTTTTCCCCAGACTTGTTTCACTTACACTGTTAATGCTCAGCTCCTAAACATGATAGGTTCATGTTTAATACTCGTAAACTTTTACGAGGAATCAATCTATCTAATAAAGAAAACCGCGGAAAAAGTGATAAAGATGATGATGATGATGATTAGAGTGAAGCCATGTAAAGCCGGGCCAATCCCTAGTTAGTATAATATAAATTGTATTTTAGATTGACTAGGTATTTAATTCCTGACACTTTGGACACCTAATCGCAATTTTGACTATTCCAGACATTGTATGTAAATTGTATTTGTTTTTGCATTGGCCATTGAAAACATTGCAAAGATGTAAATGTATATTTATTTATTTTCCTAATTTGCTAAGTCAAAAGTGTATTTATAGATTGTGTTTCTAGTTGAGAATTTCAAGTGTACCTTGTGTACCTACGAAATAAATATATTTTGATTTGATTTATATACCACTACCACTACCACTGCCACTGCCACTGCCACTACAACTACCACTACAACTACCACTACAACTACCACTACCACTACCACTACCACTACCACTACCACTACCACTACCACTACCACTACCACTACCACTACTCCAACCCCTACCACTACCGCTACTATCCTATGTCCGTCTCCTGGCTCTTAAGCTACCTCTCCACCAATTTTCAGCCAAATCGGTACAGCCGTTCTTTAGTTATAAATGGTGTAACTAACACGACTTTCTTTTATATATATAGATATAGCGAAGCATCAATCAGCTGCAATACAATTTCAAAACGATTCTAACCTTGCTTATATTTCTATCTTCACGGGTTGCTTTACAGCTCCCGAAACCGTGTTACGGTTCCAGGGTACCCAGCGGAAAGGTGGCAGAAAAAGTTTCTGTGACGAAGCACAGAAAGGCATATGGACGAAATCTCTGATACCCAATATAAAATAATGGGTAATAAGAAAACACGGTAACGTTACTTACCACTTATCCCAAGCCCTCTCTGGACACGGTTGTTTCAACGCTTACAGGAAAAGAATAGGGAAAATACCAACTAGCAAGTGTTTCTACTGCGAAGAGGAAGACACAGTGGAACACACCTTGTTTCACTGCACCCAATTCGAAACATGTAGAGCTAAAACCGGGGTCCAGTTAACAAAGACCAATATAGTGGACGAAATGCTGAATAGTGAAGACCAATGGGATTTAATAACAACATGTATAAAGACAATCCTGTCACATAAAGCATCCAAAATCCGCCAGGTAGCCGACTGAAGCATTCAAGCATAGTACCAGTCAACTATCAAATTGGCCGTCATCAAGAGGAGGGGTTTTAGCCGGTTTGAATCCGGCACTACCCAACATCAAGACGGGTGTCCGTGAGGATTTCCCCTCCTCGAAGAAAAAAGAAAAAAAAGGGTACCCAGCGGAAGACCAAGTCTCCCTCGTTTAGCCGATGGTATTTGTGAGGCTATTATTACCTAACGAGTGGCCAGTTCTGTTGAGGTATATTAAGATGGAAAGGCTAAATCTAAGTGTGGTTTGTCGGATTAAGCACATAAGTTTTTAATTAAAAAACCCATTGGTAAATGACCGGGATCCGGGATCGAACCCGTGGTCTGCCTAGTTAATACCAGACGTATTAACCACTCAGCACCTTTCGCACCTATTCTAACCTTTTCTTGCTTGAATGACGTAATATAATATAGTTCAGTATACAACAAATAGCAGGAAGGTGTACAATAAAGACTTTTTACGGAATTTCTTTCCTCAGCTTTCCCCCGTTTTCCTGATACAGGTAGAATTGCAAGCATTCTAGTCACATGACATTTTTTTCCACCTTAATGTCTTACTATAGACTTTAAATTACAAAGAAATGACGGCAATATTTATTCTTTAAATTTTATATTTGAAAAAATTTATAAAAATTGATTATTTTAGGAATTATTTGTGTAAAAATCGGAGACTCCTTCATTTAGCTAATTATTAAAAATAAAAAAACTAGCTCGAAAAACCATCTCAAAATATCAAATTAACTATAGACATTCGTAATTGATATAATTAATGGCGAAGTTATTAAGGGTCCTTGGCAGTCGGCCATCTTACTTCTGTCAAAAATATGGCAAATCTTAATTAATCCTAGAAAAATAAGTATATTTATACAACATTTTCAACTCAAATTGCTGATAGTTATTGTTTTAAATGGAATTAAGTTATATTTTTATTGTTTAGGGTTTTAAATAGGCGTAGTTTTTAAAACAAACATTGCTATTGCGTTTTAAAAACGTTGGCTATTTAGAAGTTTTAACAATGAAAATATGGTTTAATCCAATTTTTTTTTTTTTTTTTTTTTTTTTTTCTTCACGGGTTGCTTTACAGCTCCCGAAACCGTGTTACGGTTCCAGGGTACCCAGCGGAAGACCTAGTCTCCCTCGTTTAGCCGATGGTATTTGTGAGGCTATATATCTAACGAGTGGCTAGTTCTGTTGAGATATATTTAGATGGAAAAGCCTCTAAGTGTGGTTTGTCGGATTATGTACATAAGTTTTTAATTCAAAAACCCATTGGTACATGGCCGGGATCCGGGATCGAACTCGGGGTCTGTCTATATATAAAATACTTAATAACTATCAACAATTTGTGTTGAGAATTAATTGAGATTTGCCATATTTTTGACAGATATATAAGATGGCCGACAGTCACGAACCCTTAAATGTCAGAAAACTAGATAAATGACGTTCAATTTATTGTTTTCAAAATGAATCATATATTGGAATTATGGAGTTGATAAAAATAATGTTAAATATTGCCAACTCTATATTTTAGTGTCTGTGGTGTTGAGGTTAAACTCGTTGATATTGAGGCACATTTGTAAACAACAATCATGTGACTTTTGTATTTTTTCCTGAGTAGTGAATTTACGTTGAAATCTCTGAGTTTTGGTAAAACCTTAGCGAAATTTTATTACCGAACTCTTCAGGGGATTTCTTGGTTAGAAAATTAGCCTGTTTGATGGAACTTTCAACTAATAAACTTATTTCTCATTTCGGAAATTGTACGTACAAATCACTTTACTACATCGCTAATTATTATAAAACAGAAAAACTACAAAACGGATTTTGTTGCGGTTTCCATAATTAAATAGGTTGGTTCAGGAGGAAGGTTTACGGGTATTAAACATTGGCCAATTATGTTTAGCAGCTGAGCATTAACAGTATAAGTGAATCAAGTCGGGGAAAAAGTTAACTCCTGCGTGTTTTCATGGCGTATGCTGTCTAATCCTTCAGATATATAACAAAAATATGCAAGAAGGAATTTATTTATTAAGGAGAAATAACAGTAGTAGACAGACATATATTATATAGGTACCTACATAAAGTAGTTAAAAAAAATTAGTTCTGCCCACTACCTCTACATTCGCTCAAAGTTATACATTATTAGTCCCAAAAACAACTAAAAGATAAAGAAAAACAGTAAACAATAAGTAGGTACAAACAAATTAATCTAACTTTTTACAGATTTTTTAAAAACTTTCTTATTACTACAAAAAATGTCGACCGAGAGGTAGCTTTTGTTGTGATTGTCACAAATTCTGGTGAGCGGAGCACGCAGGCCAGCGTTGGTGCGTGTCTTTCTGGTCGCAAATAATTGTTGCAGTCGCGACGCATAGCCAGGGATCTGAATACATTCCAGCAGGTCCGGGCAATTGTACACGCTGTTACAAATGTTGTACAGTGCACATGCATCCAGAAAGGAACGTAAATTGTGTAAACTAAAATGATAAAACCGCGTCTGTATAATATGCCCTTTTCACACAACAATTACTGAACCGATTTGTTGTACCTATAAAACATTGACCTGTCATGTTTAGGAGCAGAGCAGTATAAGTGAATAAAGTCTGAGAAAAGTAGAATATTTCATGGCGTATATGATTTGAGTATATATCAAAGGAGACGTGTAGCGTGTAAATGACCGAACAATTTTACGTCTAGTACTAGCCCCTGTACCACTGTATTTTTCTGTCGTTTTATTGTCGCAACGGATTATGTTAAAATAAAAACATAATAATTATAATTAATGATTGGAAACACTATGTTTCCGCAAGTTTAACGTCCTATAATCGCCTTTCCCATTTAAAACATCACAATTAACTATTTTCCTAGAGCTCTGTCTCGCGACACAACGCGACAAACGATACCAACGACATCTAAGGTAACTAACTTATTACTGCGTAAGTTTACCTGGTCAAAGGGCAAAAATTTGGCGAAAGGGGGAGCCCGTCTATGGCCCCTCCATATGCTTAGTACTCTATGCGTATATGCTGTCTAATCCGTCAGATATATAACAAAATAATGTAAGAAGGAATTGTGTAAATTAAAATTATAAACTAAAAAGTCTTCGGTAGCATATATCTCTAATGGATAAGTAGTTATATTATTATGCGTGTTTATATGGTTATTTAAATTGTTGTAAATCCATATTGTACTCATGCAAAGCCCACTTATACACTCTCCACTAATTGTAAATCATCCCCAGTTCCTGAAAGATTGTCAAAGTTAATTATCTCTTGACAAACCTATAGGAACTGGAGGTTACTTTAGTTTTATTATTTAGTACCAACCGAATTCCAAATGCTACGTATATTATGCACAAACATTAGATCCAACAAAGAAATATTCCCATGGATGTAATTTGCCCCTCCCCTGCCCGCTTTCGCGGTATAAAAAAGTAGTATACCTTATGCCATTCTCTGACCCCTAAACTACCACTATGCAAAAAATCATGTCGATCCCGTGAAAAACAAACAAATCTATGCCACGGGAACCATACATTTAAATTAAAAAGGATAAAAAGTGCTATTCCAGACTATAATCTATCTCTGTGCCAAATTTCATCCAGATCCGTTCAGCCGTTCTGGCGTGATTGAGTAACAAACATACATCCATACAAACTTTCGCGTTTATAATATTAGTGGGATGAGATTATTTTCAACATATTTCATCATCACCAATTTTTATTATGGAAATAAAAGTTAAAGTACTTTTTTCACCTTGGAATTGGATTGTACATTTGGTACAACATGGATGGAAATAATATAGAATGATGTTTATTGTGACAATATTTTATATTTTAATTTCTGTGGGTTAGTATTATATACATTTTAACATGATTTTAACACATTATAGGTATTACATCTACGAGTAGGTTCCATAAGACATAAGAATGTATCTGTATTAATGTAATGTACAGTGGCGGCGCTAGACCAAATGTAGACGTCGGCGACATCAGCTTTGTGAGGCCTCTTTCATTTCCCAGTCATAATAAAACGATAAATATCATCTCATCAATCTAGGCAAAAGTTTGTGAATTGTCCTTTTTTATAGCAAAAAATTCCTTCTTTTCTTCTTATGACTCCTAAGTCAAAATCGTCAATGACCTTATGTGATTCTCTTACGGTAAGATCATTATTACGTTATTGTCTGTGAAAGAAAGCAAGAGTGTGCGAATTTTGTAAATTTTTAAACTTTTTTGCGAGGCCCCCACTAGCGCCGCCACTGGACTAATGTAATATAGTTAATTAAAATGTGATGTTATAGTGTTGATATAGTGAATAATGGATTACGCATACGCATGGGTGAAATATGGACTTTCAACAATTTGAATACCTACTCTATAACTTCATTGAAGATAATTTTATTCTACATTTTTTTTCCTACATCTATTTCTTGTCTCTCGACGGATTCGACAGCATACGTCATGAAAACTCCTATTTTTCCCAGAGTTTATTCACTTATACTGTTCTGTTCCTAAACATGACGGGTCCATGTTTAAGACTTGACACCTTCACGGTGAATCAACCAATTTAGTAGTGAAAACCGTAACAAAATCCGTCAGTCAGACAGACAGACGCAGCTGGGGAGTTTGTTTTATAATATTGTAACGTTGTGCTCATTTAGCCATATTTCCTATTCAGTAAAACCCATTGAAAAAATAAGAGCTATTTCACTTAGATATATTCAATAAGTAACTATGTGCTAAATTACAGTGACACAAGTGGATTATTTACAGAGAAATTGGGAATAGTTTATCCCAGAAAAATTCCCAATATAGGACCCTTAAGGAGGTTAACAACTATTCAAACCTCATTAGGAAAAATGGTCTCATTTATTAGCTAAATGAGCACAACGTTACAATATGTAGTATTACATTTTTAGTGACATCGCTTATCCATGAGCAATGGAAAGATCATCCAAGTATAAGAAGCGATCTCTGTATAGGAGTTTGTGAAGATTTACCTGCTTTTGATTTCAAACCAGTCTGCATGATGTATAGTACATACAAGACGGGCTTCCAATTCTTTGTTAATATGTGTCATGCCCGAAGAACTCTTTGCAACGAGAATATGAGTTAGTAAAAAATAAATAATAACCTGAATCTTATAGGAGAAGCCTGAGGCCCGTGACAGACAGACGTACAGCATACAGCCCTCGTTGGTAGGTTCCCTTATGGGTAGAATCTCTCCCTTCATCACGGGTTACCTTAGTTTAGTTAGCCGAAGTTTTTTTGAGGCTATACCTAACGAGTGGCCAGCTCTGTTTAAGGAATGTAGATGGAAAAGCCTCTTTGTGCGGTTTGTCGGATAATGAACGTAGATTTTTTTATTATAAAAACCCATTGGTACATGGTCGGATGTGGGAATCGAACCTGTGCCTTCCTACGACCTTATGGTGCACATACCAGTTTGCTGCTTTTCCCCCAGTTTTAGGTAGAAAAGCATTTCCTTGTCTTACAAATACCTCTATTTCAGTGCTTCACATAGTTCATCCAGATAAATGTATTCGGAGCGGACAGCTTTTTATGCCGATTGTTTGAAAGTCAGATTTGAATAAAAATAAAACAATCTTGAATATTTTTTATTGTTTTTGATATTTGATGCCTTGATATTTTCTAAGAAAAATAAAATATAATCTCCATTCATAATGTCTAGATTTTTTTCTTTATAATAACTCTATGTATGTATGTATTGATAGATTTGCGTTGTTATCTTAGCAGATCGCAAAAAATATATTAAAAATCCTAGTATATGCGATGCGACTGCTATTTTTATAGCGGTAGTTACATGCTATCGGCAAACTGCAATAACATCAACTCATATGTCACAATGGTGGCTGCCATCTGTAGACAGAAATTTAATTTTAGTTTTTATTGGATATTCGAATGAAAAGTCATATATCAAGAGGACATGCCATGGTTAATTTACAGTGTTTTCGGTCCCAGGATACACAAAGATTTAGCCGATGGTATTTGTGAGGCTATTATCTAACGATTGGCCAGTTCTGTTGAGGTATATTTAGATGAAAAATGCACATTAGTTTTTAATAGTAAAACCCATTGGTAGGAGAGGGAAAAATACATACGAGTATTCATTGATTTCCTAAAGATCAAGTACTTACTTAAGTAAATAATTATAAATAATGAAATATTTATTTTAGTTGTAGGTAATATTGTCATCATGGAATATCAATAGAAACCTCGACAGGATGTAAAATAATTTAGCTTTTCCAAAAGCAAATGCACAAGTAACTATAAAAAAAAATGCCCAAATCGCTTCAAGTGTGCCTATATGAAGAGTTCTCGATTTCTCCAGGATCCCATGATCAGATCCTGACCTGATGACCATGGGACCACCTGGAATGTATACCTTATCTAATAAAATAAAAAAATACCCAAATCGTTTCAAGTGTGCCTATAAAATTTGAAGAATTCTCGATTTCTCCAGGATCCCATCATAGATGACCCCATGGAATGGATGTGAGGTAGGTATACCCTTTCAAACAAAAAAAAAATCCAAATCGGTCCAGGCGTCTTCAGGTAATCGGGGAACATAATTAAAAAAAAAGATTCCGACGAATTGAGAACCTCCTCCTTCTTTCGAAGTTCGGTTAATAACTAGAAAATTGACAATTAACTGAGGACCGTCGCTAGAACGCCATCTACAATTATTAGCTATGTTCCCCATTATGATGATAGGGGACTAGTTGTAGTGATCGGTTTGTAAATGGGCACATCCGGGTACACAATATTTTAATTTCCTAAAAATCATATGAGAACATGAAACGTTTCGATACTTACAGCCAATAACATACGCTTTGTAACATTGAAGTAATTCAACCCCGTCAAACATACGTCGGTCGTTCTGATCTGTTCTAAGAATCTCTCGCACTGAAATGTCATAAAACTACCTACATTTTGATAAAATATAAATTGAGAAAATTATTTTTAAAATATTATTCCTACTATGATTACAATATTATATGGATGTAAATAACCAATATTTAATCAAAAAAATTTCGATTTGTGCTGTTAAATATCCCAAAAGTAAATTTTTGATACCTATCTGTTACAGACACCATCATATGATGAACAGAGTATAGGTAGAAATTCCTAGATTAAGGCGACAGATCACCAGTGCAACGAACTCAGTTTTACGCGCGGCTTATTTGGTCCATATCTCTTTAGAAATATGTGAGAGAGATGGACTACTATTAAAATCGATAAGGTAACCAAGGATAAGATAAGATAAACCAATATTCACGTACCATAAACATGAGAAAGTACGATTTTTCAACAAAATCGGTATTTCGAAAAACGGATTTCAGGTTTTCTATTGTTTTTACAAGTATGTGAAACTATCTATCTTTTAATGTTGAAAAAATTCTAAATTGGTAAATATATCAAGTGAACTCGAGTCCCAAACTTCGCTGAAATACCCGTAAAAGTGATTATTTTCATAAAACTTAGGTTATTTTCTTTCTATGAGAAACTTTACAATATATTATCTTTGAAAATCAATTTTAATTTCGAGCCTAGCACATACAGTTATCGCGTAAAACTGGAAAAACGAAACATCTGATTTGTATGGGACAAAAATCATGAGGCGGTTCCTTAAGTTAAGTTAAGAACAAAATACCACAAAATAGGGGTCGTTCTTGTTATTTGTCTTTGGTTACTAATTATAATATATTTTAAATGCGAAAGTTAGAGGGCCGGAGACTGATAATTTTTTATGTAAAATTTCTAGAATATGCACGGGTGAAGCCGGGTCCAAAGCTAGTTATTAGAATAATTATATACCTAACTGGGTAATCCTCACTTTTCACTTTTCTCATGAAAGGTCAAAAGTAATTGACGAAACAGCAATTAAATTCTACACCAGTAACCCTAAGGATTAGGTAAGTTACAGCTTAGTTCGTTCAGGGATTTTCTTCTGCGTAGAAACCCAATACCACAATAATTCCTTTTGCAGAAACTTTGAGGTGACTCAAGATTATTTGTATGGAGAAAAATAGCCGAGCGCCATTTTTGACAGATAACTTTGAAAAAAGTTATGATCAAAAATCGTAAACAAATATTATTGTCATTGCTAAAAAATATAGTCTGGACCTCTCTCATTACAAAATTCGATCGAAGGCAAACTTTCAGAGATTTATTTTCTGTATTTGTGTAAATTCAGTTCAAGTTTTTTTTCTATCTATCTATCAATCATCACGCCTTTTATCCCAAGAGGGGTAAGCAGAGACAATCGAATGTCATTTGCTACGGTCCTGACATACTGCACTTTCGCTTCTTTTATATTAAAAAAGGTATGATCCTTTCATACATGCTCGGCGATTGTGTGTACTTTTAATATTGCCATCGATAAATACATTTTTTTAACGACTTCAAAAAAAAGACGTTACTCAATTCTACCGTATATATTTTTTATATGTTCAATAAAAGTACACCTAGGTCATCCTCTGCCAGCATTTACTTTCACTTTTATTTATTCAATCTTTTATACTTCATTCTGTCAACGTGTCCAATTATTTTCCTATGCCTACTTTTTAAATCTTTACCATAAGTAGAACTTAAAACACGAATTTGGGCCCCATGCGGCCTTAATAACATAGTAAAACATAAATTCGTAATTGATAAATTATCAAAATTCAAAACCGCCCATTCTCACCATCCTAAAAAAGTGAGATTTTTGCAACCATCTCGAAAATATCTAGTATGTATGCGAAATTATTAGATGACATATATCTATATATACATATCTATTACTAGTGGACGCGGCAGACGTTGTCCTGACCAAACGTTGGCTTGCCTGCACTACTCCTACCCTTACCCCCACCCCTATTCCTACCCCTACCCTACCCCTACCCTACCCTTACCCTTACCCTTACCCTTACCCTTACCCTTACCCTTACCCTACCCCTACCCCTACCCCTACCCCTACCCCTACCCCTACCCCTACCCCTACCCCTACCCCTACCCCTACCCCTACCCCTACCCCTACCCCTACCCCTACCCCTACCCCTACCCCTACCCCTACCCCTACCCCTACCCCTACCCCTACCCCTACCCCTACCCCTACCCCTACCCCTACCCCTACCCCTACCCCTACCCCTACCCCTACCCTTATCACTTAGAGGTATGAAAAATAGATTACGACCGATCGTGGGCCCTACCGAATATACACAAAAAAATTCATAAAAATCGGTCAAGCCGTTTCGGAGGAGTATGACACGGGAATTTTATATACCTATTAGATTATACTAAAGAACATAATTATATATATTACTCGTATGTTGGTTTGCAGGCGTGAATATATGACTGTAGAAAACACTCATCCAAAGTAAATTACTTCCAAGCAATGCTGTTGCTTCCGTAATGACATACTTACCGATTTTGTTTGCCAATTCACTCAGTAGACTAAATTTAATTCGGTCGAGTAAACAAGTCTGCATTTGTGGTTAGTACTTGCAAGTCCAATTTTACGAGAAGTCTCTCAGAATGAACTTTCAAGGAGAAAAGCTTTTAATTCGTTGGGACTTTGCTGAATTGTCCTGGAGACCCAATTTCGTTTTAACACCGTAATGAGTTTGGACAGGGTTTATTTGGAGAGCTGGAGTTTTCGTATACAATTTTTTAAATTCTGCTTGAGATAACAATATTATATTATTTGTTCTACAAAATTATTTTACAAAACAGTCTAAGCAACACGCTATAATTATAATTAATAATAAAGAATTAATAATTTAAGATTTATTAATAAAAAAATTGTGAATGATAAAATAAAAAAATATTTTGTTCGGTATATTATATATATTTGATTTATTATTATTATTAAAGATTTTTTTATAAATTTAAATAAAACTAAACTGTTAAAAATAATACTTACTAATCAATTAAAACTTATTAAAAACAAAATAGTCGAAAATAAACTAATCTACATTTTGTTTGGTATGTGATCACGAGATTAAAAAAAAAATTATGACTGAAAACTTTAAATATAACATACCGGAATACATCCCTAAATTTAGTTTATTTTCTACCCACCCCTAATATTTGAACTGAAATATTAAACTTACTTCTGTAGAGTACAGTGGTGTATCTACTTCATACAACAAATGCAGCGACGCCTTTGATGTTGTATGGAGACGAGCTGCTGATATTCCCGCATACATACAACGAATTATTAAAAATAAGAAACCGTTTATGAGGATAATCATGTTTTCGATTCCATTGATTGCCCTGAAAGAAGAAGAAGATTTCCAAAAAAAAAAAAATTAAAACAGAATAAATACATACACAGGACCGACCACTATATAATAAGTCTACAAGTCTTTAAGAGCGTAGCCGGGCTGCATTTTCTCCATACAAAAGTATTCCCCTATTTTCTTCACGGATAATGCCTCTAGAGCAATCGTTTTTTTTTCATAAAATCTAGGTTTACTGTAGGCATGCCCCTGTCATTTACTTTTTTCCAACAACTAATTACCTAAAAAAATAAGCCCTTCCAAAAACCTAAAAAAATGCCTCGTTTATACCGCCGTGATCAGACGACTACCAGACTAATTTGAAAAGGTTTTAATGTAAAAGAAAAATAGGAGCATAGATCTACTCTTTCTTTAAATTTCAATACCAAAAATAATTAAATCGGATCAGTTTTGGAGGAGAAAACAGGGGAAACGTCTATCTGGTCAAGGTTTTATAGGTATAATCGGTCTAAGCTGCAGTTGTCCCTATCGCACTCTACGGGGGGGATCAAAGGGTGAGGCGACGGCAATAGTTTCTTCAAATACCTATTTCTCAATTCCCTTGCAGACCGTCTACGCTCTTAAGGTACTAAAATTCGAAAACCGTTCTGTTACAAAGCTTATAATATAAATGTTTTTTATTAATTTATTTTCGAGTTATTTTAAAAATACCGAAATTGACTAAACCGTCATAATGCCTGATTTAATCGAAATGTAACTAACTGTTTGTGAAATATGATGGTTAGTAACCAGGGTGACCATTTTGAAGTAAAAAAAATACGTGTCGTGGTTTTTCATCTGATATATAAAATTCTCCTGTCACAATGTTCGTTCCCATACTCCTCCGAAACGGCTTGACCGATCCTTATGAAATTTTGTATGCATATCCGTTAGGGTTGAGAATCGGCTACTATCTATTTTTCATCCCCCTAAATGTTAAGGGTGGTCCACCCCTATTTTTTTTTTATATAGGGTTAGGGGTAAGGGTAGGGGTAGGGGTAGGGGTAGGGGTAGGGGTAGGGGTAGGGGTAGGGATAGAGGTAGAGGTAGGGGTAGGGGTAGTGCGGGCAAGTCAACGTTTGGGCAGGACAACGTCTGCCGGGTCCGCTAGTCTAAAATATAAAATTTCAGTGTCACAAGTTAGTTCCCATACTCCTCCGAAAAGGCTTGACCGTTTTTTATGAAATTTTATATTTATATTCGGTAGGGCCGACAATCGGTCGTAAACTATTTTTCACCCTCCTACCACCACCCCCCATTTTTTAATCGCGATTAGTTTTGTATGAACAATATCCAAAGTTAGTGGTAGAGGTAGTGCAGGCAAGCCAACGTTTGGGCAGGACAACGTCTGCCGGGTCCGCTAGTATTTTTATAAAACAAATAAAATCGTGTTGTTAAAAAAAAAGTTGTCTAAAGACATTATTTTAAATATACTTTAATGGGTAGCATTATTCACTCCTATGAAGGTAAACATTTATTTTTTGTAGGGGCCTATAGAAAGAAGTAAATAAATAAATAAAACTTACTCATTCAACTTTTGGGAATCACACGTGGGAACTAAAACTCTTTCTTTTCTGGAATAAAGTAAAAAACTTCAAATATTGATACAAGAAAACTAATACTTATTAATGGACTTATTTTTTAGGCTCGATAGTGACCAGGCCTTACTACTAACTGTTAAAGCAGCGCTACATTAGCGCTAGTTTATAATTAACATATCAACGATCGCTGAATTGTGTTGTTTTTGGAAGTGAACGAGTTTTGAATTGAATTTAAAGTTCGTAAAATTGTTGTTGGGTTTGTACCGGATATAATAATTATCTTGACTTCTTCTTTGTAAATAAGAATGAATGAAATGTTCGTAATAGTCCAAAGCAAGTTTTTAGGCAAAGAAAATTTGGAAAATTTGGCCGAAAAATTGGAAAATTCGGGAAAAACTGAAAGTGCTTTTTTTCTATGGGATTTTTGTATGAACACAAGACCATATCATATGGGCTCCACGAGCGTAGCCGGGGCGGAAAACTAGTCTTAAATGAAACATGAGTTTGTAGTTTTGTTACCTGAGTATTCTGAAGATTTCCACGCAAATCAATATAAAGTTGGCACCAAATGACACCAACACCAAAGCGGAAAAGTGGTGGTTAATAACTCTTGTTAAATGCGTTAACGTCGTATATTGGTTGCGTAGAACGATCCACATACCTGGCTATAAATAAAATAATATGTATACTTATCATGAAAAACTGCACATGATATAAAAATAAATATAAGGTTATAGTAATCCATAAATTTCGGAGGAAATCTTTGAGTATTAACACTAAAGGAGGTGTGAAGCGAAATTTTTTCAAGTATTTTTTAGAGCTCGCAGAAAATTGGCGAAAAGGGGAACCCGTCTATGGCTTCTCCTTAGTCTATGGGGAAAATTCTTAAGAAATAGGCTATGTGAAATTTACAGTCAAAACACAGACTTAGCGGCTCGTACTTGGATCAAATATCACTTACAATAAAGTTAATTTAGCATGGCGTGATTGACTGCATAGTGTTGGATAGTTGAAAAACACACAGAGGTATGCTATTCCTGTGAATCTAATAATTTTTTTCTTCTTCACGAGTTCCCAGGGTTCCCAGGGTACCCAGCGGAAGACCAAGTCTTCCTCTTATAGCCGATGGTATTTGTGAGTCTATACCTAAGGAGTGGCCAGTTCTGTTGAGGTATACCTATTTAGAAAAAGCCTGCAAGATTCACTTATTTACATACGAGTAATTATAAAAAACCTATTGGCCGGGATTAATAAATATAATAATAAAATTAAATACCTTATCTTTGTAAAGTATAATCATGTCGTTTAAATGTTCAAATAATGAAACTAGATACAAACTCATAATTGCAATTATAATATCTCCCATGCTACATACTAATTGAATTTCGATGCTTAGTGCCTGAAATTGTGTACAAATTAGTAATATCAAATTATGAACTATGGCACAGTGGTTACGAGGAGTGGTAGGTTTGATTCATCTATCTATTATCATCACGCCTTTTATCCCAAGAGGGGTAGGCAGAGACAATAGAATGCCGTTTGTTACGATCCTGACTTCTTTTGCTTCTTTTATATTCATCATACCTTTCCATAGATGCTCGGCGATTTACTTTTAATATTTCCATCGATCAATTTTTTTTATGTTCAAGTCGTCCTCTGCCAGTATTTCCTTTCATTTCAGCCATTTAAACCTTTTTAGTCAATCTTTCATCCTTCATTCTTTCAAAGTGTCTAAACCAGCGTAAAATACTTTTCTTCACGTTAGTCCCAACATCATCTTTTACTCCGCGTTCTTCTCTAATGATATCGTTCCGGATGCGGTCAATACGCTTTATATCACATATTCTACGTAAAGACCGCGTTTACACTGTATTTATCTTACTTTCATGCTTCTTATTCCATACCCAAGTCTCGCTTCCATAAGTGGTAAAGTTTAAGTTTTTTTTATTGATTCATAATGAAGAGAATTCCAAATGAATGTGGATGAAACAAAGAAGGACGGGCAGAAGGAATCTGGTAGAACATTGAAAATTGAACTTTTAGTAGACTTGTTTTCCGTCCCGGCTTTGCCCGTGGAGCCACAGCTTGAGCGATCTTTGTGCAAAAAAATCACGTTGATCCGTTGCTCCCAACATCATCTTTTACTCCGCGTTCTTCTCTAATGATATCGTTCCGGATGCGGTCAATACGCTTTATATCACATATTCTACGTAAAGACCGCGTTTACACTGTATTTATCTTACTTTCATGCTTCTTATTCCAACCCAAGTCTCGTTTCCATAAGTGGTAAAGTTTTTTTAGTTTTTTTTATTGATTCATAATGAAGAGAATTCCAAATGAATGTGGATAAAACAAAGAAGGACGGACAGAAGGAATCTGGTAGAACATTGAAAATCACGTTGAACCGTTGCTCTGTTGTGACGCGAAAGAAGGATACTATAAAGGCTATTGACATTGCAAATCATCGATTAACATTGGTGGAGCCACATAAGAGAAAAAGAAGAAGACTATCAACTCATGAATATTTTGAGACTGAATGGCTGTGTGTATAGAAATATGTGTGGCGAAATTCAGGATTGTAGCAAATGGCATTCGTTTGTGTCTGCCTCATGGGATAAAAAGGTATGAAATAAATTTCTAGATTCGCCCTGGTTTCTCCGGTAAACATTTTTGATAAGGATGTCACTCTCAGGCCCTCAAACTGTGCAATAAAATACGTCGATCGAAGGACAAACAAACAAATATACTTTCACAATAATTATAGGGCTCCTATATCCATAATTTTTCTCGGATAAACTATTCCCAATCCCAATAAATAATCCATCTGTGTCACTGTAATTTAGAAATAGCTTATTTTTTCAATTGGTTTTATTGAATAGGAAATATGGGTGGTTGAACTTTGACCCCGTTTTCTCTTTCATAAATCTATCATAAAGCTTCTAATTTTTTTTTAAAGCGCTGTTATACCATTACCATTCAAATTATGAATTATAGATTATGAAAGAGAAAACAGGGGCAAAATAATTCTTTATTTTACCACCCATATTTCCTATTCAATAAAACCAATTGAAAAAATAACGGCTAATTCATTTAGATATATTGAATAAGTAACTATGTGCTAAATTACAGTGACACAGGTGGTTTATTTACAGAGAAATTGGGAATAGTTTATCCCCATACAAAATATAGATATAGGGCTCTTAAATACTCTTTAGTACCTTTATGTTATTAGTACCATATTTTAGTACCGAATTCTAAAACATACCTCGAGAATAAACCCTTTCCAAAAATCAAATGTTGTATACTGGAACACATAAGCGTGAGTGTATCTCAAATACATGAACAAGTATGTGTGAACTAATAAACATGCTTTTGATATTTTCGAGAATAATATCAGATATAAAACACGTTCAACTGAAAGTAAAATATACATTTTTAGTCGTTGCTCGCGACTTCGTACGCGTTGTATTTGTAATACAATAGGGTAGATGACAGGGTAAACAAAATATTATTCTATTTAGTCCGTCATTTAGATTAACAAAAAATATTGGACACGTATTTTTTCTTTTGTCAATCAAACAAAAAATGACAGAGATAAAGCGCGTGAAAGTTTGGAAGTGGGGGCTGGTGACGTCACGCCTTGCTAAAAATTGTAGTAAGGCGTGACATCACGCGGAACTTCAGCGGGCTATAATTTCATCATTTTTTGTTTAATTGACAAAAGAAAAAATACGTGTCCAATATTTTCTGATAATCTAACTGACGGACTAATTAGATTTTTTTAGTCATCATGCCTATTACACCCCATTTCACTCCATTACCCTCTTAGAGTAGGCAGCGTGATGTTATATAGCCTTTAAAGTTCAAACACTCTTCAGCTGTATTGTTAGTATAGGTAGATGTACTCACGTTTCGTAAATGGCCTACGATTAACATGAAAATTACGGAATAGAGGAATAATTTCGGTCGGATTTCAAGTTGTCTGAAAATTTCAAGCATTTACTTTCAACTACACAACAATATTATATTCGAAAGAAGATAGGCTATGTGTACATATACATGAATACATACATACAGATTGCAAAATAAAACGATTGCTTTCACATCTCAAAATTTACACGGGCAAAGCGGGGACGGAAATCTAGATTTATGTAAATTGTTATTTTGGCTGATCTGAAATAATTCCAATTGATTGACGTTTGGAATTATTGCAATCAACATGGCGTTAATTGTAAATTTTGAAAACTGGTTATTCTCTATTAAAATGATCAATTGGAATTCTATTTCAATTATTGCAACTTACTGAAATTTAAATTATTGGAATTATTCAGAAAAGTTTTCAGTTTGGGTGAAAATATGGTCTTATGCACAAACTTAATAGCTATTCGCACCGGATTCGCCCTTGGAAATTTTTGAAATGTGTCATAAGAATTTATACCGATATATTTCTGGGATATAAGGTAACCTATATCACTATCAGGCCCTCCAGCTAATCCTGCAGTGCCAGATTAACCCCAAGGCAATGCCACGGGGCCCTACCAAAACGAGGCCCCCACCACATTGTCTTGAAATATTTTAATGAAAATTATGGAAAATTGCGACTAAGAGTCAAATTCCGAAAGAAACCTTTCAAATTTCGAATTGCAAATCAAATTCCCGGGCCTCAACCAAACACCCGATCCCCACTACATTGACAATGCATAATCATATATGAACATATACATAAAACTATTAATAAATATAAATGTGTTCCGTTATAATAAAACATTTCGATTATTTGCTAATGGTTGAACGTCGATTTTTAGAAAATTATCGGCCATAAGCAGACCCCACAGACCCCCACCACGACTAAGCCTACATGCCGCCATTCACGTTCAACTGGCCCTGTTAATCCCTGTGCTGAAAATCTTTCCTTCCGTTGCTTTGTTGTGGCGTGAAAGAAGGACAAACAAACAGACAAACAAACAAACAAACAAACACACTTTCGCATTCATAATATTTATTATGATGTTTATCAAATATTAAGAATACTTACTTATACAACTGAAAAGTATGAATATAATGATGATTACTGAAGCGTGTTTCAAATTTCTCTTGTTCAGTGGAAGTAAATTTCTTTCAGTTCTTGTTACTATGTCAATAATTGATGGCCATTTTGATGCCAAACGCAAAACCTTCAGAGTAATTATCAATCCAGCTAAATTTTGTATGAAATTTTCTGAAATAAATTAAAGCTTTTTTAAGAGAATTCAAAAAGAAGAGAGTTTCTGAGGTCTGCAGTGAGGTTAGCATACGACTTCGCCACAATGGCCAGCCAAGGAATACTCGGCCCGAGAATGTCCAACCCTAGAATTTGGACATTTTCGCCATTAGTGCGGAACCGTCGTTTTTGGCCTTCGAGTCAAAACGAAAGATGTCGCAGTCCTAAGTATGCTAACCTCACCGAAGCAAAAATATAAAATTGTCAGAATTGTTTACTTTTAAAAGTAAAAATCTTTTGTCTTTGATTCTCGTAAATCTCCGAATCTAAAACACAAAATTGTCACCTTTTCCGTGAAATACCTTCTTTATGACCATGATTACAATCGTATAATGCCAGTTCGCGTATTTTAACATTATACGCTGTGGATATCCTCCGAGTACTTAGGTATATCTTAATTACTTATATTGTACTAATTACACAAAAACATTCTAACAAAACTGTCAACCAATATGACAGAAAGAGACAAAACATTGTATAAATTTGTACAGCGTTTATAAGTAGGCGGGTAAATGTAGGTAAGTACCCGAGTTTCTGCGTTGACATTGGATATAAATTTTTATGTTGTTTTAATATTGTACTAAATTTACCCGACAAAAGCTTTTTTGATAACTGAACGGCAAGAATTCATAAGCTGTATTTAGAATTTAACAGAATAATTAATTTAATTATTTATTTTATTATGTAATATTATAAATTACTTACAACAATTTGAATACCTGCATAAATATGCTTATAACTACTTATCTATTAGAGACAGATATATGCTACCGCGGACTTTTTTGTAGATCAATGCGAGTTTTCATGGCATTTGCTGTTTAATATCTCAGAGATATAACAAAATTATGTAGTAAATAATTGTGTAGAATAAAATGATATGCAAAAAAGTCCGTAGTAGCATATACCTATCTCTAATAGATAAATAATTATAAGGGTACTTTTCCGATAGGCATTCCGGCGGGCAACTTCTAGTAAGATATTTATTTAGTCGATACATGTTAAGTTTGATCCAATAATTATACCCGTTCGGCGAGTTTTATGATGTCATCGTGATCGCACAAGGTATATTTTATTAATACGCTACCAGCCTATCTAATAAGGTCCAGATAAAAGATTCTTAGAAAAGCAATATCTAGTTTCTTTTGATTATTGTTATGATAAAAGTATACTTACCAACATTTCTTAATACCAACAAATGTGATAAAAGAAATATGAAACTCAGTATTGTTAAAATTAATTGCAAAACGACAATAGCAGCAGTTAAGGTGTTGTAAGCAGTGAAAATGCGAAATCTGCGAAAAGAAAAAGTTTTGTAGATAAATAAACTAATATAAAATGGTAATTTAATTGAATAAATTACTCTGAAAAAGGGCCGCAGGGATATGCAGATAAAATCAAATGCCCTTTGTTACGATTCCGACATACTTTTTCCACTTTGACTTCTATCTCTAGGTATATATAATATTCAAGGCAATGGCACGTCAAACCGATGTCGGACAGGCAACCGGATGGCGAGTGGTAATCTGGGCCTTTGAATGGTACAGAGTCCCCTGGTAGCGGCCAAAGTGACCCCAAATGGACAGGTTCGGCGATATGGGGGAGGGGCAAAATCGATTTTTTTTTGAAATGGCAACCGGATAAAAATGCGGTACCATTAAAGGAAATACCCTAATTATATAATAATTTTTTTTTGCCAGCCGAAACACGCGGGCCGTTCTTGCACTATCGAGTACAAAAAAAAAAAAAGTGAAAAGGCAACCGCTTCAAAATTAGTGAGCATACTTATTGACACCACCAAACGTTGGGAAAAAATTGCCATCCGATCCTGATGGGCAGTTTCGGAGAAACAACCCCTCAAAGTCGCCGAAAAACACTTTTTTTCGATTGTTTCAACAATAATTAAAAAAATTATAATAAAATTTGTTCAAATCGGATGGCATTCGAAATTTATACTGTCCTAAGTGGGGGGGTTGTTGGGGCAGGTGGGGAGGGGGGGGGGGGTTGTTGGGGCGGTAGGGGGGGATTGTAATAGATAATGAGCATACACAGACCTTTTAAAAGTCCAAGCAGTCGTTAAATATTAATTGAAAAGGATTTTCAACAATTTTTTGCACCGTATGGAATTATTGGTATTTTCATGAGGTTTGGGGGGTGGCTAAATAGGGGTTAATTTAATCGAAATCGGATGGCATTGATACACACCATTATTTGTACTTAGGACAGTATAAATTTCGAATGCCATCCGTTTGAACAAATTTTAATATATTTTTTTTAATTATTGTTGAAACAATCGAAAAAAAGTGTTTTTCGGCGACTTTGAGGGGTTGTTTCTCCGAAACTGCCCATCAGGATCGGATGGCAGTTTTTTCCCAACGTTTGGTGGTGTCAATAAGTATGCTCACTAATTTTGAAGCGGTTGCCTTTTCACTTTTTTTTTGTACTCGCTAATGCAAGAACGGCCCGCGTGTTTCGGCTGGCAAAAAAAACTATTATATAATTAGGGTATTTCCTTTAATGCTACCGCATTTTTATTCGGTTGCCTTTTCAAAAAATTTTTCGACTTTGCCCCTCCCCCATATCGCCGAACCTGTTCATTTGGGATCACTTTGACCGCTACCAGGGGACTCTGTACCACTCAAAGGCCCAGATTACCACTCGCCATCCGGTTGCTGTCCGACATCGGCTTGACGTGCCATTGCCTTGAATATTACTAGTGCGGACCCGGCAGACGTTGTCCTGCCCAAACGTTGGCTTGCCTGCACTACCCCTATCCCTACCCCTACCCCTACCAATAGTTTAGGACTTATTCTCTGACCTACCGAATATACACTGTAACGAATTTGTCTGTGGCGCGGCCACAGAATAGAATAAATATCGGTGTTGTGGGCGCGAAGCGATCACACAGGGTTCAAATTCGTTATTTGATTTAGAAATAGAATAGATTTCATTACAAAGTCTAGCCGTGAGCACAGCCAGGTTGGATAGAGATGAACCGTGGGAAGAATAGTAATAGGTTGTTATATTTTATTGTAAATAATCAGTCGGATGGAAATTAGGAACAAGTGTTGACTAAATATATAGTGTGTGAAAATAGATCGTGGGTTCATATTTATACTCCTGGTAGGATCCTGCAGTGGCAACATGTAGGTAGGCCCGACCCCCCTGTAGAGCTGAACTAGCCCGGTATCTCACTTCTCTTTCTATCTCTTCTTCTAATCTCACCCCCTATCTTCTTCTTGTGATGTTTAGGAGCCCTAGGGCTCCCAAAACGTTACAACACACAAAAAATCATACAAATCGGTGAAGCCGTTTCGGAGGAATTATGGTTACAAACACTGTGACACGATAATTTTATATATATAGATTTCTCAATGGTGTTTTTTGTCGATATAGCTGCCGTAATAAGATAATGTTTCCCTCTAATGACGAAAAATAAACAAACAAATCAAAATTAAATGTTTCTTTTAAAATTAGACATATTTATTTTGTAAAAGACGCCATCTGTTGGAGATTAGTTGAACGCATATATTCATCACATCTTACATAGTTAAAAAAAGTTTCAAATAAGTACCTATGTTTGATGAAAGTAGAACGAACATATTTTATGAGTATTTATTTTATGTTAATAATTTTATTTTCGATGATATTTCATTATCAAGTCTTTGCGATACAATGATATTAATAATATCTAGACACAGAAAGCAGAATATGTGTAAATTAAAATTTGATACAGAATCTCGTTGATAATACAGTTTGAATGGGAAATTACATAGTAAGTTGCAAGATATAATAACTTTATGAAACTAAATCTAATTTTGTGTATTCCGTCATCGTACAAAACATTTCCTACGTAAACGATAATAAACTGTGCTCATATAAAGGTACCTACCTAATAAAAGGCCGTGTTTCGTGTTTCTGTGGCTAAATCAGAAATGGGAGTGAATTATGTCACGTTAAAAGAATGAAGGATGAAAGATTGACTGAAACGTTAGTGGACGGCCTAGGTATACTTTTATTGAACATATAAAAAAATGTATTAATCGATGGCAATATTAAAAGTACACACTATCACCGAGCATGTATGAAAGGTATGATGAATATAAAGTAAACGAAAGAGGTATGTCAGGATCGTAACAAATGACATTCGATTGTCTCTGTCTACCCCTCTTGGGATGAAATGTGATGATAGATAGATAGTTGTATACATACTTAAGTTTAGATTTATTACAATGTAACAAACCAGCTACAGGAAAAACTCCCAAAATTCTACAAACAAATAATACACGATTTGTACTCGAATACAGTATGCTTTCTTTTACTTTGTTTTTATTTAAATTTTCGTTATATGTTGAGATCGTAAAATCTATCTTTGATATCATTTGTTGATCCATAATTTTACGTTATTTTGTTATAAGAAATTATTTAATAGTCTATTTTAATGAAAACAAGTTGTTTTATAGTTAAATCTATGTAAATATTCAATATTACTAAAACAATTACTGGCTTATCGAAAAAAATATCAATTCTCAAATTAATTTTAGTACAGCATTTAGAGATCCGTAATCTTTGAGGGTTTCATATAAAACTAATAAGGAGCCCTTTCAGTTTCACTTTGATGACTGGTAGATTTTCTAATTAGGCTAACGGTAACTAAACTGTCAAATAAATCCCAGATTTCGTTTCTGAACGTTTTTAATTGATGGATAACATACACAGTTTGAAACTGACGCTTATTACTTGCTTAAAAGGGCGTTTTTTTTCTGATAGAAGACGTTATTTTAGGTTATAATATGTTTTTTATTTTTATTAACTGTGACCTCATTTGGATTATGAAAAAATATACCTATCTGTTAAATAATTTAAACATAAGTCAAGTTCATTAACTGCAACAATGCTTGCCATCTATTCTGTTTAATATGACCAACTGGCTAAAAGTGGTAAAGGTCCGGGAGACATCGTAAAGTAGAAAAAAAAAAGATACGGAACCAGCAACTTCATTATTAATAATTATTAATGCAGTTGACGATTTTGATTTTCGTTACTCTTTACAACCATGTCAAGGAAAGAAAACAAATATGAATGGCGTCCAAACTCATCGATCATAGCTTTGTGTACTTTGTCGGACAGCTAGGTATCTTCAGGACTGGTGAGTGACACGCCATAACAAACATTTAATATAACCAGCTTTTGTCTATGGCTCCGCTCGTGTTAATATAATACCTACATATAAATTATCCTTTCACGACTATTCCTTTCCGAGTTTAATTCCTGTATAAAATCGATCAAAATAATTTATTTTCAAAAATTCCAACGGAATATGAAATTTAAAAGGTTTTTTGAATTTTCTGGCTTGTAAATGTGAGCGTGATGTAGCTATTTTAGAAAGGAAACGGCGCATTTGGCAATTAAGGACAAAAAAAATCAATCGTTAATTACTCGATATTTCAGATATCTAGGTGTAGTCGTTCGTTAGATATTTAATGTCGAAGAAAACAGCACTTTTGCAACTTCGAAAACTATTTGCCGTTGAACAATAACACTTAGGGACCTCCACCAGGCCTTAATTTTTTAATTTTATAATTAATCAAGGAATAAAAAAGTATATAAAGAGGTATATCAAAAAAAAGCAAAGAAAGAGATATATTAAATTAAGCAAAATATAAAAAAATATCTATTTTTACAATTTGTTAATTTAAAAAAAAGGTCACGGTTAGCGTCAATAAATACATAGGAATCAGTCAAAACTTTGCTTCCACCTGAAAAATTCACTTTTCCATGTTTAATCGTCCCCGCCGTCTGGTCTATTTATTTGTAATACAAAAAAAGAACTACTATAAAAAAATATAAAAAAAATAATTAAAAGTTTATATGAACCCCATGGGAACTGAGATAAGGGATAAAGTATGAGGCTACGAGGTTATCTATTATCATATTTCCAATTTATTGTTTACTGTAGCGACAAACACCTTGTCACTTTCGGAGAAAGGGCCCAAAACAGACCCCGAGGGATAGCTTCCCATAGTGCCACTTCACCAGCTAAAAAGTAATTAGCGATTTCGAATACGTGTGTAAATAATTGTTTTGCATCTGTCACTCATCTTTCATATAGTTTCTTCACTTAGAGCGAATCAATTATTCACATGAATCAATCTACTTTTTCTTTGTTCTCGGGTTGTCTTACAGCTCTCGAAACCGTGTTACGGTTCCCCAGCGAAAGTCTTCCTCGTTTAGCCGATGGTATTTGTGAGGCTAATATCTAACGTCTTCAGCTGGGTACCCTAGAACCGTAACACGGTATCGGGAGCTGTAAGGCAATCTGTGAAGAAAGAAAAAAAAATCCATTGTGATTTTGTAAAACATATGCATTTAAACATTTACAGAGTTCTAGTTAGTATGATTTTTAACAGAGAGATCCGAAAGCAATCGGTTTCAGGTTGTTTACCAACATTCTGTTATTTCATCGCGCGCTTTTGCTCCAATGCTTGAGTTAAATTGACCTAATTCAAATTGATTGACGTGCCACATATTATTTGTTTGATATTTTATGTTGTGAAAATTCATATGCCTATTTGAGTTCAATACTTTTCCATCCAAATAGGTGTCTGGTGGCATACCTCTGTTTTATCAGGGCATACATAGATGAATCATTGCCTAGGTAATAAGAACTGCAATTTCATTCGGTATCATAAGATTACATATAACAGACTTTAGTCCGTTCTGTTCAGAGTTCATTAGTCGTACAGCTAATAAAACAGCAGACCTATTATTGAACTGCCTTATTTGAAAATGTTATAAATGCCAAGTCATATACAGTATCTTTGCTCGCCGTTTTTTAGGGATGACGCCTCTCTAGATAAACTTGAAAAGTAAAACAATATCTAGATACAAAATTTCATCCAATTTGTTAGAGCCGTTTCCGATAAATACTCGATATTAAAGGAAAACTGGGTAATGTAAAATCAGACTAATGAGGTCGAAGCAATTCACTTTCAGGGGTTTTCAGATATAGGTGGGTCATACATAAGGTGCGTCGGCGGCCTAGCGGATAATACGCGCGGATTTGCACCACTGGTTCGATCCCCACATCTATACAAATGAATAAAACTGAAGTGTCTGTCTGTGATTTAAAAATATCTAAGTAGGGGATATCAAAAAATATCTATGTAAGTAAGGAACAGATTTTTAGATTTTTTGTCTCTCTATCCAAATGTTTACCGATAATTGGCTCCGGAATTTTGCCTCTCATCTCGTCTATTCGAAAAACGACGATTGGTTCCTAAATAAGTGCGAGCAAAGGAAGTAATTTTTTCCAAGAGACTTTCACAGAGGGCAGTAATGCGTTTTGAATTTGTAACAATGTTACTTCTTAGTGTTCTGCGACCAAAGAGATCGAACGCAAATATAAAAAAAAACTCGGCCGCAAAATTATTGTTTCCTCGGGCGGCGTACTTTGAATCCCTCCCTGTACTCAGTATTCTACTTTATAATATTTCGCTCAGCTCTGTATTCATAGCGCGCTTGCAGTAAAATTTTAATTTGCTCCCTGTCTTGTTTCACCTCGACAGCTTATTTATATAGTTTCGTAGAAAATTAAAAAAATATTATACTTATATATTAATATCCGACTAACTATACCAAGAGACCTGGCATGATCTTGATAATTGTAAGCTAAATGATGAAAATGTTGACCCTGGAAAATCTCTTTTAGCTTCGATGCGATTCGTCATATTTTATTTTCTATTTAAAAATCTTTAAATAAGCATCAAGGAAATTAATTTCGAATATCACAGGTAGTAACGGAATATCAATATCGATAAGTGAGAAGCATATTACGGTGGATTTCTGTACCTCAATAAGACCGCTACATTTTGCAATGTAAATTCAACTATTGCAAATTCAATTTAGAATTCGCATGCATACGCTGGATCCATGTTGCTGAATGGCGCTGGAAATTGATTGACATATCCAATACTACGATATTTAGGAAACGTAGAAATCCTAGGTCATCACTCATTTTATCCCAAGAGGGGTAGGCAGAGACAATCGAATGCCATTTGCTACGATCCTGACATACCTCTTTCGCTTCTTTTATATTCTTCATACCTTTCATACATGCTCGGCGATTGTGTATACTTTTAATATTGCCTTCGAATAATTATTTTTTTATATGTTCAATAAAAGTACACCTAGGTAGTCCTCTACCAGCATTTCCTTTCACTTCAGCCATATAAACCTTTTTAGTCAATCTTTCATCCTTCATTCTTTCAACGTGTCCAAACCAGCGTAAACTACTTTTCTTTATTTTAGTCACAACATCATCTTTCACTACGCATGGTTCCGGATGGAGTTAATACGATTTATATCTCACATTCTACGTAAAGACCTTTTACATACCTATCGTTCATATTACTTGGCAACATATCATAAGAATTATCTTTCGATTAAAAATAAATTATCAAAATCGGTTCAAAATAGTAACTCTAAAAATTTAAAATGGTTTACAATAAATTTGTAACTTCAGATGGGCCAATAACAAAGGCCCGGCGGGCCGCAGGTTAATGGGTATAGCTGAGTTAGACAGATGGAGACATTAGCACTTGCCGGCAGAAAACCTCATTTTCGTGTAGTCTGAGCCCCCTCTACAAATTCTTGTAGACGAGTAGGGGTCCAGCGCTTGTCGATTTAGAAGAAAAAAAAATAATAAAAAAAAGCCTCTCCTACCAGCTGGCAGGAGTAAATTGGCAGAAAATATTTTTCTTACAACCGAGAGGTCCCACAAACGCTATTCACTCATTTTCTGCCAGCTGGTAGGAAAGGTTTTTTTTTCTTCTAAATCGGCTCAGCGGCGTACCGACAAGCGCTGAATTTGTAGAGGGGAGCTCAGACTACACGAAAAAGAGGGTTTCTGCCGGCAAGTGCTTACAACCACTTTCTGTCTCCACCTCCTACGGTCTATACCTAATATTCCGATCATGGCGTGAGGTAAAAAAGGTTGCTAAAATTTCATGTCGTATTCTGTCTAATCCGTCAGAGATATAACAAAATGATGTAGGAAAGAAATGTGTGGAATAAAATGATCTACAAAAAAGTCCACAGTAGCATAATTATATCTCTAGGTATATATTTTTCTTTTTGCAAGTTAATATTTGACACGCCATTTTAATTATTATTTTAACATCTAATGACGAAAAATAATTTAACAAATCAAAATTAAATATTTCTTTAAATATTAGAATAATTTATGTATTTTGTAAAAGACGCCATCTATTGGAGTTAAGTTAAACTAACGGTGGGAATTATTAGCACGGGTCATTATATCTCTAATAGATAAGTACCTAAGTAATAAGTGTATTTGTGTGGGTCTTTTATTAATTTTTAATTTTTATAAACCGATATTGTAGCCGGGGGCGGTCTAGTAATGTTATAAAAAACCCTTGTAACGTTAGAAATTAGGTAGGTACTGATAAAACCCTTGAAGAAAAATACAGAAGGAACTTTATTGAAAGTAGTAAATTTAAATACAAATTAAAATTTCCAACTGAAGCTTAAATTAATGTTTTTGTAACACGTGTCACTCACCGTTCGTACAGAACAACGTAGCTGTGTCTAGTTTCCACTTTACCTAGCTTAAATCAATATTTAATTTGTAAGCGCACTTGTTGCCAAGGTATCGGAATATTTTGTCTCGGTAAATGTTTTCAGTGAAACGTTTTCAGTGTTTTGTTCTTTTAAAAACATTTTACAAATGTGTTTATAGTGTCTTTGTTTTGAATTAAAATTGAAGGATCCAGTTCGTAAGACTCTAAAAAAATACAAGATTAGCATACCTAATGGAGATGAAATATGGAAAATTAAATATGTATTGGGTATATTTAATTTGAGTTTCTTTATTATTTAATTGCTTTTTCTTGCAATCTTAATCAAGGTAAATCACAATGTACTTATATACGTCAACAAATGAATTTACTCATGAATTTATCATATTATTGTCAAGAAAAAATAATAACTTTACATTGAATTTTGCGTCAGTGGCTAAGATGTTTGGTATTAACATCGGTTCGATCTCTGCCACGTACCAATGCGTTTTTTTTATAATTAAAAGCATATGTACATAATCTGACAAACCACACTTATTTTTTCATCTAAATATACCTCAACAGAACTGGCCACTCGTTAGGTATAGCCTCACAAATACCATCGGCTAAAAGAGAGATACTTGTTCTTCCGCTGTGTACCCTTAGACCGATAACGCGGTTTCGGGAGTTGCAAAGACATGAAAAAAAAAATGAATTTCATTTTCTCCACGGGTTTGCCTTACAGCTCCCGAGACCGTATTACGGTCCCACAGGGTACATGACCGAATCTCCCTCTTTTAGCCGATGGTATTTGTGAGGCTATACCTAACGGGTAGTCAGTTCTGTTGAGGTACGAGAGGAAAAGCCTCTAAGTGTGATTTGTCGGATTATGTACATACGTTTTTAATTATAAAAAACTCGATCGAATTTCTTTACACATATGCCATTTGAAACTTTGGGTATGATCTTGATGTAGGTAACCTTAAGAGTAATTCTTCATAAGAAATATAGCTAAATTTAGAAAAGAAACAAGAAAAAACAAATTTATCAAAGTAGAATGGGACACGGTCGGGAATAATTCTCTTTAAATTACGTCCTGCCTTGTAGGTATATCCCTTATCTCGGAAAAGATCATTTACACAAAACTTCCTTTTTCTTTGGATTTTTTTATCTTTTAAAATCCCTTTCCTTTGTCGGATTATAAAGTTAAGGGTATATGAACGTAATTGGGTGTAATGTGTGTTTTTATCTAAAGTATAAATTACTATAATTAAAACTTTATTGATCTATCATCACGCCTTTTATCCCAAGCGGGGTAAACAGAGACAATCGAATGCCATTTGTTCTTGCCACGATCTTGACATACCTGTTTCGCTTCTTTATACGACTTCAAAAAAAAGGCATTTCTCAATTTGACCGTATATATATTTTCAATTTTTTTTTGTACATTATCAGTATCTCGATGAAAATATTAATATATAATATAATATTTTGACGAGTTATTTTTTAAGAATATAATAATTTCTCGACAATATCTCACAGACATATGACGAAAATCGGTTCAGTAGTTTTTCAGAAATTCAGTAATTGTTTACGGCTGAACATTATGTATCAAAGAAAAGCCTTAGAAACGGTTGCTATTGACAGGAAGTTGTCAATTTTCGTATCAACAGTGGTCTAGCGGTTAAAGGTAATGAGGTGCAGCACAGGATGCACATGGTTCAAATCCCATTCACAGCAGTTTATTTTTCCATCAATATTTTTTATTTGCGTTGTTATTTGTCTTTAAGGGCAGAAAAATAACATTAACTTAAAAAAAAAAGTGTATCGCCTTCAAAATTTTGCACTGAAAAGTAAGAAATAATAAATATTTCGTCGTAGAATTTGAAGACGGTTGGTGCCAAATTAGAAACAACTTACTTCCCAAATTCACTAATCTAGACAATTCATTAGGAACCTACGATCATCAGTACAAATATTGAAGAGATCTTCTTAGATGTTTACTTAATTTTGTATCCTAATTTGGCACCAACCGTCTTCAAATTCTACGACGAAATATTTATTATTTCTTACTTTTCAGTGCAAAATTTTGAAGTCGGTACCCTTTTTTTAAAGTTATATATTCATCATACCTTTCATACATGCTTGGCGATTGTGTGTACTTTTAATCATTAATTTTTTTATGTGTTCAATAAAAGTACATCTAGGTCGTCCTATGTCAGCATTTCCTATCACTTCTGCCATATAAACCTTCTTAGTCAATCGTTCTTCAAACTACTTTTCTTCATTTTAATCACAAAATTTTTTTTTAAGAATTATATTATTATTATTAGGCACTTTAGGCCGGATCAATAAGTTTTTTTTATATGAATACAAGACAGTAATTCGCAATACTTGGGCTTGCAAAATATTAAATTTTACCAATTGCATCTCATTTACATGTACCTACCTTACAACTTCAATTAACCTTAGATATCGGACTTATAGAAACTTATTGATGTTGTGACTAAAATGAAGAAAAGTAGTTTACGCCAAATGTTTATATGGCTGAACTGAAAGAAAATGCTGGCCTAGAGGACGACCTAGGTGTACTTTTATTTAACATATAAAAAAATTATTGATCGAAGGCAATGAATATAAAAGAAGCGAAAGAGGTATGTCAGGATAATAGCAAATGACATTCGATTGTCTCTGCCTACCCCTCTTGGGATGAAAGGCGTGATGATAGATAGATAGATAAATATAATTTAAAAAAATCAAAAATAAACTAAATACGAACCAAATGCAATAAAAATTATTATTACACATTGTTAAACTTAATTACATTTTCATGTACTACATTCATAATACCCATAATTTAGAATAATGGAATAAATACCATAATTATTGGGGTTAGTTTTCAAAATATAACCATAGCATACTAGGCCCGCGACATCTTTTGTTTCGACTCGAAGGCCAAAAACGACGAGGCTGCATATTTCCGAATGTCCGACCCGATAATGTCCGTCACTAGAATGCTGTACACGGATTTGCCAGGATATTCTAGGGTTGGATATTGGATAGAGTGAAAGCGGGAAGCAAGGTATTTGGTGGACTAAACAATGTATGCAGAAATAAACAACTTACAACTAAAAGTAAAATGAACATACATAATGCTGTTTTAGTTCCATCACTTACTTATGGAAGCGAGACTTGGGTATGGAATAAGAAGAATGAAAGTAAAATAAATGCAGTGGAATTGCGGTCTTTACGTAGAATGTGTGATATAAAACGTATTGACCGCATCCGGAACGATGACATTAGAGAAGAATGCGGCGTAAAAGATGATGTTGTGACTAAAATGAAGAAAAGTAGTTTACGCTGGTTTGGACACGTTGAAAGAATGAAGGATGAAAGATTGACTAAAAAGATTTATATGGCTGAAGTGAAAGGAAATGCTGGCAGAGGACGACCTAGATGTACTTTTATTGAACATATAAAAAATACGTTGAAGTACACACAATCGCCGAGCATGTATGAAAGGTATGAAGAATATAAAAGAAGCAAAAGAGATATGTCAGGATCGTAGCAAATGGCATTCGATTGTCTCTGCCTACCCCTCTTGGGATGAAAGGCGTGATGATAGATAGATAGATAGATAGATATATATTCGCGGGCCGGGCATCCGTTAGCGTTTTTAACCTTCGAGTCGAAACGAAAGATATCGCAGTCCTAAGTATGCTAACCCCCAGGTTGGCCTTCAATATAAGAGAACAGTCATAGATTTGTCTAGTAAATAAAACAGTCAGAGTTGTTCAGCATTATCATCTTTACTTACTTATTCATTATATGAGGGTTTGTGACACATGTTTTTTTAAAATAAATTTTTACTTCAGAGATGTACTCTACACGAATTGAAAGCGCTTTATTCAGTAATCGTTTTTTTTAGAACACGTTACAACCTTTTCAATAATAATTTAATATTTTTAACTTAGATATGTCGGAATGAGAATTTAATTATATTCATAAACGACGAAGTTATCTGCGAACACACATAAAAAATAAATATCGAATTAAGTAACGACTTGTTTTTTGAAGTCGTTAAAAATAGCGGCAAATTATTATTTATTAAGCGATTTTACCAGTTTTAGTACTAGCAAACGAGCTATTTACGTAAACAAGGTCCGATTTATTTTATCAGTTCGATTTTTAACGGACTATCATTATTTAGGTATTAATAGTCGCGTCACTAATTTAAGTAATCCAAATGTGTCACGTAATTCTGCGTGTAAATACGTATTTTTTATCATTGTCTGTAAAAAAATAACTTTAAAGGATTATAATGCCACGATTTTCTTGTAGAGATGCAATGAGTTTCACAATTAATTAGTATTTAAATGATACTTTTTGCTTATAACTTATGTTTCGCTCATAATGGCAATTTACGACGTAACAAGCGGATCTGTCACAAACCCCTTCATATAATGATTCATTGTACATTTTGCTCTTAATATCAAAGAAATAAGCCCCTCCCCGCCGCGTTTTAATTTACATTCCTTTCATTCAAATCCGTTAAACCACTATAGCAGGCATTCATTAGTACCTGTCGAATGCCATCCATAATATAACAATGAAATAGAATTTTCATTTTGAAACAAATTTCTTTAGAAGTTGTAATTACTTATACATTCTTTCAAGTTCCATCTTCATATTTGTCTTTAAGAATCTGTATTACATTTCACGACTTTACGCAGATTTAATTCATGTTTTATTTTACTTCGGCGAGGTTGAGAACTTTCACATAAAAAGTTTTTTTTGAGGAAATCTTCAAATTGTTTTTCTTCAAGCACGTCGCTTCTTTCAGATTTGCTTATATAATTTCTTTAGAAGTTGTAATTACTTATACATTCTTTCAAGTTCCATCTTCATATTTGTCTTTAAGAATCTGTATTACATTTCACGACTTTACGCAGATTTAATTCATGTTTTATTTTACTTCGGCGAGGTTGAGAACTTTCACATAAAAAGTTTTTTTTGAGGAAATCTTCAAATTGTTTTTCTTCAAGCACGTCGCTTCTTTCAGATTTGCTTATATATTTCGTGATTTGCTTTATAACAAATCAAAATAAATGTTCGCTTTTGGTAGGTACTTTCAATATACCTACATAATATTCAATTAGATAAAAAAATATAATATATTAAATGAAATAAATAAAAAAGGGACGTCGGTGGTCGAGTGGGAAATACGTCGGCTCACAACACAACTGAGAAGTCGTGGGTTCGATCCCTGGAATCGTAACATCGTTTCGGGAACTGTAAGACAACCCGTGAACAAAAAAAATAAAAAAAGTTGGTCAATTCATGTGAATGATTAATTCGCTTCAAAAAATCATCGGCTAAAATGAGAAAGAAAAAAAATATTTATAGTGATTTTACCTATTTATCTTAATGTATAGGTATCGGGAAGGTTCTTGAGCGGTGGTCGTTAGATGCGCAGAACTCAATTTTTGGGTCTGCTTGACGGTATGAGGTATTAATTTAAATTTTACCAGCAGTAAAAAGCAATCGTAAAAACAAACACCAATAAATCAATTATAATAAATATACAAGTTATATTGCACTCCAATTACATATGCGCAAACATTCCCCCGCTTTTTCGTCGAGCGCTCAAGAACCGTCCCGGTACCTGTACGTATTACGTAAGGTTTTTAGGGAAATATGAATTGGAAAAGTTGCCCGAAAAATTGGATAATTCGGGAAAAACTAGAAGTGTATTTTTTAATGGGATATTTGTATCCACTCAAGACCTTAATTATATTAATAAAGGCTCCACGGGCGAAGATGGAGCAGAAAGCTAGTTTAAAATAAATTTAGCTACAGTCAGAAAAACGGATATTGATCAGAGTTGTTATAGGTTAATAATTTACCTTACGTGCAGATTGACTACGACAAAATTGTTAACAGAAACACGCAATACACTAACGACTAAAATTAATGAATCTATTGTGAATTTTATTCCCATAATAATGGAATAAAATATAAACTAACAATCCTAGGAACGATGTCATTAGAGAAGAATGCGGAGTGAAAGATGATGTTGTGACTAAAATGAAGAAAAGTAGTTTACGCTGGTTTGAACAAGTTGAAAGAATGAAGATTGACTAAAAAAGTTATATCACACATTCTACGTAAAGACCGCATTTCCACTTTTGCATTTTCATTAATAAGCCTGACGAAGCTGTAAAACTTACATCATTTAATTCTTGATTCTGTAGATTGCAGAAAAATGTGCTGAATTCAATTTATTAAAATAATAACCGATTGTTTCAGTAATAACAACAATGTAATGAGAAGTATTTTGGATGAATATCGAGTATTCTTTACCAATGATGATGTGGATGAAATTAAAAAGATGTATTGTATTGGTTTTCTACAGAAGAAGTAAGTATTACAGTGCCACAAAGTTATCTGTTCTGGTGGCAAAAAGTGGTACTAACGTAAATCCGCATTATCTAACAGTATAAAAGATTATCAGAGGAACAAATAAGAATGTAAACATATTAAAAAAAAAAATGTCAAAAAGTCCTATTATTATTTGTACTGTATAAATATTACTTTCCTTGTTAAAACCATTATTAAAAGCGATTACAGCGACACTGTTACCGGAACAGACAAGTTTGTGGTGCTATCTATCTAAATACTAATAAAAATCTCGCTAAAACTCGAGAACGGCTGAACCGATTTGAAAAATTCTTTTTTGTTTTGTTCGTTATAATACAGGGTTGGTTTAGAATAAAAAAAAATGGAAAAAACCCTAAAGTTCAGTTGAAAAATAAAAAAATAATAAATATGTAATTTTGTATGGGAACCGCAGGAGTAGAATTGTAGGAGTAGAGGTAGGGGTAGTGGTAGTAGTAGCTGTTTTCCACGGACGAAGGATACTTTCCTTTGGCAAGCCAACGTTTGGGCAGGACAACGTCTGCCGGGTCCGCTAGTATTATAATATAATAATCAATATACACTGTCATTGATTAATAATAGTATTATTAATACAAAGTTTACATCCCATTTCACCCCCCTTAGTTATTTAGGTTATTATTATGGAACTTACCTTTCAATTTTTATATTTTTATCTTCAGTGTTTTAGGCTGTGAGTTGATTTTCAGTCAGTCAACGACACGACGATTTTATATATTTAGACAAATAATTTATCTCATGTTTAAAAAAAAAGTCATTTATTTTAAAATGCATCACAAGAAATTCTGCTGTGAAATCTGAAAGAGCATTTGATTTCATTAAGGTACCTAAATGTATATGCAAATATATTTTTAGAGCCTTGAAGATTAAAAAAAAATGTATCACTCATCACGATCTTTATCTCATGCGTGGTAGACAGAGTTACCAAATGCCATTTGCTAAGATTCTCTTTTGCATCCTTTCATCACATAAAATTGTTAGTGCTTTGAAGATTTTTCATTTTATTTATAGAAAGCAAAGTGCACGTATTTGAAAAGCAACAGGGACATTTCCGCCAAGCAACGACGTTTCTTGCCGCCTTAAAAGTAACTTTGATTGTGGGGCAAATATTTTCATTGAATCCCGTATTAGGTATATGCAATGGAAATGCTTCCAAAATAAAGTAAGTCATTTTCTAATCAAAAGATTTCATATATGCACTAACTGACCAAAATATATGGCCAATTTTTTTCTTTCTTCACGGGTTGCCTAACAGCTCCCAAAACCGTGTTATGGTCATAGGGCTCCCAGCGGAAGACCAAGGTCTCCCTCTTTTAGCCGATGGTATTTGTGATGGTGTTATAATTAAAAACTTATATAAATAATACGACAAATTCATCTAAATATACCTCAACAGAATCATTAAAATTTAATTAGCCTTTTGGAATTCTGGACAAACGTTCAGACACGTCCCACCTTTTTTTTCATATTTATTATTTATTACTAACGGCTTATTTCAGGTTTAACTGGATTTCATGGAGATGTCTGTACTCAATATTGTCTATATGCGGACAATCATTCATAACAATTATGTGTGCTTACCGCATGCACCAAACAAAATCATCACTCGAGGAAGCAAGTAGGTAAAAACAATGTTGGAGTGCATTTCATGAAAGATTTCCCTTTTCCATAGGTACAGCGGCGTCAAAGTTGGTCTGACCATTGAGTGTAGTCCCACTCGCACTTGACCGATTTTTATGTTATAGTATTGGATTTGGTGAAGTCTTTATATTACACTCTGTTAAATTTTGATGGGTTAACTGGTAAAGTATAAATTAAGAAATTCATATTAAATATATGGGTGTAAATAATGAATATTGAATGTTTGTACTTTTAATATTTCAAAAGTTCATTTTTGTTACATGCCACGGAAACCATCATGTTGAACAGGTATTGTACATTGCAAAGGGTGACAACGGAAACCCTATTACTAAGGCTCGAATCCGCTGTCCGTCCGTCCGTCCGTCTGTCACAGGGCTGTATTTTTTGAACCGTAATAGGTAGACACTTGGAATTTTTACAAAGTGTATGTTTACAAAGTTTACTATGGCCGCTATAACAACAAATAATAAAAATATAATTTTACGTTTTTTGCTCGATCCTAATAATGGCAATACATATACAGACTTCTAAATAGCATAACTATATGGCATCCGGCCAGGGGCATCAAATTTCTTCTTGGCGTTTTTTTACTTATTTAAGTATTTATGTGAAATATTTATATATCTCTGTTTAGGGGTCTTGGATGTTGTACTTTTTTTTCTTGTCTTTACTTCAAAATTTTCGGCCCTTCTCCCGTAGTAAAATAGAAAGTAGAAATATTATATGACTATTACGAATTATTTATATTAAAATACCATTAAATTTTCAGCTACGATAATATTTTACGGGACGTCATGCGTTACCATGGTTAAATTTTTAAAAATTGCTATAAGATGGCCTCGTTTGTGCAGATTCGTTACTTCTACAGAGTCAACTGATCCACACTTTGATCGTGGAGTCATTTACAAGTGCAACCTCGCCTGTGTTATCGTGCTTTCTTTAGCTTTAAGTAAGTATCTATTTATGAACTTTCTTTATATATTGCAATATTAAAGTTATATCCCCTCGACTTAAAGATATCCCCTAGACTGATCATCTCTTCTGGTGACAAGAGGGCTGGCTCCTTCCTCGCTCAACGAATCAGCATAGCGATTCAGCGGGGAAATGCAGCCAGTATTCTTGACACTATTCCACGCGGACCTGGCTTATTTAGTTATTTTTAGGGCTTATATTGTTATGTGTATATTTGATTAATAGATAATGGAGCATTTATTCATGACATAATTCTAAGATTTTCGGCTTAGTAATAATGTATACTTTAGTTAGGTACCTACCTACTTTGATTTATTACCTTATTATTTGATATATACCTAGATTGCTGTATGATTTGATATTAATTTCAATTTGATACTAGCCGTTGCGTTCATGAGAAAAAGGGGTAGCGTAAGAGAAATTAGCGTAAAGAGAATATTTTCATACAACATTTCTGTTCATTCAAATAGTGAATTCATTCACATCATTACTTCATTCACTATATTCTTTTCAATCATTCGGTCTTGTCATATTTAAGTAAACGTATGTTGAATTGTAAAATTAACTATTAATTAAAATAATGAATTGAGTATTTTGTAAGTTTCGATGTAGGGAGTAATCTCTCAAACAACTGAACCGATTTAAAAAAATATTTTATAGAAATCCCTGAGTAATATAGGGTATATTTTATTTTGTTCGAAAATATCTACGGGCGAAGCCGGGGGCGGAATGCTAGTTAATTATGAAATCGTTGTAAACTGCCATCGGGGCGGAGTATGCGGAGCGATTGGTATGAATTTCGAACTTGTGTCAATTCACTTTGGATTTAGAACCGAAGCTATTCTTTGTTAGTTTTGTTATCTGTTCCCCGCCATTACTAAAGTAATTTTGTTTTAGACTAACGACTAACCTCAATTATTCGAATATTCAAATATACTACTTTATACCACACTACTGCTCCGCTCCTTTGAGTCGTAGTTTGATGTTATATTTCCTCAAAACTTGGGCTATCAAATGTAAAAATATGTTTTCAAATCCGACTTGTACTTAAATTAGCGCGTTCAAACAAACAAACAAACAAAGTCTTCAGCTCTATTATTAGTATAGGTAGCAAGAGTTAAAATGTTACACATCAAAGTGTACCCTCTTCTGCTGTGAACGTGCCAGCTTTAGATAACCGACCTGTACCAAAATCATTTTATATGTTTTATGTATTATATATGAAATTCCCGATTCCATTTCACACTGAATTTTTAAACAAAAAGTGACAGCTAGATGAAAACATGAAAAAGGTGGTGTTCATACACAAATATTTAACGAATGTGCTTCAAGCTTTTATTTACACGAATAATACAAAACTTTTATGTCAAATACAGACAAAATATACGAAATAACTGTGAGTGAGACTAAGAGTGCAATAGGAGCAATGACACTTGTAGTAGGTATTTATTTTAAGACAATATTTCCACCCCGGTTGCGCCCGTGAAGAACACTGTATTAACTTTCATCCCCTGTAAATAGTCTTGAGTTCATACAAAAATCCCATAGAAAAAGCACTTTAAGTTTTTTCAGAACCTAAATTAAAAAAAAATCCGTCGACATGACACGAAAGATGTCACGTCAAATATATGCTCAACCCACTGGATGAAATTTAACACAAAGATTAGTCTGGAATAGCACATAGGCTACTTTTTATACCGGAAAAATGTATGGTTCCCGTGGGATAGATTTGTTTTGTTTTACACGGGATCTACTTGATTTTTTGCATAGTGGTAGTCTAGGCCCTAGACTCTAGCACTCTTATTAATATACTCGAAGTAGCGACGTGGTAACTAAACCGTGTTCCGTCTCCGTCTATCATAATGAATTGCAGATTTGTTAGACGGAGACGAAATACAGTTAATTTTATCAATTTTTTATTTGTAAATTTTATATTATATTTGTAATTTAGTATTTAAGATAATTTTATTGTGATTTTACTATTTAAATTAAAATTCAGTTTAGTTACTACGTCGCTACTTCGAGTTTATTAATAAGAGTGTAGGAGTCAGAGAATGACATATACTTCTTTTTATACCGCGAAAGCGGGCGGGGGAGGGGCAAATTACAGCCACGGGATTATTTCTTTTTGGATCTATTTCCACGCGGGTGAAACCGCGGACAGAAGCTTGTCACTCATATTTACTAATCTGTGGGGCAGGTGTAGTACCAATATATAAATAATATTTTATTTCAGTAGAACACATATTATCAGTAACAGCTGGTTTCGTCGGCGCTTTGAAGTGTGCCCCAGATATGGCGGTGTACGAATCTTTTGTGAGACATTTCTATCCGTGGGTTTTTGATTTCATGCCGTATTCTATGACTCTGGGCTTGACAACTCAAGTGAGTATATTGCACTTGCAAGTAAATAAATACTCTGTGGTCAATTTTGCTATATATGTATAAAAGGGTTGATCCACTTGGCGGGGAAACGGGGATACATTTTTCTCATTGCCCGTCTCGCAGTCGACTCTCGTTGAAAAACCGGTTTTATACCGCGGGAAAGAGTGATGCATTGAAGGTTTGGACTTTTCTCTTTTTCCCCGGCTGATCAACCCGCCAATCAATCACCATTCATTAAAAGCGATGTACTGAGAATGAGTGGGGTATGTACAATCTACAATCAATGAAGCGCTTCATTGCGCTCCACTATTGTTAATTAATGTTAGCATACATCAAAGGGCGCTTTTGGGCTTAAAAATTTCCCAGAAAAATCGATTTTTGCTGCGAGATCACTTTTACTCACGCTCGTAGCGCTGGTAGAAGTGAAAAGTTGTATGTTTCACACGAGAGCAATTTTTTTATGTCTCGTGCCTTTAAATCACTCACTGTGCTCAGTTCGTGCTAATTTGTGATTTAAAGTCAGCACTGGCAGCAAAAAATAACTTTGCTCACTTGTTGAACAAATAACTAATGACTCGAAATAAATTAAAGAGGATGGCAGCAAAAAATAACTTTGCTCACTTGTTGAACAAATAACTAATGACTCGAAATAAATTAAAGAGGATTACCCTACTTGTCTTCTTCTGAGTAGGGCTGAAATATTGATATCCGTGAAGGTATAAAAAGTAGCTGATTTTTTTTATTTAGTACTTTTGCTTTTAAACTTAAAATATGCGTCGGTGGCCGAGTGGTTAAGAGACTACGGGTTCGATCCCGGATCCCGGCCATAAACCAATAGGTTTTTTACAATTATATAAAACTTATGTACATAATCCGACATAGCCTTTTCCATCTAAATATATCTCAACAGAACTGGGCACTCGTTAGGTATAGCCTCACAAACACCATCGGCTAAAATAGGGAGAACTTGGTCTTCCGCTGGGTAAGTGGGGCTGTAACACGGTTTCGGGAGCTGTAAGGCCACAAAACGGCGTTTAACAAGTTTATCACACTCTCTTACAAAGCTATCATTCAATATGAAAGACTAAGGCAGAACTATGTTTAAATTAAACACTTGTTAAACACGGTTTTGTGGTAACGAGGTATAAATTCAAAATCACTCACTTCCACTAATTTGATATTTTTACCAATTTCAGTTACTGCATATCCAATCTACATTTATATGGAATTTTTCTGATATATTTGTTATATGCATAAGTTACTATTTAACGTCTCGGTTAGATCACGTTAATAAGAAATTATATAAAGCACATGGAAAGGTAAGTTAAAAAAAATGTATTAAACATATATTATACCCTCAGAATACGGAATAAACAAGAATCCACATAAATTATTCAAGCTGATGCTAAAAATAGTACTCGAAATTGGAGTACCCGGTTGTAGTGTTTCTTGATAATAATTTTTATAAATTTAAATTTTAAAAAAAAGTGTACCGCCTTCAATAATTATGCACTGAAAAGTGTGCTTTCCGAAAGCAAATGCACAAGTCACTATAAAAAATATAGTTTCAATACTTTTAGTCAATATTGCTTATAGCCGTTATTTTTAACCGACTTCCAAAAAAAGAAGGAGAAGGTTCTCAATTTGGACCGTATTTTTTTTTTTATGTATGTATGTACATCGATAACTCCGCCAATTGTGAACCGATTTTGATGGTATCTTTTTTAATCGACAGATAATTCTTCCGGATTGGTCCCATTTTTATCTCATAAAAATTGGTTCATTAGTTTTTCAGAAATTTTGAAAAAACTGACTTTATAAGTACATTTTTCTTGATATCTCGATAAAATATGTACCGTTTTTGACAACTTATTTTTTTCAAGACATAATAATTTCTCGACATTATCTCACAGACATATGATGAAAATCGGTTCAGTAGTTTTTCAGAAATTCAGTAAATAATTTCTGTTTACGGCTGAAATTATGTATCAGAAAAAGCCTTAGCAACGGTTGCTATTGACACGAAGTTGTCAATTTTCGTGACGATGGTCTAGCGTTTAAATGTAATGGGGTGCATAGGATGCACAAGCACATTACATGGTTCAAATCACATCCACAGGGGTATTTTTTTTTTAATTTTCCATCAATATTTTTTTAGTTGCGTTATTATTTGTCTCTCAAGGCAGCAAAATCACTTAAAAGGGTAAAATAAAACTTTAAAAAAAAAAAGTGCACCGACTTCAAAAATTTGCACTGAAAAGTAAGAAATAATAAAAATTTCGTCGTAGAATTTGAAGACGGTTGGTGCCAAATTAGAAATAACTTAGTAGGTACCCAAATTCACTAATCTAGATAATTTATTAGGAACCTAAGATCATCAGTACAAACATAATATATAATATTGAACAGATATTTATGTTCTTAGATGTTTACTTAATTTTGAGTCGTAAATTGGCACCAACCGTCTTCAAATTCTACGACGAATTTTTTATTATTTCTTACTTTTCAGTGCAAATTTTTGAAGTCGGTGCACTTTTTTTTTTTAAAGTTTTATTTCAATGTGTATTGAATAGGAAATATGACTGGAAGAATAAAGGATTACTTTGCCCTATTTTTCCCTTCTAAAATCTATCACGAGACATTGGGAATAGTTAGGGAATAGACCATACAAATTAAAGCCATTTAGCCCTTAAGGGTGTTATAATAGAAATAATTTAAAGTATTGAGTTTTTTTAACAAGGTGAATATTTTTTAGTATTTGCCTGAATCTTTTTGGAAAGTAACAAGAGAAGATTACAGCAAAGTGACTGAAGTTATAAGACAAGTGGATGATGTCATTAATGGAGTCGTCTTCATATCATTTGCTAATAATTTGTTCTTTGTGTGTTTACAACTATTTAATACGTTGGAGTAAGTTTGTTCAATATTTTTCTCACTTGCGCCAAAGAAAATGCTAAGCATCAATTTTCTTTAAGAATATGTACTTTAATCGACTTCTCGTGCTTCGGAGGGCACTGGAAATAATATAAATATCTGTTTAGAAGTGACACGCCTGATAACTTCTGTCCTATACAAAAACGGACTTCAGCAATTCAAGTATTGCACAATTTTTTTTAATAATAGCAAGTTCTAGTTAATGGATCTTTAAAATTAATTATACTCAGTATGTAAAAAAATATGTCAATATCAGCTACACCTAGGTTTCATGAAGCCCTGAAAGTCATCAATTTCACGAATATTTTTAAACGATTTTGCGACTCGAGTTTTCTTAATATATTTACTAATGTATATTTTTTACATAGCGTGTATAAATAGTTTCACATACTTTAAGGATCCATTAAATAGAACTTGCTAATTCTAATATTTTTTGTACAATACTTGAATTTCTGAAGTCCGTTTTGTGTACGTAAGTATTGTAGGTAAGTAAGTACCGATTTTATTTGAAAAAAATATTTCTCTATTTATTTCTTTCTCTCGGATATTGGGTGAAAGAGAAACAAAATTTACGAACACGTGCGTTTTTTAGTTAGTTACGCGACCAAGAGAGCTCTTAATGAACATAGATGTGTCACTTCTTTAACAGACGTAAATATGTTTTTGTTATTTTTGAAAGAAGTGGTGCCGTCCAAAGCAAGAAGAAAATTCTTAAAGAAAATTGGTGCTTACCATTTTTTGAAACGACTAGGAATTGAACCCGGGATCTCCCAGTTTCAAGACCTGCGCGCCTTACCAATTAGGATATTCACTTCCTTTACTTTTTTTTAGATTTTTATTAATATATAAAAACCTTAAATCAAACAGATGTATAATATTGATTTATATTTGCAGGGGAGGTATAAACGTCAATATAGCTTGTCCTCATTCAAAAGGAAAAGTTGCCAGGTAAGTGTGAATTTTCTACATTGTGTTGAATTTGAAATTCCTCCCCTCGCTCACCCCCCGCATTGTCGACATAGTAGGAAAAATGTATAATAAGAATCAAAACACTGCCGATAATGCAAAGTGAGCTTTTTCTGAATGCTTTTAGACTCATATTGGCTTGTGCATGTCCGTCCCATAGTTTGTATTTTCATTATCATTCTAATTTCAAATAAATGTATGTTATTAGTAATATTGTTTCTCTTTTACTGTGTCTTTAAAAAAATGGCGTATATCCGTCTAGAATAATGTAACTTCAGTCAATAACCTAATTGGTTGATTTGAAACCGGAAAGTCAGAGTTCAATTCTCATTCGTGCCAAAAATACTAAGCACATTTTTTTTTTCATGGGTTGCTTTACAGCTATCTATCCTATGCTATCTGTCCAAGTTTAGCCAGCGGAAGATCAAATCTCCCTCTTTTAACCGATGGCCAGTTCTGTTGAGGTTTATTTTTATAAATGGAAAATCTTGGTACATCTTTAAGAATATGTGCTTTAATCGACTGCTCGTGCTTCGGAGGGCCAAAACCAACAACCTCACTTCTTAAAAATAACTGTCACGTCTGTTAAATAAGTGACACATCTATGTGTTCTGTTTAATATGGATCACTTAAAAAAATGGATTACTGGTGTCTCTGGACACATCGCAAAAGCTGTGAAGATATTTTGTGTGTGTTTTTGAATATATTAACCCTTCTTTGATTCATACTTTATAATGAGAAAAGTTTTTATATTTCAGTTGGGCACCTTTGAAAGGTTATGAGCAAGCTGCATATTTTCTATTTTCTTTGGTTTTTCTTATAACAAGATCTATAGCAGTCTCACTAATAGCTTCTCAAGTTAATTCGGCGTCTATGGTCCCAGCGCCCATATTATATGACGTCCCTTCACCAGTTTTTTGTGTTGAAGTAAGTTATTTTATCGTACTTATTATTATAATATTTTTGAAATGTAATGAGAGATTGACTAAAAAGGTTTATATGGTATAAGTAAAAGGAAACTGGCAGACGACGACCTAGGTGTAGTCTTATAGAACATAAAATTTATATTAATTACAGGCAATGTTAAAAGTACACACAATCGCCGAGCATGTATAAAAGGTATGATGAATATAAAAGAAGTGAAAGAGATATGTCAGGATGTCTCTGTCTACTCCTCTTGGGATAAAAAGTGTGATGATAGATAAATAGAAAAGTTTCATGAAAATTAAGCAAAGTAGTATTTTAAGTAAGAAATGAAAAATTTCAGGTGCAAAGGTTTTTGGAACAAGTAAACGCAGATGAAGTCGCTCTAACTGGACTTCAGTTTTTCAGTGTTACAAGAGGATTGCTTCTTTCTGTAAGTTAATTAGCTAATGTTATTACCATATGCCATACTAAAAATATAGAAGGATGAAAGATTGACTAAAAAGGTTTATATGGCTGAAGTAAAAGGAAATACTGACAGAGGACGACCTAGGTGTGCTTTTCTTGAACATAATAAAAAATGTATTTATTGATCGATGGCAATATCAAAAGTACACACAATCGCCGAGCATGTATGAAAGATGTGATGAATGTAAAAGAAGCGAAAGAGGTATGTGAGGATCGTAGCAAATGACATTCGATTCTCTCTGCCTACTCTTCTTGGGATAAAGGCGTGATGATGTGTGCTTGTTTGTTTTGTTTGTTTGCGCTTCACGTTTAAACAAAGCGACTGATCAACTTGATTTTTTGTATAGAGAACATAGTTTGAGGGCCCTTTTTATCTCTAATAAATATTATTTCTATACCAATTTTTTTTAAGTTGTCTACCCGGACGCCCTAGTAATGCAATATCGTTTTATTTCAGGTAGCGGGCACAATAGTGACGTATGAACTTGTAATGCTACAATTCAGTACATCTGCCTCTACGGGTGCTACGCCAACTGCTACGACTTAATATTGCTAATGTTTGTTAATCCCTATTGTGTTGACAGTGATTTTTTTTATATAGTTTACTGAAAATAACGTTGGAATGTATTCAGTTCAGAGTTTCTGGCTATGCGTCGCGACTGCAACAATTATTTGCTACCAGAAATACACGTATCAACGCTGACCTGCGTGCTCCGCTTACCAAAATTTGTGACACTTATAGCAACAGCTTACCTCTCGGTCGACATTTTTTGTAATAATAAGAAAGTTTTTAAAACATCTGTAAAAAATATATTAATAGCTAGATTTGATTAGATTCATTTTGTTATTTTGGGGACCAAAGATGTAAAACTTTGAGAGAATGTAGAGGTGGTGGGCAGAACTTTTTATCTACTTTATGTAGGTACTTATATAATATCTGTCTGTCTATGTAATAAATATTTTTTTAGGGGGCGTCGGTGGTCGAGTCGGCTCACAACTGAGAAGTCGCAGGTTCGTTCCCCAAATACGACCACGTACAATGGGTTTTTATAATAAAAAAAATTATGTATATTATCCGACAAACCGTATAAAGAGGCTTTTCCACCTACATACCTCAACAGAGCTGGCCACTCGTTAGGTATAGCCTCAAAAAATCTTCGGCTAAGTGAGGAAGACTTTGCCTTCCGCTGGGTACCCTGGGGCCGGCAACGGTTCCCGAGAGCTTTTAAGGCAACCCGTGATTTTTTTTTTATCTTGAAAAATCGCAAACGGGAAGTGACGTCAATTTCATGTATATTTCAAATAAACAACCATAGATTATTAACTAGGTATACCTATTATATAAAATATTAACTGTCTGTCAATCTATCACTGACAATATTATTTTATTGTTATTTCGCGGGAATTTAAAAAAAATAATTAAAAACATGATATTTTAAATGATATTATGACTAATATTATGTATGTTATTATGACAAAATTAAGCATTCTGACCTGTGTCTGATTTTATTGAAATGTAACGAATCCACCTGCTCTGCTTTTTTGACCAAACAATAGACATAATGGTCAAAAGCATGCTCAGTCTGCACTTCTTTAAAAAAATAGATATTAAGATCTGATTTAAAACCATTTAACATGGCAATCAGTACTCATGTCATTACGAAAAAAATTGTATTACAGTTGAACGTATTTCGGTTTATTCTCAAAATGCCCGATAGAAAAAAAATACAAAGTGGCCTCTGAAAAAAACGTAAAATATCAAATGTGTTGATGATATTAAGTATGAATGTCTGTTGTAAGCTAATAAAGAACTGGCCTGATTTGAATTTTCAATAAAGTGGCAATTTTAATATAATTAAATTATTTATTTATTTATTTTATTTTATTTTATTTATCACAAAACAGTCATTACATACAAATTACAATGAACATAACCACGACACGCCTTGGTGGAAAGCGCACGCGCCGCGAAGACGTGTTGGGGAATCCAGTTTAATCCCGTCCGTGCTGTGATGGTTGTGATTAGTCAGTGATTAATAGGACATATCACGGCCGGCGGGAGCATTCTACCTACCGATTATCGGCTTATTGTTACTGTGACGTCTATAATACTTGACATTGGCGGAATCATCAAGACCCTGATGGAGCCATTTTGAAAAAAAATAGAATAGAATAGAACATAAATTAAAATAGATAAGACCTATATGTGACGATAATAACAATATTACAAGGTACCTACAAACAGTACAATTTTTCACTAACCTTATACTTATTAATAATATAAAGTAAATACAAAAACAATTTAATGATTTTCGATTTACTTACTAGATATTTCTTACTCAATTCATCAGTGATTGCCGAGGCGCCTTGTTAGACGGTTGAGTGTTGCGTGCAGTCCCGAAAATAATATGGGCAACAAAAAGGCGGAACATGATGGGGGCGGTGCCATCTCTCAAGGTCTTTGGCTCTATTCAGCTTCTTAAAGAAGTGATAAATCTGAGTACAGCATCAGTCAGACGTCAACACAGCAAAATATAAAAAGTTGCGAAAAACTGCTCGATAGCAATTAATTTACTCAAAAAGCAACTGTTATCTAGCAATTTTCCCCAAACCCGGTATAAAGGCCTATATGTAAAGTTGTTAGTACAATAGCATGTCCAATTCAGGAAAATTTATAAGACCTTACCTTTCGAATTAAGTCAGTTTCCTAAAAGTTTTTCTTGAGGAGGTGAAAGGTGTGCACTACCCGGAACCGAAGTATGTATTAATCTATACCTACGCGTATTGCTCAGCTTAGGTGTTTTTAGACATCAGTAGCTAATGCCTTTTCCATGCGATGTTTTATCTATATTTTAGAAATAAATATATTTGCATGCTTTAACTTAGGAGCAGTTGTTTTGTTAAGTTTAACAACTGGCAAAATGTGGACATGGTTTCCTGATGTCCTAGACGAAACTATAAATTGTTGTGGTCAGAGTCGCACTTGACCAATTCGAAATTTCAACACCAGAGGAGGTAAAAACGAGTATAAAATTTTGTATGGTAAATAATATTATGGTCTTGGCACTAGGTACCTAATGCTCCTCGACACAATTCATGAAACACGTATTTCGTCGTTTTTCAAAGATCAAAGCAGGGAAAAGCAGTGGCAAAACGGCGAAAATATTTAAAAAATAATATTTGTTTGTTTTATGGTGTTCCATAGACTAAAAAGTGTAAGGGAAGAACGGAATAAGATCTATCCGACCCCAAATGTCATCCTCGCCTGCACGTTTGGTACATTCTCCTAGATAATAAACGAGGCTCTAGCGACCGAGCAATGGCGGTATAACCATACACCTAGCCAGGCTACTAGCTGGAAGAGGCTACAGCGAGCCTGAAGACCTAAATAGTCTCAAAATGTCTGGTGCAGAAAGCAAGGGGAAACCACTGCACTGTTCTTCCCAAGAAAGTTAACCATGGCGAATTAATACAAGGTGCGTCACGCTGTGGACCGCCATGATTGACCAAGACTAAAACTACTGGTCCGATTTGAAAAAAAAATTTTGCATTACATAGCCCAATTTTTGAAGAAGGTTATAGTCTATTTAACATCACGCTACCTACTCTAAGGGTATGAACTGTAATCAGCTACATTATAAAAATAATATTTTTGTTTGTTCGTATTCTATAGACTCAAAAACTACTAGACCGATTTTATAAATTCTTCTTGCATCTTGTTGTTCGCATTTGCGCGAAGGTTATAGGCTATTAAACATTACGCTACCAACCCAAGAGGCTGAATTGTATTCCTAAGAATATATGCGACTTATCGTTACAAGCTTGATGATGAGAAAAGTGAAAACCCATTTTCCTTGTTTGCGAAGTTCTTAACTTAACAAAGTTTGAATGTATCACATGGTTACACGTTTCAGGCGTTTACAAATTAAGTACTTACACAGATTTTCACTTCATTTCTCGCATGCATTAAGGGGAAGTCAGTCGTCAAATTTTTCACAAAACCTAATCTATTTACGAAACTGATTTTTTTTTATTGATTTTAAGGATTTTATTGTTTAGAAAATATGATTTGAAACATTTTACAATTTACATTACAATTACATTATGATTTGAAAAAAATCCTAAATACACCTCAAATTTTATGGCTATAATATAGATTGTATCATTACAAAAATTTGCATGAATATTTTTTGGTAATTACCTATCTTTTCATTGTAAAATAAATTCTATGCTTTAAAAGATTTTTTTAAATTGTATCGCTTACGTTGAATCGCTTACTGTTTCTATCCTGCTCGCGTGCGCGCGATTCTAGATAAATGCGTTCTTCTTTTTCATCACTCATTTTTCCATCGTCCACTTCACCTTAACCTTATTTTACAAGAAAATTCCTATTTAAATAGACTTCGGGCGAAGACGGCGTCAAACCTTCGGGATAACCAATTTATTTTGAGCCGAGCGACAATTTTAAATGACACCACACTTATCTCTTGTCTCCAGCTACCGGCAGGAAGAGATGTATTTACATAGAAAGAAGGTAAATTATTATCAACATTTAAAAATTATTAGCAAAGATACTTCGCTGTCTACCCTTTTTTCTTCACTTGGCAAAATGAGCATACTTTTATTTCTTGTTTTATCTCACTTTAATAATTTTATTAAATACTAGCAGTTGCCCGCGCTTTCGTACGCATTGTATAAGGAATACTTACATCCCCTTATTTTTCGATTTTAGAAATTCTTAGTGCATTTATTTATCTTCATATTTATATCTTTAGCTTTAGTCTATGCGTTGATTGTCAGTCACTCAGCGACACGACAGTTGTATGTATTTAGATATAGCTATTGCCCGTGAATTCAAATACCAATTCAAATTTCTTTTATTGTTTAACATTTGCTGCCTACAATATTTTATCCTATATCATAATAATATAAAAACAATTCAACCATAAAATGGCAATAAAAATTGTACAAATAGTCAATGAAATTAGAAAATTAAGTGTCAAATTAGGAGCACCATTAATTATGTTGCGAACATAGATGTCCGTGTGGAAAGGAGGCTGATAAATTTGGAACTTACGGACTTTCCTGCATAAAAAGTGCAGGCAGGCTTTCTCAAAGATACCATCAAAAGGGCTCTTGCATCAATAGAAGTCCCTGCTCTCCTAGAGCCAACGGGAATAACCCGGGAAGACGGCAAGAGACCCGATGGAATGACTCTGATTCCCTGGGAGCGAGGTCAGGCCCTTGTATGGGATGCTACGTGCGTGGACACATTAGCCCCGTCTCATCTCAGGGAAACAGCAATCAAAGCGGGAGCTGCGGCGGAAATCGTAGAGTCTAACAAACGGCGCAATAAAATAATTACTTATTGAAGTTAAAAAAACCTTAACTTATTCTATTTCTATAGGTTTCTGTGCGGGTATAAAAAATAATACAATAGAAAATGTACAATCCGTAAAAATATAGTTCTAAGTAACAGTGTAAAAATCTACTCACCAAAATGAGGAGCTGCAACAGGAATGACCGTCACTTACCTAGAAGATAAAAAATACACATAAGTTTTTTCAGGATTTCACTTAAATAAATGAAGAAAAATGCAAGAGGGTGGGAAATAGAACATTGTGATACAAGGGTGCTATGTTGGTCATTACGTACGAGGCGGTATTTTCAGCGCGAGCCACAAAGCGAGCGCGCTATCAAAGAAAGTTGAGTATGTAATGACCAATGCACACGCGTTGCATACGACGTTTTTCAACACACTTTCGAGGAAAAAAATAAACTTCATGGAGTCAATTTACGTATTCTTCGCCACTTGAAGTCGACATTTTTAATAATTAACCACAACAGCTAAAAAAAGTTGTGATTAAAAAATAAAAACTGTATTATGCGGTTTAAATTAAGAATGCTTTGTGGACACGCATACAATTTGCAATCTTGTACGAATTTTACTTCATTGGGTTATATTATAACTCTTGTGCTGTAATATAAAGAAAAAGCACGAGTGTTTAATATATGGGATTGTGAGTCTAAAATTGAGGTAATAAGACTCAGGTTACGAGCAAATGTGTTGAAAATTATATTTATGCAATGCTTTATGATATTATTATGTTTAGTCAATGATTTCGTATGTGTGCTTTCATTACAAAAAAAGTTTTAAAAACTAGGTAATTTTTACAGACGACATTCTGCGATAAGATTACTTTTGTGTCTGTCTGTCTGCCGTCTGTATTATATAGAGTTTGATGACCCAATCACGGACGTATAGCGTAAATAAAATCGAATTTCGATTTTGGGGGTTAATTTTGGGGGAAAAATGAAAACGGATTTTTTTTTCAAGTACATCATGTGACATACTTATCAAATGGCTCCTTATATGGAATACAATTTTATTTATAATTTTAAAATGCACAATTTATTATAACGATAATTTACCGTTCCGCCCGAAGATCTGAGTCTAAAATAAAAAAAAATAGGGAATATAGGGATAGTTTCGTGGAGATAGTTTACAGGAAAGCCTAAACGAAAATCCTGTCTTACAAACCGAAAAAATGGTACGGAACGGAGTTCATATAAAGTCATTCAATATAAATTCATATTTGACTTGTCTTATTTGGTAAACAAACTTTGCATGTCTTTTTGTTGTAATTTTTTTAAATCCGCGTTTATTAGTTCTGCAAATGTAAAATAGGTTACAATTATTATGTAAAATTGTTAATATAACGTCTTTTAAGAATTTTAAATTACAACTTTAAATAGACTTGCAAAGTTTGTTTACCAAATAAGACAAATCTGTTCTTTACGGGTTGCCTTATTTCAGCTCCCGAAATCCCAAGGCACCCAGCGGAAGACCAAATCTCCCTATTTTAGCCTATGGTATTCGTGAGGCTAACAAGTGGTCAGTTCTGTCGAGGTATATTTAGACTGAAAAGCCTCTTTTACACATTGCATAATTTTTTGATTGCCACTATCTTATTGATAACACAGTGGTTATGACCGAGCCAAGGTACTTAAATACGATCGCGAAAAAATGCATTAATACTTGACGGCATTTTCAACAATGATTCTCTGTCCACGCCGCATTATACAGGATCCTTGATAGTTCGTGAGTCAATTAATGTTTGTAATCACCTTGTAGTTCTGTGAAATCATGTCTCGAAGTCTATTCGCTAACAACTTTCTAATTGATCGCACAGAAACAACTTTAATTCATCTATTCAACTTGGCTTAGCACATTTGCTGCATGAATTTATTCATGAACTAGCAAACAAGGTCGCATCTTATTTGTCCTCTTACTAAACCAAAGTCAATATTTCATTAAATAGTTTTCTTGACTCATTATTTACAGAAAAATATTGTTAGGCGGTAATCTTCTATATTTGGTGAAATTGTCTACTTGCGTTCTATCTTTATGGGAGGTAGGGGTAAAGGTATATTCTAAGATTTACCTACACATGACAAGATGGACAGAATAAAGATCTATTTGAAATTAAAAGAATATCAAATCAAAAATCATTTTGAAAAAAGTGTACAGACTTCAAAAGTGCACTGCACTGAAAAGTAAGAAATAATTAATAGTACATTGTAGAATTTGAATAAGGTTGGTGTCAAATAAAAAACAACTTAGTTACCGATTTCACTAATTTTGACAGTTAATTAGGTTATCATACACAGATAATATTAAAGAGATCTTTATCTTCTTAGATGTTTACCTAATTTTGTATCCTTAATATTAATTATTTCTTACTTTTCCACCAAATATTAATTATTTCTTACTTTTCAGTGCACAATTTTTGAAGTCGGTACACTTTTATTAAAAGGTGCTTTTCTGCCCTAAGAGACAAATAAAACGAAAATAAACCGCTATACAAATTACTGAATTTCTAAACTTCTGAACTGATTTTCGTCATATTAATGTCTGTGAGATAATGTCGAGAAATTACATTTTTCATCGAGATATTATAAAAAATTACTTAAAGTCAGTTTTTCAAAATTCCTGAAAAACCAGTCAACCAATTTTTATGTAAAAAAATGGGACCAATCCGGAAAAATTATCTGTCTAATAAAAAAGGAAAGGCGGAGCAATCGATGTTCATACATAGGTACATAAAAAATACGGTCCGAATTGAGAGTCTTTTCCTTCTCTTTTTCGAAGTCGGTTAAAAAGAAACAAAATCGTCGCCAACCGCCGATCTCTTTTTTTTCTTCGAGTTATTTGTCTCTGATACTTGTTATCCTAAATAAATTGGTTCAAGTTAATACAATGTACGATATATAATACACCGCTAGCTAATCATCAAAAAAATTGCGACTAAAACGATCCCTGGCGATCATGAAACGGACCCTTAGGTTAAGTAATCCTTATCTACACAATGTATATTAATTTATGAGCAAAATACTCAATTATGAAAGTCTAGCCAAACTCATTCGCTGAAAAATTATGCATTACAGAATAATATTTAACTGAATTAGTAAGAAATCTGCAAAGTTCCAGACATATAAGTGGCAATTGGTCTTCTTTGAGTTAGGGACACAATTAAGAAACTTCTCAAGTCACTTAGCAATGTGGCAAACAAGTTATTTTATTAGGTTAGTTGTCTGTGCTGAACTATCAGCCAAGTTATATTCATAGTGTCTTTAAAGCGTAACCAAACTAAATTACTTCAAAAATATTATCGATGCGTCGGTGGCCGAGTGGTTAAGACGTCTGGTATTAACTAGGCAGACCCCGGGTTCGATTCCAGATCAGAATGGGTTTTAAATAAAAACTTATGTGCATAATCCGACAAACCACACTTAGAGGCTTTTCCATCTAAATATACCTCAACAGAACTAGCGACTCGTTAGGTATAGCCTCACAAATACCATCGGCTAAACGAGGGAGACTTGGTCTTCCGCTGGGTACCCTGCACGGTTTCGGGAGCTGTAAGGCAACCCGTGAAGAAAAAAAGAGAAAATTATAGGTATTCTCTATATAAAAGCATTACAACAATTTATTTTGTCAATTTCGAGGTGTGGGAATATAATACACAAACAAACACACCTTCACGGCGTTTATATACGTTGCGGTGTGGCCAGAGACACCGTAACAGTGTCCACTTTTTGCAAGTTAAAAAATATTATTCTTCAAAACTATTTACGCAATTCTGAACATCATTAAAATTGGTAAAATAGAGGTGTAAGGTAACCCGTGAAAAAAAATGTAAACAATTCACTATTTGTAGGTTCTGATTAATTTTAAATTTGGCAACAACCATCTTCACATTATAGGAAGAAATATTAAAAAAAAGGCTCTTCTTTTTGAAGTCGCTGAAAAACTGATATAGCTAGCTAATTTTGTAAAACTCTAATTACAAAAAACACTTTCAAAACCTTTATATTCCAGTGTCATTTTCTCCATTTACGTAAAGTCTGTATTTTTCATGTTCAGCTACACCTTTTGTATGCACATATCCGCCTTTAGTTTCTACGTAAAAGGCACAGTTCTAAAGCAAAGTCGAAAGAGCACTCAGTTTAAAGGCTGTATGTACGAGGCTCGTTATATTATAGCGCAAGTTAATATGCATAACTAGTGAGTTATACTTTGATGCGATTTGAATTGGATTTATCCATATCCATACTCCATACGAATATTATAAATGCGAAAGTAACTCTGTCTGTCTGTTCCGCTTTCACGGCTAAACCACTAAACTTGATTCCCTAGGGAAGGACATAGGCTACGTTTTTTAACACATCCCCCTATGTATATATAATGGGATATAAAAGGTAGTTAGTCATAATAATAAAATTCAGAATTATTTATATTTCAGTTTTTGTCATATTAAGTGCCATACAAACTTTAGGTTTTGTGATGTGTTGCAATGAAAAATGGTTAATAGCGTTGTTTTTAAATGTGAAAGGCGATCTAGGACGTCTAATTTGCGGGAACATAGTGTCTCCTATCATTATTTATAATTATTATGTTATTTTAGTACACGCACACACTGTTGGCTGACAGTGCCAACTTCTCGGAAAATGGGCTAGTACCATCTGATGACAAACTCTACCACCGCGCGCGCTCATTGGTCGAATCAAATAGCGCGCGCTTCTCCGGCTTCCTGTTACACACTTTTCACTAAATCACTCCCACAGATTGCAGGAAAGCGAGAGGAAAGGAAATATGGGTTAGTACTCTACGTCTATAATAGTATAAAGGTACCTACTTCTACCTCCCACCCACACTTCCCCCCCCCCCCCACTCCCCCTCCATCCCCCAGGGCCAAACGTGACAAAAATTGTTCGGTGATTTACTTATTTGTACCCATGGACGTAAAAAAGGAGAGGACGGATCGCCGCTAAGACAAAAGTGAAGCAACCAAGTTATGCCAGTTTCATTGTAAATACGAGCCTCACGGACACATTCTCATTCGGTTATGCTGATCAGCCGCCATTAAGAAAATAAAAAACAATGGCGTCTTGTGTAGTAAAATTATGCAAAAACAACTCCATTACTCATAAAAAATCTCAAGGAATCACATTTCATAGGTATAGTTATTTACCACTTATTCTACAATTTAAAGATATATTAGAGATAAATAAAATCGGTAGCACACATGCACGCTTGGTGCTTCACTTTTGTCTTAGCGGCGATCCGTCCTCTACTTTTTTACGTCCATGTTTGTACCTATATAAATAGTTTTCTTCACACAGTAGTCTATAACGTCCTCATAAAATATTCTTATATCGTTATAAAAATCTTCCCCACGTGACAGGTTAAGGTAATAATATGCAGTGAGACCTTGTACCCTTTCAAAGTTCGACCTTACAACGCAACGTAAGGTTGGACTATAAAATTGTGAAAAACGTGATGTGAAAATGTATGACAATCCTACATGTGTTTTTATGTCCTATCAGTTTTTGATAGTTAAAACACCTGCATCATACGCCCCAGAAATATCACAAGGGTGCCTTACGGCTTCCGAGAATGATGTTACCCGTTTTCAGGGTACATACTGTTTTCAAGCCAAGTTCCTCACCACGTCTGTCTATCTGTGACCTTTTCACGCAAAAACTACTTGTTATGGTAAAGGTCCAGATTATCTAATCCTGAGCTTTTCGTGTTTTGACGACTTTATTAAATTGCTGCACTGTTTTATTACATACTTTAACCATTTTGAAGTCTCGGTAAGGTACCACTTTTCGCCGGTGTTCACTAGTTTATAAGAAAATTGACATTGAAAAACTTAACCTCAAAATCTGAAATTGAGATTTTCGTGTTTTAAAATAAAATATAAGGTTTCCAGCGCTTACACAATCCGAACCACGCTCGTCGCTGCACTCCTCGCTAACCTATTTTGTGGAGTAAAAAAATTTCGATCGAGTCTAAAGCATTTCACCGACGTGGCGGTCAAGGGAGGGGTTTTCGGAATTGGTGTCCTGGACGAAAGTTGCTCCTTGTGACGCCTTTCATCCTATGGCATCATAAAAAAATGGGTGTTATATGGAGTAAAAAAAATCGATTGAAAATTTTCTTTCAAAATCATGAAAACTCTAACCTTAATTTTGCAAAAACCTGTGACCTTCTACAAAAACTTATACCTTACAGAGACTTGAAAATAGTTAAAGTATGCAATAAAGCAGTGCAGTAATTGAATAAAGTCGAAAAAACACGAAAATCTCAGGATTAGATAATCTGGACCTTTACCCTTGTTATATATACCTGGCCGGAGTGCCGCTGCCGCTCCGCATGCGCCGCCTCCAGTGCTCTTCAACTTCAAGGAGCATTCCTTCAGTATGTTGACCGCAAAATCTTTGGTTTCCGGTTCTTTGGATGCTCACAAGTCGCACATCAGTTCGTGACATGTCGCTCCGACGTGGGTTACTAAGGTGGCTACGTATAACTCTGTCACGATAAACTGCTTCACGCGTCTCACATTATTCATCACAATTGTTTAAAACATACTTCAAAATGTTCTATTTTACCGAATGGCATGTTTCTAATGTCGAAAACCTACAAATACTCTAAATATCGTCGCGTATCGTTATGTATGAGCAATGAAACGCGCGGTTGGTTACAGACGACTGGTTTATTCAATATAAAATCCATTTACAAGTACCCTACCAACTAAGTAGGTACTTACATACCTACATATTATCACCGAACGGACTTTGTTGCGGTTTTCAATATTATTCACCGGGAAGGTTTACGAGTAAAAAACAGAGACCATATCATGTTTAGGAGCTGAGCATTAACAGTATTAGTGAATCAAGTCGGGGGAAAGTTCGATTCAGCGAGTTTTCATGACGTATGCTGTTTATATATGTATAAAATGATGTAGAAAATAATTGTACAGAATATAATGTAAAATAAAATCCGCATTTCTTCTAAAATAACAGATATTTATGTCTGTTACAGAAGTGACACATCTAGGTCCATTAAGTGCAGCAACTAGATTGCTACCTGTTCTGTTCAATATGGACAACTGGCAAAAAGTGGACACTGTTACTGGTGTCTCTGACCACACCGAAACGTATAAAAGCAGTGACGGTGTGTTGTTGTTGAAAAAAAATGTTCTAGAAAAAGTCGCATAGAAATAGTTGCATATATAATATGTATCTAATAGTTAGTTAGATAGCCAAATTGTTATAAAGCTGTGCAAAGCCGGGGCGAGTCGCTGGTTCTACTGATATTAACTTACCAAGGTTAAGACAACAAAATTACCTAAATAAATTCATTTAATATAAGAATAAAGGGATTTTATACCTATACAGGCAAATGAGGTAGCTGTTAAGAAACCGGTGACGTTTTTAGGGTTAAAAAATAAATAATTTTCTCCCTTCAGAGACCTTTCTCGCCTCAGGCCGTGAAGAAGATTACGCAAAAAAGAAAAAGTAGGCTAATGAAATTGGCCCCACAAAAAATGTAGAAAGGTAGTTTTCAAGCTCAGCAAAATAATCTTAAACGGTTTTCGGTTTATTGAACGCTGTTCATTTAATCGCTTTCGTTTAGCACTTTACTAGAGAGATATTAAGAGTTTTTTTTTTGGTGTCTTATTCATGGCTTATTTATTATAAGAACTAGCGATCCGCCCCTGGCTTCGCACGGGTACAATATGTTTTTACAACAATTTGAATACCTATATTATCTATACCGCAGATTGTACATTTATTTCCTTCAGCTCCCGAAACCGTGTTACAGTATCAGGGTACCCAGTGGAAGACCAAGTCTCCCTCTTTTAGCCGAGTGGCCAGTTCTGTTGAGGTATTTAGATGGAAAAGCATTTAAGTGTAGTTTATCGGATGATAAAGAACCTACATGCCGGGATGAGGAATCGAACCTGGGTCCGCCTAGTCAATACCAGACGTCTTAACGACTCGGTCGCCGACCATTTATTTTTGTAGATCATTTTATTCTACGCAATTCTTTACTACATCATGTTGGTATATCACTGACGGATTAGAAAACATACGACATGAAAACTTGCTGTGGCTAATTTTTCCCGATTTGATTCACTTATACTGTTAATGCTCAGCTCCTAAACATAATAAGTCCTTTTTAATTTTCGTGAACCTTCCCGTGCCGAAACTTGGCCGATTCTTGGCCGAAGTCGAAACTAAACCTTCGGTTGGACATTACATATTAATGAAACTTTTAGGGATCACAGTGGACTTAGAATCTGCTTTTTGTTTGATTCTGTATATAAATAAAAACAAACATTGCCCATAATTTTATATGGCTGTGTGAACGGGATCGGATGAGCAGTGATATCAAATTGCCATGGACGGAGCCGGGGAAGAAATTGTTTTGTTTTTTAAATATTCGCGGGTTGCCATAAGGCTCGCGGAACCATGTTACCCCAGTGTAAAACAAAGTCTTCCTGTCTTAGCCGAAGTTATTTGTGAGGACATACCTAAAGAGATATTTTGATGGAAAAGCTTCACTATAGTTTTCAGATTAATAAATAATAATAAAAAAGCCTTTTTTTCATACACAAAGAAAAAAAAACATGTTATTTACAAAATGATTATGGTATGAACCCCTCGCAGGTGAAGGGCTCCTCCAGTGATTTCCATTTAACTCTATCTCTGGCTATGGTCATCCATGTATGCCCAGCCACTTTTAGGAAGTGGTCTGTCCAACAAGCTCGTGGTCGTGTCTCTGGCGGACCTTTCCATTCCGTCACAACTTTTCAGATTATATATCTACTACAAAAATATATATAAGGTCCTGAAATCCGAATTAGGTACAAACTGTAGGTACACATTCGAAAATGCCCCTCTACAGTACTTTTATAACAAATCAAAAATTTATTTACATTTAAAATATTTTCATTTTCTCTCCAGCACAGTTCATATAAAATTAAATTTTGTCGAAAAGCAATTAATTTGCACACCGACAGCATCAAAAGCTTGATCCTCGATAAAAACGATATGTAACAAGCCAAATTGATTGCTACTTCAAATAATCCGTCCAAACGTCCAGTGCTAAATAATGCTTTTCCATGGGATCAAAAAGATTTGAACACGCTCTGGTTTCTAAGTATTTTTCGTATTTATTCGAATATTGGTTATTAAATTGGGAAATATTTGTATAGCCTGATTGGTAATGTAAAAAAAATACCAAGGCTGTAATAATGTTCATATTTAGCTAGTTGTTGATAAACAAGGCAGTTTAGTTGACAAGTCTGAGGCTACCCCTACCCTTTATCCTTAAATGAATTTAAAAGTCACATCAAGCGGTATCTTATAAAAAAAGACTTATAATTCAATAAATAAGTACTTAAATTATGGATGAATGGAAATAAATAAAACTTTAAATTGTTTAAAAATAATAATGTGATATAATATCTGTGGAGTTTCTTGCCACTTCTTCTCCACTGATGATGTTTCCGAAGTGATGGTAGTTTATTTAATTTGACGTTCAAAGAGTGAAGTTTAATTCCAAAGACTAAAAATAATTTGATGGATTCCACGTCCTGTCACGGCGGTAGACGCACGCGTCAAGTCATGGCGTGATGGGGAATCCGGTTTAATCCCGTGTGCGCTGTGATGGTTGTGATTAGTCAGCGATTAATAAGACATATCACAGTCGGCAAGATAATCTTAGCTACCGATTTATCGGCTTACTATTGCACAAGATTAAAGACTGGACATTGGCAGAATTGCGACGATAAGTCAGCACTGTTGCCATATATCAAAAGAATAAGAAGAAATATTTGATTTTAATTATAGGATTACATATTATCTCTTAAACAGAAGTAATTAAGTATTATTATTTTAAAATTCGAAGCATAAAAAAAATCTTAAAGAATTTGGTTTGTTAATAAGAACTGAAAAAGTACATACCTTCGTAAACTTCGTGGGTCCGAGTGATATCTGAGCACGTATTTTCATATTTATTTCAAACAAAAAATCGGCTAAACATGGAAGACTTGTCTTCCGCTGGGTACCCTGGGGCTAATAACACGGTTCCCCCTAAAAAATCTAAATGTAGTTTTAAGGCTATTTCCGGAATAAAATTATAATGTTTAAACTAAAAAAAATAGTGAACATCTCTTAATAATCAACATTTCTCATCTTAAAATTGACCATTCCTTTAAGAGTGTACACACGTAATCCTGCATATTGCGATAATAAATCTCCGAGAAAATGGAATTTGTCACTTTAGGCATGGATCATGTAATTCAGATGTAAGCATCTATCTCCGAAGCTTTGCAACGGAAAAGAAGGAAAAAATGTAAGGCTTTGGAGTAACGGTTTAATCGGTTTTGAAGATCTTTACAAAACAGAACCAACATACAGGATTAGATTTAGGTAATTGCGATCTCGAACACTTGATAATAATTATGTGATACACATTTGCACATTTAAATTTTCTGAACAAAATATTATCTTATCCTAGAAAAGGCAATTGAGTCAACTAATAAGTGCCTATTTTTTAGATGTCCTATATAATTTGATTGCCTCTCTTCGTTTCCCTAATCCAGTCTGCACAAAGAGAAATGCCATAATTAATTAGATATTTGACAAAGTTCCTCTATCTCGTTGAAATTAATATGCTAAGCCCCTATTACAAGTTTCCGATTTTCATTATAGGGGACATTTCTCAGTTTGTGGAATAAAATTTTCTTAGAGAATTAAACGAATTTTATTTCAGAAATTTATTTAACAATGGAATTGTTTCCCAAGGTTTATTGTTAATTGGAATTCCAAAACAAGAATTGCAATATTAATTAAACTTTGCTTGAAGAGCTCTGAGTACCTTGCAAGAAATAAAAATCAAGAAAATACTAATGTAAAAAAATATCTTTTTGTCTGACTACCTGTCTGCGAATACAATTATCTCAGCGTACAATTATCTTCTAAAAAAGTTCCTATCTAAGTTTGAACTTAAGTTTACATACAAAAGTCAGTTTTATCCTTTTGAAGCCAGTTAAAACATCAATTTAAACGTAAAATCAACATTTGGCTAGGTGAGTGTTTCCACGATTCATAAGGACAGATCCTGCAATTTGCATAAAGTCGCCGACCGGTTATATTCAAGATGTAAATGAAGTTTAGTTTACTATTAAAGTTTCCCTGGTTCCACCGTTTCTTTATTTATATCGATGCTTCTATCGAAACTAATCTTAATTAATATTATTATAAATGTAAAATCTTAATTAAGTCAAACTAAATTACAATATAAGAATGAAGCTGTCTTATTGGGCATAAGCGACAAAAAAGTCAACGCATAGAGACGTGTGAGTGAGGTCATTCGAAAGAACTGAATTTTTTGAGTAAAATGGTGTAGGTACATATAATTTACGACCCAAATGTCGCTTATCTTTTATATCCATTTAACCATCAATACGTTTGTTTGCCATTCTTTCACTCCAAAATGGAACAATGGTTCGACAGTTATGTACAGAGATAGTTGGAGGGACAAAGAGTGACATAGGAAATCCTACGGCATAAATTCTTATATTACATTAAAAAAATCAACGGATGAAGCCGGAGCAGAGAGCTAATGTAATCTATATTAATAATTTCGTTTATATTAATAGTTTCGTTTTCGTTCCCCCTAAAGGTGGAATTCGTCCAATCCCCGGCGCGTCGCCGTACGGTCCACCGAAACGGACCACAGACTCGTCCAATTCTTATAACGAACGAACGAAATTTTCGGTGCGATGCCGGACCAATGTGTGGCCTACTTAAGGGGGTATAATAGGCGATAATGGTTAGTATGGGTCCAATGGGTGGAAAGCTAGTATTAAATATATCTATATTTATCTAAACACAAAAGGTACCACTCTCATGTACAAACACTGACGAGCAATATAAAAACTAACTTATCATGAAATATTTCGGAAACCACGCCAGATAGCTTTTTGAAGTAAAAAGCAACATTCAAGTGTATTTAATAACGGCTTAAAAACACCCAATTGAAACAAAAACAATGTAAAAAAAATTTAATCTGTTTTTTTAGGCACTTTGCAAGTGGCTTTTTTATATTGCTTGTCAGTGTACTTGCATCCTAAAGCTAAAATATTCTAATGTTTTTTCTATTAAGTGAGGGAGCAAACACGATATCTATTCTACTAAAGGTGGCATTTTTGAACGCTTACTTTGCTCAAAAAAATATAGTGGATAGCAAATAATACTACATAAAACTTTAACCGCATAGATTTTTCATAAGTGTTTTGGTCTATTGAAAAAAAAATGCAAAAACCTCTATAAAAAAACTTTTGTGCGTAAATTCACAATATATTGCGCGACAACTATATACTTTTTAATAATCAAATAGCTTGAATAATCTATTAAAACTTTAACCGATTACTTTCACTGTTTAATTGTTTTTCTTTAACAAATTTTAAGAAAAAGCTACAAAATACGTGAAATTTCAAGTGTAGCTGCATGACTACGTAAAATATGCCTAGCAATATTCAACCTTATATCGTCCTACATAAGCATCCGCCCACCGAAGTGCAAACAGTATTTTTTATCAAGGTTGATAACAGACATACATACAAGAATATTGAGGTAAGCATTGTACCTTATTGTCGATAATGAAATCTTATAGAGACAAGAGGGCTTCGCTAACGGATTACATTACATTACTATTCTGTCGCAGATTCCAAGATAAAAAGACTTGAATTTTTTTATCTCCATAGCCCGTTCTTATCCTTTGACTATTCGAGTAATGTATTTTTCCTCCGACAATTTCCATTTATTGAAAGCGTTTGAGTTTTAAGTGGATATCTGATTAGGTTTATAGTGCTCCGGTTTGATGTTAAAGGTTTTTTATGTGTTCGTTAAACTGAGGCTGAATAATGAAATTGAAGCTTTTAAGGAAATTATTCGTAATCTTCTTCTGTAGTGATTAGAGATGTTGTAGATGATTATACGTTATATATATTATATTATATTTTAATATATATTATTTTAGTACTAAACCCCATTGAAAAAATAACGACTATTTCTATTAGATATATTCAATAAGTAAAACTATATGCTAAATTACAGTGACACAGAGAAATTGGGAATATCCCAGAAAAATTATGAATATAGGACTCTTAATACGAAAGTGTGTTTCACGCTAGATAAGAGCAACGGATCGACGGATTTTTTGCACAGAGAGTGATATAAGCTAACTTTATATCCTGGAAATCCTCCGGGATAAATTTTAATGTCACATTTCGAATATTTTCAGGGGCGAAGTCGGGGCAGAAAACTAACAAAAAAGTTTGAGAATAATTTACTTTTCGTGAAGTCCATATTAACTTTCATCCCCTATTATGATCTTGAGTTCATACAAAAGAACACAGTTTTGCCCGAATTTTCCAATTTTCTTGGTAAGTTTTCCAATTTTTCTTCCCGTAAAAACCTTAGTCTCTATAGAACATTTAAAAAACAATAGTCAAATCGGTCCAGCATTTAATTTATATTTATTAGATTGTTAGCCACAATGGTTCTCTTTTTGAACAGACCCTAACAAGAACGGCGCTAGAAACTAAATTAATTAATTGAGTACTATATCACTATTCCCTATTTCAGATTATATTCTATTAAGAGAAACTGCATCATATGCACTATGCAGAAACCACACCTACTTTAGCTTCGTTAGTAAACGCTTTTGCTCTATAGGTGACCTTAATTCGTTTGTGGCTTTGTTCATTCCACCATTTCATATAGTACCCTCTTTTGGGATTTCGATTCCTTTATCATTCTACTAGCTGTGCATTGTGGTTGCTCCCGCGTTAATGGTTACTGCTACGCTCCTGTAGGTCGTAGCGTGATCTTATATATCCTAGAACCTTCCTAAAGAATTTTAGGAATTTTAATAACCTGAGAAAGGGTCTAAAAGTTTGTTTTTTTTTTATACAATTTACAAGTATTACCAACACAATGTGGTATTCTTGAATAGGTAGATTCTTATCCAGTGTAACATTAAATCAATTTTTATTAACTTTTTAAAATCTGTATTAAATTAACATAATTATGATTTGAATATACGCCATGTTGAAAAATCATAAAAATTACAAATCTACATTATCCAAAGGTCTATCTTGAAACTGAAGCAGAACCATTTCATAGGTTACGATTGTTGATAACATCTGCAATTAAAAATAATACTTTCTGAAAATGATGAGCCTTTTGCACTGCACGATCAAAATATAACAAACAAAAAAATAATTTCAAGCTCATACACATCCACCTTTCATATAAACTATACCTATATATTGATTGACAAAATCAAAAATGATCATTTTAACTAACGAATTGCCAAAAAACGGGTCGTGGGACCTCAGCTTTTGTAATATTCAATAACTTTAAATCTCATTAATTTGAAGTAGATACCTACTAGTTAAAATCTATACTAGAGGAAAGATTTGTATTTTTGTGTGTATGTTTGTAAGTGAAACTCAAAAACTACTGTGCCGATTTCAAAAAATCTTTCACCATTGGATAGCTACGTTCACCATGAGTGACATAGGCTATATTCTATTTTCAAAAAATTTGGGATCCTTACTATACTCCAATAATGTAAACCAAGGTGTAAAAAAATGACCTAAGAAATTCCTTACATCGCGTGCGTGCGCTGCGAAAACTATTGATGATATAGAGGTAGTGGTAGTGGTAGTGGTGTAGGGGTAGGGGTAGGGGTAGGGGTAGGGGTAGGGGTAGGGGTAGGGGTAGGGGTATTTTGTTTGTAAATATTCACGGGCGAAGCCGGAGGCGGAATGCTAGTAAATAATAAATTAAAAGTAACAAAACGTATTAAAATGGAATAGAAATTAAATATCTCATTCCAGTTTAAATTTAAATTACTACTGACCTACATTACAAAATCTAATGAAGTTTCGTTTAAAGGTGAATAAAATACTATTACCGTGAGGAGGATCTCTCTGGTCACGTAGAAGAAGCCAAGACCGGTAAAACAAACTTTAGAGTAATATACTTGATCCATAAACTTATTGGTCTGAAAAATAAAAAATATATAAATAATAAACGAAGAAACTTTGATTCTTGGATAGTTTTTTGATGAGGCGAGGTATATAATTCTACAGAGGTTATTTTAAAAATAGCCGAGCATGTATGAAAGGTATGATGAAAATAAAAGAAGCGAAATAGGTATGTCGGAATCGTAGCAAATGGCATTTGATTGTCTCTGCCTACCCCTCTTGGGACAAAAGGAGTGATGATAGATAGATTAAGGAAGGAGGGCGTCTTTTTTATGTACTATGTATTTGTCCGCCAATTATGAACCGATTTTGATCGTTTATTTTTGATCGACAGTGAATTCTTCCGGATTGGTCCCATTTTTGTTATGGTAAAAATTGGTTTAGAAATTTTGAAAAAACTGTTAATATGTTTTCTTGATTTCTGGTACTTACCTACATACATACTTGGATCGGGTTTGGTGGTCATGTGGTTTATTGATTAAAAACGTATTTCTGATAATCAAGAAACTTTTTTCAGAAAAATACAATATTATTTGATTTACATTCACTTACGATTTCAATATTTCTTTCGGTGATACAACTTACAGTGGCAATCCAGGGATGATTTGTATATCTATTATAATGCCTTATATCAATATAAGTCACAGGCAGAGACAATCAAATGACATATGCAACGATCCTAACACTATTATTAGCGTCCCATCCGGCTTCAATCCCGTGATGACAGTAAAGTATCAAAATTAAATTTTCCCGGAGAATGAAATATTTTCCCCGGATAAAAGGTTGTCTATCTCTGTGTAAAAATCACATAGATCCGTTGCTCTCTTTTGACGTAAAAAAGGACAAACGGTCAAACAAAACTATTATAATATAGTTAGGATTCGAATAACTTAGGATCTATCTTATCGCTCTATATCCTAGAAGGGATAGACCTAGACACATCGAATACATCGAATGTTATTTGCTACGATCCTAACATATCTTCTTATATATAAAAATCAATTGACGTTTGTAAGTCTCGCTAAAACTCGAGAACGGCTGGACCGATTTGAATAATTAATTTTTTGTTCGTTATAATACAGGGGTGATTTAGAAAAAAAAGTTGGAAAGACTCTAAAGATCAGCTGAAAAATCGAAAAATTAAAAATATGGGTATATAAATAGGTAAAAAAAAAGTAGGGGGAATCGCTACGTTAGGGGTAGTGGTAGCGGTAGTTGTAGGGGTTGGAGTAGGGGTAAAGGTAGTGGTAGTTGTTTTCCACCGACAAAAGAAAGTAAATAGCAGGAAAGCCAACGATTGGACAGGACAACGTCTCCCGGGTCCGCTAGTATACATGTATATCCAATGTAGCACAATGAACTAATTAATCAATCGAAAAGACATAAAGCACTTTTATTACGCCAGTTGTTTTCATTCATTTGAGCGAACAATGGCTATCTTAAATCCATCGTAAAATTATGTGAACCTTATTTTAGTGCCCAAATAACTTCTAAGTTACTATATGAAATAATGCAAATTACACTGTATTTTATAGATACTATAATCTTTACTAAAAAAAGCTAAGGAGTATGTTTTTATTGTTTTGAGAACGGCTGGACCGATTTGGATTTTCTTTAAAATGCTCCTTATAGTCTGAGTAAGGTTTTTAGGAAAAGAAAAATTAAAAAAGTTGCCCGGCAAGTTGAAAAATTCGGGAAAAACAGAAAGTGCTTTTTCTGTGGAATTTTTGTATGCATTTTATATGGTGTCCACAGGTGAATCCGTGGCGGAAAGCTAGTATAAGATAAATAATACTACAGTCGATAGAGCATTGGATTTGAAACTCGTGGCAAAATTTCTAAGCACTATTTTCTGGTCTTTTTTACCTAAAAATGACTAAAATTGTCTAAAATAAAAAAAATATTTTCACGGGTTGCCTTACAGCTACCGGAACTCAGTGGAAGACAAAGTATTCGTCATTTAGCCAAAGATTTTTTTAGGCTGTACCTAACGAGTAACCAGCTCTGTTGACATACCTATGATAGATGGAAAAGCCTCTTTCTACGGTTTGTCGGATAATGTACATAGATTTTTTATTATAAAAACCCATTGTTACATGATCGGATATGAGGATCAAACCCGTGACTTCTCAGTTGTGAGCCGTCATTTTACCCACTCGACCACCGACGCCCCTTTATAAATGTCAAAGGTCAGAACAGAGGATTGACGTGATTTTTTTGTACAGTGTATTTTTTATCCCGGAATTACTTGGGAATAAATTTTTATATCACTTTTAAAAAAGTGATCTCTGGCAAAGTGGGGCGGAAAGCTACTTATTACATACATTTAGGTCATAATCTTCAGCAGGTAAGAAGTGCAGTCCCTCTAATACTTCTCTAGAAGCTGTATGCACCCTCGCAGGTAATAAAGTTGTTGCCAAAGTACGAAGAACCATGCCTGGTAGTGCATAGCCATGGAAAAGTTTTTCCTCAATTAAAACGTCTCTGTAAATGACAAATATTTTTCAGATCCAGAGATTATGCATTTTTGAACAATCTATAGAAAAAAACCACGAGACTGTAGACGTGACGTCATAAGCGATATCTTAAATTATCAAAAATGTGCCATACATTATCAAAAAATTATGTCCATTATGTTAGATGAGATTTTAGGATGGGACTAAAAGTTTTTTAAAACTTACGCCATATCTCCAACATAACATTTTCTCGAGCCCTCTGAATATGCATTACTAAAAATAAATAAGTAATTATATTAATATTAAAGTGTTGTTACACAAAAACTACTTGAGTCTCAAAAAAATCTGAAACTGAAAAATTGTTCGATGCTTCGCTTGCGTGCCACAAGGTGTTGACATTGTTTTTTGGAAATACATACTTTTAAATTATAGCTGTAAGATTTGTTATACCTAATAAAATAATTAGAAATTTTTAATAATATACCTACAAATGTATTTTCACTTAAAAAATCATGTTTTTAATTTTATTTTTGAAATCCCCGCGAAAACGATGATAAAATTATGGCCACAGATTAGATAAAATAACAAGAAAATAACTTAGTCAGTGACATATTGATATTGACAGACAGTTATTATAAGTCTGTGGTTATTTATTTGACATTTAGATGAAAGTGACGTCACTTTACGCTTGCGTTCACGTGACCGGAGTATGAATTAAACATTTTTCATTTGGATATTAAACAAATAAATATTTATTAAACATTATTTTCAGTGAAAATACGTTATAAACTATATAAAAATGTGTATTTATTTTCTTTCAGTGTCTACACCCCTATTGTTGTTGTTTGAGAAGTACGAAGAATGCATTCAAATTAATTCAAAGTCACTTGTAAAAATAAAATATATGCCAATATTCTTGAGTAGAGCTGTCAAAATTTCTACCCCAGTTCCCACATGGTGAAACTTATAATAAATTCAACCGCTAAACTACTGATGATATGTTATTATACTCCAGACCAAACTTGGTTTCCTAATTAAACAGAACGGAATTTCTGGGAATCTCCCAAAGGATATGTTCTAAGTTTACAATGATAATAATCAAACAACAATAACTGTACTAATTCTAACAACTAGCTATTTAATTAAAGCGTCAGTGTAGAATGTGGTAACATACATTTAGTAAATTTTATAGACATATAACGGGTTGGCTTACAGTTTTACGGTTCCAGGGTACCCAGCGGAAGACCAATACTCCCTCGTGTAGCCGATGGTATGTGAGGCTATATACCTAACGAGTGGCTAGTTCTGTTGAGGTATATTTAGATGGATAAGCCTCTAAGTGTGGTTTATCGGATTATGTACATGGCTGGGATCCGGGATCAAACCCGTGGTCTGCCTACTTAATACCAGACGTTAACCACTCGTTTCAGAACATTTACCTTTACAGCCTGTAGATAAATTATAAAAGTGTTATACAAATGAAATCTTGAGGTGTTTGTATTTCGTCTACATCTCCCTCATTATATCATCGGTAGGTAATAGTAGTTATAATAGGGGTAATTAAAAGTGTTTTAATTCTAAGTTATGTGCCCGTTCATACACTACTTTATCTAATCCCATGCAATAGGTATTATAAATAAATGACCAATTTTTTTTTTCTTTTTTTTTTTTCTTATTATATTATTATATATAGGTATTATAAATAAATGACCAATTTATTAATCGAAAAATTGGCGGCAAAAGTCAAGTGACTCTCACATGCGCGTGTCGATATTTTCATAGAGTTTAAAGTGGATGTATAAGACATATCCTCAACCCTTTCTGCATTAATAAAAAAAAAACAAAACATTACAGTATCGAAGTTTGACATATTACAGACGCGTGTATATAAAACATTATCATAATTCGATTTTGTAATAGAGACTTTACGATATAAGAGTAGAAAAATCTATCGGATAATCGGCTAGTTCATACAGTGCCTTTCTATATTAATATTATTAAAGAGTAAAGTTTGTAAATTTGGATGTAGGGAGTCTCTGAAACCACTGATCCGATTCTGAAGTTTTTTAGGAAGCTACATTATCCCTGAAGCCATATTTTATTTTAGAGAAGAATGCGGACTGAAAGTTGTGACTAAAATGAGGGAAAAGTAATTTACACTGGTTTTGACACGTACTTTTATTGAACACATAAAAAATGAATTTATCGATGGCAATATTAAAACTACACACAATCGCCTAACATGCATGAAATGTATAATATAAATAAAGCGAAAGAGGTATGTCAGGACCATAGCAAATGGCATTCGATTGTCTCTGCCTATCACTCTGAGGATAAAAGGCGTGATGATAGATGGTGAAGCCGGGGGCGGAAAGCTAGTTGGCAAAAAAAAACATAACCTGTCTCCAACCACAGAACAGCCTTTCCTTACTCGTAGCAGAACAGGTCATTGCACTTAGAATTTCACTAGATCTGAAGTAGTTTTATGTGCCATCCCAAGAACAATCTATACATAGTCTGGTCAAAGTTCTGTCACACAATAAAAACTTTTGAATTTAAAATGCTGGTCACAAAAAAGTTTATTGAATTCGAATTTTGAATTTTTCATGAATATAAAAATGTGTACTTTTTAGAATTTTACTCATTTTTAAATATGAGTTGAGGTTATTGCGCTGCATCGTTTCAGTTACGCGCCAATCATTTTGACATATTGAAAAATTTTAATATAACCAATAGATTCGTTTATCTTACCATCAAACGATACAATGAAGACTCTAGTGTAGATGACCAGGTAAAGAAGTGGTCGCCCTCGCTCTGTTAGGACTCCAGCAGTAATAAAAGCTGTGAGGGCGCGAATTCAAAGAAAACCCATACGTAAGCAAAAACTTTTGACCCTTCAGATGGGTTTAAGCAGAACCACGCTGATAGGGTGTTAAATGAAGACTTGGGGCTTCGGGCATATCGAAGAAAAACAGGACATCGTTTAAAAGCTCGTTTAATGGACCTGAGGTCGAAGAGATGTCGCGCTTTGTTGAAGCGGTACGCGGGAAACTAGCATCAGTAAATTCTTTTTTCGGTTGAAAAGGAATTTAATGTGGAAGATAGCTACAACAAACAGGTGTACGCACACAGAAATGAAGAAGCGAGCAACCGTGATCCGCGTGTCCAACGAGGCCATTTTCCATCCTCACTCATGGTTTGGTTGGAAATCTCTTATTGGGGCTTAAGTGAGGTACATTTTTGTGAGAAAGGCGTAAAAACAAATGCAGTTGTGTATCAAAATACAGTCCTCACGAACCTTGTGGAACCAGTTTCTCATACCATTTTCAATAACAGGCGCTAGGTATTCCAACAAGATGGCGCAGCTCATAGAGCGAAAAGCACTCAAGACTGGCTGGCGGCGCGTGAAATTGACTTCATCCGGCACGAAGACTGGCCCTCCTGGTCCAGATTTGAGTTCGTTAGATTACAAGATATGGCAACACTTGGAGGAAAAGGCCTGCTCAACGCGTCATCCTGATTTGGAGTCACTCAAGGCATCCTTGATTAAGGCAGCCGCCGAAATTGACATAGACCTCGTTCGTGCTGCGATAAACGACTGGCCGCGCAGGTTGAAGGCCTGTATTCAAAATCGCAGGGGTCATATTAAATAAACTTTATTAGAATAAGAATCTGTGTTTTATTAAGTTCATTTTGGTATATAAATGTTTACATTAATAATAAATATGTCTCAATTATTTCATATTAAACATGTGACAGAACTTATGACCTGTCTAAGTATATATATTATTTATATGTTTTTGTCGGTACGCCATATCTCCCTTAATACTGTATAAAAGTTAATGTTTGATACGCCATTTTGAAGATTATTTTTCCCTCTAATGTCGAAAAATAATCAAACAAATAAAAATATTTATTTTGTAAAATACGCCATCTGTTGGAGATCAGTTGAATATTTAATTAATTTAATTAATAATTATTCTAGTTCTTCTATATTGGTGTTTAGCTTTTTTGATATTTTAAAGTACTTACTTCAGTAAAAAAAATAATTCACTGCAGATGTAAAACATATTACACAAATGAGATAAAAATACAAAAGATGTAATTTGTTCATCAAGTAACTTGACTAGTTGACAAAGTTTTGTATATTGTTGCTGTAAAGAAGACCATGAAGGTTTTTTCTGAAAAAGAAAAATCGATTTACTAATTTTTTTTTCTTCACGGGTTGCCTTACAGCTCCCGAAACCGTGTTACGGTTCCAGGGTACCCAGCGGAAGACCAAGTCTCCCTCGTTTAGCCGATGGTATTTGTGAGGCTATACCTAACGAGTTGCTAATTCTGTTGAATTATATTTAGATGGAGAAGCCTCTAAGTGTGGTTTGTCGGATTATGTACATAAGCTTTTAGTAAAAAAACCCATTGGTACATGGTCGGGATCCGGGATCAAACCCGGGGTCTGCCTAGTTAATATCAGACATCTAAACCACTCGGCCACCGACGCACTAAATACATAAGTTTTAAATAAAACAGAACTAGCCACTTTTAAATATGGTTTAGAACAGTCAAACCTAATTTTCCTATTTTCAGCAAAATATATATAAAAAAAATATCAAAATCGGTTTAGTCGCCATGAAAACGTAACAGACAGAAGGAGTTACTTTCTCATTTATAATATTAGTGTGGAGCTGCAGTACGAAGCCGCGGGCGATGACAAGCAAACCAACCGAACAGTAATTAACACACACTGCTATAGTAACCGCGCGTTGATTGTTAATTTAATTCGATTAATTTATAGTGTTATTTAGTGTCGTTTATTTCAATTTTAATTAGTTTGTTAAAAGTAAAATATGATTTTATAATATTCAAAATTCATCCAGTAGTTAATTCCATCGAACTACCGACTATACAAAGTACTTATCTACCTGCTGCAGCCAACCAACCATTTTTGGCACCTTCACAAAAAGAGCGCGAAGAATCTGTTTTTAGTTTGAAAATTGTTGACACTGATGTGGCAGCTTTAGTCCAATCAATGTAGCGACAGGCTTGCCACCTGTTCTGTTTCATATGGGCAACTAACTACACTTTCTCATTTACACAGGCCTACAGTACAGGCCTCTCCTATTTCTATTGTTAGTGAATTTGATATGTAATGGATAAGTATTTGAACCTTAAATTACGGTTAAAAGATTATTTACCTTATTCTTCAATGCGATTTTATTGAAAGTTGAAAAGAGTTCAGACATATAAAGGCTGCTTATTACAACAAATATATCTTTGAAATATAATATGAATACCGTGTGTACTTCTATAATCTGTCGAAAAATAAATATTTATTTATAAAAGTATCTCTATTTTTAGGGTTCCGTACCCAAGGATAAAAACGGAAACCCTATTACTAAGACTCCGCTGTCCGTCCGTCTGTCTGTCCGTCTGTCACCAGGCTGTATCTTATGAACCGTGATAGTTAGACAGTTGAAATTTTCACAGATGATGTATTTCTGTTGCTGCTATAACAAAAAAATACTAAAAAAGGGGGCTCCCGTACAATAAACTATAAATTTTTTTTTATTTGCCGGTTTTATAGAGCGCGAATCCAACTCGCACTTGGCTGGTTTTTGTAAAGATCTGATTCTGGATAAGATTAAAGCTGGGGTTTTTTAATACTAACTAGCTGTTACTCGCTTCTTCTTCCATGTAGAAATTGTAAAATAAAATAACACTTTTATAATTTTATGCTGGCGCGCTAAATATTTCCGGGTTAAAAAGTAGCCTAGTTAGATCAATCACTCTTTGCCTCTAAAAACCGCGTCAAAATTGGTTCAGCCATTTGATAATTAGCCCTGACAAACAGACAGACAGACACAAAATCTATATTTTCTTTACATTCTTGCTCGTGGCTTTGTAATGAGCCTTATAGACCACATAATATGAAATAGAAACGATTACTATAAAATCCAGTCACATTTTCTGTAAGTCATTCTAGAGTAAGCCAGTTCATATAGAATTTTTTTTTCTGAAAATTGCTAAAATTGTCTAATAGCACGAAAAAGTTTAATATACCTATAGTTGAACTTATTTTTTTTTATTTGCTGTTTATTTATATAATATAGAACTGATTTTGATTACATTTTATTAAATTATTTAAAACTTTTACTTTAATTAAGTAAGTACCTGATAAAGTGCACCAAACCAATAATTTATAGGTATTGCATGGTATATCCATGTATGAAATTTACTGTAAAACGCATACATAGGTGGCAGATCTTGATTGCAGGCGTATGTAGCTCGGATTGAATGCACGACGTAAAATAAATAATCACCTGAAAAAACCAAAAAGGAAAGAAATTGATATAATTTATTTATGACAATTTTTTTACAATTACTCAAACCATATTTCTTGCCATGGCCGGGCATCGAACCTTAGTACCCTTACAATATCTAAGTGTGATATGCTATTTGCACATGTAAGCATAATTGTTTAATAAACAACTTTTTTTCAAAGTAAACCGTGGTCCAAAATAACGTTGACAAAATTAAAAAGGTAAAATTTCAAAAATAAATAATTTTAAAAGAAACATTTAATTTTGATTTGTTTTTTTTTATTCTTCATCATTAGAGGGAAAAATAATAAAAAAATTGTGAAATAATATGTAGAGATTAAACTTTTAGGTGAGGATGATAATTTTGAGGCTATCTAACTTTTGTTAAGGTATCTTGAGATCTAAATGCCTCTTTGTGCAGTTAGTATGAAACGCGTGTGCATTGGTAATAACATACTCAGCTTTCTTATAGCGCTCGCCTAGTGGCTCGCGCTGATAATACCGCCTCGTACGTAATGACCAACATAGCACACTTGTATCACAATGTACTATTACAAAACCTAGTCTTCTCTATATACGAAGTTCGATAACGAAATTTTAATATATATATTAATATTTTCATAAATTAATTTGGACTAAATTTTATATTATTACCAAGATACTTGATTTTGATGACATTTATTTCTTCTTCTTCTTCTTTAATTGTGGCTCCACCAATGTTAATCGATGATTTGCCAATATCAAGTATTATAGCCTTTATAGTGTATTTTCCGATTAATCGGTACCTATCTCCCGCCGACTGTGATAAGCCCTATTAATCACTGACTTCACAACTATCACAGCACGGCATATTACGGCGGGACGCGTGCGTGGTCGCCATGACATTACGTAGGATCGACATTTATTTCTAATATATTGTAATGAAAAATTTTTTTTTGATTTTGATGGCTTAGATTTACACAATGACAAAAGATTTTTTGGGAATAAAGCTTCTCTTTTTATGTAGGTATTAATATAAAACAATTACGCAATCTACTTTATTTTTCTAAAACCGCTATTATTGTTAACAACTAAATTGGAAAAAGACGAAAATCAGTTAAGTATTTATTTATCTTCAAAAACTATTTTCTTACCAAGTTTCTTTTTCCTTTGTACACCTAAGTTAAATTAAATTACGATTGGTTTATGTACGTATTCTTTAAGGAAATCTAAATAGTGGAAACTAAATTCTAACCGTTAGAGCATATTTATTGAAATCGGAGGACCTGGTTCAATCTTCACTCCATCTCCAGCATATGAGAACTTTAGCCTTTCCTGAAATTCCACCACTAAGGGTGTAAGGGGAGGTTTGTTAGGATTTACTGGAAACTTAGTAGAACATAATCATGAAATTCATTAAACAGATACTTTACTAGAAAAAAATACAGAGGCATGTGCGGAAAGCCTAAATTAGGTACCTATGGGTTATCTGATCTAGCCAGTACATGATACCTAGGCTTTAAGAGTCTCAAAGTAGGTAATAGTATCAAAGATATAAATTCGTCACGATTCTGGCACACTTCTTTCATATTCATACATGCTTCGTTCAGTGAATTTACTTCTAGGGCATTCTCGATTAACTTCCAGTCGATTTTCTGTCACATATGTTCTATATTTATTCGTATGTCTCCTGTGGATGACATCTATCTCTCTTTCCATATGACCAAATTATCTAAGCTTTCCTTTCTCTATCTTAGTTATTACATCTTCTTGAAGTCCACCATTTCTTAATAGTAAACTTATGGGTCAGTTCCAAAACAATTTTCTCCAGTCAGATATTTTAGATAAGTTTTACACATCTGTGCAGAGAACTTTGTAGTTGAACCAAACTACAAAAGTAGAAGCTCGTAGTTTGCATGAGTTGCAAATAAACGTATGACATGCTAGTTTTGGAAAGAAGCATCTTTACAAATTTGAGATAAGGTTACGAAGACTATTATATGTGAACACAAATTGACGAATTTAATAAAGCCGAATCGAAATAGCCAAAACACAAATGACTTAAGATTAGTTTTGTCTATAGAGAAGCTTTTTCCACTTCCTAAAGGATTGCCTAAAGGAAGATAACCCATGCGATGGACCGACCAGATTAAATCTGCGGTTTGCGGCCCATTGCACGAGTGTACACGTATCACAGCCGACAGAGAGGGGTGCCGTCGCATCGTGAGACGATCATGGCTGCCCGAAATCTTGCTGCAACATGATGACCACGACCTCACTGTCAAGAGTGAACCGACAAGGAAGAAGAAGAAAGGAGTAGGTACATATACAATTAATAACTGTCAATATATTATTAACTAGCTGTCCGCCCCCTACCCCTACCCTTACCCCTAACCCTAACCCTAACCCTACCCCTAACGGCGGCTTTTTAATAATTTTTTTAAAATAAAAGAACACTTATTGTGACTTAACTATAATAGTTAGACATTATGCTATCGCGACACTTTTTGTAGATAATGATGTGTTCTGCAAAGTCGTAGTACATTATTTTGTTCTATTATCAATAGTTTTCGCAGCGCACGCGATGTAAGGAATTTCTTAGGTCATTTTTTTACACCTTGGGTTACATTATTGGAGTTTTAGTAAGGATCGCAATTTTTTTTGAGGTGAATGTAGCTTTCCAATTGTGAAAGAATTTTTGAAATCGGCACAGTAGTTTTTGAGTTTATTCATTAATTAAATACACATAAACATACACACAAAAATACAAATCTTTCCTCTTTATAATATTAGTATAGATGAAGGAGTTTAAACACTTATTGTAAATAATATCTATGATTTATCTCGTTTTTTAACCGACTTCCAAAAAAAGAAGGAGAAGGTTCTCAATTCGGACCGTATTTTTTTTTTTTTTTTTTTTTTTTTATGTATGTATGTACGTCGATAACTCCGCCAATTGTGAACCGATTTTGATGGTTTCTTTTTTAATCGTCAGATAATTCTTCCGGATTGGTCCCATTTTTATCTCATAAAAATTGGTTCATTAGTTTTTCAGAAATTTTGAAAAAATTGACTTTATAAGTACATTTTTCTTGATATCTCGATAAAATATGTACCGATTTTGACAACTTATTTTTTTCAAGACATAATAATTTCTCGACATTATCTCACAGACATATGACGAAAATCGGTTCAGTAGTTTTTCAGAAATTCAGTAATTAATTTCTGTTTACGGCTGAAAATTATGTATCAGAAAAAGCCTTAGCAACGGTTGCTATTGACACGAAGTTGTCAATTTTCGTGACGATGGTCCAGCGGTTAAATGTAATGGGGTGCATAGGATGCACAAGCACATTACATGGTTCAAATGACATCCACAGGGGTATTTTTTTTTAATTTTCCATCAATATTTTTTTAGTTGCGTTATTATTTGTCTCTCAAGGCAGCAAAATCACTTAAAAGGGTAAAATAAACCTTTTAAAAAAAAGTGCACCGACTTCAAAAATTTGCACTGAAAAGTAAGAAATAATAAATATTTCGTCGTAGAATTTGAAGACGGTTGGTGCCAAATTAGAAACAACTTAGTTCCCAAATTCACTAATCTAGACAATTCATTAGGAACCTACGATCATCAGTAGGTACATACAAACATAGATAATATTGAACAGATCTTTATCTTCTTAGATATTTACTTAGTTTTGTATCCTAATTTGGCACCAACCGTCTTCAAATTCTACGACGAAATATTTATTATTTCTTACTTTTCAGTGCAAATTTTTGAAGTCGGTGCACTTTTTTTTAAAAGGTTTATTAAGACTTCGTTTACAAAATACGACTTTTATCGAAACAGAAACATAATATAAAAGTTATTTAACAACAGAATTACTTAGTGTGTAAAAGATACCCACTAGTTCAACATCTGAACTAGGATAAACTACTTTAATAAAAAAATCTTATTATCATTGTATACTTACTTAACCCCAGAAACAGAAGTGCAATGGTCATATAGAAGCAATTCTTTTCAACATTGCTGTCAAATGCATGCACTGTATCTAAAAGTTCATCAGCTCTCTTCACCACTGCGCTCCAGTTTCGTGTGATTTTTAACATTTGTGATAATGTCCAAAAGCAGGAAAACACAATAATTGCGATACCTTAAATATTAAACAAAAAAATGAAAGATGATGTTGTAACTAAAATTAAAAAAAGTAGTTTACGCTGGTATGAACACATTGAAATAATGAAAGATTTAATAAAAAGGTTTATATGGAAACGAAAGGAAATTCTGGCAGAGGATGATCTAATGTGTTCTTTTATTGAACATATACATATTTATTGATTGAAACCAATGTTAAAAGTACACACAATCACCGAGCATGTGTAAAAGGTATGATGCACCGACTTATACTTTATGATGAATATAAAAGAAGCGAAAGAGATATGGTAGTATCGTTGCAAATGGCTTTAGATCGTCTCTGCATACCTCTCTTGAGATAAAAGGCGTGATGATAGATAGATAGATAGAATGGGAATTACAAATAGATAAAATTGAACTGATATTTTAATCATAATTGTATTATCTTGATGTCTTAATCAATAATTCTGAAGATATGGCGATGTTAATGATATTTTTATTTATTTTGGTAAGATTTTGTTACTTTTTAATATTGGAAGTAACTGTAATCCATAATAATATAAAAAAATGCTAAAGAAACTCTGTCTGTCTGTCTTGCGCTTTCACGGCTAAACCACTGAACCAATTTTGATGAAATTTGATGCTAACCCTGGGGAAGGACATAGGCTACATTTTTTTTGAAATCTATGCCATTAAGGCCTATAGTTTTTTTTATTCGTAAGATGTCGCGATAATATAATGCTGAAATTTGGCTCCATATAGTTTAAATTAGCGATAGGGGTCTAAATTAATATAAAAATAAACATACTTAGTTGGTAGAATTGTATTCCATTGTAGTAAATGTCATGAAGAACAAGAAGATTTAACAGCAACACTCCGAAAAAAAACGCAATGAAACGAATTGTTGATATACAGATCCATTTAAATCTAAAATAAAAGTTAACTTTTAAATTATCAAATTCTGAGAATCCTTGTATCTTTTGGAGTTACAAATTTATTTTTTGGATTATTAACTATATTACAGATTGAATTCCTTTGCTGTAGATACATATTAAGAATATCTGTCATACTACAGATTAAAAAATTACGTACATAAGTCTCTCTTAGTAAATTTGAAATTCGAGCCAATACGAGCCTTTTAATATAGCCATAGATTTTAAAACGCAATAGCAATGTTTGTTTTAATAAACCTTTAAAAAAAAGTGTACCGATTTCAAAAATTTGCACTGAAAAGTAAGAAATAATAAAAAAATCGTCGTAGAATTTGAAGACGGTTGGTGCCAAATTAGGATACAAAATTATAAGTAAACATCTAAGGACATAAAGATCTGTTCAATATTATCTGTGTTTAAAAACTACGCTAATTTAGAATTATAAATAATAAAAATATGACTTAATCCTATTTAAAATAATAACTATCAGCAATTTGAGTTGAAAATGTTGTAGGACAGAAGTTAGAGTATGCATGTAAACAAATATTGAAAGTCGAATTTAACCAACTTTTAATTGTCTTATCGATTTGGCACTTTGCAAGTAATTCGGGTGACAATACAATAATTTGGTACCATCGATCTGATCTCATGATAGATCCAGGAGGTGGATCGTGGAACTCTGTAACGAAAAATCGTAACCTCATCGAGTTTCGGCTTGTTTGATTTGACTTCACAAGTACTCTAGTCCTAAATGTTGTCCAGGGTCTTGATGGAGCTGGAAGGTGGCCACAGGAACTCTTAGTTTCTTATAATATATTATTTATTTGACACGCCTTATATATTATAACAAACTAACCTCAATTGATCTCCATTATAATGATCCAAACCACTTATAGGAAATAGTCCGAGTGCATTGAATATTTTCAGAGTACGTCGAAATGTCAAGTGTAGTGAACCACTGCCGCTTCTAAAACTTTCTTTTACCTCGGTTGGTTCAATTTTATTTTTAAAAAAGCATCTTTTGATTTTTTCCATATCTTTGCTAAAATAATCTATATTAATCTAGGCAAGAAGTGTTACGGTTCCAGGGTACCCAGCGCAAGACCAAGTCTTCCTCGTTTAGCCGATAGTATTTGTGAGGCTTAACCTAACAAGTGGCCAGTTCTGTTGAGGTATATTTAGATGGTAAAGCTTCCAAGTGTGGTTTTTAGGATTATGTATATAAGTTTTTAATTAAAAAACCCATTGGTACATGGCCAGGATCCAGGATCAAACCCGTGGTCTACCTAGTTAAGACCAGACGTCGCCACGGACGCACCTAATACGTCACATAGCAATTTGTTTGTTTATTTGTCTTTCTTTTACGTCAAAACAGAGCAAGGTTTTTTTTGCTGCCGTGACAGACTACTTTTTATCCCGGGAAAATTGATTTTTTTTAAAACAATTTTATCACCAGTGCGAAGGGGAGGGAAATATGTAAATGAAATTGAATTAGTGACTTTCATGAAACTTGCAGCGATTATAGGTAAATTATTACTTAATAAAATCTGTTCTTTGTTCCACTTATAAATGGGCTAAATGAATGCGGATTAAAGTTGGTACACGAGGATGCACTGCCAATATTTAATTACGAACGATATTTTAGGGGTTGACAACGAGGTCTCTGTATCTATTTATCATCACGCCTTTTATTTCAAGAAGGGTAGGCAGAGACAATCGAATGCTATTTGCTACGATACCTCTGTCGCTTCTTTTATAGGTATTCATTATACCTACCTTTCATACATGCTCGGCGATTGTGTGTAGTTTTTATATTAATATTTTTTTAAATAATAAATAAAAGTACACCTAGGTCTTCCTCTGCCAGCATTTCTTTTTACTATAGCTATATAAACCTTATTAGTCAATCTTTCAAGTTTTCAACCTTCATTCTTGTAAATTGTCTAAACCAGCGTAAACTACCTACTTTTCTTCATTTTAGTCACACCATCATCTTTCACTCCGCATTCTTCTCTAATAATATCGTTCCAGATGCGGTCAATACGCTTCATATCACACATTCTACTTGAGGACCGCATTTCCACTGCATTTGTCTTACTTTCATGCTTCTTATTCCATACTCGCTTCCATAAGTAAGTGATGGAACTAAGAAACGGGCTATAGGTACTTAATTAATTATACTTAATTATATTATTAAAAGGAAATGCTGGCAGAGGACGACCTAGGCGTACTTTTATTGAACATATAAAAAAATATTGATCGAAGCATATCGCCGAGCATGTATGAAAGTATGATAAATATAATAATATAAGAAGTATGTCAGGATCGTAGCAAATGGCATTCGATTGTCTTTGCCTACCCCTCTTGGGATAAAAGGCGTGATGATAGGTTTTTAGGTCTACAAATGTTATCATTTTATATTCAATTAAATTTCCACTAATATAAAAAATCAGCAGACACAAACATTTTAATATTTGTCTTAAATTTGATATTCTAATTTAATTTTTAAATTCACTTTGAAGATATTTTCTTATGGTACAAGTACCACGCTTTCTTTATGAAAATGATAATAAATTCGAGGAAAAACCATTTATAAAGATAGGGGTCTTATTGACTTACGAGTCCATTATTCAATAAAATTAATAGATGTATCTCGTATTTAAAGAACGGTAAAAAATATTTGCCTCCATTATTATCAATCATAAATGTTTATTCTATGGAAATTGTTTGGATTACATTATTTTATTATGAAATGTGGTTTCATAAATAGGGTTACCATTTTTTTTAAATCGTTTATTTCTTCACGGGTTGTCTTACAGCTCCCGAAACCGTGTTACGGTTGCAGGTTACCCAGCGGAAGACCAAGTCTCCCTCGTTTAGCCGATGGTATTTGTGAGGATGAGAGTATACCTAACGAGTGGCTAGTTCTGTTGAGGTATATTTAGATGGAAAAGCCTCTAAGTGTGGTTTGTCGGATTATTTACATAAGTTTTTAATTAAAAAAAACCCATTTTTACATGGCCGGGATCCGGGATCGAACCCGTGGTCTGCCTAGTTAATACCAGACGTCTTAACCACTCGGCCACCGACGCAAGGTGACAATGTTCACATATAGTGAGTTCCGAATATTAAACAGAAGAGATGTTGACTGGATTAAATTCAACTAAAGTATACCATTACGATACCAATGACAATTTTTTGAATTTTTGATTGTGTGTCTGTTTGTCCCAATGTTTGTTAGGCCCCGAAGGTCACGGGATTACAGCTGTTACGGTTCCAGGGTACCCAGCGGAAGACCAAGTCTCCCTCTTATAGCTGATGGTATTTGTGAGGCTATACCCAAAGTGGCCAGTTCTGTTGAGATATATTTAGATGGAAAAGCCTCTTAGTGTGGTTTGTCACATAACAAAACCAATTGGTACATGGCCAGGATTCGGGATATTTTTTTTATTTAATTTTTTGTTCTAAAAGAGTCTTTCAAAATTAAAAAAAAAACCCCGAAATTTCCTTTATTTGTTAAAATACGGCGTAATAACTTAGTGGACAAATTAAAGCAAGTTATGCTATTTAGACAATGTACTAACGCTAGTATTCTCTCGGAACGCTAGATCCTAATATTATATACAGAAACTTATATAACGTATAATAATTATATGAAAATTATGCACAGCCCATAAGAAACTCAATTTATGCATTTCAACTACTTAAATAATGAACAATCCGAAAGACAACAACCGGGCATAACCTCAAATAATTTGCTGATCGACCATCTACTTATCTACAGGGTATCAGGCTGGCGCAACTTAGAACAAAAAATTTGGGCTAGGAAAAATGAGCCAATACTAATGGGGTCGTATCGCCATCTCTTTCACGCCATATACAGATGACAGAGATAGCAAATATTTCTATACCAATCCACAGTACGATGTTGTTAGGTTGGCTTCCCGACTCTTATTAAAGAACATAGTGATTGCTACTTACTCGAATCTATGCAGAGTATGGGCAGACGCTAATTTTGCGTTCACGAAAGACGCTAATTGAAGACAAAATGACATAATTTTCGCTTCGTTTTATACAAGGAGATTATTCTATAAGGAGTTAAACTCCTTGGTTTTGTTAAGAGTGAAGGACAGATTAGTTAGGTCACGTGGTTGTGTTTAAGTCACTCCCATACATTTAGTTATCTATTCTACATTATATTCTATTCGTTTAGTTGTACATTCTACTTTTTAACAAGTAGTTACTTGCGACTTCGTACGCGTTGTATTGGGAAAAGTGACGTAATTTATAATAAATAAGTGCTTTAATAATTTATAGTAAATACGCCGAGTTCACCTTTAATTTTATTTTTTATCTCCGTAGTTGCCCCGTGAGTCAGAATTTCGAAAATTTACTTCATATTCCAGCTCTCCGTGATAATATTTGAAATGCGAAACAATTTCCTCATACACAATTTAACACCCCCTTGCACCAATCAAAACATTTTTTTTCTGTCACCTCCTATGTGTTCTAGCTAAGTTTTAAATAAGTAAATTCGTCCAAAACAATTTTTTTCCCATACAGACGTCAGCACCCCGTTGCACTTCTCCTTAAGGGTTGTTTTGAAAAATCCTAAAACACGTATTTTGTTATTTGTTTTTAAAGAGTATTTGTATGCGGGGAATACTTTCCATACAAATATTCTAATTTTCGAAATATGCTTTCTTAGTGCAGCTCTACTTCCAATTTTCATATTTACATCTTCAGTGGTTTAAGCTGTGCGTTGATTGTCAGTCAGTCAGCGATACGACGGTTTTATATATATATCTATCATCACGCCTTTCATCCCAAGAGGGGTGAGCCATTTGTTACGATCCTGACATACCTCTTTCGCTTCTTTTATATTCATCATACCTTTTATGCATGCTCGGCGATTGTGTGTACTTTTAATATTTCCATCGATCAATACATTTTTATATGTCCTTTCACTTCAGCCATATAAACCTTTGTAGTCAATCTTTTATACTTAATTTTTTCAACGTATCCAAACCAGCGTAAACTAGGTACTTTTCTTCATTTTAGCCACAACATAATCTTCTCTATTATTCTCTAATGACATTGTTTTATATATTTAGAAGATTATGTAGATCTTTAGGTATAGATTTATTATAGATTTTAAGTAAAATTAATAGCAGATCTCACATATTGTTTGGGATCACGTGAGGTGTGAAGGGTGACTACCACAGAGGCTAAACAATTTTCGGTTGATAGCGATGTTGTGTTCTGTGCGGATGCGGCTAACCACGGTTGGGTTAGACACGTACCATCTGATACTAGAAAATTACAATTTTAATTGGCTATGTTCCTACTTTTAACCGAACATCAAAGAAGGAGGAGGTTCTTAATTCGTCGGGATCTTTTTTTTAATGTATGTTCCCCGATTACCTACTTGAAGACGCTTGGACCGATTTGGATATTTTTCGGAAAGCACATTTTGGTTTTGAAGGCGGTTTTTTTTATCAAAAGTGGTTATACTATTGTTATATTATTGGCGGCTAGGTTACTTCATAATTATACGATTAAATAATCGATATTTTAATTGGTAGATCGTTTGGACATGAAATTACCTAGGTTCATTTTGTTAGAGAATTCTGTTCACATCTAGCTGTTATGTGAATTGTAAACATTTTTGGTATATAGGATGCAATAAATTGCCTACTAAAGACATTTTAAAGAAATGCCAATAAATTTTTCTTGCTTTTTTTTTTATTTAAAATTTAAATTTGCTTTCCTCTGGTACAAAATGTTGCAAAAAAAATATGTTTCAACATTATATAATCGAATTTCTACACTTTTTAATCATCAACAAAATGAAAAACCAGTTTATTAAGTAATTTTAAAGTTAAACTAAAATCAATATCGAGTATGTCCATCACTTCTCGCAGTTATGACAGCTGCTATTCTTTTTGTCATACTCCCGATCAGGTTTCTTATGGTATTTTGTGGTATCGGTTCCCATTCAGCCTGAATCACAGTTTTTAACTCTGTCAGATAATGTGGAGCTGGAGTTACAGCCATGGGGTTTTCAGTTATGTATGTATATATATTATATTTATATATATAAATGAATATTTTACTCCATATTGTTTTATTTTAAGTTTTTATGTAGATAATAGTGTTTTTACACCAGGAAAAGAATATATTTGTGGCGACCTTATTAAATATATTATTTATTATACATTAATTTAATTCGAGGCCACAACCTTACGCAGCGGAGTACCTACCGCTCGCTGCCCGCCGGCGCCGACCGCCAACGAGTCGTCCATAGTACGTGTTGTGAGTCGCGCGCGTTATTTGATTTGTTTATTTAATTTAACTTGTTTGTAGAATAATAGTAAACATATTTACCTAACTCGTGCAGTGTTACTATTCAATACCTAATAGTTATTGCCCGTATTCACTCCGTCCAGCTAGCTATAACAGTCGGGTTAAAACCCGACAAATGTGGGGTAATATAAACTACACAGCACCCCACATTACTGGTGACCCCTAAGAACATATCCTGTGCCTAACTCTGAGGATCCTGACGGAGAAAAGACGCCGCTGGACTATAAAAAGCAAGTACATATTTGAAAAAATAAAATAAACATACCGACGTATTTTTTTGAAGAAAAATAAGGCTGTGGCCTAGTGACCGCTTACCGGCAAAGAATATTTTTAATATCTTTATACTTATATACAATGAGTGTTGCAAGTACCTCAGCCGCCGCACCTTACGACGTCGCCACGCAGATCAGCCCTGTAGCTACAAGTCGGAAAACTCCCAGGGCGGTCGGAAGTAACGGCCCACGACTGCCCTTCATCAACAGGCCGTCTATTTGTAACTGATCGCGCTACAAAAATGCAGTTCCTTGTGGACACTGGTTCAGACCTGTGTGTTTTTCCGCGGTCAGCTGTCAAGACGCCCTGTGTCAAATCCTCGTATGACCTCGTTGCTGCCAACAACACTATCATTCATACTTACGGTCAAACGCAACTTCATCTAAACTTAGGTCTCAGACGTGACTTCACTTGGAACTTCACTATAGCAGACGTGACGAAACCCATCATTGGAGTGGACTTTCTAAGACACTACAACTTACTTGTCGATTGCAAAAATCAACGATTAGTCGATAATCTTACTACACTTTCAGTAGCAGCTGTTCGTTCACAAGCATCTGAAGACATATCTTCCATCAACTGACATACTATACTAAAGGAATTTCCTGAAATCACTCATCCACCAGGTATTCACTCACCACCCAAGCATAACACAGTCCATTTCATCAAGACCACACCTGGACATCCTGTATCTTGTAAACCTCGAAGACTCGACCCAGTTCGATCGCAAATCGCAAAGAAAGAGTTCCAGGACATGCTCGCTAGTGGTATTGCCAGACCCTCCGAGAGCCCTTGGTCTGCTGCGCTGCATCTGGTGCAAAAGAAGGACAACGGATGGAGACCCTGCGGTGATTACCGTGCTTTGAACGCCAGAACTGTCCCCGATCGCTACCCTATACGTCATATCCATGATTTTTCGCATCAGCTCGCTGGTTGCTCAATATTTACTACAATAGACCTCGTGAAAGCCTACCATCAGATCCCTGTCAACCCTGACGACATCCAGAAGACAGCGATTACCACACCGTTCGGATTGTACGAATTTCCATTTATGACGTTCGGCCTCAGAAACGCCGCGCAAACGTTCCAACGTTTCATCGATGAAGCCCTCCTTGGTCTAGACTTCTGTTTCGGGTACATCGACGACATCCTGATTTTTTCGTCATCAGAGGAGCAACACAAATCTCATCTACGTCAGCTATTCGAGCGTCTGAAGCAATATGGTATACTTATCAACACTTCTAAATGCAATCTTGGACAAAAAGAAGTAAAATTTCTTGGATACAGTGTCTCAGCTGCTGGTACTAAACCCTTAGAGACCAAAGTAGAAGCTATCCAGAACTACACAATACCTAAAACAGTGAAAGAGATGCGACGTTTTTTGGGAATGCTCAATTTTTACAGACGTTTTATCTCCAACGCTGCTCAACTTCAAGCGCCGCTAAATGCTATTTTAGCTGGTCCAAAAATCAAAGGCTCACATCCTGTCGAGACTACTCCAGAATTGCTAAAAGCTTTTGAAGACTGCAAAACTTCCTTATCTCAAGCTACACTTCTCGCACATCCAGATCCTACAGCTGAACTAGCTATAGTCACAGACGCCTCTGACGTAGCTATTGGAGCTGTTCTGCAACAACGCCATGGTCAACAGTGGGAACCTCTAGCATTTTACTCTCACAAGCTTAGTTCGTCTCAGAAGAAATACAGCCCCTATCCACATTCCTTACTCCTTCCTCGAGGTTCTCTCACATACACCTCGACATAGTAGGACCGTTACCTTTGTCTTGTGATTACAGGTACTGCCTCACCGTCATCGACAGATTCACGCGATGGCCTGAGGTATTCCCGCTCAAAGACATTACAGCCGAGTCCTGTGCTGCTTCCCTCGTATCTGGTTGGTTCGCCAGATTTGGATGCCCTGCTCGAGTGACTACAGACCGCGGCCGGCAATTCGAGAGCCACCTATTCAATGCCCTCACGGCATTGGTTGGTGCGCGTCACTTTCGCACTACCGCTTATCATCCAGCCGCAAACGGTATAATCGAGCGCCTACACCGCCAGCTGAAAGGAGCCATTATGTGCCATGCCTCACCACGGTGGACTGAAGTTCTTCCGCTGATACTCATGGGCATGCGCAGCTCCTGGAAAGAAGACCTCAGCGCGTCACCTGCTGAACTCGTGTACGGTGAGCCTCTTCGCTTACCTGGTCAGTTCCTGTCTCCCAAAGATGACTGCTCTGCTGCTGACATCACCGAGTACGCAACGCGCCTGAAATCTCACATGGCCAAGCTGACCCCAAAACCTACATCATGGCATTCCAACTCTCCATTCTACATACCACGTGACCTGCATACATCTACTCATGTCTTTTTTCGGCAAGATCACGTGCGAGGCTCCCTCGAACCACCATACGCCGGTCCGTTCAAAGTAATTGAAAGACAGCCCAAGTACTTCACTTTGGAGGTCAAAGGAAAAAACACAAACGTCTCTGTCGACAGGCTAAAACCGGCGTACTTGATGAGGGAAGTGCAAAACCAAAATTTTTCTAACGAAGAAATTAAACACACGCGGAGCGGCAGAAGAGTACGTCTACCAGAACGCTATCGACCGTAGTTACGGTCTGGCCAGGGAGTACTGTGGCGACCTTATTAAATATATTATTTATTATACATTAATTTAATTCGAGGCCACAACCTTACGCAGCGGAGTACCTACCGCTCGCTGCCCGCCGGCGCCGACCGCCAACGAGTCGTGAGTCGCGCGCGTTATTTGATTTGTTTATTTAATTTAACTTGTTTGTAGAATAATAGTAAACATATTTACCTAACTCGTGCAGTGTTACTATTCAATACCTAATAGTTATTGCCCGTATTCACTCCGTCCAGCTAGCTATAACAGTCGGGTTAAAACCCGACAAATGTGGGGTAATATAAACTACACAGCACCCCACATATTAAAAGGAAAGGAAGGACAAAAGACAAAAAGGATCCAAAGGAGCATGCTGGAAATATATATATATATATATATATATATCACTAGCAGTTGCCTGCTTCTTTGTACGCTTTGCATTAGACACCATTTCACTCCCTTAGCTACCCTAGCTATATAGCAAGGGTGGCTAACCGGTCGATCGCGGCTATTAGTCCAGTCGATCGTGGTTAAGCAAAGAAAAATATAGTATATATTGTAACGTGGTGCTCATTTAGCTAATAAATGAGACCATTTTTCTTAATGAGGTTTGAATAGTTGCTAACCTCCTTGCAAAAATAGTTGTTAACCTCCTTACAAAATAAGTTACTGACTACCTATAATTTAGGAATTTTTCAAAATAATCTGAATTTAGAACAGTGTCTGCTATTTGTTTATTTTCTTCCATTTTTAGACAATTCCGTTTTAGCATTGCTAAGTAGCACACCTATTTCATAATGTCAATAATTTAATACAGTGAACTAATTGCAACAAGCTGATAAAAATATACTATAAAGGAGCATGATATTTGTAAATACTATTTAAGTTGTATTGTGTTTAGATCCTATGATATCCTGGAAATCATTTACTTGTTTATTTTATTTTTATTTTCCAGCATGCTCCTTTGGATCCTTTTGTCTTTTGTCCTTCCTTTCCTTTTAATATATTCTTTTCCTGGTGTAAAAACACTATTATCTACATAAAAACTTGAAATAAAACAATATGGAGTAAAATATTCATTTATTATTGTGGCTAGTTCCCCACTAAGCGACAATATACATATATATAATGAAAATCCTATGTTATTAACATGACGTGTCATGCAGGGAATACAAAAACAACTATTAGATAACTGGTATATTTTTCTTACATTTTGCAAGTATTACGTTAGTTGTGCTTGTATTGATAAATTATGATATATTTTGGATAAGTAGATTATATTTTATGTCATTCATCAATTTTCTTTATAGACGGGTACATAAATCTTCAAGTATTAGGTATACATAATATATATTGCTATCTTTTTACCCCTGCTTATGCTTGCTTGTTGTTTTGCTTTTTTTGAGCAGGTATTTCAATATTTTTTTTAAAGGTCAGAAAACGTATTTTTTTTTCTTTTTTCACGGATTACTTTTTTGAGGCTGTATTTAACGAGTGGATATGTAGATGGAAAAGCCTCTTTGTACGGTTTGTCTGATAATGTACATAGATTTTTTATTGTAAAAACCCATTTGTACATAGTCGGATGTGGGGATCGAACGCGGGACTTCTCAGTTCTGAGCCGACGTCTTTCCCACTCGACCATCGACGCACTTTTTAATTTGATGTCTAATCGATCTAACGACCCTTACATAATATCAATGGCGAATTGTCTAGAAGTACGAAAAAATATTATTATAGGTACTTAAACATATTTTATTCAAAAAATGTATAACTAAGTATATAAAAAAACTGCAACTGCTATGTCATTAATAATAAAAACCCCCCAGTTTTGGTTGTTTAATTTTATGACATTGTAAATTTGTCTGATAGCACAAACTTTTGCTATAATAAACGTCTAAGGTGAAGGGAATCTTTTTCAGGTTTCTTCATGAAATGTCTAAAGGCATATTATTACTAATTTAAAATTAAAAACCTAAATGCAAACGTGTGTTTGTTTGTTTGTTTCTCCTACTTTCCGATTTCGGGAGCCATAAGGCATCATCATCATCATCATCATCAACCTTTTAAGATCCACTGCTGGATCATGGTCTCCCTCTTTACGCCGGCTTTACGTGCCCTCAGGAGCACGAGGAGTCGATTTAAGCACATATTCTTAAAGAAAATTGGTGTTTAGCATTTTGGCAGGGGGTAGGATTCGAACCCGGGACCTCCGGTATCAAGTCCACCGTCCTACCAATTAGGCTATCGACTACCTTAAATAAAGGCAACCCATGAATTAAAAGGGCATCCTTCGGTATAAATTCTTCTTACATTTTTAAAATTTCCGGGGCTAAAAGCGAGTTTTTATTATAGATATATATAATGATATAAATTTGATTACCAGTGCGATACTAAAGTAAAAATTAAATATCTAAACGGCTGCAGTTGTAGATGTAATATTAAACAACACATCTGTATTTGATGTGGGCGGACTCACTCCACTGAACTGGATCAGAACCAACTCGTATGTGACGATAGTACCAGCTATCTGTATAGAAACAATAAAAAAATATTTCATTTTATAAATCGTTAATGTATATGAGCCAATAGAAAACAAATTTTCTTTTAAAATGGATTAAAATAAAAATCTCTACCATGGTTCCTAGCAGATGACTCTTTCACATTTAGCCGATTACATTTGTGAGGCTATTCCTGTTCTGTTTATGTTTTTGAGATCGAAAAGCCCCCTAGTATAGTTAGTTAATCGGATTATGTATACCTACAGCATTTTTTTTCAAAAATCAATTGGTTTCTACATGGCTGATATGGAGATCAAAGTCGTGTGGTTTACACTGTGTTCTTTTAAATCAATCAGCCACCGACGCACTCTGTTTATTAGTCGTAGTGCAGCGGTAGGCTTCACATATGTTAAGTGATCTGTTTTGAGATGACAGGTTACTATTTACGCTTCGCCCGTGAATATTTTATATTATCCTATATCAGTGAGGAATATCGTAGCTTTGTATTTGTGGAAGATTTTTTAGAATTACCCCCTACATCCAACTAGCAAACTTACGTATAGATTAATCACAGATATATAATGTATTACACAACTATCATTCGTCAATAGCATCGTAGAAAATCTAAAAAGGGGTGTAAAAAAATCAGGACTAAAATACTTACTGTCAATACCAGACCTCGCTTGATGTTGAAAAATTTTAAACCACTCAAAGCAACCGTATCTCCGTTTATTTGGTCTAGCAGTCTTTGTACCTGTTCAAATAAAAACCATTAAATCCCAACTAATATAATAAAATTGAAAGTGTGTGTTCTTTTCTTTCACGAATGTGTTTTTTTGTACAGGGGGCCTGAAAGTGGCATAGGCTAACTTTTTATCCCGGAAATCCTTCGGGATAAAATTCTAATGTCATCATTCAACATTTTTTACGGACTGGGTGGAAAGCTAGGTACCATATGAGCCATATAATACGAGTCGTCAGCCTGTTCGAATCCCAGAAATAGCAATATGTTTGTATCATGGGTGGATGTGGATATACACTGACGAGCAATATAAAAAAGCCACTTGCTTTTTTTTTGCCCATATGGCGCTATTTTTAACCGACTTCCAAAAAAAGAAGGAGAAGGTTCTCAATTCGTACCGTTTTTTTTATGTATGTATGTACATCGATAACTCCGCCAGTTGTGAACCGATTTTGATGGTTTCTTTTTTAATCGACAGATAATTCTTCCGGATTGGTCCCATTTTTATCTCATAAAAATTAGTTCATTACTTTTTCAGAAATTTTGAAAAAACTGACTTTCTAAGTACATATTTATTGATATCTCGATAAAATATGTACCTACCGATTTTGACGACTAATTTTTTTAGACATAATAATTTCTCGACATTATCTCACAGACATATGACGAAAATCGGTTCGGTAGCTTTTCAGAAATTCAGTAATTAATTTCTGATTACGGCTGAAAATTATGTATAATTGGGTGTGTTCCCGACTTTCCCACCGACTGCCAGCGAGGCTACAAATAGTGTATTATAGTTCTTTGTATGTAATTTGTAAATAGTTAAAGAGAGACACAATAATCGATTTCCCACGACGATGCTTGCTTACGGTGATTGGTCAATTGTATCCCCTCCGCGCGCCCGGTTGACATAGGTCTAAGTGCGCGCACGCACCCCTAACCAGTCACCAACATCGAAGCAAGTACCCGACAGGAAGATTACCACAAACTGCATCTTTTATTTCTCCGAACCGGCATAGTAACGTGTGCGCTGCGAAGGGGCTCACAGGGTATTTTTTAACCGTTATTAAATACACTTGAATATTGCTTTTTACTTCAAAAAGCTATCTGGCGTGGTTTCGGAAATATTTCATGATAAGTTACTGGCTTTTTTAGTATTGGTCAGTGTATTTTGTCTGTGATATCTTGGAACTTGGTAACTTAACTTGGTAGGTAAGTACCTACTATAAGATCTAAGTTTCTAAGTCCTTTAAATGACAGGCGCTGAATTGTCTAAATTAACTTCGGTGATCGTAGTGAGTATTTATATTTAAGCTCCGGCCAAACCTGCGCGTCAGGCGAACGGGACCGCGTTGTGGTCGCGTAGGTGTGCATGGCGCCATTTGATTACATGGGCAGCGACCGCCGCGCGACTGACGCTCCCGCTTTGCAGTCGCTTTGGTCGCGCAGGTTTGGCCTGAGCTATACTCTTCTCGATATTTTAATAAAATATTTTGAATACCTACACTACAGAAATACCCTTATTACTACTTATTTTTGATTGACTAAAAAGGTTTATATGGCTGAAGTGAAAGGAAATGCTGGCAGAGGACGACCTAGATGTACTTTTATTGAACATATAAAAAATATGTTGATCGATGGAAATATTAAAAGTACACACAATCGCCGAGCATGTATGAAAGGTATGATGAATAAAAAGAAGCAAAAGAGATATGTCAGGATCGTAACAAATGGCATTCGATTGTCTCTGCCTACCCCTCTTGGGATGAAAGATAGATAGATAGATACTACTTATTTATTAGAGATAGATATATGCTACCGCGGACTTTTTTGTAGATAATTTTATTTTACACAATTCTTTTCTACATAATTTTGTTATGTCTCTGACGGATTAGATAGCATTCGCCATGAAAACTCTCTGGGGTTAACTTTTTCCCCGGCTTGATTCACTTATAACCATTAAGGCGACGTCTCCGTACATTTTCTCTGAAACGTCTATTTTTTTGTCGCTAAATGTGGACATATCAAGCCATTTTACAAGTCCGAAAAAAAATTTGTGAATAGTGAAATATATAAAGAAAATATATAAATAATAAAATATTATTAAATCTTTGTAGTATCTTTAAAAAAAAAATCGCAAGTTACAGCACGAAAATAATTTTTGCTCTCAAAATTCTCAATATTTTGAGCGACAACTAACGTTAAAAAAAAACTATATTGTAGGAAAATCAATGTACTAAAGACATTGCTTAAAAAATGGCAAATTAATAGCGTGTTTATTTTTTAATTAATTGAAAAGCCCGAAATTCCGTAAATATCGGCAGATGGCGGACAGATACCGCCGGCAGCGGACGTGTCCCGGACGCTCTGGTGAACTCGCCTGATTATAAATTAGCGATGTTTTTCTCGTAATCCTATTGTCTGTCCCTTTCACACCCGAACTTAAACGTCTACCACTATCCCGCTCTAGCTATCTTATTAGAAACAGCGGGCTTTCTATACATACTAATACTACTTAGTTTTTAATAAACTACCATATGTATCGGTTTTGCCTGTGTAAATATCTGAATTTATACCTACTTAGGTCTTGATGGACTAGGCTTTTCCCGGCTTTACCTATGTAAATAGGTAACTTATACCTACTAAGTTTTTCATAGACTACCCTAATGTCTCGGCTTTGCCTGTGTAAATATTTTACTTTATACCTACTTAGGTCTTGATAGACTAGGTTTTTCCCGGCTTTGCCTGTGTAAATATCTGACTTTATACCTACTTAGGTATTGATGGACTAGGGTTTTACCCGGCTTTGTCTATGTAAATAGGTAACTTATACCTACTTAGTTTTTCATAGACTACCCTATGTCTCGGCTTTGCCTGTGTAAATATCTGACTTTATACCTACTTAGGTCTTGATGGACTAGGCTTTTACCCGGTTTTGCCTATGTAAATAGGTAACTTTATACCTACTTAGTTTTTGATAGACTACCATATGTCTCGGTTTTGCCTGTGTAAATGTCTGACTTTATACCTACTTAGGTCTTAATGGACTAGGCTTTTATCCGGCTTTGCCTGTGTAAATAGGTAACTTTATACCTACTTAGTTTTTGATAGACTACCATATGTCTCTGTTTTGCCTGTGTAAATGTCTGCCTTTATACCTACTTAGGTCTTAATGGACTAGGCTTTTACCCGGTTTTGCCTATGTAAATAGGTAACTTTATACCTACTAAGTTTTTGATAGACTACCATATGTCTCGGTTTTGCCTGTGTAAATGTGGTGTTTTATACATACTTAGGTCTCAATGGACTAAGCTTTTACCCGCCTTTGCCTGTGTAAATAGGTAACTTTATATCTACTTAGTTTTTGATAGACTACCATATGTTTCGGTACTGTTTAGATATATTTACTGTGGCCGAGTGTAAGTATAAAAGGTTATGTACATACGTAAGCTTAATTTCTGTACTCTCACTGTTTTGTAGTATTCGGCCGTAGTGCTAATACAAAATAAGAAAAGAGGAACACCGGGACGAGGAGTAGTGTATAGGCAGAGCGTATGCTACGTGGCAGGCACGCTGAGCGGTTGTATTACTCCATCTTTTCTTTTTACATTGATTGAAGATATTGAATAATAAGGATTTTGTATTATAATTTCAAATATTATACTTACTCAGAGTCAAAAGTATGTTTTTTTATATTCTTCTTACGTCGTTTTCTAATACAAATCTTACGTAGTTCTTTATTCCTTTTATTACCCATTATTTACACTAAACTATAAATTACTACTTATTAGTTAATACTTAATAAAATAAACTATAATATAATCACAAAAAAATACAAAATAAAAATAAATTGTGTAACGAGATTTTATCAACAAATTTACACGATATGAGAGGAACGTGCACTTTCTAGACGTCTCAAGTCAACGGCTGTGACGCGAAATAGTCGCGCGGGATATGTTCGCGCGTGCATCATTTTATGAATACAGCGTGTTTGATATTTCTCTCCCTCACAAAGTTTTATAGACCAATGAAAAAATATTTTTAGTAGGATGTATCTACCTACACTAGTAAGGGCATGTAATAATCTCAATATTCTGATTATCAATATTCCGGTATATATCTTCCATAATACCGATAATTATTACGTACTAGTTTTTATAATATTTTCTGATTCTAATAAAATAACACACTGAAATACAATGTTTATTTTAAATTATATTACTTTATTTGATATTTTATTTCTTCTTAAATTATCTCTGAATAAAATATAGATTTGGTACCTACTATTGGCCACGCACTCGAAATCCACAGTTTACTTACTACTCTAAACAAAATAGGACGTTTGAAGAAGAGGCAGTGTTTATTGGCTTGTGATTGTGATAAAGAAGAAAAATACATCATGCAACTTTTAATTTAAATTAATTTAATACTTAAAATTTCACTCAGTAAATTTTAAAAGATTTTTTCTAACAAATAAAAATAAAGCTTCTAAAGTATAAATAAACAAAATGAAATAGTGATTTTAAATTCACACATTGGTTATAATAATTGTTCTAGATGTAACATCATTACAATGGAATAAGTTTTTATACCTATTCCTTTCGAACAAACAACTTCAGACACAAACTGAACCTTTTTATTGAGTAAATACTTGATAAAAACCTTATAACTATCTATAATTCAACATAGATGTTTGAAATATTTTTACTGTAACAATAATAAACACAAGAAACACCCTGTGAATGTAAAAAGATAGTCGCTAAGTCCTTTGATGCCGTGTGGCTCGCGCCGCGGCTAATCGACCGGCCGCCAGGAGAAACCGCCAAAGGCAAAGGGATGCCGCAAATCGATGTCAAGAGTTGGCAAAGCAAAGTGTCGATTACGCAATTTCTAGTTTCTTTTATAGTTAGGCACCTATAATAATTAGGTGGGTAGAAATAAAAGTACAAATTAAAGAAATTTTTATATGGAAATGACTTTCGGTCAAATTTCACGCAATTTTGAGAATAGATTCGTTTCGTAATTCTGAGCAAAAGTCTCCAAGGACGCGACTTTCGAGTTTCAGAGTTATTGATAAGAATTGGTCTACAAAAAGGCAGCGGTAGCGGTATAATATTTTTTTTTTTTTTTTTTTATTTTAATTTAATTTTAGAGAATGATTAACTTATATTACACTTACGCATTGGATGTAAAACATTACTATTATTAGGCACAGTTAAAACTCATACATGCTAAGTCGCTGGCAAAACGAAAATTAATTATTTCAGTCCGATTATTCCTATGTTCCTAGATTGTGATGTCGCGGTCTCGGTATGTTCATAGTAGGCGCGCCGCATCTCCCCGCAAATCGAAGCTTGCATCACTCCGCCTCACCCCCTCTACTGATTTTTTTGCACAAGCAGTGAGGGCCTTAATGGACCATGTTTAATGTTTAAAGTTTTGGCGTGAATAAGGCACATACAGACAGACGCAGCAGGGGGGCTTTGTTTTATAATATGTGATAATGTATTGAAAATCGCCAATTTTTTTAAGTTTATATTTTGGCAATGTTTAGAATGACAGCTGCATAACAGCAACATAATTAGGCACTGTGTAACTTAAGCGACTTAGCCGTTGTGAATAGCACAGCATCACAACATTGGGCCTATGCTTTGATGGGCTAGCACAAGACACTTGCCATCGGTGTCGACTGTTCGAGCCTGAACGACATTTCATGGCAATTATACGAGATACACCCCCTCAGTAGGATTAGCATAGTGACCGCAGCATCTTTCGTTCCTACTCGATGGCCAAAAACGACGGGCCGCACTAATGACCACCCAAGTAATGCCCGGTCCGAGATTGTCCAACCGTACAATTAATTTACTCGGCATTCTAGTGTTGGACGACATTGGCCTTTGAGTCAAAACGAAAGGTATGCTAACTAACAGAACTGTTCTTAGATGCTTTATACATAACCAAAAGAAATTTACCTCAACAGAATATACTGAGGATGGTACTTCATATAATGCCGGTGCAGCTTCCAAAGTGGAGGAGTGGACTCTAGCAGCTATTAAGGAGACAGCAAGTGATCTTGATATTAAGAACACAAGTGAATACATAAAGTATACTGCATGTTCGTAGCCTTTTAGCGGTCTGGTGAAATAAACAAATTTACATTTAATAATTAAATACCTACATCAATACGTTTGTAACTACTTAACTATTAGAGATGGATATATATGATGCCTTAGACTTTTTTGTAGATCATTTTATTCTACATATTTTTTTCTTATATGAACATTACACCAAAATCCATTTTGTTTTATAATTATGTTATGATGCACGGTGGAAAATGACAGAGTAATACGCATGTGATATAATGGACAGACGGACAAATAATAAGGGTTAAATATATTCGAGTCGGCGTAGGTGGTAGAGTGGGTAAAACGTCGGCTCATAACTGAAGAGTCGCGGGTTCGATCCCCACATCCGACCATGTACCAATGGGTTTTTTATAATAAAAAATCTAGTACATTATCCGACAAACCGTACAAAGAGGCTTTTCCATCTACATACCTCAACAGAGCTGGCTACTCGTTAGGTATAGCCTCAAAAATATCTTCGGCTAAGTGAGGAAGACTTTGTCTCTTCTGTTTGGTACCCTGGGGCCGGCGGGTTCCCGGGACGCAATAAGGCAACCCATGGAGATTTTTTAATTTTTTGTTTTTTTTTTTACATATATTTGCAATTTTGGTTACAGAACTAAAAAAATTGTCCTTGTAAATCAATGTTTTGTAATAAAAATTTGAAGAATCATACCCGCCAACTCGACTGTTACAAGCAGGAGTCCCTTTAAGGCCGTCCCTGAAATTATTAATAAATATTTTAGGGAATATGATATCATAAGCCAGTCCCTTGCGTATTGTAGGCTAAATATATAGAAATATTTAAATGTGAAATCCACATTTTTCAGAAAATAATTATAGTTTATTATGAACTAAGTAATATAATAAAATTCTGATGAGTATCGTAGAAGTGGGTCCAAAATATTTTCGTTGGTAAGCGTATCACTGGAGAACGGCTGGAACGATTTGGATTTTTAACTTAACTGATTTTACCCAGAGCGAACTCTTTTACCTGATTAATTTAGAATTAAAATATAAATGAAGATGTAAAAAAATTTGAAACTTATTTCTGTATTTGTCTTATTTGGTAAAAAAACTTTGCATTTACTGTAAATTGTTTAAATAGGCATTTAAAAATAAAATTATTAGTTCTGCAAATGTAAACTTTTTTTCATCCAACTACGCAGTATTTTCTTCATTACTTGACAATATAGCGATCAGTAGGTACCCTACTTTACATAGAGTAAGTAGCAATCACTATGTTTTTTAATAAGAGACGGGACTGCCATACATTAAAATGAAATCGAAGAAATTAGGGCCGAAAGATACTGCCAACCTAACAACATTAAGGAGGGAAAATAGAAAATCAGTGCTACCAACTACAAAAGTCAAAACATACGGCTAGTGCTGTCATTCCTACAGAAATATTTTTGTCGATATCGATAAAAATATGCTAAAACCTGGATCAGCATCTACCTACTTTTAAAATTTCGGTTTTGTTGATTAGTATAATCGAAGAAGTTGAAATGTATGGTAATTCACAACCATTTTTTTATAGGATTTGAATAAACTACGTAGTAGACCAAGGGTCTGGGAGGAATTATTTAATTTCAACTTCTTTGATCTTTCATTTCAATAAAACTTCATATGTTTTTTATAATTTATTTGTGATTAACCTAAAAAAACAACACATATACAAATACAATTCACCAACCTCTTAAAAACAATACACCTATCAATATTACAGTGAAATAGGTTATTAAATTAAAATTTAATGATATGTAATGACCTTATCTAAGACCCATATTAGGTAATTATTTCAGCACTGCGTCCCGAAGTGAATTTAGGCAATGATAGAAAAACTTATAGAATTGCGTACCTGTAAAATAATGAGTACCTTTAGGCGTATTTTGGTAAGTAATAACTAGTAGTAAGTATAAATGATTTTTTTTATTGTATTAAGAGGTGTGCAAAAACGATGTTACAACGAGATTTGAACGATTGAACGAAAATCACCAAATTGCACGTCAATCTGGAAAGAGTAGCCGTTTCTTCAGTCAGCATGCAAGCCCTGAATAACGGACTATCTGTAATACCAATGTTATATAAGTGTTTGTTAAAAGGACCATGACCAGTGATGGCTTAAGTCACCGATCTAAGTTGGGTTCTTTTTAGTTTTAAGATCTTTTGTGAGAGTCTTGTATTTATGGTTGGTAGAGCTGCCCTGGTTTGTCTACATTCCATAAGATTGTTCCATTCGAGATTGTGCATGCATTTTGTTCTCTGCTTGAGTCGTGAGGCAAACCAGCCTCTAGGCAGGGGCACTAGGGGCTCGGGGCCAATTGCAGACATACTTGCACCGGCTCTCGCTAGCTCATCCGCCGCGTCATTTCCACAGGAGTTGCTATGACCTTTGATCCATTGAATGGTTAAGGTGTTACCGTGTTATTATAGTTACATACCTTGTTTAGTGCTGTATGACACTCAAGTATGAGACCTGATTTAAACTTATTGCTTACCAGTGCTTGTATGACAGATTTACTGCCCGGCAGTATGCGAATAGACTGGTTGTTTACTTTCCTCTTAGTTATCGCTAGGGCCGCTAGGCAGATTGCCTGGAAAGAGTAAAGATAAAAGTAAATTTGCTGCAGCAAAAAGCAATGGCTCAATTTACTTGGTGCGGGTTATAATGGGTTTATTTTGTGGAATGTGAAACAAATATGTTTGAGTTGGAATATCGATATCGATAAACTGTACAATATGCAAAGTACATCACTATTATTCAGCAATATGCTGTTCGTTTAATGTGAAATTTATAAAGAATAATTACTTAATTAAATTAATATGAATGGCTAATAACTTACCGATCCTCATTTATTGGGAATATGGTCATAAATATTCGCTTGATACCGTCTACGCAGCTGCCTCTTGTACCACATATTGTACACTTTTTATGTTTCCATTCTTAATTATTGAATACAATTATTGTAAAACAATACATATACTTATTTACTATAACTTACTATATTATATTTACAATTAATATATTACAAACACGATTTAAACATCACATTATATATTTATTTATTAATATTTCAAAAATAAAATAAGACAAAACAAATTTACCGCCATTTGCAACTTTGACAGGGATAGACAGAGATAGCACCATGGAGTGAAAAAGACGGCGATACGACGCCATTAATATTGGCTCAATTTTCATAGAACCAATTTTTTGTTCGAAGTTGCGCCAGCCTGCTACTTTACTGCACATAATGCAGTAATGTTGTATGAAAATCCATAACATCCCGCTCTGGGTTTTGTTTTTAAATTAGGTTCTTTTTCTGTAGGCACTTATTATAAAGGTACTTTTTAAGGTAGACGTAATTATAAGATTTATGTTTATTAATTTTTCATGACATTGGGGATGTAAATTTGGAAAAGCAAGTTGCTAACCTCGCTAAAAGTGTGACTTTTTATTTCACTATTATTTCCAAAGCGAATTTAACACTAGAAAAAACATTAGGCTGTTTGGCTGTCTTAGCCTTTGCCTTCCATTAAAAAAAATTGTCGACGCGAATGACGTTTTGGCGGGCTTTGTTTGTCCCGTAGACAGAGTATAGTTGTCCGGGAAACATATTTTTAAAATATTTTGATTAGTTAATTTTTTTTGTTGAAAGAAAAGCAGATTACGAACCTCGCTGAGAGTGACTTATTGTTGCACTCGTGTTTTTAGAGCCCGGGCGGTGCAACAATAAGTCACTTTCTGCTCGGGTCAGAAATCTACTATTACCTAATTAATTTAGAGTTAAGCGGTTTTAGATTTACTTACTCAAGGGTATGAAGTAATTGAACACAAATGAAGAAAAGATTGTTAGAAAACGAAACAAATATTACACCGTTGATTACATCGTCTACTTTTCTAACTAACTGAGCTGCACGACAATAGTCTTCGCGTATACTTCGCCATAATGCCGACGGAATGTACTGAAAGGAAATTTTCTTTATTAAAAACTAGATGATGCTCACGGCAAAAATATTTTGCATTATTTTTTATGCTCTAAGTTCAAGGGGGGGTTTATTATGAAGAACGTCATATGAAAAATTATTTTTTATTGGTATAATAGCCTTTAAAAAAATACCGACTTTAAAAATTATGCACTGTAAAGTGTGCTTTCCGAAAGCAAATGCACAAAGTCACTAAAAAAAAATATCCAAATCGCTTTAAGTATGCCTATACAATTTGAAGAGTTTTCGATTTCTCCAGGATCCCATCTTTAGATCCTGACCTGATGACCATGGGGCCACCTGGAAAGTATACCTAAAAAAAATAGCGAATCGGTCCAGGCGTCTTCAAGTAATCGGGGAACATACATAAAAAAAGAAAAAGGTTCCGACGAATTGAGAACCTCCTCCTTTTTTTGAAGTCGGTTAAAAAAAAAAATTAAAAAAAATAAATAAATACGTAATAATCGTGTTCTAAGAGTAAAAGTTATTGCCTATATAAGTTTTCATATTTTTTTTTTTAAATAAAGCCTCACCTTTCCTTTGATAGAAATGATTCTCTTGTTAACTTGTTCCAACCTCGAAGTTAAATACCAGCTTATACATATAACAAACAAGTCTGCGAAGTTCCAGTTAAATGTACACTGCGTGTTAACTAGCTAAAAATATTTAAAAAATTATAGAAAAAAATTACAGATCTCATGCACCATATGACCATATAAACTTCGGTATTAAAAATAGAAAAAAAAAACATGTATATGTTGACAGCTGTCATTCGAAATGAAGATCTCATCGAGAATTTTCATTTTGGTAAAGACACAACAGTAGTTTTTTTTCAAATTTCGAAAAATATTCCGAGATCCCTTTCTGAACACGTACTATATGTAGAATCAAAAAAAAACGCCTATCATAAATTAGACTAGACATAAACTACCTACTACCTAATCTCCTTCTACCATAGAGTACTAAGCCTATGGAGGGGCCATAGACGGGCTACCCCTTTCGCCAATTTTTGCTTTCTGACCAGTTAAACTGACCCTGTGCGCAGTAATAAGTTACCTTAGGTTTCATTGGTATCGTTTTGTGTCGCGAGACAGAGCTCTAGAAAAATAGTTAATTGTGATGTTTTAAATGGGAAAGGCTATCTAGGACGTCTAACTAGGTGTTTCCAATCATTAATTATAATTATTATGTTTGTATTTTAGCATAATAATCATATAACCTAAAAGCCGATGCGACAATAAAACGACAGAAAAATACAGTGGTACAGGGGCTAGTACTAGACATTTACCCCCCCCCTGCCAAAAGTGGCAGAAAAAATTGTTCGGTGATTTACACGCTACACGTCTCCTTTGGTATATACTAAAAGCCTTTTACCAATAAAATTATCGTAAAAAGAAAAAATGGTTTTTTTTAAAATAATCTATCTATCTTGTGTGTACTTTTAATATTGCCATCATTTTTTATATGTTCAATAAAAGTACACCTAGGTCGTTCTCTGCCAGCATGTCCTTTCACTTCAGCCATATAAACCTACCAGCATAAACTTCCTCATTTTAGCCACAATCTTTAACTCCGTATTCTTCTCTAATGACATCGTTTCGGATGCGGCCAATACGATCACACATTCTACGTAAAGACCGCATCTCCACTGCATTTATCTTACTTCTTATTCCATACCCAATTTTCGTTTCCATAAGTAAGTGATGGAACTAAAACAGCATTTTTAAATAATATACGTATGTACATACCATAGCCAAAGTTCCAATAAAATGATTATATGTGACATACTTAAAGACCCAAGGAAATGCCGTTATTATGAATGCTTCATATAAGTTTGTGTCTGGATCACAGTCCATTGCTACAGCAAAGCCGGCTAAGTCGGATAATATATGTTCCACTGGAATATAAATAAAAAAAAAGTATCCTTATCAATATCTTCTCATCCTCTCAGTGATTATCTTCTCTCTTATCAACTACATTTCAGGCAAATTAAATTACGCGTCAGGACCACGAGTGGCAGTTGATTTTCATACAACTTCTATATGGAAACAATTTTTTTTAACCATATTGAGTTTGTAATTATTACCCACTAAACAAAGTTTAAATATTATTTTAAAAACACAGGGAACCCCATGAGTGGCTCTCTAATCATGAACATGTAGTGAAACATACTCATAAGTAGAAAACCTTCTCGAACACACTGTCCTGCGGTAAAGTGCCAAGAAGGTTGCAAGAAGCCTAGCAGCATTTCCTCTATGCTATGCTAATACGTTGCTCCAGCCCTCTTGTCACCTGAAATGTCGGTTAAACGAGATGATAATTCCTTATATAATTTCTTTGCTTCGAGGCCCCACGGACTCATGGTTTCAACCCCAAACGGCTAATAAAAGTAGTGTGTGTAACTTTGAATCAAAGATTTTTTTTGTCGTAGATAACTGCTAAAGTACGGGAACAAACAAAGCTTTATGTCAAAGAGGTCTTTTATAGATACAGATTAATTACATAGATAACTAAAAGATCCAATTAAGTTTCCTGCTAGTAAAAGTTATGACAAGATCTAACTATTAAATTAAATTTTATGTTATCGGTGAATTTTCAACTAGTATAAATCTGGTTTATTTCTGACCTAATTTCAGGCACCATTTACTATAACGGCTAATATAATTCTGTCCGAAAGTCTATCTTCAATAAAACAATCATTACCAAAGTGAGTAACTTTATCTTCCTGAATAATTACATGTGTTTCAGTGATGTAAAATTTACTACGTTTTGTTGTAACATTTGAGTCTCAACTTTATTAACTTACTAGCGGCTTGCCCCAACTTCGCCTGGGGTGTTTTTAATATTTGCGAGTAACGCCATCCTTTGATGAGGTTGAAATTTTTTGTATGGGAAAAGTTGTTTTTTTTGTTTGGGGCACATTGGTTGGATGGTTTCAAAGTCTATAACGGATATAGGTAGATTTTTTTTCCGTTTTTTATATAATATAGACTTACTCAAATTGTTACAGATATAGGGTAAAAAAATACTTACATAAAGCTAATGAAAGAATGACCACACAAGAGATATTGCATCTCTTTATCAATGCTAAATCGTAGTTAGGATCAGCAAGTTCAGTTTTAGCGATAAACCGACATAGAGATGGCCACTGCATCGATATCCGAAGAAACAATATTGTCGTCAAACAATTACTGGCAAAAAATATAAATGAAGCTGTAAGAAAATTAGAAAATGATTTCATTAAAAACGCTGGTTTAGATACGTTAAAAGAATGAAGGATGAAAGATTGACTAAAAAGGTTTATATGGCTGAAGTGAAAGGAAATGCTTTCAGAGGACGACCTAGTTGTACTTTTATTGAACATTATAACAAATGTATTGATCGTTAGAAATATTAAAAGTAGGTAGGTACACACAATCGCCGAGCATGAATGAAAGGTACCTATGTTAAATATAAAAGTGAGTGAAGTGGTGATCGTAATAAATGGAATTTGATTGTCTCTGCCTACCCCTCTTGGGATAAAAGGCGTGATCATAGATAGATAGAGTTAGTTAGTTCTGCAAATGTAAAATAGGTTAAATATTTAAAGAAATACATGCAATGATTGTTTCAGCGGGTAACTGCAGCCAATTTTGTTTAGATTATTAAATTAATTTATTTATAATGTTTAGAATGCATTTTAAGGTTTTTATATTGTTGTAAAATTAACTTACTGCTTGATGACAATTTTGAATCAGTACTTTTAAATCCGTGATATACACAAAACATAACAAACACAGTTTGAATTATTATTGAAATGAAAGTATAAAAGCATCTCGCTGACGCATAAGTAAACCTGAAACGAAGAATGAGAAAAATATTTATTGAGTGGACAGCGTGATGCGAAACCCATATAGTTTTATAAGTTTACTGATTTTCACATATTGGAATAATAAGGTATGTAACTTTAAGAGGCTACCTTCATATTAAATCATATTTTTAAATCGTTTTGAGTGAAACCTAAAGCTCTTAGAAATATAGAAAAAATTACATGTTATAATTAATCATATTTCATAATAATCTGTTAATCATAAAACATGTTTTAAGAAACTTTGCTCGATAGAAAAAAATTGCAAAGTAGCCTCTGAAAATAGTCTCCTTTCCAAATTTCTCAGTAGTACATGAAGTATTGTTTATTAAATTAAGTACAAATTTGTATCATCTATTACTAAAGTAAGATGTTAATTTAGATTTTCAATAAAGCTACTCCTTTAATTTAAATAAATTATTTTTGATTTGTCACTTAGGACGTTTGTTCCAAGCACCTTCCGTGCGCCTCTTCTCTTTTGTTTCTATTCAATGCGACAGAGAGAGATTCAGCGGAGAGACCAATCGATCACGTAGCGCTAGGGTAGCGCTAGAGTATCGTATGCAGCTAGGCCACGCCCCTCAAATTATGATTTTATTTGAATGTATCGTCTTAATTAAAAAATACTAATATAGTAACATTTTGATATATCTAAGTGCGGAAAGTATGTCATTACTTCATGAGTCACGGTCTTAGCACGAGCGCCAGGTGAATGACAAGAGTCGTGACGAGTGAAAATTACAGTTCCGCAAGACAACTATAATAAAACAAAAAATAAATCCATTGTACATACAATTAATTACTCATTTTCTAGGTTTGTACTAAATAGTACCACTCACTGTGCCACCATCTATCGGCGCCACAGTGTCGGGTAGCGTAGGCATTCGGATGTAAAAAATACCCTCTTTGGTAAGTATGTATGTATACATTGGGATACCTTTGTCTACGAATTGGAACCAAAAACCTAGTATAGTAAATGAAAAAAAACGTATATACAGCTACGTAAATTACCACTGTATTGAATAATAATATTATAAGTATTGATATACATATAATTATCACATTTAGATGAAAAATCGAAAGTTGAATTCAGGAAAATCACAAAATTAGAAATCAAATCTCATTAATGCCAGAAATGCTTTAATCGACTTCTCGTGTTTCGTAGGACAAGTAATGTCGGCGTCCGCACTTCTTCTAAAAAATAACAGATAGTTACGCTTGTTAAGTAAACATCTAGGCCCAACAGACGTGCTATAACGGTTCTGTTTCTACCGCAAGATACAAAAGTCCATTAAGATTAGAATCATTTTTATTACAATGCAATAAAGTTCATTTTACATTACAGAACCTACCTTAATTTATAATAGTCTATTTCCCAAATACCCAGTACTGGATTGAGTCCGAATATCTGTCCAATGGTATTTGTCATTCTCATTACCGTCTGGAACGTTGCACAGCGACCTTTTTTCTTGAACAGCATTATATTGTCTTCTGGGTATTTTTTTGTTACTAAAAAACAAGATTGAAATTATTTAAGATCTTTTGTTACGATTCCAGGGTACCAAGCGGAATACCAAGTCTTCCTCGTTTAGCCGATAGTATTTGTGAAGCTATACCTAACGAGTGGCCAGTTCTGTTGAGGTATATTTAGATGGAAAAGCCTCTAAGTATGATTTGTCGGATTATGTACATAAGTTTTTAATTAAAAAAACACAGTTGAAAAACCGATCACTGCTTATTACACCTTAACCATTTGGCCAACGACGCATACAGACGTTGAGTTTGCATATATAGTATACTCACTCCCTACCCATTTTGTTACGTAAAATTGACTTTATAACGTGATAAAGCATCTATGCAGTCGGCACCGCTAATAATAATATAAATTATTTCTTTATTTTAACCATAAGTATTAAAATAGGTTTGGTTTAAAGGTACAAATAATCTTCGTACTTCTTTGTTATACTTTTTTTCCAACTCTCGTAGCAATATACTCATTACTATTGCTTAACACTAGGCGGTGGTATACTCACATGATTGTCTAAACATAAAAGTAATATATCCAAATTTATCTACAAGTATTAAAATAGGTTGGTTTATAGGTACAAATAATCTACGTACTTCTTTATTATATTTTTTCTAACTCTCGTAGCAATGACTAGGCGGTGGTATAGTCACATAATTGTCAATATATCCCAATTTGTCTAATAAATACTAAAATAGGTAGGTTTAAAGGTATAAATAATATACGAACTTCTTTGTTATATTTTTTTTTAACTCTCGTAGCAATGACTAGGCGGTGGTATAGTCACATAATTGTCAATATATCCCAATTTGTCTAATAAATACTAAAATAGGTAGGTTTAAAGGTATAAATAATATACGAACTTCTTTGTTATATTTTTTTTAACTCTCGTAGCAATGACTAGGCGGTGGTATAGTCACATAATTGTCAATATATCCCAATTTGTCTATAAATACTAAAATAGGTAGGTTTAAAGGTATAAATAATATACGAACTTCTTTATTATATTTTTTTTAACTCTCGTAGCAATGACTAGGCGGTGGTATAGTCACATAATTGTCAATATATTCCAATTTGTCTAATAAATACTAAAATAGGTAGGTTTAAAGGTATAAATAATCTACGTACTTCTTTATTATATTTTTTTAACTCTCGTAGCAATGACTAGGCGGTGGTATAGTCACATAATTGTCAATATATCCCAATTTGTCTAATAAATACTAAAATAGGTAGGTTTAAAGGTATAAATAATATACGAACTTCTTTGTTATATTTTTTTTAACTCTCGTAGCAATGACTAGGCGGTGGTATAGTCACATAATTGTCAATATATCCCAATTTGTCTAATAAATACTAAAATAGGTAGGTTTAAAGGTATAAATAATATACGAACTTCTTTGTTATATTTTTTTTAACTCTCGTAGCAATGACTAGGCGGTGGTATAGTCACATAATTGTCAATATATCCCAATTTGTCTATAAATACTAAAATAGGTAGGTTTAAAGGTATAAATAATATACGAACTTCTTTATTATATTTTTTTTAACTCTCGTAGCAATGACTAGGCGGTGGTATAGTCACATAATTGTCAATATATTCCAATTTGTCTATAAATACTAAAATAGGTAGGTTTAAAGGTATAAATAATATACGAACTTCTTTATTATATTTTTTTTAACTCTCGTAGCAATGACTAGGCGGTGGTATAGTCACATAATTGTCAATATATCCCAATTTGTCTATAAATACTAAAATAGGTAGGTTTAAAGGTATAAATAATATACGAACTTCTTTATTATATTTTTTTTAACTCTCGTAGCAATGACTAGGCGGTGGTATAGTCACATAATTGTCAATATATTCCAATTTGTCTAATAAATACTAAAATAGGTAGGTTTAAAGGTATAAATAATATACGAACTTCTTTATTATATTTTTTTTAACTCTCGTAGCAATGACTAGGCGGTGGTATAGTCACATAATTGTCAATATATCCCAATTTGTCTATAAATACTTATAGAAATGGCTACATACAACAATCCAACGATCATGAGTAAAAGGAATACTCCCCGACGCACATCGTTGGAAAGTTACATATATGCCAATCTATTAAATATTTTCAATGGCGCGATACAGGTTTCAATGAGTTAGTAACGGTGCGACATCTATCGACGCGACGCGATGTGCCGCCACATACTAAAATAGGTAGGTTTAAAGGTACAAATAATATACGAACTTCTTTATTATATTTTTTTTAACTCTCGTAGCAATGACTAGGCGGTGGTATAGTCACATAATTGTCAATATATCCCAATTTGTCTATAAATACTAAAATAGGTAGGTTTAAAGGTATATATAATCTACGTACTTCTTTATTATATTTTTTTCTAACTCTCGTAGCAATGACTAGGCGGTGGTATAGTCACATAATTGTCAATATATCCCAATTTGTCTAATAAATACTAAAATAGGTAGGTTTAAAGGTATAAATAATATACGAACTTCTTTATTATATTTTTTTTAACTCTCGTAGCAATGACTAGGCGGTGGTATAGTCACATAATTGTCAATATATCCCAATTTGTCTAATAAGTACTAAAGTAGGTAGGTTTAAAGGTATAAATAATATACGAACTTCTTTATTATATTTTTTTAACTCTCGTAGCAATGACTAGGCGGTGGTATAGTCACATAATTGTCAATATATCCCAATTTGTCTAATAAATACTAAAGTAGGTAGGTTTAAAGGTATAAATAATATACGAACTTCTTTATTATATTTTTTTAACTCTCGTAGCAATGACTAGGCGGTGGTATAGTCACATAATTGTCAATATATCCCAATTTGTCTATAAATACTAAAATAGGTAGGTTTAAAGGTATAAATAATCTACGTACTTCTTTATTATATTTTTTTCTAACTCTCGTAGCAATGACTAGGCGGTGGTATAGTCACATAATTGTCAATATATCCCAATTTGTCTATAAATACTAAAATAGGTAGGTTTAAAGGTATAAATAATCTACGTACTTCTTTATTATATTTTTTCTAACTCTCGTAGCAATGACTAGGCGGTGGTATAGTCACATAATTGTCAATATATCCCAATTTGTCTATAAATACTAAAATAGGTAGGTTTAAAGGTATAAATAATATACGTACTTCTTTATTATATTTTTTTTACTCTCGTAGCAATGACTAGGCGGTGGTATAGTCACATAATTGTCAATATATCCCAATTTGTCTATAAATACTAAAATAGGTAGGTTTAAAGGTATAAATAATATACGTACTTCTTTATTATATTTTTTTTACTCTCGTAGCAATGACTAGGCGGTGGTATAGTCACATAATTGTCAATATATCCCAATTTGTCTATAAATACTAAAATAGTAAGTAATAGTTTTTAGAGAAAGAAAAATTGGAAATATTGCCCGGAAAAGTGGAAAATTGGAATTGTACGAATAGGGGACGAAAGTTAAAGGACAAAGCCGGGGCGGAAAGCAAGTATTCTAATAAAAACGACGTAATTACTTACATCGATTATAAAATTTCTTTCCTTGAAATATTTCACTTTCGGTATCCAGTCACATTTTCTCCTTTATATAATGTTATTCTCACTAGAAGCAACAAACATCACTGACAGTAATCGATTGGTCTACAAATCAAGTTTCGCTCTGAAAATTGTAAATCATACTAGCTGTTGCCTACGACTCTGCTCGTTTAATGTTATGGGAAAAGTATATATTACCTACTTAGTAAGTTGTGACATACGTTGACACTCTGGCCCCATCACACATAACGGTCACTTCTAGTCAAGCCGGAGGTGCTGATTCGGGTGCTGAAACCCTAAAGAAAAAAAAATTAGATATTCTCGGAAGCTACATTTTTACGCTAGTTGGCTTTGAGACCTTGGGCCCATGGGGTCCAAGTGCTAAATCATTTCTGACAGACCTTTCAGTGCGTCTCGTCGAGGCCACCGGTGACAAGAGCTGGCAGCTTTCTGGCACAAAGAATCAGCCTAGCTATCCAGAGAGGAAATGCTGCTAGCTTGCTAGGCACCGTGCCTCGAGCGGACACACTGGAGGACATTTTTTATTTATAATGTTGTAGTTATTTATTACGTAATTTATTAAGTATTTTCTTTTAGCTTATTGTTTTATTATTATTTTAGTTTTACTTATTAATTTTAGTGTTAGTCTTTTAATAATTGATTTGTCTAATTTTAATATACTCTAACTAATTAACTTAGTAAGCTCAAATCGTTTTGGATGCTAGCGATAAAACTTGTCAAACATAAAAAAAACATTTCTTTTAAAAAAATAACTAACGACTCGCCCCCGGCTTGGAACGGGTACAAAAACAAGAATACCTACATAAATACGCTTATCTACTTATGTATAAGAATCGTGAAAACCGCTTCAGTAGTTTTTAGGGCACAGACAAGCAGACAGACAGACAGACTTTGTTTTGTAATATGTAGTGAAGTTATGATGATGCGTCAGTAGGCGAATGGTTAGACGTCTGGTATTAAGTAGGCAGACCACGGGTTTGATCCCCGATCTCGGCCATGTACCAATGGGGTTTTTTAATTAAAAACTTATGTACATAATCCGACAAACCACATTTAGAGGCTTTTCCATCTAAATATTCCTTAATAGAACTGGCCACTCGTTAGGTATAGCCTCACAAATACCATCGGCGAAAAGAGGGACTTGGTCTTCCGCTGGGTACCATGGAAACGTAACACGGTTTAGGGAGCTGTAACCCGTGAAGAAAGAAATAAAAGTTATGATGATTATAATTTAGATTTAGACGGATGTGGATGAAGTCGCCTGAAGCAAAAAGAAAACTGCATTTTTTTTAAGTGGAGAAGGTATTTGTAGTAATATTATAAATGCGAAGGTATGTTTGTTTATTGTTTACTTAAAGCGCGTAAATACGCGTATGTTAAAGCGAGACAGATAGACAAGACTGTTTTTTGCATACTGTAACAGCCTGTAACAGCCTAGCGTCAGTAGTAATTTCGCTTATTTTTGTAAAATATAATGTTTTAAAGTATAATTTAGTGTTTAATAGACATGATTAAATATGGTTAATACAGTGCATGATCCAGTCATTGAAGATGAAAAAAAATTTTTTTGGTCTCGTTCTAATCGCGACATTACTAATCTAGTAGACATAAACAATTTTTATCCTGGATTTTTTTTTCAAAAACAATTAATTTTAAATAATTACAAAACTTGCTAAACACGAGTTGTGCCGATAAAAATCAAATTGAAATCATTTAGTATGTATTCGTAGAAAATGCAAATAGAAATGTGTTATTTGAACAATATGAGTACATTGTTTACATTATAACGATCGCGTGATTGTACTCAAGCAATCATCACTATATTATACCACAAGCTTTCCACCCCTGGCTTCGCCCGTGGATATTATCGTATAAAATAAAATATAGCCTATATTACTTTGGGATATCGTAGTTTTCTATTCGTGAAATATTTTTTAAAATTGGTTTATTTTGAAATTATAGTACAATATTTTGCTTTTATTGGAAACTGGAGGGGACCAGATATTTTCTTGTGCTTCAGAGCGCACGTAAACCCAATGGCACGTATCAAACGTGACAATGGCATTTACTTTCAAAATATATAACGAATTCAATTTTGTCATCTGAAAGTTTGAATTTTTCAAAAAAAGTCTAAAATAGCTGTTTATTTGAAATATTTTATTTTAAAATATTACCTTCATGATTGTATAACTACTGATGAGTAGGACAATTTGGACGATTTGTGTCCAAATAGTTATACTAGTAGGACAACCAGTATGACTATAGATGAAATAAGCGGTTTATTTTACACGGTTAGTGTTAACAAAATGTTGCACTTAGACAGATCAACTTTTCTTGTACAAATTCAATTCAATCTTTAAAAACTCTAAAATAACTAAACATTACACACTTCTTCTAAAAATAAGATATATTTACGTCTGTTGAAGAAAGTGACACATCTAGGGTCATAAAGTACTCAGTGAAGTGCAGCAACAGGCTTGCCACCTGTTCTGTTCAATTTGAATAACTAGGGAAAAGTGACCACTGTTACTGGTGCACTGGTCTGGGCTAAGATTTTATAAGACGATGCGTGGCCCGCCTCTACTAGATGTGTTCCGCTCACTATAAGATCGTGCCAGAGAGTTGTCTTCTAAGACAACTATACGCGTCAGTCTGCATTGTCGTCTGACGTTTGCACGCTATCTAAAATTTTACTGTAAAAATTGTTTTTCTTTGATAATATTGCCGTACTGTTCTATTATTACGTGTAGACATCATAGAGGGACAATTAATTTATCACATTATGGGATGTCATACCACAAGTAAGTAATTTTAAAATTGTTTTATTTGTTTTTATTTATGTAGATTTCACGCACTCCATTTCGGCCGTAGTGCTGTTAGTCGCCATACGAATTTTATCGATATCGATTTCATGCGTTTATAAAAAAGTGTTTAGAAATATTCACTTTTAAAGTATTAATTACTTTAAGGTATAATAGAATTCATAGAATCATAAAAAAACAGCACAATTTGCTTCAAACATTTTGAAGAACAACTATATTTACCAGGAAAAAAATCGTCGAATACTTCCTGGTGCAAAGTAATCTAAACATTAATTTTTAATTTACACTTAAATAGTTTGGGTTAAAATATTTTTCTATACGTTAAATTGATTGTCCACTTTACAGGTCACCCCTCAAGAAACTCCAGCATTATGCACTACACCTACAACTGGCATAAACCTAGAAAATAAACTAGATGACACACCTAAAAAAATGAAATTACGTGCATACCTTTTTAAATAATATAAAGAAGCGAAAGAGGTTTGTCAGAATCGTAATAAATAGCATTCGATTGTATCTGCCTGTCCCTCTTGGGATAAAAGGCATGATAATAGATAGATATATATTATTAAAAAGCAAAACTTTCCGTTAAGAAACTCCGTTAAGTAGACGAGATTCGAAGAAAATTGCACTATTCAGTGAAAAAATATAATTTGCAAGATGAAGAAATGTCTGTTTTAAAGAGTACAAAAATAAAGAAAACCATTTATATATTAATAAAGATAAAAGAAATGTAAGCAAATCCGGACAATAGCCCCCTGAAGTTAGGTCCTTTGCTTTAACACTTCATCTTTTATTCACAAAAAACATACAATTATAATATTAGAAAACAATTTGATACATTGTATGTGTGCCATACCCATAGAGTACTAAGCCTATGGAGGGGCCATAGACGGGCTCCCCCTTTCGCCAATTTATTCTCCTTTGACCAGTTATACTGACCAGGTGCGCAGTAATAAGTTACCTTAGATTTCCGTTGGTATCGTTTTGTGTCGCGAGACAGAGCTCTAGGAAAATAGTTAATTGTGATGTTTTAAACGGGAAAGGCGATCTAGGGCGTCAAACTTAGTGTTTCCAATCATTAATTATAATTATTATGTTTGTATTTTAACATAATCATCATATAACGTAAATTCCGTTGCGACAATAAAACGACAGAAAAATACAGTGGTCAGGGGCTAGTACTAGACGTTTACCTTCCCCCCCCCCCCCCCCCCCCCCGCCAAAAGTGGCAGAAAAAATTGTTCGGTCATTTATACCCTTCACGTCTCCTTTGGTAAATACTCAAAGGCCACACCCCAGGACTCTATAAAAATAGTACTCTAGTATTAATGCAGAGGCTGGATTTACTGAAGAAGCAATAATAGTTATTACCTACCGCTAAAGTATTTGTTATTATTTTGACAAATAAATAATAAATAAGTATGTATCTATTTGCATTTATTTCCTACCTAAAATGTTTAGTAAAAAATAACTATGACAAATGACATAAAAATGTTATCGATATTAATTTTTATCGATAGTGTCAATGCCTAGTGTATAATTGCAAATTAAAGTTGTGTGCGTGTGTGACAAAGGGACACGTTCGTTTGTTCTAAACAACACATCTAGTAGGGGCGTCGTCTTGCAAAATCTTAGGGTCTGGGCATACCCCAAAGTAAAAAGGTCGTGGATGGTGGTGTTTTTGTGTTTGTTTGTTTTGTTTTGTGTAGGTAGCTGTCATCAACATGTTTTCAAATTTTATTGTTTTGTTGGTCCCATCTGTAATGGCTCTGGATTGATGTAAAGGAAGGACATAAAACCAAAATTTTTTGAATTTGAATATTGAACTATAAGGCTGAAATTCTACACGTAGGTATATTCAGAATCGGTATTGTTTTCATACCTTGTATAAATTTTTTTTCAATCAGTGCGAAAAGAGGAACAAAAGAGCGGGACGAAGAGCAGCGTATGCTACATGGCACGCTAAGTCGTAGATTAACCTTGGCTATGCATATACTGCCGGACATATTGCATATCATTGGAAAGGTATTGACGAGTAAGGACCCCTCCCTGCAATGTAACTTAAACCAAGCATGTCTGATCATTTCCTTGTAGCGGTTAGCTTCGAACTGGAAGTGAACCATTGACTGAATAAGAGGCTACCTTCATATTAAATCATATTTTTAAAATCGTTTTGAGTGAAACCTAAAGCTCTTACAAATACAGAAAAAATTACATGTTATAATTAATCATATTTCATATTAATCTGTTAATCATATAACATGTTTTAAGAAACTTCGCTCGATAGAAAAAAATTGCAAAGTAGCCTCTGAAAATAGTCGCTTTTCCAAATTTCTCAGTAGTACATGAAGTATTGTTTATTAAATTAAGTACAAATTTGTATCATATATTACTAAAGTAAGATGTTAATTTAGATTTTCAATAAATCTACTCCTTTAATTTAAATACATTATTTTTGATTTGTCACTTAGGACGTTTGTTCCAAGCACCTTCCGTGCGCCTCTTCTCTTTTGTTTCTATTCAATGCGACAGAGAGAGATTGAGCGGAGAGACCAATCGATCACGTAGCGCTAGAGTATAGTAAGCAGCTAGGCCACGCCCCTCAAACTATGATTTTATTTGAATGTATCGCGAGTTTGCAGGGACATCTCAATGCCTGCGAGGAGAATAACTTTCGTAAAAGGCCGTAACTGACGGCTTTTCCTTTATTGTCTCGTGAATACCTTTCCTATGTTAGGCAGTAGATCATAAAAACCCTTTTATTTGCTACTACAATTAAACTTTTACGTAAAAACTTCAGTAGAGGTTAATCTACGAAAGCGGTTGTATTACTCCATATTTTTCTTTAATATTGATACAAGCACTATTTATATCCAAAATATAATCAACTGTAAGATTACTTAACATTTTTCTATTTGCAGTCAGAGCTGAGTGAAGCTCAATTTATAACAAAGTTAATCCAACGATTGAGGAGAGAGGCAACTTTAATGAAGTTCCCTCAGAGTTCAGTTCTCACTCGTAAACGGATTATCTTGGACGACACGTTCGGATTTCTTTATGACTTCGTTTGTGTGGCCCATAGATGTAGTATGGTGGCGCCAAGGGCGTAGCCAGGTTTCTATATAGAGGGGGGCAGATTAGGAAAATCCTAGACCATATTGTTTTAATCGTGGTTTTTATATGAGTATCTAACATTAGTAGTGGAGGTGAGGTAAAAATTAAAAACAAAATTTATATATATGTTTTTTATTAAATTAAATAATTAATATGGGTATGGAGGTCGTGAGCATTAGCAGCTGCCCCTCCCTGCCCGTACCTCGCTACGCCCTTGGCTGGCGCTGTACTAGATTGGTAATGTTGCAATTAGAACTAGACCAAAAATATTAAGTCATGAGTTTTCGTGTAAATGTGTAAGTAATTCTGTAAAATTTTCATCTTAGACGAGTTACATCCGGGTACTAAACACTAAATTATACTTTAAAACAGGATATTTTACCAAAACAAGCGAAATTACGAATGATGCTAGGCTGTTACAGGCTGTCAGAGTTATTAAAAAACTGTCTCGTTTATCTGTCTCGCTTTAACATACGCGTATCTATGCGCTTTCTCTTTTGCATTGCCAATCTAGTAGAGTATACTAAATCTATGGTGTGGCCTATAATAATGTCAATAATAATATACTTTATTTGAGTGACTTTTAAGGAATGCCTGGCTCGAGAATGTCCGAGAATTGCTGGATCGGGCAAAGACAGTACACGGGTTCTCTATAACGAGTGAAACCGTGGTGGAAAGCTGGTTAAATATATAATTATTTTTATTCTTTACTTTCTCTATAACTTCACTGTAGATTCGGAGAAAATAAGCTGTGACAGACAGACACAAAAAGTGATGCTATAAGGCAGGGGTTCTTAACCTTTTCATTAACCACTTGCAAAATTTAAACAATTTGACGGACTTAAGTGTAGGACCTATAGTGTAGGTAGGTATAGAAAACAAAACATTTTAAAAATACACTTGGGTATATTTACTTATCCATGGTACAACCAGTTGAACATCGTAGTTGTACTACGGGTCGGACCCGGAATAAGATACGGCTCACTATCACATTGGCACTATTCGAGACCGCGATGTTTCGCGAAATAGTGACTCTCAAGTAGCGATCAAGCGCAATATTTTAAATGTCTTCATGGACCCCAAGTACCTGATTTATGGACCCCAAGTTAAGTACCCCTGCTATAAGGGTTTCCGTTCTTTCATCGGAGATGTACGGAAACCTAAAAATTCACCATTCACCAAGGGATGAAAGTGGCCGATTACCAACAAGTGTGCAATTGCTCCCAAGTGATACATACAATTTTATACTACACCCATGAGCAAAATACAAAAAAATATCAGTTTCAACAAAGCAACACGCGCCATTTCACTTATATTGAAGACTTGGCTATATGATAAATGGAATTTATTAAACAAAAAAACATAACGCTTGTCAAAATTCAGTGCTCTGTGTTTGGTAGTAAGCGTGATACGGCGTGATATTATCATTGACGCTAGGAAAAAAAATTACCAGATATTGGGTATAGTGGTAGATAGCGCACACGCCTGCGGAGACGTAATGGGGAATCCGGTTTAATCCCGTGTGCGCTGTGATGGTTGTGATTAGTCAGTGATTAATAAGACATATCACAGTCGGCGGGATAATCTTAGCTACCGATTTATCGGCTTACTATTGCACAAGATTAAACACTGGACATTGGCAGAATTACGACGATAAGTCAGCACTGTTGCCATATATCAAAAGAAGAAGAAGAACACCACACTTTTCTTAACAAATCGCGGGTTTGCGTATATACAATTATTGTCTTTGTGTTTGCGTTATTTGGGCGGCGCGGCGGCTCGACGTATGCGTATAGCGCGACTCGACTGTTGCGTATTTATCGACACGGAGCTACCGTATACTGCCGTATATACTATCGTTATAAGGAAAACGGAGGGTAGGTATGGAAATACCTAAAAAATGTATGGCGTATTGTGTAATACAAAATTGGCCTGGCCATCAAGTCGGGAAAAAAGATAGCCCGCAGCGACATTTCATGGCTAATCCGTCAGAGATATAACAAAACGATGTAGTAACGAATTGTATGGAATTGTAGATTACATACAGATAACTGCGCGGTAGCATATATCTATCTCTAATAGATAAGTTATAAGCGTATTTATGTAGGTATTCAAATTGTTGTAATTCGTGCGAAGTCGGGGTATTTAATGATTATTAGCGAAATTACCCCGATTGAATTAACGTTATCAGACTTTCGCGCTAAAATCTCTGTTTTAGTAGGGCGTCGGTGGTCGAGTATGTAAAACGTCGGCTCACAAATGAAAAGTCGCGGGTTCGATCCCCACAGCTGGCCACTCATTAGGTAAAGCCTTAAAAAATATTTCTATTTTTTTTTCTACATAATGAAAACGCAATGCTTTGGCACAAAAATTAGGATAAGTAGCTACTTTTCTAAAAGCAACGACAAAACAGACACAATATTGTACAAATTTGAACTCAAACCCGAGTTTGCTTTACGAAGTAGAACTACCAACCACTAGACTAAACTTGTCATGATTAATGTTTATTTTGACTACGACAGCGTTAAGATCCGATAATACAACAGTTAAACGTTAGACATTAAAAATAAACATAGTCTGACACTTGCCCTTCTGTATGTAGACCGAATATTAAATTAAGCGACACATTTACAAAGTTTAATTTTGTGGGAATAATTGTGATTTTGAATTATTGATTTTTAAATAATTAAAGTTAGAAATACATTTGAGTTTATTCTTCTTCGTTGTCTTCCTCAGCCTGTAATCGTCTACTGCTGGACGTAGGCCTTCTCAGCATTGCGCCATTTTTTCCTATCCTCCGCAGTTCTCATTCATGCTCTACCCTATCTCTTCAGGATGGCATCGCTCCATCTCGCTTCTGTTGTTCTTCTAGGTCTACTAACCCTTGACGTCCAACTTCCACTCTTGAGTTGATAGGAAGCCAAATTAGTTCAGCCAATAGAGACTTTTTTCTAAGGCAACCTTAAATATTTTACGCTTTGAAAAAAACATATTCTGTTATACTCCAGTTAAGTTTGACGGACGTGGGAAATTATTATTATTATTTATAGCACCAAGCTCTTCGTTGACTAGACTATATTAAAACTATTGGAAATGGACCTAAGTATGGTAGAAGATAAAGTAAATTGCGAATTACATAATTCGTTAAAATACTCAATGATGCTTTGTCGCGTCATGGGATTATTTCCTGTTTCTGGTCTATTTAATACTACTGCTGAAAAACTGAAGTAAGTACTTTTTTATATTTTTCCTTCTCAGCTACCGGGATCAGTGTTGACGGTCCCAGGTCAAATATTCCACCTCGTAGGTATAAGTCAAATTGAATCCTTTTTCGATGTTATGCTATTCATAATAAATAAAAATCCTCTTTCGAATGGTCTAAGAAACGTTGAGATTACTTAAAAAATAAAGGACATACAAAAAAATTAGTTATAAAAAAGTTACAGTAAATACAAGAATTTCTAATTATAATTATTATTTAAATAATGTACAAGAAATAATATAAATTTTAAAAATTGTTTATTGACTCCTAAAAAGTATAGCTATTTTAGCACAGATTTTGAGGCTAGTTACCAAGTGGCCTGTCTTGTTGAGGTATTTTCCAATCGAATGGCTTCTTTTATCCAAAAAAAATAATCAACAAATTTAGCAACCTTTATTATTAATTATTATATATATATAACATAAAAAATGTAGGTACGTAATTTACGGGACATAGTTAAAAGTTTGCATGTGATATTTCTCCGAAAAATAAATTAGGCGCAAGGCCCTTCTCTGATATCTGATATCGTTAAAACGGAAAATTTTGACACTTTTCAAATACATCTAAACTTGTTAAATTGGAAAAGTTGGTTACACGGTATCTACTTCATTTAGATTTCTATTTTTTAACATTTAGAACATTTTTGATTCATTACACACATTGTCGGGTTGGGTAGCCAGGCCGGGTAGGTATAGCAGGAAAACTCGTAGTAAACTTTCACCATTCGTTTATTGGTCGAATTAACAAGGAAGGAACAAGCAGGAGCAGCAAAAGAACAACCAGTAAAAGGATCCGTAAGGAGCCAAGGAGAAGGAGAAGGAGCCGTCAAAGGAGAAGGAGCAAGGAGCAAGGAGCCGTAAGGAGCGCACTGTAATAAAAATGAACTACACATTACTACAGGGCGTTAAGCTATTGAAGTAACACAATACAAAGTATGATAAAATACTTACAATACTTATTTGCGCTCCTTTTATATTAACATAGATATTAGTTCTTGAATATTGATTCAATACATTTTATATAGTTATTTACTTAGTTGATAAAATAGAAATATAATAAATTTTACAATTGGCAGAGTACTGCCTAAGTCAACAGTTTGTGAAGGAATGAGTAAAATTTTAATTTAGGTTCCATACAATGTTCTATTGAATTAAAATGAACAATATCGTGTTCTAAAATCAAAATAAATGCTATTTATGATGGCCAGCTTGTAAGCGGCCAGGAAAATAAGGTCGTATCATCACAATATAATGTATCAATAATTTCGCCGAGGGGAGGGGAAAAGAAAAAATCTCCGCTCCCGGCTTCACCCGTGGATATTACATCTCTTTATAATATTAGTATTGATACTTGCCGCAAAATTCATTAAAATTATCTGTAAACACTGTTTTCTTAAATTAATTTAAATGAAATCGTATTATTTGAGGTCGTTATGTACTTGCAAATTAAAGATTTTACTCCGGGCTCGCAGCTAAAATAATATATTTCTCACTTTTACTACATTTAAAAAAATGTATTTATTTGAGTACACATTGACAGTTTGCATGTTTAGAACATCTATGTAAAGTTAATAATAATTTCTAAACATATTAATAATAAAATAATAATAATTAATAAAAATATTCACGGGTTACCGGCCCCAGGGTACCAGCGGAATACAAATTCTTCCTCTTCCAATTTGGCCCATTTTTGATTCGGTTTTAAATGAAATAGTCTGTTTTTTATTTTTTGAGTGGCCAGCTTTGTTGAGGTATGTAGATGGAAAAGCCTCTTTGTACGGTTTGTCGGATAAGGTAGGTAGGTACATAGATTTTTTGACCCCTCATAAGGCCGTTTCTGACGGCACGGATTGACATATTCTTTCATGTCTCGTCAAGACCTTTCCAATGATATGCATAATGCCCGGCAGTAGATGCATATCCAAGGTTAGCGATATTTTTAAATCACGTTTCAAAATGGGCTAAGCTATCTATACTAATATTATAAAGACGAAAGATTTGTATTTTTGTGTGTATGTTTGTAATGAATAAACTCAAAAACTACTGTGCCGATTTCAAAAATTCTTTCACCATTGGAAAGCTACATTCACCCTGAGTGACATAGGATATATTCTATTTTCAAAAAATAGGGATCCTTACTAAAACTCCAATAATGTAACCCAAGGTGTAAAAATGACCTAAGAAATTACATCGCGTGCGCTGCGAAAACTATTGATGATATAGAGGTAGTGGTAGTGGAAGAGGGTAGGGGTAGGGGGTAGGAGTAGAAGTAGGGGTAGGGGTAGGGGTACGGGTAGGGGTAGGGGTACGGCTATTGATGATATAGAAGTAGTGGTAGTGGTAGAGGGTAGGGGTAGGGGGTAGGAGTAGAAGTAGGGGTAGGGGTATAGGGGGATATTTTATTTTGTTCGTAAATATCCACGGGCGAAGCCGGGGGCAGAATGGTTGGCGGAATGCTAGTAGATAATAATTTTATTACCATCGGCTCGATTGAAGAACATTTCTAGGTAATTTGGGGTGCGGCAATGCGGGTCTCGCGATTCATAAGCAGTGATGGTTTTTTTTTCAGAAATTCATATTAGTTTCTTTTGCAGGTTTTCATATAAATCATTTTATTCAATTTACTACCTGATGACATTGATCGGCCAGATCATAATGTGTACCGCAGGATTTTATTATTTCCTTGTAAACGAATTATCATTAACAAATACAGGTACGTTGTCTCCAAAACCTTTTTTATTAAGATGAAAGAAAGGGCAGAGTTTAAATATTTAACCCTATGATGGACGCACGATCAAGATACTATAATACGGAAGCTGCTGAAATGTTGAGTTTTGAGGTACATTTTACAGATACACTCAGCTGTATCTTTAGGCAGTGTGAATAGTATTTTTTAAATATTATATAAACTGATACTTCCTTACTCTCATCCCGTGACAACAATGTAAAGGTTCCTAATGAATTGCCTATATTAGTAAGTTGTTTTTAATTTGGCACCAACCGTGTTCAAATTCTAAGACGAAATATTTATTATTTCTTACTTTTCAGTGCAAATTTTTGAAGTCGGCACACTTTTTTTATAAAGTTAATTTATTTTTCCCTTTTAAGTGATTTTGCTGCCCTGAGAGACAAATAATAAGGAATCCGGAATTATCTGTCGATTAAAAAATAAATCATCAAAATCGGTTTATAAGCGACGAAGTTATCCGCGAACACACATAAAAAAAATATATATACGTAATGTCGAATTGAGAAACGCCTTTTAAACCAAGTCATTCAATCGAAATTAGGATTCCATGAACCATGTACAGAGTGTTTTTTTAGGATTCCGTACCCAAAGTGTAAAAACGGAAACCCTATTACTAAGGCTCCGCTGTCCGTCCGTCTGTCTGTCTGTCTGTCTGTTTATCACTAGGCTGTATCTCATAAACCGTGATAGTTAGACAGTTGAACAGAATGATGTATTTCTGTTGCCGCTATAACAACAAATACTAAAAAACTGAATAAAATAAATATTTAAGGGGCTCCCATACAAGAAAAAAGTGTTTTTTTTTTTTTTTTTTGCCGTTTTTATAGATAATGGTACGGAACCCTTCATGCGCGAGTCCGACTGGTTTTTTTACTATTATTATCTCCGACATTTCAATCGCTCACTCGGAAACATATTTCGTTTGCAGTATATCGTCAAATCTTATATAGTTAAAATTATTCATCCATTACGATGGAATATCTAGATTGTGCTCTCACTTTGAAGTAAATTCAATGTATTTATTTCAATTGGACCTCTGAAAGGTTTAAGATTTGGCAATTATAATTTAGACACTTAGTAGGGACAAATTGCAAATATGTTTATTTTAATGGTTATTAACTTTGTAACTATGAACAATATACTATTTGGCAATTAATTGTTAACAATAGCATAGAAAACAACTCATACTTTTTATTTTTTTATCGGTTGCCTTACGGCTCTCGAAACCATGTTACCGATCCCAGGGTCGTTATCGTTGAGGCTATGCCTAAAGAGTGGCCAGTTCTGTTGAGGTAATATGGAAGAAAGCATCTAAGTGTGATTTGTAGGATTACACAATCATTGTGTTTTATGAAAGATGAAGTTATCACTATTAACATAAAGTAAGAAAAGAATTTGCATTTCTTCTAAAAAAAAGAACAAAAAAATAGAAAAAGGGGCGTCGGTGGTCGAGTGGATAAGATGTCGGCTCGCAACTGAAAAGTCGCGGGTTCGATTCCTACATCCGACCATGTACCAATGGATTTTTTATAATGAAAGATCTGTACATTATCCGACAAACCGTACAAAAAGGCTTTTCCATCTATAATACCTCAACAGAGCTGGCCACTCGTGAGGTATAGCCTCAAAAATCATTGGCTGAATGAAGAAGACTTTGTCTTCCGCTGGGTACCCTGGGGCCGGCAACGATTCTGGGAGCTGTAAGGTAACCCGTGAAGAATAAAAAAAAATATTAGAAAATATACTCCAGTCTGCCATCATAATCACTTGAAAAATCTATTTGTATCTAGTCTATAATTCCTTTTGTTCTAGCTAATTTCTTGTTCAATGGGATTGCCATTATTTCAACGTTATCGTTTTTAAAATTGGCCACAGACTGGGCCAAAATGATGTTTGAAGTTGCCGCCATTGAAAATACTCTACCTGTTCAATTCAAGCGCAAAGTTAACAGAACTTGCAATATTATTACGTTTGTAATAATGACTTTGGCTTTAGGTAAGAAATATTATAGTGTTTTCTTTACGAGTTGTGCACGGCTCCCGAAAGTCTTCCTCTTTTAGCCGATGGTATTTGTGAGGCTATACCTACGAGTGGTCAGTTCTGTTGAGGTATATTTATATGGTTTGTCGGATGATGAACATAAGTTTTTAATTCATAAAAAACTCATTGGTACATGGCCGGGATATACATTTAAATGTATCCAAAAATCGTTGGTACTTTGCCTCCAAAATGTCGAATTCTTAGAAAATATTTTAAATAGGCCTGAATTATAATTTATATAGATTTTTTTATTTACAAAAATAATATATGAAACTGAATAGTCTACATGGCATCAAGAATACTGGCATGCATTTCTCCTCAGTATCATGATGCTATTAAATGTTTTACAAATACCTAGATTTTATGAAAAAAAAAACGATTGCTCTAGAGGCATTATCCGTGAAGAAAATAGGGGAATACTTTTGTATGGAGAAAATGCAGCCCGGCTACGCTCTTAATGGGTTATTTCTGTTAAAGATTTTGTGGCTATTATTTAAAATGTGGAATATGTCAATTTTCCGATCAATCTAGTCAAAATACGATTTTTTTTCAGTGGAACATTTACTGAGTGTGTTTTTTGCTTTGATGTTTGTGAGCCATTGCCACTATACAGACAGTTTGACAAAGAGATATTACGAGCATGCTGTGCCTGCTATATTTGAGTATACTGAATACACTACATGGAAAGCGGTTTTCGCAGAAGTAAGTCCTTCATTTGCTGAATTTCATTTACCCAATTTAAATTATTATTGAGCATATTTTTTTATACAATTTATTATTTTATGCAAAAAATAATGTATATTAAAATATTTGATTTCAATGCTATTCAACCTGTATGAAGGATTATCATGTTGTTTTCAAAGGCCCTATGAGTTTTAATGTAACGAATTGGCGCTGTAGAACAGAACTTAGCGAATAGAATAGAATGTAGAATAGATAACTTTAAATGTATGGGACCGACTGAAATACAACCACGTGACCTAACTAAACTGTCATTCACTCTGACGAAACCAAGGAGTTTAACTCCTTGAAGTATATAAACTCCTTGGAGAAAACGAAGCGTTATGTTGTCTACAGCCCCCTTAGACAATGTACGGACGCTAGTATTCTACTCTCTCGGAACGATAAATCATAATATTATATGCAGAAACTTATAAGAGAATTATAATAATTATATGAAAAACATGCGCAGCCCATAAGAAGCTCAATTTATGCATTTTAACTACATAAATAATAAAAAATCCGAAAAACAACAACCGGGCATAACCTCAAAAAAATTGTTGATCGACCAAAACCTTCCCTATTTTTTTCAGCGTTATCTACAGGGTATGGGCAAGTTATTTAAGTAAAATAACCGAAATTGGAAGATAAGATAAGGGAGATGGACTCACTGCTATGCAGCACTCCCTGTAGGTTCTTGACAAAAAACGACACTTGTTTGTTATGGTTAATTGACACTTTGTAGGGACGGAGTTTGAAACATTATGTGCTAGGTTTCTTTACATTCTCTTGTTTATGGGTCACATAATCTATGCGGCGTGCGTATGCGCATAGAGTATTGCACTATGATGCACTGTCAAAATGGCGTCTATACACTTCGACGGAAAAATGGAAAGGAACGAATGAATAGGAAGGAGTGAAAGGAATGAACGGATTTCAAACATAAATTTTATTTGAAAGTTTTTATTTTAAATAACGGGTTTATGAAATAGTTACAAATCATATTTTAAATTAAAAAGTCATTTTTTTTCGCAGATAGCGCATATACAATCTACATTCCTCTGGACGTTTATTGATGTTATAATAATGTTGTTCTCATTATACATTAAAGCTTACTTTGACGACCTTAATACCTATATTAGAAGGAATAAGAAAAAGGTCAGATTTTTTTATTAACAAAATATGTACCTAAGTTTCACCATATTTTGTAATGAAAAATTATAATTAATTGTTTGAAAATGTGTTAAATGGCAAACCAAAATAATATCTACAATAATGCTTCCCCGTGGATATATTCGATCAAAATAAAATATAGCTTAAAGCACTCAGGGATAATGTAGGTTCCTATTAGTGAAATAATTTTCAGAATATTAGTATAGATTTTGGTTGAATGAAACTTGAAAAATATGTAAACCTACTTAAGGGTCCTATATTGGGAATTTTTCTGGGATAAACTATTCCCAATTTCTCTGTAAATAATCCACCTGTGTCACTGTAATTTAGCATATAGTTACTTATTGAATATATCTAAGTGAAATAGCTCTTATTTTTTCAATGGGTTTTATTGAATAGGAAATATGGGTAGTTTAACTTTGCCCCTGCTGTCTCTTTCATAATCTATCACAAAACTCTAATTTTTTTTAAAAGCGCTGTTATACCATTACCCTTCAATTATATATGTCGAATTTTTTGGTAGCTTATTGAAAATTTAAAATAATAATTATTTTATTATTTTTGCCAAATTAAAAAATCGTAAATATTTTTTTTTGAATTTTTAATAAGCTACAAAAAAAAAAGCGATATATATAATTGAAGAATAATGGTATAAGAGCGCTTTAAAAAAAATTTAGAGTTTTGTGATAGATTATGAAAGAGACAGAAGGGACAGACTAATCCTTTATTCTACCACCCATATTTCCTATTAAATAAAACCAATTGAAAAAATAACGACTATTTCACTTAGATATATTGAATAATTAACTATATGCTAAATTACAGTGACACAGGTGGAGTATTTACAGAGAAATTGGGAATAGTAATATCTCCATACAAATTCCCAGTATAGGACCCTTAATGCATACTTCTGACTCTGACTGTACAAGTCCTAATCAAGTATAATATTATAAATGCGAGTGTTGTTTGGTTGTCTACACTCAAGCAGGGGGGAGAGGAAGACCCCAAACCACCACTTGTCCATGAGGACATGAGGGATATGGGCCTCACGGAAGAGGACGCAAAAGTACAAGTGGCGCCGCTTGAATGGGAAAGCCGATCCCGCGTATAACGGTATAAGGCGAGGCCAAATAAAGAAGAAAGTAAAAGGGAGTTTTTTGTTTGTCCTTCTTTCACGTCAAAACGGCGCAAAGGCTACGGCTAAGGCTACTTTTAGACCCGAAAATCCTTCGGGATACATTAATCTTATGTCACAAAGATTCGATAGCCTAATTGGTAGGACGGTGGACTTGAAAGCGGAGGTCCCAGGTTTGAATCCTACCCCTTGCCAAAATGCTAAGCACCAATTTTCTTTCTTTAAGAATATGTGCTTAAATCGACACCTCGTGCTCCGGAGGGCACGTTAAGCCGGCGTCCGGTCACCAACCCACCTGCTAAGCGTGGTGACTATGGCAATTCCTCTCAATGAGCACCACTAAAGGGAGATCCAGTAGTGGATCTTAAAAGGTTGACCAGATGATGTCACATTTAAAAAACTTCCCCAGGCGAAGCCGGATTTCATTATTTTTAAACTCTTGCAATTTTTTCAGGTGTCAACACCATGGCATATTATAAGAGAGCAATATTCGTGTTTGGTTCACATGGTCAAAATAATAGATAGAAGAATAAAATGTACTATACTTGTTTCATTCTTTTCCAACTTATTCTACATTTGTTTGCAACTGTTCAATACACTCAAGTAAGTTTTTTTTTTCTAAATATTAATAGACATTTTATTACCAGAAAGGACAATTGCTATATAAAAAATATAAATTAAAAGTGGTTAACTACACACACTAAAATTACAAATAGAATATTTGTTCTAGGAACTCCGACGACTGGCCTAGAGTGCCGAGAACACTAATTGCGTTACCCCTTTGAATTTCTAGCGCTACACGTCTTATAAAAAAGGTCTTAGATCTGCGATCACCAGATGCATCGATTAAAAGTTTTCCAATCGTTTCGGCAAATATCTTTGCGTCCGGTGACCACACACACCCATAGTCTCAACAGCAAAGGCCATGAACTCAAATTGGTCGAGAAGTCCTGAATATTTAGTTTTTTTTTAAGATTCTCAGCACTTAGTGCGGCTGCGCCGCGACCCTAGAACATGCTGAGAGATGACACTGTGCGAAGGTGTCGCAACATTTTTTTTAGAAATTACATTAATTAAGTTTTATCAAACATGCCTGTTTTTAGAATTTTTGTCTGTCTGTTTTTAGGGTTCCGTAGTCAAATGTCGAAAACAGAGCCCTTATAAGTTCGTCACGTATTCTTATCTGGGGGCATGGTACTGCCCCCGCCAAGACAAGACAAAAAAGTAGGGTAGCGTCGAAGCATTTCGTCGTATTTTCAAACTATAATAGCTTCGGCCTGGATAATACTAGAGAGCCCAAATTCTCAGTATAAAATATAGGTAGCAGACTTATGAAACACACAAATTTCATTTGTCATATTTTATACTTAAAATTTTATTCATACCTAAAATACGTTGATTTTGATCAAAACCTCTAGGATACTCCTCGAAGACCTATAAAGACCTCTAACTTTCACCCTCCAACCCCCATAAAGGTGGTGCAGTTCTGTATATAAAACTAGGGTACTTCCCGAAGACCTAGAAAGCTGAAATTTGGTACACAGGCTAGGATTTGCGCACAAACCAAAAAAATTAAAAAAATCTGTAACTTTCACCCTCTAATACCATACCTATTATTGCAGTCAAGGATATACGAGGAATTACGCCTGCGAACAACAAACATTAGATAAGTATGTATTCATAATAACATTAAAATCTTTTGAAAATAATAGAAAATTAATTTTATTTAGGTAGCTCTATATTCAATAAGTGTCTAGCTACCTTACAAGAGATAGACGCCGTAAATACGGTTGAAAGAAACAAGAAAGAAAATATATTTTGAAGAAAAAATAACTGATAAGATAAACGCACCATAAACGCAATATGCTCGTGGCCAGAGACACACCAGTATACACATTTGACAAGTTGAGTAGATAAGAAAAATAGATTTTTTTTTCACGGGGTGCCTTACATCTCCTGAAACCGTGTTATCAGCCCAGTTTTATTAAATCGGACCAGTAGTTTATGAGTCTACATTAACAAACAATCATATTTTAGAAGAAGTGTCTTGTGACATCCGAAGTACGAACCTAACTATACTCTTTCTTCATTTTTTTAGCTTCCAGGGTTCCCAGAAAGGAATAACTTTTGAAGCTATCTAATATAAATTTCCTTTTCAGAGCTCTGCATGGTGTAGAACACACAGTTTACTACACATATTCCTTTTTATTTCTTGCAATACGAGCGTTCATGGTGTCTTATATGGCTGCAAATGTCAACACCGCGGCACACGCGCCTTTATATGCATTATGTCATGTACCACCGCCTGCATATTCTTTGGAAGTTAGTACTCGTAAATAAAGAAAATGTTGAAATATATTAAAGTTATTTGAAGACGGCATTCAGCAGACGATTGTTGAAGTATCTTGAGATAGAAAGGATAAATATTATTGTATAACTAGCTTTTCGCCCCGGCATCGCCCGTGGATATTGTTAAAACGTGACATAAGAATGTATCCCAAAGGTTTTCCCGGATAAAAACTTCAGGCCCCTTAGCTATCTGTTGTGTCGTGAAAGAAGGACAAACAAACAAACAAAACTTTCGCATTTATAATATTAGTTAATATTAGTTTAGTTAGGATAATAATTTTATCAAAAAAAATAATTACAGAATGAGATGGACACATCTAGGTCCATTAAATGCACTTATTTTCCTGTGTCCCCTTGGCTGTACCCTTGAGGGTACAGTGGAAGATAAATTTTAACCGCTGTACTCTTGGCCGTGTAACCCGATCAAATTAAACAAACAGGTGTCATCTATTTACCTATTACAGAATACAGCTTATAACAACACTGTTGACTTACCCTTTTTAGACAAAAAAATCCCCAATGTATATGTATCTAGCTATTGTCGTTGCAGCAACGGGCTTGCCACCTGTTCTATATAATATAAAAACTGGCAAAAAGTGGACAACATACCTAATTAATTTTTCAGGTTCAAAGATTTCACAGACAAGTAAGCCACACGACAGTAGCGCTGAGTGGATTTAATTTCTTTTATGTAACAAGAAGTATGATTTTGAAGGTAATGTCTCATTTTTATGTTCACAGTTTATTTGTAACAAGTTCTCAAACTTTAATGCATAAATTCGTATGTAGACATTTTAAAATGAAAAGAAATAACAACTTTAGCCTATGTCCACCTGAAATAATGTAGTTTCATAATTTTCATAGTGAAATAACTTTTCAAATCGATCTTATCTTTTAGAGTTTACTCATTACAAGCAAACTCACATTTTCTCTTTTTATATTAGTATACTTACATAAACTTGAACCAATTTTAACGAAAAATAAATTTTAAAATGTTCCTAAAATCCTAATCTACATTTATTAATATTATTTTTCGTTCAAAAACAACTTTAAACTGGTTTAATACCCTCATATCAAGCTAATTCATATATTATGAATTTAATGTTATCGTAAGTAACTTTTTTTTCGCGCTCTTGCTGGTGGAGTCTGCCTTTTTGAACTTTACCTGCACTCCGCCCTTTCTACATTTATACCTCTTCTAGGTGTTACCTACTCGTTTTGTTCTTCCTTCCATGAAATCGGTCGTGCCGAATCAGGTTTCCCAGCATTATCCTTCTTCTATTCTCAATGTCTTCATCAAACTCCTTTCTTCCTTCACAATAAGTATTTCGTTTTGTTTTCATCTCCATCCAACCAATACACTTCATCCTTCTCCAGCACCACATGCCTTCAATTCTCTGTCAAGGAAATTTCTAAAAGATAATACTTTTTGTAATTTCTCAGGTGGTTGGTACGATAGTTACTTACGAATTGGTGCTCTTCCAATTTAGCCATGGTCAAAACGTCGCTCCGGCTATCAATGAAGGAAATCGCACAGCAAACTATTGAGTATTTGTGACCCGTCCCGGCATCGAACGGGTTGAAAAGTCGATTATGTAAAATTCAATTTGAAATGAGAAATTTTATATGTCACTCCCAACTCCAATATGTGCAAAAAATAAAACCGTCGAACCGTTGAACTGTTTTAAGGTCAAAAAAGGACATACAAATAAACACACTTACGCACCTATTATATTAATTAGAATGTGGCGAGGTAATACTGCGTAAAAAGGTCTACATTTAGCTAGTTTTAATATATATTTTCATTTTTATTTATTTTATTTTTTCAGATTTTATTCAGGTTTTTAATAACACAACTATGTAAAAAACCTTAAACTTAAATCTAAAAATTAAATAAACCCTGGTCCACGTGGAATTGTGGTTGCACAAATTTGTAGTTGATTGAAACATAGAAGATATTTATGCATTAGTAATCAGGTTCTAAATTGAAAACAATATTTGTAGCTCTGAGTACAATTTGAATGTTGACACAGTAAAGTGATTGAATGGAGTTGGTTTAGTCTTTACAAAAGATTCCACAATCCCTTCAAAGAAGTATCAGTAAATATTTTTTTAACACTTATCGCGGAAAACGTGTACAGATCTTTTTTGCTCTTATTATATAAATAAATCAAGAACAGAGTGTTGAATTTAATAGATTTTTAGCTGCCATTTAATTTATTTTAGAGGAAACGATATATTATACGGATTAGGGTAGGTACCTACAATAAATTTCAAGTTACGTACTGGAAGTTTTCTTTTTTTTTTCTTTTTTCCTTTCCATTTTAAAAACTCCTTAGCGTTTGGCACGGAAGACCAAATCTCCCTCGTTTAGCCCATGGTATTTGTGAGGCTATACCGTACGGTCCACCGAAATTGACCACAGATTCGTCCAATTCCTATAACAAATGGCTCGCCTAGATGGGAAATTTTCGGTGCGATGACGGACCAATGCCTAAGTGCCTACTTAACGAGTGGCCAGTTCTGTTGAGGTATATTTCAATATTTATATGATGTAGCATTGTGGAATAATTATTTAATGGATGAAGGTAGTTTGATCTTTATTGTACGCCTTAACAGGTAGCATGTAATAATGTGAGTCAATAAAAATATTTGAATTTGAATTTGAAAAAAAAAATGAATTTGGTACATTCATGGCCGGGATTCGGGATCGAACCCGTGGTCTGCCTAAGTTAATACGAGACGTCTTAACCACTCGGTCACCGACGCACACATAGTGATTTTGTTATATGACGGATTAGACAGCATATGCCATGAAAACACGCAGGAGCCCTATCTAATATTGAAAACCGGAACAAATTCCGTTCAGTAGATTTTTCATGAAAGGGCACAGACAGAAGTATTAGTTTTATAAAAATCAGTGATTCCCAGATCTTCAGAAATACGTCCTAGAGTTTTTTTTTCGGATTGTATTTTGAAAGGGTTTTAATTATCATGTCAAAAAATTCGCGAAAATCTTTTCTTGTTTCCGAAATATTCAAGCTAAAAATCTGACAGAAATAATTAGATGGTTAGATAAATATTACTTACAGGAAAAATGAAAAGATTTTCAGAAGACATTTTTGCAAAGAAAAAAATCTTTTAATTTTACTGAACGAGCTTTGCTTGATAGTTTTTATAGAAAATTAAGAAACAACTTTTCTCATCTTATCTTTTTGTTTTCTTATCTCCTTTCAGAAGAATATCCTTGAAAATTTTTGTTTCTTTTTATTTTGTTTATTGATATTATTGAAAATTTTTCGAGAATTTTCCTCCATATAGTTAGACAAAAACTTGCAAAACAGAAATTCATATAATATACAGTACGGGCTTAAAGTTCGTTTTTCGAGCTTCGGATCGTGTACACGAATGACAGCGACGCTTTACGTAACTAGGTGTCGTTCGTAAATACACTAAGCTAAAAAATAGTTATTAAGGAAACTAGAAACGCGAAGCGATGAACTTCTCCAACTTCATAAAATAACTTCCCTGAAGCTGTAAGATAACTTTCCGAGGAAATAAGCACCTTATCAAATGCCCCAATTGGCCATGCTAACTTTTTGAACAGGAACGAAGATCTCGAAACCGTTTCGAGATATAAGCTTTCAGTACAATTTCTATTTATTTTAAATTAGGTCTATACTTTTTAAGATATTCAATAAAAAAACAATAACCTTCATTTGACATATGTAATGTATGACGTCGGTATGAAAAAGATACATTTGCCTACAAAAAAGGGTAATCGTCAATCTTTGAGTGACATCTTTATAAATTTATATTTCACGTGTGATTATTTTCTTTGTTATTAGGACATGACGGGATAAAACACTATTTACTTGCCATTTAAAAAAAACTATTAACAATTTAAATAATTATAAACGCGAGTATATAAACACGAATATTTTTTAGGTTAGTCGGCCTTGACTGACGTTTGCTTGAAGTTAATTTGATTGATATAGTGGCCAAGATTATTTAATCCTGTTAAAATTAAAATTTTCAATTTGTAAAATATATTACAAATAGACGCAATGGATAAAAACAAAAATATCGAAATTAGTTTCTTAAAATGGGCTATATTTTCAAAATAAATTATAAAAAAAGAATATCATAAATATGTAGCATGGCCAATTGAACTTAGTTCCCCAGTTAGAACTCAAACCTAGATCCAAAGGAGTATACCTAATGATATTATTTACGTATTATCCAGTTTAATGGTGTCGGTCGGCTTATTACAAAACTTTGTAAGCACCTCCAGTACAGTTATTTAACAGGGTTTAGAGGGTTCAGATAACTCGACGGTTGTGTCAGTTAGAACAATGAATTTTGGTGATTACTTCAATTCAACTTTTGGGTTGGCCTTTAATTTTAAGGGGAGCATACATTGCATTTGTATTATTTGTTCAAAGTTCGACTTACAAAGTATTTATTATGATTTGATAAAAGTTATTAGATTAAAGTTTATTAATCTATATTAAAAATGCCATGAATTATATCTTTCTGTAAATATAGAAGACGTTGTGGCGGCACACTGCGTCGATAGATGTCGCACCGTTACTATCTCACTGAAACCTGTATCGTGCTATTGAAAATATTTAATAGATTGGCATATATTATGCAACTTTCCAACGACATGCGTTGGGAAGTATTCCTTTTACTCATAGTCGTTTGTTGTATGTAGCCATTTCTATACCATATTAAGTTTAACATAGGTGGAGAGGAAAAAAATCTTTATTTAAAATATAATTTATTCTATGAATGAAAATATAGAGACATGTAGGGAAATATTCAAAGTTTCTCAATAGGAACTACATATTTACACTAAGTATATAAATAGAAAATAAATAAATTATAATATTAACATAAAACAGAATCTATAATTACTTTCTTAAACTAATCCATTAAAACTTGGCACAAAAGTTTCACGATAAAACTTTTCAATAATTAATTTAGGTAATTTACATATTTTGTATTTGGCGACACGATTAAATATAACTTAGGAAGTAAGAGTATTTTTTTGATAAAATTTCTTAATAATGATATCACAGTTTAGGATAAAATTATAATTTTAAAAATAAAATTAAACTTACAGTTTTATTAAGAAATATGACATGAAGTATTAACTTTATTTTTCAATAATTAAGTAGTTGTGTCCTTTGGTCAAGATATTTTAAAAGCTTTACATTTTTAGCATCTTTTACATTCAATTTACTTTGATTTGAGCATTATATTACGTAATAAATAATAAGCTGGCTTAACTTTAATGTTTATTTAAATTCTTAAGTTAATTATCTGAACATTATAAATTATTAAACAATATGAACGTAAATTACAATTTTAAATTTATTTAAAAGTTTAGATAGTGGAAAATTCCCATGGGTTTGAAACAGAATAATTTAATGTAACATAGCACAAAATATGAATTTGTTTTACAAATTAATTTTATATATGAAATTTAACTTCTTAAATACCAATACCCTTTTAGATAGGTACCTATGTAAAGTTTTGAAAAGATATATTCAACTTATTTTTTTTACTGATCAATTAAATAGATCCGATAACGGTAAGATTGTACCTAATTATGATTTCTGAATTTATTTTCAAAAATAGTTCCGCCGTTGCAGACTTTGTATTGATTTTATGAATAGTGTTGTGGACTGAATGCAGATGTTTTTTACTCAGAATACAGAACAAACCAGAATACGCATAGTATAAAAGCGTCGTCATATGTGTCAAAAATATACGTGATAATTCGCACCTGTTTTACTTCTCGCTACGATTGACCAATTATGGGGACAATTGTACCTACCTTATCATTACCTAATCTATTATAGTGTACTATATTTAGCCTCAGTTTAATCAATTTATGCTGATTCTGCTTTATTCTGTTTTCTGAGGTTATTTAGGTTGTTAACTTTTCCTGAGCATAATAGACAAAATTACAAAGAATACTCTTGAGTGTTACAGTTATAATAATTATCATATTGCTAAACATATTAGTATAAAATGTCATTTTTGTTTTATTTACCTTTATTGAGCGGTATAATAATCATATCGGAATCTCTACAAGTATAAACATATTACCGATCTAATTATAAAATAATAAAGATTTTATTAACAAAAGTAAGTTAATAACTGTTTAGATATAAAATGTTTTGTTACTGTCTATCATATTTAGTTTGGGGGATCGTTTCTACCTTAGCTCTCAACTAGTGGTCAAACGAAATATATAATATATTTAGCAAACTCAGGAGATTTTTGATGGGAATTTAATTTCCACATTTTTAACGTTAAATAATAATACTTTTTAAGTTATCATGACTGTAAAAATTTAAAAAACCTGTATGAGTTTCCCCCAAAATATTAAACTGACAAATGCTCAACAACCTTTATTAAGTATATAAAATAATAATTTAATATCTATCTGTATATATTTGATCAACAGGTGTCTCTATTAACACAGTTTCTGTAGTTTCTGCAACAGCAGGCGAAGTGGAAGGTAACCCTGAAGGACGTAAAGAAATTGCCAATGGTAACGCTGACCGAGCACATAGCTGTGATGCGCCCCTCGTAGAACCTACGTTGTAGCGAGTGCATCGACCGCGTCTGTGAAAAAATATAATTATATCAACACAACACATCCATAGAGTAAGTAGCAATCACTATGTTGAACACATCTTCATGGCCTTTTTTATACCTTGCGGTGTCACCAGAGACACCATGGAACAGTGAATTTTGTGTGAAAACGGAGAAGATATAGCTCAAAATTAATCACTTCAAATTATCAATTATGTTTTTTTTTTAAAACGTACGTAATTTTTTTTAAATGGCAATAACATACAAAAATTCCCTAAATATAGATTTAGGGGTAGTAAAATGTTTTCTCCTTTAGTATTGAAACGGCTACGCGGTATACAATCCCAGGCTTCAGAGTAAAAATGTCCCACAAGTCCAGTTGTGTTTTTGTGAATAGTTGGTTCCTTATGGGCTTTACTCAATACCAATGTATTGGAAAATGTATATACATATATAAAAAAAATAGAAAATGTAGCCTTTTGAGGCCTATTTTTTGTACCTAAACATTATTGAGCTAGCTAAAGTATGTATCAAATGCAATAAAAATTAAAGTAGCCCACTTTTCGATAATTTTATTTTTCCATACACCATTTTTTTATAAAGAAGACGACATGTGATTTTGTTACCGCCTGTATATTAAGCATAGGTGCGTTATAATAAATATGAGAGATTCTCCCTACGTCCAACGGCTACAGACAGCTTAGAAATGATATCGGCAAACAGACCATATACGGTCTGTGGGCTTGTAGTTATTTTCCGTCCAGTGAAACTATTGGAACCTATTAAGGACTTCAAATTAACTGTTACTAGTGGCTCTAGCGACACCGCAAGGTATATAGGTCGTGAAGATGTGTTTGTAAGGGATAGTAAACGTTTTCTCCGTTTGCAGTAATAATAGGGTTACTTTCTTGTTACGGAATCCTAAAAAGAAGAAACAGATTGTCAACATAAGTATCTACCTAAAGAGCAGGTAAATCGATCCTCAAATTGTTTACGCTGGCATTATTCCAGCTTTTAAGTTTCGGGGGCCAGGGTCGACCGAATCTAACAACATTTTACGTAACTTAATGTCTCCTACTTCGTGTTTCTGATGTTGATGCATAACATCTATAATATTTCTTTCATTGTGAAAATATGTAAATTATAACCGACTAGCAGTTTTACCAGCGTGGAAATAGAATAGATTTGTTAAATACTATAGCTTTCCGTTCCCGTGGATATTTAGAAGAAAATAATTTAGAAGAAGTGCGGCTCATCGATAAGGTACCTACTTACCTTAGGTTAGGTTACCTATATTATCTTATTTCCTGACGGACCCAAGGTTGGAAGTTTGTGGCATGTGGAAGTCTATCCACTGTGTGATGCGAAGTAGGTATAGAAACTAGTTTTGACAATGTTGTCTACTTAGTAGAATCTTGTTTAAACTTTGTTGCATTCAATTCCTTTTTGGCAGATTTTTACTGCAACTGACATTGTTGTTTCATTGTGTTTGTTTTGAATTCGAGATTTCTCGTCTAAACTTTTAAATAAAATACTGAGTGTTATTATTTTCATCCCACTTTTCAAGAATATGAAGAATTCTATTAAAATATTTTATAAGATTCTCCAAGTTATGAATGTACGGTATCTTAAGTAGGTATATAAATATATTTCAACAAAAAAAAAAAAACAAATATCAATATGATTCAAAATAACAATTATTTGAAAAAAGCCCTGAAAAAAAGTTTCACACTGTCATCCAATGATCAACTCAAGTAAAATTAAAACAGTCAAATGATAACTTACCTTGTACAATGGCATCGAAGTAACCTCAAAAATGCAGCTCGGAAAGTTCTATTGAATATGGTGTATATTATTGGATTGATGGTTGATGAAACGTAACCAAGCCAAAGGCAGATGTCCACTACGTGGTCTGAAAGTAAAAAAAAATGCTCTATTGTTTTTAGAATATAATGGGAACAGAATCAATACAAGCTATAGAAGAGAGGCAAGTTCACAGTATATCTCAAAAATAAATAAAATTGTCTAAAATAGACTACTAAAGAACTGAATGAATTTTGATGAAACTTTAAAGGAACCTGGCGCGTGCTCGGTGGCCGAGTGGCTTTTCCATCTAAATATTGGTACCTCAATATAACTGGCCACTCGTTAGGCCTCACAAATACCATCGGAAACCTGATCTTCCGCTGGGTATCCTGGGACCGTACACGATTTTGGAAGCAACCCGTGAAGTAGTAAAAAACAGGAACGTCACATTTCAACAATTTATCTCTAATTCTAATCTATCGCTGCACATGTTCTCACATACTCAGTTACTTATTTCCTATATTAACCCAAAGTAAATATGATTGACAAACTTTAAGTAAACATTTACCAACTTACCAGGCACTATGCAAGCCGGACATGACGCAAATAAAATATTGAGCAAGAAAAATGGGGCCCAGCATAGGACGAATGTGAAAAACACCAAACCCAAAACTTTGGTTGCTTTTTGTTCATTAGCTACTGCGTTGGCAGAAAGCGATCTACCCTTCTTGCGGTTAGCTAGGAATCTGTAACAAAAATTGAATTTTAGGACATAGTTCTTAGTTAAAATTCCAGAAATTCTTAGAAAAAACTTCATAGATGCCCTTGAATCCTTAGTACATACCAAATCAACCAGAGTTCAAAGACTATATCTATAAATGCAATATCCACTTGCTGTGTTACATGGTATCTACTGTGGATGCTGATAAGAGAAAAAAAGAGGCCCTAAAAGGAGCTTAAAGCTGTGTTTGCAAAAGAACGTATCAAACAAATAGTTCCGTCTTTGAACCACAAGTACCGAAGAGCGTCTTAATTTGCAATACGCGTGTAAGTTTTATGGGAAGTAACGTGCGCAAAGCAAGGTATCTTTAATTTAAGGCATTAGAGTAATCTGGCTTTGGTGTCTGCAGCAACATTAGGTGGTGTTTGTGTGACGACGTCCCGACCCCTTCTACTCCCAGAACTTGACCCTGATCCTCCGTTCATGTAGCTCAATTGAGGATGTGACAGTATAAAATGCTACTACTGGTTCTCAAAGTACAGGAAATCCTTAAAAACGTTGTACCAAATTGAACACAGTTCAAGTTCAATAATAATATGCGAAATTTAAGAAAATATCTCCAGTTGCCATTTCATTGCTAGCTTTTTTTTAAATACAGTAGTTATTCAATGGCTGATATCCGTGCTTCATAGGGTTAATGTCATATGCTGATAAAAAAAGCTAAAAACTGTGTTTCGAACTAATATCGTCAGCTTTACCCTAATGGTTAATGACCCTGTCCACCAAACAGACGGGTCCAGGTTCGAATCCAAATAAAGAGGCATTTGAACTTGGAACCAGAGTGTGTCCTAATTTGGGACTAACGCAGTGTATATTTGTTAAAGTTTAAATGGGAAGTAACGTGCGTAAAGCAAGGTACCTGAGATTTAAGGCATTGGGTGCAGCTATGGTCAAACGAAGTGGCCGTAATCTAGCTCTCCTGGTCTCTGCAGCAACACTAGGTGGTGTTTGTGTGGCGACGTCCCGACCCCTTCTACTCCCAGAACTTGACCCTGATCCTCCGTTCATGTAGCTCAGTTGAGGATGTGACACGCTTATACCAATTTTGTTTCTTTGGGTTCTAGAATTGAAAAAGAGGTGTTAAGAGTGGAAGTGACAAGCGTGGACTACATTATAATGTATTGAAAAACTGAAGAAAAAAAAGTAATTTCAGATATTATATTTATTTCTTGTGACTAATGTTAGCATTAAGTTTTGATCAAAGGCCAATTTTCACATAAAACAAATAATTGTCGACAAATGACTGATGCGGTCTCCTTTTCTATTTCCATTCCTCTTTTCCGTCACACACACGCACACACTGGTGGCTGACAGTACCGACCTCGGAAAATGGGTTGGTACCACCTGACGGCCAACTCGACCATCGCGCGCGCTCATCCTTCAAATCAAAAAGCATGCTCTTCTCCGGCTTCCTGTTACACACTTTCGTCCCTTTTCACAAAATCACTCCCTCAGGTTGCAGGAAAGCAAAAGGAAAGATGTTACACATTAAAAAGGCTTGTCCTGCGTTGTACCACGATTAGTACCTACCTAAACATGGACAGTTGCCAAATATGTTAAAGTTTCAGAAACTGGAGATTAGGCGACAAAATGTATCATTAGGTTAGATGAAATAAGCTAACATTACTCTGGCTCACTATTACAAGGTTCTATGTTACAATTTTAGCATTTTATGAGTTATGTAGTACATGGTTCTAGCCCACTTAACTACAATATGGAAAAACTCAGCAATAAATTAGACCTAATCCAATACTACAAACAACTGTAAAGGAATAAACGATATAAATATCCTAACCAATATATTTATTATTACTAGACGACTCGTGCGAATACTTCGCACCGTTAGTGGTGTTGTTTTCATAGTTCAACTGATCTCCAAATAGATGGAGTCTTTTACAAAATAAATTAATGAGTCTTAACCTAAAAGAAATAAAAATGATTTATTTGTTTATTTTTCGTGGTATTAACTGGGTAGACCACGGGTTCTATCCTGGCCACTCGTTAGGTATAGCCTCAGAAATACCATCGAGTAAACGAAGGAAACTTGGTTTTCCGCTGGGTACCCTGGAATCGTAACACGGTTTCGGGAACTGTAAGGCGACCCGTGAAGAAGGAAAACAAAAAAAAAACCCGGAATTTTTTCAATATAAGCCGGAGCATTAGTAAACAAATTAATGTGAAAATTCCATAGAAGTAGGAGTTCAATCTTATTTTTTGACATTTTAAAACTTTGTTGATAACACTTAGACAATCTCAGCAGCTGCAACAAAATACGACGTACAGTGAGTGATCGCTTTAATTACTTCCCGCTTGAGGATGTCCAGTAAAAGGAGATTCAGTCTAAACATTTCATATAAAACACGATAACAATTTCAGCATGTTTAAATACCTAACTTGTTTAATTATTAATTTAAAAATTTAGATTCCCATGGCTGAGGTTTATGAATGATGACATGTCAAGATCTTGGAGATTGCTTACCTGATTTCTATTATATATAGGTTAAAACTATCCCGACTAAATTAACATTTAAATAAGAAAACGCATTGAAATCGGTCCATCCGTTTAATAGTTTCGATGCTTCAAACAAATACCCATAAAATAAAATATAAATAGATATGTGACCATAACTTTTTTGTGACACCTAATTTACAAGTCCACGGTCTCATAGATTTTCCGTCGCATTCATCAACGCCGTCGTTGCACGCTACTGAGTGAAATCATTTTATATAAAACTAGCATATCGCCCTCGACTTCGCCCGTGGATATTTACGAACAAAATAAAATATAGATTTCGAGATTTTTTGACAAACAATTTTTTTAACTTTCGTAAAAAATATTTTTTTTTTTAATAAAAAGTATCCTATGTTACTTCTAATACCTCCAAGAATATATGTGCAAAATTTCATGATGATCGGTTAAGTAGTTTTTGCGTGAAAGCGTAACAAACAAACTTACATTCGCATTTATATTAATAGGGATGGATATTTACGAACAAAATAAAATATAGATTTCGAGATTTTTTGACAAACAATTTTTTTAACTTTCGTAAAAAATATTTTTTTTAAATAAAAAGTATCCTATGTTACTTCTAATACCTCCAAGAATATATGTGCAAAATTTCATGATGATCGGTTAAGTAGTTTTTGCGTGAAAGCGTAACAAACAAACTTACATTCGCATTTATATTAATAGGGATGGATATTTACGAACAAAATAAAATAAAGATTTCGAGATTTTTTGACAAACAATTTTTTTAACTTTCGTAAAAAATAATTTTTTTTTAATAAAAAGTATCCTATGTTACTTCTAATACCTCCAAGAATATATGTGCAAAATTTCATGATGATCGGTTAAGTAGTTTTTGCGTGAAAGCGTAACAAACAAACTTACATTCGCATTTATATTAATAGGGATGCCATCTTATGTGTTTCGCGGGTGCACAAATCACACCAACCAATCTACCTGCGACGGACCGGATTTTTTGATGAAATGTTAGAACGTAACGCATCTGTATATTTTATTTTATTATAGACCCCATGCTACATTTTCGGACACTTCCGCGATACCAAAAATAATATGTTTACCTGGTACTTGTTATTCGCCATGTGAGTTGTCGCGATACGTTTCTAGATGGTGATAGGTCAGGTGAACTTCTGCCCATACGTCTGATGCCTTGAGCATTTGGTCCATTGTCCAAACCTCCACATAACCTGGATAAAATAAAATTTGTAAATATGAAGCTCATGCTCTAAACTTCTAACCCTATAGGATTTGGTTTAGTCAAATTTTTTAGCATTTACACAGTCAAGTCAAAATGTTTTGTTTTGGGTGGATGCCAGGATCTGGTCTGTTTTTCTAGTCTTGTCTTATATACTTTGCATGACATTTTAACCCCCGATGCAAAAATAGGGGTGTGTTATAATTTTGACTTGTGTCTGTGTATATGTGTGTCTGGCTGTGGCATCGTAGCTCCTAAATGGATGAACCTATTTTGATTTAGTTTCTTTTTGTTTGATAGGTGACTTGATCTAGACACATTGATTCGGCATCGCAAACGAAAATTACCCATTCCGTCCGCCAGGCGATCTAGGCAGACCATTTGTTACAAGAATTGGACGAGTCTGTGCTCGATTTCGGTGGACCGTAAGGCGGCGCGCCGGCGATTGGACGAATGAGTGGGCTTTAGTTAGATATGATTCAAGAAAATCTGTTCATCCGTTTAAAGATCATCTGCTCTTTTCTAGTCGTGAATGTAGGGATGTGACCAACTTACTGGTCTGATCTATTCGAAATTGGAAGTCAGCCAGATATAGTCCACACCAACTCGGGGGTTTTTTAAAATTTAAATTTAGTTTAAATAAGTTGTCATTTAAAATTCTTTAAAGACGTTATATTAACAGTATTATATATTAACTAACATTTTTAACTTATTTTATATTTGTAGAGGTAATCATATTTTTAAAGTTGTAATTTAAAAAAAGTATAATATAAAGACATGCAAAGTTTGTTTACCAAATAACACAAGTCAGAAAAATGGCCTTAGAGTGTATTTATATGGATCTCAAATAATTCTGCTTTAATATTTTTTATTTTCTCGGACATAGGACTTTAACACCCCTGTTTCACATATTAAATGTACTTTAACTACCTATGTCATTACATTGGATCACAATAATATTGACCTTAGATTTATCAAAATGGAATCTGTAATTGAAAACAAATTATTACAAAGAAAACCGAGAAAGCATTTCCAGATATTGTTAAAAGAAAATTGTCCACGTAGCGGGTCAGTCGATAGTGAAATCGTGAGTTGCATTCCTATTTTTACCCTTGTCGATTTTCTGTCCAATAGTCCGGGAGCTTGTGACAATGAAATAAAATGTCAAAATAAATACAAATATCTAAGTGGGAATACAAATGTAGGTTAATTATGTAGGTAGTTATTCATATTTACAATGTTTGATCTCTTAATTTAGACATATTAAGTACCTATATAAATTTTAATAAATCAATAAAAAAATTAAATAATTTATTGAACTCTTGCAAAAGTCTGAGCATTTCACCATCTATACCAATATTATAAATTCTATCTGTCTGTTACGCTTTCAGGGCTAAACAACTATACCAGTTTTGATGAAATTTAATACGGAAAAAAGCTTGAACTCATAGGGAATGACCATAGGCAAAAAATTTTTTAAATCCACTCCCTAAGGGACGATAGTTAGTATGGGACCCACGGGCGAGGCCTGGGGCGGAAATCTAGTTACTAAATAATATAGTAAATTAGAAGCTAAGATTTTCTTTTACCTGATTTATTTATACCTAGTCACACGTAACTTAACACAACATACATAATATTCAAAGTATCATAGTCAAAAAAATCAATATCTTTGACAAAGCTTATAGAAAACGAAAATGAAAATATTATTAAAATGAAACTTCTTTAGGCAGAGTAGAGAATTTTTTTCGAAAAAATACGATTCATATTTATTTATGTGAAATTAGTATATTTAAAGCCTTTAACTTCTTCTTACACACGTTTTTTTTATTTTATATAATTGTCATAAATATTCACTAGCTCTTGCACTAAACATTGGTTCACGTAATTATTTAGACGATGACAGTTTTATATTTCAGCTTTGTTCTCATTATTGGGTTAAATATCGACCGGTGTTTTAATAGTTATTATTCTCGAATATTTGCAGTACGATTTTATTATTTGCAGTAAGTCTAGGTGTAACATTGAGATTGGTTTGTATGGAGAACTCTGAAACTATAAGAGATAGAGAAATATGTTCGAAGGAACCATGTCGTCGATTTTGAAGATAAAAAGAATTGCATTTTTAGTTTTTCATAAAATAAAAATTGGAAAATTACCAGGTTCGTCGTGAAAAAGTCATGTTTGATTTTGTTTTAATACTGTTTGACGACATGAATTTTATTAGTGCACATACGACCAATCTCAATGTTACACTCTGTATATTTAAAGATCTTTGTTTCATATGAAGACTATTTAATTCTAATATCTATATATCTATCATCACGCCTTTTATCCCAAGAGGGGTAGGCAGAGATAATCGAATGCCATTTGTTACGATCCTGACGTATCTCTTTCGCTTCTTTTATATTCATCATACCTTTTATACATGCTCGGCGATTGTGTGTACTTTTAGTATTTTCATCGATCAATACAGTATTATAATGTAATTAGTAAAATTAAAGTATTTTTAAAATAATACAGATCTATGTGGGATGTACTATTTGCCATAATTTAGCAAATACATTAGGTAATCTATGAAATGTTGGACCAAATTGGATAACATTTTCCTCCCATAAAGTCAATTTGACATCAGTCATTAGAATGAAAATTAGAAATGTAAATTGAAGAGAAATACTCTCTCGCATACTAATTCATAGATCGGGTCAAATTAATTTGGTCTTCTATGAATACATTGATTGTGTTTAGATTGGTCAATTGGATTTCTTCCGGACGAACTCGGATTGAATGCAAAATTTTTAAAATCCAGTGAAATGGGACTTTTTCTAAACTAATTTAAATTAACAACAATCTATTTAGTTCCCAAAATACTTATTTTATAGGCGTGCAATGGTAAAATTTACCAAAACATAATACAATTTAAAAATAATAACTTTAAACCGACTTTAAAAATTGTGAACCTAAAAGCAAGAAATCCCAATTCTTACTAAAATTCTTCTTCTTTTTCTTTTATTGTGGCTTTACCACTAACTACCGACTAACATTTAGTCGATGATTTGCCAATGTAGGTAGGTACTATATTTTTTAACATTTAGAGTAAAGATAATTTTACATACTTTAAGGATAAATTAACTAGAACTTCCTAATTCTAATATTTTTTGTACAATACTTGATTTGCTGAAGTCCGTTTTGTGTATTTAATGTACCGATTTTGTTTGGATTTTTTTTTCTCTATTTACGCCTAGGTGAAAGAAATGCAAAACTTTCGAACACGTGTGTTTTTAGTTGGTTACGCGACGGATTCCCCGTTATGTCAAGACGGAACGCGTGTGTCGGTCGCCATGACATTACCTAGAATCCTAACTAACGTTTCACGTAAAACAGAACATCAGAACGACGTGGTTTTTTGGACAGAGAAAGGTGAAGGACCGGAGAGTTGAAATTATAGCTAGGCTACCTATAATTTTTATTTAAATAATCCACATCCACTAGTAATGAAATATCATACTTTTCGCCATTGTGGAAATCGTGGATATATTTATGCTTGCATATCCGCCAAAAAAAAAACTCACCTTCTCTGCGTGCCTCCAGGGACAGGAGTAGCAGCTAATAGTGCTTGTCTTTTCAACAATTGAACAGTGAGTGCGAAAGACACAACCATGGTCAGCATTGGTATGTAGAAGGCCACCAAAGATCCAAAAATCCAAAATAATCGGTTGTTAATGACACACAGGTCCGGTGTCGGCATTATATTTGATCTGTTTATTAGACCTGTAATAAGGTAAGAAATTAGAAAAAAATATTTAAATATTAATAAAACATTATATAATATAAAATAAAATAAAAATAAAAACAGGAGGTAAAAATGAGATTTGAATTTTTGTCCAGAACAGTCACTGAAACGGCTGAATAGGAGTTTTTTGAAAATACTTTTAAATTAAGTATAGCTATTAAAGTAATTAGAAAATTTGTTTTTAATTATATTTTTAAAATCCCCGCAAAAACGATGAAGACGTCGCATCTTGCAAACCAACAATATTATGGTCACAGATTAGAATAATAGAACATAACGAGAAAATAACTTAGTCATTGACAGATTGACAGACAGTTAATTTAATAATAGCTACTAGTCTGTGGTTATTTATTTGACATTTAGGTGAATGTGACGTCACTTCCCGTTTGCGGTCACGTGACCGGAAGTATGAATTAAATATTTTTCATTTAGATTTAAAAAAAGAAAGATTCATTAAATAAATATACCTACATTATTTTCAGTGATTATACGTTATAAACTATATAAAAAATATTAATGTGTATCATTATTTATGTATTTTATTTGTGTATTTTCTTTCATTGTCTACACCCCTATTGATTTTGATGAAAGTGTATAATTAGAATTATAATTTTTTGAAGATCTGTGTTAATAAGATCGAGATCAGCATTAAATAAATATTTCTACCGGCGACGCTGGGGCAGAATGCTAGTCTTAAATATGTACCTAGGAAAGGACAAGTCTTAAAATTGTGAAGAACTTCTAATCTGATTTTTCCTCACAAAACAAAATCACACCATCACGCCTCTTAGACCTTGCAGCCTGGCCCGCCTGTCGTTATTCGATAAATCCGATTTAGATATGAAAATGGTTATTACTCAATAATGCCAAGATGTTATTCCAAAAACTACATACTTAATGTTATTTATATCGTTGCGTAAACAGGAAAAAACATGTATGAATGGAAAAGTACAGTAGGTATATTATATCCCCTTATTGTTTTTTTAGGATATTGTGAAAGTCTGTTCTACAGTGAAATAATGCCATAAAACAACTTTCAGTACCTTAGTATTTCAAGCTATTATATAAAACTTAGCTTTGTACTACTCTTGAAAATGTAAGTATTTATGTGGCGGTATCTATTAATATACTTACTTAGTTATCTGATAAAACCTATACCAACATAAACATACATCGCCTTTTTAAAAACAAAACCATTATAATTTTTTTTAGAGTTCTAGCACAAAAACCTGAGGTAACTTATTAGTATCCTAATGGTCAGTTTTATGGCCAAATGAGCAGAAAATTGGCGGAGGGGGGAACCAATCTATGACCTCTCCTTGTAATTAATCCATGGTATAAAAAATATAAATGTTGGCATGGCTTTGGTATTGTATTTAAAAATATCTCCTTTCCAACAAAAAAAGAATCATCAAAATCGGTTCATAAACGACGAAGTTATACGTTATTGAGACACCTCCTCCAGTTTTTTTGAAAAACTTATAAAATCACAGACACGAAAATAAATATTCGAATCCCGAATCTATTGGTATGTTTCCATTTACAAAGATTCACAAAAATGTCTAAAAAATTGAAGAAAAATCCCTCTGTTTGCCTACCGAAGTGCTTAGAGCAACAACCACTCACCCAAAACCGTAATGGAGCTCGAAACAAACATACTCAGCAACCAAACTAAGGCTATCTTGATAAGGACCACACGCTTTGTTGAATGATGTCTGCTCTTCAAAGGATTTCTTATACCTAAATATCTGAAACAAAACGTAGGTACTTTGTTAAATTAAATTGTAACTGTATATTTGTTTGTTTTTTTTTTCAAATTCATAATATTAAATAATAATAAATTATAAGAATACTATTGTACGCCAGGTAGTCGATAGCCTAATTGGTAGTACGGTGGACTTGAAACCGGAGGTCCCGGGTTCGAATCCTACCCCCTGCCAAAATGCTAAGCACCAATTTTCTTTAAGAATATGTGCTTTAATCGACTTCTCGTGCTCCGGACGGCAAGTAAAGTCGGCGTCCGGTCACCAACCCGCCTGCCAAGCGTGGTGACTATGGCAACTCCTCTCAATGAGCACCACTAAAAATGGTGCACTAGAGGGAGACCATGATCCAGCAGTGGATCTTAAAATGTTGATGATGATAATGATTGTACGCCTGAAAAGGTACCACATGGAAGACACCATTTTATTATGTGTACCTAAACACCTCATTTTGATTCTGTGTGACAATAAAATTTATTTGAATTGGAATATTATTATTATTGGAATTTGTTTAGACGGTCTGCAAGGGAATTGAGAAATAGGTATTTGAAGAAACTATTGCCGTCGCCTCACCCTTTGGTCCCCCCCCGTAGAGTGCGATAGGGACAACTGCAGTTTAGACCGATTATACCTATAAAACCTTGACCGATAGATGTTTCGTATTCCCCTGTTTTCTCCACCAAAACTGATCCGATTTAATTATTTTTGGTATTGAAATTTAAAGAAAGAATAGATCTATGCTCCTATTTTTCTTTTACATTAAAACCTTTTCAAATTAGTCTGGTAGTCGTCTGATCACGGCGGTATAAACGAGGCATTTTTTTTAGGTTTTTGGAAGGGCTTATTTTTTTAGGTAATTAGTTGTTGGAAAAAAGTAAATGACAGGGGCATGCCTACAGTAAACCTAGATTTTATGAAAAAAAAACTATTGCTCTAGAGGCATTATCCGTGAAGAAAATAGGGGAATACATTTGTATGGAGAAAATGCAGCCCGGCTACGCTCTTAAAGCCTTCACCTAATTTACCTTGCGGCGTGGCTAGAGTGTTTGTTTGTTTATAATTTTTTCACATCAAAACGGATCAATGGATCGACGTGATATATTGGACAGAAAACTGTTAATGGGTTAGTTCCGCCAGCCAAGGAATGCCAGGCCCGTTAATGTCTAACAATAGAATGCCGAGCAAATTGCTGGGTTGGACATTCTCGGACCGGGCATTCCTTGGGTGGCTATTGGTCCCGTCGATTTGGCCTTCGAGTCGAAACGAAAGATGTCGCGGTCCTAAGTATGTTAACTCCACAGGTCAGTTTAATAGTAATGATTACTAGATGACCCGTGCGATTATTTCGCACCGTTTTAGTTCAACCGATTTCCAACAGATGGCGTCGATTACAAAATAAATAGAAACATTTATTTATTTTTCGTCATTAGAGGGAGATATTTGATACCGACAAAAACACCTTTGAGAAATAATGTATAATAATATAGGTATAGATTTTGTGGTTACCAGCCTCGCTACAAAACGTTTGAATAAAGAAATGCCACATCGGAGCCAGGCGGCAAAACGGATGTATTGTTCCATATTCTTATTTATCGCTTACACATCGTACTACGTTCCATAAGAACAGGGTGTAGAAAGCTTATCACCTCGCCCCGTACTAATCTTATGTATTTTTATTCATGGACGTAAAAAAATAGAGGACGGATCGCCGCTAAGACAAAAGTGAAGCACCAAGCGTGCAATAAGTGGTTAATTACTAACTTACCTATGAAATGATTCCTTGCGATTTTTTATGAGTAATAATTTGTTTTTGCATAATTTTACTACACAAGACGGCATTGTTTCTTATTTTTTTAATGGCGGCTGATCAGCATAACCGAATGAGAATGTGTGCGTGAGGCTCGTATTTACAATGAAACTGGCATAACTTGGATGCTTCACTTTTGTCTTAGCGGCGATCCGTCCTCTCCTTTTTACGTCCATGTTTTTATTCTGTGGGGTTAGCATACATTTTGACAGCGACACTTTCGTTTCGGTCGAATGGCCTTGAACAGGCCAAAACGTTCATGTCCAACAAGGACCGGCCAGAGATAGCCCGGGGCCGAGAGGTCCGGCCCAACAATGTGCGGGAAAATTCTGTGTATTGTCTTTGTCCGGCCAAGCAAATTGCTCGGCATTCTTGTGCAGGGCATGCCCGGTCCGGGCTATCTCTGGCCGGTCCTTGTTGGACATGAACGTTTTGGCCTGTTCAAGGCCATTCGACCGAAACGAAAGTGTCGCTGTCAAAATATATGCTAACCCAGCTGGTTAGTTACTATCAGACAATTATTTCCATGTGGTAACATTATTAGTTTAGAAAATAAATATATGAAGGGTAGATGAAAAAACACGGAACACGGTGATTTTTTAGTATCGGGTTAAATTTCGAGCTATAATATAGCTTGATTTTTATATTGAATTTTGTGTTATCAGTGTTGTGAATGTTTATGGATTTATAGGATGTATACCATTTTTTTGTGATAATATTCGGTGTTCTGTGATCTTCAGATTTCCGCGAAATAACTATTTAGTGCTTGCTGTGGGAAGATTCGGGAGCAGCGCAGCGGTAAGTAGGTCAAAATTTAACTAATTTAATATAGGTACTAAGAGTCGCTCAGATCATAATTCATTTATTTTTTAAGTGTAACGTTATTGAAGTTATTTTTATTTTGAGGTTATATAAATATAAAAGGAATAAAATATTTTGTACCAAGATTCTGTAAGGTAAGACTGAAGTGTTTTTTTTTCAGTAGGGAAATGAAATCTGTTTTCTTTTATCTAGGTATCGTTGTTTTGAGTAGTTTTTAAATGAGTTCATTCATTCATTATTGAATGGTGACGAAAGAAGAGCCTAAATGATTTTATTGGTTGATTCGGGAATTATTTATAGCCCCAGTGAAATATTGGAAGGAGGCATTTGATAAAAATTGAAAGTAAGTTTTAAACTTTGTTTGTTTTACTGAATTTTTGTTTATTTATTCTATAATGGAGACGAACAAGAGCTAAATAATGTGGCTTTATATTGGTAAAAGAATTTTCAAAATCGGTTCAGTAAATCCAGAGATTACCCCCCTACAACCTCACAAACTTTATCTCTTTATAATATTACTAGGATTCCGCCCCCGGCTTTGCCCGTGGATATTTACGAACAAATAAAATATACCTTATAATAGCCCTACTTCTACTCCAACCCCTATCCCTACCCCTACCCCTACCCCTACCCCTACCCCTACCCCTACCCCTACCCCTACCCCTACCCCTACCCCTACCCCTACCCCTACCCCTACCCCTACCCCTACCCCTACCCCTACCCCTACCCCTACCCCTACCCCTACCCCTACCCCTACCCCTACCCCTACCCCTACCCCTACCCCTACCCCTACCCCTACCCCTACCCCTACCCCTACCCCTACCCCTACCCCTACCCCTACCCCTACCCCTACCCCTACCCCTACCCCTACCCCTACCCCTACCCCTACCCCTACCCCTACCCCTACCCCTACCCCTACCCCTACCCCTACCCCTACCCCTACCCCTACCCCTACCCCTACCCCTACCCCTACCCCTACCCCTACCCCTACCCCTACCCCTACCCCTACCCCTACCCCTACCCCTACCCCTACCCCTACCCCTACCCCTACCCCTACCCCAGCCCTATAGCCTATGTCACTCAGGGTGAACGTAGCTTTCGAATGGTGAAATTATTTTTGAAATCGGCATAGTAGTTTTTGAGTTTATTCATTACAAACATACACACAAAAATACAAATCTTTCCTCTTTATAATATTAGTATAGATTATAGATTAACCAATGAAATATCAAATCACTGTATCAGTATAATCTCAGAGCTACTCGAGGTTCAGTTTTCATTACGACCTAATAAAACCTTCTCACAATATTTCATTCTACCCTACAGACTTCCCTAATGGACACGGCTATAACCTGAAAGGCCGTTTAGAGATCTTATTATAATGTTACTGCTCAGAAAGGCCTCGACGAGTTCATAATAAAAATTGAGATGAGATATTCACTGCAATCTCAAATTTGTACTATCATTTCCTATTGATATTTTTTATGGATGTAAGTTAGAATATATAGAGTGCAATGACAAACTTGACATTTTTAAAGGAGACGTCGTGGTTTTTTATAATTTTACCCACTATGCCGCCGTAGAGATGCTTTTTCACGTTTCGCTTGAAGGACCCCAGGTTATAGGAAGCAGGAAAGCCGACGCCGGAAGTTGGTTCCGCTTAAAAACGTATGTACATAATCCAACAAACCACAGAGGCTTTTCTATCTAAATATACCTCAACAGAACTGGCCACTCAACTGGCCTTACAAATACAATCGGCTAAAAGATTAAGAATTGGTCTTCCGCTGGATATCCTGGAAGCGATAACATGGTTTCGGGAGTTGTAAGGCAATCCGTGAAGAAGGCCATAGGAAACTATGGAAATGGTTACCGTGGAAACCTTTGATTTTTTTTTTTTTTTTTTTTTTTTCTTCACGGGTTGCTTTACAGCTCCCGAAACCGTGTTACGGTTCCAGGGTACCCAGCGGAAGACCTAGTCTCCCTCGTTTAGCCGATGGTATTTGTGAGGCTATATATCTAACGAGTGGCTAGTTCTGTTGAGATATATTTAGATGGAAAACCTTTGATTTGTAGACGTTTATGTATACATGTATTGTTCCTCAAGAAATGGGCTATTTAACGCAAATCGGACTAGTAGTTTCTGAGATAAGCGTATTCAAATAATATAGAAGAACAAACATAAACTCTCCGGTTTTATACATAGACTAGCTGTGCTTTGCGGTTGCACCCGCATTTATGGGTTACTGCTAGGGTTCGAAGCATGGGCATGGTATCGGTACCGTCCTAAAGTACTATCGAGTATCTACTTGCGGAGTTTATTTAATTGGACATTCAACCGCGTCGTAGGAACAGAAGTGGCTTCAACCACAACGTGACGCACAATTCCTTGTAAAGATCTAGAAAGACTTCCTTCATGTCTTCCCAGGTTTCTATGGGGTTGGACTTATATGGATACTCGATACTGGCGATTTGTAGTAAGTACCGGGCGATCAAAAGTATCGATCGATCTCTAGTTACTGCTTCGTTCCTTTGGGTTGTAGCGTGATGTTATAATAACCTTCCTCAAGAATTGGGCTATGAAATGCAAAAAAAAATTCAAATCCGACTGGTAGTTCCAGAGATTAGCGCGTTCAAACAAACTCTTCAGCTTTATTAATAGTATAGATTGATATAAATTTGGCATATAAGTCTTATATATCTTTACATCTGTTTCCCATTTCATATATACACACGTCTAATAATATCTATAGTAAATTAAGGGGAGGAACGAATAATTTCGGTTGATTTCTGAACTGAAATTCTCGAATTTTACGAATGCTATGAACATACAATTTGGGCATCGAAAACTAGAGGATTTTATCTAATATTGTGTAGGATGAAAACATGACTGGTGAACATTTTCTCGATAACTTAAGTTTTTGAAATCACCTCTTCAAAAACACCTTTTTAGTCATACGACCATACTTTGAAGGGATTTACGTTTAAATTTTATACGAATCTGTTGGTAATTTCAGTACCTAGTATTGATTAAGAAGATTGTAATCGTTTTTTAATAAATTATTTATTTGTAATGTGCCGCTTACGTCATTTATTCCGCGATAAATTATCCCCTTCTTACTTTTGCAGCAAGAACGGACAAAGCGCCGTCGTTGTCTTGCATGACGTGTTCGTTGCGTTTAGGGCGTGGCTTACGATGAGGAATTTCTGAGTCGTTCCTCGTCTTAAATTTTAAAATTCTAAAATGTAATGAAATCCAGGTTTGTCGCTAGTCTAGGTTTTCGAAAATTGGTTTAGGAACTCGACGACATCAATATTCGGTATTGTGAAAGTTATAGCTGCAAATTTGTTTCGATAAAACAATTAAATTCGGTTCCATTCGATAATTTACGACAAAAGTTTGCCACTTCAAATACATTTTCCTTGTTTTGGTTTTGTGTGACAATCTGGTAAATTTATTGTGATTTTAGTTGAAACGTCACAGTTAATTAAAATTAATAAAATATTGATTAATAAAGGTTCGTTGACAATTTTTGTGTTAATTTTTGGATAATTTATAATATAATGAATAAAAAATTAAAGTCTGTCTGTTTCAACACAATCTTTACTAATATTATAAATGTGACAGTAACTCTGTCTGTCTGTCTGTTACGCTTTCACGGCTAAACCACTGAACCGATTTTGATGAAATTTTATACAGAGAAAGCTTGAACCCCAGGGAAAGACCTGCTGTTTCCTAAATCCACTCTCCTAAGGGGGTTATAACAGGGGATGAAAATTAGTACAGGCACCACGGGCGAACGGCTAGTATTCAATATTTTAGATGTTTCTTATAGCCGAGTCTACCAAATAATAAATTAAACTTTAAACACCGTGAATAAAAATGATTCATTTCAAAACCAAAAATTGTCATTCATCCGAATCCTAACTAATAATCACTACATAGTGTAAAACAAAGTCGCTTCCCGTCTGTCTGTCCCTATGTATGCTTAGATCTTTAAAACTACGCAACGGATTTTGATAGATAGAGTGATTCAAGAGGAAGGTTTATATGTATTAACATGCATAATATAGTAGAGAAACACTGATAATTTTAAAGGTTTCTAATTTAATGTCGTAAATAAACACATTTTTTGCGCTTACATTGCAAACGCTGGCTGAACCCTACAAGATAGATCAAAATAATGTACTACAGTATTATACACCTTAAAAAGCTCTACAAAAAAGTCTGCGATGGTATATGTCTGTCTCTTAGGGATAACGCACAATAACAATTTTTTATCCTTTACTTTTTACGAGAAATAATGTCTTATCTACGAAGCGATTTTAAGCAATACAGCATTAATCCTTATCCAATTACGTACCTTAAATACATTGTTCATTTAATATAGATCAATATGGCCCTTTACAGCATGTAATTTAAATGAATATTTTCGAAGATATTACAGATTTAAAGTGCAGGGACATAGCGGTTGCGGTGCGTGCCTATAACCTATAATTTAAACATAACTATACTACAGATTTGATATTTCCATTTGTTACGATCCTGACATACCTCGCTTCTTTTATATTCATCGTACCTTTCATACATGCTCGGCGATTGTGTGTAGGGGTAGGGGTAGGGGTAATGCAGGCAAGCCAACGTTTGGGCAGGACAACGTCTGTCTGGTCCGCTAGTAATATTATAAATGTGAAAGTTTGTTTGTCTCTGCCTACCCCTCTTGGGATGAAAGGCGTGATGATAGATAGATAGATAGATAGAAGTTTGTTTGTTTATGATTTTTTTGCACAGGAATAGCAGGATGGCTTGAGAGTGGCATTAGGCTACCTTTTATCCTGGAAATACTTTGGGATAAATTCTTATGACACATGGACTTTTTATTCAGGGATCTTTTTTTTTGTCACCTTCCAAAACTTTCCACAGGTGAAGCCATTGCGGAAAGCTAGTCTAGGAATATAAATCCTAAGAAATTATTTCGCAACAATTAAAAGCTTTGACAATGAAATAAATTATAAAAGTGGTATCGTTATTGCGTGTGGTCTATAAATTCTAAATCCATTTCTACATACAATTAAATTATAACAACTTAATTACTAAGACACTAGAATTAATTTCATTAACTCGTTTGTTGTAATTAAGGACGCGGTAGAAACCACATCTGTGGCAGCCATATTATGATATGAAATTCTTGTATGAATGGAGTTTTTTTTTAAATTACGATGATGACGCTTAGAAACTAGTGATGTGCCGGATATCCGTATCCGTATCCGCGGATATCCGAGTGAGAAGAAAGATCCGTATCCGTATCCGTAAGTTTTTGGCGGATCTTTTACGGATCTTTTACCTTATTAAATTTTAATTCATAGATAGCCTAAGGTCCCAACCTCAATTAATAAAATGTCATATATGTAATAACAACAAATTTTTTAAAGGTCAAAAAGGACTTAAAATCCATGTTTCTAGATTCCATAAAAATCTATCCCTTTCACAACCTTCAACTTCAACTCATTCGAATAACTCCATCTCATTTGAAATTGATCTAAGTAAACTACATCAAACTATTCCAGTAGTCAAAAGAATTCCTAGAGGGGCAAGAATATCGTTAGCAAAGTCGCTATCCATTACAATTCAAAAATGTTTACAAAATAAAATAGAGGACTGGCATAATCTTTTCACCTTTGCATACACTCATTTCCATGCAGATAAAAATTCAAATAAATCTTTAACATATCAACTTAAACAAAACTCCAAACTCATTGACCATAACATAATCATCCCTCCTACTATCCCAAACAGTACAAATAATTTCAATTTAAAACAAAAAGTAGAGTCAAAGGTAATGGATGGTGACTTAAGAAATGCCGCACGTATACTTTTCTCTGACGATACTCTTGCCCCCATTAATGATGAGACACTAAAAGGCCTCCGAGAAAAACATCCTTGCATCAATCCTTTCACCCTGCTTTTCCAGTCAAATCCTCCACAAAATGATATTCAGACAGTCAAAATCGAAAAAAAAGACACTTTAGATGCTATAATGTCGTTTCCGAGTGGCTCGGCCGGCGGTATCGACGGTATCACGCCACAACACCTCAAAGATCTCGTGAGCATGACCGCTGGTGACGCAGGTCAGGCCCTCCTAAACGACATCACAAATTTATGTAATTTTTTATTATCGGGAAACATTAATAAAGAAATTTTACCTATAATGTATGGTGCGAGACTATGTGCCTTTAAGAAAAAGGATGGAGGAATACGTCCCATTGCCATAGGCAATACACTCCGACGGCTTACAGCAAAACTTGCTTGTAGACACATAGCTTCGGACCTACAGAATAAATTACAACCAATTCAAATAGGATTTGGCAGCAAAGCAGGGTGCGAGGCTGCAGTGCACTCGGCTCGTACTTTTATAAAATCTGAGGATCCCGATGTGCTACTGAAAGTTGATGTAAGGAATGCTTTCAATTCATTAGATAGAGTAGCCCTGTTGAAAGAAGTAAATAAAAACACCCCAAAAATTTATACCTATGTTTGGCAATCTTATAATACACCTTCTAAATTATTATATGGAAATAATGTTATAAGTTCAGAAGTCGGCGTTCAACAGGGTGATCCTTTAGGGCCAGCTCTTTTTAGTATAGGAATTCACCCCATTATATCATCTCTAAATTATAAATTAAATGTTTGGTACTTAGATGACGGAACCCTAGGAGGTGAAGCCAATGAAGTCCTCAAAGATCTGATATTACTAAAAGAAAAATTTTATAAATTAGGCCTAAAATTGAACTTTTCTAAATGCGAAATTTTCCTTTCTGATAAATTATCAAATTTAGAAAAACAAACCACTTTAAAAAAATTTAACGATCTTGCACCCGGTATTAAACTTGTTAACAAAGAATCACTTTACCTTCTTGGAGCTCCGTTATTAGAAAAAAGTATCGAACCTCTTTTGGAAGCAAAATTTCAAAAATTTTCGGATCATTCAAATAGATTGGCATTACTAAATTCTCACATTGCATATACGATACTAAAATACTGTCTTTTCGTCCCCAAATTTACATATATTTTACGCACAAGCCCAATCTGGAAATTCCCAAACCTATTAGATCGATTCGATACAACTTTAAAAGATACTCTACAGAAAATTCTAAATTTACACTTTAACAATAACTCTTGGAACCAAGCAACTTTACCAATTAAGTTAGGCGGTATCGGAGTTCGCAAAATTTCAAGTGTTGCTCTACCTGCTTTCCTGTCCTCTGTAAATAGTGCCTATTCTACATCCGTAAAAATTTTAAAATCTTCATCTATAAAATTGGCCTATGCATCAGAGGCAGTTGAAGCATGGAAATCAATTTGCCCTAACGAAGACATCCCAAAGGAATCAAATGTACAAAAACTTTGGGATGCCCCGTTAGTGCAAAAAATCCATCAAGAGTTGGCCCAAAAGTTCACAAATAATATTGATAAAGCTCGCCTATTAGCTGTCTCTGAAAAGGAATCTGGCTACTGGCTTCATACAATACCAGCAACCAACCTTGGGACCTTACTAGACAATAATACGTTTAGAATCGCAACTGGCATTCGTCTCGGGGCATCGATATGCATGCCACATAAATGTCCGTGTGGTAGCGACGTCAATGCTCTCGGCCTCCATGGACTCTGCTGCCAAAAAAGTGGAGGTCGTTTTTCGCGCCACGGCTCTTTAAATGAAGTTATTAAACGGGCTCTTGCCACCATCAATGTACCAGCTATGCTGGAACCCTGTAGTCTTGTACGTGATGATGGCAAGAGACCGGATGGCATGACGCTGGTGCCTTGGGAGAGGGGTAGGGCCCTAGTATGGGACGCAACTTGTGTTGATACCTTGGCGCCCTCACATCTCTCGAGTACAGCGATAAGAGCCGGGGCAGCTGCAGAAACAGCAGAGACTTGCAAACGGCGCAAGTATATACAAATTGAAAAAGATAATATATTTGTGCCGTTTGCAGTAGAGACTCTAGGTTCATGGGGGCCGAGTGCCAAAAAATTTTATAAAGATATAACACCAAAAATTGTCGTCGCTACGGGTGACAAGAGGGCTGGCTGTTTCTTCGCCCAGAGAATTAGCATAGCTATACAGCGAGGAAATGCAGCCAGCGTTCTTGCCACCATGCCACGCGGACCAAATATTTTTGATTATTAATATTATTTTAGGTTTATATTGTTATGTGTAAAAAATTTTAATGTAATAAATATCTTACTTATTTAAAAAAAAATTCATAGATGAATTTTATATATTAGGTATTAGGTAATAACAATGAAAATCTGTTAAATTCCCTTCAGATTATCGTTTTAAGGTCTCGCGCACCGACAACGATTGAATACAGTACGATTGTCTCTTTCCAAAGGTCGATGTGCAATATTTACCGCCGCGTACTCTAAGGAAGTTAAGATCCGTATCCGTATCCGTATTCGCGGATCTTGAGACCAAATATCCGTATTCAGATCCGTATCCGCGGATATACATTTTTAACGATCCGATCAAAGGATGTAGAATAACACATTTTTGATTATTTTTGAAAATTCATCTCATAAGGGGATGAAGTGGGGGTATAAACGTTTTTATGGAGAATCGTATTCCCACAGTGTATAAACTTGAAACTTTGTTGTGTTTGAAATAAATAAATCAGAACGGATTTTAGGATTTTTCAATACAACTCCTCTGTTTAGGAGTTGAAATATGTATGGAAAATAAAAAAATGGCATGGGCAAAGCAACCTAAACGGTTATTATTTTAAAACCATCCTAAATACGCCTATTGACCATTAGAAGTAGGTATAGGTACTAGGGTAACACATCTACATTGGATATGAACTACCTCACCTAGAGTCAGGGTTCCCCAAATGCCAGTCGGACTGTTCCTTATACTGAATAGTATGCACCAAGGTCCCTGTCCCTAATTTGGCACAAACCGTCTTCAAATTCTACGACGAAATATTTATTATTTCTTACTTTTCAGTGCAAATTTTTGAAGTCGGTACACTTTTTTTTAAAAGTAAATTTATTTTATTTTTATTATTTGTAGTTACAGCAGCCATAGTTATACATACTCTGTGAAAATTTCAAGTTTCTAGGTTAAAAAGATACAGCCCTGTGACAGACAGACGGACGGACGGACGGACAATGGAGCCTTAGTAATGGTTTCCGTTGTCACCCTTTGGGTCCGGAAACCTAAAAATATAGTAAGCTCACCCCACTAATATTAAAAATGCGAAAGTTTGTATGAATGTATGTATGTTTGTTACTCAATCACGCCAGAACGTCTGAACGGATCTAGATGAAATTTGGCACAGAGATAGATTATAGTCTGGAATAGCACATAGGCTACTTTTTATCCCAGAAAAATACCTATATGGTTCCCGTGGCATAGATTTGTTTTTGTTTTTCACGGGATCGACATGATTTTTTGCATAGTGGTAGTTTAGGGGTCAGAAAATGACATATACCTAACTACTTTTTATACCGCAAAAGCGGGTGGGGGAAGGGAACATTATTTCTTTTTGGATCTATTTCCACGCGGACAGAAGCTATCTAATAAATCGTCATAATAATATCCTACTGTATTATTTAAATTGTGGTTCTAGAAAACAGTGATTATAAAAAATATTTAACATACCTTCCAATACTAATGAAACACATGTGCATGATACTGGCCGAGCATGCTAGTACGTCGCAAGTCACGTACACGTTACACCATACCACCCCCAAGGGCCAATAACCTGTAGAATAAAAACATATCATTAATAATAAAATAATATAAATGCAGTCGCCATAGAGGACCAAGGCTAAGGGGGGCCATAGAATAATAGTAAGTGTTGGCCATAGACGTGTGGCGGCAAATCGCGTCGCGTAATACCTAGATGTCGCACCGTTACTAACTCATTGAAACCTGTATCGCGCCATTGAAAATTGGCATATATGTAACTTTCCAACGATGTGCGTTGGGGAGTATTCCTTTTACTCATGATCGTTGGATTGTTGTATGTAGCCATTTCTATATTGGTGACCCCGTATGAACACGCCTGTATTCCTGACCCCGCAATGCCCCGCATCCTACTTCCACTTCCCACTGACCAGACCGCCGGCCCGACATGACGACAGGTCATACATCACGACAGGTGATTCAGCCGCGATGCAGTCCACTACACAGTCCATCACTGCTGACAAAGCTAAAATGGATGTTGGTTTTCATATCGACCTCTGGTCTGGGAAGGGAGTCATGTGGCGGCACATCGCGTCGCGTAATAGATGTCGCACCGTTACTAACTCATTGAAACCTGTATCGCGCCATTGAAAATATTTAATAGATTGGCATATATGCAACTTTCCAACAATGTGCGTTGGGGAGTATTCCTTTTACTCATGATCGTTGGATTGTTGTATGTAGCCATTTCTATAGACGGGCTCCCCTATTTGACAATTTTCTTGACCATAAAACTGACCATTAGGGCAGTAATAAGTTACCTTAGGTTTCGTTGGTACGGTTTTGTGTCGCTCTATCAGCTCTAAAAATAGTAAGTTGTATTGTATTAAATGTGAAAGGCAATCTAGGACGTCTAATTTGCGGGAACATAGTGTTTCCAATTATTATTTATAATTTTATGTTTGTATTTTAGCATAATTTCTATATAAAGTAAAAGCCGTTGCGACAATAAAATGAAAGAAAAATACAGTGGTACGGGGAACACTTGACATAACAACAAGTAATAAAAATAAAATTAAGATAAAAAGGAAAGGGGTTTCCCCATACAAGAAACGTTTTTTCGGCGTTTTTTGCTCGATCCTAATATTTTTTTAGTACATTGTGATACAAGGGTGCTATGTTGGTCATTACGTACGAGGCGGTATTTTCAGCGTGAGCCACTAGGCGAGCGCTATAAGAAAGCTGAAGTATTTATATAATGACCAATGCACACGCGTTTCATACGACGTTTTTCAACACACTTGCGAGGAAAAAAATAAACTTCATGGAGTCTTTACGCATTCTTCGCCACTTGAAGTCGACATTTTTAATAATTAACCACAACACGGCGAAAATTTTAACAAATATTTATGGAAATGTTTTGTTTTTTCCCGCGTGACAGATAAGGCACGGATAACTTCGCCAAACAGCCAAAAAAGACGTGATTAAAAAATTAAAACTGCATTATGCGGTTAAATTAAGAATCCTTTGTGGACACATAATAATATACAATTTGCAATCTTGTACGAATTTAACTTCATTGGGTTATATTATAACTCTTGTGCTGTAATATAAAGAAAAAGCACGCGTGTTTAATATATGGGATTGTGAGTCTAAAATTGAGGTAATAAGACTCACGTTACGAGCAAGTGCAGTGTTGAAAAATAACTTTAGTGCATAAAGTAAAACAACAAATAATACAAACCGGCCAAGTGCAAGTTGGACTTACGCTAATTTGTTCCTGCGCCATACAGGGGCAACAAATTTGATCTGGCCTTAGTTCATACTATTGAGTGGTACGAAGGAGTTCGACTCGCACTTGGCCGAATTTTCTATGGGATTTTTGTATAAACTCAAGACCATAGGGAATGTAAGTTAATACGGGCTCCACGGGCGAAGCCAGGGTTGAAGGCTAGTTATAAAATTATAATTCAAAATCGCAATAAACTCAAAATATAGCTTCGGAACCCGACATTTATGTTATCCAACTCACACTTGGCATGTTTTATTCCACTCATTCTAACAATTTAATGTCAATACACCTACGCATAGTACATATTGATATAATGATTGGATATCGGTCTTAGCAAACACATTCCTTTGGGATTAATTTGTTTATCTTCATATGACGTGCTGGAATCGTGGGATTTATCTTCCTAGATATAGTTACATACTAGATTTTCCTAAGGTTCTTTTTGCATTTTGTATTTCAAGTTGAATTTATACGGAGTTAGGTGACCCAATAACCGACGAATAGTTAAAAAAAATAAACGAATTCTGTTTTCGGAGACTATTTTTAGGGGAAAATTAAGAATATAGTTTTTCAAGTGCATCATGTGATGTAGGAAATGAAATAGTTCTGTTAGGTATAGCCTTACAAATACCATCAGCTTAACGAGGGAGACTTGGTCTTCCACTGGGTACCCTGGAACAGTGAGACGGTTTCGGGAGCTGTAAGGCAACCCATGATGAAAGAAAATTAAAATGCATAGGTTAAAAGATATTAAAGAATATACCAAAATCGAGCTTTAATATCGCCCACACTCATAGCTTACAGGAAAACTTAAACGCCCTCGATTACAAGAAACCGCGAAGGTAGTACTGAACCCTTAGTGCGCGAGTTCAACTCGCACTTGGCTTTTCTCTTTATCGGTCCCAGGCCCCAGCGGAAGTATTTTTTGGGACCTAATAAGTGGGCCAGTGGGCTCTGCCTACCCCTTTTTGCATATATGCCATATTAGCGTAATGATAAATATTAAGGATCCTTTCTTCTTCTTCATGGGTTGCCTTACAGCTCCCGGGAACGGTTGCCGGCCCCAGGGTACCCAGCGGAAGGCAAAATCTTCCTCACTTAGCCGAATTTTTTTTAAGGCTATACCTAACGAGCGGCCACCTCTGTTGATGTAGATGGAAAGTCTCTTTGTACGGTTTTTCGGATAATGTACATAGTTTTTTTATTATAAAAACCCATGGTCGGATGTGGGGATCGAACCCGCGACTTCTCTTGTGAGCCGACATTTTACCCACTCGACCACCGACGTCCCATATGTCATTAGAGAAGAATGCGGAGTAAAAGATGATGTTGTGACTAAAATGGAGAAAATTACTTTACGCTGGTTTGGACACGTTGAAAGAATGAAGGATGAAAGATTGACCAAAAAGGTTTATATGGCTAAAGTGAAAGGAAATGCTGGCAGAGGACGACCTAGGTGTACTTTTATTGAACATAAAAAATATATTGATCGATGGAAATTATTAAAAGTACACACAATCGCCGAGCATGTATGAAAGGTATGATAAATATAAAAGACGCGAAAGAGGTATGTCAGTATCGTAACAAAAGGTATCTTGGGATGAATACATCGATTCATGCTCCTATATGAAAAGCGAGTGCTTTACTAGGTACCTGTTCTGTTTAATATAGTTACCTGCCTAAATATGACCATTGTTACCAATGTATTTAGCTACGCCGCTAGAGAAAGATAAACATTGTTATTTTGTCTTCCTCTCCCGTTTATACAGCCGAATGAACTCTAATTAATTCATACGTAGTATTTCGTTATTATGCCAAATTTTGATTGAATATTGTTTTCTTGGGTCGCTAATTGGGCAAGGTTAGAGCAATGGACTTGAAACTTTAGGTCCGGGGCCTATGTTTATCCGAGCCTATAATGCTAAGCAGCAATTTTCTTTCAATCGACGTCCGCGCTATTCATCTTTATCTTTAAGAGGATCGTGTAGCTCAGCGTACGCAGCGAAATAGGTATTTAGAAAATCATATTCTGTCTCAAGCGCGCTCTTCCCCCGGGCATCAGTGCGACAGAGAGCACTGCAGCTCGTGAGTGTTCGTAGGTATGTTTTTCGTTGAAAATTGCGTTTTGGGCGAAAACGATTTACACCTACTGAACTATAACGAAACCTTACAATTTTGGTGTCATATGTTTTAGCAGATTATAATCTACGTACGTACGTTTTGCTTTTTTTGAAATTTTGCTTTGTTTCTCAAATACAGACGGTTTATTACCAGCAAGTTACGAACCAAAAAAAACGAGATTTGAGGGGCTTATAACTTTTGACCTATTACGAATTTTGAAAAAAGGAAAAAATACGTACGTAGTTTTTCATTATGTCAGTAACATATTACAAAATCGTTAAAATTAAATGATATTTAGGGGTAGTAAAACGTTTTCTCCGTTTGTATGGACATGGACGCGGTACACTACACTCTTAAGTGCAGCAACAGGATTGCCACCTATTCGGTTAATAGTGTTTCTGGTATTAATCGTTAGGATGTGTGTATGTTAATTTTATTTCAAAGATTAAGTTATTTTAAGAGCTCTCTTGGTCGCGTAACCAACTAAAAAACGCACGTGTTCGAATTTTGCATCTCCGAGCATTTATATGAAAGGTATGATGAATATAAAAGAAGCGAAAGAAGTATGTCAGGATCGTAAAAATGGCATTCGATTGTCTCTGCCTACCCTTCTTGGGATGAAAGGCGTGATGATAGATAGATTGACAATAATATGTATCACTATTATTGACAATACTTATGGTAGACTTATTCCATTTATTATTTTCTCAGTATATTTTTAAAAGTACCTCTAGATTATTAATTACTTTGCTTTAATCAAAATTTCTCATTTCTGATTGTACGTCACTCACTTAAAATTACGGTTATTAATTGTTTGTGAAGCAATCATCAAAATCGTTTTCCACCAATTTTACTCTTAAAGCTCTATCTAGAAGGGAAACAATTCAAGCGAATATCCACAGCTTTGATGAATTTATTCAATTGGCCAGTTAGCACCCTTTTATCAACAAAAAATAAATGGACATTTTTTTATATTCCCTTTCAGTTGGATAGTATTTCAATAATTTAAAATATTTTGATGTAATGATGGAAATTATTTCCTAACTGTTGGGAAACTCACAAATCCAACGCCTCATAACTTTTGTTTCATACAAATAACATGGTTCACGACTATTACGCGATAACTATGTGTATTTGTTTCGAAATTTAAATAGCTTTGGAAAGATAAATATATTTGACACTGTGTCATGAATTTAAAAAAAAATTAAAGCAGTTACACCTAAGCTTTATGAAGCCCTGAAAGTCATCAATTTAACGTATATTTTCAACCGGTTTTGCGACTCGAGTTAAATATCTTAATATATTTAGTACCTAATGTACCATTTTCTCGTATTCATTCAATAGATAATTTCACATACTTTATGAAAACGTTAACTTGCTATTTCTAATAGTTTTTGTATAATACTGGAAGAACATATGTCCGTTTTGTATATTTTCGCAAGACAGGTTTTGTTGAGAAATCGTACTTTCTCATGTTTATGGCACGTGAATCTTGGCTTATTTTATCGATTCTTTTTGCAATGTATCTCTCTTACAACTATTTAAAGAGACAAAGTTATCCGGGAGGTTTACTAAGTGCATTGCGCTATCCATAAATTACGTCACAGGTTTAGGGGGGGGGGGGGTCCAACAAAGTGTGACATGTCATATAAAACAACTATTCCACACCTGTATTATCTGTGACAAGGACGGGGGGGGGGGGGGTCCAAAGTCATGAAATTCGTGTGACGTAATTTATGGATGGCCCCCAAGCTTGCTTTTTTTAAAAGTTGTCTCATATGCTACACGGTTTAAATGAAATTATCAGAGCTCGATGTAATAATTAGGTATAAAAAAAGGCTTACCTAAAAATCCAGGAATTGCCCCCATTGGCATCACGAATAAACTGACTAGAAGATCTGCAATCGCTAAAGAGAGCAAAAAGTAATTAGTCACATTTTGAAGTCTTTTATCCAAACACACTGCTAAACACACTAGAATGTTACCCACTCCTCCCGCAACTATGAATAATATCACAAAAAGAAAACTCCAATCGTACTCAGCTTTATTCGAATCTACACTAGAAGTGTCATTACTACCCCAAAAACATCGAAAGTTCTCAAAAACAGAGTCATTTGATTTGAAAAAATCCACATCTAGAACGTTCTCTTCTAAGTACAACGTCCGATTGACTTTATAAATACTATCACTATAACAATTAAATAAAGATTCCCAGGAAAAATAATCACAGAAGTCCGGAGGCCAACCGGGAAGTCTAAGCCAGATCACTTTTAACGCACTCTCAAAGACAACAGTGGCTAAATTCAACTTAAAACTTGAACTGCAATTCGTAAAATTACTGTTCTCTCCCCAACTCAACTCCGATTGATTGAGACAAGCTGTGCAACTATAGGAAGTCTCATTTTGAATATCAATGTTAAGGTGACAAGTAAAATCTGTAAATTCTTGTAAATTCCAGTCGCGTTCGTTTCTACAGTCAAGGCCGGCGAAGGAAGCGCAATTTCTCACATGACCGCCAATCAGACGACAGCTGAGATCTTTTAGATTCGATATCGTTGACGTAAAGGTATCCTGGCTGTATATCGAAGTGAAATTCGACATCGCCAGATGTTTGCGATGACTCTATTCCATCTGATCGTAGGTAGTTTACTTAGGTCGTCGCCATGTTGTCTTAGATTCGGATTTGTTGACGTTTCCCTTTGATTCATTCCTGAAGTTTCATCTTGTCCTCTCTCACTGGAGTCATCTGTAAAGAAAACAGAATTTTGGTTATTATTTTTTATTGTAAAAGGTGCTTTATGTATATACAAATAAATTTAAAAACTTTTTTTGATATTGAATAGTACAAAATGAGCTCCAAAAAAATTTTTTTTATATAGAAATTTTAAGTACCAATTTCGGAGGGAATAGCAGGGCCGTCCGCACTTTTTCTAAAAATAACAGATGCATACGTTTGTAAAAGAAGTGACACATCTAGGTTAATTAAGTGGCAACTGGCAAATAATGGACTCTGTTACTGAAATGGACTCTGTGTTTTGTTTTAAAAACTTAGACATAGCCCACATGCGGAGAGACTCAAAATCTACTGAACCGATTTTGATACCATTCACTATTAGATAGACTGATCCACGAGGAAGGTTTATGTGTCATCACGTTACGTCTGTTGGGAGGGGAGCAGTAACCAATAATGTCAATGTTCCTAGATTAGGTGACGCATTATTAAAATTACACAGACGAAGTATATAAAACTAGACGCCCCTTGCGAATTCTTCGCACCGTTAGTTCAACTGATCTCCAACAGATGGCGTCTTTTACAAAATAAATCTAAAATACAAAATAAAAGTAACATTTAATTTTGATTATTTTTCATCATTAGAGGGAAAAATAATATTCAAAATTGCGTATCAAACATTTTTTGTGACCCTGCCGCAGGACAGCGATCTTGAGAGGGTTTTTTTTTATATATAATTAGTTTCTAAATGTTTTTTTATTATTGTTGTCTTTGAAATTAAAAACTAGCAAACTTTCTAGTAACAAGTATCTATATCCATAATTTGTATGGGGATAAACTATTCCCAATCTGTAAATACTCCACCTGTGTCACTGTCATTTAGCATACAGTTACTTATTCAATATCTATATATATAAAAATGAAACCCGTTTTCCGTTGTCACGACATAACATGAAAACGGCTGAACCGATTTGGCTGATTTTAGTCTTAAAATATTCCTAGATATCCAGGGAAGGTTTTAAAGGTGAGACAATTCGAATAATTGCCGAAAAACCCCTAAAAACAGCCCTTTTCTTTTTCCCATAATAACAGAGTCAATTTGAACCTTATTGCTATTCAATAAAGTTAATTTTAAATTAAAAGCACTCATTGTTGTCTATGCAATGTAGATGTGTTCCTAATGTCACCGCACAAATTTAAAATTCGCGTGCGTGTTGGAGAATCTAATGTCGCGTTCTGACACTCAACAAAAGTGATAATATCGCGAACGCGACAAAATTGAATAGTCACAAAATGTAATTTAAGTAATTTAATAGATCATTAGTAGTACTGATTTTCAGTTTGGTCGGCTTCGCGAAACTTAATTTTGCCTAGGAGTAGGGGTAGGAGTAGAGGTAGGAGTAGGGGTAGGTGTAGTGGTAGGGTAGGGTAGGGTAGGGTAGGGTAGGGTAGGGTAGGGGTAGGGGTAGGGGTAGGGGTAGGGGTAGGGGTAGGGGTAGGGGTAGGGGTAGGGTAGGGTAGGGGTAGGGGTAGGAGTAGGAGTAGGAGTAGGGGTAGGTGTAGGGGTAGGGTAGGGCTAGGGGTAGGGGGTAGGGTAGGGGTAGGGTAGGGGTAGGGGTAGGGTAGGGGTAGGGGTAGTGCAGGCAAGCCAACGTTTGGGCAGGACAACGTCTGCCGAGTCCGCTAGTATCTAATAAAAACACCTATAGAATAGAACTACCAATAGAATATTTATAAAATTTCTTAAATATTTTATTTTATACGAAAATTTTAGCAAAACAAATGGCATTTTATATACATTTTTCATTTTAAAAATAGCGACTTTTAATTAAGAGGGCATGTCAGTTGAGTGTGTTAACGAGTCAGTGCCTTTGTCTTGGAAACAATTAATATGCATGAATGCTTGAGTGTAGGACATATATTCAAACTCTTGACCCATATTTCGATGGCTTTATAATTAAACAAATACGTGAATATACCTACTTAATTAGAAACATACTTACCTACTTATTTTTATATATACACAATAAACCAGAATCGCCATAAATTCATCAAAATGAGGGTAAAATTTGTACACTAAAATAGTGTACCCGGCAACCGGTTATTGTATTTCTTGATTAGGTACTTATAATATGTTAATTTTACTCACTCTCCCAGAAGACAGCGATCCTAATGTTTTTATTTATTTATAGATTTATTTATTATTTAGCATAGTAGATATATTTAATTGTATTTTATTGTATTCTTCTAATAATAAATAAAATAATTTCTCTTGATAATAAGAAATTATCCAAAAATTGGTAAATGACGCTTTAATAATATTCAGTTAACATTGCATATATTGTGTATTCTGATTTGTTCTGTATTCTGAGCTTTCCACACCGGTTTCGTCCGTATTTTTTGTTGAAAATATTAAAAGTACACATAATCGCCGAGCATGTATGAAAGGTATATGATGAATATAAAAGAAGCGAAAGCGGTATGTCAGGATCGTAGCAAATACCATTCGATTGTCTCTGCCTACCTCTCTTGGGATGAAAGGCGTTATGATAGATAGATAGATATATTAGCTTATTTCACTCTCCAGCCCCCGCTATAGCTGTGCAAAAAATCACGTCGATCTGTTGCTCTGCTCTGGAGTGAAATAAGGACAAACAAACAAACAAATAAACAAACAAACAAACGAAATAAGGATATTTAAGATGACCAAGATATACAATTTTTATTTTTTTACCGGTGGCCCATATTGTAAATTTTTTTTTTGCAATATCTCTAAAAATAAATGCGATTATATTCTCTTGATATGCTACTGATACACGATAATTAAACATTTTTATTTGTTTAAGATATTTTATTATCCTTTAATAAATCATCACTACATGTTATAAAAACCCGTGGTCTGCCTAGTTAATATACCCACCGATGCACCAATGGGTTTTTTAATTAAAAACTTCTGTACATAATCCGACAAATCACACTTAGAGACTTTTCCATCTAAATATACCTCAACATACCTAGCCACTCGTTAGGTATAGCCTCACAAATACTATCGGCTAAACGAGGGAGACTGGAACCGTGTCGCGGTCAAGGCAACCCTTGACGAATAAAAAAAAAATTAGTCACTACTTTTGAATAGACTGAAGACTTGGCTACGATAGAAGATCAAATTATTAACCAATGACTAGGCTATGCCTTAACTAATGATATACTCGATAAGTACCAGTTCTTCCTGGATTGACAAACAAGACTTGGCCTCGCCTTATTTACACGAATCTATGAATAAACAAATAACCAATGACTAGGCTATGCCTTATTATTATAATACATAAAAAAAATAACATGAAGACTTGTCTGTATGGGTAAACCCCTTTGCCTTCCATTAAAATGGAGAATGAGAAACTAAAAAAAAAGTCTTCCGCCGCGTTTGTCTGTGTGTGCCCTTTTCACGCAAAAACTACTAAACGCATTTTGTTGCGGTTTTCTCTATTAGGTTTACAGGTATTATAAATATATTGCGTATATTGTCTAATCTGTCAGAGATATAACAAAATGATGTAGGAAAGAATAGTGGAGAATAAAATGATCTACAAAAAAGTCCGCAATAGCATATATCTACCTCTAATATATAAGTAATTATAAGCGTATTTTATTTGTGTCAGTATTCAAATTGTTGACCCACATTGTACTCGTGCGATGCTTGTGATATATAATTTTCTGGTATATAAACCTTTTTTCATTTCAAAATAAAAGAAAATAAACTTTTCCTCATGCTATTAGATGGAACAAGAGTGGATAAGCATCATTTCTTTTACAAATCCAACCATCACCCTCAATTACCGGCCTATTCTCTTCAAACAAAAGAGCAGGTGCTTGTGGCAGGTAAATGTTACGCATTATGTATCAAAATGAGTGTAACCATTTCTTCTTTGATACGCGTTCGTCGCGTCATCCTATTATTTGTATACATACCTATGATAATCTGGGTGTAACCTCGAAAAATCAAAATAAATTTAGGAAATGAAGGCAAACGAACCTGATGAAAAAATATGGAAGATAAACGTGGATTAACAATTGATAAACCAAACTTATAAAAATAGCATTTGGGGGTGCTAAATTCACCCCGAATATTTTTTTAAAAAGTGGACAAAAAAAGTTTTTGGGGCACAAAAGAACCTGATTAAAAAAAACTGAAAATTCGCATTACAGGGGTGCCAACTTCGCCCTGAACGTATTTTATACCATTCGACGGTTTCTGCCTACTTATTCTAGGATAAGAGGCGTGATATTAGATAGCTATTCTTGTTTCGGAGGGCAAGTCAAACCAGTCCGCACTTCTTCTAATTATTCCATTAAATACAGCAACAGGCTTACCACTTGTTATGTTCAATATTGACAACTGGCAAAAAGTGTACACTGTTACCGGTGTAACTGGCCACACCACAAGCTATAAAGACCGTTAAGGTGTGTTTTGTTTGATGCTTTTTTGGAAAGAAAGAATGCTTTATAAGGGCTGAAAGACAATTTTGAAACATACATTTTGGTAACTGAGGTAGAAGATTGTACTTTTCCTTTCGAAAACTAAAACTCATGCAGTCAAAGCAAAAGCATATAATCCACATTATTATGAGAAAATGATATTAAATCCACATTATTATGAGAAAATGATATTAAATTTTCCTCACATAGTATGTAATTTTTGAGCTTAATTTAATTCCATTCGTATCATGCAGCACCACTCGTAAAACAGACATCCAAACTTGGACGTGGTTATATAATACGGTGTATAAAGTTTATAGCGCAATAACTTCAAAATTTTCTGGGTTTCTGGATTGAATTTAGGAAAATTTAAAACACTTTTATCTACTCTTATCACGTAATGTTTTGTTTTTTTAATATGCAGAACATTAAACTCAATGAAAATATCGACTCTCCCATGTAGGAGTCACTTGACAATTAACGCGCATGCGTAGTAGGTAGATAACCGCATTTACCGTCAATTTGTCGATTAAGAAAAATATCTTGGTTCAATTTGTTTTGAACTATTGCATGGGATTAGATAAAGTAGTATATGAACGGGCACATAACTTGGAATTAAAACACTCGCGGATACTATTAAAAAAATCCACTTGTGTTTTAATTACCCCTATTATGATCCCGTATCATAAACTACTATTACGGCCTTTGCGGTGCGGCCAGGGACACCAGTAACACTGTCCACTTTTTGCCAGTTGTCGATATTATTTTTGAACCCAGTATCCTAGGTATTTCATAAGTGGATTCTATACGGTCTGCCCACCGATTTGTTCGTATTATTTGATATCATTATTCAATACTGTAATATGATCTACTAGCCATTCTCCACAGCTTCGTCCGAGCGGCCAATCCAAAAGAGGGAGACTTGGTCTTCCGCTGGGTACCCTAGGACACACGGTTTCGGGAGCTGTAAGGCAACCCGTGAAGAAAAAAATTAATGGGATATTTTAAAAGCTAGTATTTAATAAGCATCGAAACATAGTTTTTAGATTTTTTGTCCGTCTGTCTCAATATTTGTCCAGAATATCATTTCATTGACGCATAGCGCAACGAACTCAGTGAAACGCGCTACCCTTTTTGTTAATATTTCTATAGAAATTTGTAAGCTAGATGCATTGCGATTAGAATCGATAAGATAACTAAAGATAAGATAAGATAAAGCAAGATTCACGTACCAGAAACATGAGAAAGAACGATTACACAAAATATCGATCTTGCGAAAATACACGAAATCATCTATTCAAGTATTGTGCAAAAACTATTATAAACCCTATTATATTTATTTGGCTATATTTTATTTTGTTCAAAAATATCCACGGGTGAAGCCGCGGGCATAATAAAAATTTAACCACTGTAACATCTCCATACTCTAGCCACTTGTCGGTATTAACCAAATTTCTGGAAAAACAAGTCAATTTACACGAAGCATAAAAACATTCCCATCAGATCTTTTATTGAGCATAAAATCATATTTATATCCCGTGTCATGATATTTAGGGATCCGCATAGTAATAGAATTTCATCTTCTTTCGCGCTATGAATATATGAATTACAATTTAACATGATAACAAAAATATTAACGGTGGTACTACCATGGTTTTTGGCTAATAAAATATTCTATTCAAGAACCCATTCACTCATATATAGGTATAGGTATAGTTTTAGTTATACGAGGGAGACTTGGTCTTCCCCTGGGTACCCTGGAACCGTAACATGGTTTCGGGAGCTGTAAGGGAACCCGTAAAGAAAAAAAAAAAATTGTGAAGATCGTATGAAACAACTTAACTAAACACTTTCACGTTAAAATAATGACACTTCTTCAAATGGTTTATTAAAAAAAAAATGCAAATTGGTATTGGTATTCCACCTACTCCATAAAACACAGAACAGAGTTAAAAATAAAAGTATTCATAAAATCTTCGAAGAAAATAATTTGCCTTGAAGGTCTCTATTTTTTGAGCGATGATTTCTTAAAAATATAAACTGTCTATTATTGAATGAAACACTACCATTTTCTATAAATTTATTTTCCTCCATAGAAATTTCACATACGAATCTCCCTTAGGCGGGAGAACTCATAGAATATTTCTCAGATTTAATTCTCCCCGGAAACTAGATATAAATGTCTGTTCTGCAATTATTTTACATGCACATTACTTTTAAAATTGCGCCAATTTTTCAACTTCATAGCAACTGCCCCAAGACAATGTACGAACGCTAGTGTTAGGTATATTCTCCTGAAACGCTAAATCTTAACTGAATTATAATAATTATATGAAAAGTTTTTATTTATACATTTTAACTACTTAGGTATATAATAAAATATCCGAAAAACCATTTTTTCAGCGTTATCTACAGGGTATGGGCAAACGCTAACTACGCGTTCACGAAAGACGCTAATTGAAGACAACCACATAATAAAATTACGCTTCGTTTTCTACAATGAGTTTATACTTTAATAAGTATATAAACTCCTTGGTATGGTCAGAGTGAATGACAGTTTAGTTAGGTCACGTGGTTGTATTTCAGTTGGTACCATATATTTAAAGTTATCTATTCTACATTCTATTCTATTCGCTAAGTTGTACATTGTCTTTCTAAGCTCCCTGTAGTTACTTGGAAAAAATTACTGTACATACAAACAGACACCAAAGATTTACCATAAAAAGCGCGCCCGCCTAAGGAGGTGGCAAGTGATCTGGCAATTCAAAGTCTAATCGGTGGCCAAGAGCCGACCATGTACCAAAGGTTTTTTTTTTAAATACATAATCCGACAAACCGCATCAAAAGCATTACCATCTATATATACCTTAACAGAACTGGCCACTCGTTAGGTATAGCCTCACAAATACTATCGGCTAAACGAGGTAGACTTAGTCTTCTAGAATCAAGGATATAGTTTCTAGATGAAGGAAATTCCTAAGTAAAAAATAGTACTTGAAACGTATCAAATTCTGTGTAAACTAATCCAATATCCAACTATTATTTCGAGCCAAGGGAGCTAAAAGACCGTATGTCTAAAGTTTGGGATATGATTATGGAGGTAGTGAAATCCCTTGAGATTATATATTGCGTCAAGCTTGTAGTTTATGAGCTTGCAACTTGGGAGATATGTCAATAAATAATTATTTTTTGCCTCTTGTTTCTTTGGTTTATACATTATTTTTCTAATAAGTGCAATGATAACGCAATAAATAAAATAAAATAAAATAAATAAAATATAGTTTATTTCTCTTACAATATAATGACACTTAAAGGTATTTACTAGGTGAGAGCTGGTGCCTGTAGTAGGACAAAAAGCCTGTATCTCAGGCAACCAGGCTCCCTCTCTGGTCTGCAATTCGGAGTCAAACATATAAGCTAATCATTATAAGAACTAGGTACATACATATAGTTAGCCTTACAAAAGAAATGAGAAATTAGTGAAAGGGGAAATGTCTCGGACCTAACGCCTAAAGTAGGCCACACATTGGCCCGGCATAGCACCGAAAAATTCCTATTCCGAGCGCCATACGATCTAGGCGGACATTTGTTATAAGAACTGGACGAGTCTGTGGTCAGTTTCGGTGGAACGTACGGCGGCGCGTCGGTGATCGGACGAATCGGTGGGCACCATTTAAGATGACGCTGATTTTCAGTTTATTCGTTTTTTTTTATTTGTTTGTCATTTTTTACACAGTGATAGTTAGTTTGCAGTGACATCCGAAATTAATACTTATGTAATTTTTTTTCAAATTATTTATTTATAATTTTATTAATTATAAAATAAATAATACATACATATATTCACTCCTTATTTCCCTTCAAGTAGACAGATACCAAATATATTCACTTGTCACGATCCTGGCTCGTCTTTCGCTTTATTAAATTCCATCTTTTCATGCATGCTTTTCAATTTCGGGTGCTTTTTATTTCCCCTTTTTAAAATGACACTTCTTTCTGGGGCGCCCTCGATCAACTCTTCCATTGACATCTGTTATGACAATATTATTTTCATTGTCAAAAAGTGACATCCGATCAAATAGCCAATAGCTGCAGCACGTATGTACGAGCAGGGTAAGAATCTGTAATATATACGATACGAAGCTTATTTAGTGGACGATTTTCTTTCGTCACGAAAGCTCTGATAAAAAAAAATCTGTCAAGTACGATTTTGATTCGCGGTTAGAGGGTCTCTAGACTACTTTTTTTTTAATTTCCTGCTTTCACATAGATTTTAGTATAAGATTTTTTTTTGTCACATTTAATTACACAACTGTAAAATAGCTCTTCAATGTCCGGGCAAACCCGTGTACTGTCTTTGCCCGACCCAGTAATTTACTCAGCATTCTAGTGTCGGACATTCTCGGTCCGGGCATTCCTTGGCTGTCGTTTTTGGCATTTGGCTCACGCTTCTTTCTTAATAAGGGGTAGGAAGAAAGCATTTCAAAGTATTTCTCTTTGATATTTTCCTTTACTAGCTTTCCGCCTCCGGCATTTGAACGAAATAAAATATATAAATATATGTCACTCAGGGATATCTACTTGTGAAATATTTTTTATAATCGGTTCAGTAGTTTGAGATAATACTCCTTATATAGAAACTTTACCTCTCTATAATATTAGTATAGACTAGCAACTCGCCCACCAACTTCGCCAGTGGTTTTTTTTTTGTAATGTGACATAAGAGTTTTTACCAGCTCCAATTGATTTTGGTTAACTTACGACCTCTATAACAGTAAAATCATCACTACAATCATTTCAAACGTCTAAATTGCATTTTTTTCACAATGAAATGAGAAAATGGAAACATGGTCCATTGCTCAATATTAGTGGTTTCTGCTCTGCTCCGAAGAAACGTAGTGTCATGTTTTATACACACAAACCGTCTCCGTGAATCAGTCTATATAAACCGTATGAAAGTACCTACTTGTGTCAATAAAGCATAAACAGACAGACAGTATTTTGTATATAATCTATTATTGGTCTCTTATTTTGTGTATTTTATAGAGTTCAGTTTTATGTCTTGGTTCTCCAATGTCAAGTTATGGTCCTAACAATATTCATTCGGAGTTTCTTTTTTATTGTATACTGAACCCAATTCTGGGATTATGTCCTCATTTTTATAGTTTATGTCGGAAGAAGAAAATTGGCAACGTTCGATTGGCAGCAATTTGATACTATAGCATTGAATGCTTTTAACATGATTATTTCAATTCTGATCTATTATACTCGTGGTTTCATGTACTGAATAGTTAATACTGGCTAAGTGCGTGTGAGACTCGCACTAACTTAGGTTCCCTAAGGTACCTAATAAGTAGAAATTAGAATTTTAGATTTAGATTTATAAGATCACTCTTGCTTCCGTCTATCTGTCGTAAGAAATTGAAAGTAACTCGCATATAATTCGATAATTTATAATCTAATATTATGATTTTTGAAGTGAAATTGCCGACCATGGATTGCCCGGCACGAGAATCTCCGGCCTGGAATTGCGTGTACTGGCTTCCAAGTATGCCTGGGTTGGGTATGTTTAGCTGCGCATTTCTGGACGGCAATTCTCGGTCCGGACTGATTTTTTTAAATTGAAAAGCTTATTTTTAACTGAAAACTTTTTTCACATTTTTAAGTTTTTACTTCTGTCGACTATTCCTTTTTTCGACTATATTATGGCTTTAGATGAAAGATAACACTCTGCAAATTAAGTTTTTTTAACTAAAAAGTGAATTATACTTATATTATGTGTTTTAAAAATATATTTAAATCAATTTTCAGTGGCTGATTTTTCATTCATCTTAAAAATCATCTAGCCTATATTCTAAATAAACAGTCTGTTATTTGTGTGTATTTGGTAAATCTACACTAATATTATAAAAAGGTAAAGTTTGTGAGTTTGGATGTAGGAGAATCTCCGAAACTACTCATCCGATTTCAAACATTATTTCACGAATATAAACCTACAATAAGCTATATTTTATTTTGTTTGAAAATATCCGCGGGCGAAGCCGGGGGCAGAAAACTTTGGTATAAATAGCCAACCATACATTATCCCAGTTACAAATTCAAAATCCTATAATCGTGTTCAAGTACAAAATACATACAAATGCACAAATCCAATCTTGTAATCCGCTAATCTATCAAGCGGTATTTCGTATGGTGGCTATATTTGACGTGTAAATTCACTGTCAGGCTAAATTGAATTCAGCGAGAACAATAGTGATGTAATTAATGCGCATAGAGTAGTGTTACGGGGATATCGATATTTTTTATTAGTCGATATAGCACTCGACATAATTATGAAGTATGAAAATGTTTAGATCTGCGGGGTAGAATTTCCCAAAATACAACCGCTAAGATTTTAAAAGATTTTAAAAACATTATTTTGGTCGGTTTCGAAATTTATTACACAACACATTATTATCTAAACTAATATTAAAAAGAGGTAAAGTAAGTTTATAAGTTGGGATGTAGGGGGTAATCTCTAAAACTACTCATCCGATTTTGAAAATTATTTGACTAATAGGAAGCTACATTAACCCTGAGTACTATAGGCTATATATAGTTTTGTTAGAAAATATTAACAGGCGACACCGGGGGCGGAAAGCTGTTTATATATTTTTGAAGCTGCCTTTGCATTGGCCATTTACGGTATAAAATTTTTCTAATAATGTATTATACATTAATGTATTATAATAAATTATTAAAGTTTACAGTTATTAAAAACCGGCAAAGTGCGAGTCGGACTCGCGCACGAAGGGTTCCGTACCATTATCTATAAAAACGGCAAAAAACACATTTGTTGTATGGGAGCCCCCTTAAATATTAATTTTTTTCTGTTTTTTAGTATTTGTTGTTATAGCGGCAACAGAAATAGGTATATCATCTGTGAAAATTCAACTGTCTAACTTTCACGGTTCATGTGATACAGCCTGGTGACAGACAGACAGACAGACTGTCGGACAGCGGAGTCTTAGTAATAGGGTTTCCATTTTTACCCTTTGGGTACGGAACCCTAAAAATGGTGACACGAATCACAAACAAATTAAATCTTCACGGTGTGGCTATGACAGTTTCCACTTTTAGTCAGTTGACTTATAAAACAAAACAGATAGCAAAACTGTTTTTTGCTACACTTAATGGGCCTAGGTTTTTTCCTTAACTGATTGTAAGTATTTGTTTAATTTAGAAGAAGTGCCGAGAAGTGACGTGGGCTTCGAAGCGGGATTAAAGCACACATTCTTAAAAAACATTGGTGCTTATCATTAACAATTAGCTATCGACCTCTTATATTAAAATTAACAATTTCAGATATTATTTTATCGACAAATGCGTATACACCCTGGTCCCATCCCTTATGAATGTGCACTCAGCGAATACTAGTGTTATTGACGTGACCGCGACTCGATATCCACTCAGCGTGTTGATATGCTCATGTCTATACAAATCATTGTTTAGTTTTGTCCATACATAGTTCACAATCTACTAATATTCCATCATACCTGTTGAATCGGAAGATTTAATTTGATTTCCCAATTTTCTAACAATATTGTAATACAGGAAAATACAGTTCATAAGGAATTTATAAGAAAAACTAGAATTTCCGTTCATGGAAATGTTTGAAAGAATTTATCGCGATGGATTTTCGAGGTAAAATATACTCTATGTCACTCAATATTACATTTTTATTAACTGGAATCGCTCTGAAATCTAAGTAACTATATTTTTGTGTGCTTTATAGCTAAACTAAAAATACCTATATAATTACGCTTATAAACACTTATGTGTTAGAAAGAGAAATACGCTACCGCTGACTTTTTTTATAGATCATTTTATTGTACACAATTCATTCCTAAATAATGTTGTTATTATCTGACGAATTAGACAGCATACGCCATGAAAACTCGCTAGGGCTAACTTTTCTTCCGAATTGATACCCTTAATGCTCAACTCCTAAACATGATAGGTCCATGTTTAATACTTGTAAATCTTCGTGCGTGAAATGGGCACAGACAGACAGACGCAAAGTGACAACTTGTTAGATTATTGTGGAACTTCTATGGCTATAAAGGTCGTTTGCAATGAAGTTGTAATGCATATATGTAAAAAATATGTCAATATCCGCTACACCTAGGTTTAATGAAGCCCTGAAAGTCAACAATTTCACGAATATTTTTAATCGGTTTGCGACTCGAGTTCTCAGTTGTTTATTAAGTACATACATTTTTTTACATATCGAGCAAAAATAATTTCACTATGACTTGAATTGCTAAAATCCGTTTTGTGTATTTTAATGTACCGATTTTGTTTGGAAATTTTTATTCTCTATTTATTTCTTTCGCTCGGATATTGGGTGAAAGAGATGCAAAATTTTCAATTTTTTTAGTTGTTTAATTTTTAGTTATTTAAAACAAAAAATCAGAATTGCCATTCAACGAGGCAATGCTGCAAGTGTATTAGGTACACTGCCAAGTGGTGTCTCACTTATGGACTCTTTTTTACCTAGTTTAGAGTTTTTAGTTTTAGTTTAAATTTTATTTTAATTTTTGTTAAATTTTGTCATTTATTAAGTTTAAATTAAATAATTTTCTATAAAGTACTACATCATATAGGTACTTTAAGGATTCATTAAGAGGCTACCATCATATTAAATCATATTTTTCAAATCGTTTTGAGTGAAACCTAAAGCTCTTAGAAATATAGAAAAAATTACATGTTATAATTAATCATATTTCATAATAATCTGTTAATCATAAAACATATTTTAATAAACTTTGCTCGATAGAAAAAAATTGCAATGTAGCGTCTGAAAATAGTCTCCTTTCCAAATTTCTCAGTAGTACATGAAGTATTGTTTATTAAATTAAGTACAAATTTGTATCATCTATTACTAAAGTAAGATGTTAATTTAGATTTTCAATAAAGCTACTCCTTTAATTTAAATAAATTATTTTTGATTTGTCACTTAGGACGTTTGTTCCAAACACCTTCCGTGCGCCTCTTCTCTTTTGTTTCTATTCAATGCGACAGAGAGAGATTCAGCGGAGAGACCAATAGACCAAGCTGGGTAGCGCTTGAGTATCGTATGCAGCTAGGCCACGCCCCTCAAACTATCGTCTTAACTGGAACTGTACAATACTTGAATTGCTGAAATCCACTTTTGTATGGGCAAAAATTATGGGGCGTCTCCTTAATGAAAATTTCATCTGCCAGCATTTCCTGACACTTTTTCTTTTTTGTTTGTATCTAATTTTCGATACCGAGTGAAAACGTAATATATTTTGATATGCCCGCATGAATGAACCCGAATAGAGGGTAAAAGATAATACTATCCGACTGGTCTGTATTAACAAACATTTCTGTCCGAAAATATGCACAACATCTAAGGGAGCCGCGTCCGGTCGCGCTATAAATTTGTACGCGGAGTGCGTTACTGACATCATAAATCTGTTGAGCGAGCGCGTTACCAAAACACACGCGGTACGTGCTTATACTATCGACATGGGTACATTTTGAAGAAATATTCTCAACTTATAGAGCTTTTATAGCATAATGGTAGACTGGATTGAATGTTGGAATTATGGGCCGTTCACACTTACAAGGTGATCACTATCCTCGAATGCGCTAGAATGAGCATTTTGGACAGACTACTCCTCGTTTACTGATGAACTAAATTGCTTGAAAAAATTATGTAGTAATTATCGATTCAAGTACAACAAATCATAAAAAATATTTTTTTGTAAAAGCAAAACTTCAATATTTAAAATAACAATAATGGAATGGTGTTTTTTTGGCTTTAAACGTCTACTGCTCGTTTGGAAATATTTACATGCCTAAAAATAAATAACACGTTGTAATTTAAACACAACAAAGTATATTGAAATAAATTAACATTTAAGAAAGTGACATTTTAGAAGGTGTTTCGGGGACAGCGCTCGGTGACCGTTTGTATGGCCAAGGTCATTGGCGACACTAAGCGCCTTAAGTGTTAAGTGCGAGGGCAAATGCGACTGCAAAGTGTTAAATGTTAAGGAACTGTTAAGTGTGAAGTGTTCACAAAGTTTCTTTGGTTTGTTCTTTTCATTTTCATTAATGAAGGCAAATGTTTATAGAAATCGTACAGCCATCACTTCCTGTTTGATAAAATCTAGCGCAGAAAGGCGAGAAATTATTTAGATTTTGTTATGATTTATTAAGCAGGTATATATTTAACATTTTTAGTAGGGGTCTCCTACATTATCTCTAAAATGTTTTGATATAATTTTAGAATATATAGGTACATAAGATATAAAATTACATTCTATAATTATTCATTTGCTTTTTTTTTTTTTAAACCTAAAATCGATTTCTGTAATTTTCAAAATCACTATTATCAAAATATATAAAATTAAATTCTATAATTATTCATTTGCTATAAATTTTTTTTACCCTAAAATCGATTTCTGTAATTTTCAAAATCACTATTATCAAAATATATAAAATTACATTCAATAATTATTTATATGCTATAATTTTTCTTTTGTCTAAAATCGATATCTGTAATTTTCAAAATCACTATTATCAAAATATATAACATTAAATGATCTAATTTATAATTTGCTATAATTTTCGTTTTATCTAAAATTGTTTTCTATAATTTTCAAGATGTCTAAATTATTAAAAGGTAAAACATTTAATAATCTAATGATTAATTTGCTATATTATAAATATTCTTATTATAAATAATATATATATAGGTATCATATCCGTTATCAACAAGTGATGGTTGTTTAGGTATTTATGAGTTTCTGGCGCTTCGCCGTCCGCTGCCGCGGAACGCTCGCTTCGCTCGCTCGTCTCGCGCTCTGTTTTAGCACTATTCGAACCACGCTCGTCGCTTCGCTCCTCGCTAACCTATTTTTATTTACAAATTAGGGGAATAGGAATCGAAAATTACTGCAACAGACATTAACAAAATCTACTGTAAATTTTAATAATAGTACTTATTTAAATTGATAACATTATAGAAAATGATTTTTTTATGATTATATATTTGTAAATGTAAATAGAATGAAGTTATACGTTTAAAAATATAGTGAGTACACTTATTTTAACAATCCATTAGAGCAAATGATATTATAGATTAATAAATTTATAGAAAATGAATTTATATATTTAGAAAATTATAATAACTGCAATTATAGAAAAGTAACCATTAGTGCAACTGAAATTAGAGATTATAAAAATTATAAGACTTGAGATTATATATTTTCAAAATTATAGTAACAGCAATTATAGAAAAGTAGCCATTAGTGCAATTGAAAATAGACATTATAAAAATTATAGGACTTGAAATTATAGATTTTGAAAATTATGGCAACTGCAATTATAGAAAACAATACGTTATATGAATTAATATTATAGATTTAAAAAAATATATCAAACAAATTTATAGATTTTTAAAATTACAGGATCTAAATTTATAGTAAAAAAATTTTTATAGCAACTAAAATTATAGCTTCTGAAATTATATATTTTATTTTAGAGCATTTGAGAGGATACCTTTTAGTAGTAGTACGATTTGTAAGCATCCTAGATTTAAGTAAGTGGATTTAAGTTAGAGAGCACCAAAAACTTTTTTTTCTTTCTTGACGGGTTGCCTTACAACTCCCGAAACCGTGTTCAAGGTATTCAGCGTAAGACCAAGTCTCCCTCATTTAGCCGATGGTATTTGTGAGGCTGTACCTAACGAGTGGCTAGTTCTGTTGAGATATATATTTAGATGGAAAAGTCTCTAAGTGTGGTTATCGGATTATGTAGGTAGGTACATACGTTTTTAATTATAAAACCCATGTAGGCCGGGATCCTTGATCAAACCCGTAGTCTGCCTAACCATACCAAAAATTATTAATAGTTAGTTATAAACTGTTGTCTGTAATGAGTTTAGAAATAAAGATTTTGCCATGAACTTGGCTTGAAAGTGGTATTTGCTCAATTAAAGGTCGTATTGTGTGTTGTATATTTAGAAATCCTAATAGTAGGTACTTCAAAGTTAACGCCTGTGATTTCTCAATGTATTAATTTCTGCTTACTTAAAAGTCAAACAATGACAGACAGATAAAATACCAAATATTTTATGGAATAAAAGGTTTTATTTCAAGAAATTTTAAGAGAGTTCTTATAGATTCGCTAGACCTGAATTTAGTACTGAATTGTCATACTTAGTTACATCGAACGATGTCTAGACTAATATAATAACTTTGAAATATTTTGTTTTGTTACAAGAGGTTTTAAGGCCTATTAGAATTTATTTAGAACATAAATAAGTCTCAAAATAGGCTAACAGAACTGTGGTTTTTAATTTATAAGTATATATAACGTATAATCTAGCGCGGGCCTAAAGAAGTTTTCAATTTAAAAAAAACAACTCGATACTGACCGAGAATTGCAGACCAGAAATGCGCAGCCAAAAATGCCCGACCCAGGCATACGTGGAAGCCAGTGGTACACGAATTCCTGCCATGATATTCTCGGGCCGGGAAATCCTTGGTCTTGTGTACAAACACAGGTCGCGAATCCATAAGATTTCCTCCTACAAAAATTGCTCCTAACGCCTAAAGAAGTTTTTATTTTAAAAATAATCCGAAAAAAGTATCAAGGCTTTCTTCGTGAAATAATTAAAGAAGCCCTATATCACTCATCATGTTTAGTGACGAATTTGGACTGAATACTTATGCAATGGACACACGCACAGATCATCGAATACAAGACGGATGTAAAATGAAAATATCATGCAATCATATTCATGTCGATCGCCAACATTAATAGAGATTTCAATTTTCAGTTGTAGTACTAACATGAAACATACTAAATTACATTCATTGATTTTTTTTAATTTATTACTTATTTCTCGTTTCAATTCAGAATATTGTACCACCAATTTAAATGATCCTAGAAAAAGCTAAAATAATATTGGTTATTGAAAGTACAACCCTGTTGGCACGTTGGCTAGGATGTAGCCTAGTTTAGTTAGGGTTTTTTTATAACCGCACATAAACCCACCCTAGACATAGCCTGTACAACCTTTCACGTAGGGGTAGAGCAATACAATAATAATATTATTTTGAAGTAAGTATTTTCCTGTGCAATCAGTATTTTTGATGGGATTTTTTATTTGCAGTTAAATACTACCCAAATAATATATAATCAGAAACACTTTTTTTAAATTTTTTTTTCAATGAGCAGTACCACATAACAATATAGAAAAGTGTTCAATTCCGGATCCCGGCCATGTACCAATGGGTGTTTTAATTAAAACTTATGTACTGCATAATCTGACAAACCACACTTAGAGGCTTTTCCATCTAAATTTACCTCAACAGAACTGTCCACTCGTTAGGTATAGCTTCACAAATACCATCGGCTAAACGACGGAGACTTGTTGATCCGCGAGGTACCCTGGAACCGTAACACGGTTTTGGAAGCTGTAAGGCAACCCGTGAAAAAAAAAATTAAATAATATGAGGGCGTTCCCGCGTAATCTCTTATAATATGCGCTGCATCATATATAACATGTTTTTCGCTCATCTTCAGAATTAATTCAGAAACATAGCCAAAAAAAATTTAACCATTATATTTTGATATATTATCAGATATTTACTTCTGTTAAAGAAGTGATCTATAGGTTCAAGACGTGCAGCGACGGGACAACTGAGAAAAAGTTAACACTGTTACTGAAAGGCCGTGAATATGTGTTTGTTTTGTTTGGGTCCTTCAAGCGAAATATGAAAACGCTTACCTATATCTACAAGTTTCGTAGCAATAATTGCCTTCACCAGGACATTGCCCTAAGTTTTCTCTTTGTTTAACCGTTTTAGAGCTTATTTTGGACATACATTGGAGCAGACAAACAGACAAAGATTCTAATAATCTATATAATAGGTATATTATTTCTAAATATATTATTATAGGTATTATTTTTGTCGGTATCAAATATTCAAAGTTAATGTTTGATAGATACGCCACCAGTTGGAGATTAGTCGAACTAACGGTGCGATGTATTCGCACGGTCATCTAGTATCCCTAATACTGAATCAAAGTTAATGATTGATACACCATTTTGAAGATAATTTTTCCCTCTAATGACGAAAAATAAACAAAGAAATCAAAATTAAATGTTTCTTTTAAAAATAGACTAATTTATTCATTTTGTAAAAGACGCTATCGGTTGGACTAACGGAACTAACGGTGTGAAGTATTGTCCAGTAGTTTTTGGGTCTATACGGGACATACAAACAAACATTAATTTTATATAATACTAGCATTCCGCCCCCGGCTTCGCCCGTGGATATTTACGAACAAAATAAAATATACCCTATACCTACCCCTACCCTACCCCTACCCCTCCCCGTACCCCTACCCTACGCTTCCCCTACCCCTACCCCTACCCCTACCCCTACCCCTACCCCTACCCCTACCCCTACCCCTACCCCTACCCCTACCCCTACCCCTACCCCTACCCCTACTTCTACTCCTACCCCTACCTCTATATCATCAATAGTTTTCGCAGCGCACGCGATGTAAGGAATTTCTTAGGTCATTTTTTTACATCTTGGGTTACATTATTGGAGTTTAAGTAAGGATCCCTAAGTTTTTTGAAAATAGAATATAGCCTATGTCACTCAGGGTGAATGTAGCTTTCCAATGGTGAAAGAATTTTTGAAATCGGCACAGTAGTTTTTGAGTTTATTCATTACAAACATACACACACACAAACATACAAAAATACAAATCTTTCCTCTTTATAATATTAGTATAGATATAGACTAGTATAGAAGACATATATATTGGGGTAGGTAGATAATAGATAAGTAAGTCATAAAGTGGAAAAATATTTCCAACATTCAAAGGCAAAAATCTTGTTCTCAACCCGGATAAGAATTTTATTTCATTTCTGACTTGTTCAACACTGGATATTTATAGAATTTTTATGACTAATAAATTGACGTTACTGGGTATGATCTTTCACTTTGTGAATATTTGTAAATCTTCATTCAAGAAAATTCATACACGTCACGTGATCCTCAGTACCTGCTCAAAAAGATCATTAAATCCGTAACGGCTAAACATATTTGAATTTAATTTGGTACAGAGATGCTTTAGTATTTTCATGCAAGCAAAAGTTATTAATATGAGGGGAAGTTAAAACTTCGGTCCGGCCGCCGTATTATCGAGTTTGAACACAGGCCACACATTAGCGATGTAAATAATACGATCTAGATCACATACAATTCATGTGTGAGTGACACAGACACACAAGATTCGATTAAACAAAGGCGTGTGGATGTGTGTGTGACAGATCGTTCCGGGCATCAAACTCAACCACAAATACAACGATTTGATTTGAATAATTGGACGCGTCTGTGGTCGATTTCGGTGGACCGTACGGTGGCGCGCCGGCGATTGGACGAATGGGTGGGCACCGCCTCCGTATCTAAATGTTCCCGTAAAGAGAGTTCTACCGCTTCAGAATATTTTCGAAGCTTAAAAAAATCTCCAAAAACCTAGCCAAAAGGAGGTATTTCCATATTTTATTTCTGGCTCACACTTATTGAAATATTTTGCTTTTGGCAATTTGTTATTATTCTCAAATATTACATATTATTGAAACATGAAATAGGTACTGTTTTCTGTCCACGATTTCGACCGTATTATTTGCTGTTCACATCTTACTTTTATTTAATTTTTATTACTTTCCAAATCGTTTGATATAGGTATAGAGAGCAGATTCTTGTAGGCCCTTCGCAATTTATCGTTAAAAAATGGCGTCACCAATTTTTCGTAGGTTGTCTTGTCTGATGTTCTGAAAACTTCGAGGATTATCAGAATGGAAAGAAACATATAAAGAATCTGAATTACAGATCTATTTTTCATTTACCGTGGTACCCAGCGGAAGACCAAGTCTTCCTCTTTTAGCCGATGGTATTTGTGAGGCTATACCTAACGAAAAGCTTCTAAGTGTGGTTTATCGGATTATGTACATACATTTTTAATTAAAAAAAACAATTGGTAGGTACATGGCTGAGATCCGGGATCGAACCCGCTGGTCTGCCTAGTTAATTCCAGATTTCTTAACCATTCAGCCACCGACGCGCCACGACGAAAATTAACGAGTGGCCAGTTCTGTTAAGGTATATTTAGATAGAAAAGCCTCTAAGTGTGGTTTGTCAATTGCAATATAATTTAAATTACATATAATTATGTATAATTTAGAAAAGTTCTTCCTAAGCTTTTCTGACGTGTGGTCAAAAATTATTTACAATTGTGTCTTTTTCCAATATTATTGAGATAACGCTTTTCCAAAAGAAATAGAATGGATATAAAATAGCAATTTCCTGCTTGTTTTATGTTAGTCCCTTTTTCAAGTGCCTAGAGAGAGTCGGAAGTAAAAACATATGAAAATAAATGATTTCTTTTGGGGTAAGGGTTTGTATTTCGGTCTAATAACTCTGTCAGAATCAGTATATAGTATAAAAAGTATTTAGCCCGTCTGTCTGTAAGTTTGATCTAATTTCGAAAACGAAATCCTTTTAAAACGTCTGGTATTAACTAGGCAGACCAAATCCCGGCCATGTATGTTTTAATGAAATGCATATAATCCGACAAACCACACTTAGAGGCTTTTCTATCTAAATATACCTTAACCGAACTAGCCACTCGTTAGATATAGCCTCACAAATATCATCGGCTAAACGAGGGAGACTTGGTCTTCCGCTGGGTACCCTGGAACCGTAACGTAAGAAAGAAAAAAAAATGCAGGGTTAAATGTAAAGTATCCGATAAACAAACCCAGGCTTTTTACTATAATAACTTCTTCTTATTAGTCGTGGTCAATCATGGCGGTCCACAGTGCGACGCACCTTGTATTGACTCGCCATGGTTAACTTTCTTGGGAAGAATAGTGCAGAGGTCTTCAGGCTCGCTGTAGCCTCTTCAAGCCAGTTTCCTAGCTATTAGGTGTATGGTTATACCGCCATTGCTCGGTCGCCAGAGTCTCGTTTGTTGTCTAGCAGAGGGTACCAATTTTGAAATTGTACATTAGGTTATTTTTAAGAGAATAAATAGATAAATAAAAATAAAAAAGCGTGTAGGTAGGTGACTATAATAACTATGTTCCCCGAATTTTAGATTTTTGAAGGCGCATTGTGGGTAGTGCATTTTTGGCTGCAAATTTCTGGCCGGCAATTCTTCAGAACATGCATGTATTATTGTTTTAGAGGATTATTCACTGTGCATTGAGTATATTACTAATGAATTTTGGACTAATGAATTTTGGTATGTAATTAAATACGAAACGTGTCGGGTGGATATTGATTTGTGAATATGCATTAGTAGGGGCACTGTACCTGTGGACGGTTTTACGTGTGGACAGGTTGAATATCTCTTAAACCAAAGTTTAATAGAATATTTAAAATGGAACGCAGCTAAAATGGTTTTTTTGCACGAAATAACCACATCCAGCCACTATTGTTTTTACTCCACAAATATCACGACAGAGCAGTTTGATCTTTTTTTGACCGAGTAAAGACGTGGAAAGACTCAGAAATTTCTAATCGTAAGCCACGCCCTAAACTCGTGGTTCGTTCGGGCGCATGATTGGTTCGGGCGCAACGATAACGTCATGCAAGACAACGACGGCGCTTTGTCCGTTCTTGCTTGAAGTGAGAAGGGCATAATGTATCGCCTCTCGGAATAAATGACGTAAGCGGCACATTACAAATAAATAATTTATTAAAAAACGGTGACATGCATGGAAACATCTTCTTAATCAATACTATGTACTGAAATTACCTACAGATTCGTATAAATCCCTTCAGAGTATGGTCGTATGACTAAAAAGGTGTTTTTGAAGAGGTGATTTCAAAAAATTAAGTTATCGAGAAAATTTTCACTAATCATGTTTTCATTCTACACAATACTAAATAAAATCCGATAGTTTTCGATGCCCAAATTGTATGTTCACAGCATTAGTAAAATTCGGGAATATTAGTTCAGAAATCAACCGAAATTTGTTGTTCCTCCCCTTAATTTATTCACCAAATAAAATAACTTCCTTTCGTTAAAATATGGTACGAGTTGATTGCATTACTATGTTATTAGATATACCTTTTATTGAGTTGATTGCTTGCTTAGTATAATTTTATATCAATTGTACCTGTGAACAACAACAATTTCATGTCTATGGACAGAACTCCATAAAAAATCCAATGTTTTCTCTTATATGAGGTTTCCGGTGCTGTAAGGCAAACTGTGAAGAAAAAAAGAAGGAAATAATTTTCAAAAAAAGTACGCGGTAGCAAATAAATATGTCTCTAATAGACATTTCAATAAAGTTATTCCTACGGATGAAGCCGGGGAAGAAAGTAAGTGGACATTATAATCACAATAATGAGTGTATGTGCACAAAGCATTAAGAACTGCGTACATTAAACAGGTTTCAGTCATTCTAAATAGTGCATAACCGGGCTAGGTTACAGGGCAAACCTTGAGACCTAGGTAGTTAGTGTTGTAAAATTATATCATTATTTACAATGCAATATAGCAAATGTATATTTAAATAGGTAGGTAGGTTTAGTTAGCTTAGTTCATTATTTGAATATACAATATATTAAAATGGAAGTAATGGATTCGCAAGTGGAAATTTTCGAAATAAAAAAAAAATCCCATAGAAATTGCACTCGCTCAATTTCAAATTGCTACCCTAGCGGTTTGGGCTGGGCGATGATGAGTCAGTGAGTCTTCCAGTATCATAGAATACCAAGACTAAAGTATCCTGGTCCGGTATCTCACAGAAAATTTTAACACATTAGCAATGTAAATCATACGATCTAGATCACATGCAGTTCACTCACCGAAACAGACACACAAGATTCGATTAAACAAAGCCGTGTGGATGTGTGTGTGACAGATCGTTCCGGTCATCGAAATCAACCACAAATACAACGATTTGAAAAAGGATGGTGGGCCGCGCGTACAAGAATTGGACGAGTCTGTGGTCGATTTCGGTGGACCGGCCGGCGGCGCTCCGGCGATTGGACGAATGAGTGGGCACCTTTAGGAGGGGCCATAGACGGTCTCCCCTCAATCCCGTCAATTTTCATTTGGCCATTAGTTAGACCATTAGGATACTAATTTTAAATTTAATTTAAGGTGAATTCTGTATTTTGTTATGGGTTTGTGTACCTATTTATGTAAGTAGTTAATGTGTGGAAACCTTGTTGGTAAATAATGTATTATTAATTTTGTGTCTAAAATTTGTTATTTTGCATACTGTTTGTTTCCCAAATATATAAAATAACAAATAAATAATTACATTATGTTCGTTTTAGCGTAATCTCCACTAATAATAAAACTGAAGAGATTGTTTATTTGTTTGATCGCGGTACCAGTCGGATTTGAACAAATATTTTTGCTATTGATATTGAGAACTCCTTTTATATTATTTTACTTTTAATTTAATTTTATTTTTCTATATAGGTACATAAAAATGATACTGGTGTACTAATTTTCTACAAAAACACCAAATACACAAGCAATAAACACAAACAAATTTATTCTTGAGCTAAATAACATCACCGACCCAAAGGAGCGGACCAGTACCTAACCATCAACGCGCGTGCAACCTCAAGGCACAGCATGGCTATACAATATAATATATATATAATATACAGACTAATATAACTCTGCCACGGATTCACAGGTTTTTTACTAAGACTCCCGCGCTGTCTGTCCGTCCGTCCGTCTGTCTGTCTGCCTGTCTGTCTGTCTGTCTGTCACCAGGCTGTATCTCATGAACCGTGATAGTTATAGACAGTTGAAATTTTCACAAATGATGTGATTCTGTTGCCGCTATAACAACAAATACTAAAAAACAGAATAAAATAAATATTTAAGGGGGCTCCCATACAATAAACGTGATTTTTATACTCGTTTTTTCTCGATATTGATAACTGCAACAGGTAGACGCTTGAAATATTCACAGAATATTTAGTTATGTGAATATAAGTTATTTAAAAATAAATAATTAAATTAAAATAAAACAAATATTTAAGAAGGGCTCCTACACAACCAACGTGTTTTTTTGGTCGTTTTTGCTCGATATTGATGGCAACAGGTATTAGACGCTTGAAATACTCACATAATAATTGAGTTATATTATTCACTTTAAAAATAAATTATTAAATTAAAATAAAATTAATATTTAAGGGGGGCTCCCTTAAAACAAACGTGATTTTTTTGCCGTTTTTATAGATAATGGTACGGAAACTTCGTGCGCGAGTCCGACTCGCACTTGGCCAGTTTTTAGATTAAAACATAGGTAACTCCATCTGGAATAGTTTACAAACAAATAAACATACATACTAGCTTTATAATATATACTTAAATATTGATGTACTCACCAACATGCCTTCTTATCTACCTCCTGGCGTGGCCAGATACACTGGCAACATGTACCTACACATTTAGCGAATATTTTAAATAACAAACCAGTCGCTGGGACTAGGTATTTTAAGAGGATGAAACCCATGTCCTCCGTACAGTTTATTTATGTTGAGAAAAACTTTTAAACATTAATGAGCCATTTAATCTTTGAGAGAAAGACAAATAATAAAACATTAGTAATGTTTATATTTTATATTCAGAAGGGTTTAGGTACTTGGTATATTGGTATGTGTAAATTACTATAATGCACTTACACCTAAACAATTTGGGTTCAAGAAATATAGCTCAGTGTTGTTTTTAGATGTGAGCAAGGCATTTGATTTTGTTTGTCATAAAAAATTATTAGAAAAATTAGAAGTATTTGCAGTATTAGAGGTATGGCAAACGAATGGATAAACAGTTACCTTAATTCTAGAAGCCAATGCACTGAGATTAATAAAATTGTAAATAAATCTAAAATAACATACAGATCGGTGTACAAAAACAATAATTTTGGGGTACCCCAGTGCAGTATCCTGGAACCATTATTGTTTTTAATTTATATAAATGACTTTCCTTATGTAATTAGAGCAATGGCTTGTTATAAATTGCTTCTATTCAATAAAAGAATATGACGCTGTGTGTAAGTTATAAATGAATAATATTGTAATTTCTTTGACTACTTGTGGGTGGGTATTAAATAATTTCAATTGTTTTTTTATTATTATTGTAGAATTGTGACATTGGATAAAAATTGTACGCATTAATAGGCAGCACATGTAATGTAATGTATATGTCAAACAATAAATAAATTTGAAATTTGAAGATTTTTCCCATTTAGTTCCATCTAATTCCGATTGGATCCAAATTCTAAAATATTTTAGAAAATAATATCCGTTATTCAATGGTTTTATACCCTGGCTATTCTTATGTTCGTAAGCTTCTCCTGCGAGTATTATATTTATATAAAAAAGGATGTTTATACATTATCTGTGGAAACTGTAATATTGTCATAAATCTAAATTAGTTCCTGTAAGTTTTCTAAATACCTGAAAAACCAATTAAGTAATTCTAATGCAGAGAATAAAATGGGACCAACACGGAAGAATTATCTGTCGATTAAAAAATAGATCATCAAAATCGGTTCACAGAGTAATCGGAGTACATAGGTAGAGATACTGTATACTTACATAAAAAAATACGGTCCGAATCGAGATCTTTCTACGTTTTTGAAGTCAGTTAAAAATAATTGTACACTTTTATGATAACACTAGCAGTTGCCAGCGACTTCGTACGCGTTGTATTAGGAATGTGTGTGTACCTACCCCATTTCACCCCCTTAGGGGCTGATTTTCGAAAATCTTTGCCTTGTGCACCTCTACAACCCCTAAGGAAATGATAAATAGGCCCAATCCAATAGGCTGTGCGTTGACTGTCAGCGACACGACGCGGACTGTTTTATATATTACTAGCTGCTGTATCTTGCGGTTGCACCCGCTACTGCTCCTCCTACTCCTTTTGGTCGTAGCGTGATGTTATATAGTCTATCACCTTCCTCAAAAAATGGGCTATCAAATCAGACTGGTAGTTCCAGAAATTAGCGCGTTCAAATAAACAACAAACAAAAATCAGCTTTATCGGGCAGGCAGGCAGCCGTATCACATGCAATTCACTCACCCACACAGACACACAAGATTCAATTAAACAAAGGCTTGTGGATGTGTGAGTGACAGATCATTCCGGTTATCGAAATCAGCCACAAATATAACGATTTGAAAACGGATAGTGGGCCGCGCGATAAGAATTGGACGAGTCTGTGGTCGATTTCAGTGGACCGTACGGCGACCGGCCGGGGATTGGACGAATGTGTGGCCACCTTTAGTTGCTAAGTTTAGGTTTTTTTTTATAAATACCTAATTATTACAATCATTTGATCCACGATCATAATCTCATTTATCCATTTTTATATTCAAACTTGAACGTAAAAATATTTATCTACGTAAATTTTCATCAGACACTTGATGAAAAGAGACCTCCATCAGTTCGAGTGACAAGTGCCTGAGGATTAAACTGGATTCTAAATTTAGTGGTTTTTAACGGCCCGAAATTTACCTGTTAAATGTCTGGAATAATATTTAGGTATTATTTTAAAATTCAAATATATTTTGTGATTTAGACCAAAATATTGTGTTTAAGTTTTTTTTTTATTACCGATAATGTACTTAGTTATTATCTTATATTATTTATATTATAACATTATTAATTAATATATAACTAATTAATTAAAAACTATAGATAGGTATAATGAGTGTTAATAAACCTTTTAAAAAAAAAGTGTTTTGTGATTTTGCTGCCCTGAGAGACAAATAATAACGCAAATAATAAAATATTGATGAAAAAATAAAACTGCTGTTGATGGGATTTGAACCATGTGCATCCTGCGCACCGGTAGACCACCGTCGATATGAAAATTTGTAAACTTCGTGTCAATAGCAACCGTTGCTAAGGCTTTTCTCTGATATAATTTTCAGCAGTATACAGAGGCATATTACTGAATTTCTGAAAAACTACTGAACCGATTTTCGTCATATGTCTGTGAGATAATGTTGAGAAATTATTATATCTTAAAAAAATAAGTCGTCAAAATCGGTACACATGTTCATCGAGATTTAAAAAAAAATGCTGTCCGAATTGAGAAACTTCTCCTCCTTTTTTTGGAAGTCTGTTAAAAAATTTTACAAGTTGCTAAATGACGACTAGCGTGCTGCGGATTCCGTACCATTTTTTCGGTGATAACTTTAAGACAGAAGTTTTGTTTAGGTTTTCCTGTAAAGTAGGTATAAGAAAGTTTTTATTATTCCCTATCATTTTCAAAATTTTAGATTCATTAGTTTTGGAGATAAGGAGAGGAACGGTCAATTTTCGTATATTTTCATTAATATAATTTAACAATGCTATAAAAAATTTAAAAAAAATGTATTCCTTTTGGCAAATCTATTTCATATGTTTAGAGCCCTGTATCAGTAACATAGAACCATTATAATAAGCGAAAAACGCACCCCTGTCTATCTATTATCACGATTTTTATCATATATAGAACAATCTAATGCCATTTGCTACGATCTTGACATACCTCTTTCGATTTGGTAATTATTTAATTATTTTGGTAAGTATTACTTACAATTAACTCACCCGAACCCAATATGGGCAATTTTTTTTTCATTATTCGTTTTCTAATATTTCCAAAATTTCCATTTCGGAGCCTCTATTATGGACAAACATAAAGAATAATACATAAGTACATAAGTAAGTAGGTACCAAACATAGAATAGGTACTAGCGAATAATTCGCACCGTTAGTTCAAGTGATCTCCATCAGATGGCGTCTTTTACAAAACACATAAATTAGTCTATTTTGATTTGTTTGATTATTTTCCGTCATTAGAGGGAAAAATAATCTTCAAAATGGCTTATCAAACATTAATTTTGATGAAGTATTAAGAAAAAAACAAAAACAAAACAAATCTATCCCACGGGAACCATACATTTTTTCCGGGATATAAAGTAGCATGTGCTATTTCAGACTATAATCTATCTCTGTGCCAAATTTCATCCAGATCCGTTCAGCCGTTCTGGCGTGATTGAGTAACAAACATACATCCATACAAACTTTCGCGTTTATAATATTAGTGGGATTGATGCTACAGCCTAAGACGCAAGAAACATTGTAAAAAGTACTTCAACTTAATTCTCCATACTTTCTCGTTTGATTTGTTATTTTTTATCAAATTTCACAGGAACTCGTCTCAATCAGAAATTTGAATAACAATGGCAAGCAGACAATTTTTTCACGTGAAAGAAATGATAATAACTTGAAGTTTCTTTGTGAAAATCTAATATAAGATACGACATTGCTTTACAATTGTTAACTTCGTTCAGATATTTCACAAAGTTGCTAACGAGTGAATTATGATTTTGGTTGTCGATCAAAATATTCATTGTTTCGGTTTATTTGAAACTAGCGAATCGCCACGACTTTGTTCTTGTCTCAAAACGTGGTTTTTTATTTTTGAAAAAGCTACAGCCTAATAATGCGTATATAACATTGGCATTAAATATGAATAGGGAAGAACATAGACTACTTTTTTTTTTAAATCCTCCCCGACTCGCGTGGTTTCGTACCATTTTTTTTCGTGAGACCTTTTTATTTTGGTTTTCGTTGAGCGAGGCTTTATGTTTCCCATTTTTTCAAAATTTTAGTCTTTTATAGATAGAGAGGCTCTATTTTCGTATTTTTTTTAATATAATTTAAACTATGCATTTTAAAATTATAAAAAAAATATAAGAACAGGGGCGTCGGTGGTCGAGTGGGTAAGACGTTGGACCGCAACTGAAAAGACGAGGGTTTGATTCCTACATCCGACCATGTACCAATGGGTTTTTTAATTAAAAAATCTTCTTTTTTTTATAGAGAAGACGACATGTGACCTTGCCACTGCCTGATTATTAAGCATAGATGGCTGGTCCATGAATGTGCGCGATCATAATACTGGCAGATCATAATACAGTCCGCCAGTCGCGCCCGTAGAGATGCTATTTCACGCTTCGCTTGAACATTTATGTACATTTTCCATCCACTCGTTAGGTATAGCCTCAAAAAATCATTGGCTAATGAGGAAGACTTTGTCTTCACCTAGGAACCTACCCTGGGCCCAGCAAGTTCTCGGGAGCTGAAGGCCAACCCGTGAAGAACAAAAAATATAAATATATTTGTATTTCATATAATGAAAGGGTCATTATTATTTTTTTACTTTTTGGGACAAAAATTAACCCCCAAAATCTAATTTCGGGGTCATAATACTTTACATATTATTTTGTTCCTTTCAACATTTTTCGTCCAGTATTATAGATTCGGAGAAAATAAGCTGAGTCACAGAGACAGACACAAGAGTGATCCTAAAAGGATATACGAAACCCTAAAAACTTAACTAAAATAATATTTTACAATAAAAATAAATATATAGGTAGGTACACCTACACATTATAAAAATAATACCTCTTCAACAATCCTGTGGCATGGTTTCCAAAACACTGGCTGCGTTACCTCGCTAAATGATTAAACTTATCCTTTGAGCGAGGTAAGAGCCAGCCTTTAGGTCACTCGAGGCGTGAACTAGTCGTGTACCTAAATCTCTGGTTTTTTTTTCATGGACCCATTGTTTCAAATATATCTGAATGTTTTCGGCGCTTGAGTAGTTGAGAGTATTCTGCCGCGCGCTTTGTATTCTGTATATGAGACGCTTCAGATAGCGTTCTACACCAACCGTGAGAGCATGACCGAGTAGAGAAAACCTGCAAGGTTTCCTTCTTCTTCTTATTTTATAATGGTTCTACCAATGTTAATGGATGATTTGCCAATGTCAAGTAATATAGCCTTTATAGTGTATATGCTGATTAATCGATATCTAACATGATCCCGCCGACTGTGATATGCCCTATTAATCACTGACTAATCACAAATACCACAGCGCGGGCGGAATTAAACTGGATTCCCCATCATGTCACGGCGGGAAGCGTGCGTTGATCGTCATGACATGATGTAGAATTTAGACAAAATCTACAAGCAGTGTCAGTTTGACTAAGCTATTTATGACATTTGTCACGTGATACCTAGAGAATTTGTCTTTTAAGAGCGTAGACGGTCTGCAAGGGAATTGAGAAATAGGTATTTGAAGAAACTATTGCCGTCGCCTCACCCTTTGATCCCCCCCGTAGAGTGCGATAGGGACAACTGCAGCTTAGACCGATTATACCTATAAAACCTTGACCAGATAGACGTTTCGTATTCCCCTGTTTTCTCCTCCAAAACTGATCCGATTTAATTATTTTTGGTATTGAAATTTAAAGAAAGAGTAGATCTATGCTCCTATTTTTCTTTTACATTAAAACCTTTTCAAATTAGTCTGGTAGTCGTCTGATCACGGCGGTATAAACGAGGCATTTTTTTTAGGTTTTTGGAAGGGCTTATTTTTTTAGGTAATTAGTTGTTGGAAAAAAGTAAATGACAGGGGCATGCCTACAGTAAACCTAGATTTTATGAAAAAAAAAAACGATTGCTCTAGAGGCATTATCCGTGAAGAAAATAGGGGAATACATTTGTATGGAGAAAATGCAGCCCGGCTACGCTCTTAAGAGATCACGTGACAAATGTCATAAATAGACAAACTGACGCAACTGAGGACGTCTGATGCTACTGTTTGTAAATTTTGTCTACCCCTTGTAGATTTTCCCTACGCGGGCCACGGTACCAAAGTCATAAAGATTATGGATTGTTTATTTGCGTGTAGATGCGTTGGGCACAAAGTTATAGACTTGCACGAATTACTTGCCGCGTTGCGAAGTGTAGGTATTTCTATAGAAATTTATGAATTGATGAAAATCTGGAGATATGGAAAACCTGATGATGAAAGGTTCTATCTAAACTATTAGAGAAGAAATTAGCAAAGAGCGCGCGGTCTGCAGCAAAACTAATCGATGGATGTCAATAATTTTTATTGGATTTGCTCATACCGTTGCTTTGCTTACAATTATCTTTATATAAAGTGTAATATTAATTAAAAGTGGTAGGACTATCTTCACCGACCGATGCATACAACCACAGCATACAACCGACTGCCTTTGTGTATACATGCTCTAAGGCTACATACATTGTCTAAGTTCCGTTTGTAGATTCTAGACTTGTCTTATTTACTAAACAATCTGGGCATGTCTTTTTTAAATCATTTGTCATTTAAAATTCATATAAACCTTATATGTTAATATATACATGTATACATATTTTTAATTAATATTTTTAACCTATTTTACATTTTCAGAACTAATAATCATGTTTTTTTAACGGAAATTTAAAAAAAGTAGGTAACTTGAAAAGCAAGAATTATTATTTCGTTTCGCTGTTGAATTTGAACTCCATGGCCTCGTCCCTCCATCCCCTTTTCGCACCCGCACTGCTCGCACAGGATACAGTTTTCATCCTCACATCGTCGACACGTTCTGCATACGAACGAAAAAATTCAGCGACTCGTTCCTGTGTCGTACAGCCAAAAAGTGGAATGAACTTCTGGCGTCGGTCTTTCCTCCATGGCCTCGTCCCTCCATCCCCTTTTCGCACCCGCACTGCTCGCACAGGATACAGTTTTCATCCTCACACCGTCGACACGCTCTGCATACGAAAGAAAAAATTCAGCGACTCGTTCCTGTGTCGTACAGCCAAAAAGTGGAATGAACTTCCGGCGTCGGTCTTTCCTCCTTTCTACAACCTTGGGTCCTTTAAGCGAAGCGTGAAAAAGCGTCTATAGTGGGCGCGACTGGCGGACTGTATTACGATCTGCCAGTCGCGCGCATTCATGGACCAGCCACCTATGCTTAACAATCAGGCGGTGGCAAGGTCACATGTCGTCTTCTCTATGTTTGTAATTAATTGTGTAGATTAGTGAAATTTAGAGCTGGACAGTTTCTAATTTGGCACAAAACGTCTTCAAATTCAACAGCGAAACGAAATATTAATTTATTTCTTGCTTTTCAGTGTACTATGTTTGAAGTCGGTATATATTTAAAAATAATTAAATTTCCTTTAAAAAGTTTCATCAGTTATTCAATTGTCTAAAAAATAGTTTTTTTCAATAATTATAGAAAACTACTGTACCAATTTTCACCAAAACAAAAGTTGGACCAATCTAGAATCGGTTTATAAATGACGGAGTTCTGAAGGTTCTTCTTCTCAGTCGTAGTGCTCTTGACAGAGGTCCATAGCGCGACGCACCTTGTATTGACTCGCCATTGTAGTGTAGGCTGTGTACGTGTGGCATACCTTTGCCTCAACGCACAGCCTATATCAGAATGCCAGCGTGCCTCTCTCCAAGCCACAGAGTCTGCGCATCTAATTATATGTTAATATAGGCTGTGCGTTGAGGCAAAGGTATGACACACGTTCACAGCCTACACTACAGCCATGGTTAACTTTCTTGGGAAGAATAGTGCAGACATTTTGAGACTATTTATGTCTTCAGGCTCTTCCAGCCAGTTGCCTAGCTAGGTGTATGGTTATACCGCCATTGCTCGGTCGCCAGAGCCTCGTTTGTTGTCTAGGAGGGTACCAAGTTCTGAAGGTAACAAGCATTTAAAAAATACAACCGAAATAAGAACTTCCTCCTTTTTTGAAGTCGGTTGAAAACACGCAAAGTTTGTTTACCAAATAAGACGAGAAAAGAAAAACGGACTTTATATGAAAAGTGGGTCATTGTTCTGTATATATGAAAAAGTTATGATAAACTACTTAGAAGAACAAAGTGGTTATTTATTGCTAGATTTTGTAGGTAAATACGTTTTCCTACAATAAATTAAAAAGTTTTGTATCTGTAAAATTTTTAAAAACTTTCTGAAATATTTTATTTTAAATCGGCTAACAATTTTGTTTTAGTTGCAGAATTGTTTGGTACAGAAAAATCTAATTCTTGGTAAAATAAAGTTCGACCAAAACACTGATCTATGATAGAATGAAGAATGAAAGATTGACTAAAAAGGTTTTTATGGCAGAAGTTAAAGGAAATGCTGGCAGAGGACGACCTAGGTGTATTCTTATTGAACATATAAAATAAATGCTGACCGAAAGCAATATTAAAAGTACACGCAATCACAAATATGCAAAATGAAAGTAAATTCGACTAATATTTTTCCCCATATTTCCCGTCATTTTCCCTTAAGGGCTAAACGGTCTTAGGGCTTGAATGTAAATATTTATTTACAGTTTCAAGAAGTGTTTTTCAAGAGCAAAACACATTGTTCACGCATACAAAACCTTACACCCTATTTTAGCTACCTTAAGGTATTATGTAATTTAATTTCATTATTTATATCTTAGAATATTTATTTTCAAAATAATTTTCCATACAAACTTTTGAACACCTTTTTCTAAAACTTGAGAGAAGAGTTTTTTGTTCTAGAGCTTATATTCAAAGTTCGTTTACTAATACAAAGTTTGACACCTAAGTTTACCCCCCCCCCCCCCCCAGTGGTCGAATCTCGAAAAATCTTACTAATATCGAGTTTGTTGGATTTGTAATTTCGGAAATCTCGTGATGAGTTCCACTCTCTTTTATTTACGAATACCGTCATAAATGAGTGAAGACAGATCAAAAACCATATAAAATATAAAATTTAAAAATAAACTAAATCAATACAAATAAATACAAAAGGTTATAAGATATTTCACATTTCATTTACCGTTACATCGATATCCGTTCAGCTGTTACGGAATTATAATAATATGCGTATCCCTAAAATAGGCAACCTATTTATTTTTGAAATGCAAAAAATGTAGGTGATAGATTTGATATCTTTACCATTTATCCTGTTTAAAAGGACTAATAGGCTAAATATGGAAGTTGTAACCACATCTATGGCCACTTCGCATAATATCTCCTACGGAACAAGAAACATCTTAACGATCACAAAAGCATCATTTCGTAACGACCAATACAAACTTCATACTGATTGTCGATTTCATTAAATATACATTACGAGCTATCAGTTTTGCGATTCTGCTAACTCAGCCATGAGAGCACTATTAAAATATTAAAAGTGATAAAGACGCCACCACAAATTTTGTTTTCCGTGGTTATGTGCCATCATTAAGATTTACATATATATTGCTAGGTGACCCGTCCCGGATAGGCACGCGTTGAAAAGCTGTTTATTTATTTTTATTACCTAAACGACAACAACTTTTTAAACATGATTATCCATTCTTAAAACTAACCTTAAAGCCAAAAAGGTTAAGAAATATAGAAATTAAGTATATATTATATTAGTTAACTTATTAAACATGATTATCCATTCTTACAAATATATAAATTACTAGCGGACTCGGCAGACGTTGTCCTGCCCAAACGTTGGCTTGCCTGCTATTTACTTTCCTTCGTCCGTTACATTGGCGGCTTCTCACGTCCAGGCTACATCTAATAACGCTGGTGCAGCAGCAACAACAGCTGAAAACCTCAAACGGCGTAAGTACGCAAACCTTGCACAAGATTACTTATTTGCACCGTTTGGGGTTGAAACCAGGGTCCGTGGGGCCTCGGAGCAAAGAAATTATATAAGGAACTATCATCTCGTCTAATCGACATTTTAGGTGACAAGAGGGCTGGAGCATACCTTGGGCAACGTATTAGCATAGGTATACAGCGAGGAAACGCTGCTAGCCTTCTTGGCACTTTACCGCAGGACAGTGATTTCGAGAAGGTTTTCTACTTATGAGTATGTATCACTACATATTCATGATTAGAGAGCCGAGAGCCACTCATGGGGTTTCCTGTGTTTAATTTTTAATTTTTATTGTATTTAAACTTTGTTGTTTTTTTTTAAATAAACGATTTAAGTATATATTACGAGTATATTAGTTAACTTATTAAACATTATTTTTCATTCTTAAAACTAACCTTAAAGCCAAAAAAAAGACATGATCAGTCGTGCGGGGATATATCTTTAATGGCATTTTAGGCATTTGCACCCCACGGACCTAGAGCTTCTACATCTAACGGCACAAATTTGTAGTTTTCTTTAAAATTGAACTATATTTTATGCCGTTTGTTAGACTCTGCGATTTCCGCCGCAGCACCCGCCTCTGATTACTGTTTCCGTGTGATGAGACGGGGTGTCTACGCACGTAGCATCCCATTAAGGGCCCGACCTCGCTCCCAGGGAATAGAGTCATTCCATCATTTCGAAATAGGTAGGTACGTCTCTCCACTTGTCATTAGCGGTTTAAACCTACTAAGCTGGCAGAGGACCTAGGTGTACTTTTATTTAACATATAAATATTAAAAGTACACACAATCGCCGAGCATGTATGAAAGAACGTATGATGGATATAAAAGAAGCGAAAGAAACAAATGGTATTCGATTGTCTCTGCCTACCCCTCTTGGGGTAAAAGGCATGATGATAGATAGACCTACTAAGCAGCACGCATTTGAAAATACATATTTTCATTCATCTTTGTACCTATTTGGTACAGCTTTTGAATTCTCACATAATATAATCTACTTAGAATGATCGAAAGAAATGCTTTGCTTTGAGTTCCTTGGTTTTGCGGTTGAGACTCTTGGTCCGTGGTCATCTGACTCTAATAAATTTGGCGATAAATTTGGAAAAATTCTGATCGAGAAGTCTGGTGATGACCGAGCTAAGAGTTTTTTCATTCGCCGCATAAGCTTGGAGATTCAAAGAGGTAACGCAGCTAGTGTTCTGGGCACGGTTGGACTTTCTTCAGAGCTTTTCATTTTACACGCTTCATACTAGTTTCACCTGTAACTATCTAGCTAACTGCTATGTAGGTATGTAAACAAATCTTTAACCATTTAATTGTCATTTCGATGAGGATTTGCAAGTGTATGTACATTTGGTACCATCGATCTGATCTAATGATGAATCTAGGAGGTGCATAGTGGAACTCTGTAACGAAACGACGAACTCCATCGAGTTTTGGCTCATTTGGTTTGCGCAAGTGTGCGTTACTGTCAAAACGTGTCTTTTTAGTTTTGGGGGTTTAATTTTTAAGTTTTTTTTATTTAACTTAATTGTACTTTTGTATTTTATTAAGAAATGAAGGCTACTACAAAGTAATTATGTATTTTACTTCTCGCATGTCAACGTGTGCGTTTGGCAGTGATTGGCGTTACTATAATGACTGTCGCATCTGCCCTCGAGGACTAATACCCGAATCTCCATTACCTACCCCTATAATGGGGGTACGAGTGACCTTGCATTTATTTTATTTGCCAATATATTTTGTTTTATGCTAGCTTCCGCCCTGACTTCGCTCGTGGAGCTTGTACTAAATTTAATCTCCTATTATACCCTTAGGGAGTGCATAAAAAAAATTGCGCGTGCAGCGCCGTCTACATAGTTTAAACTGTGTATTAGATATACAATGTATAGTTCCCTTTCTCCTTATATCTTTCTTCTCTCTCATATAACGAAATGTGCTTAAACGTAACGCGTCCTTGAAATTTCACTCTCAATTCTCGTCCAATTATCAAATCGCCGCCTTAGAAGTTTTACTTCAAAAAGTAGCGTATAATACTTTTCTACATTTATTGCCCGAGGACTTACCTACTGCTTGACAGTACCAGAGTGCTAGCTTTAATGGGTTAGCAGTGAAAACAATCAGTTTTCGCATTTTATAATATTAGTATGGATTTTATAATAGCTTTCCATAGATCGGTTTCGAATTCACACCATAATCTGTTGATAACTGATTTTTTTATCAGATTTTTATCATTTATCTTGAGAGTTCATAAAACACTGGCTTTGTGTCGGGACTTCACACGGGTGTGACATGGGGACAAATACGATAATATTTTTATTACTCTTATCTTGAACAAAAGCTTAAGCAAAATCACAGGAAAATACTAGTTATTTTCTCCCGAATGCACATATCGAAGCGCTCTATCACAAGATCACTACACAAGAACAGTCTCAAAGAAAATGATATTTTCTCAAGTAGAAAACTAAGTGGTCTATAAAATATAAGTAGTTTCTTAGATCTTGATCTAATCTTGTTCATTGAACTAATACTAAACGAATGCTTCCATACAAGTCCAGCGGGGAGAAAGGGTTTCGTATGGGTCACTTTTGGGAATAATGTGCGAGTAGCCAGTGCTCGAGTTTTGAATATTTTTTTAATTATTAGACATCGTATAGCTAGGTTTATCCAGAATAGTTGTTTTTTTCCGGGGAAATAAGATTCCCGGGATTTTCCGAGATAAAAGTATCTCTGTGCAAAAACAACAACGTCACAATTCACCACCTTAGCGTGACGTTAAGTAGACTCTTTCTCAAGAATTGGGCTATCAAATGCAAAAAGATATTTTCAAATCGGTCAAGTAGTTTTTGATTCTATGGAACACGAACAAACATGAAGGTGCGTCGGTGGCCGAGTAGTTAAGACGTCTGGTATACCAATCGGTTTTTTTAATTAAAAACTTATGTACATAATCCGACAAACAACACTTAGAGGCTTTTCCATCCAAATATATCTCAACAGAAATTCCCTCTCGTTAGGTATAGCCTCACAAATACCATCGGCTAAACGAGGGAGACTTGGTCTTCCGCTGGGTACCCCTGGAACCGTAACACGATTCGGGAGCTGTAAAGCAACCCGTGAAAAAAGAAAAAGAAAAAAACAAATATTAGTTTTTATATTTATAATGTTAGTTGGGATTATGAAGCCAAAAGTTGTAGGTTACTGAAAATTCTAAAATGAAACCACAGCTTTTTCTACTACCTGTTTTCATTATATCGTATGAAAGCCTACTTTTAACTCTACAAGTCTAAACAGAGTTATGAATGGGCGATAAAGTCTTGCAATCTCTATTTTTAAACCACGCTCAATGTATACGAGTTAGTGAACTTTTTACTGACGTCTAAATTGATTACATTTGGCATTCGAAGAGTGAGCTGTGTACATGTGTTAAAATTAAATAGTTAGTTTGTTCTTGAAATTCTTGTTTTGTAATGCAACTTTTTTGATATGCGAACTAAGAAATTTGGTCAAATACAAGTGTAGGCTAAACGGTGGGGAGGTTTGATAAATTTTTTTAGTTATAGACGAGATTATTGTTGAAATCGCTTCGTTTTAGGGTGTACTTAAACACCCTAAGTTTGATTACAAATTGGTATACTGCTTGATTTTATAATTAACAATTAGTAAAAAAAGGCTTTTTTTTCCTAGGTATCTTCTTTAAATCTCCTTAACATTTAGTGTAACATATGCATTGTAAAAGTTGTTCGTTATGAAATTCTCTAAAAACCGGCCAAGTGCGTGTCGGACTCGCACACGAAGGGTTCCTTATCATTATCTATGTTTGTTGTATGGGAGCCCCCTTAAATATTTATTTTATTCTGTTTTTTTGTATTTGTTGTTATAGCGGCAACAGAAATACATCATCTGTGAAAATTTCAACTGTGTAACTATCACGGTTCATGAGATACCTACAGCCTGGTGACAGACGGACAGACAGACGGACGGACAGCGGAGTCTTAGTAATAGGGTTTGGGTACGGAATCCTAAAAATGAGCACTGACAGAGGTCGTTAGATGCAATTGTTAAGTTGCAAAATACGTTTTTTTCACTATTTTTTACTCAAAACCTACTTACTGCATATAGACGGCTGACAATTCTTGAAAATGGTGTCCTATGTTATTCCTATAATGAACAAAAAAATTCAGCTATAGGCAATTTTTGTCATAACTAGAGAGGTAGGTTACTGATTTCGATTATTTACTTTTATTTGTAAGATATTGTGGCGGCACACTGCGTCGATAGATGTCGCACCGTTACTAACTCATTGAAACCTGTATCCGCGCCATTGAAAATATTTAATAGATTGGCATATGTGCAATTTTCCAACGATGTGCTTTGGGGAGTATTCCTTTTACTCATAGTCGTTGGATTGTTGTATGTATATTGCCATTTCTATATTGGTGACCCCGTATGAACACGCCTGTATTCCTGACCCCGCAATGCCCCGTATCCTACTTCCACTTCCCACTGACCAGACCGCCGGCCCGACATGACGACAGGTCATACATCACGACAGGTGATTCAGCCGTGATACAGTCAACCAGTGGCGCAGTCCATCACAGCTGGCAAAGCTAGGCACATGGATGTTGGTTTTCATACTGTATCGACCTCTGGTCTGGGAAGGGAGTCATTTGGCGGCACATCGCGTCGATAGATGTGGCACCGTTACTAACTCATTGAAACCTGTATCCGCGCCATTGAAAATATTTAATAGATTGGCACAATTATGTGCAATTTTCCAACGATGTGCTTTGGGGAGTATTCCTTTTACTCATAGTCGTTGGATTGTTGTATGTATGTAGCCATTTCTATAATATTATTATTATGAACTTGGAAGGGACTTCAAATTATTTTAAATAATTTACCCCCTCTTGCTTACGTGATACACATTTTTAATACATGATAATCTTACTTGTTGATCAATCCATCTAATTTTATTTTATTTTACTTTATTCTGGACAACATTACTACAACATAGATACATATTTAAAAAATAACAGTCATATGGTCCGTGACGTGATATACTAACCGCATCTAAATCCGTTTAATCGGTATCTTTTATTTCGGTACTTGTCTAATTTGGTAAACATACTTTGCATGTAATTTTACTGACTGTCATGAACCTGACGTAGGTCCCGGGTTCATATCTCACTCCACTCATTTGCCACTTCATTTAACAGACATTCCTAACCAGGTGGTTGGCAAGTCCCAATTCGTACTTATAAAATGCTTTGTCAATTTGATAGCTGCCTATATTTAATAAGCAAATGTCCTTGGAATTCTGCCAAACCCTTGGATGGTTAGAGTGGTCATAATATTGCATTACATTATGTAAAAAACATAAAACCAATCCATCCTAATAGATATCTGGATCATAAAATTTTTACAGCTACTGTAACGTTAAGCTGAATTTATTTTCTTAAAATGTAATTCCTCAAGGTGTTTGCTTCTGCTAGCAGAATTTGTTCTGTGGTAAAAACAACCTGAATTTCTATTTCTTCTTCATATAAAATATTGCTATTTATATTACGTACGGAACCCAATTTTTTAACCCCCGACGCAAAAAGAGGGGTGTTATAAGTTTAACATGTGTATCTGCCCCTCACACAATGTACGAACGCTATTATTCTATTCTCTCGGAACGCTAAATCATAATATTATATTATGCAGATATTTAGAGAGATTATAATAATTATATGAAAAGTATGCGCCCAAGAAGCATTTAGATTAGGTACCTACCTAAATAATAAAAAATCCGAAAAACAACAAGTGGGCATAACCTCATAAAACTAGCTCGACCAAAGCCTTTACCATTTTTTAACCGACTTCCAAAAAAAGAACCTTCTCCGGTTCTCAATTCGGACCCTATTTTTTTTAAATGTATTTATGGGCATCGATTACTCCGCCAGTTGTAAACCGATTTTGATGATTTATTTTTTTAATCGACAGATAATTCTTCCGGATTAGTCCTATTTTGATCTCATAAAAATGGATTCATTAGTTTTTCAGAAATTTTGAAAAAACTGACTTTATAAGTCAATTCTTCTTAATATCTCGATGAAATATGTACCGATTTTGACGACTTATTTTATTTAAGGATGTAATAATTTCTCAACATTATCTCATGACGAAATCTCATGACGAAAATTGGTTCAGTAGTTTTTCAGAAATTCAGTAATTTGCCTCTGTTTACTGCTGAAAATTATATCAGAGAAAAGTCTTAGCAACGGTTGCTATTGACACGAAATATTAATTATTTCTTACTTTTCAGTGAAATATTTTGAAGTTGTATTTTTTAAAGATACTTCAGCCTTATTTACAGGGTATGGGCAAACGTTAACTTTGCGTTCACGAAAGACGCAAATTGAAGACAAAATGACATAATTACGCTTCGTTTTCTACAAGAAGTTTATACTTCAAACAGTTTGTATACAATGTATATAAACTCCTTGGCTTCGTCAGAGTGAAGGACAGTTTAGTTAGGTCACGTGGTTGTATTTCAGTCGGTACCATTCATTTAAAGTTGTTCTGTTCTACATTTTATTCTATTCGTTAAGTTGTACATTGCCTAAGGCCCCTGATCTATCCATATCTCTCATTTCATTTAAATAATTCATAAAGCGTTTTTAGATATGCATGTCAATTCCTAGCAATGCGTACTTTTCCAAGGATTTTCTTAATTTGAATTATGACTCTCTCGTAGAATCAAACCAAATCGAATTGCTATTTTTTTATTTAATTTGTGTATTTTTATTTTTACATAAATAAATAAATATCGGCTAAAGGAGGCTGACTTAGTATTTCGCTGGGTACCCTGTGACCGATAACCCGTGAAGAAAAAAAATGTTAATTAATATTTTATTAGTATAGAAAACAGACTGCTATATTCATTTGAGATATTTGGCTACAAATCAAATATGAAAAAAGTAAAATAGAGTAGTGAAACATGAACGTAAGATAAATGCAGTGGAATTGCGGTTTTTACGTAGAATGTGTGATATAAGCGTATTGACCACATCCGGAACGATCCGGATCACGGCCATGTATCTACCAATGGGTTTTATAATTAAAAAAATATGTAGTACATAATCCGACAAACCACACTTGGAGGCTTTTCCATCTCATACCTCAACAGAACTGGCCACTCGTTAGGTATAGCCTCGCAAATACCATCGGCTAAACGAGGGACACTTGGTTTTTCGCTGGGTACCCTTGGACTGAAAACACGGTTCCCATAAGACAACTTGTGAAAAAGAAAAAAAGCCTATAGCACTCAGGGATATTACAGCTCTCTACCTATTAGTGAAATAATTTTCAGAATTGGGTCAGTAGTTTCAGAGATTACCCCCTACATACAAAATTTACTATAAGTTTAGATGTAGATTTCATAGATATGTGTGACGACTTCAACTTTATATGCTACAGACAGAACCATTTTAAAATAATACAATTATTTTTAGGGTTTCGTATATGCGATGAACAAACTCTGTCTGTCTGTCTGTCTGTCTGTCACAGCTTATTTTCTCCGAATCTACTGGACGAAAACGGTTGAAAATTGGTACATAATATTATGTAGAGTTTGATGACCCAATCACGGACGTATAGCGTTTTCGATTTTGGGGGTTAATTGGTAGGGAAAAAAACTTTTTGAAGTGCATAATGTGACATGTCAAATGAAATGGCACGTTATAAGAAATACAAATATATCTTTTTCATCACACTTGCTCGTAAAGTGACTATTATTTTACCGTTTTCTGATACACAAAATTACATATAAAACACAAGAGCTTTTTACATTATCATTACGTACTGGGGCTTTTTACTTTACATTTTTTACTGCAGCAAAGACTTTATATACATATCTAAAAAAAATTGATAATATGTATATTAAAAATATGATAAATAACATTATATTTCATCAAATTATTCATTTTACTTTAATAGAAAAAAGATTGTTAAAAATACCTAAGTACTTATAGGTAGTTTAGATTAGAAGTGACAAGTCATTAAAACCTTAAATCAAATCTAAAGATTAAAAATAACTAAATAAACCAGGTCCGCGTGGAATAGTGGCAAGAATACTGGCTGCATTTCCCCGCTGAATCGCGATGCTGATTCGTTGAGCGAGGAAGGAGCCAGCCCTCTTGTCACCAGAAGAGATGATCAGTCGAGGGAATACATCTTTTTTATATTAATAAAAAAAAAGTCATTAAAAAAAGTTAATTATTGAATAAACAAAAAAAAAAAGTTTTTTCGGCTATATCTATCTAATAATATTTAATAATTTTCCCATAACATGCTTCCCAAATAGAATTCGAAGTCAAGACAGTCTTATTGAGACTTACAATAAATCAACAACATAAGTAATTCACAAAATATTCATTAAGCACGTAATGGCTCCTTCTTTGACAGGGGCTCTTTCTAAATGTTAGCACATTACATAGATTAATGAACGGTACAAGGGCTTCCATACTAACTCTTCTTTCACCTAACTAGGATATTGTGAAATATTTAGTGTCCCATTAGTTGGAGATATAAAAATCTCGGAATTCAATTACTTTGAACGAATTATTATAAAACCTGTTGGATTGTATAAGGTATTTTACAAAGTTTTTTTTTCTTCACGTGTTGCCTTACAGCTCCCGAAACCGTGTTACGATTCCAGGGTACCCAAGGGAAGACCAAGTCTCCCTCGTTTAGCACGGTGGTATTTGTGAGGCTATACCTAACGAGTGGCTAGTTCTGTTGATTTAGATGGAAAAGCATCTAAGTGTGGTTTGTCGGATTATGTACATAAGTTTTTAATTAAAAAACCCATTGGTACATGGCCGGGATCCGGGATCGAACCCAGGGTTTGCCTAGTTAATACCAGACGTTACCTAGTTAATACTTAATACTTATTATTACAATAGTTAACCACTCGGCCACCGACGCACCTTTTTCAAATTCGTTGCTTTTTATTTAATAATAAAATAAATAAATAAATAATTACAGATATTGCATATAATCTAATAAACTAATTTGAGCAGAAATCTTGCTACTTTTTGCTACCTGATCCTTGCTTCTACGACCCTTTTTGGGTCCTTGGCATTTATAAAAAAATGATGATTATATTATAAAAATATCAGGAAAATATATTTATTTCAATTAAAAAATAAATTCACTGAAATTACAAAAAAAGCAACAACAAAATGGGTAAACAAAAAGTATTTTATCTATAAAACATAATTCAGAAGGTTTTACATTAATACATTCAAAGTAATTGAATTCCGAGGTCAAAATCTCCAGGCACTCCACTACATTTGAGTTTTCACTAACTTTCCACCCCGGCTTCGCCCGTGGAAATTGTTGAAATGTGTGTAAAAAATCCCGTCGATCCGTTGACGTGAAAAACGGAAAAACAAACAAACACTCTTTGCCATTTATACATAATACTAGCGACCCCGCCCGGACGGGCTTACAACAATTTGAATACCTGCATAAATACGCTTATAACTACTTATCTATTAGAGATGGATATATGCTAATGTAAATTTTTTTGTGGATCATTTTAGTCTACACAATTATTTCTTACATCATTTTGTTATATCTGTGACGGATTAGACAGCACACGCCATGAAACGTTGTTGGGGCTAACTTTTTCCCAGACTTCATTCACTTATACTGTTAATTCTCGGCTCCTAAACATGATAGGTCTATGTTTAATACTCGTAAACCTTCCAATGAATCTATTAGTGAAATTGTATTTTTTTAAATATTTAGTGACTAAATGATCCGTGCGAATAGTTCACATCGTTAATTCAACTGATCTCCAACAGATGACGTCTTTAATTAAATAAATAAATTAGTCTAATTATAAAAGAAACATTTAATTTTGATTTCGTCATTAGAGAGAAAAATAATCTTCAAAGTGGCCTATATTTGATAGAGACAAAAAACATCTTTTATAAAATAATACATTATTATAGAGATAGGATTCAGTTAATAATGTTTGGTTTTTCAGGGTTGCTACAAAACTAACAAACTAAGTACCTACCTAATTCGTTTTACAAATTGAATTCGAAAAGCTTGAAGATATATTCCATTGTATATTTTATTTATTTGTTTTTATTGAGATAATAAAAGAAAAGATTTTAAATGCATATTAAAAGTTTCTTATATTTATTATATCAAACTCAACCGTAGATATTTTTAAGTTCACAAAAAAATAAAACAATGAAGTAGTTCTAGTTAAAAGTTTACATACAGTCAGACAAACAACTTTCTACGTGATAAATATTATCTCAAAAATAACTTACCTACCACAACTTTAAAACACAAAACTTTTCGCACTGATTAAAAACTCCAAATACACAAAGCAAATACAATTTACATAAAGAATTCCAATCCAAAACAATTCGTTTATTAGAACAATAACTAGAATTCTAGGATTCTACTGAAGGAAAAAGGCACGAGACGTCGAAATATTTCGCGCGTTTCAGAGATCACGACGCGTACATCCCGTGGAAAATCTCGGTAGAAACTGCCGTGTACCAATCTCTCGTACCTTAGCTGAGTTGGAGTTTTCTTCGCAGCTTGCAAACTATACTGTAGTTCTACACAAGTATATAATATATATATCTATCATCACGCCTTTTATCCCAAGAGGGGTAGGCAGAGACAATCGAATACCATTTGTTACGATCCTGACATACCTCTTTCGCTTCTTTTATATTCATCATACCTTACATACTAGCGACCCCGCCCCCGGCTTCGCACGGTTACAATATGAGTTAACAATCATCTTATAACTACTTACCTATTAGAGATAGATATATGCCACTACGGATTTTTTTGTAGATCATTTATTCTACACAATTATTTCCTACATTATTTTGTTATATCTCCGACGGGTAGACAGCAAACGCCATGAAAACTTGCTGAGGCTAACTTTTTTACCGGCTTGATTCACTTTTACTGTTATAGCTTAGCTCCTAAGATTTTATAAGACGATGCGTGGGTAGGGGCGTCGTCTTGCAAAATCTTAGCTTAGCTCCTATACATGATAGGTCTATCTACTCGTGAAAATCCATTTAAAATTCCGTTCCGTAGTTTTTAAAGTGTAATGTTCACATTTCGTATGAAATACTTAAAAGTCACTTGGGGAGGAGACAACACCAGTTATGGCAGAGGTTCTGAACTCTCTAAATGACGACATTGTTACGACCTCATTTCTGAAAATAAAATGCCTTTTTATTATCTGTCTGTTGAAGAGCAACTAATCTCATCACACCCCACGAAATAATGTGATTTGAAATTGAAATAATTTGGTAGTAAAAATCAATTTCGACTTGGGTACAATGCCTCTCATGCAGCCACTTTACACATACAAACTCTTTGCATAGATTTATTGAGAGGTATTTCAAAACTTGGCATACTTACAATTTTTTTTAAATAATTAATTAAATTATTTTAAGTATTTATTTATTTGATGTCTCTCTTGCAATGTCCCAACATTCTCTTCGGATAATGAACTTGGTAGTTCCCTATACACAAAATGCCCATATGTGTTGTCATTTATTATCGTATAAATAATGGCTAGATAATAAGATAAATTCTGGTAAATATGGTAAAAAATAACAATTCTTTCTTACATCGTTTTGTTATATATCTCTAATGAATTAGACAGTATACGCCATGAAAACTTGCTGGTGCTAAATTTTTCACCGACTAGATTCACTTAAACTGTTAATGCTCCGCTCCTAAACATGATAGGTCCATAGTTAATGCTTGTAAACCTTCCCGGTGAATCAACCTGTCTATTAGATAAAACCGCAACGAAATCAGTTCAGTATTTTTGCATGAAAAGAGCACAGACAGACACACATATTTTGTTTTATATCGCTACAATAATTACTTTGACTGAACATTATATAAAATAACGACAACACAAGACTTTGTACTAATTTTACAACCTTTTAAATAATATGACTTTTTGTCATTTATTAAATACGTAAAATACGTTGAAAGGGGTCTAACCCTTTTCGCCCAGTATATCATTAAAGGTGAAATTAAATAAGATAAAAGAGTATGTTATAAATATATTTATGTAGAGGCAAAAGTTGAGCAACGCAACCGATGAATTAATTAAAATGAGGCCTCTGTTGATTTTTGTGTCATCATTAACAGGTTTGACCTAGTGGTAAACTTATCCACAAAGGTAACCGTCGCAGGTTCGAATACAAGATTAAAGCGATGAGATTTGTATGAAGAAAAACTCCCGCCCGCCATTTTGGTGTGTACCTATGTCGTTATTATTGACGGTTTTTTTATTAATTTACTTACAGAAAAACAGTGAATCAAAATTCTAGTCGATTAATTTATGTAATTTTTTTCTAAATTTTTATTTAATACACATAACAATAAAAAACCTTAAATCTAATCTAAATAATAAAAATAACTAAACAAACCAGTCCGCGTGGAATAGTGGCAAGAATACTGGCTGCATTTCCCCGCTGAATCGCAATGGTAATTCGTTGAGCGAGGAAGGAGCTAACCCTCTTGTCACCAGAAGAGATGATCAGTCGAGGGGATATTATTATATCTTTAATAAATTGGCATTTGAACCCCACGGACTTAGTTTGCATTATTTGAACTATATTTGCCCCGTTTGCTGGACTCTGCGATTTCCGCCGCAACTCCCGCATTGATTACTGTTTCCCTGAGATGAGACGGGGCTAATGCGTCTACGCACGTAGCATCCCATACAAGGGCCCGACCTTGCTTTCAGGGTAAATTAGTTTATTCTGAATTATTTAATGCTATTTATAAAGTTTTTCCTAAGTAATACGAATTGTCACCCGCCGGTCCGTCCGTCCGTCCGTATGGAATGTTTCCATATAGGTTCCAATTAAAAACGAAAGAAAATGAATTTTACTGGCGTGGGTTCAATAAAAAGCCAAATAAAATTATCTGAAGTGTCAGTAGCCGAGTGGTTAAGGCGTTTTATATATAACTATGCAGAACGTGGTTCGATACTGGCTACGTACCAATAGATTTTTAATACATAATCCGACAAACCACACTTAGAAGCTAGAGGCTTTTCCATCTAAATATACCTCAACAGAACTGGCCACTCGTTAGGTATAGCCTCACAAATACCATCGGCAAAACGAAAGAGACTTGGTCTTCCGCTGGGTACCCTGGAACCGTAACACGGTTTCGGGAACTGTAAGGCAACACTGAAAAAAAGTTTTAACAAAATTAATTTAGCCGTTACGGTACCTACTCTAATCTTCAAATACTTTAAAATACAATTTTGCTTTAAAAAGTATTCTTGCAATGTAAAGTAATCTAAAAACAGCTTCAGGGATATTTACTGAAAGAAAATGTATACGATGCAATAGAAAGATACTTGTGGTAGCTAACTTTTTGTACACCTTTTATTTTAAACTAGCTTTCCGCCCCGGGTTGGCCTGTGAACACATTTGAAATTTAAAAAAATAACATCCCTAATTTTCTTTTAATGATAAAAAGAGCCAAATTTAATGAAACTAAATTCCATGCTTCAAACAGTGCGTCGAATGCCCGATTGGTTAAGACGTCTGATTAACTAGGTAGAACAGTGTTCGATCCCGGCCAATGGGTTTTTTATAATTAAAAACTTATGTAGGTACAAAATCCGACAAATCATACTTTTCCATCTAACTTCAACAGAACTGGCCGTTAGGTAAAGCCTCATTAATACTATTAGCTAAACGAGGGAGACTTGGTCTTCCGCTGGGTACCCTGAAACCGTAACACGGTTTCGGGAGCTGTAAGGCAATTCATGAAATTAATTTACAAGTCGTCAACAGCGGCACTGTTTATTGTGATACGACATTTCATACAGACATATTAATTTCACCACATTTTCGTTGAAAATGACGTCAATAGTTTCAGTTCAGATGATGATCAACATACCCTGAGTCAATCTTCTGTTATAGGTACTCACCAAACACAGTTGCCTTGGCTCGTGTATAACCATTGTGTTATCAATGAAGGTGACAAACTAGCACTATATACACTCTTGCATACTATAGTATATCAGAATACTTGGATGATAAGCATCTATGGGCATAACAACAATTATATGAATTGATTTTAATTGACTAATGTATTTAGATTGTAATTGTATATTTTTAAAGAATTTCTGACATGTATCAATATTAATTTTATTTGACCTTTCATTTGATTTGTATTCATTGTATTTTAAAATTTATTTGTATTTATTATTACTTTATTGTATTTTTGTAGAGAGAAGTGTATAAAATTTACAATTTCAAGTGTATCTTGTGTACCTAGGAAATAAATGATCTTTTGAATTTGAATTAGTCACTTCCATTCATGGATTTCCATAGCCACTTTCCACCAAGTGGATGGCGAGTCACATGTCGTATATATAAAAAAAAAACAAAATAATATACAATATATATGATAGGTACCTTACATTCAAATTTTCATGAAGAACTCTTCTTTTGAAAAATGCATTTTTCATCATATTATTTCTATGCACGAATACACAGTGGAATACGTGTGCAGAAATATAAACGACGTAAGGAATGAAACGGAACAGTTCCTTGAAATGATATTTTTCTTAAATCAAAACATGAGTTTTCTTACAATTTCCTACAATGATCTGAAATAGATGTCATAGAAAAATAAGCTATCGCCTGCATTTTGCTATACGGTATGCAGATACTGAATTATAATATAGTGTTGGAATTGAAGAAATAAAGAAATATAAGTATCAAATAATGGCTTCAGTTTGATTATGTTTGATATTTAAGAAACTTTGTTAATTTTCCCTGGAGACATAAAAACTTTACGTTTCTCTTTTTAAACATTGTGTGTGCACAATGCCTCGCCGTCATTTATCTCGTAACGAGATACTTCGTGCAGTGGGAATGCTGGAAGCCGGATGCACTCAACGCGACGTTGCAACGGCCATAGAAACCCAGCAAAGCGTGATATCCAGACTCTGGACACGGTATCGTCTTAATGGAGAAGTGGCTGAACGACACCGACGAAGATATAGGGTAACAACACAAAGAGAAGACCGTTTTTTACAAAACGCTGCTAGAAGGCAGATCAATTTCACAGGTCGCCAACTCGTGGAGAGACTACGGTTGCAACACCAGTGACCAAACTGTTAGGAACAGGCCACATGAAGTTAATCTTTACGCTCGAGGACCTTTACAAGTCCCAGCTCTACGACGAGGAAATCGAGGGAGACGATTAGCATAGACTCGTGAACATTTACATTAGAACAATAATCACTAGGCCCGTGTCATGTTTTCTGATGAATCTCGCTTCGGGTTTCATCTGGATTCCAGGAGAGTACGTATTTGGCGAGTTCCTGGACGTAACAGCCGACTTCAGCATACCCAGGAAGTTCACCCTTATCAAGGCGGTACAATAATGATTTGGGCCGGAATCCGCCTCGGTGCAAGAACGGACCTCGTTTGGATACGTGGTAATTTGAACGGCGACGAGGTGGTGGTGATTCCGCACCGACTGCAAATCAGTGAAGATTTTCTTTTATACAAGACAATGCTCGCGCGCACACTGCACGGTTGGTCATTAATGTATTCCGAGCGAACGACGTGTCGCTGTTACCGTGGCCGGCGCAGCCTCAATACATGAATCCAATACAACGCGTTCGAAGTCGCGGGCAACTGCTAGTGTTTAATAAGAGCAACTTGCTAAATGTGGACAATGTTACCAAGAGTCTTTGGGTAAGCTACAAAACTCAAAAAAAATGTAGGGGTGGACATTTTTTTAGTTTTGTAGTTAGTAAAACTAAGTATTCTGTAGTAAAGCTTACATTTTTTAAACTTTTTGAGAAATTGAAAATGTTTTAAATATAACTGATCGGATTTTGATTCGCTTTTCACGAAAAGACAGGTTAATTCACAAGGAAAGTTTAAAAGCTGAGCAAGTAAATGAAGTCAGGGGAAAAGTTAGCCCTAACGAGTTTTCATGGCGTATACTGTCTAATTCGTCACAGATATAACAAAATTACATAGGAAAGAATTGTGTAGAATAAAATTATCTACATAAAAGTCTACAGTAGTATATATCGTTCATTGCCCGTGGTACACCCGCGTAGTCCACCTGGGTGTACCACGGGTAGAAAATATTATCTATTTCTTATAGATAAGTCGCTGTAAGCGTATTAATGTATGTATTCAAATTCAAGGCAAAATCCATATGAAGGAATAATACGTACAATGTTATTCCGTTTAAAACACACGGATTAGTTCGCTCGGTAACTTCCGAAGAGTGAACTATTCTAGTGGAAACTGAAAGCCGGTTTTGTATCCCAAGTAGTTTTGATTTAATCCTTGTGTGGTACGAATGGCCGTTTCATTTTAAACTACTCTCACAAGTAAACAAAATTGGTTTGCTTATTCTATCTTTTACGGTTAAAATATACGATTAATTTGCTTTGAAGTTATATAAAACATGTATACCTATAACAGATTACAATAATCGTTTTTGATCCATTGACGCGAAGGCCAAAAACGACGGGTTTCCAGCTCCACCAATGGCCAGCAAAAAAATGTGGTAAAGCTTACAGTGACCACACATTCGTCCGATCCCCGGCACGTCGCCGTATGGTCCACTGAAATCGACCACAGACTGGTTCAATTCTCCGCCATCCGTTTTCGTATCGTTGTATTTGTGGTTGATTTCGAATCGATGGCCGATCTGTCACACACACACATCCACACTCCTTTGTTTAATCGAATCTTGTGTGTATGTGTGAGTGAGTAAATTGTATGTGATCTAGATCGTATGATTTACAACGCTAATGTTAAATCTCGATCATACGGCGGCCGGACCGAAATTTTTCGGTGAGATACCGGACCAGTGCTACCAGTGGGCTACTTTAGTTGATAGCAGTGAATACGGGTGACCAAATAAAGTACTTATTAATTTTCCATGACTGCGACATGAAGACTACTTTCTACTTTTGTGTCTGTCTGTCCGTCTGTCACAGCTTATTTTCTCCAAATCTACTGAAACTTACCTGAATCTACTTGAAGTTTGGTTCATATGTAGAGTTAGATGACCCAATTACGGACGTATAGCGTAAAATAATATCGAATAACGATTTTGGGGGTTCATTTTTGGGATAAAATTAAAAGTAAAAAAAATGAATGGGTTCGTAAGAAATATTTTTTATATTTTATAAAAAGGATAGTTTAAATTAAATTAAAAAAAATATTCGAAAATTGAGCTTTTATATTCATCACACATTTCATACATGCTCGGCGATTGTGTGTACTTTTAATATTGCCTTCAATCAATGCATTTTTTATATGTTCAATAAAAGTACACCTATGTCGTCCTCTGCCATCATTTCCTTTCACTTCAGTAAAAACCTTTTTAGTCAATCTTTCTAAAAGCTAGTTCTGTATAATGTGATCATTTAAATTTACATTGGCGTTTATAAGAAAAACATTCAAACTTTTTCACTTATTAGCTTTTGATAGATTGATTGTTTAGGGTACATGTAAATCGAATTTTCCGTTAGATTATAAAACTTTCTTGATTTGCTAATGAATTTGGGCTCTTCATTTAAATAGAGGTTCCTAGAAACTAATGGTACATATCTGATAAATAAATCTGTCTGTCAGTCTGTCATAGCGTATTTTCTTCGAATCTACTAGACGAAAAACGTTGAAACTTGGTTTATGTACAAAGTTTGATGACCCAATCACGGACGTATAGCGTAAATATTAGATTTTGGGGAAAAATTAATTTCAAGTGCATACCTGCACATATAGTTATAAGGAATACAATTATTTTTTGAAATTTGAAAATGTATAGTTTAAATTGTATTAAAGAAAATATACGAAAATTGACCCGGGCGGATGTTTAACTCCGAAATTACTGAGAATAAAATTTTGAAAAAAATAGGGAATACTTATAGGAAAAATAGAATAATCGAAAATCCTGTCTTGAAGTTCTGACAGTTCCTTAGCGCGCGATTCATACTCGCAACTTGGCCAATCGTTTCCATAGTCTTCAGGTTTCATCAGAGTATGAACTTCAAAGCTAACTCATAAACTTTTCCCCTTCAAATTAATCCCGGCACTAAGGAAAGTTTAGTTTTCCGACCATCTTTCTAACATCTTTTACTATCTTTCCACTCCGGTTTCTATCGTGGTTTTTAGGGTTCTGTACCCAAAGGGTAAAAACGGAAACCCGCTAACTAAGACTCCGCTGTCCGTCCGTCTGTCATGTCTGTCAGTCTGTCTGTCACCAGGCTGTATCTCATGAACCGTGATAGTTAGACAGTTGAAATTATCACAGATGATGTATTTCTGTTGCCGCTATAACAACATTATACTAAAAAATAGAATAAAATTAATATTTAAGGGAGCTCTCATACAACAAACGTGATTTTTTTGCTCGTTTTTTCTTGATATTGATAACGGCAAGAGGTAGACGCTTGAAATATTCACAGAATATTGAGTTATATTATTCACTTTAAAAATAAATTATAAAGTTAATTATTAAAGGGGGTCCCATACAACAAACGTGATTTTTTTTGCCGTTTTTATAGATAATGGTATTTAACTCTTCATGCGCGAGTCCGACTCGCACTTGGCCGATATTTTTAATATGCTAACAACCTAGGTATTTATTTTATTTATTACAATTATTTGCACACAACAATATAAGAAATTTTAAAATTAAATGTAAGTAAACATTAAAAATAGGTAAATAAAAGCAACGGATTGACGTGATTTTTTTCACAGAGAAAGTTGGAGGGCCGGAGAGTGACGAAATCCATCGGGATAAATTATTATGTCATATTTCAAAAAATCCACCGAGGCGAAAAGCTACTATACTAAATTCAACCTTTTATTTTACTTTTGACTGCTCGAATACTAATCAATTAGTGATGTCCTAATGCGTTACATTTTATTTTTGCTCAACATTTTGTATTGTTTTATAAACATATCCAGGAGTTTAAGACGAGGAACGACACAGACATTTCTAATCGTAAGCCACGCCCTAAACTCGTGGTTCGAGCGCAACGATCACGTCATGCAAGACAACGACGGCGCTTTGTCCGTTCTTGCTGCAGAAGTGAGAAGGGCATAATGTATCGCTTCTCGGAATAAATGACGTAAGCGGCACAATACAAATAACTGAAATGACCTACAGATTCGTATAAAATTTAAAAGTAAATCCCTTCAGAGTATGGTCGTATGACTAAAAAGGTGTTTTTAAAGAGGTGATTTCACAAATTTAAGTTATCGAGAAAATTTTCACCAATCATGTTTTCATCCTACACAATACTAGATAAAATCCTCTAGTTTTCAATGCCCAAATTGTATGTTCATAGCATTCGTAAAATTCGGGAATTTCAGTTCAAATATGTATTAAAATAAACCATTTATGTAAAGCACTGCTGTAAATGTATTTATTATTTGGCAACATCAATCAGGCCATGATCATAGACAAGATCATACTCAATAAATATCGATATCGATAAACATCGGAGCTAAAGAGCACGTCGCTTTACTATTGTAAAGAAAAAAACAGCGTCCATGAACTATTGCATTTTTTGTCTATGGTTGCCTTTGAGTATATTATATTTGGCGGGGGGAGGTAGACGCCCAGTACCACTGTATTTTTCTGTCGTTTTATTGTCGCCACGGATTTTACGTTATATGATGATTATGCTAAAATACAAACATAATAATTATAATTAATGATTGGCAACACTATGTTCCCGCAAGTTTGACGTCAATCGCCTTTCCCATTTAAAACATCACAATTAACTATTTTACTAGAGCTCTGTATCCTGGTCAATTTAACTGGTCAAAGAGCAAAAAATTGGGGAAAGGGGGAGCCCGTCGTCTATGGCCCCTCCTAAGGCTTAGTATTTTATGATGGTTGCCTGTCAATAATGATGGAGCTTCACAGGCGTTGCTTATGTCAAAAGTGAAATAAATGTTTGGATTTAGTATAGTACTTCCATAATACTTCCGTCACAAAATTCAACATGTCACAAACGACTCTTACTTAGTAGACTCCATTTGATTAAATTTAAAGCATTCTACCTAAATTACTTTAACCCCTTACCGTCTAAATGCCGTTTTAAGGCTCCTCCAGACACGTATACGTTTTGTCCTCAAAAAGATACAAGCAGTGCGTTTTAAAGTGCTTCTCCATAATAATAAAATAACATTGTTTGACATTGCAAGAGTTATCAAAAATAATATCACCGGATCAAATCTAAATTATTTTATACAAGCTTCTGTCCGCGGTTTCACCCACGTGGAAATAGATCCAAAAAGAAATAATCCCGTGGCTGTAATTTGCCCCTCCCCCGCCCGCTTTCGCGGTATAAAAGTAGTATATGTCATTCTCTGACCCCTAAACTACTACTATGAACAAAATCATGTCGATCCCGTGAAAACTAATGTAGGTATGCGGGTGGTATAGAAATAATGAATTGTAACGGATCAGACGATAACTGTACCTACGCTTATGTGATATTGAAATCTTTCACTGCAATATGCCAAGAGAAAAAGTAGTGGAGGTAAAAACCGGCCAAGTGTGTGTCGGGCCATGCCTAGAGAGTAGGGTTCCGTAGTCTCTGCTCCAACGCAGGATGTTGCAATTTGCAATACTATTCTCTAATAAGTCTCGGTGTCCGTAATAATTTTCTTTGAAAGTACCTATTTACTAAGGGCATTATTTCAGATTTAAAGTAGTTTTATTTAAAAAGTTACGGGAAGACCGTTTTGAAGCTTGTAATCATTTCAAATGACCTTTCTAATGTTGTAATTGGCTGGGGCTAACTTTTTTTGATTAACTTATACTGTTCATGCTCAGCTCCTAAACATGATAGGTTCATGTTTAATACTCGTAAACCTTCCTGGTGAATCAGCCTATTTAATCGTGAAAACCGCAACAAATTTCGTTCACTAGTTTTTTCATGAAAAGGTCACAGACAGACGCGACGGAAGACTTTGATGATGATGATATCAAATTCGGGTCAAATCTAACTGGGACGGCCGAACTCGTTTGAACGATCTTATAATTGTTCCTTGTTTTACTACGGAACCCTAAAAACGGATCAAAGAAACTCATCCGTTCGGAGAAGCCTTAAATAGAATGACGACGTGCTCAGAATTGTTAATTTAATTCTATATTTTCTACTTACCTACTAAGCTATAGCTTTCCCCCCTGCTTCGCCCTTGGAATTTTAATATCACTTCTGACCCGGTACGGCCATCATGGGTAATAGATATTTTTATTTTTCTAAGAAAGTCTATGAAATAAAAAGCAGTTTCTAAGTCTCCTCTATGACTTTTAACGTTGGGACATACCTACAGACAAACATAAATTCTAAAATGGTCATATAAGCTTCCCTATCGCGTGCATGCTTTAAGTATACCAAAGGAGGCGTGTAGCGTGTAAACCCTCTTTTTCTTACTAAATTGTTTATAACTTCTGCAATTTTTTTTGACCCCTTTTGATATTTTCTAAAAAGTTTCTAAATGACATTTCGAATCGAATGACACATCAATTATAATTTTCAGTGAACGCTAACAAGAAATACGAAAAACCTTTAAAAAAAAGTGCACCGACTTCAAAAATTTGCACTGAAAAGTAAGAAATAATAAATATGTCGTCGTAGAATTTGAAGACGGTTGGTTAGGATTAGGATACAAAACTAAGTAAATATCTAAGAAGATAAAGATCTGTTCAATATTATCTATGTTTGTATGTACTGATGATCGTAGGTTCCTAATGAATTGTCTAGATTAGTGAATTTGGGAACTAAGTTGTTTCTAATTTGGCACCAATCGTCTTCAAATTCTACGACGACATATTTATTATTTCTTACTTTTCAGTGCAAATTTTTGAAGTCGGTGCACTTTTTTTTAAAAGGTTTATTTTACCCTTTTAAGTGATTTTGCTGCCTGAGAGACAAATAATAACGCAACTAAAAAAATATTGATGGAAAATTAAAAAAAAATACCCCTGTGGATGTGATTTGAACCATGTAATGTGCTTGTGCATCCTATGCACCCCATTACATTTAACCGCTAGACCATCGTCTCTAAAATTGACAACTTCGTGTCAATAGCAACCGTTGCTAAGGCTTTTTCTGATACATAATTTCAGCCGTAAACAGAAATTAATTACTGAATTTCTGAAAAACTACTGAACCGATTTTCATCATATGTCTGTGAGATAATGTCGAGAAATTGTTATGTCTTGAAAAAAATAAGTTGTCAAAAACGGTACATATTTTATCGAGATATCAAGAAAAATGTACTTATAAAGTCAGTTTTTTCAAAATTTCTGAAAAACTAATGAACCAATTTTTATGAGATAAAAATGGGACCAATCCGGAATAATTATCTGTCGATTAAAAAAGAAACCATCAAAATCGGTTTACAATTGGCGGAGTTATCGATGTACATACATACATAAAAATACGGTCCGAATTGATTACCTTCTCCTTCTTTTTTTGGAAGTCGGTTAAAAAAGGCACTTGCTAACCAGACTACCGTTGTCACATTTTGGTTGTTTAACCTCTGTGGGCTATAAATATATATAAGCAGTTCAAGTTTTTCAAGAGTAAGAACAATAGGAGAGATAGCAGCTAACAATGTGCAAGTATTAAATAAAAAATAAATAAATTAGTAATTAATAGTTTATGTTATGATAATACAATAAGCAAATATGTGATTAGGTGAGATACCTTATATTTACTAGCTGTGCCTTGAGGTTGCACCCGCGTTAATAGTTTCTGCTCCGTTCCTTCGGGTCCTAGCGTGATGTTATATAGTCTATAAGTATAATACCATTCTTAGGTATGTATTTGGGCTATCAAATGCAAAATCCGACTGGTAGTTCCTGAGATGAGAGACAAACAAACAACAAACTCTTCAACTTTATCATAGTATAGATGACTTTAGATTAACGCTAGAGTCAATTTATCACAAAGTAGGCAAACTGCGACATAACTGCGTCAAAAATACAAAAGTAGGCATAGTGCGATCGAATTTATGAAGGTTTCAAAATGTTTTCATTGTCCTATAGATAGTATGAAAGTATTGAAAAGATAACTAAGTGCGAAATTAGGCATCGTGCTCCGAAATCAAAGCTTAAACCCTAGCAAAGGACATAGGCTATTTTTTTTAATCCACCCTGTTACAGTATGGGCCCCATGGGTGAAGCCGGGGCGGAAAGCTAGTCGGGAAAATAGTATTCTATGGTTTTTCTAGGGTCGCCTTACGGCTCCCGGAACCGTGATATCGGTCCCAGGGTACACAGTGGAAAACCAAGTCTTCCTCTTTTAGCCGATGGTAATTGTGAGGCTATACCTAACGAGTGGCTATTAAAGTTCTGTTGAAGTATCATTTTATTTAGATGGAAATGCCTCTAAAGGTGCCCACTCATTCGTCCAATCGCCGGCGCGGCGCGATACGGTTCACCGAAATCGACCACAGACTCGTCCAGTTCTTATCGCGCGGCCCACCATCCGTTTTCAAATCGTTGTATTTGTGGTTGATTTTGATGACCGGAACGATCTGTCACACATCCACATGTCTTTGTTTAATCGAATCTTGTTGTGTGTCTGTGTGGGTGTGATTTACATTGCTTAATGTGTGGCCTGTTTTCAATCTCGATCATACGGCGGCCGGACCGAAAGTTTTCTGTGAGATACCGGACCAGTGCGTGGGCTACTTGAGTGTGGTTTTGTCGGATTATTATGTACATATATTGGTACATGTCCGGGATCGAACCGTGATCTGTCTAGTTAGTACCAGACCTCGTAACCACTCCGCTAACGAAAATGTGGCATGAAAACATTTGCTTAGAAATTACATCAGCTTTTTAATTAAAATATTCCAAGAAAACATAAGTTGTAGTTTTTTAAAAACACCCATTTATGAGCGCTAGGTTTATTTATGAAGAAAATTAATCAGTGTAAGCATTTGCGGAATGTACTAAATTCTGAGAAGACTACGTTTCGTCGAGTGAAAGTAAATAATGTCCATTCTTTCCTTTCTAGACATAAAATACCCTGCCGCTTTACAATTACTGTGTTTTTTACAGGATCCTATAACCTAGCAGTGATCTTACAACTTCTTGGGTTCAATTCTAAAAGAGCAAATTACCTAGATATTGTATTATATCTTCGAAAAGACATGTAGGTAGATATCCTTCGACCGTGGAAATTTTCAAAATAAAAAAAATCAAATTAAATATCGCCTGGAATAGTTCTAAAGATTACCCGTTTCTTACATATTATCCATTTAAATTCTGGTATGACGTCACTTCTGTCTCGTGACGGTAGGTTTTTCTATGTTGACTCTCCATTCCGAAGCCTGTTAGCTTCGTTTCGAAAGCTAATCTTCAGTTTTCTGAAAAATAAGGGCTTTGATCGATTTCTCGCTTCAGAGGACACTGAAAGAAATCATCTTTACTTTTGAAAATAAATACATAAGTACCTAATATTAAAAAAAAAAGTACTTACTAGATGTTTGCCAGTTGCCACATCCTGATCTATTTAGTAGTATAGGCAACTTGTTAAATGTGCACATTGTTACCATGGTGTCTGGCCGCGAGGTATATAAAAGCTTTGGTGTGTTTTTAATCATTATTATAATTCTGAAACAAATTTAGATATTTTGGGAAGTTTTTGGAAAGCATAATACAATATCCGAAACATAGTTTCTAAGAACGTTTCAAAATTTTAGTTCCTTGTAAAATATGTCGAATTACACTGTTTATTTACATTTGCGAAGTTGCTTGAGCTATGAATATTAAGGAAAAATGTATCAATTAAAAATATCTGTGTGATACACTATATTTTTCTTATTCAAAACTTCAAATTTTCTATCCCATATCATATAACAAAAGTTCAATTATTGAAAACTACAAATTTGTGCCGTTTGATCTAGGTCCATGGGGTTCAAATGCCTAAAATTAAAGATAGGTAGGTACCTATATCCTCTCGATTGATCATCTCTTCTGGTGACGAGAGGGCTGGCTCTTTCCTCGATCAACGAATCAGCGGGGAAATGCAGGCAATATTCTTGCCACTATTCCACGAGGGTTTCGTTTGTTATTTTTAATGTTTAGAACTCAGTCGCCACAACGCACCGGCATCGCGTCGTGTGGTCTAGCTCTAAGAGCAATAATTATGTTATTAATTAAAGCGTCTACACACGGCCCTAAAATCGGTGGCAATATCGGTGGCAATATGGGGGCAGTGGTGGGGAGCGCCCTAGATCGCTACCTTGATCGGCACGTGTGTAGGCAAATCGGCCCTAATTTTGAAATCGGGTCGGGCGAACCCACGATTTAGGGGCGATTATCGGGCTAGGGAGCATTGTCGCGTCGTGTGTAGCGAAATCGGGCCGATTACCCGCATTATCCTGTTAGCAGTGCGGTGATAGGACGTAATATTCGTGTTTTTTTATACGTCAACATGACAAAAGAGATGGAAAGAGAGGCTTGGACGAAAGTTATAGATCTATTTAAAGATTTATCATATCTTTATGAAAGAAATAATAAAGAATATTTCAACCGAGACAGAAGGCAGGAGGCCTATAAAATGCTTCATCAAGTTTTAAATGAAAATCTTGACAAGGACATTACGCTCAAGGTTCCAAATGTCTCATCACGTTCATGTGGCTCAATTCATTGCGTTTCATTAACCATTAACTAGATCTTTCTTTTCCGTCTCTGACTTGGTTGTACCAAAGAAAGTGCCAGTTATGCCTATTCTTTGACGTTTAGAGAGTGTCGACGGCATCGTGATCGACGAGCGCTTCGCTGCACGGTAGATATTATACTGATCGGTAGGGACGTGTGTAGAGTAGCACCCTTGGTAGCACCCGATTTCATCCCCACCACCACAGCAGTGCCACTGCCCCGATATTGCCACCGATTTTAGGGCCGTGTGTAGCCGCTTTTAGACTGGTTCATATTATCAGCAGGAGGTATTAGTAACATTTCATAAAAGCTATCAAGTAATAAAAATAGGCTTAAGTGCCTAAATGTTATTAATATTTACTATTATAATAAATAAATGATAGTTTTATGAAGTGCACGCCATTACCTATAATGAGTTCGAGCCAAATTGAGCATTTCGAAGCATTTTTCAAAGTCACAACGAAATATTATTTGGACCTATTCCAAAATCATACGGGAGAAACTTTCTTTGAAATTGGATTGGTAGGTAAGTTTCAATTTATTAAGGTCAATTTCACCAACTCTGTTCGTGAAATTTGAAATTGTTTTAGGAGTTACTTAGTCCAACAAGAAACCCTTATTCTCCATTATTGTTTCGTCATGGACGTTTAACGTTTGCCAAACTATATAATATTGCTTATAGACATATTAAGAGGGGTTGAATAATTATCGCCTCTGATAATTAAATTTGCAATTAATTTGTAAATAGTTGGTTGCAATAAGCAATGTTACAAACAATAGAGTGTACATTGTACAATATTCTTATGTAGGTAATTGAAAACATCCTATAGTGATAATTGAAAGTTTAAACTACACTGACGAGCAATATATAAAAAAGCCACTTGCAAAGTGCCTAAGAAAAGCAATATAAAATTAGTTTTTTAATTAAATTTGTTTTGTTTCCATTGGGTGTTTTTTTAACGGTTATTAAATACACTTGAATGTTGCTTTTTACTTCAAAAAGCTATCTGGCGTGGTTTCGGAAATATTTCATGATAAGTTAGTGGCTTTTTAGGCTGAGGGTTCCAAATCAAATCAAATATCTTTATTTGCCAGCTCAGTCATATGAACACAAACCCATATGGGTGCACAAATATTAAACAATAGCGAAGATTGTAAGTGAAGTTACAATTCAATATTTAAACATAGTTAATACAGAAAAGAGAAAACCAACACTTGACACAACAAATCAAACAAATGTCAAGTTATTATGTAGCAAATAATTACAATAATTCAAATAATGTCAAGTTTCAATTCAAAAATATCAATAGTCAAACAAATAATCAATAAACACTGTCAAATAATTTAAATATAGTCAAAAAAGATAACAATAAGACAATTACAATAGACACAATTCCACATAATATAAAAAATAAAAATAAAAAAGAAGGTCATATACCTAAGTCATTCCCAGATACTCGTCAATAGTGTAGAACTGCTTTTCCAACAGCCATTTATGGAGTACCTTTTTAAATGTAATTAATGGTAAATCTTTAATATTTGCAGGAAGTTTATTATATATTAAAATAGACATACAGTAAGCATTACTTTTAAATATATTAAGTCTGATTTTTGGTAGACACAATGTATTATTGTCTAGTAGCCTTTTTAAGAACCTGTTCATGGGTTTTATAATAATTGTCATGTACCTTTACAAACATGCAAATTTGCTTAAGAGTGTAGTGTACCGCGTCCATGTCCATACAAACGGAGAAAACGTTTTACTACCCCTAAATATTATTTAATTTTAACGATTTTGTAATATGTTACTGACATAATGAAAAACTACGTACGTATTTTTTCCTTTTTTTAAAATTCGTAATAGGTCAAAAGTTATAAGCCCCTCAAATCTCGGTTTTTTTGGTTCATAACTTGCTCGTAATAAACCGTCTGTATTTGAGAAACAAAGCGAAATTTCAAAAAAAGCAAAACGTACGTACGTAGATTATAATCTGCTGAAACGTTTGACACCAAAATTATAAGGTTTCGTTATAGTTTAGTAGGTGTAAATCGTTTTCCCCCAAAACGCAATTTTCAACGAACTCACGAGCTGCAGTGTTCTCTGTCGCACTGATGCCCGTGGGAAGAGCGCGCTTGAGACAGAATATGATTTTCTAAATACCTATTTCGCTGCGTACGCTGAGCTACACGATCCTCTTAATGTACATTGATGGCAGGGTTAACACCTCTAGTTTTCTAAATAGTGGTTTGCAGCTTTCATAGAAGGGAAGGCCACACATTGCTCTAATACATTTTTTTTGTAGTTTAAAGACTTTAGCTACTTCAACTGAGTTTCCCCATAATATCAGACCATAATTAAGTACTGATGACACATATCGATAGTAGGCAGAGAGTGCAGCCTCTAAGGAAGCCACCTGTCTTACTCGCCGTAATGCATAAACAAATCTATCCAATTTTGAGCAAAGTTTCCGTTTTTAGACTGAGTAGTTTAGGAGACTTAGGGGGGGGGGGGGACGCTCAACGCTTTCGTATAGGTGAAATACCTATGTTTGTAATATTGCAATTTAAAATTATGAAAAAAAAAATTTGTATTTCTTATTACGAGCTCTTTTATTTAATATGTCACATGATAAATATAAAAAAAAATACATTTTTAAAATTTTCCCATACCTAATTAAACCCCAAAATCGAAACTCAATTATTTACGTCCGTCATTGGGTCATCGAACACTACACATGTATCAAGTTTCAACTTTTTTCGTCCAGTAGATTCGGAGAAAATTAGCTATAAGGGTTCCGTTTTCTCATCGGATGTACGAAAACCTAAAAATGAAATGTTTGGAGCCTATTTTAGAGAAAACAATGTAATATGTCGGATATAATGTTTGTTTACGACATAATTAACGGCCGCGTTGACTGCCCTGCACTCGTGGGCCAGCTTGATTTGTTGGTGCCGTGGCGGGCGTCTCGCCGCACCGCCCACCGCGACTTTTTCGTGTGCCTTTTAAAAAAACCAACTACGCACAAAACTCTGCCATATTTTTGTCACTATGTTTATGTCTTTATTGCTGTTGATCATCTATAAATAAATAAATAAAAAACATCCCGACAGACGGACAAAACATCTTCAAAATACAGTATTTTTTATTCTAAAACCTTTTAAAAAAAAGTGTACCGACTTCAAAAATTTGCACTGAAAAGTAAGAAATAATAAAAATTTCGTCGTAGAATTGGAAGACGGTTGGTGCCAAATTAGGATACAAAATTAAGTAAACATCTAGGGACATAAAGATCTGTTCAATATTATCTGTGTTTGTACTGATGATCGTAGGTTCCTAATGAATTATCTAGATTAGTGAATTTGGGTACTAAATTATTTCTAATTTGGCACCAACCGTCTTCCAATTCTACGACGAAATTTTTATTATTTCTTACTTTTCAGTGCAAATTTTTGTAGTCGATACCCTTTTTTTTAAAGGTTTATTTTTCCCTTTTAAGTGATTTTTTGCCCTGAGAAATAAATAATAACGCAACTAAAAAAAAATGATGGAAAATTAAAAAAAATACTGCGGTGGATGGGATTTGAACCTCGATCAATGTGCACCCTGCGCTGCATCCCATACCTTTAGCCGCTAGACCACCGTCGATACGAAAATTGACAACTTCGTGTCAATAGCAACCGTTGCTAAGGCTTTTCTCTGATATAATTTTCAGCAGTAAACAGAGACAAATTACTGAATTTCTGAAAAATTACTGAACCGATTTTCGTCATATGACTGTGAGATAATGTCAAGAAATTATTATATCCTTAAAAAAATAAGTCGTCAAAATCGGTACATATTTCATCGAGATATTACGAAAAATTTACTTATATGGTCAGTTTTTTCAAAATTTCTGAAAAACTAAAGAACTAATTTTTACGAGATAAAAATGGGACCAATCCGGAAGAATTATCTGTCGATTAAAAAAGAAACCATCAAAATCGGTTCACAACTGGCGGAGTAATCGATGTACATACATACAAAAAATAAATAAAAATACGGTCCGAATTGAGAACCTTCTCCTTCTTTTTTTTTTCGAAGTCGGTTAAAAATAGATATATTTGTTCAGATCTTGATAAAATTGACCAACTTTTCAAATAAAGCAATAATCAATTTTAAAGTACTAACACTTTGTAATTAAGTTCCCAATTAATAAACAAATAATTAATAGAAGAGCGTGTTTGGATTTAACAAATTAGGAAAACAGAGAGTGGGAAGTTTAAAAAACAGGTCAAGTCTGGCTGTCTCACTTTTATACAAAGGGTTCTAACCAAACATTTAAAAATACTATATTTAAAATACTGTATCTAAAGTAGGCCGACATATTGGTCCGACTAGAACCGAAAATTTCCCATTCCGGTCGCCGGATTGGACGAGTCTGTGGCCACCTTTGGATTCAGCGAGGTAATGCAGTCAGCGTAAAGTAGGCCACACCGCCGGATGATCTAGGCGGACCGTTCGTTACTAGAATTGGACGAGTCTGTGGTCGGTTTCGGTGGACTGTACGGCGAAGCTCCGGGGATTGGACGAATTTGTGGCCACCTATATGGGTATTATGCCGCAGGGAGGTATTTTGGAGTGGTTATTTACGGAAAATTTACATAGAGTTCAAAATAGACAGACTGGACTATATCTATCTATGTATCATCACGCCTTTTATCCCAAGAGGAGTAGGCAGAGACAATCGAATGCTATACCTCTTTCGCTTCTTTTATATTCATCATACCTTTCATACATGCTCGGCGATTGTGTGTACTTTTAATATTTCCATCGATCAATACATTTTTTATATGTTCAACAAAAATATACCTAGGTCGTCCACAGTCCATTTCCTTTCACTTCAGCCATACACACCTTTTTAGTCAATCTTTCATCCTTCATTCTTTCAACGTGTCCAAACCAGCGTGAACTACTTTTCTTTATTTTAATCACAACATCATCTTTCACTTCGCATTCTTATATACTTAGGTACCTATTATATTTAGACAGATAATTGTTATTATGAAGCATTGATTAACAGTGACTGAATTTCGTTTAAGAGGAAACCACTAGCAAATTAAGGACTTCCATTACACTAATCAATTTAATTCAACTCCGTTAAACAATGAATTTCAATTAATTTGAATGTAACTCTTGGTTGCTGGAAATAACACGTCTGTGATTTATTGTTTAAACAATTTACTTTGCACCAAAATATAATTTATTGTTTAAGGTCAAGTGAGATTCTTGTGTTGAGTTTAGTATACAGATAAACTCCCGGGCGACGTTTTGGTGATTGAATAAATAGTTATATTTGGCGAAAGTCCGTCACAGTTTTACTTTGATTTATTAGATAACTTAGCTATTAGCCAAAATAACAAATTTTTGAAATATGATTTCCGGGATAAAAAAACCTAGCCAATATCACTATGTCCTGTGCAAAAAATTACGTCCATCCGCTTCTCTGTTCTGACATGAGAGAAGGTCAAACACACAAACATACTGTCTTAGGTATCTGTTTATATTATTAGTAAGGATTTACAGTAGAAGTCTACTATCAAATGTGAATCACTATAATTTAGGTAGGTTTTTCGCAACTTGATTCACTAATATAAACGTTTCTTGTGAATCAATCTATCTAATCGTAAAAATCCAAACAGTAGAGAGTTACAGACACACAGTGGGATGCGATTTTTTTTTGTAGTGATTGTGAAGGATTTTAGGATTTGAATTTGGAATTTAAGTACCTACAGGTGCGAGAAAGTAAATAAAAAACGAGCGAGCCTTACAGTATTCGCATATGATGTGTAACATCTGACATCTCACCTTGGTACACGCACACACTGTTGGCTGATAGTACTAACCTCTCGAAAACAATGTTGATACCTTCTGATGGCCAACTCTAACACCGCGCGCGCTCATTGGTCAAATCAAAGACTTAGCCCGGCTTCCTGTTACACACTTCCGTCCCTTTTCACGAAATTATTCCCACAGATTGCGGGAAAGCAAAAGAAAAGATGTTACACATCAAAAATCTAAAGTAAACAAATAAATACATATTCAATTTGTATGTGAACTAAGTAGTTTTTGGGAGATGCAAGCCATTTTTTAAAGTCCCACCGGGGTATCGAACTTATGACATCCGCCTAAAAAGACATCTAAGCCATAGATACAGTTATAATTAAATATATTATTATTTGTAACAGCCATCAACTGCTAATTCTTCATAAGTCTTGTAACGACAAGAATTCGGCGCCGATGACATAAACTTTATGATTTCTCTTGTCGTAAAAACGTAATCGAACTTTGATTTCTTTTTATGATGTTAATAAAGTTGACATTTATCATTTTCTTCAGAAAATAGCCTTAACAATATTAGATCCTATGATTTTGACTTTCTTAGATATTGATGCACCTGGTATATTAACTAAATGCTTTGCTCCTGTGTTATTTACGTCTGATCTAGATCCATTAAGTGCAGCAACGGGCTTGCCACCTGTTCTGTTCAATATGGACAACTGGTAAAAAGTGGACACTGTTACATGGAGTCTCTGGGTCCACACCATAAAGTATAAAACCCGTGAAGGTTTGTTTGTAAGTGTGTTTGAGTACCAATTTTCAGAGTCCGTCTGTCTGGTAGACGCTTGAAATATTCACAGAATATTTAGTTATAAATATTCATTTTAAAAATAAATAATTAAAATAAAATAAAATTAATATTTAAGGGGGGGCCTCCCATACAACAAACGTGTTTTTTTTCCGTTTTTATAGATAATGGCACGACTCGCACTTGGCCGATTTTTTTAATTATTTTTCAGTAGGTAATGTTAACAGACCGACAAAACTTATAATAACAAATAATTCATACTTTAAATGTCTTAAATAAGCATGGACCAATTTTCTTTAAAGGTATATGCTTTGTTTGCCTTGGTTAAGCCTTGATCGGCTTCGCACATCTAAAGCCAGCGTCAGCATTTCTTCTAAAATTGACATATTATATATATACCTTGACTTAGCAACAGACTTGCCAACTGGCAAACAAGTTGTGAAGTTGTCTCTGGCCACACTGCGGCAAGGTATACCTAATGGCGGTGAAGTCGATGTTATTATTTTTTTGATAAATAATATTTTTTTAAATAATAAGGTGCGTCGGTGGCCAAGTGGTTAAGACGTCTCGCATTAACTAGACATACCACGGGTTTGATCCCGGATCCCGGCTATGTAACAATGGGTTTTTTAATTAAAATACTATGTACATAATCCGAGAAACCACACTTAGAGGCTTTTGCATCTGAATATACCTCAACAGATACCTCCCCTCACAAATACCATAAAACGAGGGAGACTTGGTCTTCCGCTGGGTACTCTGGAACCGTAACACGGTTTCGGGAGCTGTAAGGCAACCCCGTGAAGAAAGAAAGAAGAAAAAAAATAACATATATTTTCCAAACTGCATAGTATTGGAAGGATGAGATAAAAATAATAAGATTTTTTTGTTTCAAGAGCAAATACATAAATTTCATTTCCTAAAGATCATTTCATTACATCTACTTGTTAAAAGCTCACGTTCTACACATGTCACAGAAAAGCCTTTCTACTTATGCGCAGGCACGGACCACCGAAACTTCTCCATTATCCGTGAAAACAACTCTTTGCTAAAACCGAACTTAATACTACTACTCTACTGAATACGAGATTTAGCTACTTCCGCAAATTTTGGAAAAAGAAAATAGTATGTGGGAAATTCTGATGAATTTTTACTAGATTTTCACGCCTTTCCGTTTTGTCGTGACAGAAGAACAAACAAACAAACAAACACAATTTATTTCGCATAATATTGTTTCATGCAAAGTAAAATCCTAACACGCTTCGCTTCACAACAAAAAGAATGTACCAATTTCGAATGGACCTTTATTTGTGTGTTTGCCACATAGGTTTATTCTACTTGCCATCAAATCTTTACTGAACCGATTATATCGGTCGATTTAAGTTCCATCTCATAGGCGGGCTACGTGCTTCAATATAACGATAATAAATGAATTATAGAAAATCATAGTGTTCTCAAGAAAAATATGCGAATATTAGAAAATTCTATAAACTTTTTTTTATTCTTCACGGTTTGCCTTACAGCTCCCGGGAACCGTTGCCGGTCACAGGGCCCCCCTACTCTAATCTATGCCACAGGGTACCCAGTGGAAGACGAAGTCTTCCTCATTTAGCCAATGATTTTTTGAAGGTATTCCTAATGAGCTCTGTGAGGTATATAGATTTTTTATTATAAAAAAACCCGTTGGTACATGGTCGAATGTAGGAATTGAACCCATCATTCTATAAACTAAGGAGACTAAAAAATATTTTATTATAGAAGGAAAGTGTACAGAACTGAAGAAGATAGGTCAGAACTGAAGAAGATAGGTCACTGATAAAATAAAAACACCGTAAATTGCAACTATATATTACATTTCTTCATAGCCATTTTTTTTTTCCTTTTTTTTTTATATATAAAAATTAGTGTCAAAGGGAAAAGTAAATTAAAAAATATAAATTAATATAAAAAGGAGGTCGGACTGTCGCCAACATAGCCCCCCACGGTGTGAAAACACCAATGATATAATACAGGCATTCAGGCCGTCAAAAGAATTATTTTCCGCACAGGGCGACGAAGTTCACCAGCCTTGGTAGCGATGTCGACGATTCTAATTACCCCATCCGGGCCTGGATGTGTGCGTAAAATTCTCCCTCTTGGCCAGGTTCCCCTTGGAAGTCTGTTGTCAACAATTAATACTGAATCTCCAATCTTTAAAATAGGTGATCCAGCGTTAAACTTTTTAGGTATCAATTCCGGTAGATATTCCTTTATCCACCGTTCCCAAAAATGATCTGCTAGACGTAGACCCTTTTTCCAGTCATCTCGGCTGAGTAAGTCTTTATCTTCACCTTGATAAAAAGGAGCGTCATTTGACGAACTTCCCAAAATGAAGTGAAATGGAGTAAGTGATTCGTCTTCATTAGGATCCGTGGATACATGGGTTAATGGTCGTGAGTTTATTATTGCTTCTACCTCCATGAGTAGAGTAAGGAGAATTTCCTCACGAGGAGATCTTTCTTTGAGTATCACCATCAACGCATTCTTAACGCTTTTTACTAATCTCTCCCAGCAACCACCCATAAATGGAGAGGAAGGTGGTATGAATTTCCATCGTATCTTATGGTTGGCTGCAAATTCTTCAATGTTGGATCCGTACAATTACGTAGAATATTATTAGCTCCAACAAATGCAGTTCCGTTATCCGAATAAATCGAATCAGGACATCCTCTTCGCGCAATAAACCTGCGAAGCGCCATTAATGCTGAATCAGAGCTTAAACTTCCAACAATTTCCAAATGTACTGCTCTGACAGTTAAGCAGGTAAACAACGCGATATATCGTTTTTCTTTGCGACGACCAATTGTAACATTCATGGGTCCGAAATAATCGATTCCAACGTGGGTAAAGGGTCGTTTGTGATGTGCAATTCTTTCTGGTGGGAGATTTCCAAATGAAGGGATGAAAGGAAGGGATTTACGCATTCTGCATAATAGACAGGACTTGCTGATGTTCTTGATGGTATACCGAAGGCTGGTGATATAATACCGCTGTCGTAACAAGTTAATAACAAGATCATTATTGCCATGAACTGCTCTATAACGATGGTAATGTTGGATCAACAGTCTTACAATAGGATCTTTTCCATCAAGAACTATGGGATTTAACTTTTGACTATCTATGTCTGATGTTTTAATCCGACCAAATAAACGCAGTAAATTATCTTCTTTGAAACAAAGAGTTAAGCTCTTCAACTTGCTTTGTTTAGAGATTGCCTGAGAATTCAAAATACAATGTATCTCATCTTTAAATGAAGCAAGTTGTGATTGTCTAATAAGATGACGCTCTGCTGACATAATGTCCTCCGCAGACACAGGTGAAAATGTTAAAGATGATGAGTTTTGAATAGTATAATTTTGACGAAATCGTGGTAAACAATTTCGAAAGATTTTTGCACACGAATGTACCCGAGCGGTAGCGCGGACTAGCCTTAACCACTCACTGAATTTTGAGTGATCTGCAACCACTGGTAAAAGTGATTTAAGCTGGCTAGTTGTAAGTCCCACAAAGTCTCGCGAACTCTGTTTTAATTCACTGAGAATTGGTGTGACTTCTTCAGATGGTTCAGAAGGCCAATCTTTTGAATGGTCTAATAAAAATGAAGGTCCTGTGAACCATCTTGAGTTTATGTCAAACTTGGTATTGACGCGTGTAGCATCGTCCGCGACGTTCAAGCCGGTTGGAACATACTTCCAATTTTGCACATCAGATATCTCCAATATTTCACCAACTCTATTGGCAACAAAAGGCTTGAACGTCCGAGCGTCACTACGTAACCATTTTAAGACAGTAGTGGAATCTGTCCAGTAAAATATCTCCGTTGGTTTATTGCGATGTGCCTCAACAATATAATTCGCAAATCGGGCTCCTATTAACGCAGCCTGTAATTCGAGTCTCGGGATGGAAACAGGTTTAAGTGGTGTAACCCGAGCTTTACCACCGATCAATGACAACTTTGTTCTATCATGAAAGGTAAATCGCCAGAACGCGACGCAGGCATAAGCATTTTCGCTAGCGTCTGTAAAAATATGAAGCTGGCGATCTGTCGGTTCCGACTTTGAATGGAATGAATAATGACGAGGAACTGCACAATTCACTAATTTTGATAAATCATCGAACCAGTTCTTCCATTTGTCAACAAAATCAGATGGTAAATTGGAGTCCCATCCAATTCCTAATCTCCAAATTTCTTGAAATAGAATACGGCCGCGAATGATGATGAGTGTAAGAAGGCCTAACGGATCATAGATGCGCATAAGCTGAGCCAGAACCTTACGTTTCGTTAATGGCGTATCCAATTTGTCTCGTAGTTGAGTTAAATAAACAAAGGTATCATCTATGTTGTTCCACGAGAGACCTAAAACACGAACGTGAATAACTGACGGGTTAAGATTGACCGTGACATTCGAAGCGTAAAGATCTGGTGACAGCAATGATAAGGCTTCCTTTGAATTAGATACCCATGATCGGATTTCAAAACCCCCCGCGCGGTGTATTTCGAAAATATTCGCTGCTAATCGAGATGCAATTTGGTGATCGTCATAACTACCCAAGAAATCATCCATGTAATGGTCAGTGATAATTGCATCCACAGCATCGGGATACTTCGATTTAAATTCAAGAGCATTTTTGTTCTTAATGTACAGTGCTGTACAGGGACTAGAATTTACACCGAACATCATGGACGACATCCGGAACTCACTAATCGGCTGATCGGGATGATCTCGCCAGAGAAAACGCTGAGCATCACGATCACTTTCTCGAATTTTGATTTGAGGAAACATCTCTCTGATGTCAGCATTTAGTGCTATACGACCTTCTCTGAAGCGCATCAAAATAGCTAACAATGGCTGAAGTAAATCCGGCCCTGGTAAAAGCAAAGAGTTTAAACTAACTCCACTGCACTTCGCCGCAGCGTCATGGACCACTCTTATCTTCCCTGGCTTGTTGGGGTTGACAACACCAAAGTGCGGTAGATACCAAGTAATGCCGTTGATATTTTTAGCCGAGGAACATAACTCTGCATAACCCTTTTCAAACATAGCGTGTACATTTTGACTATATAAACTAGCGTAAGCACTATCCTTGATCATTTTCTTTTCAAGATTACGAAAACGCGAAAGAGCAAGGTTGTAAGAATTAGGGACGGTACCTACATCGTCTATCCAGAGAAGACCAGTCTCAAAATGCCCTGAAGGAAGTCTACGTGTAGTTTCCTGCAAAATATTCAGTGCACGTTCTTCTTTGACAGTAGAGTAGTTTTTTTTAACGATACCAATTGAATCAATGTGATACTGTTCCTTCAACATAGTGCCCAACGTATCTAACTCGGCTTTGTCCGGTACGACATGATTAATAAATTCAACTGACCTAGTCTTACTCGAAGCAAACCCATATAATACCCAACCAAGTGAAGTTAACACTGCTACTGGCTGAGATCTGGTGCCGAGGCGCGTTGAGTGTGCTATAGTGAGGTGCCAGTTATCTACCCCTATAAGAATAGTGGGTTTCGCATCTTCGCAAGACAAAACATCGACTAAGTCTTTCAAATAATCGTAATGACTAATGTCGTTAGCTTTAACAGACTGCGTACTTAAACCTAAATTTGGAATTGACCTGACATTACTGAGCAAATACGAGTCTGTGCAGTGTCTACCCTTTATTTCTATATTTACGTAACTAACCTGAGATTCTTTAGACAAACCACCTATGCAGTTCAGTTGAATGTTGCTTGTGTGACCCGAAGCTCCGATCGCATCAGCAACTGCAGAATCTATAAGAGAAGCGGTGGATCCATCATCTAGCAAAGCATAAGTATCAATACTACCTTTACTACCCTTAATCGTGACCGCTATCACCTTAAGAAGCGGGCGCTCTCGGGGTTGAAGTGGTTCTGCGAGATTATGACTAAGAACGACAGAGTCCTCTTTGTCCACAGTGTCTAGAAAGTTAGGTTGAGGATGAACATCAATATGACTACTTTCTACAGACCGTTTATGCAATAAGGTGTGATGTCTAAACTTGTTCCTGCACCCCTTTATTTTACATGTTTTCTTACAATTTTTATAAAGGTGTGAACCCTTTTTAAGACAACGATAGCATATTTTATTTTTAGTTACCCATTGCCATTTTGCATCCACTGACAGAGATAAAAACTTGTCGCAGTTGTCAATAACATGAATGTCAGAATCGCAAAACAAGCAAACCTCCCCCTGCTTGTCTGTGAAGAAAATACCAGTCTTATCAGGATTGTCTGATGTTAAGTAAACTTTATCTACATATTTATTTTTAATATTTACACTATTATCTGAAATAAATCCAAACTTGACATGTAAATCGGCTTCGTGACTCAAAAAATTTGCTAGCAGCTCTAACTTGTGTTCCGTTTCATGAATGAATGCGTAATCCATCCATCGAGACTTCATAATAGGAGTCAGCTTCCCCACAATTGAATTAGTCAATTCTGGTGAAGCAAGATATTCAACCCGATTTAGAAGACGAATTGTCTCCACGCAGTTGCGCACTTTACACGAAAATAAATTTAAATCTTTACCACCCTCAGACAATCTTGGTAAGGCTCTCACGGTGGCTATCTCATGAAGAATAATGAATTCAGGTCGAGCAAATCGGACCTCTAATGCCCGTATCACCTCGTCAGGATGTTGTGCTGAAACCAAAAGCACCGATACAGCCTCGCGTGCGGCTCCTCGCACAGCAAAGTTTAATCTTGCTAAGTTTTCCAAAGGAGAGTAAAATTCTTTGGTGGTGTCGTACATCTTTTTGAAAAGAAGCCAATCTGTCGCTTTGCCTTCAAAAAAAGGAAGTTTTAAGTTACTAACCTTAGAAGTCTTCATGGACGACAAATTCGTGATAACTTGAGCTAGATGTAAAATGGGATTTTGTGTATCTTTATTTGTATCATTTATTATGTTAATATTTTTACAATTTTCAGCGTAATGTGTACCTAGATGTTTGTGTGCACGTGTAGTGTTGCGTGAATCTTCCCAGTCGACTGGCGGCGGCGACAACGGCTGCCGCAAAGTCGCGCCATCCAAAGCAGCGTCCACATGTACCCCACCGGGTAAAGACGCTGGGAGGCGCGATGCCACGACAAAGAGAGGGGAGGGCGCGTGCCCTACCGCTTGCTCTCTCGTGACGATCGACTGAATGGGGCGATCACACCTTCTTCTACTAGACACATCTGAAATATTATATCTATTAGTACTACATAACTGTTGATAATTATTTTCCAACCAACTTGCCACCAGTTTACTGCTGCTTTTCCCAGTGGACAGAGAACTTCTGCTGGCTCCTGCCTCAATGGCTGCGAGCTCTGCTTGTAGTTCAAGGTCGGCAGCCGCGCACTCTTTTTCTGCAGCTGCGCACTCTCTTTCTGCAACCGCACGCTGTGTCTCTGCAGTTACGTCGGCGATGTGGCGGGCATGCTTTGCTTGTGCTGCCAACTTACGAGCTAGTACGGTGGCAGTAGATCGGGAAGAACACACTTCACTCACTACACTAGCACTAGGCTCTTCAATGGCGTCATTCACTAAAGAACCAACGGGTTCACCCGTGCTTTCGCGAACGTTTTTTGTTGTATTTTTACGGCGCGTTTGCGACCTTGTCTCCATGCTGGTTTAATTATAACACGGCGAAGGACCAATTTTTGTACAGAACTGAAGAAGATAGGTCAGAACTGAAGAAGATAGGTCACTGATAAAATAAAAACACCGTAAATTTTTTTTTTTTTTTTTTTTTTTATTGGATGGCAATTGTACTAAGATAAGTACATTTCTGCCAGTGTCACGTCGTTATTCAGTTACATTTATCTGTCGAAATTTAGTATCGAAACTTTCAGGAATCTGAAATAAATAATACAATACTACTTCTATATTTACAACTAAATTAATTAAAACTATTTACATACACAAAAAAAAATTATTCAACATTAAAATAATATTTAAATTAAATAATTCATGACTAAATACAACTTAAGATAGGAACAATGAAATTGATACATAACTGAAACTAACAAATTATTTAATAAGAATGATAATAAATAAACATAAAGCTTTATTTAAAATATAGATAGACTTATATTTTTATGTTATTATCCGATAAAAATTTAGATATGCATGATATTATGAAAATATTAGAATTCATCATAATATGTAGAAGACTCACTATGTTGATGGGAAACTGAATATTGTTACTTAATAAAGATTTCATAAAATTATCCCGATTATATAATTCACATGAAAAAAAAAGATGGTTAGCATCTCCAATATCCAGCCCACATTCACAAATTGATGAATCTTTGATGTGAATTTTATTGAGATGAACAGGAAGACAGGTATGACCCAAGCGTAATCTACTAATTGAAGATGTTATACTTCTAGAATAATGAATTTTAAAAAACCAGGGTTTAGCAGGAACTTGCTCAACAATCTTTCTATAAAATGTACCCTTAGTCTTAGAAGAAATTCTCCATGATTTATTCCAATTTTCAAACAGAGATAATCTAGGTAAATTAATAAGATCATGACAAAAATTTTGAAAAGGAAAAACATCTCCACATGATACTGCCTCTTTGGCTAATTTATCAGCCTTTTCATTTCCATAAATATTAGCATGACCAGGAATCCAAACAATAATTACATTTAAATTTTTATCAATACAATTTTGTAAAGCCGACTTAATATTATATAATATGATATTATGATCTTTTGAATAAAACGGGGACTTACATACTGATTGAATAGAACTTAGTGAATCTGAGAAAATTACTGTAGATTTTAATTTAAATAATAAAATATATTTAATAGCTTCAAGGATACCCAAACATTCTCCTGTATATACTGTTGTTTCTGGAGGATATTTGATTTTTTGGACAATATTCCAATTCTTATGGAAAATTCCAATACCAACACAACCTTTTTCAGTAAGTTTTGAGGCGTCTGTGAAAATATAATGATAGTTGGGCCAATTTGAATCAATAATTGAACAAAATTCTTTATTAGCTTCTAAAGTAGATTTTGTTATTCCTATATTACAAATTACACTTGGAACAAAAATGCATGTATCAAAAGAATGTGTGTATAAAGGGAGATTATTTAATCTAACTATAGGATATTTAATATTTTTAAAATATTGATAACTTTTAACCAAGGAAGGAATCGTTTTATTTGTCCAATAACTATTTGAACCACAATATCTTGTTAATAGTGAAAGTTTAGGAAAAATAGCATGCTTCTTAAATATGGCAATACGAAATAGAAATCTGTCAGATAAATATTGCCTGCGTAAAGCAAGGGGAGGGTCGACAGATTCTAGTTGTAGAGCATTAACTAAATTGCAACTATATATTACATTTCTTCATAGCCATTTTTTTTTCCTTTTTTTTTTATATATAAAAATTAGTGTCAAAGGGAAAAGTAAATTAAAAAATATAAATTAATATAAAAAGGAGGTCGGACTGTCGCCAACAGAAAGATTATAATAGAAAACGAAAAATAGATTTAAAATTACATACAATAATCAAATATTTACACAATAATCAAGATTTCACTGTTTGGTGACGTACACGTAAAAATCTTCTGGGACACAAAATAAAAATATACATTTAAAGTAAAATATTTATTAACTATTTCTAAGTAATGAAAGCCGTCAGTATACATCGAAAAATACTTTTTTCTATAAAATTTCCATGCCTACTCACTCATGCTGCTCATCTTTTGAAAATACTTCAATTAAAAATTCTTTGTACAACTCCTTATTAATTGAGTGAATCATTCTAACATTTGCCTCAGACACATCTACAAACTCATTAGTTGTTACTCCTCTATCTTTGTCTGAAATAAAAACACTATAGTTATACACGAGAAAAATAATTGCATTTTGAATGCAAATATTATAATCGACATAAAATATAGAAATTTATATTCATACATAATATGTTAACTTCACCTATGTTTCCCCTAATTATTACTTTTCTATCTTCTTTTATCTATAGCGTTTCATACATGTAGGTAGGTAGGTACATCTATTTATGCTACTGCGCACTTGACCTTTTTAACCGACTTAAAAAAAGGAGGAGGTTCTCAATTCGTCGGAATCTTTTATATTATTTCTTTATGTATGTTCCATGATTACTTGAAGACGCCTGGACCGATTTGGATTTTTTTGTGTGAAAGGGTATATTTTCCAGTTGATCCCATGGTCATCAAGTCAGGATCTGATGATGGGATCCTGGAGAAATCGAGAACTCTTCAAATTTTATAGGCACATTTGAAGCGATTTGGGTATTTTTTTATAGTGACTTGTACATTTGCTTTCGTTAAGGATTGCACGAAGCGAATAGTATTGTTAATGTTACTTACCGCATGTGACAATATTTTGTTTAGAGTATTTGATTTCATTGATTAATTCACTTTTTAATACACATGCTACCATAGCAGGATCCAGTGCATACCACATATCATTTTTCTTTAAAGAAATTCTTTCAAAAATATTTATATGTTTTACTATATCCGTTTTTATACCACCATATACGTTTTCTCTCCAATCCTGGAAAAATTTAAATAAGATAAATCGTCAATTTGTACCTACCTACATAGTCTTTTGATATTTTTAATATCTGAGGTATTTTTTCTTTAAATTTTATAGTTAGTAATTTTTTAAATCAGTCATACCGTAATATAATGAACAAAGTATAAGTTTCTTGAAAATACGTTATCAACGCAAATTGATACAAATAATAATTATATTTTACTGCAAATTTTGTTTATTTTTTTATTTTTTTTTCTTTCTTCACGGGTTGCCTTACAGCTCCCGAAACCGTGTTACGGTTCCAGGGTACCAATTTCTTTTATTAATCTTATTGTTTATCTTATTTTTAATTAATTAATTTACCTTGGCAATGCTTGAGCATATCTCAGTTTGCGAATACGGAAGTACTGTCACAAGATCTGCGGTCGCATGATCCATAACAACTTTGAATGCTTCAACGTCTACTGCTGCGTTATATTCAGGAGTTGGGTGTCTTTTACCTGATTTGGTAATAGATTATTATAATTATAATACTTATTAGAAAAGTTTAGTTTACTATAATGGAAAAAGGTCCGATGGAATGACCCTTGCGCCTTGAAAGAGGGGACGACCGTCTGTCTCACTTTCCATACACATCAATTGGCGAAATTGCCAAACGTCGCAAACATGAATCTCTTCCAAAATAATACATATTTTGTAAAGTATGAGTACTCATTCATACTTTTTGTAGAAAATACTGGCTGTATGTGTTAATACTGGCAAGTTATGTTTTGGACAGAGTTTCAAATATTTATAAACTATATTTGAAGCTCTGTAGAATTCGAGACTGAAGAGAGTCCGGCATCAGCAACGCTGGAATGATGTAAAATAGGACTCACTGAAATATATATATTAATATAAAAACCTACTCTTATCATTGAAATCGCCTTAAAACCCGTCATATGGTGGAGGCGCCGGGTAGTATATATTCGATTGATAATATTGTATTGATCGGGTATATATATTTAAAATACGGTATTTACGTGATATAAAAAATAATTTAATAATATATCATAGTATAGAGTATATTCGGGATTAGTGTAAAATCGCGAGTGTACCAAGAGAAGAAGAAGAAGGTATACCCAGATTGCAGTTTTGTGGAGACAAGAAGCTGTTACGGAGTTGTTGGAACTTGAAGTATAATTCGACAGAAAAAATAATAAGAAACAAGAGGATAATATATAAAGCTAAGTGGTTTGAAATTAATAAAATGTCCTCAACATCGAGATACGACGGAATCTCGACTTCCTTTGAAAATTTTTTGACCCAATTTTCAACACTAAGTGCCTTGAATTCATGGACTGATGAAACTAAAGCTCTCATCATTATAAACTATTTAACAGGCCCAGCTCTTAATTTTTTTAAAACTAATTGTGATGCTTCTACGACTTATAATGAAGTTTTACAAGTATTAAGGGAAGAATTCAGCACACAGACTGATTATGCCGCTCAATTTTATACATCAAGGCAAAATCAAGATGAAAGCACTTTAGATTTCATATATCGAATGACTCTATTAGCAAAGAAAGCCGAAATTACGAATGAGTCAATTATTATTAAACAAATATTATCCACATTGTCCTTTTATAATAAGCGGAAATTTGGTACGCAATTGTTTACCACCTTAAAAGATTTTAAAAATGCGGCCAAACAAGAATATGAGATTTTTAACTCTCAGTCACAACACTTATCATTGCCTTTAAAAATACAAACGGTTGGCGATAAGGACACTTGTACACATACTTGCTCGCGGGGTGATTTCCGTGACGAGACCCAAAATGCACCAATTGTGCATTTCGAAAGTCAATTCAGTGATCGACGGGCACCAACTGATGTTTTTTCAACACCAGTTACGTCTGGACCCTCACGTAGGTTCCCACCGCCAATACGCCCTATGGAACCCATGTCTTCTGCTGGAAGAGGAAATAATTTCTCGACGCCCACTCAGAGACCGACGTTTCAAAACTCTGAGAAAAGAGACTCATCAATGGTCGCTCAGCAGCCAACGCATGGATATGCCTTGCGAAATAGACAACATCCATCTCAAGATGTAAGGCAACAGCACCCAAATGCTCGACGGCACTAGACACCGGGACTATGCTAGCCGCCGAGGAAATTGAAGGTCCCTCTATTTCGTCTCTGACGCCTTTTATTGAAGTGAAGATACACGGAATTACTACGTGTGCTTTACTGGACAGCGGTGCCAGCGTCTCCGTGATCTCCGAGAAGTTGTTTTTTAAAATATTAGATAAAGTAGATATTGGTTCATGTCCATTAAATAATAATAAAGTGCCCTATGTGCGTGTCGCCAATGGCAAATTTCTTGAAACAACGTTTTCATTAATATTAAAGCTTTCTGTGTCAAATTTATTACTAGAAAATAGGTTTATTGTAGTTAAAAATATAACTTCAGATATTATTTTAGGGTATAACTTTGTCAGAAGGTATGGAATAACAATGGATTTCAGAAGTAATAATGTATTATTTCCTGATTTAGGTTCTATAACTTTTATGAACAAATTACGAACAGATGAGTATGAAGAGTTACCATATTTGTCTAAATCTGACCAATTATATCATTTAAATTATGCTATGCCTTTAAATAAAAATTTAAATTCTATTTCTTGTCCAGAGAATATTAATGAATCTCTAGATATTTCAAGAAATTTTTCTATAGAATGTAGCAATAATTAATTAATGATTTGTGTGAATATAGAAATGAAGTTACTTTTGATAAACATCCAGTGTAATTTCAGAAGTTGAAATTAACACTATGGATGCTATTCCCGTACATAAGGCTCCATATAGGTTGTCGTACGAGCAGCATCGTTTATTACGCGAACATGTAGATAAAATGTTGTTTATTTATTTATTTATTTATTTATTTATATATTTGGGAAACAAACAGTATACAGAATAACAAATTTCATACACAACATTAATAATACATATTAACCAACAAGGTTTCCACACATTAATTACACAAATAGGTACACAAACACATTATAGAATACAGAATAAAAGACACGAGAATTCAAAAAAATTAATCAAAACTTAAAAAACTTAAAAAACAAAAACCAGTCAGTTATCATAGTTAACATTCAGGGCTTTCTTAAACTTGGGAAGAGTGCTACCGAATATATCCACGTTACCAAATCTCTCATTAAAAACATTACAAGTACGGTTGATGAACATATTGGTATGTAATTTGGTTTTACATAATTGTAAACCAAATACTTGCTTAATCCTACTATTGATACGAGGACATCTGAATTCAAGCATATTCAAAAGAGAAGGAGAATCTACGAATTGTTGAATAATATTATTTATGAATCGCGAATTCCTTACTCTTCACCAGCCAAACTCGTTAAAAATTCTGATGATTCTTGTTATTTTACTGATTTAGATGTAAATTCGGGTTATTGGCAGATTCCTTTTAAAAAAGGTATAGGATAGGTCATTCATGTGCTCGTAATTTTATTCATCATCATAAGTCGATGAAACCTTTTAAGTTACGGATTTGATGATACGAATAAAATATCACCACGTTTATTTTATTTATTTCACAGGATTTGGTCTGTCATAACATTGTTATGTCATATTTTCTGACGGTCAAATAAAATGACACATTATTTTTGAAACCTACTACAGGTGAAGGTATCAAAAGTATACATCCTCTAATATTTTTTTTATGTAGATATAATTTTTTTTTTTTGGTAAGTTGTCATAGTTGACAATGACAATTACTTGTGTCTTATGAATATGACATTCTTGTCTATAAATTTTTTTTCAATAAAAGTTTTGTCATTTTAATTTTTCTTACTCTATGACTTTGACGTGATTATATTCTCTTTGACTTTGATAAAGAGTAAAGTCAAGTGTCAATATTGATTGCTCTGTGATTGTCTTGTCAATGTTGATTATTTATTGAATTTATTAAATTGGAATTTTATTAGGATTCCACATCCGGTCATCGCACGCGTTTTCGTCGTGGCGTGATGTGGAATCCAGTTTAATCCTGTTCGCGCTGTGATGGTTGTGATTAATCAGTGATTAATAAGACATATCACGGTCGGCGGGATTATCTTAAATACCGATTTATCGGCTATATACACTATAAAGGCTATAATACTTGACATTGGCAAATCACCGATGAACATTGGTGGAGCCATAATAAAAAAGAAGAAGAAGAAGAAGGAATTTTATTATAATTGTAATTTAATAGTTATAGTTTATTAACTGTTATTTATGCACAATAATTAATGGTATAAATTCTAAATTTATTTTAATTGATTTTAAGTATTAATTTTCATATACTAATAGTAGTATATAGTCATACTAATTTGTAAACAAATTACAATTTATTTGGATATATCTTAATATTGTGATGTCTTTGATAGGATAATAGCTTATTGTAGGATTTATTTGATGGGGTTTTATGATATTCTAGTAAAACTTTATGTGATAGCTTCCATATTTATTTAAAACTCCAATATGAAGATATTTCATGGAGGGAGTAATATCTTAGCTCTACTTAAACATGGTTGACATTTTATTCCCGGGGGTGGTAAGGTAATTTTATATGATATAGAGTAGGTAAGATTATCCTAATTGTTGATATTGAGATAGGTATTGAGAGTGAACTTCTATATTGACTATTTAATAGTTTGTTTCCTTTTAAGTTATCCTTTATAAAATAGGTTACTACAACTGTTTCTTAGAAAGAATATCAGTCATATATTGATACTTCTTATAGTCTATTTAAATATATTTGTTGGATGTGAATTAACATTAGTAATTTTCAGATTCTTTTTAAATAAAATGATGACTGATGTTCTACCATATGGTAATATACTACCATATGCTGCCTGATGCAGCATTTGCAGGTCCATGCAGCCTATACAGCCTTGGGGTTGTCAGCTGTTATACAACTAGTGCGCGTGTGTGTTTTTTTATGATAGTTAGGATTTAAATTTTTTTTTCAAATTTTAAAAATATTTTGTTCTTTTGGTTTAAAGTAGGTTGACCTAACAATCAGTATGATCAATATTTTTTGACTGGTTTTGATTGATTAGGATTAAAATAACTTGAACCATTTTCAATTATTTTATTTTATTGTCTTTCTTTTTATTAATTTTTCTTTAATAATAATTGGTGTAATGGTTTGTTATCTTAATCGGTTATTAGTAGTAACTTCTGATATTGGGTCATAATTGATGTAAACTGTTCCAGTCTTAGGTAGGTTAGATCTTTTTATAGTTTTTGTAAGCTTCAGTTTCGAACGAGTTCTAAACTTTTTTTCGTAGAAGGGGGGATGTAAAGTATGAGTACTCATTCATACTTTTTGTAGAAAATACTGGCTGTATGTGTTAATACTGGCAAGTTATGTTTTGGACAGAGTTTCAAATATTTATAAACTATATTTGAAGCTCTGTAGAATTCGAGACTGAAGAGAGTCCGGCATCAGCAACGCTGGAATGATGTAAAATAGGACTCACTGAAATATATATATTAATATAAAAACCTACTCTTATCATTGAAATCGCCTTAAAACCCGTTATATATTTGTAACGTTTGAACCTCTTCAAACTGAGCCCGCGAGGACCTAGCGCACGACACCTCTATAAAGAAATCGCCAAAATATTGGTAGAGGTGTCCCACGACCAAAAAGGTGGCTCAAATTTGGCTCAAAGAATCAGTATCGCTATCGATCTTGATGTTTTTTTTTAATTTATAGGTGTATATGTAACAACTTTATTTTAAATTATTTACACAACAACATAAAACCCTAAAAAATAATCTATGTATACTACACAAGTACCTACACATAATGATATACGATACATCCTATTTATTTTCCCGACCTGCATGACAGCAAAGACAGGGTTATGTTTTTCACGGGTATCTTATGTATGTGGCATTCTTTATATCCTCGAAGCATCCCAAGGGCTGAATGCATTTTAATGAATGAAGTGTCTATTGATTTGTCTAAACCGTGCGATAACCAAATCGATCTAAAATGGCGGCCGTGAAAATGTAACTTTGACGTTTCAAAGTAATACAAATTGTTCTAAGCACCACCACAATGATTGGGTATAATATGAAAGGGCTCATCGCGAGGATTCCAGGAATATATAATTATATATTATTTTTTTTGTCTTTCTTCACGGGTTCAGCTCCCGAAACCGTGTTACGGTTCCAGGGTACCCAGCGGAAGACCAAGTCTCCCTCGTTTAGCCGATGGTATTTGTGAGGCTATACCTAACGAGTGGCTAGTTCTGTTGAGATATATATTTAGATGGAAAATCCTCTAAGTGTGGTTTGTCGGATTATGTACATAAGTTTTTAATTAAAAAAACCCATTGGTACATGGCCGGGAGATCTGGGATCGAACCCGGGGTTTGTCTAGTTAACACCAGACGTCTTATCCACTCGGCCACCGACGCACCTACCGGAGAAATAATAAAATAATAGAATAAAAATAAACACAGCTAAAACTCGTTAGGTACAGCCTCACAAATAATATCGGCTAAAAGAGGAAGACTTAAAGAAGAGAAAAAAAAATAAAACAAAACCCGACTGTGCAAGTAACATGTAATTTTGTTAAAAAAAGTGACACATCCTTGACAAGTAATGTGGACAACTGGAAAAAGTTAATATTGTTACTGGTATCTCTGGCCACACCGCAATGTATAAAGGCCTTGAAGATGTAAGTGTGTGTGTGTGTGTGTGTGTAAATTGAAGTTCTTATAGAAAAACTTTTAAGTAAAATTTAACTTACTTTGAATATGTCCACCGGCTACGTATAACTGTTTCAGTCTTTTAAGAAATCCAGGATCTAGTTTAATTGCTAAAGCAATGTTGCTGAGTGGACCAAGTGCTATAACAACTAGTTGACCTGTTAACATATGAAAATCATTAAAGATATTATTTCTAGTATCTAATCGATTGAGATTTACATGTAAATATAAGGTTAGGTAAACCTAGTCGTGAAGCTGAGAAGAATATAAAAACAAGAAACATAGATATACGTAGGAAAACTAAGATAGTAGACGCCCTTCAGTATGGTCTAAGACAGAAATGAAGATGGGTAGGACATAATATCAAGGTAAAAAGACAGAAGATGGATTTATCTATGCAACAAAATGGCTGGGCCCAACAGGCAAAAGGCGTGTGGGGAGACAGAGGAAAAGATGGGCTGATGACATTACGGACATAGCAGGAAAAATTAGATGAGCAATGCTACAAACAGACAAGAGTGGAAAAATATGGAGGAGACCCATATCATCCGCGGGGGACCATACATCAAAAAATAAACAAACTAACAAACATAAACTTGTTCGTTCATTGTAAATTTTAAATGTGTGGAAAATAGAGCTTTATTGTTATTATTATCATTATGTATTTTTAAAGTTGTAAGATTCCCTATTAAATATCTCAAAGTAGTTATTTAATTAAATCAAAATTAAAGCCTTTCTTTACATTTTCAAAATAGAGATAGGGCTAGACCTAATATAAAATATGAAAACGTTGAAAGCCTTCATCAAAGCGGAGATGCGGCGTGAAACGTATTCCTTATTATTAAGATTATTATCATATTTATCGTCAAAAGTACACCTTCTTAGGTGTAATTTTGGTAAGGGTATAACACTGTTATGATAGTAATTAATATTCTTTTATAAAGTTTACTACTAAAATACAATAAAACCATTGATTTATATAATAAAACGGTTATATCTTAAATAGATATCACTAATATGAAGCTTTATGAAAGAGAACAACTGTCTATCAAATATCTCTAGAATCTTTAGAACCGTTTTCGAGAACGCGATTATATACATACATTAAATACAGATTGATAAAGAAAAATTAACACAGCAATTAGAAATGATTTTATAGTGATTGTTTACAAATAGGTAAATAATTTATGTAATTACACATATCAGTAACAAGGTATACTTTTGACGCTAAAGAGGATAATATTTTTTTTACGACAAAATGTTCTGACAAAGGAATCCATACGTTTCACTCCGCATCTCCGCCCTGGTGAAGGCTTACAACGTTTTCATATTTTATATTATTATGTCTAGCCCTATCTCTATTTTGAAAATGTAAAGAAAGGCTATCATTTTCATTTAATTAAATAACTACTTTGAGATATTTTATGGGGAATCTTACAATTTTAAAAATTGTTTATGTATACGAGTATACATTATTTTTGTTTACTTTATTTATTAAAACAAAATTAATTAGAATATGTAGTGATATTTACTCATAAGTAGAAAACATTCTCGAAACCAAGTAGGTTAGCATTAAAAAATAATTCTCAAAATTACCTTCATAAGTTTTTGAATACTTTATCAGTGCGTTGGCAGCTATTTCAGTTTTTGGATCAACAAGATCAGTAAATGTAATATTACTATCTCCAAGACCATCTAATCCATAATAATAAACAGGTGTTAGAGTGTGTACTAAAGATTCATTAGCACCTCTGTATATAGGTACCTGAAAATGTGTAGAAATATTTTTTTGATTATTTTTTCATACTTTTTTTTGACAAATTAGTCATAAAGTTTTTGTTAGAAATAAAATGGGTTATTCAGACTATCCACACCATCACGGCCTATATACCTAGCAGTGTAATTCCGATACCATAAATAAATAATAGTGTTCACATTTAGAAGATAGTTTGTCTATGTTATAAGTAGAGCAGGTGACAAAACCTTTCCCTGGGACTAGCTTATAAAAATACTTTTCTTCAATTCGATTAAATGGTTTTAGGACAGGTCTGAATAATGGAGTATCAATATTTTTTTTGGATAAATTACCTCTTGTCTTTGGGCAAGTTTTAGAATCTTTTGGTTATTTTCTGCACACTGCTCTTCATAAACATTACCATGAGTTGTTGTTAGACCCAATATTTGGGGCCTGAAATATTTAAAAGATTTTGTATCAGGATATTAATAGGTTCACATGCATATTTTTAAATAGGTCGTATGTCTAACGGTCTATCATAACGGTCTTTATAAGTTGCGGCGTGGCCAGAGACACTAGTACTTAACAGTGTCAACTTTTTGCACTCTTGCAGCACTTAATAGACCTAGATTATATGTGTCAAATTGGTGCTTAGCATTTTTGGTTAGTGAGGTTTGAATTCTTCCGGTTTCAATTCCAACGCGCAATCGACATTCTTGTATTTTATATTTTATAATAAATAATCAAAATAAATTTAACACTTGCAAAAAATTTACAAGTAATTAAACAATTTACCCGTCAAAGTGATTTTCATATAACAATGCTAAAAATATGGCCATAGCGTCGTCACCTCCGCCATCGTTGTCGATTATTATTTTCGTTGTTGGTTCGTTTAATCTAAAAAGAAACACTTTGTAAGCTCTCTTTGTCTCTCCACATTAATTTAAAATTGGCATATTATAATTTATTTAAAATAAAACTTCTATGAAAAAAAAAATCATTGCAGCTAGCCAGACACACTAGCATAAGTGTCCATACTGTCCAAATTAAGCCAGTTCTTAAACAAATCTTCGAAGCAACATTGGATTTTTTACTGGTAATTTTAATGAAATATAGTTAAATCAGGCAAATTGGCACAAAAATGAATGTATATAACTCACAATCACAAAAAAAAACAAAAAACTTACAAACTATAAACACAAACAAAAACATTTACAGAAATAAATAGAAAGGATTTTAATTTCATTTTTATTTGAGTGACACACCAGAACACGTTAACAGCCAATAGATAAATAAGCAATAATGTGATTGATGGATGATAATGTAATTAAATAAAAATTATAATAAAATTAATATTTTAATAATAATTTTCCTCAACACTTCGAAAAGAAAAATACAACTTTAACCACATTCGCTTATTTAAATCAATTTAATTTAATAACTAGCGGACCCCTTGTCCTGCCCAAACGTTGGCTTGCCTGCTATTTACTTTCCTTCGTCCGTGGAAAACAACTACCACTACCCCTACCCCTACTCCAAGTCCTACCACTACCACTACTACCCTACCTCTACTCCTACCCCTACAACTACCACCACTTTTACCCCTACCACTACCCCTACCTCTACTCCTACCCCTACCACTACTCCTACCACTACTCCAACCCCTACAACGTTTTTTGTAACAATACTTAATTACCGTCGCGTCGTGAAGTTAGCGGCCAAAGTAAACGGACCAAATTATAGAGTCTCGATGTTTTAGGGTTCCGTACATCCGATGAAAAACGGAATCTCTTATAGGATCACTCTTGACTCCATTGTGTCTGTCTGTCCGTCGGTCAAAGCCGATTCAACCGGACGAAGAAAGTTGAAACACTTGGTACATTAAAAACTTAAATTTTCATGGTGCATCAAGTGTCATATCAAATGAAAGGGCTCGTTGTAATCCCCCCCCTATCTCCAAAACTACTGTGACTAAAATTTAGAAAAAAAATTAGAGAATATATGGCTTTTGTATAGTTTATAAGAAAAGCTAAACGAAGAGTTCTGACCGAAAAAAATGGTACGGAACCCTAAGTGCGCGAGTCGTACTCACAACTTGACCAAGTATGTTATGTTGTCGCTTGGTATTTATATAAAAAAACTACATGTCGGTTAATATACAAACTATGAAAAATAAATTGTGTGGAAATCATACAACTTCATATTCAAAAATTATGTTTGTTAAAGAAATTGTTTTGGTGTCAAATTAAGGGATTAAGTTTTATCGCAACTTACTTCGCATCATGCAACTGAAGATATCGAGATGTGGCTTTTCTTATTAAGTTGTGTTGACGTTTTGTTATGTCTTCACAACAAAACTACTGTAGGTACTGATTTCGAATGGACCTTTATTTGTGTGTTTGTCACAAAGATCTATTCTACTTGCCATCAAAGTTAAGTTCAGAAAAGCTCTAATTATCTCTACTGAACCGATTATATCGGTCGATTTAATTGGTTCCTTCCCCTAGAGACATAGGCGCGCTAGGTGCTTCAATATAAAGGCAATAATTTAATTACTAGAGGAAATCATAGAGTACGTTCTAAAGAAAAATATGCGAATGTTAGAAAGTCTATCAACAAAGAATACAAAAAGTTTTTGCTAAAAAAATACTAGTAATGGAACTATAAATGATTGATAAATATACAATAATCAAAAATACTTACACTAAGATTTCACTTTTGGTAACACTACGTAAAATTCATCTGAGACACAAAATAAAAATATACATTTGTATCAAAATATTTATTAACTATTTTTAAGTAACGACAATACAATAACATAAGCCGTCAGTATAAATCGAAGAATTCGTTTTTCTATAAAATGTTTTTCACTGCCTAGTCATGATGCTCCATTACCTTCATCTTTTGAAAATACTTCAATTAAAAATTCTTTGTACAACTCCTTATTAATTGAGTAAATTATTTTAACATTTGCCTCAGACAAATCTACAAACTCATTAGTTGTTAGTCCTCTATCTTTGTCTGAAACAAAAAAATAAGTAATCATAAACGTAACTACTTAATTGAACACAGTTATGCTAAAAATATCCAATTCAAAATTTGGCCAAAACGACATCTTAATGATGGATTATATTTATTGCCAAAAATATTCAAGCGACTTGTTATGGAAGTAGTGGGTCAAAAACACATCAAGCTACTATACCATCCATTAATTAACAGCAAAAAGAATAAACTTCAGAAAAGTTTCATGTCAATTGATAATTAAAATTGGCAAGCTTCAGTTAAAAATAATTTTGTTAAAAAGATCCAAGATCTTATAATATTATACCATAGCTATATGGTTTAGGAGATACTTGACAAACTGCAAAAACAAATTTGCAGAAAGTGACCATTTAAAAATTAAAAAATAACATCTTCTGATATAACTTTTACTTTCATCAATATGTCAAAATATAATACTATATTTATTCAATCAGATCAGTATTTTACTTTATCTTAATATTATCTGCTGATTTTTGTATAGGTACATTGCCTTATTAAAACTCAATTTTCTCGACAACTCTCGATTGGATTTGGCATAACTGTGTTCAATTATAAATATACATGCATACTTTCATATATGTTTCTCCCAATTCTTACATAACTCAATTCTTCCTTGATTTCTTTCTTCCTTTCATACATTGATTTGTCGTTTCATGTTTTTTTACGTATAATTTTATTATTGCGCACTTGAGCTTCTCTAACTCAACATTATTTTAAGGACAGTGATTCAAATTCTAACATGGGGCGAATAGTATTAGTAATTATGAGTGGTTACTTACCGCATGTAACAATATTTTGCTTAGAGTATTTGATTTCAGTGACCAATTCACTTTTTAATACACATGCTACCATAGCAGGATCCAGTGCATACCACATATCACTATGCTCCAAAGCAATTCTTTCAAAAATATTCATATGCTTCACTATATCTGTTTTTATAGTACCATATTCATTTTCTCTCCAGGCCTGGAAAAATAATCGAAAGATTAAACAAAAAAAAATATCTTCAATTTGTGCTTTTGTTGGTTATGTTTTTAAATATGTCCAGCTATATTTTAACTATTGACCTTTATTATCTTCATTTATGCAAAATCTTTCCTATGGTCCTGTTCCATATTTTATATTTTTAATCCTTTAAATTTATAATTATAATTTATTTCAACAAGTCTGTTTATCGTAAGATGGCATGGATGACGGGTACTTAATAAATGTTATGTTTTGAGATGTATATATCAACATAAATCAAAGGTTTGTTATTTAGTTAGATTGGTTACAAGTTTTCTTCATAAATAGTTAAAATCAGTCATACTATAACTATAATAAAATAAACAGAATATAAGTTTATAAGTTTTTGAATAGAATAGTTAATGCAAATCGAAACAAATTATATTAAATTGTAATTTGGCCAAACAACTATCGAGATACAGATTGAACAGACAAGGTGACATTACACAGCCCTGTTTAACACCACAATCTAGGATGAGCACTGTCTTACCCACTCTTACAAATAAATATTAAATTATTGTACTAATTTACCTTGGTTATGTCTAAGTATATTTCAGTTTGCGAATACGGAAGTACTGTCACAAGATCTGCGGTCGCATGATCCATAACAACTTTGAAAGCTTCAACGTCTACTTCTGCGTTATATTCAGGAGTTGGGTGTCTTTCACCTGATTTGGTAATAGAGTATTAATGATTAAAAGACTTAACAGAGAAGTTGAATTTATCTATATACTTATATAAAACATTATTTTAACGTTATATCTACGAATACACATACGATATACGGATACATCCTTTTTTCAGTAATTTATTGAAAGAATAATTTATTTAAACTGATCAGATTTTAGTTATATCACTTCACATAGTCCATACTTCGCTCAAAGAATAAAATTATTATAGCCATACAGCGAGGTAATGCCGCCAGCATCTTGGGCACCATGTCACAAGGATAAGATTTAGAAGAGATATCTTTCGTAACGTATTTTTTTTGCTTAGTGTTTTTTAAGTTTTATGTTTACTATTATATAATTTATATTTTATCTAGTTATATAAATATTAAGATAAAAAATTAACTAGGTTATTACACTTTGATTAAACAATCAATTAGCAGTTACATTTAAGTTGACTCCTCAGTTTACCTCCTTAGAGATCTAACCTCAAATAATCCGTTTTTACTGGATACCTACGTAATATAAGGAATATATTATATCAAGTTTGTTTGATTTGTAGTTACGGAGATCTGGTCATGAGTCAGTGGAATTCTCTTTTATTTATTATAGATTAAAGTTCTTATTGAAAATCTTTTAAATAAAATTTAACTTACTTTGAATATTCCCACCGGCTACATATAACTGTTTCAGTCGTTTAAGAAATCCAGGGTCTAATTTAATTGCTAAGGCAATGTTGCTGAGTGGACCAAGTGCTATAACAACTAGTTGACCTGTTAACATATAAAAATCATTAAGTATATTGTTCGTAGTATCTGATGGATTGAAATTTGCACTTGAATGTTAGTTTAGAGGTGAGGATGGTAGCTGATCTTGTTTATCATTTATGAACTTTACTAGTAAAATACAATGTTATTTCATAAATAGATAAATAAATAGAATTAATCTATCTATTTATCATCACGCCTTTCATCCCAAGAGGGGTAGGTAGAGACAATCGAACGCCATTTGTTACGATCCTGACATATCTATTTCGCTTCTTTTATATTCATCATACCTTTCATACATGCTCGTTGATTGTGTGTACTTTTAATATTTCCATCCATCAATGTATTTTATATATTTTCAATAAAAGTACACCAAGGTTAATTCTATAATTGATTGCATATCACTTCATTTAGCTACTATTTTTAATAAATGTATTGATGGTGGGAAATTTCCTGACTTAATGAAAGAAAGTAAAATCATTCCCTTGTTTAAAGCCGGTAGTACCACTGACCCCACTAACTTTAGACCCATATCAATACTGCCGACTCTCAGTAAAATATTTGAAAAAATAATTTTAAATCAATTGCTTCTTCATTTCACTTGTAATAAGCTAATAAATTCGCAGCAGTTTGGGTTTACCCGGGGTCGCTCAACAACTGATGCTGGTGTTGAGCTTCTTCAACATATTTTTGGGGCCTGGGAGGACTCACGAGACGCCGTTGGCATCTTCTGTGATTTGTCCAAGGCCTTCGATTGTGTGCAACATGATACTCTAGTTAGGAAACTTCATCACTACGGTATAAAAGACCTTGCACTCTCCCTTCTTATATCGTACCTAAGCAACAGAGTTCAGAGGGTTGATGTAAATGGAAAGATGTCGTCAGGGTCGGCAGTCCGCATGGGAGTCCCACAGGGCTCGATTCTTGGACCTTTCCTATTTCTAATTTATATTAATGACCTACCTAATGTTGTCAATGACAAGCACGGGATAGTTTTGTTCGCTGATGATACTTCTTTACTATTTAAAGTTGAAAGACAACAATTAGCTTTGGACGATGTGAACAATGCTATAGCCAAAGTAGTGGAATGGTTCAGGGCCAACAACCTACTCCTCAATGCAAAAAAAACAAAGTGTTTAAAATTTTCATTACCTAACGTCAGACAGGTATCTAGTAATATATTCGTGGGAGATGAAAAATTAGAACCTGTGGATTCCACTGTATTCCTAGGCATGACTTTGGATGCCAGGCTTCAGTGGGGTCCACATATTGACAAGTTGGCGAAGAGGCTTAGTTCCGCAGCGTACGCAGTAAAAAAAATTAGAAACTTTACAGATGTAGACACCGCGAGATTAGTTTACTTCAGCTACTTCCATAGCCTGATGACATATGGCATCCTGCTATGGGGGAACGCTGCTGACATAAATAAAATATTTGTTCTGCAGAAGCGTGCAATTCGCGCAATATATGGACTGGGACCTAGGGTGTCCCTTAAAGATAGGTTTAAGGAAATTGGTATATTGACACTGGCGTCTCAGTATATATATGAAAACCTTGTGTATGTAAAAAAGAATATTCATTTGTTTAAGTTGAATAGGGACAACCACAGTGTCAATACAAGAAACAAAAACAAACTTGCCATACATATCAGTCGTCTCCACAAAGTTACTAACTCATTTGTGGGGCAATGTATACGTTTTTATAATAAGGTCCCTGTCGACATTCAAATGTTGCCTCTTGACAAGTTTAAAGCAACTATAAAACAAAAACTATGTACAAAGGGTTATTATAGAATATTAGATTATATAGAAGAAAAAAATCCATGGATGTAGAATTAATATATTATGTGACATTGGCTCAATTTTATCTACTTTGTGACATTTTGTTTGTATTTTTTATTTTTTATTTACATGTATATGAGTCTGCTTTTTATTTTTTTCAGACAAAGATTATATAATATTATATAATATTGTATTTTTTGTATTCAGACACAAATTGCACATTTTATATTATTTCAGACATAATTGTACCTAATATTTTATTTTTTTATTATTTCAGACATAATTGTAATATTTTATTTTATTTTTTATTATTTCAGACATGAATTGTCTATTTGATGTTTTATTATTGACTATTCAAAAGCGTATAAAAATGAAATGTAGGAAATATATTAATTAATTGTATTTTTTATTGACTATTTCACGTGTACTACTAATATTGTACCTACGAAATAAAATGTCTTTTGAATTTGAATTTGAATTTGGTCGTCCTCTGCCAGCATTTCCTTTCACTTCAGCCATATAAACCCTTTTTGTCAATCTTTCTTCCTTCATTATTTCAATGTGTCCAAACCAGCGTAAACTACTTTTCTTCATTTTAGTCACACATTTTTCACTCCGCATTATTCTCTAAAGACATCGTTTCGGATGCGGTCAATACACTTTATCTCACACATACTATGTAAAGAATATAAGAATAGGTATCTATGTAAATATAATAATTAAGTAGTGACTAATATGAAAGAGACTACTATAGATATTTTTATGTCAAATATCATTAGAATCTTTAGAGCCATTTACGAGTACGTTACATACGTACCTAAATACAGATTGCATTGATACAATTTTTTTTAAATTAAAAGATCTATTATCATATTAATTATAAAGTGATTGGTTACAAAGGTGATCAGTAGTTATATAAATAATAATTATAAATTGCATATAAATTATTTTTTTACAGCTCCCGAAACCGTGTTACGGTCCCCGAGTACCCAGCGAAAGATCAAGGTCTTTTAGCCAATGGTATTTGTCAGGCTATACCTAACGGCCAGTTCTGTTGAGATATTTAGATGTGCCTCTAAGTATAAATATACATGGCCGGGATCCGGGATCAAACCCGTGGTCTGCCTAGTTAATACCAGGTGTCTTAACCACTTGGCCACCAACGCATATCTGACATCTCCTTACCAAAACTACACCTCACGAGGTATACTTTTGACGCTAAACAGTTGTTCTCAATCCATATCCAAGATGAAAATGTAAAGAAAGGCTTCCATTTAAATTTCATTAAATAACTTTGCAATATTTAGTAGGAAATCTTATAATTAAAAAAAATATCTCAAAATTACCTTCATAAGTTTTTGAATACTCTATCAGTGCGTTGGCAGCTATTTCAGTTTTTGGATCAACAAGATCAGTAAATGTAATATTACTATCTCCAAGACCATCTAATCCAAAATAATCACCTAAAGGTGTTACAGGATGTACTAAAGATTCATTAGCACCTCTGTATATAGGTACCTGAAAATTTAGAGTTTTTTTTTTATTTTCTACGGCTCCGTACTTCCGGCTTCAATCAGGAAACGGAAACCCTTATAGGATCACACTTGTGTCTCTCTGTCTGTCCGTCCATCACAGCTTATTTTCTCCGAATCTACAGGACGAAAGAAGTCGAAACTTGGTTTGATGACCCAATCACGGAGGTATAGGGTAAATAATCGAATTTCGTTTTTGGGGGAAAAATTAAAACGTACCTACCTAAATACATTTTTTTTTTAAATTTTATAATGCATAGTTTAAGTTATATTTAAAAAAATATACGTAAATTGACCATTCCCCCCTCCCCCCTTCCTCCTTCGTCATCTCAGAAACTAAAAAGTCTAAAATTTTGAAAGAAAAATAGGGAATATATATATATTTCTTATAGTTTACAGGACTGACCCAATGGTACGGAACCCTCAGCGCGCGAGTTGTATTCAATTTTTTAAGGCAAATGAGTTACATTAGCAAACAAACAAACATAGACAATTTTGCATTTATAATATACCTTGGAATATCATTTTTAAATTCAAGATGGGTATTATTATCTAAGGATACCTTTCAAATTCGATTAAAAGGTTCTAGGATTCAAGTAATTATGAATAATTGAGAAGTATTAAATTAATTGATTCAATTACGTACCTCTTGTCTTTGTGCAAGTTTTAGAAACTTCTGGTTATTTTCTGCACACTGCTCTTCTATAACGTTACCATGAGTTGTTGTTAAACCCAATATTTGAGGCCTGAAAAAATATTTCAAAAAGTTAATGTCAGGATATTAAGTTAACATGCATATTTTTAAATAGGTCGTATATCTATGTGACATACGCACCATAACACCTTTTATTATTTTGCGGCGTGGCCAGAGACACTTAAGGTGCCCTGCAGTTGCCCACTCATTCCTCCAATCGCCGGCGCGCCTCCATACGGTCCACCGAAATCGACCACAGACTCGTCCAATTCTTGTAACGAACGGTCCGCCATCCGTTTTCAAATCGTTGTATTTGTGGTTGATTTCGATGGCCGGAATGATCTGTCACACACACACACACACCTTTGTTTAATCTAATCTTGTGTGTCTGTGTGATTGAGTGAATTGCATTGATATAGATCGTATGATTTACATTTTCGGTGAGATACCTACTTTAGTAACAGTGTCCACTTTTTGCCAGCAAAATAATAATAGGATAAAATAAGCCTCAAGCTGCACTTAATGGACCTAGATGTGTCCACCTCTTAAAATATATAAGTTTTGCGTGCACAATAAGTCGATTAAAGCATATTTTCTTGTGGCGTGATTGAGGCAGGCAGGCATCTCATACCCAGACCATACTATAAAATTAAGTAATTTCTAAAATATATATATATATATATATATATATATATGTCAATACTCCAGTAGCTGGAGATTAGGGTGTGCTGGAAGATATAGTCGTGCTTGATATCTGTGATGTGGTCCACATAGATATCCGAACGCACACCTCTCTTGACTCTGTCACATACTCAATGACATGTGTTTATTTTTGCAGTATATTTCTGAATTTAGTTGGGAGATCGATGTACGAATCAGGGCGATGTTGTAGGAGATGGCAAGTTATTTTTCGACAAAAGCATACTTTCGCTTCTGTGAGGTGATACTTAAAAAATATTTTCACATAATTTTAGTGTAGGTATTTTTTTTCTTTTGAGTGAGGGACATGACCCCTAGGAACTCTTACTTTGTAGTCGTGCGAAAAAAGTTATAGTTGCAAATGCCTGATTATATAGGCAAAAGTAATACATTTTATTTTAGATTATTTTCTAAATGTCTAATATTTTCGGAGGTATCTAACGCTTGGACGCTTTTATAATGTAAAATAAACAAAATAATTTTCACACTTGCTTCAAGATTGCAAAAAATTGTTAAATTGACAATAATTGAACAATTTACCCGTCAAAGTGATTTTCATATAACAATGCTAAAAATACAGCCATAGCGTCGTCAGCTCCGCCATCGTTGTCGATTATTATTTTTGTTGTTGGCTCATTTAATCTAAAATTATAAAAAACACGTCATAAGCTCTTTATTATAAGTATAATAATTAGCACATTGGAAAATATTAATTTAAAATTTCTTATTAATTAAAATTAAATTAGTAATTTAAAAAATGGTTTCTCAAACAGAGAACACAGACAGACAAGTGGCTTGTCCAGAGACACTAGTAACAGGGTCCACATGAAATAGTGAAGTAGTCAAATTGGCTAAAATAGAAAAGCACTTGCACAGGTTTGCTTAAAATCCCAAAAAATCAAAATAAATAACTTACAAACTAAAAACACAAACAAAAGCATTTGCAATAATAAATAGAAACGATTTTAACTTCATTTTTATTTGAATGACAGACAACACAACACGTTAACAACAAAGAGTTGTATGAATAATGATACAATACGAGTAGATAAACGTAGTGATAATAATTACAGTGTATTAGGAAAACTCCGAAATGAAGCACGCGTGCTGACATTTGCACAGATTTACATAAATTAACTTACAATTTTCCTCAACACCTTGAAACACATATTATTTTGAGAGTATCCAAGAATAAAATAGTTGGCCAAGAGATTGAGACTGAGGGTCCCGTCCCATTTTTTCAGTCAGAACTTTAAGACAGGATTTTCGTTCAAATCAAATCAAATCAAATATCTTTATTTGCCAGCTCAGTCATATGAACACAAACCCATATGGGTGCACAAATATTAAACAATAGCGAAGATTGTAAGTGAAGTTACAATTCAATATTTAAACATAGTTAATACAGAAAAGAGAAAAACCAAGACTTGACACAACAAATCAAACAAATGTCAAGTTATTATGTAGCAAATAATTACAATAATTCAAATAATGTCAAGTTTCAATTCAAAAATATCAATAGTCAAACAAATAATCAATAAACTAAAATATGTCAAATAATTTAAATATAGTCAAAAAAGAGAACAATAAGACAATTACAATAGACACAATTCCACATAATATAAAAAATAAAAATAAAAAAGAAGGTCATATACCTAAGTCGTTCCCAGATACTCGTCAATAGTGTAGAACTGCTTTTCCAACAGCCATTTATGCAGTACCTTTTTAAATGTAATTAATGGTAAATCTTTAATATTTGCAGGAAGTTTATTATATATTAAAATAGACATACAGTAAGCATTACTTTTAAATATATTAAGTCTGATTTTTGGTAGACACAATGTATTTTTGTGTCTAGTAGCCTTTTTAAGAACCTGTTCATGGGTTTTATAATAATTGTCATGTACCTTTACAAACATGCAAATTTGCTTAATGTACATTGATGGCAGGGTTAACACCTCTAGTTTTCTAAATAGTGGTTTGCAGCTTTCATAGAAGGGAAGGCCACACATTGCTCTAATACATTTTTTTTGTAGTTTAAAGACTTTAGCTACTTCAACTGAGTTTCCCCATAATATCAGACCATAATTAAGTACTGATGACACATATCCATAGTAGGCAGAGAGTGCAGCCTCTAAGGAAGCCACCTGTCTTACTCGCCGTAATGCATAAACAAATCTATCCAATTTTGAGCAAACTTTATTAATATGTTCTTTCCAATTTAAATGCGTATCCAACGTTATGCCTAAGAATTTGTTCGTGTCTACTTGTTCTATGTTTGTGTTTTGGTGTCGTATGGTTAGACCTATATGTTTTGATTGATAGGTTCTGAATACAGTAATTTTAGTTTTTTGAACATTAATTTTTAAATTATTAGAATTAAGCCATGTAATAATTTTGTCAATAGTAGTATTAATGTCAGTTTCTAATTTGTTAATGTCATTTTCCTTTATCAATATTGTAGTATCGTCAGCAAACAATATACACTGGTGAGGTACAATATTAGGAAGATCATTAATATAGAGCAAAAACAACAGAGGCCCCAGTATACTGCCCTGTGGTACACCACTATTGTTTTGCCTTTGTTCAGACCGAAACATTTTTTGTTTGTTATTTACTACTTTATTAATTTCTGTGCATTGATTTCTATCCTTCAGATAGCTTCTTAGCCAATCACAAGCAACTCCCCTTACACCATATTTCTCAACTTTATGCAACAGCTTCTCGTGATGAACGAAGTCAAATGCTTTGCTCATGTCAAGAAATATTGCAGTCAAGGGTATACCATTATTTAAGCTCTCTGTCACTGTTTTTACTAAATTGAAACAGGCCAGTGTGGTAGAGCTATGTTGCCTAAATCCAAATTGTTCAGCTTTTAATATTTTGTTTTGTTCAATAAAACTACACAACCTGTTATACATAGCCCTTTCAAAGATTTTTGATAATATTGGTATCAATGTTATGGGTCTATAGTTTCCTAAGTTAGTTCTATCTCCATTTTTGTACAATGGCTTTACTATAGAATATTTTAGTTTAGCTGGAAACACCCCTTGCTCAAATGATAAATTTATTAAGTGACTAAGTATGTTCATTAAGTAAGGTGAACATATTTTTAGGATACTAGTACTCAATCCATCATATCCTACGGAATTGCTGTTTTTTAATGATGTAATTATTCTATATATTTCATGTGGATCTGTTGGTAATAGGAAAAAACTATCCGCAGTCGAAGCCAATGTAGTATCTCTATAGCTTACGACACCGCCTGCATCATCAGTAATGTCCACAAAGTAGTCATTTATTAAATTAGAAATTGCATTAGGTTCAGTGTATACCGTATCATCTTTTACAATTCTATTTATTTGTGTTTTGGAATTTGTTTGCCGTATGGTATTTTTTATAACATTCCAACTAGCCCGACATTTGTTGGAGTTTCTCATTATATATTTATTATTGTAAATTGTTTGTGCTGTATGTATACATCTTCTTAGTATTTTATTATATTTGCAATATTTTATTTTATTTTGTATTTTACTACCATTTGACTTAACATATCGGAGATATAAACATCTTTTAATTTTACATGACCTTTTAAGGCCCCTTGTTAACCATTTAATTTTTCTATCTCTATTTTGTATCCTAACTGTTATTATGGGAAAACAAAGATTGAAAAACAATACTATAATATTATGAAAGCTATTAAAACTATCTTCAAAATTGTTTGTTTTGTACTCCTCAGCAAATGATAAGGCTGACATACACTCTACAAATTTTTTAACATTATATTCACAATAGTCTCTTTTCTGAACAAACAAAACATGTGTGGAACATCTTTGAAGTCCTGCCCCAATAGATAGTGATTGAGCCGTTTCATGATCCGACAAGGCGAGATGATGAACCCCGGGCTCCACCTCAGCAAAATTAGAAGCAAATTGATCCAGGCAGCTTTTCCCTCTAGTTGGACATTTTATAAGTAGTTCAAAATTATAGTTTTTAAAAGTGGAAGTTAGATGTTGAGTGTGATTATTGTTCCTAAGAGTATTTATATTCCAGTCACCACATACGATTATCTTCTTATTCCCATGTTTATTTGTCATATAGTATAGCAAGGTGTTCAGTTTTTCAAAGAATATGTTCAAGTTATTATTATCAGGAACCCTGTATATACATATTATTGTTATTCTTGGTTTGTTTAATTCCACTCCACAGACTTCGAAGTAGTGACTAACTGAAATTTCCTTTAACTTGGGTATTAACCCGTATTCAATGTTGTCCTTAAGAAGGATGCAAGTACCTCCCCGGTGTTCATTCTCGCGGGAAAAGGAATCAGCAAGTTTAAAATTCGGTAGGTTCAAGTTTTTTTCAAAATTTCGTTTAATGAAAGTCTCACTGACACATATGGCATCTATTTGTACTTTGTTCTTATTGAGATCGTTTAAGGCAATTTGTAGCATATCCAATTTATTTATTAATCCTGCAATATTCTGGTGAAGAATTGTGAATTTTTTACCTTTATTCACGAAAACAATCCATTTGAGGTCTTATTTTACCCTTTGACATCCTATTAAAGTAATAAGGAATTGTACCCTTAATTTTATACATATGTTTGTCAGTGTGCTCACTCCCATTACGTCTATTCAATTCTGACTTCATTTTTGCGAAAAAGTAAGGTATTGTTCCCTTGTGTTCAACTTTATGTGTTCCATTTGTGTTCTGTTTCTTTTTAAGGTGCGCTCGTTTATTGTTTCTGTTTATGCCAGTAAGGAATCTATCTTTGTAGTCAAAAGTGTTTATTTCATGTATAATTATATCCGTAACTGTCATTAATGTATTTGTGCTTTGTGTGTCAATATTTATATATTTACAATTGTCATATAGATTAACCAAGCATGCTATATGGTTATTCAGCATTCTTTCATTAAGTGATTTGTTCTGTATTACTTGAAGGACAAAAACTTGTGTATTTTTTAATTTTCTTAAACTTAACGTCAACTCCTTTAACAACTCAAACGGGTTATTGTCATTTGCACCAATCATTAATATGACTCGATCCGATTTACATGTCTCTTTTTCTAGGGCATCGGTATAGCTGAGAACATCCTTTGATTTAGCATTAGGTTTGACTATGGAGCTGATATTATACGTGTTATTCCATTTGTCTTTCCATGAATCAATCAAAGAAGATGACAAACCAACAGCCTGCTGGTCTCCTAGAATAGTGATTTTGGGGCTATTGTTCACCAATGATTTGGCCTTTTTAGTCAAAGAGTTATTCTTAGTCAATGATACAGCAACTTTGGTGTCATTCTTGCGTGTATCTTTAAGTTTCTCTGAACAGTCATTGACATGTGAATCATTTAGTAAATTATTCTTTTCTTCCTCGCTTGCTTTAGATATTCTGACATTCGACTTCATACAAGTTTTAATTTTTGTCGTTACATTCTTTTTACTAGCAGGAGACAAAACATCGACATATCTTACATCTTTGGAATGAACTATGGTTTTTATTTTTCTTATAGCTGGCGATGTGATATGATCTATGTCTGAAATTCCAATTTTCTTGTACAATGTTATTGTCTTCTCATGTTTTTCCAAAATCTTTTTTAAATTGTTGTTCTCTAGGTTAAGCTTTTGAATCTCCTCATGCGCGCTATCGAGTTGTAGTTCCAAATTTTCCATTTGCAATTTCAGATCAGCAATATTCTGATTGTCACGAGATGCATCCGGTAAGCTTCTTATCGAGGTCTCCTCCCAACTGCTATCAATATTTGAGAGGTCTATTAGTGATCTCGATTTCTTATTTCGCATTGTAATATTTGACATCTCCATCTCCACTATCTTTTATATGCCAAAAAAAAATAAAGAAAAGAAAAAAAAAATACAAAAAAAATACAAAATAAAATTTGGTTGTTCGCCGGGATCGAACTCACGACCGCGAACAATGGCAATTCTGTAGTAAAGTAAGTGTCTTGCCAACTAGTCTACGATAACAACTGCAAGTCTGATCGAATTTGTTTTCCATATATCAGGTGTAATAGGTATTTGTCAGTCACATTTACAATTTTAAATAGTAGGTAGATTGTTATTTGTTCACTTTGCCACCGTCAATTGATTTATTTTAAATTAATTTTGTCCAAATGTAAGTTATTTTACACCAATGTCACTTATTTCATTAATTGAATTCTTCGCACTATTTCTCTGAATATTTCAATATAAAATTGCAGTCTTTAGGTAACTTTTAGCCAACTTTAGTAAATATTTTAATGTTTTACTTTGCAACACACGACCGTTCACTGTAACCAAAATTGGTAAATCGTTTAGGTTTTCCTGTAAATTATAAGAAGTACCCCTATTTTTTTTCAAAAATTTAGGCTCAATAGTTTCACAAATAAGGTCAATATTCGTATATTTTCTTAACAATAATTTAAACTATGCATTTTAAAATAAAAAAATGTATTCCTTCTTATGTATCTACATGTATTCAAAATTTGCCTCTTAATTTAACCCCAAAATTAACTCTCAAAATTGAAATATGATTATTTACACTATACGTCCGAGATTTCATCATGACACTATATAATTATATACCAAGTTTCAACATTTTTCGCCCAGTAGGTTCGAAGAAAATAAGCTATGACAGACGGACAGACAGACAGACATATGAGTGATACCATAAGGGTCTCCGTTTTTCATCGGAGATGTTCGGAACCCTAAAAACATGCAATAACGGCTTTACTTTACGACGTGGCCCGTGATAATGCAAACAAATTTTCCAAATTTAGGTGGCAAGCTAGCCGCTGCATTAACGTCCTTATCTCTTACTAGCGACCGCCCGCGTAGGATCTTTGTGCACAGGTTTGGGATAAGTTCGTATTGTGTAAATCGGCCCTAAATCTCAAAACCAACCAAAGAAATGTCACGACTTTTTCAAACGACAGCACTGGCATAGACAATGGATTCGCTCTCTTTTGGCTTGAAATTCAAACTTGCGATTTTATTTTGCTTACGATACAAAAATATTATCCCAATATCATATTTTCTTAAGTTGTTCGCGATTTCTCCGTTTGGGGGAAACGTGTCAATAAAGTTTTGTAGAGCTCCATCCCGCTCTGTCTCTTTTTTATCTCATTCTGGTTTTTCGATTTTATTATATAGATGTTCATAAGAAGTACGAATGCCAGTTTTCGTGCTCTCCAAAGGTTAAGATTTAAATTATAGCACATCTATTATTAAAAAAGCGTCTTTGGTCTTTTTAAAAGCCTTTTTGACTGTGTGATAAAGTGAAGTTGTTATGGCAACATAATAATAGGTATCTAATGGTAAGTAATCAAATACATTTGAATCTCTTTGATAAAAAAAGTAATTTAAATAATCAAATGAAACATGACTACAAAATATATATCTAATAATTTATTGAAATAAACATGATTTAGCTATATTCAATAAAGCCGATATCCGGACTTTTTTGTAACAGAACCTATAATTATATTATTATGTACTTACTTAATTATTATCTTAATATAATTTTTACAAATGACAACACTGATAAAACGAAATGGTTTGTTATCAATACATTAGGTAAGTAATTGTAATAAATCCGATTAAATAATTTTAATTTTTCTCACGTATCATGCTAAGATAAGATAAAAATGTAGTTCAATCTTTGTTTAGTGTCTAATGTCTAACACACCAGTATAGAGATAGATTAAGTTTTCTTTTTTTTTCTTCACGGGTTGTCTTAGAGCTCCCGAAACCGTGTTACGGTTCCAGGGTACCCAACAGAAGACGAAGTCTCCCTCGTTTAGCCGATGGTATTTGTGAGGCTATACCTAACGAGTGGTTAGTTCTGTTGAGGTATATTTAGATGAAAAAGCCTCTAAGTGTTCTTTGTCGGATTATGTAAGTACATAAGTTTGATAATTAAAAAATCCATTGATACATGGCAGAGATAGTTGGAGGGCCGGAATTTAATCTAATCTAATCTAATATCTAAATAATAATATTTGTTTGTTAGTTCGTATTCCATAGACTCAAAAGCTACTGGACCGATTTGAAAAAATAATTTTACATTTGATAGCCCAATTCTTGAGAAAGGTTAGGCTGTTTAACATCACGCTCTATTCAAGGCATTTTTATCCGGTTGCCTTTTCAAAAAAATTTCGATTTTGCCCCTCCCTCATATCGCCGAACCTGTCCATTTGGGGTCACTTTGGCCGCTACCAGGGGACTCTGTACCACTCAAAGGCCCAGATTACCACTCGCCATCCGGTTGCCTGTCCAACATCGGCTTGACGTGCCATTGCCTTGAATAACCCTACCTAAGGGAGTAAATTGTATTCCTAATACAACGCGTACGAAGTAGCGGGCAATCAGACTTTTAAAATAGCCAGACTCTGGAAATATATATTTCATATACAATAACAAAGAACTAACCAGTTTCATCATATTATTCAATTCATTCTCTTCCAATTCAATGACTGATAGTTTTTACTGATTGATTAACAACATTTTGAAAAACCTTGTCATGTTTGTTTCTTTGTTTAATCTGTCTCATAAACCTATCTCATACAATCAGAACGCCAGTATATTTAGATCATTCATTGAAATAGGATTTTTCTATTCAAACAACTAATGAATATTAAAATTTTGTCACACATTACCTACACTTGCCGACTTAATAAATGATATCTTATTTTCGGAATGCAAGTCCAAATCAGCATTATATTTTCCATTTTCCGTTGCATACATACCTTTGTTCCGTCATCGTTTCTAATTTTAGAACAAAATGAAACACTAAATTTACTTCAGATACACAAAACTACGTCTTTACTCAAGCAATTCTTATTGCGGACTGGAAGTACCTAGTTGTAATGGAATTGTTATCGAATAATTGAATCACTCAACCAAATGGGTCGGCCGGATAAAGCATCAATGATAAATGTGGGCACAAGAGATGATAGGTAGGTGTGCAATCTAATACAAAGCTTGTTGTAAAAGTTCTTTATTTAACAAGTAAATATTTTGGATTCGTCTTTGCATAAATTCTAAATTGAACTACCCAAGTAAAAGACCATTTATCGCGATTGTCTGTCTATCTGTCTATCTATCATCACGCCTTTTATTCCAAGAGGGGTAGGCAGAGACAATCGAATGCCATTTGTTACGATCCTGACATACCTCTTTCGCTTCTTTTATATTCAGGCAATGTCTGGCACCAACCGAGTGCCGACATGAAATATATATAAAGGTCACAAATGGGCGAACCAAAATAAATAAATCTTATATTTTTAGCGGCCGTATTTTACACGTATTTTTACTTATAATGTTTTAAACACTAATAACACTAATATAAAATGTTTACGCTTCGGAACGTTGTGATGATACGACCTTATTTTCCTGGCCGCAATAAGCTGGCCATCATAAATAGCATTTATTTTAATTTTAGAACACGATATTGTTCATTTTTATTCAATAGAACATTGTATTTTATTTTCAAATATTCGATGTGTTGAACCTATTAAAATTTTACTTATTCCTTCAGAAACTTTTGACTTAGGCAGTCACTCTGCCAATTGTAAAATTTATTATATTTCTATTTGATCAACTAAGTAAACGACTAAATAAAATGTATTGAATCAGTATTCAAGAACTAATATCTATGTTTATATAAAAGGAGCGCAAATAAGTATTGTAAGTATTTTTATCATATTTTGTATTGTGTTACTTCAATAGCTAAACGCCCTGTAGTAATGTGTAGTTCATTTTTATTACAGTGCGCTCCTTTTCCTTCTTCTTTCTTCAGCTCCTTTCTTCAGTTCCTACGCTCAGTTTCTTCAGCTTACTTATTACTACCATTCTAATTCGACCAATAAACGAATGGTGAAAGTTTACTACGAGTTTTCCTGATATACTTACCCGGCCAGTCCATCTACCCATCCTGGCTACCCTACCCACGACAACGTATCTACTTATGTCAGCCGTCGTCAGCCAGTTCAGTCAGTCAGTCAAGCTGTCAGTTCACTAGCTAGCTTCTGTTTTTGTCGGTTTTTGTTATTTATCTCGTTATTTCTTATGTTATTCAATATAAATAGATAAAATATAATGAATAAAACAACCTACTAAAAAAGGTAAACAAAACAATCAGTCAAACAATGTCAGTCAAGTTGAAAGTGACAGCTAAATAATTATAAATAGGTGTTCAAAATCAAAATCTGAAAACTATTAATTCAAGAGCTAAAAATACTGGACCCCGATTTTTTAGTTCTATATCTTATATCTAACAACTGTGGGTATTATCGGTTCTGTTCACGAAGATAAAAAAAATGGCCCAAATGTAGGGATCTCCTTTATGAAAAGTATTACATTAAATTGGCAGCGACTTCTCACGCGTATTTTCATAAGACGTGTAAAAAATGAAAAATGCTGTGTTGAACGGGCGTGTTATGAAATAATAAAAATCCACCGAAATCAGAATGCAAGGTGTTATAGGTATTTTAAAATAAAATAAATAACGATGTCCCTAATCATGCATCACTGAATAGATAGGCCAAAAATGAGTTTTTTTAAGAAATGGATAGGTACAGAATACTGTTGAAATTACTAGACTGCTGTGCAATACTTTTAGATCGAGAGAAGTGGTGCTAAGTTTTCAACATCAAGAAAAACTCAAAGGAAATATAACTATGAGTTTATTGTCGATAGTTCCAAGTTCCAACCCCCTGATCTGAGTTCCAACCACTGTCGTTAAAACAGATTTCATTCACAACGCCATCTATACATAACTCCTGGGAAATACTAACCGGAATGTAAAATGTTGCTGAAAAATCTGTTGCAATATTAAAAAAAGTTCCATAACTTGCCAACAGATGTCGCTGACCTAACAAATAATAAAAATACTCAGAATAAGCACAGCCTAAAATAGCCCACGCACTGGTCCGGTATCTCAATCTCACCGAAAATTTTCTGCCCGGCCGCCGTATGATCGAGATTTAACACAGGTCACACATTAGCGTTGTAAATCATACGATCTAGATCACATGCAATTTACTCACTCTGCACACAGACACACAAGATTCGATTAAACAAAGGTGTGTGGATGTGTGTGTGTGTGACAGATCGTTCCGGCCATCGAAATCAACCACAAATACAACGATTTGAAAACGGATGGCGGACCGGATGGCGGAGAATTAGACGAGTCTGTGGTCGATTTCGGTGGACCATATGGCGGTGCGCTGGCGATTGGACGTATGAGTGAGTGAAACGGGTGAACATAGAAATTTAGGATTTATATTCTTTGAGTAATCAGTGTCCCCATACCTTCATCATAGAAGCGTATTTAGAGCGTCTGTCGTATGAAATAAATTCTAGTATCTACTCGAGAAATATGTGGGAGCATTATACTACTATGATTAGTTGATTGGTTATTTCGTATTCTCTACCTCACTGGAATTCATAATAATACACTCGTGATTTTCATAATTTCTGATTAAATGAAGGCGATATAATAACTAAATAATTTCTGTACACACAATCGCCGAGCATGTATGAAAGGTAAAGCGAAAGAGGTATGTCATCAGGATCTTAGCAAATTGCATGCGATACCCCTCTTGGGATAAAAGGCGTGATGTTAAATAGATAGATAGATAATATCTGAATAGGTACATTTTAGGAAGGTTCGAATATAATAAATAAATTCAAAGTGTTTAATAAAAATGTATTTCAAAAAATCTTCAATGGTCGTCATTCATTTAATACTCTGAGTCTGAACACTCAGAGAACACTTTGTACAAGTACTGTTTATATATATTATCGTTTAAAGAATAAATTAATTTTGCGTTTGCTTCATCCTTTGGTACAAAATTATTCACAGTTATACCTCTCTTGTCTCCTGTGGAAAATGAAATATTTTTATATTAAAAAAGTGTTTTTACTCAATTTAACATCAGGCTAATGTCGCTTTTTACTAAGTGTTGTACAAAAATATTAGAAATAGCAAGTTCTAGCTAATGGATCCTCAAAGTATGTAAAATTATCTTTACTCTAAATTTAAAAAAATACATTAGTAGGTAAAGTCGCAAAGTCGATTGAAAATATGCGTGAAATTGATGACTTTCAGGTCTTCATAAAATCTAGGTGTAGCTGATATTGACATATTTTTTACATTTACAGTATAGATAATTTCACATAAGTACTTTAGGATTCATTAATTGTAACTTGCTATTTTCAATAAGTTTTGTACAATTCTTGATTTGCTGAAGTCCGTTTTTGTATGGGACAAAAGTTATGAGGCGTCTTCTTAACTAGCTATCCGCAAGACTTCGCACGGGTAAGATTAGTTGTTTCCCGGATGAATAACATATTTTCGGCAATCCAACTATCTAGGTATGTGAAAAAAATCACGTTGATCCGTTGTATCGTTTCCTAGCAATTTTTTGTAATGAAAAAAAAATCCACTTGTCTTTTAAACAAATAAATTTAGTAATTGTCATCCATTAATAGCAGTGAGCAAACTTATTGTCTTTTTAAAAGAAAACTATCAATCATTATAATTATCAAATCGATTATCTCTGCAGATTTTATCAAGATTATATTTAAGTACCACATAATATAATGCCATTGTTTGTGTATTTGGTCTCAGCCACAATTCTCGGTTCAAGGAAAACAGCCATCATAACAGGGTCAAGCAAGCTCCATACACCGTTCTCATTTTTGCTCCATGATACTTCTTCATAGCCGTTTAAAGTTCGCATGATTTCTGTGTCTATTGATCCAAGAACATTTTTACGCCATTCCTGAAAAATAATGATAATTTTCACGGGTTGCCTAACAGCCGAAACAGTGTTTAATTAATCGTGGTTACTAAAAAAAATTAAGATGTAACAAAAGTTTTGCAAAATTATAAGTACCAGCTAATTAAACCTATGCAATGAATGGGGTAGAAAATAATATACATGGAAAAATATAGCATTTCCATTTTTATTCAATATGTAGATATTACCTATAAGAAAATCTACAAAGGCGTTGAGACATTGACATAGATTGACGTGCTCCCCCCTCCGCAAATAATCTGCTCATTTGGCCATAATACTGACCATAACATTAGGATACTAATAAGGTACTTAATGTTTAGTTGGTATCGTTTTGTGTCGCGAGACAGATCTCTTAGAAAATTGATAATTGTGTTGTTTTTAAACGTCAAATTTCGTCACTTTGAACCGTAATAGGTAGACATTTGAAATGTAGACACAAATAATAAAAATAAAATAAAGTTAAATATTAAAGGGGGTATGGGGATACAAGAAACGTGTTTTTTTACTAACCGTCTGTCACATAACTGTATCTTTTGAACCGTATAAGAAAACACTTTACATTTTCACAGAGAGTGTAGGTACTACTATGGTCGCTATAACAACAAATAATAAAAATTAAATAAAGTTAAAAATAAAAGGGGGTCCCCATACAAGGATCGTGTTTTATTCGGCGTTTTTTGCTCGATCTTAATAATGGCAACATAATATACAAACGTCTAACTAGTATAACTAACAACTAAAAATAAAAACCTAATTATTAATGTAGAATAATTATGACAAAATATTTTTTTATTTATTTACGGTTTGTCTTACAGCTCCTGAAACGGTTCCAGCAAGACCAAGTCTCCCTCGTTAAGTCGATGTTATTTGTTAGGCTATACTTAACGAGTGGCCAGTTCTGTTGAGGTATATTTAAATGGAAGCATCTAAGTGTGGTTTGTCGGATTATGTACGTACATAAGTTTTAAATAAAAACCCATTGGTACATGGCCGGGATCCGGGATCGAACCCGTGGTCTGCCTAGTTAATTTAAAATAAAAAAATAACATGTGTTAAATTATTTTTTACAATTCGTTTATCTGTGAACTGTATTAGTATATTATTTTATCGAAATGTAAATAGGGATCGTATTCTCCATACAAAAAAATGTCTCTACTCTAAAAAGCTGTCTCTAGTATTTATGGTAGGTATTACTGAATTAGAAAAGTAAATATTTCGAGTCAGAAAAAACGATGATAAAAATATATTTTAAATGCAGTCATTACCAGGCTAACATTCATAGTTGCTATTGCTTGTGAATATGGTAAGAGGGTTACTTGGTCCGGATGAGCATCTCTGACAGCCATTAAGTAACCTTCTACGTCCTGATCGGCATTGTATTCTGGTTCAGGGAAATTTTTTGCTGAAAGTTTATTTAATATTATAAATAAAAAGTACAGAAATACACAATCCAAATATTGTTTCCTTTCCCACAGAAGCTTCTTTTTTTGTGCTAATTTCCTTCGTCCAAATGTAATGATTTATATTATTTCCACGTCACACTGTTTTTAAGACGTTCATCAAGCCACTTATTAATCCTTTCTTTTCTTAATTATTTTAACTTGGATATTGGAGCATTGACAAATACTTCTGATGAAGCCAATGGAACAAACACATCTTCACGGCCTTTATATCTTACGGTGTGGCCAGAGACACCAGTAACAGTGCCCACTTTTTACCAGTTATCCATATTAAACAGAACCTTCAGCAGACATACGGCAACATTAAGGGGCTTATCGGCTTCCTGAAGGAGCTGGAATGGCAGGAGTTACCGATTTCTTGCGCAGACTGAATCCAAATTATTAAAATATAATGTGTTTTTATTTTTAATTATTATCGAAGGTGGATGTGGATGTCATCCCTGACATTTTCTTCCTTTTTGGTGATATTGTCCTTTCCGTCGGGGTACAGGACATCCTGCTGATAGGGGTGGCTGATACCCTTTAACTCGCGCTGACCAGAACAGAACAGGTGGCACGCCTGTTGCTGCATATTAGCTGTAATGGGCTAAATGTGTCACTTCTTTAACAGACTTAAGTTTTAAAAGATGTATGACCCGTGAGTCCCGTCCGAAACAAATATTATAATCGTATTTCTGACTCATTTCATACCTCTATATTTGCCGAACAAGTTTCAACACAGACAGAGAGACAAATAATTTATAAATTAGAAAATACGTACAGTACAGATGTCCTGATCCAATGTAAAGTTGTTTTATTCTACCCAGAAATTCTGGATCTAGTCGCACAGCTAAAGCTATGTTTGTTGCTGCTCCAATTGCAACTATAACTAACTCATCTGTAAATATAATAAATCATATTGATAATGAATATTACTATTACAGAGTACGCAGAAAACAGAAACCATTATCTGTTCTTAGTTTTAATATCTATTTATTTAATATTGAACCAGAATACAAATACAATATGACTGGTACCTGTAATATTTTAAAACATACCTTTGTGTTTAATAGATAGATCAATTAGTGCTAAAGCGGCATGCATCTTTTCAGCTCTAATTTCTTGATATTCTATATTTTCCATATCACTGAGACCATCTATTCCGAAAAAATGATCTGGTGGCATGTCCTTTACGATTGATAAATTTGTTCCTCTAAATATTGGCACCTACAAAATTATTAAAAATACACAATACTTTTGTCTAACTTTTGCAGTAGGTACTAGCTGATGAAAATAAAATAAACAATTAAGCAAATGCTTACATCAAGTCTCTTCGCTACGTTAAGAAACCTTTGAGAATTTATATATGATTGGCCTTCATCAACATTTGCATGAGTTGTAGTCAACGCTACTACCTGCGGTCTAAAAATATTAAAATCAATTAACTTAAAGGGACGTACTTGAATATATATAACAACGTGAATTTTATGAAGGGTTATTATAAGCTATTGAATATCTCGACCATCATCAGCATTTTGTTCATACGCTGAAATTTTTCATCATTCAGTTTCATCGGTCGCTGCCAGCTATTTTCCATTGATCCACAAAGTCCAAATAGCTATGCCTTATCGTCATTTATGCTCTCATATCGAAGGCAGATCTTAAAGAACTACTATTTAATATATTATATATATATAATATAGGCGACAATGTTTGATCCAAAGGGCTGTATAGAATGAACATCATCTCGTTACATCTACACTAATTCTGTACATACTGCTTAAGATTACATAACTCTTTAGTCATTGTTATCAATTATTACATTAAGTTTGTATTTAGTAAATTCTTATTGAATTTAAAAAAAGGGTATACAATTTTTTTATTTATAATGTTGTAGTTATTTATTACGTAATTTATTTAGTATTTTCTTTTAGCTTATTTACTTATGTTAAGTTTTATTATTATTTTAGTATACAATTTAGATAAAGTTTAGAAGGAGATGATTTTAGTTTTAGGTCGTAATCTCTGTCTATCTTAAAAATACTGTACCCATCGAGATATTTTTCCGCAAGCAAGGCCATGAATATAGCTATTGCATCATCAGCGCCTGCATCGTGATCAATTACAAGTTTTACACCGGCAGGTTCTTCATAAAGTCTGAAACGTGATATGAAATTAATGACAAGTGAAGCAATTAGCATTATATTTTTAACGGCTTTTGCTATTTTACCTAGTTTTGCAATGTATACATATTATATATTAGCTTACACCTTCCTTTCGAATAGGTAAAGACCAAAATCTTCGTGCATGCTCGTCAATTTTGGGTGCTTCTTTTCTCTTTTCTCAAAATCTCATCCTTGATTATCCTCCAGTATGTTCTTTATTTTGTATTGGAGCACGGCACGTGACTCCATTTTACCTGATAAACACTTCAATTATTCTCTTTTCACCATTTTTAACCAAACCTCTTAAGCATTCCTTTTTCGATTTTAGTTTTACGTTTTCTACAATTTCGGTTATCTTATCATACTATTTCTTATTTTATCTTTTCAATTTACCCCTCATATATTTTTCAGCGATCGTATCTTTATTAAGATACTAAGTTGCGTATCTCAATTTTTAAACATATTCTTTACCTGCATACATTCATAAGTCACTCCCATTAGTTTCGTCTTTCCACTAAGATACATTACTAAGTTTTAGTTTTCACGCTTGATAGGACGTGATGTATGTACATCGATAACTCAGCCAATTGTGAACCGATTTTGATGGTTTCTTTTTTAATCGACAGATAACTCTTCCGGATTGGTCCCATTTTAATCTCATAAAAATTGGTTCATTAGTTTTTCATAAATTTTGAAAAAACTGACTTTATAAGTACATTTTTCTTGATATCTCGATAAAATATGTATGTTTTGACGACTTATTTTTTTTAAGACATCATAATTTCTCGACATTATCTCACAGACATATGACGACAATCGGTTCAGTAGTTTTTCAGAAATTCAGTAATTAATTTCTGTTTACGGCTGAAAATTATGTATCAGAAAAAGCCTTAGCAACGGTTGCTATTGACACGAAGTTGTCAATTTTCGTCACGATGGTGTAGCGGTTAAATATAAAGGGGTGCATAGGATGCACAATCACATGGTTCAAATCACATCCACAGCGGTATTTTTTTTTTATTTTCCATCAATATTTTATTAGTTGCGTTATTATTTGTCTCTCAAGGCAGCAAAATCACTTAAAAGGGTAAAATAAACCTTTTAAAAAAAAGTGCACCGACTTCAAAAATTTGCACTGAAAAGTAAGAAATAATAAATATTTCATCGTAGAATTTGAAGACGGTTGGTGCCAAATTAGAAACAACTTAGTTCCCAAATTCACTAATCTAGACAATTCATTAGGAACCTACGATCATCAGTACATACAAACATAGCTATAATATTGAACAGATCTTTATCTTCTTAGATATTTACTTAGTTTTGTATCCTAATTTGGCACCAACCGTCTTCAAATTCTACGATGAAATATTTATTATTTCTTACTTTTCAGTGAAAATTTTTGAAGTCGGTGCACTTTTTTTTTAAAAGGTTTTTTCAACGTTAATTATATCCCTAGTTATAATATTCAATAGTGATTTTTACATCAATCCCAAAAGCAATAGCGATTTATTTTATTACTATTTTGAGAGTTTATCTTACTGATTAAACACGTTCATAACCATAGAGTACTAAGCCTATGGAGGGGCCATAGACGGGCTTCCCCTTTCGCCAATTTTTCCCCCTTTGACCAGTTAAAGTAATAAGTAACCTTAGATTTTGTTGGTATCGTTTAGTGACGCAAGACAGAGCTTTAGGAAAATAGTTAATTGTGATGTTTTAAATGGGAAAGGCGATCTAGGACGTCAAACTTGCTGAAACATAGTGTTTCCAATCATTAATTATAATTATTATGTTTGTATTTTAACATAATCATCATATAACGTAAAATCCGTTGCGACAATAAAACGACAGAAAAATACAGTGGTACAGGGGCTAGTACTAGACTTTTACCTCCCCTCCCGCCAAAAGTGGCAGAAAAAATTTTTCGGTTATTTAGCTCTTCCCGTCTCCAGTCTTAAATACTCAAAGATCATAACACATCACATTATCTTTTGGTATCACAATATTGGTCGGCTGAATTTGAAGTAGTTACATTGTGATATTTTCATATGGTTTTATTGAAATTGTGAAGATATTTTTCAATAGTCGATTTTCGTACTCATAATTTGTTGGTTGGTCTATTTCTTTTAAATTACAATAAATATGATTTAACCTGAATTACATAAATAGGCTTCTGTTGATCTGATTTTAGCCTTCTTTTCTCGATCTATACACGCTTGAAACCTAAATTTTGAGTGTTCCTTAGAACTATGCCTTATTTCCGTATTTAAATTATTTTAAGCGCCTTCTGTACTTTATCTTTGACAAGGACTATCTATCTTTAAACATTTCCGTCTCTGATAATATAAGATAACTCCAAGATAAAATATACATTTGTATTAGCAATATTTTGGTTGGATTTCCTAAGCTGTATCATAAACCCTTAAATTAGGCGCATGGGGTCAAGACAATTTCATATAGAAAAAAAAATGTTGGTGTGCTTGGATTTCTAGCTTTCTAACTCCCCGCGGGGTACGCAAATCATTCGCGTCCATCTTCGTGCCTGACCACATACGCCCACTTACATGTCCTAGAAATAACGACAAAAAGTGCCAACCAAATGCAAAAAATGTTGTTTTATTAGTCAACAACACTTTAGGGTATACTGCATCGGGTGCAAAACAGAACAATCTGCTGATGAATGTGATTACTTTTTTTAAGTTGATCTCGGCTAAGCCAACTTAATGTTGTTTTGTAATTTTTTTAATTATTAGTTTTTGTTTCTTCACGGGTTGCTTTTACAACTCCCGAAACCGTGTTACGGTTCCAGGGTACCCAGCGGAAGACCAATTAAGTCTCCCTCGTTTAGCCGATGGTATTTGTGAGGCTATACCTAACGAGTGGCTAGTTCGGTTGAGATATATTTAGATGGAAAAGCCTCTAAGTTTGGTTTGTCGGATTATGTACATAAGTTTTTAATTAAAAAACCTATTGGTACATGGCCGGGATCCGGGATTGAACCTGGGGTCTGCGTAGTTAATACCAGATGTCTTAAGTAGTCCACACACTGGTCCGGTAACTCACTGAAAATTTTCGGTGCGGCCGCCGTATGAGCAATGTATATCATACGATCTAGATCACATGCAATTCACTCACCCACACAGACAGACACACACGATTTGATTAAACAAACAGTGTGTGTGTGACAGATCGTTCCGGTCATCGAAATACAACGATAAACCACAAATACAACGATTTGAAAACGGATGGTGGGCCTCGCGTAAAGAATTTGACGAGTCTGTGGTCGATTTCGGAGGACCGTACGGCGACCGGCCGGGGATTGGACGAATGTGTGGCCATTTAACCACTCGGCCACCGACGCACTTCTTTTCAATTATTATTTTGTTTTATTTATTTCTAGCACTCAACAGCACGAGGGGCAGGTTAGCTATTCTTAAGATTTGTGCTTAGTTTTCTTGGCTCAAATGAAGATTACCAATATGATAACTCTCTGCTGGATCACTTTGAGTTTCTCGCTTTTGCGGTTGAGACTCTTGGCCCGTGGTCATCTGACTCTAAGAAGCTTGCCCATAAAATTGGTAAACATCTGATCGACAAGTCTGGTGATCTTCGAGCTAAGAGTTTCTACATTCGCCGCATAAGCTTGGAGATTCAAAAGGGTGTTCTAGGCACGGTTGGATTTTCTTCAGATTTTAGAGGATGTACCAATTAATTTTTAAGGTTTTTTAATATAGATTTAGTTTGTATGTATGCACTTTTATATTTTTAATAAGAAATAATAGGTATACTTACGCATTGTAAATCACAATGCCCAAAATGGTTATAGGTATAGCCAACGTCACAACTATAGGCACTATTATAAATAAATTCCTGCTCATAATATATGAGAATTTCATTATTAATTAATGTCACTTCATAATAACACAAAACAACACGAGTGATGGATCTTTGGAAGATTGTTTAACTACAATCAGTATTAGTTAGTGTAATCATTTATATGAAGAGATAAGGGCTTCATATAGTGTCTATCTCCTAAAGCTTTAATGTGTGAAAGCAAATTAAGTCTGTACACTTTTGTATACGCTAACACATTTCACTAGAACTTCAATATTTTATATGTAATGACTCTGGTCGACTGAGTTTGGCACGCGTGGAATGTTGGCAAGAACACTGGCAGTAGTAGCGGTCATTAGTCCTCTTGTTTGATAACGTGGCGTTTGTTCGCTCACGTTTCGTGGCGGGCAACACCATATATATAAATTCCTTGGTTGGGATATTATAAAAAGTATGTAAGATATTCCATAGGTTTTTGTTTAGTTTGTTGTCTAGCTCACAATTTTGAAACACAACAGAGATATTATGTTTATTTAATTATAATTAAGTTATCCTGTGCACTGCTAATAAACATTTGTACATAAAAAATTGTGTTAATTGCAATAGTAATAAAAATACTATAATACGATTAGTCTCCGTTCCGTCGTATTAGGATTGAAATTGCTTTAATCTGTATATGAAAACTATTTGATATTTTCAGAATATTTGGAGTGCTGGTCCGAAGTGATTTGTGCGATTCTTCTTTGTTGAATTGGTTAGCACAATAATAAAAATAAGCCATATCTAACTAGCATCATAAACTGTACAATTAGTAATTTTTCTACAAAATAGAAGTATGACAATATTTATTCCCATTGACGTCTTCAGCATATATTATTATGTATTTATGTGGTAAACTAAAAATATATTTTTACAGCTTGGCGCTTGAAAACTTGTAGTTTCCTTATCATTCCAAGAAGGTCTAAAAATATATTTACTAATGTATAATTTTTTAACATTTAAAGTAGAGACAATTGAACTTGCTACTTCCAATATTTTTTGTACAATAATTGATTTGAAGTACGTTTTATTGTACCGATTTTGCTTGGAATTTTTCTTTCTCTATAATACGCGTAGCCTAGGTGCGAATGGTGAAAGAGATGCAAAATTTTCGAACACGTGCGTTTTTTAGTTGATTACGCGACCAAGGGAGCTCTTAAAACATTGTAACGACTTCAAAATATTGTGTACTCAAAAGTAAGTAAAATCAACCTTTTACACCGCTATAAAGATGGAAAATATAAAAACCCCTCCTTAGTAATCAAGGAGAATTTTCACAGAGTTTTATTAAATAAGTGCATTGTTTTGTTGTCGTATTTGTTGGTTTGGTTGGTCCCACAGAACTGTCATGAAAAGATTTTTATTTCCGGAATAAAATAAAATATTTGTAGGTACTTACGGTGAAAGAAATTCGTATTCACTAAAAGGAAAAATTAAAGAAAAAACAATTAAAATACATACATGAATTTATAAATTTTTTCGTGCAATTTGATTCGGTTGGTGCCAAAAAGAAATGTAGTTCCACGATCAGTTAATTTCATTTATGATAAAATTTATTTTTATTAACATAATAATTACAATTTATTATATCTAAATACTAAATTACAAATATAATATAAAATTTACAAATAAAAAATTTCATGTAAATCGCTATCTACTGGGAGAGTACCCAACAGACTGGCTGCATTGCCTCGTTGGATGGCTATGCTTATTCTTTGACCGAGGTAAGAGCCAGCCCGTAATTATAAAATTGTATTAAAATATTTATAATTTTGTCTCAAGCGGTTGACCGCAGCAATTTTTTTACATCGGTAAATATGTTACCTTTTTTGAAGAGATCTTAATTTTAATGATAAAAATAAATGTAAGTAGTCTATTTTTATTGTAATATCGATAATTTGAATTGCAAATTACTATCTCTTTTAGCGACAATTAGGCAATAAAAAAAATTGGAACGCGGTCATACGCGGTCATATCAAGACGCTAAATAACTCAAAATGTTAAATAAAATTGAAGATTCAGAATAAAAAAGTTCGTAACATCACAGTCTTTATGACTAGATTGTGTGGCCAGAGATACATTATCCATATTTATACTGATATTATAAAGAGATAAAGTTTGTAAATTTTTAAGTTTGGATATAGGGGGTAATCTCTCAAACTACTTGTCCGATTCTGAAAATTCTTTCACTAATAGAAAGGTATAGTGCTATAGGCTACATTAAATTTTATTCGAAATGATCACATGCGAAGCCGGGGGCGAAAATCTAGTATATTATATTAATATGTTATAGTTTACGGTCAAAACTATCGTGTATTTCGGATCCTAGAATATACTGATCCGGCCAGTAGGCCTATACTGAAAGGCCTTTGACTCTGGGTCTGATCATGGAGTCAGACTTTGGTCAGAGGAACTCCTTAATTGTTATTTGTGTATGACTACTAAGTTTAGTCACTCCTAAGCTTGACCAAAAGACGAAGCAAGAGTTCTATTTTGAGTTTTGACTACAGGCATTTGGTCTATTTTAGGACAGACTAGTTATCCATGAAGACCCCGCGCATATCGACCTTTTACTGTGGTAACTAGACAGTACGTATAGGACACAATTCAATTTTTTTTAAAAGGAATGATATATTATTTTCTGAGATAATATAAAGTAGACTATGTCACTTTCTGTGCAAAATAATTTCTATCCATTGCTTCGTAATGACGCGAAAAAATAAGACAAACAGCCATACTCAGTTTCGCATTTATTTATAACATTAGTTAGGTGATACCAAAATTTATAAAATAAATAATTAGAAATAATTAGAATAAAAACAAACTTACTTATAGGCCGAATATCCATTTATCATTAAAATCAAATATATTATAACAGAAAATCGAATTAAATTTTTCATTTTATTCTCTTTATTATTAATTCTTGACACAACACACTTATTTCAGTGCGAACAAGAAAATAAACTTATCTCTAAATATTGCTAAATTTACAGTAGTTAGAAAGATTACAATAATATACCCTATAGAGGTACAGGATGTTCGCAGGTACAAAAAATAACGGACGGGTCGATAATGACGCTATCCTTGTCTCCAATACACAATAAGAAAGACATACCTCTATAAATGTGATGTGAGTTACACAATCGCCGAGCATGTATGAAAGGGGATTCCACATCCGGTCATGGCGCCGACCGGACGCGTTTTCGTCATGGCGTGATGTGGAATCCGGTTTAATCCCGGCCGCGCTGTGATGGTTGTGATTAGTCAGTGATTAATAAGACATATCACAGTCGGCGGGATAATCTTAGCTACCGCTTTATCGGCTTACTATTGCACTAGATTAAACACTGGAGAACTATGGTCAGCACTGTTGCCATATATCAAAAGAAGAAGAAGATGTATGAAAGGTATGATGAATATAAAAGAAGCAAAAGAGATAAGTCAGGATCGTAACAAATGGGATTCGATTGTCTCTGCCTACCCCTCTTGGGATGAAAGGCGTGATGATAGATAGATAGATAGAGTTACGCGCCCTATAGTACGTCCAGCAACTACGAGTACAGTAGTTACGGGAGCTGTAAGTTATTCATAAGGTAACATTCATTCTGTGTTTACACGATAACTACCTACTCTGGTTGCGTAAAGCAGGCCACACATTGGTCCGGCATCGCACCGGAAATTTCCCATTCAGGCCGCCGGATGATCTAGGCGAACCATTCGTTACAAGAATTGCACAAATCTGTGGTCCGTACGGTGACGAACGGGGATTGGACGAATGTGTGGCCACCTCAACTCGTGGTAGACCAACAGCTTACTTATTGTTAAAGCTATACAGATTTTATTTTAAACTAGTTTTCCACGCCAGCTTTTCCCGTGGAAGTTTTTTATAGCGAAGACGACATCTGACCTTGTTTATTCATCAAATGTAGTTGGTCCATTAATACGGGCGACTGGCAGAACATAATACAGTCCGCTAGTCGCGCCAACTATGAAGCAGGAAAGACCGACGCCGGAAGTTCGTTCCATTTTTTGACAGACATAGGAACGAGTCACTGGACTTTTTCATTCGTATGCAGAACGTGTCCACTGTGTAAGGATGACCTGTATTTTGTGCGAGCAGTGTGGGTGCGAAAAGAGGATGGAGGGACGAGGTCATGGAGTTGTTCTGAACATTCACAATCGACTACAGATTCGTCCAATTCTTGTAACAAATGGCCCGCCTAGATCGTCTGGCGGCCGGAATGGCAAATTTTACAGTGCAATGCCGAACCAATGTGTGGCCTACTTAATATGTCTCTGCTTAACTGTAGAGGCTCATACATTTGAAATATCATAAAAAATTATCGCGAAGTATTTCTGTGCAAAAAAATCACGTCGACCCGTTTCTCTGTTTTGACTTTAATTAAGGACAAACAAGCTAAGATAATGTTTTTGGTTTATTTTTAGCAACTAATTTTGAAATATTTTGTTTTCTAAGCAATAGATAGTTATTGTATAATATTTTTTCAAAATCTCAAACTATATGTTATGCAGGCGCGGATTTTTTAGTTTAGTGACTCAAATTCACACAAAAACTAAACAAAAACATCCTGATATTATGTGACGTTGGGTGGCACATCGTTACTATTTCACAATATTTAAGTTAAATCCAGTATTGCGCAATTAAAAATATTTAATAGATTGGCATATATTGTTGTATTTATTGCCATTTCTATACCTATTGGCGACCGCGTCGATAGATGTCGCATTTAATTTGAATCCTGTATCGCGCTATTGAAAACATTTAATAGATTGGCATATAATAATATACAACATTCCAGCGATTAGTGTTGGGGAGTATTCCCTTTTACTCACAGCCATTTCTATAACGTCATCGTCTAGTTAAAAGCCTTATACTTACTCATTTTCTGAACTATGTCACTCCCTGGCCCTCCAACTATCTCTGTGCAAAAAAAAAACACGTCGATCCGTTACTTTGTTTTGACGCGAAAGAAGGACAAACAAACAAACACATTTTTGCATCAATTATTAATATTAGTTGCGACACATGGGAAACCTTGTCCGAAAACCTGGACACCATTACCACTGCCCTTCATCAGACAGAAGAGGAACAGCCGAGGAGAAGCTGACGAGTCGGAGTCACGATCCTCAGTAATGATGGACTGGCTGTAGAGGAGGAGTTGGGAAAGTTAGGATAACTACTGCTTAGAGAATAAAAATTCTACAACTTCAAGCGAGCAATTTTTTGATTTCTCAGAAGCGGCGCTAACGATTTGGTTGACATTTTGTGTTCCGACATACTGAATGTTTTACTTTCCACGTTTATCTATATAGGTATCATGCTGCACTCAAATGCCTTTTTCCTTTAATAAAATAACTCTAAAATAAAATAAAAATGCAGAATTCTTTCAAAGTCTTTCTAATTTAAAATATGTGTAGTGAAAATTAAAGCTACAGTGAAAAATGTGTAGGTACCTAATTAGTTTTTTACATTTACTAGCGTATATAATGTAATTTTATGCATATAAGACTTTTAAATAGGAATTCTAAAAATATCAGCGATTGTTTATCACATTTTATCAGACAAATTTGATTGCTATAGATATATGTATACATGTATTTTGCTACTGTTTCCAAGAGCCATGATGTCCGTCCCAGGCTAACCCATATTCATTTCTGGAGGCTACTTAGTGGCTCAAATTCAAAAGACCTCTTAGAACCTTTCTAGCGTTGTTCCATATACAATTAAAAAATAATTGTTGTTTCTATCTAAAAATTGGTAATTTTGAAATTACAGACAAACATTTTAATTTTATTTAGATTTAGATGCTGTCTAAATCGACTTGTTGTTTTGGCATCTCAGATTGTGAGCATATCATGGACAAACAGACAAAAATTAAAAAATGTATTTGTATGTATAAATTATTCATATAAATTATCTCACTTACATGCTTTCAGCTACTTTAATACTTCTGAATAACTGCACTGCAGAGTCGCTTCTAATTTCAGGTTGACTTTTGTTCCTGTTTTAGCCTACATTCTTAATTTTATTTTAATTTGTATACCTACACTCCATTCATTATATGAAGGGGTTTGTGACACATACGTTTCGTTAAATTGCCATTATGAAAGAAACAAAAATATGAGCGTTAATATCATTAAAAAAAATTATTTAATTGTGAAATTTATCTCCACAGGAACATCGTGGCATTATAATCCTTTAAATAAAGTGCTGTTTACAAACAATTAAAACTAACGTTTCTTTGCACGATAAATCGGACATTGTTTAAATGTTTTAGATGAAAATGTGTATGCCTTTATTACGTAAAAATAAGAATGTAATGAATATTTTAAACATATTATAATATTCATAGTCTCGTAATTTAATTCTGATTCTGACACTATATCAAAGTTAAAAATAAAGAAAATAAATATTAAATTATTATTCTAATCGATTATAATTTGTTTTCTAGTGCACATCTCTAAAGTGAAAAATTATTATCTCAAAAAAGAAGTGTCACAACCCCTTCATACAATGAATAGAGTATAGAAAACTTTTGACACTCTAAACTTAACAAGCTTTGAATTCCGAATCCGTAGCTGTGAGTTGGTCCCCTCCGCCCACGCCCGGAAGTGCCTCTAAAAAGGAAATGTTAATCAATATTTTTAAAGTATCAGACGTCAACTTGTAGGAGTATTCGCGTCAAAAAATAAGTGTATTCATAGCTATTAATTATTTAGTCGGCCTATCGTAGAATTCGGCCATTTCATGATGTGGCCAAATTAAAGCCATATCATAATTTGTAAAGTATTTTTATTCGCAACGACCATAAAGTAGATATTATAATAGACCGCTATTCATACTACACCCTGCTCGGAAAATACTTTTTTACATCTTAAGGTGAAGTGGTCGGTGGGAAAATGAGTGATTACAAAGCAAAACGCATTTATCTAGAATCACGCGCACGCGAGCAGGATAGAAACAGTAAGTGATTAAACGTAAGCGATATTTTTTGTTTAAAACGCAAAAAAAAAAACCTCATACAACAGAAATTATTTTACAATGAAAAGATAGGTAATGACTTATAAAATATTCGTGTTAATTTTTGTAATGATACTATTGAAGTTTCAGAGGTGTATTTAGGATTTTTTTCTATGGAGTAAAATGTTTCTAATCATATTATCAAAACAATAAAAGATTTGTCATATCCTTAAAATCAATATATTTTTTTTTCAGTTTCGTAAATAGATCAGGTTTTTTGAAAAAAATGATTAAAAATTGGATTTTGATGAGTGACTTCCCCTTAAAAAATACGTGGGTGGATTTTTTTTATGAAAATCCATTTGCTCTTTAAATGGCAACAGAATAATATTATGTTGCCATATATTATGTTATGTAGTATGGTATTTTTCTGCAGATTCTGTTCTAAAAAGTGAAAAATCTGTTTTTTAATGAAGTCTGAAGGTTTCCATGCCATAACTAAAATTGTAGTGCTGAGTGAGGTAGCTAGCAACCATCAAATTATTTACAAATACATAGACTAATAAATAGACTACAATTAAATGTTAATGATATTTTTCAGGTGATAAAATTCAGAATTCTCGGATAGCTCCATACATTTTTCAGTTTACTGTTTTCTACCCCGGCTTCTCCCTCCAGTTATCCCTGTGTGAAAAAATACGTGAAAGGACGAGAAATAAACAAACAAATAAAACACTTTCGCATCTATAATTTTTAGTTAGGATTATTTCAGTATATTTCAGCTCCATCTATTCAATGTAAGTTGTACCTACTTAAGAGCTACGAATTCTCATTCGCCTGTAATAATAGTTCCATGTCTTGCCACTAGATGGCACAAAACATCATTACGTAGGTATATTGTCTTCTTCTTCTTCTTTTTTATTATGGCTCCACCAATGTTCATCGGTGATTTGCCAATGTCAAGTATTATAGCCTTTATAGTGTTTATAGCCGATAAATCGGTATTTAAGATAATCCCGCCGACCGTGATATGTCTTATTAATCACCGATTAATCACAACCATCACAGCGCGAACAGGATTAAACTGGATTCCACATCACGCCACGACGAAAACGCGTGCGTATGTCGCCATGACCGGATGTGGAATCATCAGCTGAGTCCCAGAAGTCGAAAAATATCAATGACGAACCTTTGCAATTAATTTTGATTTTAGAGATTTTTTTGTAGATTTTTGAGGTAGATTGTTTTTTATTATATTTAATTTAATTGTCATGTTTTATTGGTATATTTAAAGTTACATTGGTAACTAGCAATATAGTAGTAATAGGGTGCGTCGGTGGCCGAGTGGTTAAGACGTCTGGTATTAACTAGGCAGACCACGGGTTAGATCTCGACTTTAGTCTTCCGCTGGGTACCCTGGGTTTCTGGAGCCGTAAGGCAAACCGTGAAGAAAAAAAGAAAGCGTAAAGAAGTTTTTACTTCAACAATAAAACATACTTAAAACCTTGCTCTCTATCTGAACAGTGAACGAAACTAAACCATCACGCTCGAGTCAGTGACGCTGAATCGGGTATACTCGGCTCTAATCGACATCAGCCACGTTTACTGCCTAACAATGCACGTTTCTTGAATTAAGTTTTATTATTATGTATTATAATTCGCGTATGTTTTGTATATAATCAGTGTAATATTAAATAAATACATAATCTAATCAAATTATAAAAAAAACTTAAAATAATAACAAACTAAAATATGTAAGAACTTATCTAATTAAAGGTCGAAAAGGTCTCGCCCTAATGGCATAGTGCCAAGAACGCTGGCTGCATTTCCTCTTTGGATTGCTATACTTATTTTCTGTGCTAAGTAGGAGCCAGCCCTCTTGTCACCAGAAGCGACAATTAATTTTGGTGTTAAAGTTTTTATAAAGTCTTTTGCTGATGGACTCCATGGGCCAAAGGTTTCAACTGCAAACGGCGCAAATATGTAATCTCTTATGAGGCTTTCATATTTGTGCCGTTTAGTGTTTTCGGCAGATAAGGCAGCCGTCCCAGCTCTTGAGACAGATCCTCTCAGATGGGATGGGGCCAGTGTATCAACGCAGGTTGCATCCCATATGAGAGGTCGGCCTCTTTCCCAGGGAATGAGTGTCATTCCGTCTGGCCTCTTACCGTCGTCACGAACTACCCCATGAGGCTCTAACACTGATGGAATCTTAATAGTGTTTAGAGCTCTTTTTATTAAATCGTTTAGAGAGCTGTGACGAGGTATTCTGCCGAAACTTTTTTGACATGAAAGCCCATGGAGTCCATATTTGTCAACTTCTTTGCCACAAGGGCATTTGTGTGGATGGCAAATGGCTATTCCTATTCTAAGGGCTATGGATATTTTGAAACTATTATCATCGAGTAAAGTGGCAAGATGGTTTGATGGGATAGCATGGAGCCATTGGCCAGATTATTTTTCCAATACTGCTAGCATCCTTGCGAGGTCACGATCACTGGAATAATTTTGAACCAAAGAATCACGAATTTTGTCGACCAAAGGGGTATCCCATAGTTTTTGTTTATTTAATTCCTTTGGAATATCCCCGTTGGGAAGAAGGTTCGTCCAAGCCTCTCTTGCTTCTATATAGTTTATTATTTTAGGTGTGTTTAGTTTAAGGATCTTTTGGCATAGATTTTGAACACTATGTACTGAGGAAAGAAAAGCTGGTAAAGCGACACTTGAAATTTTGCGGATGCCTATTCCACCGCACCTTATGGGTAGAGTTGCCTGGTTCCATGCAGTGTCATCTAATTTTATATTAATAATTTTTTCCATTGCAACTTTTAAACAGGCATCCATGTTTTCCAAAATATTCGTGAATTTCCAAATAGGACTTGCTCGCATGATGTACGTAAATTTAGGTACGAAAATGCAATATTTCAAAATGGTGTATGCTATGTGAGAATTTAATATGTATAGCCTGTCGGTGTGTTGTTTAAAAATTTTAATTTTTTTTTCTGTAATATTTAAAATTTATATATCTATCTATACTAATATTATAAAGAGGAAACATTTGTAAGTTTGTTTGTAATGAATAGGCTCAGAAACTACTAAAGCTACATTCTTCGTGAGTGACATAGGCTATATACCATCACGGCATGACGCCGGGAACGGGGTGGGCAGAGGTGAACATGACAAAAGCTATGTACGAAGTGTATGTTTGCCAACATTCTGAAATAGACACATACGAAGTCGTGGGAAACAGGGTAGGGGTAGGGGTAGGGGCAGGGGCAGGGACAGGGGTAGGGGTAGGGGTAGGGGTAGGGGTAGCGGTAGGGGTAGGGGGTAGGGGTAGGGATCGGGGTAGGGGTAGGGGTAGGGGTAGTGCGGGCAAGCCATTATCTATGAGTGCTGTAGGGTATATTTTATTTTGTTCGCAAATATCCACGGGCGAAGCCGGGGGCGGAATGCTAGTTATAAATAAATATGGTTTGGCCATAAGCACGCACACATTTTTTAACAAGTGCAAGGTGTAGTTTTAGTTTGTACGAGGCTTTTCGGTCTCAATAGACCTCAATAAAACATGCCACTTGTAATAACCCTTAATAATATTATAAAATGTGATAGTTGTTTCTTTAGGCGGTCACTCACTCACCTGAAACATTCGCGTGTAATGTAACAAAGCAAGATTCAATTTTGGACAAGAAATCACCAAGTCTCCCTCGTTTAGCCGATGGTATTTGTGAGGCTATACCTAACGAGTGGCTAATAGTTCTGTTTAGGTAGATTTAGATGGAAAAGCCTGTAAGTGTGGTTTGTCGGATTATGTTTCCTTCCACCACAATGACATCTCCTGGAGAGGGATACCACACACAAAAAGTACCACTAAAGCATTGGACCATTGCGAGACGGTCGTGAACATTGTAATGCTCCGTTCCACATTCACTGCTGAATGTAACATTTAATGTGTGTGCACTGTAATGCTCAACTGAACGCATTCACCCACGAATGCTCACATTTGTTTTGTCCGTCTTTAACGGCAGCACAGAGCAACGGATCGACGTGATTTGATTGTGAGGGTCGGAGAGTGGATTTCCAAGGGCGAAGCTAGTAAAATTTAAACCTTAAATAAGTATTGGCTAAATTATTATGCGTTTTCTACTGCAATGGCGGCTCCAAGGGTGGTAGGGAGCAAAAACTGCATGTAGCAAAATACTAACAAATTAGATATGGCTCTTAAAGGTTCTAGTTAAACCCTGGCTAAACGAGGGAGACTATTGGTCTTCCGCTGGGTACCCTGGAACCGTAACACGGTTTCGGGAGCTGTAAGGCAACCCGTAAAGAAAGAAAAAAAAAAGAAAAAATATTCTGCAATTGTCTTGCTTAGAGACGCTTAGGGCTGGGCTGTCTATAAGACGAAGTAACAGTTTTTTTTATAAAAACAGTTTTTATTCCATTATCAGTATAACACTTCACTTTATTGTCATAAATGTTCTTCATCATTTATGGAGCTCCCTGCACTGAAAAATAAAATACTACCGTTTCCTCAAATTTTATCTTGCAAGAGATTTACATAAAATACAGAAATTGTAGAATAAGCTCATCAAATGCCACAATATTTTTTATGGTTCGCTAACAAGCTCTTAGAAATCCCTTCACTCCTGTCCTATACTGGGAATTTGTATGGAGATATTACTATTGCCAATTTCTCTGTAAATACTCCACCTGTGTCACTGTAATTCAGCATATAGTTACTTATTCAATATATTATCTAAGTGAAATAGTCGTTATTTTTTCAATTGGTTTTATTTAATAGGAAATATGGGTGGTAGAATAAAGGATTATTTTGCCCCTTCTGTCTCTTTCATAATCTATCACAAAACTCTAAATTTTTTTTAAAGCGCTCTTATACCAATATTCTTCAATTGTAAATATTGCTTTTTTTTTGTAGCTTATTGAAAATTCAAAAAAAATAAATTTTATGATTTTTTAATTTGGCAAAAATAATAAAATAATTATTATTTTAAATTTTCAATAAGCTACCAAAAAATTCGACATATATAATTGAAGGGTGATGGTATAACAGCGCTTTTAAAAAAATTTAGAGTTTTGTGATAGATTATGAAAGAGACAGCAGGGGCAAAGTTAAACTACCCATATTTCCTATTCAATAAAACCCATTGAAAAAATAAGAGCTATTTCACTTAGGTATATTCAATAAGTAAGTATATGCTAAATTACAGTGACACAGGTGGATTATTTACAGAGAAATTGGGAATAGTTTATCCCAGAAAAAATCCCAATGTAGGACCCTTAAGTACAAAAGTTAAAACCACGGACGCTGTCATATAAATTTAATTTTAAAAATAAATAATTTTACTAAAATTTTGGCTACAAAAATACAATAGGATCAAAATTTGGTATCAAATTATTATGATTTATTAGTCGGCTCACAGCAGCTATACGTACCAAATGTCTTTTAGCTCATTATCTGACAAATATCTTAAAGTACCTCAACACAACTTACTGGCCCCTTCAGGTAACCACAAGAAATGTTATAAGCTAATTAAGAAAGACTTGGGTTTAAAAAATCGTAATAAAATAATGAAGATATTTACATTCACATAAATACAGCCATGGCGTGACTTCAAATTTATCTACATCGTTTAAAGGTATAACATCGTTGTACTCAGGAGCATTTGAATTCAAGTTAAAATGGTCACCTGTCATCTAAGGGTAATATAAAATTATATAGCAAAATTGAGAATCAAATAGTAACACAATTTCAGATTTTAATAATAGTGTAAAAATAAAAAGCAACATATTTTTCGTAGAAGAAAAAATTGAAGAAAAATTGTTTGCAAATTAGATGAAGATAATATACGTCATAAAAAAAATTAATATCCATATATCCATAATTTGTATAAGAATATTACTATTCCCAATTTATCTGTAAATAATCTACCTGTGTCACTGTAATTTAGCATATAGTTACTTATTCAATACATCTAAATGAAATAGCTGTTATTTTTATATGGATTTTATTGAATAGGAAATATGGGTAGTAAAATAAAGGAATATTTTGCACCTGTTTTCTATAGGCTACCAAAAACGCAAATTAAAAAATTAAGAGCTTTGTGATCTTATAGCGGTAATAAATTATTAGTTTAACCCTTGATTTGCAACTAACCCAGAGTTTAATAGGATAACCCAGGAACGCGCAAGTGGCCTAAGTGAAGTAGTCGTTATTTTTTCAATTGGTTTTATAGAATAGGAAATATGGTTGGTAAAAAAAAGGATTATTTTGCCCCTGTTTTCTCTTTCAAAATCTATCACAAAGCTCTTAATTTTTTAATTTGCGTTTTTGGTAGCCTATAGAAAACAGGTGCAAAATATTCCTTTATTTTACTACCCATATTTCCTATTCAATAAAATCCATATAAAAATAACAGCTGGGTTATCCTATTAAACTCTGGGTTAGTTGCAAATCAAGGGTTAAACTAATAATTTATTACCGAGATAAATTATTAGTTTAACCCTTGATTTGCAACTAACCCAGAGTTTAATAGGATAACACAGGAACGCGCAAGTGGGCCTTAGATAATATCTTATATTGAATAACTAACTGTATGCTATTATAAGTTACAGTGACACAGGTGGATTATTTACAGAGAAATTGGGATTAGTTTATCCCAGAAAAAATCCTTTCGGACTGACGTCTCTTATAGAAAAATTATATTATAAAACTCTACTGCTTTCATTTTCTCTAATCTACTCTATTGAACCTATACCTTTCTCTGTGTTTGTTTTTGTCTGTCTGTCTGAATATTTGTCCAGAAAAAATGAAATTATAATATAATCTCATCATATAATATTATTATAATAGAATTACAGAAAATGTTCATATTTATTTAATAGATAAATTATCAATAATTTGTAAGTTTAAGAAATATTGACTGGAGCAACCTGTAGATCGGTATATCCCAAAGGTTTTTTATTTACAAATTGTACTTCATTGCTGTTTGACAATTCTTGTATTTCTTCAGAATATCGTTCTTGGGAATCGACCAATTTCATTCTATTGTCATTAACAAATTTTAATTTGTTTATAAGAGATTTGGTCTTATCAGATTTCATTTGAAGTCCTATTTTCAACGGATTTGTATTAGATTTGCGTTGTGATAAACTTCTTTGAAGTTTATGAACTGCTTTGTCTAATTCTGTTTTGTACCTGTTAACAACAATGTATATCGTTATTACTATGTGTATTAATAATCACATAAAACTTTCTGTCTGTGATCATTTCACGCAAAAACTAATGAACAGATTTTGTTACGGTTTTCAGTCTTAGATAGGTTAATTCACCGGGAAGGTTTACGAGTATTAACCGTGGGCCTATAATGTTTAGGAGCTGAGCATTAATAGTATAGGTGAATCAAGTCGGGGAAAATGTTAGCCCCAGGGAGTTTGCTGTCTAATCCGTCAGAGATATAACAAAATGATGTAGGAAAGAAATGTGTGGAATAAAAAGATGTACAAATACGTCAGTGGTAGCATATATATATATATATATATATATATTCTAATAGATAATAATAAGCGTAAGTACGTATTTGTGTGGGTATGGTATTACAATTTTTATAATCCGATATTGTACCCGTGCGAAGCCGGGTTCGCTAGTATATTATTATAAAACAAAGTAGTTAATACTTCATCAAAATAATGTTTGATACGCCATTTTGAAGATTATTTTCCCCTCTAATGACGAAAAATAATCAAACAAATTAAAATTAAATGTTTCTTTTAAAAATTAGACTATTTTATGTATTTTGTAAAAGACGACATCTGTTGGAGATCCCTTGAACTAACGGTGCGGAGTTTTCGCACGGGTCATCTAGGTACTATATAATATAATACTGTAAGCGAATGAAGTGGGATTTTCGGCCAGTGGCTAATTTTTCAGTTATGCTTCGTAAGAAATATATCAAAATTATGTAGGAAAGAATTGTGTGTGGTCTTTAAAAAAAAGTCTATGGTAGCATATATATCTATTTTTATTAATAAAAAAAAACTTTTCCAATTGTTATAAACCGATATTGTACCCTATCATAAATATTGTTGGCTGCATTTTAAAAAGTACAATTTTGTTTGTAAATGATATAACTTTTAACAGAGTTAAAATTAGTTACCTCTGCATCATATGAATCATGTGTCCATCTTCATCTGATGAAGATGAACTCGAGGACGACTGGAAAAAATACACTTCGCTTATAAAAGTACAAATAACATTACATTGTAAATAAGCTACATAAAAATAAGAAGTAGATTGCGTTATACACTTGATTTCCGGTTGTCTGCATTCGGCGACTCTGCTTAGCATCGGGCCCGCTGGGCTTCAGTTTTGCTTAAATGTATATTAATTATTTTTTTATACACAAGTTACCTTACAACTCCCGAAACCGTGTTATGGTCCCAGGGTACCTACCTGAAGCCCAAGTCTCCCTCTTTTAGCCGATGGTATTTGTGAGGCTATACCTAAAAGCCTCCAAGTGCAGTAAATAATTTTACAAATCAGTTCAGTAGTTTTGAGTCTATGAAGACAGGTGACTTTGTTTACTCCTTGCTAAGATGAATGACATCGTTTGCTTCGGAGCACAATAATACGTTATGGTAGCCTCAGTACAAAAAAAAACAATCCGAGTGGATAGGTATAGATCTTTAGTTTCGAAGACCAAAAACAACGGGTCTGCACAAATGGTCAGCCAAGGAATGCCTGGATTGAGAATGTACAACACTAGAATGCCGAGCAAATTGCTGGGTCGAGTAAATACAGTACACGGATTTGCCTGGACATTCTAAGGGTTGGATGTGCCGACCTGTCGTTTTTTACCTTCGAGTCGAAACGAAAGATCCTAAGTATGCTAACGCCATTGGTTTAAAGTTAATCACTAGCTTTATAATATAAACGTGTGTTTGTTTGTTTGTTTGTTTGCCCTTCTTTTACTACAAAACAGAGAAATACATCGACGGGATTATATTTGCACATACATAGTTGGAATTATGCTTTGGGATAAATAAAATTCTAATGTCACATATCAAAAACTTTCTAATTTCAAAAAAACATGTAAGTACCTCACTATAACTATGATAATATCTTCTGTCATAGTCGTCATCATCATCATCATCGTTTCCATTATTTCTTCTGAATTGTGTATATAGTAGTCTTTCGTTTCGTCCATCATACCTGTAACATTTATTCTACTTGAGTGATTGTCTTAGACAAAATAAGAAATGACCACATCTCGGGAACCTTTAAAGATGCATGCATTTTCGACAAGATGAGAGAGGCCCGTCTGCGAGTGCTTTTCTTTCATAGATGAGGGAAAGCGAGGCCGTGGACGACCCCCAGTAACCTAATAAAATTATTATTATTTTGAATTTTCAATAAGCTACAAAAAAACGCAAGACTTTTAATTGAAGGGTAATGGTATAACAGAGCTTTAAAAAACTAAGAGCTTTGTGATAGATTATGAAAATAACCCTTTATTTTACCACCCATATTTTCTATATAATAAAACCAATTGAAATAATAACGACTACACTTAAATATTATATTAAATAAGTAACTATATGCTAAATTACAATGACACAGGTGGATTATTTACAGATAAATTGAGAATAGTAATATCCCCATATAAATTAATACTAGACTTTCAGCCCCCAGCTCCGCCCGTGGATATATTCGAACAATATCAAATAGAGCCGTAGGATATCGTAGCTTTTTATTAGTGAAAGAGTTTTTAAAATCGGTCCACAAGTTTTTGAGTTAATTCATTTTAAACAATAATACAAAATATCAAATTGCAATCAATGTCTCGTGCAACAATTATGTACCTATTAACAGTGACGATTAGATGATTAAACAAATACTTACTTTAGACCTAATCTATCAATATGGCCATATACGCCAGACCCATCTTCCAGTTCTTTGTGAGGAAACATGATGGCAGACTTCAACATACCAAACTCTGGTAGTAACAATGTCCGACCTGGTAATATTGGTTCAGCTCGAGGTAAATGTTCTACACGTGATGGTACACCAAGTATTCTTGGGTACATTGGATTGCTTATAAATCTTCGCTGTAAAATTAGATCCAATTTCACTAGATGAGGGGTTTATTAGCAGCCATTAAAGAGTTTCACTATCTATCTCCTGGCTTCATGGTCAGATCAGCTTGGTGTTACCAAATTATTGTATTGTCATCGATATTACATACATTTTACAAATTCGACTACCAATATTTGTTTAAATACATAGTTACAGTTTCAATAAGCTACAAAAAAACGCGAGGCATATAATTTAAGGGTAATGGTATAACAGCGCTTAAAAAAAATAAGAGCTACGTGATAGATTATAAAAGAGAAAACAGGGGCAAACTTTTACCACCCACATTTCCATTGAAAAAATAACGGCAATTAAATAAGTTACTATATTAAATTATAGTGACACAGGTGGATTATTTACAGAGAAATTGGGAATAGTTTATCCCCATACAAATTAAAGCCATAGAGCCCCTAAAAAGAAGGAGTCTTACTGTAACATTTCATATTATACTAGCATTTACTCGCGGTTTCACCCGCGCTGCGTTCAAATAGAATATCCCGAAGAAAATGGAAATGTTTTAATTAAAATAAAATACACACAAAATTGGTCTCCAAGAAAAGCCTTTTTATTTTAACGGGATATTAAACAGCCTATGTCCAACGATGAACGTCCATTCTAAATATTGGTTACAGAATTTTTGAAATCAGATTAGCAGTTTCGGATATTATCTCGTACATCCAAACTCCTTTTTTATTATGCGGGAAGAAATCGGCGCCGGTACGCCTTGTCATCATTTCAATTTTATACTACTTCCTGTTACACATTTCCGTCCAATTTCACGAAATTTCTCTCACAAAATTATATTGCCACATATCAAAAATGGAATTTGTTTGAAGAATCTGTAGAGATTGTGGATGCCAAATAACGCAAATATAAAAGTGGATTATTTCATAATCTAATAGAAAGTCTACTTTTTAACGAGTGCACCGAACCCGTGTGAAATCAGTAGTCGCCCGGATTCAATCTTATTGGGAGATTGTCGATTTTTTTTTGCGCTGTAGTATGCGGCCGCCGCTGCACAGTCAGTTTAGCAGCTATTCTAGATTTTCTTTGTGGAGGTAAAAATTCTATATTTTAAATATTTAATTTATTTATTTTATATATATTATAAAAAAAATTTATAAAAGAGCTGTCCAGACGCATTAAAGCTGGAGCTTACCTCGGTCAACGAATTAGCCTAGCTATTCAACGAGGTAATGTTGCCAGTTTTTTGGGCACCTTACCTGCAGATGGCGACCTAAATACAGTTTTCTATTTATAATTTTTTAAATATTCTTAGTGTTATGTTTAGTTTTTAATTTACTAAAATTTTTGTTTTTGTATGATTGTTAAGATGTGTAAATAAAAAAATATTTATAACGTCTTTCTAAATTATATAATTATTATACAAAATAAAATAACTAAATAAACCAGGTCCGCGTGGAATAGTGGCAAGAATACTGGCTGCATATCCCCGCTGAATCTCGATGCTGATTCGTTGAGCGAGGAAGGAACCAGCCCTCTTGTCACCAGAAGAGATGATCAGTCGTATATCTTTAATAAACTTTTTGGCATATGAACCACACGGACCTAGAGTTTCAAATTATGTCTTTCTTGTATTTTAAGTTTAGTTCAATAAAAGTGCATAATTAAAATTTAACACCCTAGTAAATTCTTGAAGGGAACTTAAAATTCATATACCTACTTATTTAATTAGTAAGTAGTAGGATTTTTTTAAAATTTATTTATTTATTATTCATAAACATTATTATTTATAAATAGGATTTGTCTTTTGGGAAATAAACAGAGTTAAAATACTCTTTAAAGTTTTGTGTTTATTCTGTTTTACAAAGAAAATGCTCCTATCCTTCTAAAATTTTTATCTATTTTTTAATTAAAAATTTTAATTTTACCTGTGGTACGGCGGCGTCCAAGCCAACGTTGGACTCATGTTTTCGTCTCTGAAAATGAAGTAATCAGAATTCATGATTAGAACAGTGTTGAAAACGTGGACAAGCGCGATTAGTATTGCGCGTAGAGGGATCCGTACGTACATACTGATATTATAATTTTAAGAGTGCTTAAAAATAGTATTTTTTTCGCTCCGAGAACCATGTCACCTAGCGACTCGCTATCAACAAATTCCAATAAGAATTTTCGCGAAAGATAAGATAAGAAAGGTAACTATTAGTAAATTACTTTTAATCTATGGGCATTGTAATCTGTATCAAGTGGATCTGTTTTTCTGTTTTGACTAAAAAGAAAGACAAACAAAAATATAATAGATATAATAATAAAAATATATTCGCCCGTGGATATATTTAGAACAAAATAAATGTTACTGAGGGATATCGTAGCTTACTATTCGTGAAATATTTTTTTAGAATAGGTTCAGTAGTTGGAGAGATTACTCCTTACATCCAAACTTACAAACTTTACCTCTTCATAATATTAGAATACTTTTAAGAGTGGTTTGAAATGGAATAGCCTCCACGGTCATCATATTGTGTGGTTCGATCCCGTGCATATTCTTACGCATCACCACTCGGCCACCGACGCACTACTACTTATAAACTACAAAGTTTGTAGAGATGTCGTTAGACAATAGTATTAAAGCAAGCCGTCATCGGGGTGGAGTAGGTACCTGTGGTATGGATTTAAAACAAACTTGTCTCAGTATATTTCGGATTTAGAATATTTTGACGTTAAGTACACCGTTTTTTGAGTTTCGCACATCCGATGAAAAAACGAAAGGATTCGTTATAAGAAATACACATATATTTTTTTATAGTTTCAAAATCACTTCATCAAGAGCGGGCTCGGCAGCGACATCCGCTGAAAACTTCAAACGGCGTAAATATGAATCCTTAGGACAAGGATACATATTTATGCCGTTTGGAGTTGAGACACTAGGCCCATGGAGTCCCGAAGCACACAAGCTGTATAAACATCTTGCTTCTAAAATAATAAAAGTATCGGGAGACCCAAGGGCTGGTACGTACCTTGGACAACGTATCAGCTTGGCGATACAGAGAGGGAATGCAGCTAGTGTTTTGGGGACCCTGCCGCAGGACAGCGATCTCGAGAGGGTGTTTTATTTATAAGTAGTTTTTAAATGTATATTTATATTTTAATTGTTATACTGTTTGTTCCACAATCTAAGGTAATATACCCGATACCCAAAGAGTGACAACGGAGATCCTATCACTAAGGCTCCGCTGTACGTCCGTCCGTCTGTCACAGGGCTGTATATTTTGAACCGTTAGGACTAATATTAGCTAGAAGGAGATTTTAACATAATTAAAATACATAATTACAAATGATAAAAGTCCTCTTCGATCGATTTGGACATGGCCCCTTTAACTAACACCTAATATTGGTTTTACAGACAGTCCTCATGCAGAGCATCATCTAGGATCCCCGAGTACACTACTAGAGACCTGCAACAACCTGCAAGGACTGATTGGCTTTCTGGGGGACCTGGGATGGCAGGAGTGAATTGACGTCAAGTTGCGGAAAAAGAGCCCGTCCTCAAGTATCAAGTAGGTAAGTCCCCATTAATCCCATGCGAAAACATTGGTCAAAGATCACAACGAGTTTTTACATTTATCTATGAAGCTGATAAAGATGAGCGAGTCTTACAAATAGTCGACAACAATATCTAACTTCGGTAATCTAAATTTATATTATAAAAAAAAAGTTCAAAGAAAATATCAGTTTAGCCGGTTGTTAATGTAAAACTTACAATAATATGATCAACTTGTTCTTGTAAATTAACACATTTTACGATTGTAGCAGTCTGAAATAAAACAAAGATTTACAATTAAAAAAAAAAACATTATTTATTGACGCATCTGAGATGATATATCAATGTTACGTTTGGCGTTATAACCCTGGGGGCATGCATTTTTGGTCCTATATTTGTATGTACCCTTTAAATGAAATAAAATAAAAAGTGCGTAGGTGGTTAAGACGTATGGTATTAACTAGGCAGACCACGGGTTCGATCCCGGATCCAGCCATGTACCAATGGGTTTTTAATTAAAAACTTATGTACATATTCTGACAAACCACACTTAGAAGCTTTTCCATTTAAAACTCTAAATACACCTCAACAGAACTGGCCACTCGTTAGGTATAGCCTCACAAATACCATCGGCTAAATGAGGGAGACTTGGTCTTCCGTTGGGTACCCTGAAACCGTAACACGGTTTCGGGAGCTGTAAGGCAACCCGTGAAAAATTATAGTTGAATTTCGACCACTGAACGGATTTACATAAATAACTGTTACTATATTTATTCTGTCTGCTTGTTTAATTGTCTAGAATATAGTTCCTAGTGTCGCCGACCACACCGCAAGGTATAAATGCCTTGAAGTTGAAGGTAGGTATAGTAGCCGTTGGGGAAGTATATCGGAAAATACTTACAAAAAGTACTAAACAAAACTCTCTTATGATGACCATTTTTCTTTTTAACTATTATACTTTAACAGTCTTTCAAACAATTTAACTGGCAAATTTAATATACACACCGTGAAATTGATTTTGTTTAGCAAATAACTTTATAAACTATGAAAGCAACGAATATTTAAGTCGTAAACAAAATGGAAATTTTAACAAAGAATAGTATTTGATTGGATTTTATTACCATAAATGTTATCTAGGAAATCCATTCACATAGGAATTACCGTTATTTTTAGTTTTTATAGGCTTTTGAAATTAATTATAGCGAAAATTAATGTACGTCTAATAACTAAAAATTACTAATTTCATTATTAAAATAAAATAAATAAAATACGGTTTTTGTTTAAAAATGCTTATAAAACTTGCTTCACGGGTTGCCTTACAGCTCCCGATACCGTGTTACGGTTCCAGGGTACCCCGGAAGACCAAGCCTCCCTCGTTTAGCCGATGGTATTTGTGAGGTTATACCTAACGAGTGGCTAGTTCTGTTGAGGTATATTTAAATGGAAAAGCCCCTAAGTGTGGTTTGTCGGATTATGTACATAAGTTTTTAATAAAAAAACCAATTGGTACATTGCCGGGATCCGGGATCAAACCCGTGGTCTGTCTAGTTAATACCAGACATCTTAACAACTCGGCCACCAACGCACCACCACAAAAAAACGCCACGATATAGCGGCAGCAATAATATAGCCAAGTTATCGTCTGTGAACCGATGTCATGCGGTGCGGTGTCGTTACGTGGAAAAAAGGTCCATATAAATCGTTGTGGAAAATCGGCCTAAGAGTGACATTGCGCTTTTCTCTTCGCTACAAAGTGTGTCAGTATTTTGAATTATTTAGTTTGACGTCGCAGAGATACGACTTCTAAATAGAGTGGATGGCAAAAGCTTTTCCAAGTTCCACAACTTTTGCCTGGACTATTATTAAAATACTTTTTACCGTAATAAAACTTTTAAAACTTACCGTATGTTTTTTTTAGTGAACACTATTTTTCACGCCTCTACTTGCTTTACCTACAGTTATGATAAAAAAAACTTATAAAAGGATTGCGTCGGTGGCTGAGTGGTCGATCCCGGATCCCGCCATGTACCAATGGTTTTTAATTATTAAAAACTTAATATGTAATCCGATAAACCACACTTAGAGGCTTTCTATCTAAATATACCTCAACAGAACTGGCCATACTCGTTAGGCCTCACAATCGGCTAAAAGAGGGAGACTTCATCTTCCGCTGGGTAACCTGGGACACGTAACACGGTTTTCAGAGCGGTAAGGTTGAAGAAATAAAAAAGTAGACTAAAATGTACCATTTTTCGTTCATCTGTTATTTAAACGAAATACAATTTTGATAATGGTGCGTCGGTGGCCGAATGGTTAAGAAGTCTGCAGACCACGGGTTCGATCCCGGATCCCGGCCATGTTACCAATGGATTTTTTATTAAAAACTTATGTACATAATCCGACAAACCACTCTTAGATGCTTTTCCATCTAAATATATCTCAACAGCACTGGCCTGTAATAGCCTCACAAATATCATCGGCTAAACGAGGGAGACTTTGTCTTCCGCTGGGTTCCCTGAACCCATATAACGGTTTCCGGATCTATAAGTGAAGAAAAAAAATGTTGATAAATAATAATGAATATTAGAGGAATATGTTTCTATCGGGATATAGCTGTAAGTATTTTTAATTAAAATTAAATGTTTTAATTAATTCAAATGGTACATAATCGTCTGGTTTTTTGGACCAAAACCACAGATGAACGTAGTAATCACGCAGACTACATACTTGCTGTACGGCCCGGCTCATACTAAAGGTGCCCACTCATTCGTCCACTGAAATCGACCACAGACTCGTCCAATTCTTGTAACAAATGGTCCGCCTAGATTGGATGGTGGCCGGAATGGGAAATTTTCGGTGCGATGCCGGACCAATGTGTGGCCTACTTAACTTTCATCTCCCATTATACCCCCTTAGGGGGTTGGATTAAAAAAAGTACCCTTTCCTTTCGCCGTATCAAATTTCATCAAAAGCGGATCAGTGGCTTAGCCGTGAAAGCGTAGCAGACAGAGTTACTTTCTGTTAAAGAAGTGACAATTCTGTTCTGTTCAATATGGACAACTGGCAAAAAGTGGACACTGTGGACCGGTTTTTCTTCTCGGGTTGCCTTACAGCTTATTGCATTTATTATATTTCTTTATATTAGTAATTTTCCAGGGCACGTATAGCCTTTATTTTTCTGAATATTATAGAATACTTCTACTCGTATTTAAAAAGTGACATAATTAAATATGTCAGCCTGTTTATATTGAACTGTGGACATATCTGTGGCCATGTCGCAAGACTTGGTTGATGCTATCACCTAGTTGAACTTTGACATTTTCCCATAAATATATAACATCTCAGAGATGTAAAACTTTTCTTGAGTCTACATTCTTACATTGTCTGAAGTGTCGAAGTGTCAAAAGTTTAAAAGATATTAAATAATTCCCTTCTCACCCAGCTTGCCTTTCAACGCTTTTGGAACTTTTAAGAGAAACTAGTAAGCAATCCTGACTTTCGTACGTAGATTCTACGAATTTGTCATAATAATATCAGATAAGTATTATAATTAGTTGGAACCATTCCGTTTTCGATCAGAACTTTAAGATAGGATTTTTATTTAGGTTTTCCTGTAAACTACGAGAGAAGCCAACGGTTTTTTTTACTTTTAGACTCAGTACATTTCTTATAACGAGCTCTTTCAATTGATATATCACAATATGATGCACCAGAATTTTTTTTTTACTTTTTATTATATCCACCAAAATTTTAATTCAATTATTTACTTTATACGTCCGTGATTTGGTCATCAACTACCAAACCAATGTACCAAATTTCAATATTTTCCGTCCTATAGATTCGGAGAAAATAAGCTGTGACAGACAGACGGACAAACACAAGAGTGATAGCGGCGGTGATAATGATCTGTAGCATATCATATTGTACCCGTGCGATGCCGGCGGCGGGGTTATTTCTTGATTCATTATTCGTCCTTCAAGCTAAACTCGGTAAAATTTCTGTCATGATTATCAAGAACAAACTCTGTGGTGAAATAAAATTGTAATTTTCCCTGTTTTACATAAGGTATTTCATTAAATTAATATGTACATAAGTATGCCATATTAGGTAAATGTGTAGGTCGAAATCAAAACCTATAGCCATTTAATTAACATTTAAATTGTAAATAAATTCACCCCCTATTCAATTAGAAAGTGTTTTTAGAATTCAAAATAGCTGTTTGTTGGTTTGAAATGGCTTGAGTGGGCGAACACGTGTCGGAATATGCAGCTTGAAGGCAGCTTGCGTGGGAGATGGCATACTATTAATGAAGGGTGTGTATTTATAAGCGAACTTAATCAAGATTAGTAGGAAAGCATCTATATTTGCCTCTGAAATCGAATAGGAATCGGTTTATTATCACAGAAATATCTATAGGCTAGAAATATCATTAATTAGTTATTATTGGTTATGACGCTGAAATTATGGCTGTTTTAATATAAACTAGCTTCTGTCCGCGGTTTCACCCGCGTATAAATAGATCCAAAAAGAAATAATCCCGTGGCTGTAATTTGCCCCTCCTCAATATCTGACCCCTAAACTACCACTATGCAAAAAATCATGTCGATCCCGTGAAAAACAAAAACAAATGTATCCCACGGGAACCATACATTGTTCCGGGATAAAAAGTGCTTTTCAGACTATTATCTATCTCTATGCCAAATTTCATCCAGATCCGTTCAGCCGTTCTGCCGTGATTGAGTAACAAACATACATACATCCATAAAAACATAATATTATTCGCTTCGCCCATTTTCAATTTTCCGGGCAATGTTTCCAATGTTTCTTTCTCTAAAAACCTTATTTTCTTTTTATTTATATTGAAGACTAGCACTAGACTAATATTTTTGATAGTTTGATTACAAACCATGGCATACACAAAAGTTGTAAAAATATTATATATTAGGTATGTTTATTTTGTGTAAGTAATAATTTTGAAATTACCAGCCGGCCAGTATCAAAGCGACTTGCGCCCAAAAAACCGGCCATAATGCAAGTCGGACTTGCACACGATGATAACTCAATAGTATGCACTAATATCAGACCAAGATTGACGCCGCCTCTGTATGGCACAGGAACAATTAGAGTGAGTTCACTGACACTTGGTCGGTTTCTATTATTTATTTGTTTACTTAAGGGCTCTAACCCCATAATTTGTATGGGGATATTACTATTCCCAATTTCTCTGTAAATAATCCACCTGTGTAACTGTAATTTAGCATATAGTTACTTATTCAATATATCTAAGTGAAATAGTCATTATTTTTTCAATTGGGTTTATTGAATAGGAAATATGAGTACTAAAATAAAGGAATATTTTGCCCCTGTTTTCTCTTTCATAATCTATCACAAAACTGTTAATTTTTTTTAAGCGCTGTTTAAAGTTTAACCACCCATATTTCCTATTCAAAAAAATCCATTGAGAAAATAACAGCTTCACTTATATACATTCAATAAGTATCTATATTCTAAATTACAGTGACACAGGTGGATTATTTACAGAGAAATTGAGAATAGTTTATCACAGAAAAATTATGGATATAGGAGCCTTAAGAGTATACCATTATTGCCATTATTAGGATTGAGCAAAAACGCTGAATAAAACACGTTTCTTGTATGGACCCCCTTTAATTATTAACTTTATTATTTTCTGTTATAGCGGCAATACACACTCTGTGTCTGTTTCAAGTGTTTACCTATCACCGTTCAAAAGAAGCTCACGGTTAGTAAAAAACACGTTTTTTTCTATGGAGACCCCCTTTAATTACTTTATTATATTTTTTTTATTATTATTTCATCAACATCATTGTGGCGACTCAATTCGCACAACATTACTAGTTTCGCACCGTGTAAACCGGCCTGTAGATATGCCCCCACACGGAGACAGGAACGCACCGACCGACCGGGCAAAGCCTTAGTAGGTGGCGTCCGAACTAGACCTGTCCGTGCGCCGCCGCGCGTGTACGCTATCACAGTATTCCTCCGTCCACGTGTCTTCAATTGTTAATGAACTTTCACATTAAACCACCTGTACAAACTGAACACGCATTTTCTTTGCCGAACCTTCTGATACAATACCACATAATAAAAACAGCCGGCAAAGTGGTGACCCCTGTGAATAAAAATAGTGCAGTGGATATAAACATTTTTTGCGAAAAAGAAGACACGGACAATCATGGCGGAACCGCAGAAGTCAACAGCAGCTCCAGCAGCACAGCCGACCGAAATAGCTCCTATAACAGTGGCGTCTCGCATTCCAGACTTCTGGGCCGAGATGCCACGACTATGGTTTGCACAATACGAGAGCATCATCGGCCCACAAAGAACGAACGACGAAACCAAATTTAACATGGTTATCGCCAAATTGGAAAAGGAACAAATACAGCAGGTTTCGGACATAATATTAAAGCCAGCTGCACAACGCACATATGACGAGCTAAAGAAACGCCTGCTAGCGGTATGTGAAGAGTCTGCCGAGCGACAGTTCCAAAAGCTGGTTAGCGAAATCGAACTGGGATGCCAAAAGCCCTCCCAACTCTTGCGGAGGATGACTGAGCTTGGCCACAATACTCAAGTATCCGAACCCACGCTACGGAACCTGTGGTTGAGCAGGTTACCCCCCTCTATTCGCGCCGTGCTCACCATCAGCCAAGACAATAGGCTGGATAACCTCGCGGCACTAGCTGACAAAATATTAGAAAATTATAAAGTCGGCGACATAGCCGAAGCCAGCACGTCGGCCACCGACAAGATGCCCGGCGACATCATAGCTATGATCTATAAATTATCGATCGACGTCGCAACACTTCGAACCGAGGTAACGGAGCATCGAAGAAACCCGACGCGCTACAACAGAAGCACCAACCAACACTACAATCGCCGCCAGAGGCCGAGATCAGCATCCAGACAGCGTATACAACCCAGCGACCCGCGTTGGTTATGCCGGTATCACCTAAAATACCGCAACAACGCGCGTAATTGTGAAGCACCCTGTAACTGGAGAACGCCGCAGGGAAACGGGACCGAGCACAAGTCGCAGCGGGGACCCTCGTGCCAAACATCAACCACCGCTTAATCGTCACAGACCGACAGAGCAACATCCAATTCCTCGTCGACACCGGAGCCAACATTTCGGTACTACCAGCTTCGGTAAGAGACAGGAAAACCAGTGAGTGCTCTTACTATAAATTATACGCGGCAAACGGGACTATTATAAATACATACGGTACTAAAACTCTTAAAATTAACTTAAATTTAAGACGTAATTTTAAATGGACATTCGTAATAGCGGACGTAAAACAGGGCATATTAGGTGCCGATTTTCTTATACACTATAATTTAGGCGTAAATTTAAAGTCAAAACGACTCATCGACCAAAGTACCGACTTGAACGTTCCTGCGTCCGTGGTAACATATGCAGGCCCCCAACTAAGCACCATAAATAGTGAAAGCCCTATAAAAAAACTACTAGAAGAATTTCCTGAGATAACGAGGCCTCTCACCTTCAAAGAAACTCCGCCCCATGCTATTTACCACCACTTCGAAACAAACGGTCCGCCGGTGTACGCGAGAGCAAGGCCGCTCCCACCGGACAAATACAAAAAAGTCAAAGCGGAATTTGAGACCATGATAGAGCTAGGGATCTGCAGGCCGTCGAAAAGTCCATGGGCTAGCCCACTTCACGTGGTACCCAAAAAAGACGGACAAATTAGACCTTGCGGAGACTATAGGCAACTCAATAGTATTACCAAACCCGATAGGTACCCAATCCCCAGAATACAAGACTTTACCTACATAGCCAATAATAAGAAAATATTTAGTCGTTTAGACATAAACCGAGCTTATCATTGTATAATGGTAGCCCCAGAGGATGTGGAGAAGACAGCAATAACCACTCCCTTTGGCCTCTTTGAATTCCCGAGAATGTCGTTCGGATTGCGCAACGCCGCGCAAACATTCCAGCGATTTATGAACACAACAGTACTATACGGCCTACCATATCTTTTTGCCTACTTGGATGACGTATTGATAGCGAGCGAAAACGAAACGGAGCACAAAGACCATCTTAGGGAAGTGTTCCACCGTTTCAACAAATTCGGAATAACTATTAACCTAAATAAATGCGCATTCGCTCAGCCGAAGCTAGATTTCTTAGGCTATCACGTTACCCCAGAAGGTATACAACCTTTAGAAGACAAGGTCAAAGCCATTAATGAGTACCCCAGGCCCGAGACAGTAGAACAGTTACGTAGGTTCCTCGGCATGGTAAATTTCTATAGGTCACACCTCCCAAAAGCTGCTCATTACATGCAGACTTTAAATAATTATTTGCATAATTCAAAACGTAAAGATAAAACTAAAATAGTCTGGACCGAACTCGCTGACAAAGCATTCTCTAAGTGTAAACAAGAATTACGTCAACAAACGACGCCACTAGCCCACCCAGATGCAGACTGCCCGTTAGTGTTAAACACAGACGCATCTGACACCTGCACAGGCGCCGTATTACAACAATGCGTCAGAGGACAGCTAAAACCGATAAGTTTTTATTCGAAACGGATGTCTGACACACAAAATAAATACTCGACTTACGATAGAGAGCTCTACTCGCCATTTATTTAGCAATACAACATTTTAGGTATTTAATAGAAGGACGGAAAATAATAATTTTAACGGACCATAAACCGCTAACATTCGCTTTCACAAAAAAATCCAACGAAAAAGAAAATCCGCGAAGGACTAGACAACTTTTGTATATTAGCGAATTTACCACTGATATAAGGCACGTCGTAGGCGATCAAAACATAGTAGCTGACGCCCTTTCTCGTGTGGAAACTATCTCATGTCCCAATTTTATCGATTACACTCAACTTAGCATAGATCAACAAAACGACATTGAATTAGAAAAACTACTTTTAGACAGTAATAATAAGAACAAATTTAAGAAAGTGTATATAGAAAATAGTGATAGATATATAGTTTGCGAAATGTCAACCACCGTAGCAAGACCTTATTTAACTAATAATTTCCGTATGTTAGCATTTAATTCCGTTCACTCTTTAAGCCATCCAGGTATTAGGACAACCCGTAAAATGATTTGCGACAAGTTTTACTGGCATAACATGAATAAAGACGTCGGAACTTGGGCAAAGGCTTGTATTCAATGCCAGAAGGCTAAAATACAACGCCACACTTCATCCGAGTTAGGCCAGTTCCCGACAAGCGGACTTTTCGATCACGTCCATATAGACCTAGTCGGACCGCTGCCCACAACAGCAGACGGCCATCGATATTTGTTGACCATCATAGATAGATGCACGGGTTGGCCAGAAGCATTCCCCTTATCAGATATCACGGCAAAAATTGTAGCAAAAACTTTTTATGAAAACTGGATCGCACGTTTTGGTTGCCCGGTCAAGCTTACTAGCGACCAGGGTAAACAATTCGAAAGCAAATTATTTATTGAACTAACTAAGTATTTAGGTATAGAGAAAATCCGCACAACGCCATATCACCCCCAGAGCAACGGAACCGTAGAACGGTGGCACAGGTCTTTAAAATCAGCGCTCAGAGCCAGATTACAAGACAGTAACTGGATACGCGAATTGCCTACAGTTTTACTAGGTCTTCGCGCAGTTCCCCGTACAGACACAAACGTCAGCGCCTCAGAAATGACCTATGGCCGAAAAATAAGACTTCCTAGTGATTTTTACGATGCTAGTGACAAAAACACTTTTGACCCTTCCGAGTATGTACACAAAATCAGAGAAACTATCAATAAATTAAAACCTAAACCCATTAGAAACCGCGATTCTCACACCTTATTTGTTCATCCCGACCTAAAAACTTGTAACTATGTATTTGTAAAAAGTGAAGTAAAGAAAAGCTCACTATCTCCTCCATATGACGGCCCATACAGCGTCATAAGCAGAGGAGACAAAACGTTCACAATCCAATTCCCAAATAGACAGACAGTCATATCTATAGATCGACTTAAACCCGCATATACTTTAAATGAGGACTTTGTTACCAAGGAACATTCAAGAACGGTTTACGATGAGTCAATTATACTGCCGTCAGCACCACCGGCATACACTAATATAAATGTACAACGTCAGACGCGAAGTGGCCGCGTTATTAAATTGCCAGTTAGGTTTAAACTATAATAATTAATTGCATAAATGTAAATATGTTAAGCCTAGTAAAATTTTTTTGTCAATCATTACAAATTCCGTAACAATTAACTAATTTTAAGGTAATATTTTTTTCTTGCATCATAACCAGTCAATGTAAACAATTTAAATAAAATTCAGAAACTCATTAATTTGACACCTGCACACAGCACGTAGTCATACATTGGAGTTTCAAATTACTCCATTGTTACCGCAGTCTAAACAGTAGGGTGACAATATTTTAAAATATACATTTCTAAAATAATAACACACTAGGATGACCATAAATTGTAATCTTTATTTTTTTCTCTCAAACAATGTGTAGAATATGTGATTTCTACTATATTGGTGACCCAGGTTGCGTGTTCATAAAGTAAAGAAGGTGGTGGTTTAAACTGTTTAATACTGAATTTATATTTAACAAAGGTAGGACTAATTAAGGCAAACTGTTATGGACGACTAAGGAGCGCGGTGCAGGCAGCTAGGTATATGAAGTGCGCCCGCGCTCGTTTACATAATACATGTGCGTGTGTGTGGGTCATGCAAGTGTGTGTAGATCCCCTACACCACACCCTCCCTTACAAAAACGAAGAGTTCACTACTTAACTGGCAAATTGTACACATAAAAAATTCTCGACTTTACATAATTAAAAAGAGTCACACTGTATATATTATAAAAATCAAAACATACTATAAAAATCATGCTCTAAATTATTAACACGTTTGCCAAAAAAATAGTATACGTTATAAAATCGATGCAAAATTTACAAAAATAACAAAACAAAATAATCAAGTTACAAATTCGTCAATAGCGTCGCATGACGCAATGTTGAAAAAAAATTAGCTAAATTAACACAAATTAAAATAATTATACATTTTGTTACTAGGGTCACGTTACACATTACTTAAACATTCCTTATTAGTACCTACCTAAAATAATTTTGAAAAAATAAATTACATATTTGGTATCTTTGCTTATGTCGCTAACAACGCTATCGTAGGCAAAAGATGCTGTAATTTCTCTAGAATGCGCGAATATTGATCTTGGGTTTCTGCAGTCACTGTCTTGAAGAGTAAAAGTGGTCCTCCTGGTCATCTCTCAGGTCCGCATGGTATTGGAGCAGCAGCTTCACACGGACATCAGGCGTAGAGTATACACATAAGCTCTCGCTATATGCCGAGTACGCGTGTTCGCGACGGTAGGCACTGGGATTGATAACTCTGTATAGCTATCGAGACGCATCGACTAGTAATCGTCCACCACTCGGCTAGTCCACAAGCACAAGATGGTGGCCCTGCGGCTAGTCACGGTGTATCCCAGGCTGGATATCTGGATCAGATATGCGACTATTCCATATATACTATGATATGCAAATAATCCATATATACTTTACTATCCCATTGTATATCGCTCCCAAAATGTTTGTTTTCACTAAACACTGTTCTGTTCACACTAGATTGTTATTACCAGTCTCTTCACTTTAACACTGCGTCTATGTTATTGTCCCAAATGTTTCGCGATATTGCCTTAATAGTCCAGAAAGTGAGTCGTCCCGAAAAAAATTATCACGTCGGGTTCACCAATGTAGAATATGTGATTTCTACTATATTGGTGACCCAGGTTGCGTGTTCATAAAGTAAAGAAGGTGGTGGTTTAAACTGTTTAATACTGAATTTATATTTAACAAAGGTAGGACTAATTAAGGCAAACTGTTATGGACGACTAAGGAGCGCGGTGCAGGCAGCTAGGTATATGAAGTGCGCCCGCGCTCGTTTACATAATACATGTGCGTGTGTGTGGGTCATGCAAGTGTGTGTAGATCCCCTACAAATGTATACTTAATAATATCACCTTAACTACATAGATATAAGCAACTAAAGTTATATATAGATATAAGTATTTTTATTTTTTTGTAAGAGGGAGGACTACTGTGGCGACTCAATTCGCACAACATTACTAGTTTCGCACCGTGTAAACCGGCCTGTAGATATGCCCCCACACGGAGACAGGAACGCACCGACCGACCGGGCAGAGCCTTAGTAGGTGGCGTCCGAACTAGACCTGTCCGTGCGCCGCCGCGCGTGTACGCTATCACAGTATTCCTCCGTCCACGTGTCTTCAATTGTTAATGAACTTTCACATTAAACCACCTGTACAAACTGAACACGCATTTTCTTTGCCGAACCTTCTGATACAATACCACATAATAAAAACAGCCGGCAAAATCATCATCATCAACTTTTTAAGATCCACTGCTGGATCATGGTCTCCCTCTAGCGCACCATATTAGCAGTGGTGCTCATTGAGAGGAATTACCATAGTCACCACGCTTGGCAGGCGGGTTTGTGACCGGACGCCGGCTTTACGTGCCCTCCGAAGCACGCACACATTCTTAAAGAAAATTGGTGCGAGTAGGAATCGAACCCGGGACCTCCGGTTTCAAGTCCACCGTCATACAAATTAGGCTATCGACTACCTATAATTATTTACTATTGTTATTTGTTGACAGCGGAGCCTTAGTGATAGGGTTTCCGTTTCCACCCTTTGGGTGCGAAACCCTAAAAATACGCGATTTTCCGCACCCGTCATTCTTCTCGCCACGATTTACCAATTTTATGTATTATTATCAAGAGATGGCTAAATATTAATAAAAAATAAAAACTATTCTTTTGTTGTTCTTCAACAAAATGTTTCATGTTCTTATTAATTTTTCATTCATTGTCTTTTTATCAAGAAATACAACAACTGGGTACCAACCTATTCTATTTTAGTGTACTATTTTTAGCCCTAGTTTCAAGAATTTATGAGGATTCTGGTTTATTCTGTATTCTGAGACTAATATTTCTACGCAGGTGAAACCGTTGAAATAGGAAATATAAATAAAACTAATTTCATGAATTATTTAATAATAATATATTAACTAATATGTAATTCTTCATTTAAATTGGTAGGTAGTCATCCTGGAAAAACATAACTGAATATAAAAAATGTTTTTGTAGGCGTATTTTTTTTATTCAAAGATTTTGCTAAATAAATAAATGTAGATAACCGTCACTTATTTGTGACACCTAATTTACGAGTCCACGGTCTCATAGATTGTCCGTAGCATTCATCAACGCTGTCGTTGCACACGTACCCCACCGAGTGAGATCATAAATTTATAGACGTTTAATATAATCACTCAAGAACAGGGGGGGGGCGCTAGGGTTACCCAGTATTTTTTTGAGGCTATCCGAGTGACCACAAGTAATTATTTTGAAATAATTTGTGATGGAAACTCTTAGTGCAGTTTGCATATTTTCAGAGTATTTCGATATTCAAACCTTAAAGGAACAAATTTTAGGACCCTCTTGACGTAAATTTCAATCCTTATCCTAAAATCCTGAGTTTAATTTCTTTGTCACTGTAGCGACAATTTTATTGAAATTGAAGTTGTCTCATGTCTCTATTTAAATAAAATGGTCACTGTTGTTGTCGCCGCAACGAAATTATATTTCATTATTTATATTCAGAATTTTAGGATTTAAAAATTAAAAAAATACTAGTCTATAACTATGCAAAAGTTTGTTTGTTTTCGTTATTCCTTCACATCAATAGCAAAACAATCAAATACATTTTTTTTAAAGTTTTTTTCCATCTATGGTTTATTCTCACCTGATTAAAATACCACCATTTTCTTCCCAAGAAAGGTTGCATTGCTTTATGAGGTTCTATTATAATTGGTGCGTTGGGATTTACATTTATATGGTCGCCAGTCATCTAAAATAAACAAATCTTTATCCTATACTAGTGGCCGAGCCCTGGTAGAAAAGGGTTTATTTACAAATAAATAAAATTAAAGTGTGTGTCTGTCTGTCCCAATGTTTGTGTAGAATGGACCCCAAAAACGGTTGAATGGATTTAGATAAAACTTTCAGATATCGTAGTGGGCATTTAGACTTAGAATATGTCCTTTTTTATTCCGACTATGGCTAAAAATGACACAGGCGAATCCGGGGAAGAAAGCTAGTAATTTAATATATTATTAGCGTGGTCGATAGATAATAACATTATTATACTTATAAAAACTACTCTCCAGTCCTCCAGCTATATCTGTGCAAAAAATGACGTCGATCCGTTGCTCTGTTGTGGCGTGACAGAAGGACAAACAAACAAACAAACCAACAAACGCATTTTTACATTTATTATATTATATAGGATTAGGATGAAAATATTTTAGGCATCGGGACGAAGAATGCGAGGCAAAGTGTGCAAATTTAGAATGCACTTGGTCAGTAAATATTGGATTTAGAATATTTTGTCATCAAGAAAAGTATGTAACTAACTGTGCTTTGGTTAGTTGTTACTGTTCCGCTCCTTTGTGTCGTAGCCGACTGGTAGTTCAAGAGATTAGCGTGTTCAATCTCTTCAGCTTTATTATTAGTATAGATTAGTTAAAAACCTTTAGTATCAAAAGTGTTAGGTGTAGTTTTGGCAAGGGCAAGTCAATGTTAGTGTGAACTCTATTGTTTTGCAATTTACAATCTACAATTTGATGTAGTTTCAAGCGTATCAATTTTATGCTCGTTTATGACCCAAGCTTCAACCAAATTATTAATCAATTGTCTTCTATCACATGAATGCAATTCACAATCGCTTCAATTATAGTACTTAAAATATAGCTTGATATCAGTGACAACTGTCAAAGTACTTGGCAGGCCGTCAAAGTCAAAGCGTTATATTTTAATTTACTCGTTTATATGTCTAGCACTATGTAAATTTTTATATTTTTTTTTTACCAATGAACAGCATTTTATTTTTATTTAAGAATATAGAATTTGTAATTTATATAATTTAAAATTAATAAATGACAAAATTTAACAAAAATTAAAACTAAAACTAAAAACTTTAAACTAGGTAAAAAAAGTCCATAAGTGGGAATTTTTGTGTATGAGGCGTGCGTGCGCCAAAACACTTAATATTGTAACCGATATTGTAACCCAAAATTGCCAATAACCAAATCCGAAAATCGGTCCGTATATTTCTAAAATTCTATTAGTGTAAGTACTATATTGTGCTCATCTTACGTTGCACGACCTATACCTAATACACTTGCAGCATTGCCTCGTTGAATGGCAATGCTGATTTTTTGTTTTAAATAACTGTGGCATTTGGAGTCACCACTTTCTAGGAAGACTCGTCTTCCAAGCTCTTGGAAGAACTATGTTAATTATAATTATCATTGCAAGAAAATGAGTTATGTTTGGTATTACACAATAAGTTATTCGAACAACACTCGTATAAAGGCATATCATTGACTTTGTTGACAGCTGTCACAGGTATCAACCTATATTTTAAGTACTATAGCTTTATAAATGATCAATTGCCATTGTAAATGATGTAGAATTGACAATTGCAATGCTATTTTTTTTTTTTTTTTTTTTCTTTCTTCACGGGTTGCCTTACAGCTTCCCGAAACCGTGTTACGGTTCCAGGGTACCCAGCGGAAGACCTAGTCTCCCTCGTTTAGCCGATGGTATTTTGTGAGACTATATCTAACGAGTGGCTAGTTCTGTTGAGATATATTTAGATGTAAAAGCCTCTAAGTGGGGTTTGTCGGATTATGTACATAAGTTTTTAATTAAAAAACCCATTGGTACATGGCCGGGATCCGGGATCGAACTCGGGGTCTGCCTAGTTAATTCCAGACGTCTTAACCACTCGGCCACCGACGCACCATGCTATTTACCTCAAAATTCCAAGGCCAATTTTGTATATATTTATCTTTGAATAGTGTGTAGGGGTTTCCTGGGTTTTTTTCATAAGCGTCACTACCACTACTACTATCACTATCGTCGTCATCATCCTCATCACTAAACCCATCTCCGTTCAAGCGACTTCTGTAAATTTTGGCTCTTCGCTTCCTTTTCTTTCTATTGATACCGCGACTAGATTTTCGAAAGGACTAAAAAGATAAACTATATAAACTTTATGGCTTTAAGGCTTGCGGTGTGGCCAGAGACACCAGAAACAGTATTCACATTTTGCCACTTGTCCATATTGAAGAGAACAAATGGTAAGCCTGTCGCTGCACTTAATGGACCTAGATGTGTCACTTCTTAAACAGATGTTGTTATTTTTAGAAGAAGCACTATGAGTCGATTAAATCACATGTTCTTAAAGAAAATTGGTAGCTTGTGTAAGAATTGAACCCGGGATCCCCGATATCAAGTCCAACGTCCTACCAATTATAGGTGAACCGCTGAGAAAGTAGCACTCCCATGTCCATGAGGGGGTGGGGGGCGGGTGTGATTCTGCTATACACGATGCGAGGTTGTCGACGCGATTTACCTCGGGCTTTTGCGGGTAGGTTATGATTTTGATGAAATTTGGTATGAAGATAGCTTGAACCAGCTTGACTTAAGTCGGTGGCTTGAACCCTGAAATTTTTGAGGTGGATCGCGTCGATAACAGATATATCGCGTGAAACTTCGTATCGTGTATTGCAGAATCACGCCCACCCCTCTCACCCGCGCGGACCATGGGAGTGTTACTATATCAGTGGCTTACCTATAGGTTGGCGGCTCTTAAAATATAGAAAAATGTGATTCAAAATGCAAGCACAGTAAAAAAGAACAAGATAGAACTAATCTTTAATTGACTTTTCGTGCTTCGCAGGGCATGGAAAGGAAGCGAGCAGTGTTCGGATTCTCATGATTACAATAAATCTATTTAAGCTCTAGTCGCAAGATTGCACTCGGTTGTAAGGCAAATCGAAAATATGGACATTGTAACAATGTCACTGAAAGCTTGGATGTTAAATCAATTACTTCGTTACAGCTTTACTTGGATGAAAGGTACACTTTAAAAAGAATAATAACATACTTTAGAAGGGGAAGTAACTATGCATCGGGAAATCACTTGCTGGGCTCAGAACTGAACCTACCGCAAACTTTGAAAACATCAATACAATGTGGTAGTTAGGTTGTGAATTTTTTTGGTGTTTGTATACTACTTATTTACTTTATTTTCTGCACTGCCTTGGTCTTCTTTTTAGTTTTAAATCCAATATAATGTATAAAGGACTATTTGTGCCATAATAAAATAAAATAAATAAATAAATTTAAGTTTAGGTTTTCAAAACATACTCACAAAATCGTAGTAATCATCTACTAAGTCTCTGTCGACAACGAAATTATTGTTAACTAGAGGCAAACCCGACTTCGTTTGGGACAATTTTGATATGGAAAATCATTATATAGATAGGTAATCTGTCTATCTGTGCCCGTATCATGCAGAAACTACTGAAGATATCGAGATAGTGAGTTATCTACTGGGTTAGGTATAGCTTAAAAAAAATCTTCGGCTAAGTGAGGAAGACTGGGTACCCAGGAGCCGGCAACGGTTCCCGGGAGCTGTGATGATGATGATGATCTACTGGGTATGGTCAGACAATAGATGTAGTATGCTAGCGCTCTACTAAATTGCTAATGTCGCGATTAGAACGAGACCAATATTATCAGTGTGCGTGACAGATGTGTAATTTTGTGGATTATTCATCATAGATGACTTACATCCAGGCACTGCATTAACCATAGTTAATCACGTCTATTAAACACTAAATTATATTTTAAACAGGAATATCGAAATTACTACTGACGCTAGGCTGTTACAGTACCTACTAAAAAATGGTCTCGTCTATCTGTCTCGCTTTAACATACGCGTATCTATACTATACTATAGCAACTATACTAAATCTATGGGTCATACTATGAGTCAACATGACATAATTACGCTTCGTTTTCTCGTATACAATAAGTAGGTATATAAACTTCTTGGTTTCTTCACAGTGAAGGATAGTTTAGTAAGGTCACGTGATTATATTTCAGTCTGTCTCACATTTAAACTTATCTGTTCTACATTCTATTCTATTCTATTCGTTTAGTTTTACTTTGTCTAAGCCGCATAAATATACAAAACTGTACAATACAGTATCATTGCCACTAAATATAAAAAGAGAGTTGACAATGACGACCAAGCTGTAAGGTAGAATTTTGACAATATTGATTTATTGTATTCTAAGTTTGTGGATTTATAGGATTACTCTCAGGGATTACTAGTGGTCAAAATTCGATCATAATTAGTTTTAAAAGATGTATCACTCAGTAATTATTTATTGGCAACATTTTAATATATTTTGTAACGTAGTGGTTATATTGTTTTTATTATTTGGCGAAAATCTTTACTCGATGTGAGCCGCCATGTTTCACATTGACATATGAATAGAATATGTTGTCAATTCGATTTTTTCTTCTCAATATCATACTTAAGAGTGTAGTGTACCGCGTCCATGTCCATACAAACGGAGAAAACGTTTTACTACCCCTAAATATTATTTAATTCTAACGATTTTGTAATATGTTACTGACATAGTGAAAAACTACGTACGTATTTTTTCCTTTTTTCAAAATTCGTAATAGGTCAAAAGTTCAAAGCTCAAATCTCGGTTTTTTTGGTTCATAACTTGCTCGTAATAAACCGTCTGTATTTGAGAAACAAAGCAAAATTTCAAAAAAAGCAAAACGTACGTACGTAGATTATAATCTGCTAAAACGTTTGACACCAAAATTATAAGGTTTCGTTATAGTTTAGTAGGTGTAAATCGTTTTCCCCCAAAACGCAATTTTCAACGAAGAACATACCTACAAACACTCACGAGCTGCAGTGCTCTCTGTCGCACTGATGCCCGGGGGAAGAGCGCGCTTGAGATAGAATATGATTTTCTAAATACCTATTTCGCTGCGTACGCTGAGCTACACGATCCTCTTAAAATGTTCTATAAGACCCCCTAATGTCAGTTGTTTTAAAAATATTGCATTGAATTCTACGGAAAATTTCCGATTTTTTACATATCTTCGTTTGCTGTATAATGGTTACGGGAAAGTTATATAGAACTCAAAATAGACAGACTGGTCTATTACGACAAACGCGGAAACTGTCTGGGAGAGGGATCTCGGTCCAAATAAAAAGTCAAACCCCGTGACGAAATAAAGTAGGGAAATCGAGAACTAAGTCCTGTATAAGATTTTTGAAAGTCTATAAATGCAGTTCTTATTATGTTTAAAATTCACTTGCCAGGGCTAAAAGTAGTTGAATAATAAAATAAAGAAACTTACCGTTTAGGAAGATAATTGAACTTTCCCATAAACTGTAAAAGAAAACATTTAAAAAAATTCTAACATTGAAAACATTATCCATTGGTTTCACACTTGATCGTACTCTATGTGGATATGTTATTTAAACAGGCAAACCGAGGAACTTAATTAACAACAAATTAAGCCATGGTTATATATCCCTACGGTAAGCAAACTTCAATGTTTTAAATACAAAATAGACTCGTCTTTATCCCAAATCAGTTTTACCGATGGTGCCAAAAACACAAAAAAACATAAAATAACATACCCATGCAGGTTTCTTAATTTTTTCTCTATAAAAAAATTAATTATAATTTAATTTCCAGTCTAAATGTCTAAAGTACCTACTGAATTTAATTTTGTTGCAATGACGACAACAGTAACATTTTTATTTAAATCGAGTAGCATATAAGATAACCAGTTTAAACACAACTTAATTTCGTTATTTTTGTCACTGTATGGCGACATCACAACGAGATTAAACTCAGAATTTTAGGATTAGAATTTAAATTTAAATCAAGAGTAATTTATCCTTCTGTACACTGTGATAGTGAGCTATATAGGTACTTAGTTATTAGAAAAACAGAAATAGCTTGGAATTTTTTCCCTGTAATTTCTACCAACGAGTATTTTTTGTCAATGGTTTATTTACAATGATTGTTCAGGTTTTTTTATATTACAGAAACATATTTTATAAGTTACTTTTGTTAAAAGTTTGATGTGATTATATAAAAAAACGTACAGATATACTTACACTGTTCTGCTCTAAAAAGGTAAACCTGAATTAAATCTTTATAACATATTATATTTTATTAGCTATCTACCCCGTGGATCCCATATTAACTTTTACCCCTATTATGGTCTAGAGTTTATACAAAAAACATTCAGTTTTACCCGAATTTTCTAATTTTCTGGGCAACTTCTCCAATTTTTTTTTCCTAAAAACCTTGTTCAGACTATGATCAACTTTTTTTATTTCAAAATTTGTCAACCGGTCCAGCCGTTCTCAAATGATACGCTTACCAACAAATATCATTTATTTTTTATTTATATAGATGCGGGATGTATGAAATTAAACCGAAGATTTTATCATATCTGTTTTATTACATTTTATAATTAAATCAAATTAAATATCTTATAGAATCGAATATAACACCATCTCTCATCTTTCATATTCGTCTGACATATTGTCTCATTCCATGTAGACTCTCAAGAGCCAAGCATTATTCCACAATATTTTTACTAATTAAGTTTAGTTCATTAAGTGAGGTTGGAGTTGGATCACTAGATAATTTTTATCCCTGGGATAAATTTTGTAACACTGTCATTGAAAACTTGGATGTTAAATCAATTACTTCGTTACAATATACTTGGATGAAAGGTACACTTTAAAAAGAAAAATAATACACTTTAGAAGATAGCCCAATTCTTAAGGCAGGTTATATGCTATGTAACATCACACTACGAACTAAAGGAGCGGAGCAGTAACGGCAATGAACATCTAGTAATGTAAATGTGCCATAATAAAATAAAACAAATAAATAAATCACTATGAATTAGATTTTCAAAACATACTCACAAAATCGTAGTAATCATCTACTAACTCTCTGTCGACAACGAAATTATTATTTACTAGAGGCAAACACGACTTCGTTCGGAACGATTTTGATAATGAAAAACATAATAAAGATAGTTTGTAGTAGATAGTCTGTCTGTGCACGTATCATGCAGAAACTATTGAAGATAGATGTCTAACTGAGTGTCTAACTGTAGACGTGCTTGTCAATTAGATTTTTTACTTCTCAATAATTTGTGACACATTTCAATCAATATATGTGTCGTCATGGCCAAGGAAGCAGACAGACCTACATCCTAATTGTAAAAATTAAAATCAGTTTGCATAATTATATAAATGTAGTTATTTTTATGTTTAAAATCCACGGGCGAAGCCGGGGCGGAAAGATAGTTGAAAATAAAATAAAGAAACTTACTGTTTAGGAGGATAATTAAACTTTCCCATAAACTGTAAAATAAAAAATTTAAACTTTTCTTCTCACATTTATTGAAAACATTATCCATTTCTTTCACATTTGATAGTACCCTATGTGGATTTGTTCACTATTTTTGAACAGACAAACCGAGGAGATAAATTAACAACAAATTAAGCCATACGGATTACCTATCTCTATGAAAAACAAACTTCAAATAATTTATGTTTTAAGTATATAATGAACTCGTCTTTATCATAAATAAGTTTCACTGGTGGTGCTTTTAACTTTTGTTAGGTATGCCTACACAAATAAACATAAATTAACATACTTGTATTCTTGGCTTTTTCTTTTTTTTTCTATAGAATATTCAATAATAATTTATTTTCCAGTCTACAGGTCTAAAATTCTGAATTTAATTTTGTTGCAATGACGACAACCGTAACAATTTTATTTAAATCAAGTAGCATATGAGACAATCTATTTAAGCAATTCAACTCCAATATTTTTGTCACTATGGCGACATCACAACGAAATTAAATTTAGGATTTATGGTTTAGAATTTAAATTTACGCAAGAGTTACCCTGTGATAGTGAGCTATAGGTACTTAGTTATTAGAAATAACAGAACATTGTATTTTTTCTCTTTTCACAGGATACCTTACAGCCCTCGAAACCGTGTTATGGGTACCAGGCTACCCAGCGGAAGATCAAGTCTTTTCTCTTTTAGACGATGGTATTTGTGAGGCTATATCTAACCAGTGGCTATTTCTGGTGAGGTATATTTTTAGGTGGATATGCCTATAAGTGTGTATTATTACTGATCAGTTTTTTATATGTCAGAAACCTTGACTATAATAATATTATATACCTAAGTAAGTTTTGTTAAAAGTTTATTGTGATTATAATATAAGAAACGTACAGAGATACTTACACTGTTCTGCTCTAAAAATGTAAACCTGAATTAAATCTTCATAAAAATTTACTAGCTTTCCGCCACAGGTTCGCCCCTAAGTCCCATATTACCTTTCATGCCCTACTATGGTCTAGAGTTTATAGAAAAATCCATAGAAAAAAGTACTTTCAGTTTCCCCCGAATTTTCAAATTTTCCGGGTTACTTTTCCAATGTTTCTTTCCCTAAAAACCTTATTCAGACTCTTTTTTATATTTCAAAATTTGTAAAATCGGTCCAGCCGTTTTCAATTGATGCGTTTACCAACGAATAGCATTTTTTTTTTATAGACATATTTTAAATGAGATTGTAGTTGGTTGCGCTAACTTAGGTCATGAGTTACTTTTTATCCCTGGGATACATTTTGTGACAGTATCACAGAAAGCTTGGACGGTAATTCAATTATTTCGTTACAGTTCAATATATTTGGATGAAAGTTACACTTTAAAAAGAAGAATAATAGAAGAGGGAGTATATAGGTACATATAACATCATTAATATTACATTGGGAAATCACTTGCTGCGCTCAGAATTGAACTCACCGCAAAATTAAAATCATAATTAAAAAAACTTGTATAAGTATTGTATAAAACTTGTTGTTTGTTATTCAGTTTATTTTCAACTTTCGGCATTGCCTTGGTCTTCTTTTTAGTTTTGCAGAAGAGTTTTTTTGTTTGAACACGCTAGTCTTTAGAACTATCAGTCGGATTTAAAAATAGTTCTTTGCATTTGATAGCCCAATTCTTGAGTTCAACATCACGCTAAGACTTAAAGGAGCAGAGCAGTCGCAATGCACAGAGAATTCGATTCTTTCGGCTCTTTCGGCGCGTGCAAATGTGTGTTCACATTAAATAACTGTTTGTGCCATAATAAAATAAAATAAATAAATAAATAATTAATTTAGATTTTCAAAACATACTCACATAATCATTTATATCTCTGTCGACAACCAAATTATTGTCAACATGTGGCAAACCCGATTTCATTTGTGACACAATTTTGATATAAAAAAACATAATATATTCAGGAAATCATGCAGAAACTACTGAAAGTATTGAAATAGTTAAGTAGATAGTTGAGTTATCTAACTACTGTAGACGTGACGTAATTATGCTTTGTTTTCTCCAAGCAGTTTATATACTTCTTTCGTTTTGTTAGAGTGAAGGACAGTTTAGTTAGGTCACGTGGTTATATTTCAGTCTGTTTCATACATTTAAAGTTATCTATTCCACATTTTACTCTATTCCTTAACTTGTACTTTGTCTAATCCCACAAAAATATATTAAATGAAGTAATAGAGTATCATTGCCAAGTTGCGAGTACGACTCGCGCGTTAAGATACTCGTAGGTACCATTTTTTCGGTCAAAACTTTAAGACAGGATTTTTGTTTAGCTTTTCTTGTAAAGAAAGGGCCTATATTCCCTATTTTTCAAAATTTTAGACAAACTACTGGAGATAAGGGGGGGGGGGGAGGTCAATTTTCGTATTTTACTATGCATTTAAAAGTTATAAAAAAATTGTATTCCTTATAACGAGCGCTTTCATTTTATATGTTACGTGATGAACTCAAAAAAACATTTTTTTACGTTTTCAATTCCACCAAAATTAACCCCCAGATTCAAAATTCGATTATTTTCGCTATACCTCCGTCATTGGGTCATGAAACTCTATATATTATGTACCAAGTTTCAACATTTTTCCTCCAGTTTATTCGGAAAAAATAAACAACAGTTCAATCATTTACTGTGAGACGCTTATTTCTTTGAATACGATTTACACGACTTAAGTCAGTGTCCGAGTGTTTTTGAGTGTTGAGTGAGTTTTACTGGGTTATTTAAAGAGTCGTGTCTACATCCTAAAACCAAATACACTACGTCAACTAAAAGAAAAAATCAGCAAAGAGATGTCGGCGATCTCGCGGTCTCTTTGCTGACGAGTATTCGAAAATTTCGGTACTCGCTTAGAAAAGTGCAATAGTCGAAACGGTGGTCGTCGTTTAAAAAAAATCCAACTAATTAGCTTTCTCGTAAATAAACAATTTTTAAAATATGTCAATTGGCCGGGAACTATGAAATAAAGTAGGGTAATCGAGAACATTCCCGAATCTTGTATGAGTTTTTTGAAAGGCTAAAAATACAGTTATTTTTATAGTTTAAAGTCCACGGGAAAAGCCGGGCGGAAATATAGTTGAAAAATAAAATAATTAAACTTACTCTTTAGGAGGAAGTTTCAACTTTACCACAAACTGTAAAAGAAAACATTATTTAAACTTTTTCAGTTTTTTAATTAGTTTTTTCTCACATTTATAGAAAACATCCATTTCTTTCCATATGTGGATATGTTCACAATTATGTAGTTTAAACAGATAAACCGAGTAGCTAAATTAACAACAAAGTTAAGCCATGCTTCATAGGCACTATAACTTATCCCTATGAAAAGCAAACTTCAATGCACTTATGTTTTAAGCATGGACGTATTGGCTCGTCTTTATCATAAACTAGCCTTCCGCCCCCGGCTTCGCCCGTGGATATTGTCGAACAAAATAAAATATAGCCTATGTCACTCAGGGATCGTAGTAAAAGAATCCCCCTACAAACTCACAAACTTTACTTTTATAATATTAGTACAGATAAATTTCACTGATGGTGCCTTAATTGAACTTATGTTAGGTAGTATGCCTACACATAAAAACATAAAATAACATACTTCGACGGGTTTATTCTCTATTTCTCTGAAATTTCAATAATAATTTATTTTCCAGTCTAAAATGCTGAATTTAATTTTGTTGCGATGACGACAACAGTAACAAATTTTACACAATTAAATTTCAATATTTTTGTCACTATGGCGACATCACAACAAAATTAAACTCATGATTTTTACGCTAATCCTAATGAAATTTACGTCGAAAATAATTACCCACTGTACTATGTGATAGAGTATAGAATGACGCTTACTTATTGGAAAACAAATAATATATGTAGCAATTCATTTTTGCCTGGTAGAACCAACGAGTAATTTTCTTGGATATTGGCCTGTATTGTTATTGTTCAGGTTTACAGATTCCCTTCAATTTTATATTTCAGGAACTGGTAGTATAATAATCACTACATAATAATGACTAAAAAAGCTATAATGGCTGAAGTAAAAAGAAATGCTGGCAGAGGACGACCTAGGTGTACATTTATTTAACATATAAAAATGTATTGATCGAAATATTAAAAGTACACCCAATCGCCGAGTATGTATGAAAGGTATGGTGAATACAAAAGAAGCGAAAAAGGTATGTCACAGGGTCGTAACAAATGGCATTCGATTGTCTCTGCCTACCCCTCTTGGGATAAAAGGCGTGATGATAGATAAATAGATATTATAAAATTAAGTTCCCCACTCGTCTGTGCCCTTTTTACTCAAAAACTATTAAACGGATTTTGTTGTGGTTTTACTATTAGCGTAGTAATTATTATTTAATCTATGCTATTAGTAGATTTATTCACCAAGAAGGTTTACGATACAATAAACATGGATCTATCATGTTTAGGAGCTGAGCATTAACAGTATAAGTGAATCAAGTCAAGTCAGGGTAAAAGTTAGCGCCAGCGGGTTTTCATAGTATGCTGTCTAATCCGTCAGAGATATAACAAAACAATATAGGAAAGAATTGTGTAAAATAAAGTAATATACAAAAAAGTATGCGGCAGCATATATCTATCTCTAAGAAATAAGTAGTTATAAGCGTATTTATGTAGGAGTTAAAATTGTTTTCAACCCATAATTAGTATTAGTCTGTATAAGTTAGATTTCTTAAAAGTTTGATGTTATTATATAAAAAATGTACAAGAATGCTTACATTGATTTGTCCTAAAAAGGTAAACCTGAATTAAATCTTTATAACATATTAATATTATTCTTTATTTTGAAATCTCTGTTAAGCCCTCCATAGCTATTAAATTAGATTGTAATTAGTTAGGCTAAGTTAATTCACAAATATATCCAAATATCCAAAAGGGACCATAGCCTTTGTAATCGACTAAACCGCAAGGTAAGCAATATAAAAATAATAGATAATATTATAATTAAATAATTGCCTAAGTTGATAGTACGACTCGCGCGCTTAGGTTCCCGTACGATTTTTTCGACAGGATTTTTCTTTAGGTTTATTTTCATTTGTCATATGATGCACTTGAAAAATTTTTTTTTTATGCTATACGTTCGTGACTGGGTCATGAAAGTCTATATATGTACCAAGTTTCTACATTTTTAGTCCAGTAGATTCGGAGAAAATAAGACGTGACAGACGGACAGACAGACAGACACATAAGTGATCCTGTAAAGGTTTCCGTTTTTTCATCGGAGATGTTCAGAACATTAAAAATAATGCAGTGGGCAGAAATAAAAAAAATATTAAGTATATATTTAACAACAGATCAGTTACTATAAAAATAAATTAATATAACATAATTACTCTGTTCCAGTATTCTTCTGTGTAAGGACCTAAGAGCCTGTAATTTCATGAATTTTTTTAGAAGCAGCATAGATACAAATAATTGATGTTACCTCAACTTTTAAATTTTGAAATACCTCAATAGTTTTCATTATAACGTATAGGTGGGACACTAAGTAAGACGATTCTTTTCCCAAATCCTGAAAATTGGATCTAAACTTCATAAAATTTTAGTCTTAATTCTAAAGACTTACTTGTGTTTTAGAACCTGCAAAAATATAGCGGATATTATTTTTGTTTCATTTTATCATAAACGTCAAATATATTCCCCAAATTCAATGGAACTCTCAGAGTGTCTGATGATCATGCTCAATGATCAGCTCCTACCCATGTTTAATACTCGTAAACCTTCCTCTTGAATCAAGCTATCTAATTGTGGAAACCGCAACAAAATACGTTCAATAGCACAGACGGACAGACAGACGTGGCAGATTTTTTTTAAATAATATGTACTTAGTGATGATGATTATACATACGTTATACATCCTGAAACATTTTTTTTAATAAAGAATAAAACATTATAAATATTTAAAATAATTAAATTTTATGAACAATTATTTTGAATATAAAATATTTACATAATATAGTAAACAGTAGGCAAAAAAAACTGTATAAATCTAGATGTGTCGGTGGCCGAGTGGATAAGACGTCTGGTGTTAACTAGACAGACCCCGGGTTCGATCCTAGATCCCGGCCATATACCCATGGGATTTTTTAATTAAAAACTTATGTACATAATCCGACAAACCACACTTAGAGGAAAAATATATATCTCAACAGAACTAGCCACACTCGTTAGGTATAGCCTCATAAATACCATCGGCTAAACGAGGGAGACTTGGTCTTCCGCTGGGTACCCTGGAACCCGTAACACGGTTTCGGGAGCAGAAATCGTGAAGAAAGAAAAAAAAATCTAGATACTTGGTCCTAGGTATATAAATACCTACTCGTACATAGACTTTTTCATAGAAATAATAAGAATATATTTTTTTAATTTAAACTTTGCTAAGCAATATATGGTGTGAATCCATAATCCGGTATTTTATACTCACTCCTTTTTCCTCCTTTTTCTGGACATGTTTTCCAATCGGTACTGTAAATTGTAAAAGTAAATTCTACATTTTCGTCAAGTTAAGGTTAAGGTTAAGGTTAAGACGTCTGGTATTAACTAGTCAGACCACAGGTTCATCCCGGATCGAAAAAATTATATCCACCAAAATATCGGTAATTTAATAGGGAACAGGACTAATTTAGACTATAGAAGTGGCTCACATACCACAATCCAACGACTCCAAGTAAAAGAAAATACTTTCCACACTTCGCTGGTTTGTATGTATTTGTTTAAGCCAATCTATTAAATATTTTCACTGGGGCAGTCCGGTAAAGTAGTAATTACAAAAAATCCTTGTCCTTCGTTCACGGAGATCAACGTGATTTTTAGATAGTTGTAGCTTATTATTTGTACGTAATTTAAGGTTTTTAGATTACAAAACTCTTTACTTGGTGTCCGCTGAATACCCTACTAGGACGGACCGTAACTCATTTACGTAACTCCCATGAATATATCTATGAAACATTTACTCACCCTGCGATCATATATCGTAGTATTTTTCACAAAAAGTAGTGGTTTATATGACCTGGCATACATGTTAGGATTTAATCTGAAATAATATATTTGCCTTAATTTCTTTTTCAAAATTATATGTACAGAAAATAAAATCACATAATATATACATATATTACTAGCAGTTTCCGGCGACTTCGTACATGTTATATTAGGAATACAATGTTAATTTTTGAAAAATCCTTTTTTGTGCATCTCTACACCCCCTAAGGAATATACCTTCTAATTTTCATATTTATTTCTTCAGCTGTGCGTTGATTGTCATTATTATATATATTTAGAAGATAGGTAGGAATCATGGTGTGACACGGAACGATAGAAGAAGAAAATTTGATATGCATTTTTTTTAAAGTTGAAGTAACCCTTCCCCCCTCCCCCCCTTTTTTATAGAGAAGACGGCATGTGACCTTGCCACCGCCTGTTTATTAAACATAGGTGATTGGTCCATGAATGCGCGCGACTGGCAGAACGGAGATGCTTTTTCAGGAAGCAAGAAAGACCGACGCAGGAAGTTCATTCTACTTTTTGACAGTGCCTTGCCTTGTCCGGAACATCGGCACACAGGTTTTAGAGTAGTGCGAGTGCAGGTCGGCAGCCTACGGTATAAGCTATGACTATGGCGTCACGACACCGACAGCCCCATATTACGCAGCACTGTTGGATTGTCAATTTATGATATACTACAGCATCTGGAATGGTATACATCAGTACCTCACAGTCACCTGCTTGTCCAGTACCTGCTTAAAACCTGAAGATGAGTTACATGCGAAAATTTCGCATAAGATTTTTTTTAAACACTTCTCCCTTTCTACACAAATTCTTTTGATACATGCATTTTTGTACCAAATGTAATTTGTAATATAGGAATAACAAAGTGTTTTGAAGGCCACGTAACGATGACTTCTTCTGAAAATAACTGATATAAATAGTTATACATGTCGTATTCGAATTGACAGATCCCGTTAATGACAGCGTGGCCACATTCATTGTTCACTGACTCTGGCCACACCTAGAATTTACAAAGGCCGTGACGATATGCGTGATTTAAAAAAATCAGTAATACTTACAATCTATGAGTTTGTGTTACAATTATATTAGGATGTTCCTTTCTAGATTTTTTTTGTGATTCGCTGAAATTCGGCAACATGATAATGGCTTTCAGTGTGCTGTCTGTACCGCGATGTTTGTCTCTTGAGTTTCTTCTAAGATTCTTTATGGCATTCTGTAACATTTTTTTTTATTTTACACTAGATATCGTTTGAACAATTTAGCCAAATCGGTCCATTATTTTTTTCCTAGTATAATTTACTGTGCATACTTTAAAATAGTTTAAAGGATTTAAAAATATACTTATTGTGAGACAAAAATCAAAAATAACAAAAGTTATTTTTTTTTAAATTTATTTCTACCCATTGAATTTATTCATATTATTTTCTTCTCTACCTAGATAAACCGCTCAAAAATACGACAGTATTCGTAACTTAATTAAATCATAACAAAAATAAAAAATGTAGACCTTTTCTTAGGTAATTCACAACTGAGGCACGCAATTTCATTTCATTTGCAACCATACTTAAAGCTATAAAAGTATCGCGCGCCTACTACATTTTTAATTCCATGTTTGAAACCTATGTTTGTTGTATAGTGTCATAATTACGAACTTTTATGTCTGCATGTACAGTGTGTACCTATTAGAAGTTAGTTAGACTTATAATACACTAACTTTCCGCTCCCGGTACGCCCGTAGATATTTCCGAAATAAAATTACATAAAAAAACCTAGAACCCTATTGCAGCGCCACCTACCGGCTCCATTTGTAAATCTAAACCATCCAGGTATCCACTCAAACACACACAAAAACAATCATCAAAATCGGTCTAGTCGTTACGAGTTCAGTGACTTTACACATGTACAGAAGAAATATCTATCCATATACTATTAGTATAAAATGGTAAAATTTAATTTCTTGTTTGTAATGAATAAACTCATTTCAGTAGGAACCGATTCTAAAAATTAGAAAGCTACTATATCCACGGGCGGAGCCGGGGGCGAAAAGTCCAGTATAATATAAAGAAGAAGATACATAATTTTACCTACCAGTAACTTATCTTTCGGAGACTTCCTGAAGTCTGTGTAAACTATGAATTCGTTTTCTTTTCCATATCTGAAATATTATTTAAAAATCGTTTCCATAAAAAAATATGTACTGATAACTATAGGTTCTCGAGATATCCTAGGGCACCCGGCGGCAGACAAAAAGTATAAATATAAAGGCAAAAAATATTTAAAAAAAAATTAAAATAAATTAGAATAGTATAAGTAATACGAAATACAATAAAAACAGTGATTAGAGGTAATGTTTCATGAACATATACTGAAAGAATAATAATTGTGTTCTACCAAATGGCATATTGTCTCTGTCTACACCTTTCTAGTGTAAATGCCATAATTATATATTTTCATAGATGGATAACGTGAAAACTGCTGTATCAGATTCAGAAGTTGTATTATAAGTATACACCAGAGGTTCCCAAAGTTTTTAGGCCGTATACCCCTGTTGACGCACATCACTACGTTGACGCATATCACTACAATCAATCGAACTGTCAACTTGTCAATCTCTTCAACCATTCCAATATCTTTGCACGCCTGTGCATACCACATCTGTAATAACATTTTTAATTACAATATTCAAAACGGATTAAGTTGGTGTCATTTCGAAGCTATTATTAGAAGAATCCCTAACATTTTGATTACAGGGGGTGTCCTAGATTATTTTTATTCTTTGTAGTCCCCCGTAGTACTTTTTACTTGCTGACGTGGACCCCTCAGCAACTAGAAATTGACCCCTGGGGGTCCATATATTTATTTTATTTTTATTTTATTTTATTTGACCACTTTTATTATATATTATATATACCACTTTGGGAAACCATAGTATACACACTAAATATATAAACAAAAGTTGTCAATGACGGCAGCCAAGTGGGCATGAGGGCGCCACTCTCCACAGTCTAGTCACAGATTGTAAATATATAGAAAACCACAGAAAATAAAATAATAATATTGCCCACCTTATACCAATATTATTTGTATTTCCATATACGGCGTTTCCATTGTCAAATTGTGTCTGCGGGTACTGTATCGACGATTTAAGCATACCAAGGGCCGGCCTTATTAATGTGTGGCCAGGTAACACATCTTCAGCCTTAGGTAAGTCCAAAGGATTGTCAATGTATTGAGATAGTTGGTCCATATCTTCATGTGATGCGCTTTTCCTATATGCCTGTGAATAAAAATAAAAATATTTAAAAATTTGAAAAAGTCTAGGTAAGTATAATCAAAGCGGGAGCTGCGGCGGAAATTAACGGCACAAGTATATACCGTCAGAAACTCTAGTTTATTAAAAATATATGACCACGACTGATCATCTCTTCTAGTAACAAGAGGGCTGGCTCCTTCCTGATGCTGCATTCTTGCAAATCTTTTTATATAGTTTTGTTTATGTTTACATTTAAATTGAAGGTGTTTTATATACCTGTGTGTATTATTAAATAAAAGACAAAAAAAAATATAGTAAGTAATTTAATAATATAAAAAAATACCCTTGAAAAAAAGTTTCGCTCAACACTTTACTGCATTTCCTTATTAATTCAGATTGTATCAGAATAAAAAGAGAGAAATATTGTTGTCAATACCTATCTTAAAAAAATAATTATCAAGTTATAACGTGAGTGTCAAAATATGACAATGGAAAAATAAGTCAGCTGAGACTTCTTCTTCTTCTTCTTTTTTTCAATATGGCGGTTCCACCAATATTAATCGGTGATTTCGCCAATGTCAAGTAGTATAGCCGTTTACGGTGATTATAGCCAATAAATCGGTATGTATGATAATCCCGCCGACCGCGATATGTCTTATTAATCACTGATTAATCACAACCATCGCAGCGCGGGCGGGATTAAACTGGATTCCCCAACACGTCTCCGCGGGAGCGTGTGCTATCCACCAAGGCGTGTCGTGGAATGCAGCTGAGACTTGATGTGATTGGTTATGGTTAACAATTTAAATGTCATTGAGCTTTTATGTGATTGATGGCATAAGAAATGAAACAAAGTGAAAAGTTTAATGTACAAGCGAAGTTGTCTTTCGAATCCTGCACTTGATAGTACATAATCCAACAAACCACACTTAGAGGCTTTTCCATCTAGATATAACTCAACACCTCAACAGAATTCGTTAGGTATAATAGCCTCACAAATAACATCGACTAAAAAGGGAGACATTGTCTTCCGCTGGGTACCCTAGGATTTCAGGAGCTGTAAAGCAACCCGTGAAGAAAAACAACGTAGGTACCTACTTAATTTAAGTAAATCGTAATTAAATAAAATAAGGTAAACCGAATAAAAAATCGGCGGTAAGTAGATTAAAATAAAGGCTATTTTATTGATTCATTATTTTGCCATTTTGCCTTGAGATAAATTACCCTTTACTTTTTCCCGATTCCAAAAGACATTCAATTCCGATCTAGTTTGTAGATATATAAATTGCCCACGTTTGTATTCGAAACAGACTAAATCTCTAGCAGAATTTATTTAAGGGGAAGCCCAAGGCAAATTTGCTGATTTTGAATCCTGTTTCCTCTGAATGTATTGGCATGAGAATTCCAAAAAAAATACATCATGTTCTTTCATTCTTTATCTAGTGAATTTCCTAATTCGTTTTTATCTAAACTAATAAATTATTTAATAATTAAATATATTGTAAACCCCTTTTTAAATTTTTAAATGCTATTATCTTAAGCTATTGAAACGTGATTAAAACGGTTTTTTTTTTCAACGAAATATATTAACAATATCTAGTGAATTTCCTAGTAAAAAGTTGTTACAATAAAAAATAAATTTATGACAAGCAAAAGTAACACCTAACACACCTAACCGGCACCAAATTCAGTCTGCCCGCAGCGCTCGGGCCTTTCGGACATGGAATCTGTGCTTTTTTCTTGGACGTCAGTTGGTGATATTTTTTTACGTATTTAAATAATTTAACAAATAAAAATCTACTTCCATAGTAATGAAAATATTCAGACACGCCACTTGGCCGGCCGGCTAGCCGCCTAGCCGCGACGAGCGATCCGTCATTAGCAAAGCGTCGTTTCGTTTCTTATAATATTTTGATATTTCTACTTTATATAAATTTATAATAACCTTCATTGTATCTTAGTTGGTGAATCAAAATGGGAAATAAAAGACAATACCGAGGTACAGAAAAAAATCCATAAAAAGAAAAGAAGAAAACTGGAAAAGAGTTGCAAATCTGGAAGTGACATCATGGCATTCGCAGACACTGATTTCGTTGCAAAAGTCGACTCAAGATGATCCTTTTATGCAAATGACAACAGACACCATGCCCCCGCATAACAATTTTATTAAACTATACACTGTGAAATTACTGATGGCTCTAAAATGGGACATAATGTAGGCTGTAGAATATATATTGTAGAACTGCTCTTCAAGGAAGCAATCAATCTTAGCAAACATGCCAGTATATTCCAAGCAGAGTTATACACACTAATTATATGTGCTGAAGCTAATATACAAAAACACTACATAAACAAGAAAATGTATATATACACTCAGACAGCAAGGCGGCTCTCTTGGCCATCAACTTCTATACTATATCCTTCAGCTGGTCATGAACTGCGTTGATGTACTGAACAGACTGGGCAGCAAAAACTAAGTTATCCTTAAATGGGTACCAGGGTACTCAGGGATAGAAGGTAATTAAATTGCTGACTTCCTGGCACTTGTTCATACAAAAATACTAAAATAGCGAATAAAAAAATGCGGGGTGGAGGTAGGAGGGTGAAAAATAGTTTACGACCGATTGTCGGCCCAAACGAATATAAATATAACATTTTATAAAAAAACCGTTTCGGAGGAGTATGGAGGAGGAGTACAAGTGAAACAAGGGCACGAATACATTGTATAAGTGATTTTAATTATTTTCTTATCTACATCTCTTGCACTAAACTCTGTATAAATATAGATTTTAATAGATTCATATTTGTTACGGCGTGCCCTTTGCCTTTCTAACACTCCCTTAGGTTACTCTTGTGCACATCTTTTTGTTAGCCTTTATGAAGAAATCGACTTCATCAACTTTCTTTGTGTTTTTATCTATTTACCTGAACAGCTCTATATTCTATTGGTTTTGGTATATTTATATTAAAGTAGCGTTTCGCCCCAGATTCGCCCGTGGGATCCGCATACTAACTTTCAACCCCTATTATACACCCTTAGATGTATTTAAAGAAAAAGTAGCATTATGTCCTTTCTTAGGGTTTAAGCTTTTTCCATATTAAATTGTATCGAAATCGGTTCAGTGGTTTAAGCCTTGAACGTAACAGACAGACAGAGTTACTTTCGCATTTATATTAGTAAGGATATAAGTATTCCACAATCCACGAAACAGACTCGTATCAGATTTTTTTATCAATATATATCTAATAAAATTATCTAGGGGCCGTCTCTTTCATGGTCTTATTTCTATCATTTAGAAGTCAAAACAACAGTTTTTAGAATTTTTGTCTATTTTTGCGTATCTCATAAAAATTACTGTCTTTGTCTGACTTAAAATTTCTAAATGTTACCGCCTCTAAGATTTTTCGAAGCTCTATGCTTTCTAAGCTGACGAGTGACTAAATAGCATTGGTTCTGTGATCTTAGAAAAGTTACTGCCAATTCTATGTAGCCACACCCAAACGCGATTTTTATTTTGCCTTTGTCTTTTCCTTAAGGCTTAGATTTTCTAAAAGCTGTATCTCCTAATTTCCCATCACACACAATGTTGATATGATACAGTGTAGTTTTAAAATGGAATAGTAAACGAATTTACATTTGAAATAACTCATATTCAATATCATATTTTAAAATATTAATTAAGACATTTAACTTATCTGTCTATAATATCACTTATCTACTGTAATTCTTCGAGTGATTTTTTATTTAAAAATATAAAAAATACATAACAATAAAAGTAAAATAAACATATTAAACACACAAAATATTATAATTATGATTTTGTATGCAAATTGCTCGTTTTGAATCGTAATTAACGTATTTATTATTTTGAATAATACTTATATTAACAAAATCTCATAAAAGCATCTCTACCAAGAGGGGTAGGCAGAGACGATCGAATACCACCAGCTATTAACCTGGCATACCTCTTTAGCTTCTTTTATATTCATCATACCATGCTCGGCATAAATATTATGTTATATGTTCATAGGTCGACCTCTTCCAACATTTAATTTCGTTTCTTCCATATAAACCTTTTAGTCCATATTTCATCCTTCATTATTTTAACACATGTCAAAATCCGACTCTTAAAAGATATATGCACATATTCAAGCATCGTTGGTTAGCGCACAACACAGTGTATACAGGCAAATAGAGTTTTCGCACAGACCTAGTTTTGACTTTATTTGAGAAGTAAACAAAAGGATTTCAACTTTAAGTCGTACATTGCGCTCCAACAGAGAGAATCCTTTGTGCATTGCTAGACTTCTGTGCTGAAAATGTGCCGGTGAATATGCACTCTGATGTTTCAGTGATAAACTTGTTAGGGATTTCAGAATTTGGTTAATTTAATTTTCTCTTACTTGTTGGTATATGCTTTTAGGGTTTCGTATATCAATTAATCTTGTATCTGTCTGTCCGTTTGTCACAGATTTTTTTTTCGGAATCTATTGGTGCATATTGCAGAGTTTGATGACCCAATCACGGACGTATAGCGTAAATAATTTAATATCGATTCTGGGGGTTAATTTTGGGGGAAATTTCAAGTGCATCATGTGAAAAGGCTCGATATACGAAATACATTTTTTTTATAATTTTAAAATGTGTAGTTAGTTTAAATTTTATTAAACAAAATATACGAAAGTTAAGCATTTATTATCTTCAAAGCTACTGAGTCTACAATTTTGAAAATAAATAGGAAATATAGGGCCTCAATTATAGTTAACAGGGAAATTTAAACGAAAATTCTGTCTTAACGTTCTCGCATTGAAATGATACGGAAATGACTCGCTCTTGGCCAATTATTTTAAAACAAACTCACTTAAGCCATAAAGTAATTAAAATTCAAAATTACCTAATATGTATTTCGTTAACTTCTCCTGTTACCTACGGAGAACATATAAAGTCGGCGATACCTACTTCTATTTTTGAAGTGACAAATGTCCCTTATCTATGCACATCTTTATAACTGGCCACGTCGTATAAGTACCTATTTGTTTTTGTTTTGTTAAATTTTGTATTCGAAAAGTGACGAGTTACCTTTTCTTTTAGTTCCTGAAGTGATTTCGTTAAGAGTTTTGGACCAAACTGTAAACAAAATTTTCAAATTGAAGGTTTGGAAGTCTAATTGGTCTAAGAGGCAAACAATGAAAAGTCAATATTTTTATGGTGCGCCGCTGGCCGAGTGGTTTAGACGTCTCGTATTAACTAGACTAGACCATTGAGTTTTTTGATTAAAACATAAGTACATAATCCGACAAACCACACTTAGAGGATTTTCCATCTAAATATACCTCAACAGGATAGGTATAGCCTCACAAATACCAACGAGGGAGACTTAGTCTACCGCTGGATACCCTGAAACCGTGTTACTGCTGTAAGGCAACCCGTGAAGGAAGAAAAATTTTTTTTACGAAAACGTTTATTATTTTATCCACCTAGCCTAGAAAAAAAACACTACAGTAAACAGATGTTATTTTTATTTTTCGAAAAAATCACCCCTAAGTTTAGTGCACTTGGTCCACTTCAAACCAGGATATTACAGCACCCTTAACCTCTTCATTGCTGGAAAATCGGATTTTTGTTTAGTTTCGGAACAGATAATAATCAGACGGACAGGTCAAGGCTGTAGGGTGGATGGTTGAGCTGTTGGAACCCTCAAACTCGGTTAGCGGCCTTCGCACACGTCAATGTGCACCGGAGCATTGTCGTGAAAGAGAAGCACATTCGATGTGAGTTTTCCACGTCTTTTCTCCTTGATGGACTCTCGCAATGCTCTCATAATGTTAGCGTAGGTCTTTCCTGTTATGATAGTCTTACGTGGCATGAACTCCAGCAGCAAGTCTTTTCTATGGAAAATTTATATAGCCTGACCTCTTTTCCAAATTGTTTTCAATAATATCCCCATGTTTACGACACATGATGGAGGTAACGTAAATATACTTCGCTCAGGAATACGTGCAGCGAATTTAAAATGTTAAACATCGGGGACAAATTTATTTATTTCCTACTATCGGTATTTCCAGTGGAATTTTTTGATAAGCGAAAAAGTTACAACCCTCACGATTCAATTACAAACGCTATATTTTACGGAATCCTACCCACATAGCATAACATATAAATAATCTAAGTATTCAACTTTCAAATCGGTGCAGTAGTTTTCGAGTTGACTTAGTAACCAGTAACAGGTTCCACTTTTTGCCAGTTACACTCATTGAACATATTGAGCAAGCCTTTTGCTGCACATATCGACCGAGATGTGTCACTTCTATACAACAAACGTAAATAGGTATCTCTTAGTTTTTAGTAGAAGTGCGGACGCGGCTTTTAGGTCCCCTCCGAAGCACGAGGAGTCGATTTACGCACATATAATTATATATGTAACTAATGGAACAATTATCTATTAACCAACAAGATAATATTTAGAGTATTAAATTATAACATTGCAGTTTATAATTAAAATAATTAAAATATTGTAAATTCAATCGTATGTGATTTCAATTATATTATTATCATTTGAGAAACATTTGGATGTATGGTTGTTGTTTCATTGCCTCGTTTTATTTGATTCGAAGATTAGAAATAATCGAAATAGAATGTTTCTTAGGCTCTATCCTATCACATCTCTCAATTATTTCTCAAAGGTGTTTTTTTGTCAGTTTCAAATAAGTTAATGTTTGATATACGCCATTTTTATGATTTTATTTCCCTCTAATGACGGAAACTAAACAAAGAAATCAAAATTAAATGTTTATTTTAAAATTAGACTAATTTATTTATTTTGTAAAAGACGCCATCTGTTTGAGATCAGTTGAACTAACGGTGTACTTTGCACGGTCATCTAGTTTTATTTAATTTGGCAAAAATTTAGCTAAACTTCCAGAAAACTGTTTTTGCGATACCGTTGTTTAGCCTACACCCAATTTTTGAGACAGACTGAATAAACAAAAATAAAACACTTAGTTTTATTTAATTTACCTAGCAGTCAGCACAGCTTGTCGTAGTCGTCGATTAAAAATAATTTAATAGTAGTTTATGAAACGGGTTTGTAATAGGGGTAATTAAAACACAAGTGTAATTTTAAAAAATGAGGCGGAGACGCGTTAACTGTCAAGTGACTAGCACATGCGCGTGTCCATATTTTCATAGAGTTTAATGTGGCTGTATAAGACATATCCTGTACCCTTAAGCATTTAAAAAAACAAAACATTACGATATCGTTTATGTTTGAAAACTTCGGTACTGTAATACATCACAGTACCGAAGTTTGACATATTACAGCTTCGTGTATATAAAACATTATCATTATGAAGTATAATTCGATTTTGTAATAGAGACTTTACTAAGAGTAGATAAAATAACTTACCGCAAGCATATTCAACCAATTATTGTTCCATAATATGGCATTGATTGTTGCGATGTCCTGTAAAATAAAACATTCCCTTACTTTTAAGACAAATGTATTATAGAAATTGCAATACATACAAACAAACAATCCAACGACTGTTAAAAAAAGCATGTCGCCGGAAAGTTGTATATATGCCAATCTATTAAATATTTTCAATGGCGCGATACAGGTTTCAGTATTGTGACAGAAGCACCATCTATCGATGAGTAGCCACATGACTCCCTTCCCATATAAGGTCGATGTAGTATGAAACCACAATATTCATATGCCGCTGTGGTTGACTGCACATGCGGTGGAATCACCTATCGTGATGTGGGCACAATGATATATTAATTGGTAAATTTTTTTTCCTAGCGTCAATGTGTGGGCATGACCTGTCGTCATGTCGTGCCGGGAGTCTGGTCAAGATTGATTGTCATCATTGGGAAATGGGAATAGGATGGCGTGTCATTGCGGGGTCGGACAGACTGCATACTCCCAGTGACAGGACTGGAAAGTTGAATATACTTTTTTTTATCCTTTACGGGTTGCCTTACAGCTCCCGGGAACTGTTGCCGGCCCCAGGGTACCCAGTGGAAGACAAAGTCTTCCTCATTTAGCCAAGAAGCTATACCTAACGAGTGGCCAGCTCTGTAAGGTAGAAAAGAATAGAATAGAAAAGCATCTTTGTACCGGTTTGTCGGATAATGTACATTGATTTTTCATTGAGTTTTCATTTCATAAAAAACCCATTGGTACATGGTCGGATGTAGGAATCGAACCCGCGACTTTTCAGTTGCGAGCCGACATCTAATCCACTCGACCACCGACGCCCCTTGAATATACTTATACCAATCTATTAAATTTTTTCTCTAGCGCGATACATGTTTCAGTATATCAGGTATCAGTTGAGGTATTTTGAGGTCAAAAAGTTCAGTTTGTCGGTTTGTACGGTTATGTAGGTAATACATATTGTAATTAAATATATTCAAAACCTCAAAATCGCTAATAAACTTCAGGGGTTATAAATATACAATTTGTTACTATGTTATAAATTCTACTTGATTGAACGACAAAGTTAAGCCAATAAAGAAAACCAGCAATCTATTCAAATAATAGTAATCTCTAAAATCACAGAAACGAATTTAAAAATACTTTCACGAATAGAAATCTACGATATTCCTGAGTGACTTACCTAGTCTATATTTTATTTTGATCGAAAATATCTACGGGCTAAGCTAGTTTTCTATGTATAACATCAAAATCACTTTTATTGAAGCCCTAATTAAAATTATTGCATAGAATAAAGCATTTATAACACCAATTTTTTTCAAGAATTAGTGCTTCTAGTGCTTTGGATGGCTAGTAGAGACTTTACTTCTTCTATTGTGTGTATTGTTACTGAGACACGTCTATACGGATTTGGATAAATAAATAAAAAGGTAAATAGTCTATTTCTCCATACAAAAATTTATTGATTGGTCTATCGTTTATAACATTGGATCATTAGAAACTTACCAATAAAACAATGAATAGTAAAAATTTTAACTCCATTTTCAAAATCCTGAAATTTTACATTTTATTCAAACATTCCGGTAGTTGTAAAAAATTGAAACGATAATAAAAATTAATTATTAGAACCAAATCCATTTTGTAGAAAGTTAATATTAAATTCACACCGTGAAATGAGTTATGTTTGGGGTCTTATTCGAAATTACATTTTGCATAAAAGCTAAATTAATCATTGAGGTTAGATATATAAAATGTGTTCACCTGCGTCCGGTACAGGTGGCTTCAGAATTTATATGCCACTGCCTTATACTTTACTGAGTTGACCAATGACCCCATTGATCAGAACAGGTGTTAAATATAGAGGTGTACGGTCGGTGTACCAATTGTTTTCGGGAAAAAATCGAGCGCCGGATTTACTTGGCTCTACCAATTGACTGTGGAGCGCATATTCACTTTTATCCCCATTATGGTCGTTCATACAAAAAAAATCCCAGTCAGATTTCCCCGAATTTTCCCATTCTCCGGGCAACTTTTAGATCAGATCAGAAACAACTCAGCTTAATCGGTCCAGCCGTTCTCAAGTGATGAACAGCATTTAATTTTTAACCGACTTAAAAAAAAGCAGGAGGTTCTCAATTCGACTGTATTATTTTTTAATGTTTGTTACCTCAGAACTTTCGACTGGGAGAACCGATTTTGATGATTCTTTTTTTATTTGAAAACTGGTGCTTCCCGTGTGTAAAAATTGGTTTAGTAGTTTTGAATAAAAACTAATTTCTAAGTCAATTTTTGTCATAACTCGATGAAATGCCAAGTCGATTTCGATTGTTTATATTTGTAATGATACTTGTAATCACTTAAAAGGGAAAAATAAATTAACTTTAAAGAAAAAGTGTACCGACTTCAAAAAATTGCACTGAAAAGTAAAAAATAATAAATTTTGTAGACAGTGGTGCCAAATTAGAAACAACTTAGTTCCCAAATTCATTAATCTAGACAATTCATTAGGAAACTACGATCATCAGTATAAACATAGTAATATTGAACAGATCTTTATCTTCTTAGATGTTTACTTAATTTTGTATCCTAATTTTGCACCAACGACAAAATATTTACCTATTATTTCTTACTTTTCAGTGCAAATTTTTGAAGTCAGTACACTTTTTTTTAACGTTATTATTTATAATGTAGTGTAGAAGTGATTAAAATACAAAATTACAAATTCACATAACACATGATTTTCAAAACTGAAAGGTAACAGTATTAAAGAGCCCTTCAGACGTAACCAGCCATTTTTTCAATAACAAGGTACTTAAGGACCCTTGACACACCCAGCCTGTTCTATCTTGATCAGGCTAGGAAGGCCGACCGTAAGAGCACTTGGGCCTTTTCATGGCCAAGAGGTATTTTCAGACTTTGAATCGTTTTCGCTACTTAATTTCATCTTAAATCACTCTCAGACGGATTTTTATTGAGTGACAGATTCTTTTGTGCGAAGGCTTGGCTTTATCCCAAAATATGTTATGTGTAAAATACCACTAACAGAACCGGAATCAAAAAAAAACATGGGCTGGATACACTGGGGCGATGACACAGAACATTATAAGGAAAGTAGAAGTAGCATGTTAGCATATTTATATGGAAACCGGTGTAACCAAATTTTTTATGACATTGTAAAAACTAGTCTAGTTAAATAATGGTATATTATGCTATATTTAGCAAATTGTTTGTGCGGTTATCATTTTTTCAGGGGAGATTCTGAAGATATGCGAAAATCACCTACGAGTGTCCCAATAGTAATTTTCTGGTCAGTCTTGAGCTGACTTATCCTCCCTTTAAGAATTCACGTTGACTTTTGGTCACCTGTATTTGATGCACCAAAGCATATGTGTGGTTACGCGGGAACGCTCACTTGCTACTTCTATTGTTCTTTATAATGTTCTGTGGGCGGTGACATGTTTCTAGGAAGCCATAGGTATTATTTTATGATATTTCTTGATGTTATCCTAACGAGTGGTCAACTTTCCTCAAAAATCCTTTCTTCTCACGAAAAAAATTTGTACGATCTTGGCATTTTTATTAAATGCTATTAAGGATCGTTATAAAGAGGGTATTTTGTCTCTGCCTACTGGAATTCGAAAGTGTGCTGAAAAAAAAATTCATTGTTTACATTAATCTGTCAATGTCATTCATGGCGGCTCGCATAGAGCAAAGATTGTCGCCAAAGAATATAACCACTACGTTACAAAGAATTTTAAAATGTTGCAAATAATACATAACTGACTGATACTATTTTTAAAACTAATTATGGTCGAATTTCAAACACTAAACGGGTCACTAGTAATTATAAATCTATAAATATACAATTTAAAGTTAAATATAAAAATCAAACCTTTTTACGTTTAAAAAATGAAAAAAAAAACTATACTAAAATACTATGCTATAATAAAAGTAGAATACCTCTCTCCCTGCTCTGAAAATAGTCCAACGGTACTTTGAGTTTATGTATAATATATCTATATATCTATTAATCTGTCATCACGCCTTTTATCCTAAGAGAGGTAGGCAATCGAATGTTGATTGCTACTTTTAATATTGCCATCGATCAATACATTTTTTATGTGTTCAATGAAACTACACCTAGGTCATAATACTCTGCCAGCATTTCGTTTCACTTCAGCCATATAATCCTTTTTAGTCAATCTTTGATCCTTCATTCTTTCTACGTTTATCTTAAATTGTATATAATAACATGTAACTGAAGAGGTATAAAATATAGTACTTACGTAATAGTTCTAATCATTACCATCACTAGGTCACAGTTAGTCTAGGTTAGTAATAAAGTGCTGCAGACATTTTATTAGTGTCCCGGAGTTACCAGCACGTTCCCAACGTTAGAAGTCCTTAATTAATTGCAACATCAAAGTATGGCCATGCTACATATTTATAATATACTTTTTTTATAATTTGTTTTGAAAATATAGCCCATTTTAAGAAACTAATTTCGATATTTTTGTTTTTTATCCATTGCGTCTATTTTTAATATATTTTACAAATTTTACCCGCGAAAAGTAAACGTGACGTCACAAGAATTAAGAACAGGATTATAATCTTGGCCACTACACATAAAAAGTGACAGTCAATCAAATTAACGTCAAGCAAACGTCAGTCAAGGTCGACTAACCTAAAAATTACTCTTGTTTATATACTCGTGTTTATAATTATTTAAATTGAATAGTTTTTTACAATGGCAAGTAAATAGTGTTTCATCCCGTCATGTCCTAATAACAAAGAAAATAATTACACGTAAAATATAATTTATAAAGATGTCATTCAAAGATTGACGATTGCCCTTTTTTGTAGGCAAAGGTATCATTTTTTCATACTGCTTAAGATGACGTCATACATCGGTCAAATTAAGGTTATTGTTTGTTATTGAATATCTTAAAAAGTATAGACTTAATTTAAAATCTGATAAATAGAAATTGTACTGAAAGCTTATATCTCGAAACGGTTTCGAGATCTTCGTTTCTGTTCAAAAAGTTAGCATGGCCAATTTGTATGACCATGCAAGAATTTGTAGCGTTTAATGTATTTTACAGATACGTACATGAACTAAAACTTCGTCCACATACCTGTTTGACAATGTATCGGCTTGTTATCGCGATAGGTATTCGCAATTTAGTCTTCTTGGGTGACAACGTTTCGCCAACGGACGACCTTGTATTCATTTAAAACACAAAAAAAAACACAGAACGCACAAAAATTCACACAAATGTCAAACACTAAGTATCCAAATATAGATATTTTTACTTTTTCAATGATGGAAAGAATACGCCGGCATCCGAAACCTACCAGTGCTCTAACTGTAGGCGCGTTACTGTCCTGCCGAGTCCTTAGCAATATAGTATTACATAGTTTTTGAGACTACCACCGGCAAATAAGAATTAAGCATTTTTTTTAATATAAGAACAATTATACACAAAATAACAATTTCGTTGCTCCAATCCCCGTCCGGCCCGAATGACCGCTTCACTACAAGCGCGCTAAACTTCGTCTTCGTCACTCAGCCCGATAATTCGTAACGTATGCCGATAATCACAGCCCACATTTTGCGTTTATCTCAAATCAAATCAAATCAAATCAAATATTTTATTCAAAGTAGGAAGGTAAAAATCTCCGCTTTCTGAACGTCAAATTAGAGTAGAGTTACAATAATAACAATTAATATTTAGAAATAATTACAATGTAAGTTAATAATAATTACACAATAGTCAGCCTTAAGGTACATAATAAGTTGTATATAAAGTTCCACAAAACAATGAAGTCAGCACGAGCAACCGAACACAAATTCACAACAAAACAGGTACAATTTATATAACATTAATAAATGACATTAAAGCCAAGCATTTTTATCATTCAAGTAGTCATGTACTGTATAATAAGCCTTTTTTATGAGCCTCCGCTTCAAATGGCACTTAAACAAGTACAGCGAAGGAAGTGAAATCACTTCCTCCGGTATCTTATTGTATATACGGACACCCATAACTAAAAAAGACTTACTAGTTCTACTCAGACGAAGTCTAGGTTCCACCAGTTTATTTTTATTGCGAGTATCAACATCATGCACATTGCAGAACCTGTCAAAGAGATCTAAATTTTTACGCACATACATTATATATTCAAATATAAATTGGGAAACAAACGTGAGTACGTTAATTTACTTGAATTTTTCTTTAAGTGAAAAACGAGGGTTCAGATTGTATATGAAATGGAAATTTTATTGCTGTAATAAAGTGTAAACTGTAAGTAAATGTTTTAAGTAACCCCAAACTAAGGAAAATGAAATGTAACTCAATCATTCGACCACTTAAGTAGGCCACACATTGGTCCGGCATCGCACCGAAAATTTCCCATTCCGACTATTGTTTCCCAAAGTAAATTTCTACTTGCTGTGGGGTCTACGTTAGCATGGAAAAAGTACTACGTGGTCTACAGAAAATAAAAAAATCTAGCAAGGGGGTCTACGGCGTAAAAACGTTTAGGAACCTCTGATCTAGACCGACCGTTCGTTACAAGAATTGGACGAGTCTGTGGTCGGTTTCAGTGGACCGTACGGCGACGCGCCGGGGTTTGTATTTTGGCTTTCTGGCTATATTTAATAAATACATAAATAATTGCAATAAATTTATCAAAACTTAGGTATTTACAAATAGATATGAATGTTTGTTAAAAATGTTAAATAGGGATTTAAGTTTTAAAAATAAAATTAATAATAACACTAGGCATTATTCTTGATATGCAATTTAAGTATAATTTACTTGTACTTTGTTATTGGAAAGGTGACTCACATTAACGCTGCAATAAAGATAACAAAATGTTTACTTTCACAGCTTGCGCGTGATGATTAGGCGGGAAAAAACACTAATTATGAGAGAAGATAGAGCATGTGATATGAGCTGAGTTTTGAAATTGGGTCATTGGTTCAGGCATTAACACCAAAAGCATGTTTGAAAATGTTAAGATAAAGCGCACAATTCTTTATCCAACACATACAATAATTGCAAAACACAATTAAAAAATATCAATTCAAATAAACATGCAATAAAATATGTAGTTACTTTTACCAATTATCTATTTTTATCTTGACATTTTACAATAAGGATAGATAGCCACTATGGGCATGGGCAGCTCTATGAAAAACATGGTTTAGGAATGTGAGTATATCATAGATATAAAAGGATTATAGTTAGTTCCGTCATCGATAATACGATGATTCCACAAACAGATATGATATGCAAAATAACTATAATATAAAAATAATACATTTATTTACAAATAAGGTAGCAATTTCGGTGGAATGTTTATATACTGTGCAATATTCTAATTAGGCAATATAATACTTTGAACTCGTAAAATTTTATAACAGCGGTGGGACTTTGGTAGCAAAACTTCCGATAACATTTCCTGGTGGGTAATAATTTGCGACTACATATATATGACCTTCTTTAGATTTGGCCACTCCAACTCCGACTTCTTTGGTATCAGTCCATATGACTTGAGTAAAATGACCAGTACCAAGACTAGTAGGCTCCTTTCTAAACGTGTGGTCTTTTATTTCACTGTACCATTTATCTACTGCATCAGCACCACTAGCTTTGTAGTTAGGATCAGAAGACCAAGCGTAATAAATATTCTCCCCATATTCATGTTGATCTCTGTGTTCCATTTTTCCTTTCTTTATCAACACTTTTGCCCATTCCTCAGCATATTTGCTCAGTTTCTTACTTAGCACTAAAGGTGGCACGCCATGTTTCCTTCTATACTCATTATGTGCATTTATAAACTCTTCATCAAACGCATCCTCAGATATTGTAGTCGATTTAAACTTTTCGACGATATCTGAAGCAATGCCAGTTAGATTTTTACTGCTCCTAAGACTTGATGCATTATTTGCTTTGTTATTTTTATCAAAGGTTTCACTTGTTGGTGATGGTTTATATGTAGACTTGAAACGATTTGCTCCAGGTGGCAGTACGTTTTTGGCAAATTGACCGCCATAGTTTCCTGGTGGATAATAATTGGCTACAACATATAGTTTACCTGACTTGCTTTTAGCCGAGCCTATACCCAATTCCTTAGTGTCTTTCCAAACTATCTGAGTAAACAAACCTGCCGTTAAGACTTCGGGTTCCATGCCGAATGAGAATTCATTAATTTGATTATACCATTTATCAATGCAATCCTTTGCTCTAATTTTTACATTTGGGTCAAGTGATGTTCCTGAATAAATATTTTCTCCATAATCTTTGTTTAGACTGTAACTCATAGCATCTTTTCTGGCTAATTCATCCGCCCATTTCTGACTGACTTTGCATATTTCTTTATTTAATAAAAGTGGAGGTGCTCCGTGCTCTCGTCTATATTGGTTATGAACTTCCAGTGCTTCATTTTCAAAGTCGAAACTTTTGTTGCTAAAGAACTTATTCTGAAACAAACATTAGAACGTTTAATTTAATATGTAAAGTCAACTTAAACAATTATGTGTTGTTCTAATTGTAGGTGAAATTTTCAATGGTAAACTAATATCTGTTATTAAGTTAAACTTAGTCATATTAAGTAAGATGCAAAGTAAAATATAGGAACATTTGAAATTGATGTTATTTATTTCATCTGTATTATTTATATAGAAGTAAACAGATGACTTATTTATGTTACCTTATTAATTTTCATTTTCAGCGACGATTCATATTAATATTTAAATATTTGAAAACAAATTAGCAAGACGGAAATACCGTCAACAAACTTAATGAAGGGAGTGTAATGCAAATAAGAGACGTCCCAATTATTATATTTAATATTTAAGATATTCCTAATTAAAATTTTCTTCAAATATTCAGGTAATCTCGAGATGTTTATTAATATCATAAGTTAGTGAGTACCTACTGTGTTAATTTTGAAACCAAAATTTTGATAATCCAGTTTGGAATTCAGCCCATAAAATTTATTTTTGGCAAAGTTATTATTTTGAATTATTTATCTGATGAATTCGTTACACGAGCTATTGAAATTATTTTCTTTTTAAAAGTAACATGGCCACCAAATCATTGTCGCAAGACCGGAAGCAGTGAATATTGACAGATTTACAAAGTCAATAATTAGAGTTAGCTAAGAAACTTGGTTTTAAACGCGATATTAGATGATTATGGTTAATTATAACTTCAGATTGTGAAGTTATTGAATTTATTCATTAGTCATTGGCAATTATGAAAATAAAATATAATAGAGATATTTCATAATATTATCACTGTACAATTTTAAAACATTCATTATGAATACACAATATTGCAAATCCATTATACTTTCATTTCAAATGCCCTTTTGATAGAATCAAGAATATAATAAGATGTGCTACGAGATACGAGAAAGATGAGAAATGAATAATGTTGTGTATAAAATTTAAAAAAAACTGGGTTGGTTTGGGCATGTAGAATTAATGTAATGATGAAAGACTGATCAAAGTCAAGCCGTGATAGCAAAATACAGCAAAATGAAAGGATGACCATGACGTATTTTTAAATGAGATAATAACAAGTACAGATAGTACTATAAATAGAATTATGGCTATAGATGGAACAAGAGAAGTATGTAAGGGTGGATGGAATAGGAATAGAATATGCAATATTTAATTTTGAATTAGAAACATGCAAGTAAAACAAAACGTTAGTTACCATTTTTAGTTTGTTAGAAATAATAATTTAGATTATATTTGCAAAACAGCGTCAAGCACTTATCCCGACCAATTTATGTGCTCCAATTCCACAAGTCAAATTAATGTGACAGGCATCCTTCTACTGGACTCTTTGTATGAATGTAGTGGCCAACGACATATCTACTCTTATCAATGTTGATAAAAGTTATGACGATTATTACTATTGTGATTATTACTAATGCCGAATTGTGAAAAGGTTTTTAGGGATCGATAAGCAAAAGTAATAATACAGTTACAAAAAAAAATCTTTACGGGTTCAGCTTCAGGGAACCGTTGCCGGTGCCAGGATATACCCAGCGGAAGTCGAAGTCTTCTTCAATTAGCCGAAGATTTTTTGAAGCTATAACCTAACGACTGGCCAGCTCTGTTGAGGCGTATGTCAATAGAAATCCTCTTTGTACGGTTTGTCGGATAATGTATCTACATAGATTTTTTACTATAAAATCCTACATACCTCAACAGAGCTAACCACTCGTTAGATATAGCCTCAAAAAATCATTGGCGAAACAAGGAAGACTTTGTCTTCCACTTGGTACCCTGGGGCCGATAACTGTTCCCGGGAGCTGTAAGTGAAGAATAAAAAAAAATATATAAAAACCCATTGGTACATGGTCGCATTTGGGGATCGAGCCCATACTATACATACATACATACAACTTGATAAAATTTATAACGTGAAATCAATTTAAAAGGCTTTATGTTAATTGATACACATGATTCCACCAATGTAAATTATTATTGAAAAATGATGGATATTTTCAATTCGTTGTGTATGTTTTTTTCTGTAACTTCATATTTCCGTCAAATCTTTACCAATTTCAATGATTCTAATTTTAAGTTTGCACCACTATACTATAGTTGTTTTAGAAGAAAGTCTGAAATATCCCAATATAATTTTATGTAAATTTTGTTCAATATTGTTTGTAAGGTAAATAGAAAATTTAATAGATAGTAATTAATTCTGAAATTAGCAGACGGAACCTTGAAAGGAAAATCTATGTTATACTTGCTGCATTTTTCAGTTTTCCTTTTTTACGTTCCTAGTAATCAGATAGATAAGTAGGTGATGTAAGATTTCAATGTATAATACGCCTTAGGTCAATACCAGCCATCAATATTTAATATCATTAATTTTGTAAGGAAATGAACAATTTTCCTGAGAAAATGTATTATATTAATCTAAGAACAGCTGGTTTTTTTGTGAATGTTTTTATTGAAAAATGTATTCTGCTGGAAGTTGCTACCAAAACCGAAACGAATTTACACATAATTCTTGATAATAATTTCAGTATTAATTACTAACCAATAAGAGATAATATGACAGCGGTAACCATGTACACATTTAACGAGATGCCCATTATAAATAGATCAGTTGGCAAATCTGTCGCTGCATTTACCTAAGTCGGACTAGTTGGGAGAAAATTTCGTACTTAGATTTTTTTTCTAGTAAGGACTGAACTCCGTATTTAAATCTGGACCTTATAACTACTCTATCGACGTTATAATATACCATTGCCACCATGCCATTAATACCTTCCTCGTCAATCAATCTTTTTACTAATGAAAACCGTATCAAAATCGGTTTTTGAGTATAATACCAAAATCCATAATATTATTTATATAGGTACATACCATAATATTCAGCACAAGAAACTTATTTAAAACTGCTTGTGTATTATAATTCGTGCAAATTTATAATAATTTTAATGCTTTGTTCAAATGTTCATTGCACGTATGTATTAGTATTTTTCTCTGTTTATCGCCATGCTACGATAAAGGGACTCCGATGTATGGATTATGCCTCGCTTCGACCTTCAATAATGTAGATATCGGACAGAATTTTCGCGTATTTTGTTTTGTGTTACTCAAAATATTATGATTTCATATTTAGTTTATGTAAAATTCTCACGTCCGAAGTTTTGATTGTGAATTCTTTGTTTTATGACTGTATTATTAAAAATGCAAAAAAAAACTAATATGGACTCGTTTTATAATCTGTGAATACTACCTACTCAAAGGCTTCTCGATTTCAAAATTATATAATATATCTTATTAAATAATATATTTAATTTTTTCTTTGAATTTACTGTTGTGACTATTACAAAACATATTAATGGCCTTCAATAATTATAATACAATTTAATGGTTGAATACTCGAATGTTGAGCTGTTGGTTTTCTTAATAAATAAATAAATAAATAATACTTGACATTAGCAAATCACCGATGAACATTGGTGGAATAAAAGAAGAAGAAGAGATCTATCATTTTGATATAGACACGACCAGTCTAAAGTCAGTATAACTACAAAAAAATTAATATTCGAAAAACATCCCGATCCTTTCTGAACACGACATGTAGAATAAAAAAAAATGGATCATAAATAAGACAACTTCAAAATCTTTTTTATTTTTTTTAAATACAAACCTAAGAAATAAAAACTTCTACCGAGATTAATATGTGAGCATATGTCTAAAAGTATGTATAATTGAATCGTCATGCCCTTTTACCCTTCCAAACCCTAAGAAATGGCCAGTCTAACCTTTTCCTCTCATTATACCATTTCTGCCCATCGGGAGTGATACTAAGCTTCGCAAGGCGTTTCCTTCACGAGGCTCAAGACACTCATAGTGGTACGTGCCTCAGGCCTTCATAGCTAGGCTACATAATTCAATTTTGTGAGAATTTCCAAGCAAACTACTTACAAAATGCATTATGTATTTTCAGAGTATGTTTCAGTTTACAGGTAGGTAGGTACCAAAATGAGGTACAGATTTTTTGTATTTATTAAAATATCTTTGATGATGATGGAGGTGTAGGTACCCCAGGTACTTTTTCTGTCGTTTTATTGCCGCAACGGCTTGTAATTTATAGGAGATTATGCTAAAATATATAAATAATAATAGGAGACACAAATTAGACGTCATAGATCGCATTTCACATTTAAAACCAATACAATTAAATATTTTTCTAGAAATATGTCTCGCGATACAATTTTATTAAAATCATCGCAGGCGTTACGAATTGATTTAGTTAAAACCATGTTTCATTATATACTAGCTGTGCCTTACGGTTTCACCCGCGTTAATGGTTACTGTTCCGTTCCTTTGGGTTGTGGCGTGATGTTTTATAGCCTAAAGCCTCAATAATTGGGCTATTAAATGCAAAATGAATTCCGACTGGTAGTTCTAGAGATTAGCGCGTTCAAACTAACATACAAACTCTTCAGCTTTTTTTTCAGTAAGTATTAATAAATAGAAATCAATTGCCGCATGTATGAAAGATAATCACTTGAGAACGGCTTCACCGATTTGGGTGATCTTTTTGTTGTTGTGTTTAATATTTCAAGACAAAATTGGAAAATTCGTGAAAAACTGAAAGTGATTTTTTTCTATTGAATTTTTGTATAAACTCAAGACCATAATAGCGGATGAAAGTTAATATGGGCTCCACGGGCGAAACCGAAGCGGAAAGCTAGTTACAAATAAATATAATTGAAGTGTCAGTCTGTGAATTAAAAGTTAATGCAATAAGCTTTTTTTTTCATTTGATAATGTTTAAATATAAAATACTTTAAAATTAAATCTAAATATGTAATATAACTAAGTAAACCAAATCGTGATGCTGATTCGTTGAGCGTGGAAGGAGCCAGACCTTTTGTCACCAGAAAAGATGATGATGAGTCATTCTATCGGGTTTCCCGATTAATTCTCGTTGGTTCAAGGAGAGGAGGGACTTCTACTGATACGGAGCCCTTTTGATGGTGTTATTGAGGGAGCATATTTTTTTTTAATGTTTGTTTATTTGCCTAACCCAATGATTCTCCAGAATATGCTTCGACACTGCTGAATAGATTGTGATGAAGCTCTCTTGATTCCTGTCGCTGTTCGAAATAAGGTTGTAGATGTAAAGCAAATGTACGTAAACCGATTTCTATGATCACATATCTAATAAATCTCATTATTTTGGTTGCAAATAATTTCCCACAAATGTGTAAAAAAAATTATAATGATTTACCAACTCAATTTATTCAGGAATAGACTAAAGCAATGGCTTGTTGGAAATTGCAATTATTCAATAAAATAATTTAACGTTATGTGTGGTTCTGTAAGTTATAAATAAATGCTTAAGTATAACTATTTTTTTATTATTAAGTTGTTATTATATTATTGTGATATAGGATTGGCAGCACATGTAAAAGTATGTGAAACAATAAAATCAAATTTAATAGGTAGATATATTATTATTAATTACCTATATAGGTCGGAAAACAGCAAACAATAAACCTTTTAAAAAAAAGTGCACCGACTTCAAAAATTTGCACTGAAAAGTAAGAAATAATAAAAATTTCGTCGTAGAATTTGAAGACGGTTGGTGCCAAATTAGGATACAAAACTAAGTAAATATCTAAGAAGATAAAGATCTGTTCAATATTATCTATGTTTGTATGTACTGATGATCGTAGGTTCCTAATGAATTGTCTAGATTAGTGAATTTGGGAACTAAGTTGTTTCTAATTTGGCACCAACCGTCTTCAAATTCTACGACGAAATTTTTATTATTTCTTACTTTTCAGTGCAAATTTTTGAAGTCGGTGCACTTTTTTTTAAAAGGTTTATTTTACCCTTTTAAGTGATTTTGCTGCCTTGAGAGACAAATAATAACGCAACTAAAAAAATATTGATGAAAAATTAAAAAAAAAAAACGCTGTGGATATGATTTGAACCATGTGCTTGTGCATCCTATGACTCCCCATTACATTTAACCGCTAGACTATCGTCACGAAAATTGACAACTTCGTGTCAATAGCAACCGTTGCTAAGGCTTTTTCTGATACATAATTTTCAGCCGTAAACAGAAATTAATTACTGAATTTCTGAAAAACTACTGAACCGATTTTCGTCATATGTCTGTGAGATAATGTCGAGAAATTATAATGTCTTAAAAAAAATAAGTTGTCAAAATCGGTACTTATTTTATCGAGATATCAAGAAAAATGTACTTTTAAAGTCAGTTTTTTCAAAATTTCTGAAAAACTAATGAACCAATTTTTATGAGAGAAAAATGGGACCAATCCGGAAGAATTATCTGTCGATTAAAAAAGAAACCATGAAAATCGGTTCACAATTGGCGGAGTTATCGATGTACATACATACATAAAAAAAAAAAAAAAAAAAAAAAAAAAATACGGTCCGAATTGAGAACCTTCTCCTTCTTTTTTTGGAAGTCGGTTAAAAATATATATAGGTTTGTAGATTAATATAATCAGAAAATATATTAAGTTTAAAAAATAATAATAATATAAGCATTGAATTTATTAAGTTATTTTATTAGTTATTATATTTTGTATACTTATTAGTAATTTTAATAGTATAAACGTAATTATTAAAAAATAAAGTTCTACAAATGGAGCTTGTAAGAAGACAGTCAATTGATTAGTAGTTACGTCTTTTGCCCGCCAGGTGGCAGAAAGAGTGGTGCGTTGGCCAGCAAATGAAATGGTCGCTTTGTTTTAACTGTGTAATATTTTAATTCTGTTTAATTGTTTAATTGTGTCCAAAGTGGAAATTAAAGACAGTAATTAGTAAAGACGTTAATTTTATTCAATCCATCATCGTCTCTTTACAAGTGGCAGCCCAACTAGTGGCCAATAAAAGTTTCGAACCAAAATAACGAATTTTTACGAACTCTTAAATTTTGTTTCTAAAATATATTCAGTTTTCAACAAGCATTTTGCTGGTTTTATGTGTGACTGTCTCAATCTTCGAGGTGTTAAGTGAAAGTGAAAATGCCAAGAAGAAAAAGTGCGCAAAGTAGCCACGAGGCGGACTTCGAGGTGGAGTCGCGCATGTCAGCGATGTTCGCGTCCTTTGCTAGGGCTCAAGCTGAGTCTAACAGAGAGTTAATATCAGCTATCCTAGCTTCCAAGGATTCCAACAGTGACAGCGGCGCTCCAAGCCTGTCTCCGACATCACACATCGCACCGCCCTCCGCGCTTATGGGAAACTTCGCTAACTGTACAGCGCGTTTCAGCGGGAGAGCTCATCAAGATCCACGTGTCGTGGATGCTTTTATTGATACAATCATAGTATACAAAGAGTGTACAAATATAAGTGACGAGCATGCGCTCCGCGGCCTGCCAATATTACTAGAGGCAGATGCTGCTGTTTGGTACAAGGGAGTAAAGGGCTCCATTTCTTCGTGGACAGAGGCAATACAACGTTTGCGATCCATGTATGGTGCGCCGAAACCTCCCTACAAAATATTTCGTGGCGTGTTCAGTGCAGATCAAGGACACGAGCGTGCCGATATTTATATCAGCCGTCAACGCGCGGAACTCGCGAGTCTACCGTATGTTCTTGATGAACGAATTATATTAGACCTTCTTTACGGCTTGCTAAACATCAATATTCGAAAGCGAATACCTCGAGACCTGGTTAATAGTGTCGACGAGCTCATCGAGCGCGCCAGACAGGTGGAGGACGAGTTCGACGAAGCAGCGTCGGTGCCTGTTCAGGGACAACGGGAGCTTCGTGCCGGCCGGCATGAGCCGCGCTCTACGGCGGCGCCTGCGCCGAGCACCTCACTCCGGTCACCTGTGTTTCACGGGTCAACGACTGCTCGTAACTCGGTCGAGACTCCGCTTCGGTCTTCGACGTGTGAAGTTCCTCGGGCGACACAGTGTAACCAAGTAATTCAACCTCTTCAAGGTAACAAAAGTTATTGTGTTTATTGTCGTAAAAGTGGTCACGCTCGCTCTGAGTGTCCGCGACTTAAAATTAAAAGGGATAGTGAAATCAAGTGTTATGGTTGTGGTGCTAAGGGCATCATTCGTTCTAAGTGTGCTAATTGTAATGCTGGGGACAGTAAGCCTAAAGACACTAGTCATACATTTTATTCTTGTAATTTTCATTCTTTGGACAAGTCTTTGAGCGATGATACCTACCCATTTACAGATCTTAGTCATGAACCTAATGTTATAAATCGTAGTAACGATCGTAGTTGTACATTTTGTAACAATATGTCTGTAAATCGTAGCAATCGTAGCCCAAAGAAGAGTCCGTTTTCGTTTAATACAAATTTGTCAAAGATTAAGCAAGGTCATCTGTCAAAGATCACCGAGTTGTGTACTAACACTTTTGTACCTAAGGGGAGCTTGCCTCTCAGAGGCAAGTCGCCTATTCAAAATTGTAACAAGCTACCATTAATGAAGGTTGCCTTTGCGTCTGACTCCAACAGTAACGGCACCAGTAACCGACCTATTCTCAATGTCGAGATTAATGGGATTCGTGGTACCGGTTTAGTGGACACAGCGGCCAAACGATGTATAGCTGGTTATAGTTTGTATACGTTGCTACGCGATCAAGGTCACCCGTTTCGTAAAAGTAATTTTCGTGTAAAATTTGCAGACGGGATTGTGCGCGATATGAATGTCAAACTTGTTGACGTCGACGTTAAACTTGAGGGTAAGGTTGTACCAACTACCTTCATAGTTTTACCTAACGCCGTAAATAATGAAACACTTTTTGGTATCGATTTTTTATGTAGTGCTCGTATTGTTCTTAACTTACACGCGAACTCATGGTTTATGACTGATCACCCGCAGGCTGTGTATCCTTTGCAAGGCGAGAAGTCAAGCGTCAAGGTGAGTTGTGCAGCTGCAGACGTGATTCGACCTGATGAGGGGGCGATGCTGTCGTCAATGGAGCGAACTGCATTGTCAACCTTAGTTCACGAGTACGAGGACATCTTTGGTGAAGGGGGAGGAGCGACACCTTTCGCCGAGCATACCATCGATACAGGTAACCATTTTCCTAAGACTACTAAAGACGAGACCCGTCGTGTGGGGGAAGACTATTCACCTGGTGACCTAATCCTTCTACGTAGCCATGTTTTGAGTAATGCCGGTAAGGGTATAACCTCGAAACTCGTCCCAAGAAGAGATGGGCCCTACTGTATAAAAATGAAGGTGAGTCCCACCACTTACTTAATTTCGCATCGTGAAGCTCCTGATGAATCGATCGGTAAGTATCACGTGTCCGATCTTACTCGCTACCATGCACGTGAGTGTGAGGGTGATCAGTCCAAGCCACGACCCGTCAACCCAAAACGGAAACGCGGTCGACCTCTTAAACTATTAGATTATGTTTAAGTTCCTTGTTCTAATTGTTTTTTGTTATTGTTAATTGTTCTTACTCACTTTCTCTTTGTGTAACTTTTGTGTTTGTTTGACCAAACTGGTGGTCCTATATTTGGTCAAAAGGGGGAGTATGTAAGAAGACAGTCAATTGATTAGTAGTTACGTCTTTTGCCCGCCAGGTGGCAGAAAGAGTGGTGCGTTGGCCAGCAAATGAAATGGTCGCTTTGTTTTAACTGTGTAATATTTTAATTCTGTTTAATTGTTTAATTGTGTCCAAAGTGGAAATTAAAGACAGTAATTAGTAAAGACGTTAATTTTATTCAATCCATCATCGTCTCTTTACAAGCTGATATTAACTTTTAACCCCTATGGTCTTGAGATCATACAAAAATCTCATAGAAAACTAGCACTTTTAGTTTTTCGAAAATTTTTCAATGTTCTGGGCAACGTTTCCAATTTTTCTTTCCCTAATAACCTTATAAATTAATTATTAAGAAAATTTAAAAAAAATACCAAATCGGTCCAGCCGTTCTCTAGGCGCTCACCAACGAACAGCATTTAATGTTTTTTTATATAGATTGGTTCATGTTATTCTATATGGTTGATATACTATTATTAGTTTTTCAGATGGAAAACTAGAATATATTTATATAAATAAAAATGAAATGGGTTTATTGGTAAGCGCATCACTTGAGAACGGCTGCACTGCTTTGTTCTATAGGATTTTTGTATAAATTCAAGACCATAATGGGGGATGTAAGTTTTGTAGCATTTATCTCATATGATTGTATAAAATAATATATTAAATATTGTATTTATATTAAAATATACAGATAATTTACTCACCAAAGCATGGCATCCAGGCAAAATACATTTTAACTTCATTTCAAAAGATTCAAATCCAAATATTTACAACAATGGCGACGAAATTTCTCGTACAATTTCACTGAAAATTATCAACTGCGAACAAAATCGATTATCTTGATCTACTAACATACTCTCGGAGTTGAGATAACGAGATACAAGGTGTTATCGCCAAGTATTTTACTAAATTATGTCTCGCATACACTCGCTGAGAACTATGCGAGCATAGAACAACTATACAGAGTGATTCAGTTATGTAATTAAAATTTAATTTGATAATATTAATTTTAAATGTGGTCTAGAAATTTCGGCTGATAAGAATAATCATAAAAACTAGCGACCAGCCCCGGTTTCACCCATGGCATTTTAATATCACTGCTCTATTTATCTATCTATCTCTTTTTATCTCAAGAGGGGTAGGCAGAGGGGGAAGGGGGAGAATGAAATAAGTTCTATCCGAACCCAAATTTCATCCTAACCTGCACGCTTGGTACACTCTGCTAGACAACAAACGATCAGGCTCTGGTGACCGAGCAATGGCGGCATGAATGTATAACCATACACCTACTAGGCCAATGGCTGAAAAAGGCTACAGCGAGCCTGAAGACCTAAATAGTCTCAAAATGTCTGGTACAGTAGAGGAAACCACTGCACTATTCTTCCCAAGAAAGTTAACCATGGCGAGTCAATACAAGGGTGTGTCGCACTGTGGACCGCCATGATTAACCACGACTGCTTCAAGAGCACCACGACTAAGAAGAAGGCATTGTCTTCGATAAAAGTACACATAGGTCGTCCTCTACAAAACAATTTATTTTCATCATGATTTTTGTTATATCTCTAACGGATTACGAAAAATATTCAATGAGAGTGCGCTGGCGGCAAATCCCGACTTTATTCACTAATACAGTCAATACTCAGATCCTATAATAAAATTTATATAAAAGAAATTGTTTATAAAAAAAATCTGATTACAATAATGGAATCCGCATCAAAATTTCTTTAGAGGGCAGTTATAAAAGAATGTCTTGTGCCGATGTCTTTATTTTTATACTAGCATTCCGCCCCCGGCTTCGCCCGTGGATATTTACGAACAAAATAAAATATACCCTATAATAGCCCTACCCCTACCCCTACCCTGTTTCCCACGACCTCGTAAGTGTCTATTTCAGAATGTTGGCAAACATACACTTCATACATAGCTTTTGTCATGTTCACCTCTGCCCACCCCGTTCCCGTCGTCATGCCGTGATGGTATATAGCCTATGTTACTCAGGGATAATGTAGAATTCTAATGGTGAAAGAATGATCAAAATCCGTCTAGTAGTTTTTGAGTTCATTCGTAACAAACATACAAAAATACAAATCTTTCCTCTTATATTAGTATAGATATAGACTAGCAACTAGCTTTCCGCCCCGGTTTCGCTCGTGGAGCATATAAAACTTTAGTACATACAAAAATCTTATAGAAAGAAGCATTTTCAGTTTTTCCCGAGTTTTTTCAAGAAGCTTTTCCAATTTTTCTTACCCTATAAACCTGATTCGGATATAAAAAATATATGCGCTTACCAACTAACATCATTTCTCTTCTGACGTCTTCTGACAGGTACAATATGATTTTACAACAATTTGAGTACCTTCACAAATATGCTTATAACAACTTATCAATTAGAGAATATAATGTTACTTTTTGGTAGATAATTTTATTCTACAAAATTATTTCATACATCATTTTGTTATATCTCTGCCGGATTAGACAGCATACGCCATGAAAACTCACTGAGGCAATTTTTTTTCCGACTTGATTCACTTATACTGTTAATGCTCAGCTCCTAAACATGATAGGTCCATTTTTAATACTCATAAACCTTCTCGGTGAATCAACCTATCTAATTCAGTTCAGTAGTTTTTGCGTGAAATGGGCACAGACAGACAGACAGAGGGGGCGAGGGACTTCCCACTAATATTATAAACGCGAAAGTTAATATGGATGTTTTGTTACTCAATCACGCCAGAACGGTAGAACGGATCTGAATGAAATTTGGCACAGAGATAGATTATAGTCTGGAGTAGCACATATGCTACTTTTATCCCGGAAAAATGTGTGGTTCTTGTGGGATAGATTTGTTTTTGTTTTTCACGGGATCGACATGATTTTTTGCATAGTGGTAGTTTAGGGGTCAGAGAAATATACTATTATATACATCGCGAAAGCGGGCGGGGGAGGGGCAAATTACATCCACGAGATTATGTCTTTTGGATCTATTTACACGCGGGTGAAACCGCGGACAGAAGATAATGTTTTATAATATGTAGTGATAGTGATTATGCAAATTATATTCTTAACATGCTGTATACATAGTTTTGTATATTATAATTATGAAGATAAATTACATGAAAATATTTTATAAATTTTACTTCCAAGGATTTTACGCAACAATTCAGGTACCATGCTTTGATCGTACTACTTTAACCTGATAAGGAATTCCTGTTTGATGACAGTGTTGTATGTTCTTCCGCTTTAGAAACTCTATTACCTTTGTTTTACAGCTTCATGTGACAAGTGTTTCTCATTTAGCGGAACGAATTGGGTCTGTTCAAGTCAAGTATCAGTTTGTCGGAAAATGTACCTCTACTTCTTCTGTTCATAGCCAAAAGGGTCATCTTGTGGGTCGGTGGCTAGGCAGACCACGGGTTCGATCCCGGATCCCAGTCATTTACCAATGGGGATTTTTATAATTAAAAACTTATGTTAAATTAAAAAAACGGGAGCTGAACCCGTGAAGAAAAAAAAAAAAAAAAAAAAACTTATGTATCTACATAATCCGACAAACCACACTTAGATGCTTTTCCATCTGAATATACCTCAACAGAACTGGCAACTCGTTAGGTGTAGCCTACAAATACTATCGGCTAAAAGAGGAAGACCTTGGTCTTCTGCTGGGTACCCTGGGACCGAAACACGGCTTAAGGCAACCTGTGAAAATTCGTATGTGTTTTAATCTACTTCTCGTGCTTCAGATGGCACTTCTTCTAAAATTTACAAAGTGAGACATCTGCTTGCCACCTGTTCTGTCCTTAGCGATTGTAATATCTGTAAATGTAAATACAATTTCGGTTTTTTATGCCTACTTTAAACGTTCATATAGTTCAGTAAAATTCAGTAGCATATTTCATAAACACTGTATTCCTAAGATTTGATTTTTCATAAAATATATTAAGCAACTTTTTGCACAGTGGCAGGTGAAGAAATTATAATTGCAAATTTCGTCGGGAACTTGCATTTTAATATCAAGTTTTTCATACAGACGCCCGATGTTTTATTAAAAAGAGGTTTATAGTTATTCTGTCTGAGATTGTACTCTGAAGAGATATTAAAAACTAAAACATCCAATTTAAATATATATAACCTTGTAGATGTATTGTACAATTTTGAAAGTGTTTTTCCCAGTTTAGTAGCCTTTCAGGAAGTTCAGGAACACAAAGTAACTTCTGTGAAAAAAAAAGAAAAAAATGAAATTAATCCTAAATAATCCTTTCTAATTAATATTCTAAAGCAGCAGTATGATTGTTTGTCTGTAAATTTTTAACGCCAAAAATTTCAACGAATCAACGTGATTTTTTTCACGAAAATGGCCGGCTCTTCAGAGACATAGGCTCCTGTTCATCCCGGGGGGCAAATCAATCAATTTCCTTTGAAAATAAGTACTTTAATCGACTTTCTCGAAATTTCCGAGGGTTCTAAGAAACGAGTCCTATTAATACGCAACTCACTAAAAGTGGGCACTGTGACCGATGAATCCACGCTGCGTAGTTTAAATAAAAAATATTTTTGTAATCTGTTAATATTTAACAATAAAAATTAAATGCTGTTCGTTGGTAAGCGAATTACTTGAGAACGGCCGGACTGGATAGTCCGAATCAGGTAGGGAAAGAAAAATGGAAATTGAAAAGTTCGGCTTTTTAAGGAGTTTTGTATGAACTCTAAACCATAATGGAAGATGAAAGTTAATATGGCATCCACAGGCGAAGCCGGGGAGGATAGCTACATTAATATTAAATTTCTCACTAAGGTAAAGTTTTTTATACTATACAGTGTTGACGAATATGTTCAAACTTTTTAAAATATTCCAGCATATATTTATACTGGAGACATTCTTGTACTCAGCTGTAGAAAAGTTTGGGTCTCGTGTGTGATATTAAAATAACATGACACTTTAAATTTTGAAATTTTGTTCAAAACGTGTTCGCTCAATTTAATTTAAAATTTATTAAGGTGAAAGGTTTATAATGAAAATATGTTAACGGTTTGTATACCTTGTAGCGTGGTAAGAGACACTGGTAACAATTTCCACATTTATTTGTACCTATCTACTTATCTTGGTTCTTACATTTTTTTACATTGAAAATGTATTTTCGGTCGCTTCTGTATGGGCCCCTTTTTCAGAAAATATTTCTTGTTAGATTTTGCGTAATTATCAAGTTATGACGTTCTGTCAGTGTCAAATTATAACAAGGGGAAAAATAAGTCAGTTGAGATTTGATTGTGATTGGTTGTGGTTAACAATTTGAATGTCACTGAGTTTTTATGTGATTGGTGGCATTAGAAAGGAAACAAAGTGAAAATTTTAACAAAGATTTAACACAGGTCACACATTAGCGTTGTAAATCATACGATCTAAATCACATGCAATTTACTCACTCACACAGACACACAAGATTCGATTAACAAAGGAGTGTGGATGTGTGTGTGTGACATATCGTTCCGGCCATCGAAATCAACCACAAATACAACGATTTAAAAGAGGATGCCGGAGAATTGGACGAGTCTGTGGTCGATTTCGGAGGACCGTATGGCGGCGCGCCGGCGATTGGACGAATGAGTGGGCACCTTAAAACCGGAGAAAACGACGGATATGGCTAAAAAATCAAAGATTTAAATGTGCCGAAGTCGAAATATTGAATGCAGAGAAATATTGTTCTCTCTTACTCGCATTTTGCGCTGTTTCTATCTCACCATAATGAGTGAACGCTACTCGTAGCTTTCGGGGAATTTTTTTTTGTGCACTCATTATTGTATCCACCGATTTAGATCATTCTCTCGAAACAACCGTCTTACGGTTAGCCGATAGTATTCGTGTGGCTATACCTAACGAGTGGTCTGTTCTGTGGAGGTATATTTAGATGGAAAAGCCTCTGTGGTTGTCGGATTATGTACATAAGACTCGGCCAATGATTTAAATATTTTTCTAAAATAGAGATTGCTGTTTTTTTCTAATTTAAAAGAATTTTACGAGCGAAGTTTTGTGTTGGACATTACTTGTTTGGCCAATGGTTAAACTGTCGTTTTTGGGCTTCAAGTCCAAACGAACACAAAATAAATAATTTTTACTCGTTGCCTTTGTTCAAAAACTTGTATGAAATTCGCAAAAGTAATATTATTTGACATCACTTTCATGTAAATGCGAGTCTAAAATGAAATTACATTAGACCATTTAGACAGGATAAGAACTTGAGACAAACGTTTTGATAATAAAATATTGTTCTTTCGCAAGTACTTAGAAGTTGTTTTTCGTTATTTATTGGATTGTTTATAATAAGTTTTTCAAGTTGAACCTAAAATAAGATAATTGAGTTTGGGGACAATTCATACATACCTTTATGCCTCTTTCATATAGAGGTAGGCAGAACGAATGGAGCATCTTAAATATTTCTCTTGCTTCATACATACAGCGTTTTATACAAGCACGTCTATTGTATTAGGTAGGTACCTGTATACATTGTAGGTACTTAACTTATTTTAAGGATATTCTCACAAAGCAGTTTTTAGACATAATTTAAATAAAATAAAGTCGGGTTTGTTCGAACACTTATAACTCGAGAACGGCTGGACCGATTATCACGGTTTTTGATTTGTTATATTTGTCTCCGTCCCGAATAGCAGAATAACTATTAAAACATTGGAAAAACGCACGAAAAAAAATTATAAAGAAAAATCATTTTCTCATACATTTTCTATGGATTTTTCAAAAATTCAAAGGAAGAGTAAGAAAATCACAAAGAAAAATGTTTTGTTCGTTATAATACAGGTAGTGGTAGGGGTTGGAATAGAGGTAGTGGTAGGGGTTGGAATAGGGGTAGGGGTAGTGGTAGTGGTAGTTGTTTTCCACAGACGAAGGAAAGTAAATAGTAGGCAAGCCAACGTTTGGGCAGGACAACGTCTGCCGGGTCCGCTAAGTTTTGTTATAAATGTTGATGTATATTTTGTTATGCCTTTACCTAAAAAAATGTTGGAAAATTTATAAGGAGAATTAACAAAAGGTGTAGGTAAAATAAGACATACACAAGCATAAAAAGGTGAGGAAGTACCCTACCCTTTAAATTATTCTCACCAATAGGTTTACTTAGAGACGAAAGCTATTTTATTTATTTTGGTACCGCTGGAGTACCTACTGGACATTTGAATATATAACATTTACAAACTGTCATTCACTGTCATTTAAAAGTAAAAACAAAAAAAAAATCTACCTAATGTCATGGCGACCGACGCACGCGTTCCGTCGTGACATGATGAGGAATCCGGCTCAGTCTCGCCCGTGCTGTGATAGTTGTGATTAGTCTGTAATTAATAAGACAAATCACAGTCGGCGATATTATCTTAGATACCGATTAATCGGTATATTGATACTATTAAAGGCTAAACTTGACATAAAAAAATCATCGATTAACATTGGTGAAGCCATAAGAAAAGAAGAAGAAGGAAATAATTCGTTCTTTATCTACTTTTAGGCAAGGAAATAACAAATATACATGAAAATGCCTAAAACGCAATGTGATAACAATTTATTCTGCTATCATTCGGAATTTCCCTTTCAATTTTTCAATTGAATTAATGTGTACAGCTTATGTACTTGTACTATAAGTTCAGGCGTTATGTTAATAAAAAAATAGTTGCTTTACAGCTCTGGGAACCGTTGCCGGTTCCAGGGTACCCAGCGAAAGACAAGTCTTCCTCATTTAGCCGAAGATTTTTTGAGGCCAGCTCTGTTGAGATATGTAAATGGAAAAGCCTCTTTGTACGGTTTATCGATTTTTAATATAAAAAACCCATTGGTACATAGTCAGATGTGGTGATCGAACCTGCGAATTCTCAGTTGTGAGCCGACGTTTTACCCACACGACCATCGACGCCAATGACCCTAAAATGTAAATGACCACATTTAGCCAGTTGTTTTTTGTGATTAACAGGTGTCACTTAAAAATATCTAGGCTACCTAGCGGAAGATCAGAGGCATATTCTTTTAGTTTTAATTTATTAGACTTCAAAATGAAGAGATAGCGTAATTGTTAGAGCATTGTCTTGAAACCGGGCAGTTCCGGGTTCAATTTCTTACTCGTGGCAATATGACTGTCTTTAAAAATAAGAAATAATTACGTGTGTTGTTGATTGACTAAAATGGTTTATATGGCTGATGTGAAAGGAAATGCTGGCAGAGGCCGACCTAGGTGTACTTTTATTGAACAAATAAAAAAATTATTGATCGATGGCAATATTAAAAGTACACACAATCGCCGAAAGGTATGATGATTATAAAAGAAACGAAAGAGGTATGTCAGGATCGTAGCGTGATACGTTTGTTAATTAAAAAAGTGACACATCTAGGTTCATGTTGCTGGTGTCTCTGGCCACAACACAAATAAAGTCCGTGAAAATGTGTTTTTTTTTAAATGGTAAAAAAAATGTCACTTCCCAACGAAACTCATTCTATTTATTGTGTGACCCAAAAACAAAGTGCTCTGAGGGCTGCACCCTTTAAGGTCTGGATGTCTGATTGATAACGCATATCGCTAGGGTAAATGATCCAGTTCACATACTATCCGCTTTCGGGAAGATTAAAACCCTATCTATCTATGTAGGTCAACGACAATCCGCAATACATTTACCCTACAAAGGCGTACCTCAGTTATAAATCACTATTCACCTTAGTAATTTCCATCCATTACTGCTTTTTAACGATACACGTACCTATTCCGTTCTGAGGTTGTGTAAGCATGGGGCTAGGAAAAACGGTCAAGTGCGAGTAGAATAGACTTCCGTATCTTTGGAACTACCAGTCGGATTTGAAAAAATAGTTTTGCTTTTGATAGCCTAATTCTTGAGGAATGTTATATACTACGATTCAAAGGAACGGAACAATAACCATAAACACGGGTGCAACCGCAAGGCTCAGTTAGTACCTACTATTATTTTTATTATTTATCTATCTATCTATCATCACGATATCCTATATCCATCCGATATCCATCTATGAAAGGTATGATGAATATAAAAGAAACGAAAGATTTGATGTCAGGATCATAGCAAATGGCATTCGATTGTCTGTGCCTCACGGGATAAAAGGCGTGATGATAGATGTTAAGTGGGAATTTGGCACGGTCAAGAAGATACTGGGTTTGGTGCACTATGAAGTTTTAACCGACTCTGGTCTAATATGGAAAAAAACGTAGATCAAATAATTAGTACATCAATTACGACGGAGGACTGTGATATACAGGGTGGAAAAAAATCAATGGGTCATGAAGGGAAACCACTTTAAATCTTTAAGATATTAGATTATTTTGTCCCATAGAGTACTAAGCCTATAGAGGGGCCATAGACGGGCTTCCCCTTTCGCCAATTTTTCCCCCTTTGACCAGTTATTCTGACCAGGTGCGCAGTAATAAGTTACCTTAGATTTCGTTGGTATCGTTTTGTGTCGCGAGACAGAGCTCTAAGAAAATAGTTAATTGTGATGTTTTAAACGGGAAAGGCGATCTAGGGCGTCAAACTTAGTGTTTCCAATCATTAATTATAATTATTATGTTTGTATTTTAACATAATCATCATATAACGTAAAATCCGTTGCGACAATAAAACGACAGAAAAATACAGTGGTACAGGGGCTAGTACTAGGCGTTTACCTCCCCCCCCCCCTCCCCCCTCCCCCCCCGCCAAAAGTGGCAGAAAAATTTGTTCTCGTCTCCTTTGGTAAATACTCAAAGTTTTGTCCATATCTCCTTAGAAAAATGTGAGCGAGATGGACTACTATTAAAATCGATAAGGTAACCAAGGATAAGATAAGAAAGACCAGTATTCACATACCAGAAATATAAGAAAGTAGGACTTCGGCTTTTCTATGTTTTTACAAAAACTATTAGAATTATCAAATTCTAGTTAGTGTATTCTTAAAATATGTGAAATTATCCATCTTTTAAAGTCGAGAAAATTTAAAATTAGTAAATATATTAAGAGAACTTGAGTCGCAAACTTGGCTGAAATACGCGTGAAATTTAGGATATTCAAGGCTTCATAAAACTTAGGTGTAACTGATTTTGGTTATTTTCTTTCCATAAGAAACTGGAAAAACGAAACATCTGATTTGTATGGGACAAAAATCATGAGGCGGCCCCTAAACATTCCTTTATTTTTAAAAAGAAACAAAACTGCATTCAAAGATTTTCTTAAATTCGCTTGCCTCACCCGGGAATCAAATCAGCTAAAAATTCAAAAAATAAATCTCGCTATTTTATTCTACTATACGATAACATCAATGTTCAGGATTAATGAAACAAAATTGAACGCGGGAGCGTTTTGGAAAATCTTTGCTCAATCGCCATTTTGTCGCCATACGAACAGAAAGATGGACAAGAACCCTGAACTAAAAACGTAAAATGCGATTGTATTTTTGCTTGAAGGACAGAGAAACTTCATTATGCCTATTGTGAAATTTACAGCGCCGCCGCATTGATACCTAAATTGTAAAATCCTTTTTTCCAGCCCTTACCTGAACTAGGTATGAAATATCAAGTACTTTAAATATTTATGATAAACTAGCTTTCCGGCTAGGATTCGCTCGTGAAGCCCATTAACATATCATGGTCTTGAGTTCATACAAAAATCCCATAGAAAAAAACACTTTCAATTTTTCCAGAATTTTCCGGGCAACTTTTACAATGTTGGACTACTAAGAACATTTAAAAAATAAGCAAATCGGTCAAGCTATTCTCAAGTGATGCGCTTGCTTACCAATGAACAACATCATCTATCTATCATCACGCCTTTCATCCCAAGAGCGGTAGACGGAGATAATCGAATGACATTTGTTACGATCTTGACATACCTATTTCGCTTCTTTTGTATTTATCATACCTTTCTTTTTCCAAAAAATCCTTTTATATTTACTATATTTATATCTTCAGTGGTTTTGACTGATTTATATTTCAGATAAAATATTTACCTTGTGGAGTCTGTTACTTCTGTTATTTTTTTAAATCTCGGTTATTCCTGAGCAAGGATTCTTCATGTTGAACACAGCTTTTTATAATAAAACTACTGAAGCGTTGGGTAAAATATCAATAATAAAAAAATCGTTAAAAGAGCGACTATAAAAACATTTTTTTTCATCATAAATAAAAACTTAATCCTTCATTCCGAACACGAGCGGTAACCAAATATTGGCTCAGCGGAATGGACAGGTGCCCAATGAAATGGGGTCTGGACCCCTACTGACAGAAACTAATTTTATTTGTTTATTTAAAACTAGCTTTCCGCCACCGGTTTCGCCCGTGTAGGTATATTAGTGAAAGAATTTTCAGAATCGGATAAGTAGTTTTAGAGAATTCACCCTACATCCAAACTTACAAACTTCACCTCTTTATAATATTAGAATAGACTAGAGAACCGCCCTGGCTTTGCACAGGTTTACCAATGTTTATAACTAGCTTTTGTCCGCGTCATAGATTAAATAATAATTACTTACATTAATCTGTTCCTCCCGTTTTAACAAACCAAACAAAATTTCGCATTTCAAATTTCAGTTAGTACAGTTATTATTTCACCTAAAAGTTTGTTTTATATAGACCGTCTTTATTTTTTTATATTCCTCGAAAGCAGAGGTTCACAAACGTATGTAAGCCGTAGACCCCATTCCTATATTTTTTTAATTTTCTATAGACCCCCAGACTCGTCCAATTCTTTTAACGAACGGTTCGTCTAGATCAGAGGTTCACAAACGTATGTACCCACGTATATTCCATTCCTAGATTTTTTAAATTTTCTGTAGACCCCCGTAGTATCTTTTCCTTGCGGACGTGGACCCCCAATTCGACCCCTGGGGGTCCATATAGACCACTTTGGGAAACCATAGTCTAAACTGATGCTGATATAGTCTAGTTTGGAATTTTGGATAAGTATACCACTAGCATAAATCTAAAAGAAAACGTATTCAAGCATATCTTTATTCAATATAAGTATATAAATACCCAAATGGATCATATCTCAATAAACGTAGAAGATTAGTCCCTAATCCCGAACATTTTTGTTTGGGGTTTTATTCAAAATCAAAATTATCGAGGCATAACAAATCTTCGTAGGTATATCAATCATATGACAAAAAAAAATAAAGTGTTTTTGCTATGATACAAAAAAGGGTCATATATTGGGAATTTTTCTGGGATAAACTATTCCAAATTTCTCTGTAAATAATCCACCTGTGTCACTGTAATTTAGCATATAGTTACTTATTGAATATATCTAAGTGAAATAGCTCTTATTTTTTCAATGAGTTTTATTGAATAGGAAATAGGGGTAGTTTAACTTTGCCCCTGCTGTCTCTTTCATAATCTATCACAAAACTCTAAATTTTTTTTAAAGCGCTCTTATACCATTACCCTTCAATTATATATGTCGAATTTTTTGGTAGCTTATTGAAAATTTAAAATAATAATTATTTTATTATTTTTGTCAAATTTAAAAATCATAAAAAAAAATTTAATTTGAATTTTCAATAAGCTACAAAAAAAAGCGATATATATAATTGAAGAATAATGGTATAAGAGCGCTTTAAAAAAAATTTAGAGTTTTGTGATAGATTATGAAAGAGACAGAAGGGGCAGAATAATCCTTTATTCTACCACCCATATTTCCTATTAAATAAAACCAATTGAAAAAATAACGACTATTTCACTTAGATATATTGAATAAGTAACTATATGCTAAATAACAGTGACACAGGTGGAGTATTTACAGAGAAATTGGGAATAGTAATATCTCCATACAAATTCCCAGTATATGACGATTTTAGTATGTCTGTGTGTCAGCTTGGTGATACAAAGAGAGAATGTAGCAAGTGTTTTGAGGACCCTGACGTTTTTATTTGTAAGTAGTTTTTAAATGTTATTATTTTATTGTTGTTATTTAAATAAAAACATCCGCTAAATGACATAGATTTGTCTTCTAGGACCCGTGATATAATAAAAATTTTGTTACATATTGCTTATTACGATCATAATAAATACGTAAGCGAATAAAGTCACGGGCAATTGCTAGTATTTCGCTTTAATCCGTACGAATTCTGTCATACGGCTTAAGCTCACCGGGATGTTCAGAATTGCTTTCCAAAAGTTTATTTGAGGTTTAATTCGACGTAGAAATTAAGCTTTTCGGGGTAAAAAGTTTTGTGTCTGATGGAAAACGGTATTTGCATATGTAATCAAATTTGTTATAATATTCGCGAAATAACTATCTTTGTCCATGTATGGTGGTACATCGCGTCGATAGACGTCGCATCGTTACTATCTCACAATATTTAAATTTAAACCTGTATCGCGCTATTGAAAATATTTAATAGATTGGCATATATCGTATTGGCACAGTCGTTGGATTGGTGCATGTATACTACTTTCTATACATGTAAATCCTAACTAACATTATAAATGATGGAAAGGCCAATTTCTTTATCTAAAAACGAACGACACACACGCTCCTTAAAATTCCTTTATCCGCTGAACTTTAAGGGCCATATATCCATAATTTGTATGGATATATTACTATTCCTAATTTCTCTGTAAATACTCCACCAATGTCACTGTAATTTAGCATATAGTTACTTATTCAATATATCTAAGTGAAATAGTCGTTATTTTTTCAATTGGTTTTTAACCGACTTCGAAAAAAAAAAGAAGGAGAAGGACCTTTTTTTTTTTTTGTATGTATGTACATCGATTACTCCGCCAGTTGTGAACCGATTTTGATGGTTTCTTTTTTAGTCGACAGATAATTCTTCCGGATTGGTCCCATTTTTATCTCATAAAAATTGGTTTTTTAGTTTTTCAGAAATTTTGAAAAAACTGACCTTATAAGTAAATTTTTTGTAATATCTCGATGAAATATGTACCGATTTTGACAACTTATTTTTTTAAGGATATAATAATTTCTTGAGATTATCTCACAGTCATATGACGAAAATCGGTTCAGTAATTTTTCAGAAATTCAGTAATTTGTCTCTGTTTACTGCTGAAAATTATATCAGAGAAAAGCCTTAGCAACGGTTGCTATTGACACGAAGTTGTCAATTTTCGTATAGACGGTGGTCTAGCGGCTAAAGGTATGGGATGCAGCGCAGGGTGCACATTGCTCGAGGTTCAAATCCCATCCACCGCAGTATTTTTTTTAATTGTCCATCATTTTTTTTAGTTGCGTTATTATTTATTTCTCAGGGCAACAAAATCACTTAAAAGGGAAAAATAAACCTTTTAAAAAAAAGTGTACCGACTTCAAAAATTTGCACTGAAAAGTAAGAAATAATAAAAATTTCGTCGTAGAATTTGAAGACGGTTGGTGCCAAATTAGGATACAAAATTAAGTAAGCATCTAGTTGCTCCAGATTTTACAATCCGCTCAGCTCAATGAGGAAGTCAAAGTCAGTCCCTTTTTCCCATTACAATCCCCAACAATTGTGAAAGTATGTTTGTTTGTTTGTTTGACCTTCTTTCACGTCAAAATGGAGCATGGATCGACGGAAAGTATCCAATTTCCCCGAGAAAATTGTTTTTTTTTTTCATAAAATTAATCATATTGGAAAGCTTCCCATGTCGCTATCATTTAGTACCTAAATAAAACCACGACTTTATAGATTTGTTTTTATATGAATATCATAACTGATAATAAATGTTAAAGCGTGTTTGTTTGTTTGTTTGTTTGTCCTTCTTTAACGTCAAAACGAAGCATGGATCGACGTGATTTTTTGCACAGAGATAGCTAGAGGGCTAATCAGTGATTTTTTAAAGACTTATTTTCTATCCGAGCGAAGCTATCTTAATAGCAAAATGTACTGAGTTTTCAAAGCCATCTCTGATTTAAGAAAAAAACTTTTTAAAGCGACACAAACCCCGATCTCAGAGTTAATCTACGATTAGTAAACACAGTTGTCAAATACGTGAAAATGTATGGTTCTGACAGTCTGTAGTTATTTAACTATAATCTCTGATTAACTTTGTTGGTAGAGCGGATCGCTATATTTAATTTACACATTGGACGGCTTCTCATACCGCTACTTTTTTTTTATATAGTACGGCCATACAGATTTGTTTTGTATAATAATGGAAAGGGTAAATCGGTGAGGTAAATAAACCAGGTCAAAGGTCGTTTGTAGAACACACACTTGGTTTTGTTACTAGCCCCATTATATTGTCTATAAGAAATATTCCCGGCGGACGTTTGTCTGATAGTAAGTGTTTGATGAATTTTATTTTCAGTGTTTATAAAACTCTTAGGGCGTGTTTCCACGATACGATTTACAGTTGCAAAACAAAACAAACAACAAACGGTTTTTAGGGTTCCCAAAAGACAACAGAAACCCTATTACTTGTGGCGGCACATTGCGTCGTGTCGATAGATGTCGCACCGTTACTATCTCATTGAAACCTGTATCGCGCCATTGAAAATATTTAATAGATTGGCATATATGCAACTTTCCAACGACATGCGTTGGGGAGTATTCCTTTTACTCATATTCGTTGTATTGTTGTATGTAGCCATTTCTATATTGGTGACCCCGTATGAACATGTCCAGCCACATAAATGACCCCGCATCCTACTCCCACTTCCCACTGGCGACATGTCGGTCCTTACCAGGTCCTCCCGTGCACGCCCCGATGACGACAGGTCATTCCCACATCACGACATGTGATTCCGCACTGCAGTCCACCACACAGTCCATCACAGCTAATGTTGGTTTCAAACTGTATCGACCTCTGGTCTGGGAAGGGAGTCATGTGGCGGCACATTGCGTCGCGTCTTGTAAACAGAGACAAATTACTGAATTTCTGAAAACTAAACAGAACCAATTTTCACTAAAAAAATGGGACCACCTGTGAAGTATAATCCTTTCAAACAAAAAAAAATCCAAATCGGTCCAGGCGTCTTCAAGTAATCGGGGAACATATATAAAAAAATAAAGATTCCGACGAATTGAGAATCCTTCTTTTTTGAAGTTCGGTTAAAAATACAGTCTTCTTAAGGCAGATTCCTTAACCATATTAAATATTTGATTTAGGAATTAATTAATGTTAAGAATCGATTATTATTAACTAATAATTGCAAAGTTTATACCTTTTAGAACTTACCTCAAAGCAAAAGGGTAGTGAGAAAAGGTTATCCGGTTATCCGTACTTTATGATTCGTTTTAAAATTAAGTAATCAGAAAACGTAGCACGACTCACAGAAACTTTATGTAATTAAATTTTGAAAAAATTACGAAAATAGCTCTTGACTTTTGACATTAGACAAGTTGAAATACGACAGTTGAATGATAAATGTCTAAAGTAGCCCACGCACTGGTCCGGTATCTCACAGATAATTTTCGGTCCGGCCGCCGTATGATCGAGATTGAACACAGGCCACACAATAGCAATGTAAATCATACGATCTAGATCACATGCAATTCACTCACCCACACAGACACACAATATTCGATTAAACAAAGGCGTGTGGATGTGTGTGTGTGTGTGTGTGTGTGACAGATCGTTCCGGCAATCGAAATCAACCTTTCCATACACGATTTGAAAACGGATGGTGGGCCGCGCGTACAAGAATTGGACGAGTCTGTGGTCGATTTGGGTGGACCGTATGGAGGCGCGTCGTATGAGTGACTCCGCTGTCCGTCCGTCCGCATGTCATAGGGCTGTATCTTTTGACCACAATAGGTAGACAGACACATTTTCACAGAGTGTGTATTACTATGGCCGCTATAACAACAAGTAAAAAAAGTAAAATAAAGTTAAAAAATAATTAAAAAAATTAAAAAAATATAAAAACCGGCTGGAGACAGGCACTCACCAATTTGTTCCTGCACCATACAGGGGCGTCAAACTCGGTCTGACCTTAGTGCATACTATTGACACGATAAAAATCGCCAAAAATTCCACTAAATTTTCCCTAAAAAATTTTGGCGGCGATATTTTGTTTAAATACTTACAAGTAGGTACATCATATCATAAAGGTTATTAACAGCTATTAAACAAACTGTTTATCAGTGAGATTGGTACTGCACGTGGACATTCCGTTATCTAATTTGAGCGTGCTTTGTTGATTGATCTTACAAAAAGAAGATCTAGTAAAAGTAGTTAGTAGAAAAACCACACTTAGAGGCTTTTCCATCTAAACATATATCTCAACAGAACTAGCCACTCGTTAGGTATAGCCTCACAAATACCATCGGCTAAACGAGGGAGACTTGGTCTTCCGCTGGGTACCCTGGAACCGTAACACGGTTTCGGGAGCTGAACCCGTGAAGAAAGAAAAAAAAAAAAGATGTAGTAAGATAAAAAAGGAGAGCTGCCCACGCAATCGTCCAATCCCCGGCGCGCCGCCGTACACTCCACCGAAACCGACCAGAGACTCATCCAATTCTTGTAACGAATGGTCCGCCTAACTAGATAATCCGGCGGCCGGAATGGCTAATTTTCATGTCAATCATGTCACGACGGAACTCGTAAACATGTCAAAACCATAACTTGTATTCGTTAGCATATGTATGTATGCAAATAGATTTAATTTTACGTCAATAAAAATAGTGATTAATTAGCCTGTCTTCTAAGCGTGAGAAAATAACCTAGCTTGTAGAAAATACAACAGGTGCTATGGGGTAGTCCGTCATTCGTCGGCAAAAGCCGACGCGATCGCACGCTTTTCAGGATCTCACGCTGAAAATTTCTTGAAAATCGATTCGAAAACAAACTTAAAGTTCGTGGAATTTTCAATAGAAATATTTGTGTTGTGCACTTTCTGTGAAAAAGTGGTTGACGAATTATTTTATTTTGTGATTAAAAGCCGTTTTGATTGCTTTTGATTATGGTTCATTAATACGGTACGCGCTGTTTGGAGTGATTCAGTTTTTAAGTGTACTCGATATTTTTAATTACGGCTGTACGAGGTAAGGTTAAATTGTTTTTTAAATTTTTTTTTGTTAGGTTAATGATTTGTTATCGACCTGCGCATAATATAAAGTTAATACAATTAATAAATTTTAAGTAAGCAAATGTATCAACCCTGGCTTTCCTCGTGCAAAATTTTTGAAATGTATTTCCGGGACAAATAGTAGCCTTCCAGCTATATCTGTGCGTGAAAGAAGCTACAAACAAACAAATACATTTTCGCATTTGTAATATTAGTTATAAATTAGTTGTCTGTGAAAAAAATCAGCTCTAACTTAGTTGGATGCAACTTGCACATTTTATGGAGTGCTTGAATAAAATGAAACTACCAAAGACGACGACTTCAGGTTAAGAAAGGCATGTATAAAATCCGCTCCCTTCGTCAATTAATTTAATTACCTCATGACACATGGAAAGCTTGTCGTGTAAACTACACATTTTTTTTTTATAAACTTTGTGCTAACCATCTTTCTGACCCGGAAATTTTATCATTGTTTACCCAATTCCATTAATAAGATATGGTCAATAATATATGTTTCTTTATATATATATAATCATTAAAAGTCCTAGTATCCTCTGAAAGTATGAAATCCATTGAGTCGTTTCGGAGCCTCATTGTTCGTAAAATTAGGAACATTACTGCTCGACTTCCAAAAGACGTAACGTGATGTTTTATAAACCAAAACTTTTCCAATGAATCAATCTATCTGATCGCGTAAACAATAATAAAATCGGTGCATTGGTTTTGAGTATATACGGGACAAACAAAGATATTAAAGATATTATATATAGATAAATATATATAATAGGTATATTAGATTTGACTAACTAATTATTTTTTACAACCCTGACCTATGTATATTTTATTTTAAATTTTAATTGCTTTTAAATATGCGTTCACGTCTCTAGCCAATGAGGACTGGCATTTTGACAATTTGGCACACATAGACAATTAGACACTAAATTATTTTTAAAGACTTATTACAAAAGAAGATTTACACTATTACGACCTTTATTCCTTGATATATGGCCAGAGAAACCAGTTACAGTGTACACATTTAGCCAGTTGCCATTAAGAAAAAGTGCTTATAAAGATAATCAAAATCAAAAATATTGAACAAAATTTCTCTCTCTTATCTAACGTTAGGAAATATTCACATGTGGAGAAGAAGTGGCAAGAAACTTCACAGATATCACATCCCTTAATCCATACTAATAATCTTTCATGGATAAACCACTAAACCAATTTCGATGAAATTTAATATGGAAATAACTTGAAAGACATAGACTATTTTTTGAATCCACCATTTTTTGCGTGAAAAGGTATGTAGTGATAATGAAGTGATAAGAACACTACCAGTTTTCTATCTAATAGGTTGGATTCATCATGAGATGTTGTCTCTTAAAATACTCAATTTCATCCATTTTAGTGATGATACGATTTAGAAATTATACAATCTCTTTAACAAAAAAAAACCATACAATTTATTCCACTACATCTATTAATAACAAACACTCAAAGAAACGCTAATTGTTTGATATAAGATAAGTGATCACATACATAACTTTAACTTGTTCTAGAACTTTCCCACTAAAAGCACCTTTACCCAAATATATAAATACAATAAGACAGTTTTGTGTCGACGACGTAGTTCGCATTGATTAGTTTGAAGGGCAAATTTTGCCATTTTGCTTCAACACGCACACAATTCGCCTTGGCTAAAACAGGCCGTTTCTTGCAAACATTATTTTTAGCAGAGATTTTAACCCCATTTTCACATGTTTTACATAAAAAATAAAATAAAAAATAAATTGGATTTTACAGTTTTTCCATATATATAGGTTGGTACCTAATTAAGTTGATAATAATAGGACATGAAATCTCGCTGGGGCTAACTTTTTTCCCGACTTGATTTACTTATAATGTTAATGCTCAGCTCCTAAACATGATGGGTCCATGTTTAAGCTCGTAAACCTTCTTCGTGAATTAACCTATTAACCGGAAGACTAAAAAATGTAGGTAGGTGCTTATCTAAATCAATAAAAAAATCAAAGCGGGAGCTGCGGCGAAAATCGCAGTGTCTAACAAACGGCGGAAATAGATATAGTTAAATTATTGAAAACTACTTTGTGTTGTTTGGTGTAGAAACTCTGGGTCCGTGGGGTTGAAATGCCAAAAAGTTTATTAAAGATATATCCCCACGACTGATTATCTCTTCTGTTGACAAGAGGGCCGGGAAATGCAGGCAGTTTTCTTGCCACTGTTCCACGCGGACATTTACCTATTTAGTTATTTTCAATGTTTAGGTTTAATTTACTTATCTATAAAACTTAAAGAAATATCGAGGTAAGTACAATAGCACTCCATTCTTATCTATTCTTCTGGGAAAAGTAATAAAATAGAAATCTGTACCCCACATAATTAATAAAAAATAAAATTGACTTAACTTGTTTCGAAAATCACGTAAACTTAGCGTCTGCAGTTTTTCTGAAAACAAATGGTTCCGTAAAGTATCTACAGCGACGGACTTGCCACCTGTTCTGTTTGGAACGCAGTTGAATCACACACAGTACATTGTGAATCGATTTAAACGCTTTGAAACATAACTTTTCACGCCATTTATAATTAAAGTTTCACAGACAAATTAAATGTTATCGTGTTACCGAACCGGCCACAGTTTTAAATGTTATTTTAATATTTGTTTAACAGCAGCCATTTATAAAAACCACAGCATTGGTTGAAAGTTTCAACCTAGTTCAGCTTTAAGGACGTATTCACGGAAACCGGTAAAATGTTAAGATTTGAGGTACATTTTTCGATAATTCTGTAGAATTTTATGAAATGTTATAAATACCTTACACTAAATCCATATATATGTTTAAGACTAATATACTCAAAAACTGCTGGACCGGTTTTTCATAGATAGAATTGATCCACGGAGAAAGAAAAACATCTCGCTATGTCTTATGGGAGTCGAGCAGTCCGGGTCGCTTCGCTAGACAACATAATACTTAATGGATCTATCTCTATCTATCATCACGCCTTTTATCCCAGGGTAGACAGAGACAATCGAATGCCATTTGCTACGATCCTGGCATACCTACCTATTTCGCTTCTTTTGTATTCAACATACCTTTAACGGGGATAATTATCTTTATAATTAACTAGACTTTCTGCCCCCGGTTCCGCGCGTGGATTTTTATTTGAACAATATAAAATATAGTCCATGTCACTCAGGGGTATTTTTATTAGTGAAAGAATTTTTAAAATCGGTTCAGTAGTTTTTGAGTTATTTCATTACAAACATTAAATAAAATTTCACCTCTTAATAATATTAGTGTAGGTGTATAGATTTCTGTTTGAAACTTGAAATTTCAAATCTCACTGGTGGCAAAAACGCTAAGTAGTTCATCTGTTAAAGAAGTGAGACATCTAGCTCCATTAAGTGCAGCAACAGGCTTGCCATTTGGTATATTTTTTAGCATACTTGGCATTCGAACCCGGGTATTTGTCTTTCATGAGTCAAATTTAAATCACAGCCTGGCGTCATTTTATGCACAAGCTTTACTTTTAGTTACTTTGTTTCATATGAAAATATACGTTTGAACATAAATTTCTAACAACTCTTGCTTCGTTCTCCGACAGTGAAACAGTTGCGTTTTATTACGTTGGGTTATGAGCACAGATGATTGTAATAGCTAATATTCACATGAATGGTGGGAAACCTATCGTAAATTTTGGGACTTAGACCTAATTCAAGGGGCCGTACAAAAAAAAGTTATTTTAATGCATTTGAATACCTACATAAATACGCTTATCGATTAGAAATAGATATATTTATAAATCATTTTATTCTAAACAATTATTTCTTACATCATTTTGTTATATCTCTGACGGATTAGACAGCATACGTCATGAAAACTCGCTAGGGCTAACTTTTTTCCCGACTTGATTCACATATACTGTTAATGCTCAGCTCCTAAACATGATAGGTCCATATTTAATACTTTTAAACCTTTCTGATGAATCAACCTATCTAATACTGAAAACCGCAACCAATTTCTCTGTCTTTCTGGATATAATTCGATTAATTTTAATTAAGTTTTCAACAATCATATAAAATTCTCTTCATTTCATTTCTTTTTTATTAGGGGCGTCGGTGGTCGAGTGGGTAAGACGTCGGCTCGCAACTGAAAAGTCGCGGGTTCGATTCCTACATCCGACAGTGTACTATCTCGTCAGTGTCTATTAGTTAAGGTATCAAAAAACTGTGAAATAAATCGTATTTCTATTGTAGTCAGACAAAAACAAATAATTTCATTGTTTCCTAACATATAAGTATAGACGGATCCGACGGTTTTCCATCATCTTTTATCAATGTGTCATTTTTCATGTCAGCAAGTTAGAGTAATGGCTTGTAAAATATGCCTACTATGCCAGCTTTTAGGGTTAGGTACTTAGTCATCTCATCCTTTATCTAGAATCAATCAATTCATTGTAATCCGGTAATTGAAAAACTTTAGAATTGTATTTTTATTGTTTAACATGTCAATTCTTGCGTTTTTCTTTCTTCATGGGTAGCCTTATAGCTACCGAAACGGTGTGACTAAGTCTCCCTCGTTTAGCCGATGGTATTTGTGAGGCTATACCTAACGAATGGCCAGTTCTGTTTATGTATATTTAGATGTAAAAGCTTCTAAGTATGGTTTGTCGGATAAGTTTTTAATTAAAATACCCATTGGTACATGGTCGATTTTTTTTTACAAATTAAGTATTATTTCATTATATTATTTACTAGCTATATTAAAAAAAATCACCACTATTATGGTATTGAGTTCATACAAAAATCCCATTGAAAAAGCGGTGCGGTATGGTAAATTTATTTTGATTTGGATAATGGAATTTCGCGTAAATAATTTAAAAAAACAAACACCTTTTTTGTACGTGTGATATGTGAATACATTTGTTTAATACGCAAATTGATTAAAATCACCCTTAAAAAATAGAAATTAACTTCCTGCGTACATTTTGCCTACAATGTGGGATCCAAACATAATTATAGTTTGCGCGACTGACGGACTCTACTTTTTCTGCCAGTCACAAGTTCGCTTAAGACCAGGCGGTGGCAAAGTCACATGTCGTCTTCACTATAAACAATTGGCTAAGTTGCGAATACGACTCGCGCGCTGAGGGTTCAGTTACATTCCGTTCCGTTAGAACTTCGGTCAGAACTCAGACAGCATTTTGGTTTAGGTTTTCCTATATACTATAAGAGAGCCATGAAAATAAGGAGGTAGCTTAGGCGTTCTGATATCAAAAATAGACTCTTCGGTAAATACTTACCATTTTGAATATGTATGTATATTGTGTGTGTCGAACTCGTAATTTTTTTTAAATGCAGAAAGGGCGAAGGATATGTGTTATGCAGCCACATTAAACTCTATGAAAATATCGACACGTGCATGTCCGAGTTACTTGACAGTTAACGCGCATGCGCACTAATGCGCAGTAGGTAGGTAACCGCGGTTTGCCGCCAGTTTGTCGATTAAGAAAAATATCTTGGTTCAATTTGTTTTGTACTATTGTATGGGATTAGGTAAGTAGTGTATGAACGGGCACATAACTTGGAATTAAAACACTCGTGGATGCCACTTGTGTTTTAATTACCCCTATTATGATCCCGTATCATAAACTACTATTTTAACAAATTTTAATGGGATGGGGTGGAACAAACGAACAAACAAACAAAGCTGTAGGCGGCATCTATTCTCCTAATAATTATTGATCGCTCAACCATATATTTACAATCTCGGTAAGATCTAATTTATAGTCTGATATTGTGTGAGAACACCTTTAATGCACTATAAACTTGTCTTTGTGGACAATTAGTTTGTGTACAATTTATGAGCCAATATAGGGACAGTGATTGTTCTTTTATGTCAATGAGTACGACTTTCTATGTTGTAAAGGAATTTCCCGAGATTCAAGTATTGGCCTCTTAATTAGAATTTGTTTGACAAGATTTACCTACGAAATTGTACATGAAAATAATATGCTTGAGCTTTGTGTGCGAATTAATGAACTCTGAAATAATTGAATGAATTAGTATTTCTAGGAAATAGATTAGAAGATGAGATCGTTTTGAAATCAGTGGGGGATACCATTTTTAACCAACCATTATTTAATCTAACCTAACCAAAGACAAGTAGAAAATATCACTACATTATAAAACAAAATGCCCGCCGCGTCTGTCTGTCAGTCTGTCTGTATGTCTATGCTACTAAAGAGTGTTATCATGTTTAGGAGCTCCGCAGTATATAAGTGAATCAAGTCTGGGAAAAACTTAGCCACAACGAGTTTCCATAATGTATGATATCTAATCCGTCAGATATATAACAAAATGATGTAGAATTTCTTTACGTAGAATAATATGTTGAAATCTACAAAAAAGAGTCGCTAGTACAATATAATTTATTCCCTTGTACAAATTGTATGTAATCAGTTAGTAATGTTAGTATAGATCCCGTTTCATCTCAGGGAAACAGTAATCAAAAAATCTATTACAGACAGAATGATGCTACTTTGATTTTTTTAAAGGTAAATCATTTTATTCTACACAATTCTTTCCTAGATTATATTGATAGATCTCAGACGGATTAGACAAGCATACGCCATGAAAACATTCCAGGACTAACTTTTTTCCCACTTGAACCAATACTGTTAATGCTCAACTCCTAAACATGATAGGTCCATGTTTCATACTCGCAAACTTTCCAGGTGAATATACCTATATAATAATGAAATAGTCGTCGTCGAATATAGTCGATAGCCTAATTGGTAGGACGGTGGACTTGAAACCGGAGGTCCCGGGTTCGAATCCTACCCCCTGCCAAAATGCTAAGCACCAATTTTCTTTAAGAATATGTGCTTAAATCGACTCCTCGTGCTCCGGAGGGCACGTAAAGCCGGCGTCCGGTCACCAACCCGCCTGCCAAGCGTGGTGACCATGGCAATTCCTCTCAATGAGCACCACTAAAAATGGTGCACTAGAGGGAGACCATGATCCAGCAGTGGATCTTAAAAGGAACAAAAATCCGTTTAGTAGTTTTCACGTGAACATGTCACAAACAGACTGACGCGGCTGGGGGCTTGAAAAATCACAGCCCTTACTCCCAAAAATAATCCTTCAAAGCCACACATTATTAAAGCTTATAATATAAAGGGCTCGGAACAGAAAAACCTGTTTACCGTGACATCCAGTTTTGATAAATGACATCGCGCTTTCACATGTCCCTTGTTTCGTTCACAAAAACCTCAGTACAGAATGCCTTTGCCCCAGGGAGCATGTTCTGAACAATGTTCTATGAAAAATGTCGAAACCGTCCTACTAACATCAGCAACTTCATAGAGAAAGGAAATTAAGTGCGTGGAGACCTTAATCTTTGGTAAAGATTATTTCATTGTTAGAAAGATTTAATACATATGTTGGTGTTATTATATATGTATCTTATCTCATGAGACAATCGAATGACATTTGCTACGATCCTGCCGTACCTCTTTCGCTTCTTTTATATTTATCATACCTTTGTATGTATTTTAAAATTGCTGTCAATAACATAATACCTCCGTCGTATCGCTGACTACTGAAAATATAAATATGAAAATTGGAAAATACATTATCCTTAGGGAGTGTATAGAGGCGCTAAGGAAGGATCTTTCGAAAATCAACCCCTAATGGTTGTAATCGTTTGTATGGAAAAGCGTAATTTCTGCATATAAATTACGTAACGTAAAATTCCTAATACAACGCGTACAAAGTCACAGACAACTGTTAGTGTGAACATGAAAGTTCACCTAGGTCTTCCTCTGCCAGCATTTTCATTCGCTTCTGCCATATAAACCTTTTAGACAATCTTTCATCCCTCAATCTTTCAACAAGCCCAAACCAGCGTAAAGCACTTTTCTTCATTAACCGACTTCAAAAGAAAAAAGGAGGGGGTCCTCAATTCGTCGGAATCTTTATGTACCTATGTTTCCCTGAGTAGATAACCGATCTTGTACCCGAGCGAACCAGGATCGCTAGTAGTGAGTTATAAAATTTAATCTATTTGTATCCCACAATTTTGTAACGAAATCGATTTTTAATTAAGTGAGTTATTTTGGTTGGATTTTCGTAACTCTATAAGTACAGACTGGTCACCTATTTTTATTTTAGACGAAACGGAAATATATTTTTGGAGGATTTTCATATTGAAAGTTGTGGCTTTACCACGCCTAACTTTGGTACTCTTTTTCACGCTTTGCTTTTGAATAAATTGGAAGGCAAATACTGTAGACGTAAGTTCGTTCCATTAGTTATTAGACTATTCTTTAAGAAACGGACTTATATAACCTTTTAAAAAAAAGTGTACCGACTTCAAAAATTTGCACTGAAAAGTAAGAAATAATAAAAATTTCGTCGTAGAATTTGAAGACGGTTGGTGCCAAATTAGGATACAAAATTAAGTAAACATCTAGGGACATAAAGATCTGTTCAATATTATCTGTGTTTGTACTGATGATCGTAGGTTCCTAATGAATTATCTAGATTAGTGAATTTGGGTACTAAATTATTTCTAATTTGGCACCAACCGTCTTCAAATTCTACGACGAAATTTTTATTATTTCTTACTTTTCAGTGCAAATTTTTGAAGTCGGTACATTTTTTTTTAAAAGGTTTATTTTTCCCTTTTAAGTGATTTTGTTGCCCTGAGAAATAAATAATAACGCAACTAAAAAAAAATGATGGAAAATTAAAAAAAATACTGCGGTGGATGGGATTTGAACCTTGAGCAATGTGCATCTTGTGCTGCATCCCATACCTTTAGTCGCTAGACCACCGTCGATACGAAAATTGACAACTTCGTGTCAATAGCAACCGTTGCTAAGGCTTTTCTCTGATATAATTTTCAGCAGTAAACAGAGACAAATTACTGAATTTCTGAAAAATTACTGAACCGATTTTCGTCATATGACTGTGAGATAATGTCAAGAAATTATTATATCCTTAAAAAAATAAGTCGTCAAAATCGGTACATATTTCATCGAGATATTACGAAAAATTTACTTATAAGGTCAGTTTTTTCAAAATTTCTGAAAAACTAAAATACCAATTTTTATGAGATAAAAATGGGACCAATCCGGAAGAATTATCTGTCGATTAAAAAAGAAACCATCAAAATCGGTTCACAACTGGCGGAGTAATCGATGTACATACATACAAAAAAAAAATAAAAAAAAAATAAAAAAATATACGGTCCGAATTGAGAACCTTCTCCTTCTTTTTTTTTTCGAAGTCGGTTAAAAATCTAGTTATTACAGTAATTTTAAATCAAAAGCTCTTATAAATTCTGTCACAAACTCCTTTTGTTGGTGTAAAAAAAATCTTCACGCGGGATGCCTTACAGCTCCCGGGAACTGTTGGCCGGCCCAGGGTACCCAGCTGAAGACAAAGTCTTCCTCACTTAGCCGAAGACTTTTATGATGCTATACCTAACGAGTAGCCAGCTCTGTTTAGGTATATGGAAAAGCCTTTTTGTACGGTTTGTCGGATAATCTATATCTATACTAGCGGACCCGGCAGACGTTGTCCTGCCCAAACGTTGACTTGCCCGCACTACCCCTACCCCTACCCCTACCCCTACCCCTACCCCTACCCCTACCCCTACCCCTACCCCTACCCCTACCCCTACCCCTACCCCTACCCCTACCCCTACCCCTACCCCTACCTCTACCCCTACCCCTACCCCTACCCCTACCCCTACCCCTACCCTTGCCCCTACCCCTACCCCTACCCTTCGTATAAAAAAAAAAATTTAGGGGTGGACCATCCTTAACATTTAGGGGGATGAAAAATAGATGTTGTCCGATTCTCAACCCTAATAACTAAAATTCACGAAAATCGGTCGAGCCGTTTCAGAGGAGTTCAATTACGTACACCGTGACAATATTATAAAGAGGAAAGATTTGTATTTTTGTGTGTGTGTATGTTTGTAATGAATAAACTCAAAAACTACTGTGCCGATTTCAAAAATTCTTTCACTAATGGAAAGCTACATTCACCTTGAGTGACATCGCCTATATTCTATTTTCAAAAAAAATTGGGATCCTTACTAAAACTCCAATAATGTAACCCAAAGTGTAAAAAAATGACCTAAGAAATTCCTTACATCGCGTGCGCTGCGAAAACTATTGATGATATAGAGGTACTGGTAGTGGTAGAGGGTAAGGGTAGGAGTAGAAGTAGGGGTACGGATAAGGGTAGGGGTAGGGGTAGGTATAGGGTATATATTATTTTGTTCGTAAATATCCACGGGCGAAGCCGGGGGCGGAATGCTAGTGTACATAGATTTTTATGATGTGGGGATCGAACCCGCGACTTCTCAGTTGTGAGCCGACGTTTTACCCACTAGACCACCGACGCCGGAATTAGTAATTCGGTGTAATTTAGGTGTATTTTTTTTTTTTTTCTTTCTTCACGGGTTCAGCTCCCGAAACCGTGTTACGGTTCCAGGGTACCCAGCGGAAGACCAAGTCTCCCTCGTTTATTTTTTAATTTTTAATAATTTATATTTTATTAATAATAATAATAATCGTAAATTTAGGTGTAATTAGTCATAAACTCCTTGGTTATTTAAAACAAAAACTCAGCAACAAAAATGCAAATTCCGATATTTGAAAGCAAAATCAATTTAGTTAACAGGATAGTTTACATTGTTGGTTGTACCTATCTTGTGTTATCAGACACAAAGTGGGAATAGCAACCTTCACCCTACACTGACGTTGACAAATCGAGCTTTAGACGTCAGTCTACAATGACGTGGGGTTACGGCTTAAAGCCCAACTTTTGTACTTAACGTCTCCCATTTAAATTACTCCAACTCATAGGCTTTGTCGAGGTTTTTTGGAATCATTCTATGTAATGCCATGGTTTCATTCTCAAGCGGAAGCGGAATACCTGCTCCTCATATTCTTCTTAAGAGGATGTATAGAGCTAAATGCGAGTTTTATGATGCGTAAAAGTACATGATCCACTGCAATGACCATAATCAAAAAATATATGATATTCTTGAGGTTATGCGTTATTAAGATACTGTTTTCAAAACATAATACAACTATATTGATTCGATAGAAAAATCACGAATGTACCTCTAAAAAATATTTTACTGTCTAGAAACATTACTAAAATGCATGCAATGATTCTGATTTTTTGACAGAATTTTTATCTAGCAATATACTATCGTGATACTGTTCTATTTTTTAATAAAATTTTCAGCAAGTATACTTTATTCTCATTTTCGAGATTTTATGTACGCACTTCACGCGTGTGTGCGTAAGCGCTCGTGTACCGACAGTACCGGCTGCAGCCTGATGCTATATTATTAGTGGCAGCCACGTCGTTTGGTGTGTATGTGTACCCGCGTGGGGGCGGTGCCATCTCTCAAGGTCTTTGGCTCAATCCAGCGCCTTAAGAACTCCTCTCATAACGTTTGTCCCATACTAATTACATGCTGCAGCTATCTGTAAATTACGTGATAACTATATTTATTGGGTTCGAAATTAAAATTGCTTGCTTAAGTAGCCCATGCACTGGTCCGGTATCTCACAGAAAATTTTCGGTCCGGCCGCCGTATGATCGAGATTGAAGACAGGCCACACATTAGCAATGTAAATCATACGATCTAGATCACATGCAATTCACTCACTCAGACAGACACACAAGATTCTATTAAACAAAGGCGTGTGGATGTGTGTGTGTGTGACAGATCGTTCCGGTCATCGAAATCAACTACAAATAGAACGATTTGAAAACGGATGGTGGGCCGCGCTTACAAGAATTGGATGAGTCTGTGGTCGATTTCGGTGGACCGTATGGCGGCGCGCCGGCGATTGGACGAATGAGTGGGCATCTTGAAGATTGATATAATATATTAGACAAGATATCAATGAAATTAAAATTTCAAAATCAGTTACACTTAAGTTTTATGACACCCTGAAATTTAACTAATTTTGCGACTCTAACACCCGGTTTCTGAAACGCTATTCAAATCGTGAATTAAGTAATACCTTACTAACTTTAAATCATTCAGTTAATTGAAGTGAGTTTCTGAAACGTTAATTACGATAAATTAGTTAATTATCTGTTGTCCGTTAGTTGACCGGCCATTTCATATTTGGTACGGTATTATTTTTAATTTTGTTCATTCCACCGTAATCGTTCACTTTCTATCTCTTTCTAATACTTGAAAATAATATAGCTTTTTCATTCTTGCAAATTGAAAGTGAATTTGACAGTTCAATTTTTTGCTTGTTTGGTTTGTTTATTTGTTTTGTTAGTTATTATAAAATAAATGTTTTAAAGCCTATTACATAATAAAAAATGAGTTCCAATAAACGTGGGAAGAACTACACCGAAAAAGAAAAAAGTTTTTTGCTGAATATTGTACAAAAGTATGTATGTTTTTATTTACACACATTTTATTTATGTAAGTATTACTTACTACCAATCAAGTCTTTGTGTTTCCATTTCTTATAACAAAAATACACACAAACTATAAATTATTAAGTAGGTACCTACCTATTTATTTTAGTTTGTGTTATGGAAAAGAAATGCACTACCTTTCTAGGTAGGTAACTAATTTAGGCTTTTTAGGTTAGGTAGGTTCTACACTACTTTACAGCATGGTATTTTGAATTTAATTTATGAATGTAATATGTAATAATGATTGTATTTTTTATAGATATAAAGGCATAATTGAAAATAAATGCACAAATGCAGTATCTATGCAGAGGAAAAATGAAATGTGGAATATTATTGCACAAGAATTTAATTCTTTGGCAGAGGCACCAAGAACAGCAAAGCAGCTGAGTACTGCATATTTTAATTTAAAAAGAGTTACTCGCCAAGATTTAGCTAAAGAAAATGTAAGTGTATATTCATAATTACTTTATGTATGTATAATATAGTTTATGGCACAGCCCTTAGTAGATATCTGCCCTATATACCCCACTGGGATACAGATCACATTGCAATTGTAAAACTGAACGTAAATTTTGTTGGTACTTGTTGGGGTTCTAAAAATTTAAGCAATATTGTGTTAAGAAAACAGTACTTTATTATCATTACAATGACATGTTTTACAAACAAACACTTTGTGAGTGTACCTTAGGAGATATACACAATGTTATCACATGCTATAGGCCCTTTTAAGACCTACAATTATCTAGTACATACATTGTTTTGATGTATCTCAAGTTTTAGTCAGCCTAAGAAAACAGCTTTTTTTAAACTCTTGTCATGGTTCAGTCATTTTGTACAAATTATATACACAAACCTTCCTTGCTTGGTTTTTAAATGAAGTAAGAAGAGTAAGACAGAAGGGAAAGTGACTATTTTATACTAGATGCTTATTATTTTACCCCAATAAAAACTAATACATTATTTATACAGATGCAGAATTATATTGATAAGACATTACCTGATGAAGAAGTGAAAAAACTCCTAAAAGATTTTAAAAAGGATGCTTCTACAGACAAGGTACCTACTGTTTATATTTTCTTTCTAGTATATATGTGATTTAATTTGTTCTTATTACTTATGTATATATTAATTATTATTTTAGAAAGAAATAAATAAAACTGGTGGCGGCCAATATAAACCAGTATTAAGCGAGATAGGTGCTCAAATGATGGAGATAATGGGCGATCAGTTACAACCATTGAGCAACAATTGTGATAGTGCTACATGCTATTATGGTCAGTATACTTATAAAACTTTTATACTAATTTCTTCATAACACTAAGAAGTTGGAACTCTATAAGATATAGCTAAAACCAGATAGATTAAACATTTTTATATTTTGCAGGTGTACCTGAAGTTCCTGAAATGGCTATAGAAATTGACCCACCCACAATTCTCTGTGATGTAATAACAGTTAATGATATAAAGACACCAAAGAAAACTCCAAGGAAAACAAAAAAGAGACAACTAATTAGAAAGGGGACACTACGAAACAGGTATTACCTGAAAAAACTCGAGTGTGCTGTAATAGAAAAACGGACCCGGGCACTAGAGATGAAAATTGCTTTAAAGAGGAGTATTTTATTAGATTTGGAAATAAAAATAAAGAAGAAACAATTAGAAGATTTGTAAATTAAATAAGTGTAAGTTTTTTATTTATAATTACCTAGTAACTGGGAGATGAGCCGTTTCGGAGATATGTAAAATAAATTTATAAATATATGTATATACAAGATACAAGAATTGCTTTTTTAAAGTTTATTAGAATTAAAAATACAAGTAAAAAGTAAAAAATACAATTTATACAATACAATAAAAGTGTTTAATGAAGCTACTTTAAAACTCAACGATAAAAGTGGGTATTTAGTAATGAAGCACGTACTGCTGTATTATCATTTGCTTGTTGTACAGCATTTGGTATCATTATATTATTGTCATCTAGTAAAGGTTCATCTTCAATAATATCATTATTATTTAATGCAATGTTATGTAGAACTGCACAAGCAACAATAACATTCATTGTAGTGTCAATATTTACCCGGATCCCCATGGACAAACATGGGAAACGTCTCTTTAAGACGCCAAAGCATCTTTCTACTGCATTCCTGGTAGATATGTGAGCATCATTATATGCTTCTTCACTTGCACTTGCTGGGTTAAGAAAAGGAGTTAGAAGATAACTTCTACAGGGATAGCCACTGTCTCCTAACATAACATCATTTTCATATCTCCCAACTTCAAAGTCTGCCCGAAGATGACAATCATTGAAAATTGTAGAGTCATGTGCAGACCCTGGCCAGCGGGCGACTATGTCCATAATTCTAAGGTTTGCATCACAAACGGCCTGAACATTAATAGAAAAATAACCTTTTCTATTCCGAAACAATTCAGCTCTTACTCCTCCTGGGGACTGTATTTTTACATGGGTGCAGTCTATAGCACCAATAACATTTGGGAATAGCTTAATATTATAAAAAGCATTCTTTACAATGCAACGCTCCTCTTGTGTTCTTGGCATGTTAACATACTGTGGCCTTAATTGAGCAATGGCCAGTGACACTTTTTTTATTATACGACAAGCTGTTGACTTGTGTATATGGATATGATCAGCCACAGTTATTTGAAAAGCCCCTGAGGCATAAAATTGAATTGTTAATAATAGTTGGTCCAGAACGCTAATGGATTGATTCCGTTGTGTTGCTGGTTTCAGGTATTCTAGCTGTGGCAGCAACTCCTGAATAACTTCCTTGCTCAATCTGTACCTATTTTTAAATTCTTGGTCGTTGTAGTAGTCAAAAGGATGCACTCTCTCTTTGAATACACGTGGGTTATGTTGAACCTCTTCATCACTTGACGTCAATGATGATAAATCGGATAACGACATGGTAAATTGCTTTTAGGTACCTAATCTGGAAATGAAAATAATATCCATAAATCACATATAAATGTGCCTTGATGAAAATGAGAGGTAGGTTAATATCTTTTATCAAACACAATCTCACTTTTTTAGGTTAGATCTTTAGATATTGCGTACGCATAAAAAAACATAAATTACAATTATCATAAGTGTATATATAATACATACCTATTTTACAGTTTGATTTCCTCAAATTATTATGCTTTGTAGTCCTTTTCAAAACATATATTAACCTTAACGAGAGAATAATCGCCGATATTGAGCAGTTAACTAATGTCCATTTGACAGCAGTTTGACAGCAATTAAACTGCAAATAAACGTTTCAGAAACCCAATTTTTGCTGCTTCCATACATTTAACATAGATTAGTTAACAATTTGTTAGCTAATTGAAGATTCCTCCAACTGTCGTTTTGCAACTCAAACTCTAGTTAAACTGTAGTTAACTTACGATTTATTAATTTTTTATTTGATTAAGCTTTCAGAAACCGGGCGTTCTTTTAACATATTTATTAATGCACTAATTTCATTTCGTTTATTTTATTAATAAAATTTTAAATATAACTTGCTTCTTTTAATAGTTTTTGTATAATACTCATACAGCCGAAGTCCGTTTCGTGTATTATCGCAAGACAGGTTTTGTTGAGAAATCGTATACTTTCTCATGTTTCTGGTACGTGAATCTTGGTCTATCATATATTATCCTTGGTTATCTTATCGATTTTAATAGCAATACATCTCGCTTACATCTTTCTAAAGAGAGATGGACAAAATAAGTCGCACGTAAAACTGAGTTCGTTGCGTTGTGATATTTCTTCATCATCAAGGTGCGTTGGTAACCGAGTGGTTAAGACATCAGCCCTCGTTTTACGTAACTCGGTTACTAACAAAAAGCTATGGTAACCGTCCACAGATTAGTAAATATAACAGGCCGTGAGTGAATGTACTGGTGCAAGCTCGCTCTTCTCGATTTATCGTACATTACTAATCTGTGGTTACCATCGATCTTGTTGGTAACCGAGATAGGGTATACGGAGGCTAATATTTTAACTAGGTTGACTACGGTTTGATCTCGGCCATGTACCAATGGGTATTTTACAATTAAAAACTTATAAAGGCTACCTACATAATCCGACAAATCACACTAAAAGCCTTTTTTTTCTTCACTGCTTCTTACAGCTCCAGGGTACCGTTGCGGGCCCCAGAGTAGGTACACATTTGGCGGATGATTTTTTTTGAGACTATACCTAACAAGTGACCAGCTCAGTTGAGGTATATAGCTGGAAAAGCCTCATTTTATTTTGTTGAATAATTTACTTTCTCAGTTGTGAGCCGACGTCTTTCCCACTAGACCACTGACGCCCCCTTTTTAAAAAAAACTTAGTGGCTTTCCATCTAAATATACCTCAACAGAACTGGTCACTCGTTAGGTATAGCATCATACCGCTGGGTACCCTGGGACCGATAACACGGTTTCGGGAGCCGCAAGGCAACCCGTTCAGGAAAAAAACTTCTTCAGTCGACTGCGGTCCTCTGCGTGATGAAGAGACTATACTGTCCAGGTCCAGGCTTCATTCTCAAGGTCATTTTCCTTTTACACTCACCACAAACTTTTAAAACATTTATTAAGTACTCGTTTTCCGCCCTGTCTTCGCCCGTAACATACTGAAAATTAGCTACCTCTTAAGAATATTGATTTTTTCTTCAGGCTTTCTTTGATCGCTATTATAAGTATATAATAATTAAATAACTAATTAAAGCTTTAATAATATACCACATTTTATTCACACGTAAATTAATAAACACATAAAATTTAATTACATATAGAATCACATTGAAATGTGCTTAACATTTAAAAAGATAAATTATGTAAATCGTTTTAAGGGCTAATGGTTGAGTTTAAACGACTTTTTAATCTCTGATTGAAATCTGTGCTGGCTAAATTAAAAGAAGTAAATAAAAAAATCCTATTATAAACTTATTGGAAATTCATTTAGTAATCTCATATGAAAGGCAAAATAAACAAAGCTGGCATCACAGTTAAACACACCAGTACGGCTTTTATAGCTTGCGTCGTGGTTAGAGATATTGGTAACTATGTTCACATTTAAAGAGCTGCCATATTAAGCACTTTGTGTTCTTGGAAAGAAATAGTATGGAATTTTTTTTGCCATGGAATTTTCTGAGTGCTTTAGATTCCGCTGGGTAGGTTTGGAACTTGGGACCGCTAACACGGTTTCGGGAGTTGTTGTTTGTTGTTTTTCTTAAGGGTATGCATTATGGTTATACTAGTTAGACATTTGTATGTATTGCCATTATTAAGATCGAGCAAAAAAATTTTTTTACTTTATTTTATTTTTATTATTTGTTCATATAGAAGATATAATAATACATACTCTGTAAAAAATTCAAGTGTCTACCTATTACGATTCAATAGATACAGCCCTGTGACAGGCAGACGGACGGACAGCGAAGCGTTAGTAATAAGGTTTCCGTTGTCACCCTTTGGGTCTTCTTCTCAATCGTAGTGCTCCAAGTCGTGGTCAATCACGGCGGTCCACAGCCCGACGCACCTTGTATTGACTCGCCATGGTTAACTTTCTTGGGAAGAATAGTGCAGTGGTTTCCCCTTGCCTTCTGTACCAGACATTTTAAGACTCGGGCTCGCTGTATCCTCTTCTAGCGAGTTGCCTAGTGTATGGTTATACTGCCATTGCTCGGTCGCCAGAGCCTCGTCTGTTGATGAATTTGGGGTAGGATAGATCTCCCTCTTACCACCTTACACCCTTTGGGTACGGAACCCTAAAAATGGAATAATTTAGTTTTTATAACAAAAAAATACCGTTTATAATGTATATTTCCCAACTTAATTTATATTAATTAGTAGTTACCTACAAATATAGAAGTTCGTAAATGACGTACGAAGGTTTATTCAATTATTCATTGTGAACTTGAAATACCAAAGAAAAAACAAAGCGATGGAAATAAACAAATGTATTAAAAGAAATCTATTTAAATAATAAATAAAATAATCGACTTTTCATGCTTCGAAGTGTCGCTTTTGAACTTACGCGTCGCGGGAACCAGGAACTTGCCCTTTTTGTCTCGCTTTATCATTATGGAATATTATATCTATCTCTTACAAATTAAGATCTTATCTACGTAAACATATTCACTCTACACGGTTATGCTCGCGCGGCAGGTAATAAAAGCATTTTAAAAATCTTTAATTTTAATGAAAATGCTTGCTTTGGAGTACACATACGCCACTTTGATATAATATATATAAAAAACCGGCCAAGTGCGAGTCGAACTCGCGCACGAAGGGTTCCGTACCATTATAAAAACAGCAAAAAAAACAAAATAAAAAAAAACAAAACAAAAAAAAAAAGTTTTTTGTATGGGAGCCCCCTTAAATATTTATTTTCTTCTGTTTTTTTTTAGTATTTGTTGTTATGGCGGCAACAGATATACATCATCTATGAAAATTTCAACTGTCTAACTATCACGGATCATGAGATACAGCCTGGTGACAGACGGACAGCAGAGTTTTAGTAATAGGGTTTCCGTTTTTACATACATAGCCCTACCATGACTTTACCGTGTGCAAATCTCAATCAATTAACATTGTGACAATTAAAAATGAAATGAAGCTAGTTTAGAACATCAAGAAACCAGAGTCATCGCTGACATTACAAAAGTACTTACAACAAAATTGTCAAAACTGATTATAAAGTATTTAGAAATAGGTTACGAAATGTCAATAATAATATACAAAATGTCAGAAGTAAATTACAGAACATCAAACTTCAATTACAAACACTCTCCTAGAAGGCAGCGATCTTAATGATTTTTTTTATTTATAGGTAAATATAGCATATTAGATAATTATATTTAATTGTATTTTTCTGGTATAACTTTAAAATGTTTATATTTTATCTATTTTATTTAAAACAAAAACAGTTACATTTTAAGGATTACAAAATGTCAACAATAATTTACAAAATGTCAAACACTAACAATGTCATTTTACAATTATAAAATACAATAAAAATATTATCCCATATCGTTTCAAATTATACATATTTAAAAGAATAATCAAAGTTTACGTAAAAGTTGTAATTATATTTACACTAGCTTTGTTCATAAAAGCGCCTTTTTGGGTCGCATTAATAATCGTACAGTCATCCTTACCATTCCATGCTTTATCTACATTATGAAGGTTTCGATAAAAACCCCTTAAGTCCACAACAAATCCTCCAGCTAGATCAATAAATATTTAATTGGGAGAATATCCCTTTCGTGACGCAAGCAAGAATAGAAAGGAATTTTGGAATAAGATCCTTTAAGTGGGCAAGGAACGATGAAAATGTGTTTTCAGTAAACCATCAATATCGATTTGACCTCATAACTTTCATTTTTCTATATCTATACTAATATTCTAAAGAGGAAAGATTTGTACGAGCATGTATGAAAGGTAAGATGAATATAAAAGAAGCAAAAGAGATATGTCAGGATCGTAACAAATGGCATTCGATTGTCTCTGCCTACCCCTCTTGGGATGAAAGGCGTGATGATAGATAGATAGATAGATAGGAAAGATTTGTATTTTTGTATTTTTGTGTGTATGTTTGTAATGAATAAACTCAAAAATTACTGTGCCGATTTCAAAAATTCTTTCACCATTGCTTCAAAGCTACATTCACCCTGAGTGACATAGACTATATTCTATTTTCAAAAAAATTAGGGATCCTTACTAAAACTCCAATAATGTAACCCAAGGTGTAAAAAAATGTCCTAAGAAATTCCTTACGTCCGCGTCGCGTGCGCTGCGAAAACTATTGATGATATAGAGGTAGTGGTAGTGGTAGAGGGTAGGGGTAAGGGTAGGGGTAGGAGTAGTGGTAGGGGTAGGGGTAGGGGTAGGGGTAGGGGTAGGGGTAGGGGTAGGGGTAGGGGTAGGGTAGGGGTAGGGGTAGGGGTAGGGATAAGGATAAGGGTAGGGATAAGGGTAGGGGTAGGGGTAGTTGTAGGTATAAGATATATTTTATTTTGTTCGTAAATATCCACGGGCGAAGCCGGGGGCGGAATGCTAGTGTTATAGGTATAATGCACTAGCTTCACTCCATTAAATGTTTTATACATAATATTACTCGTGAATTAGTCTATCTATTAGTGAAAACCATTTTAAAATCGGTCCTGAAGTTTTTGAGTCCAAGGAACAAACAAACAAACATTTTTTTTTCATATATTACTAGCGGCTTGCCCTGACTTTGCCCGGGTAAACAATTATAAACAAACTTCACACTAATGTTTTTATTTTATTTGCGAGTTTGAAACCTTTGATGAGGTTGAAAATATTTGTATGGGAATTTTTGTATTTTTTTAATATTCCTTTTTTTTGTTTTAGCTTTCTTTTTTTTCTAAAACCATTTTCGAATTCAAATAAAATTCGTACGCGTTGTATTGGTAATACAGTTCACGCCCTTGGGTAGGTAGCGTAATGTGAAATAGCCTATAACCTTCCCCAAGAATTGGGCTATCAATACATAATAGTAGTTTATGATACGGGATCATAATAGGGGTAATTAAAATACAAGTGGAATTGAAAAAAATGATGCGCAGCCGAATTTTTTAATAGCATCCACGAGTGTTTAAGTTCCAATTTATGTGCCCGTTCATACGCTACTTTATATGCAATAGTACAAAACAAATTGAACCAAGATATTTTTCTAAATCGACAAATTGGCGGCAAACCGCGGTCGGCTTTATGTGCCCTCCGGAGAACGAGGAGTCGATTTAAGCACATGATTCTTAAAGAAAATTGGAACTTAGCATTTTGGCAAGGGGTAGGATTTGAACCCGGGACCTCCGTTTCAAGTCCACTGTCCTATATTAGGCTATCGACTACCCACACTATATTTACTTTCAATTCACCGGTTTGTATTTCATGAGAAAAACACGAATTCGATCCAAACCACAACCTGGTAAAACTAATTTCGGCAAACATTAATCAAATTAACTGGAGAGGTATGGTTGACCCAATTGTTATTATTGTCCGCATAATATTAGTTATCTGTTAGATAAAAAGATAAAATAGAACAGATACGTTTTTTCTGAAAAAAATAGATTGGAACTGTGTGGGATCACTTGTCGCTAATTTTAACACTTATTATTTATTACAAGCCCGTGGAGCCCGTATTTTGAATTCATACAAAAATTGCATAGAACAAAGTCACTTTCAGTATTTCCAGTTTTCAAATTTTTCTTTCTCTAAAACCTTCATTCAGACTATTGCGAACAATTATAAAAATAGCCAAATCGGTCCAGCCGTTCTCAAGCAACGAACAGCATTTAATTTTGCTGATTGCCCGCTACATCGTACGCGTTGTATTAGGAATACAATTCACTCCCTTAGGTAGGAGCGTGATGTTAAATAGATTTCGGTATGTAAAGTAAAAGTTAAGACTATTGTTTAGCTAAAAATTTTCATACAAAATGCGTTAACGTTTCTACCCCACTAAACATAATCCGATCTTGTTGTTTTTTTTATATGTTATAGAGACAAGTAAAAACTAGGTCGACACGTTTTTGTTTTTTTCATATTGCTTATAATGTGAGAAATAAATAATCCTCAAAAACCGTTTTTTTAACTTAAAAACTTCCTCATACTTATCTCGTGATAATTATGAAACTAAATAAAATTTTGAACAAATCAAAACGAGCCGACTTAGTTTATGATGTAACAAAACGATAGAGACTAAAATCAAATAATTTCGTTAACGTTTAGGTATAGAAAAACGTTAACAACTAAACACCTATTTTGCGCGTAATTCACGACAATTTCGTCAGAAGCCTGCAACTCTATCTATCGCACAGATTCGGGTCGGGGGGGCAGGCAGGGCACATATAAGTGAGTGTTTATTAGGGATGTTTGTTAGTAATATCGATACTAAGGTTGGCATGTAATATCGATATCGATACGAATTGCATATTAGGCACAGTAAGACATGTGATATAATATATTCGTATACTTTATAGTTATTTACTGGTTAAATTATAGTACGTTTTTGTAATAAAACTAAAAAAATAGCTTTATATTGTATTACTCGGTAAGGCTAATGGGACGGGGGGTAGGCATATAAGAACCAAAATATACAAATATACAAAATTACACTTTATAATAAAAACACACTCTCTCTCTAATTGATTTGTTTCTTGGAACTCTTGGGTCAATCAGTTCAGGAAGTAAACAATCGAAATAGAACGATTTAAGTTTAGGTTGCATCTCCTGAGCCCAAAACTGGTCATCCCGTTCGATCTTCTCATAAACCAATCCATTAGGTGTCCAAACAATAAAATAACAATACTTCCTACCAGTGACTTGGAGTTGACCCTGCACTTGGTAGAAATAGTCTTGGTTTCTTTTAAGGACCACTTGGTTGTCACATATCTTACAAAAATTTATTTTCTTCTCTATTATGGCTTGTAAAGGTGACATGTTTGAGGCTGAATAGGGGCATTTTACTTCAATTAATGAGTCATCTCGGATTAGTCCATCAGGACTTGCACCCAAATAACAGTCGTCAAAATGAACGAAAAACCCACATGACGATACATTCAAGCTAGTAATTTTTGTGAATTCTCTTACTGCTTCGGATTCATGTTCTTTCCCATACTGCGTCGCCGAATTTCCTTTAAAATTAGAATACAATATATTCTTTATTGTTGATAGAGCGGATGTTGTTTTGCGCATTTTGCAAATTTTTCCAAAATAAGAAGCCGTTAATCTTTTCCGTCGTTCTGTTAGCCATAAGTGATTGTCACTTTGACCTCTTGTATCTTTTTCTAACTGTTCAACTTCTTCTTTAGTTTTCATTAAACTAGCTAGAAAATTATCCCTTTTCTCAACATATTCATCATTGGGTAAATCTTCTTCAAGTTCCAGTACTCCATAGTACTCATCAGGTTCACATCTTTTTCTTTTTTTTAGATTTGATTGAAGTGGATCTGTGAAATTTAGTTTTCTTTTCGTGTAATTTTTTAGATTTCGATTTCTTTTAGTTGTATAAGACTTAGTGAATTTTCCTGGACTACAATCGGCCATCTTTTTCTGTAAGCGATAATGAATTTGGGCTTGACTATTCCAAGATGTTACAGCTCCAAAACAACGTGTTTGATAAGATCCTCGCGACGTAAAATTCACCCTCTTTCCACCAATGAACTTTGCAATAATAGAGTGAAATTGTTCTGCAGTGTTATTTGTGACATCTAATATAAGGCTGTCGGCATTGTTGACTAATACTGATGTACACTTTTGAATGTCAACCCATAGTCCAGTGCTTTCAAGTTTTGGCACTATATTTGGTTCGACGGGGTGTTTACAAAAATATTCGTTACATCGTTCATGATTACCAAACACATGTTTTGCACTGTTCCTGATATCATCTTTTAAATGGTTTATTTTGTCAACGTTAGGGACATCTTCATCTTTCCTGTAATTAATAGTGCCTACTACTGCTTTTCGGAGGCGTAAAACATTACTTTCAACTTTCTTTCTTAACTCCACTAGTACATAGCCTTTATGATTATTTGTTTTTTTGCCCAACTGCTTGAGCTTGGAACAGAAGTTTCTCAATAAGTGATTCTTACATTCAACTTTTTTCACTAAGAGATTAGGGCCATACGGCATATTAATTAAAAGTTTGTTTATAATGCTAGAATCTCCATCACCTATGAGTACATTATATTTTACACCATGCATTTCAATGCTCCTCTGGAAACCTTCCACCACAATATCTTCTTCCATAGACGTGGCACTATTCGACCAGTTCTTAAAACATACGTGTTCCGGTATTGCTAAACCTTTATTTTTAGCTCTGCTGCATATGCAACAGTATGTATTTCTAATACCCAGAAAAAGAACTTTTTTAGTTCTGTAGCCAATTATACATGCACATCCTGAAAGTGAACTGTATCCACTTTTGAATGATCTCTTTGGCCATGAACCGTCTGCAACAACTGGAACTAAAGGATAACCATCTGAGTCCACTTCTTTGTTCAATATTGCTAATCTTTTTTCTTCTTCTCCAGCTGCAAGCATTTCTTCCAATGCACAATCTTTAAAAGTGTTTTGTAATTCTTTCTCTATTTTATAAAACGTTGCATTTGACATACATGGCATATTAATTGTAGCACAAACTTCATCTAGCTGAGAAAATCCGTTACCGGTACAAATGATTGCCTCGACTAAAGTTTTGTTTATGTCTACTTTATAAGAAGGTTCTTCTGAAGTAATCACTTCATTTTGATTGCACAGACTGCATTTAAAGATAAATTTACTTAAGTTCCCATATCTAAACTCTTTTTTAAATATTAGATGTGAAAAATTGCAATCGAAAGGAGTGTGTTTTATATTTTTAATTGACTCAAACAAATGTGATATATCTACTATTCTTCGACCATGTAATTCACTGGATTCTGTTTCGTCAATTTCAGGCCTATTTTCAGTCTCTATATTTAGCTTGAATGTCGACGAGTGTGTTGAACATTCGGAAACATTATATTCTTCTTGTAAATTATGTATTTGTTGTTCACTGAAAATAATAAAATTACGCTATTATTATATTTATATATGGTTTATGGCCTTTGATACGAATACTAAGTAGGTACGTTAGAAAGTATTTAAAATTTTGAGTGTTGCCCTATTCACAGTTCATTTTTCCAAAATTGTCAGACGTTATTGATTCTACTTACGGGGTCATATACGTAGTTACTTCCGATAGTAATAGCAATTCAAATGTAATAAAATCTAAATACATAACAATTCTTACATATGTTTTGGAGCAGGTGTACGCCAGACCTTTGATTTGCTAAGAAGATTGCATTTTGGACGTTTTACGCAAAGACGCAGTCTCCTTTTATTTCCTCTTTTATATTTCTTCTCTTCCATAATTTTATTTTCGGTCTGAAATAATATGTGGAATAACCAAAAAAGTTATAAAAACTCTACTCCCTTACCGCCGTCACCTATTCAAGAGTTTTACCAGTTCGACTAAACCTGTAGCGTTGCTACACCAAAGCTACCAGACACCCGCTGAGCTAAGATTGGCTAAAAAAATCATCAAAAAATCGGTCCAGTCGTTTTTTACATAGGTACCTATATAGTTTGATACAAATATTTATTATTGATACAACTTCTGCCGAAAATAGGTACTTAGTTATAATATGTAGGTACTTCTCTAAAACTATTTTGTTACTAACCTAACATTTCATAAATAGTACATAAACAATACAAATAATAATTTGGGTACGTGTTTTTTATATCAATAGATTTTTATATCAAATTACTTACCAGAAAAATTTATAGGTAGTAGATACCAGTCAAAGCAACAAGTACTGATAAATACGATAAAAAGTGAAACTTCTTGCACACAAAAATATCAATAAGCAAAAATTAGAACGAGCAGCGAGAAGAAAACAAACGAAAACAATTATAAGAATATTTTCTATGCGCCGTCCGCGTCGTTGCAGTTATTATCCCGCCGCCCGCGCGCCGCGCCGCGTCCTGTTCAATGTGTGCGTGACCTTGTGTATGTGTTCGTGTAAGTGAACGCGGGGTGACTGAGGAGATAGCAAATATTCGAAAAACGCACAGCGCCCGAACTCTCTGACTAAACAATACTCTTAAGGTATGCTGAATCCAAAACCGTTTCGAGATATTGGTTTAATAATCAGTATTTTTCAATTTATAGTTTTTAAAATGGTGAGATTGTCTTTATTTTTCCAAAAACAAATAGTTTACTTAACCTCCTACATTTCACCTATGAATGACGTCATTATATCGGCTAAATAAAAGCAAAATATTTACTTGTCACCTTGTCAACCAATGTTACCCTGTTACTAGATATACTACTATTTTAGTAGTTTTTATAACTAATCTAGTTTATTATTTAGGAAGAATGTTTAAGCATTTTTTATTGTAGGATATTCTTTGATTTTGAATATATTTTGTATCACAACAACTATGCAGACTACGGTATAAAAGCCGTAAAGATGTGTTTCTTTGTTGTTGTTTTAATATGTTTTGTGTAGAAGTGGTAGGTTTTGGTAGATTTTGTACGATTTAGAGACGGCAACACTATTGTTTGTTAAATGTCAAAGTCAAAGAACACAGATGTTCTTTTTTAACCGACTTCCAAAAAAAGAAGGAGAAGGTTCTCAATTCGGACCGTATTTTTTTTTTTTTTTTTTTTTTTTTTTTATGTATGTATGTACGTCGATAACTCCGCGAATTGTGAACCGATTTTGATGGTTTCTTTTTTAATCGACAGATAACTCTTCCGGATTGGTCCCATTTTTATCTCATAAAAATTGGTTCATTAGTTTTTCAGAAATTTTGAAAAAACTGACTTTATAAGTACATTTTTCTTGATATCTCGATAAAATATGTACCGATTTTGACGACTTATTTTTTTTTAAGACATCATAATTTCTCGACATTATCTCACAGACATATGACGACAAACGGTTCAGTAGTTTTTCAGAAACTCAGTAATTAATTTCTGTTTACGGCTGAAAATTATGTATCAGAAAAAGCCTTAGCAACGGTTGCTATTGACACGAAGTTGTCAATTTTCGTGACGATGGTGTAGCGGTTAAATGTAATGGGGTGCATAGGTGCATCCTATGGTTCACATGGTTCAAATCACATCCACAGCGGTATTTTTTTTAAATTTTCCATCAATATTTTTTTAGTTGTGTTATTATTTGTCTCTCAAGGCAGCAAAATCACTTAAAAGGGTAAAATAAACCTTTTAAAAAAAAGTGCACCGACTTCAAAAATTTGCACTGAAAAGTAAGAAATAATAAATATTTCGTCGTAGAATTTGAAGACGGTTGGTGCCAAATTAGAAACAACTTAGTTCCCAAATTCACTAATCTAGACAATTCATTAGGAACCTACGATCATCAGTAGGTACATACAAACATAGATAATATTGAACAGATCTTCTTAGATATTTACTTAGTTTTGTATCCTAATTTGGCACCAACCGTCTTCAAATTCTACGACGAAATATTTATTATTTCTTACTTTTCAGTGCAAATTTTTGAAGTCGGTGCACTTTTTTTTAAAAGGTTTATTCTGTACCAACATATCAAAGGTTATACCAAGTAGTCAGCCGACAAAATGACGTCTACAGTGCCAAAACTTTGATAATTTATTATAAAAAACTACTGTATAGAAATCAAAAATATTCAAATTAGTTTCTTAAAATAGCTTAATCTTTAAAATAAAAATATAAAAATCGTACCCTATCTTTTACTTTACCTACCGAATTGGGCCTATCAAATGCAAAAATATTCAAATCGGTGCAGTGGTTTTTGAGTCTATAGAATACGAACAAACAATCAAATATATTTTTTATATATTAGACTAGAATTTCCGCCCCCGGCTCCGCCCGTGGATATATTCGAGCAATATAAAATATAGTCTATGTCACTCAGTGATATCGTAGCTTTCTATTAGTGAAATAATTTTTAAAATCGGTTCGGTAGTTTTACCTCTTTATGATATTAATAGGTATAAATAATTAAATATTTAAACTTTTAAATAGTATGCTATAAAATTGAGAACACAGATAAAATTTTGTAAATTTGGTATGAACGAAGATGATATTAAATTTTGTTTCAATTTTATTGGTTACTGCTCCGCTCCCAAAGGACGTAGCGTAATGTTATATTATATTATATAGCTTGGCTAGTTCTTGACAGATGAATAACATGTCATGACAGATGGTACCAGTGACTTGATAGGTGTAATCTAAGTTAAGCCGGGTACGAATAAAATGGGTTTAGGTGGAATACAAAACCCAAACATTTTAATACCTTCAATGGAACGTGACTGGAATGTGTAACTGCGAACCAAAACATAACATGAAAGCTTCACAAAAAGATTAACGACTCATTACATTGAGGCAGTGCTCTCTTTAATAAAATTAAAATAGGTAAATTAATACAGTTTTATATGTGTGTGACAGCATCAGGAACGATGTCATTACAGAACAATGCGGAGTGAAAGATGATGTTGTTTGAACACGTTGAAAGAAAAAAAAGGATGAAAGATTGATTGAAATATTAAAAGTACACACAATCGCCGAGCATGTGTGAATGGTATGATGAATATAAAAGAAGCGAAAGAGGTATGTCAGGATCGTGACAAATGGCATTCGATTGGCTCTGCCTACCCCTCTTGGGATAAAAGGCGTGATGATAGATAGATAGATATGCCTCTTAGCACAGTCTGCTGTTGCGATATTATGTCATACTTATGTTGTCTCGCTATGTGGCATACATTTTGTAGGGGAAAAAATTCAAATTATTTCGAAATTCGACGATAATTAATTTAATCAAATAGGTATTTGTTGCAGGTGGGTTTTGAAATATCTGTTTGAAGTATTGTGATTGACATGAGAGTGACGTTGTCAGAAATATAATTCAATGTTTATTTATGACAGAATAAAAATAATAGTACCAGTTAGTAATTATTTATTGGCAACATTTTAAAATTCTTTGTAACGTAGTGGTTATATTCAGTTTGTTCTTTGGCGACAATCTTTTCTCTATGCGAGCCGCCATGTTTGACATTGACAATATGAATGTACACAATAAAAATATTATTTAATTTAATATAATTAACACATTATTTAAAAATATTTATTTTCAGACACCTTCTCCATATAAAATATAGCTATGCCAAATCTTATACTCCTCGGTGACGCGCATTAGGGTTAATAACCACTTCTGATGAAGAATAAAAACCGCCTTCAAAACCAAAATGTGCTTTCCGAAAGCAAATGCACAAGTCACTATAAAATGAATACCCAAATCGCTTCAATTGTGCCTATAAAATTTGAAGAGTTCTTGATTTCTGCAGGATCCCATCATCAGATCCTGACCTGAAACAAAAAAAATCCTAATCGGTCCAGGCGGCTTTAAGTAATCGGGGAACATACATAAAAAAAACATAGAAGATTCCGAGGAACTGTTGTAATACTCCTCCTTTTTTTGAAGTTCGGTTAAAAAAGGGTACAAAGTTTGTCTTCACGTATCTTATCTATTTTTCTACATCATTGGCTGGCCACTCTTTTTTACACCTTGATTGACAGGTTTTTGACGTACTTTGACTACTCTAAAACGATCAAATCGTAAAAAAAAAATTCAAATTGACCAAAAAAGAGTGTGGGTACATGCCAATTTTAATTTCAGACAAAAAGAGTAGTAGAACAAAATATTTGAAATAATGTCTACGGAGGGTCCTTAATTATTTTATCTGTACTATTCTTTGTCATTTCATGCTACAAACCACCTTTTCTTAGAGCGGCTGCAAAGTGTATTTTTAGAGTATCTTCCTCTCGAAGGATTTCTACGGAAATTGAACTCACGTTCGCCGCTGCTACATTTCCTCTACTAGATAGTGCTTACATTGTGCTCGCTTTAAAAGATAAAAGTATTTTAAACAAAATGTAATAATTTTATAATTAAAAACATAATCCGAGAGCCTTTTCCATCTAAATATAGGTACCTCAACAGAACTGACCACTCACAAATACCATTGGCTATAAGTTAGTCTGCCGCTGGGACCCTTGGATCGAAAACGCCTTTTCGGAAGCTGTAAGGTAATCTGTGATGAAAAAAAAATTATGAACCCTTTCACCAAATAAAAAATGCAAATTTATGATGATAAAATTTATCATTGAGGATTTAATAAGGAGATTCTACGTCACGTCACGTCATGGGGAATCCAGTTTAATCCCGTCCGTGGTGCTGTGATAGTTGTGATTAGTCAGTGATTAATAGGGCATATCACGGTCGGCGGGAACATCTTACCATCCGATTAATCGGCTTATTGTTACTGTGACGTCTATAATACTTGACATTGGCGGAATCATCAAAACCCTGATGGAACCATAATAAAAAAATAGAAAAAGATATAATAAAAATTTCTGTAGCATTAAGATTAGGGGCAACATTAAATATTGCTCATCGCTGTCACTGCGGAGATCATGTAGATCACCTAGGTCACCACGGTCTATCATGTAGTCGCAGTGCTGGCCGCATTCCAAGACACGCCAGTTTAAATTATATCATCCGTCGGGCTCTTGTCAGCAGCAATGTGCCAGCCGTTTTAGAACCAAATGGTTTGGCACGTGATGATGGCAAGAGACCCGATGGCATGGAAGATGGGGAGATAACTAGTATGGGATGCTACATGTGTAGATACTCTCGCACCGTCCCATCTTCCATATACAGCGTTAAAAGCTGGCAATGCGGTCTACAATGCTGAAATGGCCAAACGTCGCAAATATGCATCTCTTCCAAAAGAATACATATTTGAGGCGTTTGGTGTGGAAACAATGGGACCGTGGGGACCTGGAGCACACACTCTGTTTAAAGATATTAGTAAACTGCTAATAGAAAGGTCACATGACCAACGGGCTGGCTCTTACCTCGGTCAAAGAATAAGCATAGCCATCCAACGAGGTAATGCAGCCAGTCTGTTGGGTACTCTCCCCGTAGATAGCGATTTACATGAAATTTTTTATTTGTAAATTTTATATTATATTTCAAATTTAGAATTTAGATATATTAAGTTTTCTGTCAGTATTAAATGTAAAATAAATAAAAATATAAAATAGTAATCATAAAAAAATAAGACAGTACCTTTGACTAACGACTCCATGTGGACATTGCAATCCAAAGTCCTTTGTGAATACGTGCGTACCTATTTTATTAGAAATTTTCTTTGTGTCCAGAGAACTTGCGGCTTTTATGCCCGTCGTCCTTTAACAGTGCCAATTAGCTGTTAGAGCGTTAGTTAAGAGAACAGTTAAGTGTCGTAATAAAATGGTGCAACCAATGGTTAAAAGGTTTTTTCAATGTAAAATTACTCAGCTTTTACTCCAGTTCAATTAACTAATAACGCATTTTTTTGGGACCTGAACAAACCACATCTTTAAAGCCTTCATACCTTGAGGTCTGGCCAGAGACAAGTCCATTTTTGGCAGCTGTCCATATTAAACAGTACGGTGGCAAGCCGACAGCCGACTCAACCAAAGTGACGGTTCAGAAAACCCACCACGACCGTTCAAGGCCAAGTTGAACCCAAGGTTTGATGCGAGCAATGTTTCCCACTCCAAAAAAAAAACCTTTATTATAAATATATATATAATTTTTTTTTATTTTTTTTTAAGTCAAAGACCCTTAAAATCACCAAAATTACATTGAAATCCCCCTTAACATTTTTTATAATATTCTTCATTTATAAATTATTTAATATTTCAAATATAATTTCGTTTCTTCTGGTTCTGACTTTTTTAAATTATACATTTGAATATTAAATTATTTTTAGTTATCCCAGGGCCTGTACTCTTAAATCAAAAAGCCCCTTAAAAATCCCATCACATTTATTTACCCCCTAAATTTAGGGCAAAAACCCCGAAGTTGGAATCCCTGGTTGCGGTACGTCTCTATGGGCGTGTGAAATTGAATTGGGGGGGGGGGGGAGGCGTTTCCACGCACAGAGCAAGCACCAAGGTCAAGTCGGTTCGCACCATCAAAAACTTTCGTAGCCACAGTAGAGGGGATTGTAGAAGACTTTCTATTGGTTAGGTCACGTCGGTTGAGTCGGCTGTCCGACCGTGTGGAAGGCATTTACACAAGCGATTAAAAAAACATTTCCAGTATTTAAAAAAATAATAGTTACCTTAAAGGATTCTGGTTCTTCGAATAGCACGTAAAGTCAGCGTTGGCAATTATTTAGAAAACTTATATATTTACCATCCAAATTCATTGCTACTTTTCGAAAAATAAAAAACAAACAGACAAGCTTTATAGTACTAACTTAGTAGATATATTATGTAAATTACATGTCAGTCAAATCAAATCCAGCTTATGACATTTTAATAAAGGATCAACTTGCTTCATATCTGAGGCTTAAGAGATTTTCTTAGCCAAGTTGATGTAGCTAGGTATATTCGTCTATTGTGTATGCTAGGTTAAATATATTTGCATAGTTTATGCATGTTATTATAATGTTATACAACGCATAATGTTATACAATTGCACGTAACCACACCCGTTAAAATTTAATAGTTATAAATAATGATTGGAGACACTTAGTTCTCGCAAATTAGACGTCCTAGATCGTCTTTCACATTTAAAAACAAGACAATTAACCATTTTTCTTAGAGCACACAAAACTATACCAACGAAACCTATACTTACAGCAACATGACCAGAAAGTTGACTGAGGGGAGGGCCAATTTAGTCTATCTATCTATCATCACGCCTTTTATCCCAACAGGGGTTGGCAGAGACAATCGAATGCCATTTGTTACGATCCTGACATACCTCTTTCGCTTATTTTATATTCATCATACCTTTTATACATGCTCAGCGATTATGTGTATTTTTAATATTTTATGTACACCTAGGTCATCCTCTGCCAGCGCAACCTTTTTAGTCAATCTTTCATTCTTCATTCTTTTAACTCTATTTATGTGTTATCTTCGGAACTATTTAGATATTAATGCAGCCATTTTTCAAAAATTAACGCTAAGCCCCAAATCCATCGTTTCATGATTATTCAATATCCGTCACTTCTCCATGTAACTTTAGTTGCAGAATATTTTGTCACTTAAGTAGGCCACACATTAGTCCGGAATCGCAACAAAAATTTCTCATTCCGGCCGCCGGATGATCTAGACAGACCGTTGGTTACAAGAATGGGACGAGTCTGTGGTCGGTTTCGGAGGACCATACTGCGACGCGCCGGAGATTGGAAGAATATGTGGCCACCTTTAGTATATTAAATTTGTGTAGCCAATGCTACTAAACAAAAACACTCTCATTAATAAACTCGAAGTAGCGACGTAGTAACTAAACTGTGTTTCGTCTCCGTCTATCATAATGAATTGCAGATTTGTTAGACGGAGACGAAATACAATTTAGTTACTACGTCGCTACTTCGAGTTTATTAATAAGAGTGATAGAGTATTGAATAAGTACGTGACGTATCCTTTAGAAAGAAATAATAACTTTTTCTATTTACTTATGAACTTCAACAAAGATGAGGAAACAATACTCATTCGATTTCTCAAACCATCAAAGTTGTACAACTTGTTGAGAATCCAATCTTGGTATGTATTGAAGCATAGAGTACTAAGCCTATGGAGAGGCCATAGACGGGCTTCCCCTTTCGCCAATTTTCCCCCCTTTGACCAGTTAAACTGACCAGGTGCGCAGTAATAAGTAACCTTAGATTTTGTTGGTATCGTTTAGTGTCGCAAGACAGAGCTTTAGTAAAATAGTTAATTGTGATGTTTTAAATGGGAAAGGCGATCTAGGACGTCAAACTTGCTGAAACATAGTGTTTCTAATCATTAATTATAATTATTATGTTTGTATTTTAACATAATCATCATATAACGTAAAATCCGTTGCGACTATAAAACGACAGAAAAATACAGTGGTACAGGGGCTAGTACTAGACGTTTACCTCCCCTCCCGCCAAAAGTGGCAGAAAAAATTGCTCGGTGATTTAGCTCTTCCGGTCTCCAGTCTTAAATACTCAAAGTATTGAAGAGATCTTCTACTATTGTTCGATCCTCTTGAGCTAACTCGCACATAAACTATATGAAAACGTTACAAATGTATACTCTGTATTATTATCTCACCGAAAATTTCGGTCCGGCCAGTATGATTGATATTGAACACATGCCACACATTAGCAATGTAAATCATACGATTTAGATCACATGCAATTCACTCAATCACACAGACACACAAGATTCGATTAAATAAAGTGTCAAATGTGTGTGTGTGACAGATCGTTCCGGCTATCGAAATCAACCACAAATACAACGTTTTGAAAACGGATGGTAGACAGTTCGTTACAAGAATTTGACGAGTCTGTAGTCGATTGGACGAATGAGTGGGCACCTTAAGCATATATCCAACCCTTGAATGTCTGGGCAAAGACAGTACACGGATTGTACATTCTCGAGTCGGTCATTTCTTGGCCACTGAATTCGCTAGAGTTTGTGGCCACTACTCAAAGTACTTTAGTACCAATAACTTAAGTTACAAACTTGTGTTAAGAAATGCCAAAAAGTTCATCTAATAATAGCAAAGTCACTCAGAAAAATTGGTATTTCGGTTACAATACAGAACTTTTACCTAACTTTCTACCAAGAAACTCAAAGTGGTCAGTTTTAAACAACCTTCGGTCCCAAAGTTCTAGGAAAACGACCGAAATTAACCGTTACCGTGGTAACAGGGGATCTATTCTCTTAAATGGGATTTTCACCTTGTCTTCATAACCTAATTAATTACATGAAACTTTAAGGTATTTATTAAGAAGTTTATGTTTTAGAGGTCCGTAAAAAAGTCCATCATTTTATAATAGTCTACAATATAGACATAGCGTTAGTAATATCTTAACTCATAATATAAAGAGGTAAAGGACACGTTGAAAAAATAAAGGATGAAAGATTAACTAACTAAAAAGGTTTATATGGCTGAAGTGTAAGGAACATAAAATATGAAAAATGTATTGATCGATGGAAATATTAAAAGTAGGTACACACAATCGCCGAGCATGCAGTATGAAAGGTATGATGAATATAAAAGATGCGAAAAAGGTATGTCAGGATCGTAACAAATGGCATTCGATTATCTTTGCCTACCCCTGGGATAAAAGGCGTGATGATAGATAGAAGTTTGTAAGTTTGGACGTATAGGAAGCTACATTATCCCTGAGTGCTATAAGAGCATATTTTGTTTGAAAATATCCACGGGCGAAGCCAGGGGTGGAAAGCTAGCACGTCATATGCCATCGGAGCGGAATATGCTGGACGAATAGTATTGATTTAGTGGCACCGGACCTGGCCGCGACAGCTCGACCACTGTGTCCGCCACAAGCAAGGTGTTTCATACAATCTCTCCGAGTCACTCGGTACTTGTGGTTGCACCTTGTCGCGTACACTCAACCACAATCGCCAGTCATTTTTTTCGGTCTTGATTCTAACGGCGACTGCTTTTCTCTCTTAAGATGCCCACTCATTCGTCCAATCGCCTGCGCGCCGCCATTCGGTCCACCGAAATCGACCACAGACTCGTCCAGACGGTCAGCCATCCGTTTTCAAATTGTTGTATTTGTGGTGGTTTCGATGACCGGAACGATTTGCCACACACACACACATCTACACGCCTTTGTTTAATCGAATCTTGTGTGTCTGTGTGAGTGAGTGATTTGTATGTGATCTAGATCGTAGAGTTTACATCGCTAATGTGAGGCCTGTTTTCAATCTACAAAAACAGAACTACAAAAAAACGCGGGACGTTTAAATGAAGGGTAATGGTATGACAGCGCTTTAAGAAAAATTAAGAGCTTTGTGATAGATTATGAAAAAGGAAACTGGGCAAAGTTTAATCACTCATATTCCCTATTAAATAAAACCCATTGAAAAAATAACAGCTGTTTCACTTAGATATATTCAATATCTATATCTATGCTAAATTACAGTGACACAGGTGTATTATTTACAGAGAAATTGGAAAAAGTTATGGATATAGGAGCCTTAACAAAAAATACATAGTTTAAATACTATAATAAGATTGGATTTTTTATGGATTTCTATCCATAGACACGAAGTTGGTGTTGTCCACAGGTACAATTAATATAAAAATGTCTTTAAACCTTTGTAACAGCCAAAATCGTCAAAGCAAGCAATCAATCACTAAATACAATTACTCGTACCATATTTTAACGAAAATAAGTTATTTTATTTGGTGAAAAAATTTACTTTTCGATTATAAAAAGATCAAACCGCTCTGTTTTAGGTATTTTTGGAAAAAAATGGTGGCTGGATGTGGTAATTTGTGCAAAAAACCCTTTTTGGCTGTGTTCCGTTTATATTGTATTAACTTTTGTTTAAGAGATATTCAACCTGTCCATAGGTACAGCACTTGCTCTCACACATGTTTTTCTCTATCATAATTAAATCACAGATTTGTTAAAAATAAATGTAATAAAGAGTTGTTCAGCAATGTTTATAAGGTGGAAAATGGTATTTCCCATTGACAACATGTTTCTTCATACAAACTTAAAGTACCAACCCTTTAGGGATGGAATGTCAAATAATCCCCCCTTAATGCATCCCTAGGGTATTTAAGGAATATTTCCACCTTTCAATTCTCTAGGTTCACCGGTTTAGGTTGTACGTGTTCTGTCAGGCAGTGTTAGATAGATATATGGTTTTTCTTCCTTTAGCAAATCTGTCATTTAATGTGATAGATAGAGATAAAACATTGTATAACTTTGCAAGGTGAAAGTAAGTAGTTACTATTTCTAAAATAGAAGGGAACCTTAAGAACACTAATTAAAATCCCACTACCTGCCAGTTTTATGGCTTGAAGCCGTTGAAGTATTTATAATAGGCATTTCACACAATCAAAAATGTTCATAAAAATAAATAGCCTTAAAATCTTTAATACATCATTTTGAATAATCTGGCGGTGTGGCCACTTTCTGCTTGTTTGAATCAATGCTTTATACGCAACCTACTACGGTACGCAAAATTAAATTAAATCTTTTAATGTATTATTTAATCTGTTATTGTTATTCCTAGCCTGTTTCATTTTTAGGGTTCCGTATCCAAAGGATGTTAACGGAAGCTCTTTACTTTTGAACCGTAATAGGTAGATAGGTACTGTTCGTTATTCTGTTAGGTCCTTGTTGGAGGCAGTGGACTGTATTGGTGTAGAAACGGTTAAATGGATTTCGATGGATTGAAAGGGAATTTATTAGTGGAAATTGGTGTTTCGAAGACTTCGGCTTGATCTGGCAAAACAATGGGCACTCACCTTGACACTCGAACCTGCACGGCAGGACGTCGCTTTCAGAGGCAGTCCAGGAAACGTTCCTGATGGTCTTTTGGGATTGTCACCACACACTTGCACTGACACGACTAAGTTTTGGATAAGAATCTAGTTAAAACGGCCGACATCGACTTAATTTGCTGCGCGACTCACGGAGCCGCGTATTCGACCACCTTCCTTTTTGTTCTGTCCTCGAGCGCGGGGTTCACACGTTGACACCCGCGCGCGACGCCCTAACCGCGCGTAATTCAAACGCGCGGGTAAGCGCCACCATTCCACCATTTCAAGCCAAAGGCCCGAACAGGTACTTAAAATTAAGTTAAAAAATTAAAGAGGATCCATACAAGAAACGTGTTTTAATTCGACGATTTTGCTCGATCTTAATAATTGATATAATGGCAAAACCAACAAACGTCTTACTAGCATAACTATAATTCATACTAAAACAACAAATAATAAAAACCTGCCAAGTGTGAGTTTTTTTTTACTAAACTATTTTTATGGCCTGTTTTTTCAAAATTATTTCAAGTTCTGTCCGTATAGTCCGTTTAATATTATTCGTATTTGTTTTACCTACCCCTACGGAATATAGTCTTGAATACAAAAATCGTATTAAAATTTAATTGGATCAAAGGAAATACTAGAGCTTGAATGAATCGGTTGGAACAACGTAATATAAAAAACAACGTATTCCAAATTACCCGAAGGCATTTAAGCAAAATCTACAAATAGAGTTTTGAAAACGATCTCTGATTTGTCTAAAAAAAACAATTTCTGAAAGTCTAATCTTCTTCTTCTTCTTTTTTTATTGTAGCTCCACCAATGTTAATGGTGATTTGCCGTTGTCAAGTATTGTAGCCTTTATATAATATATTCCGATTAATTGGTATAAAGATGATCCCGCCGACTGTGATATGTCTTATTCATCACAAACTAATCACAGCTATCACAGTGCGGGCGGGATTAAACCGGATTCCCCATCATGTCACGGCGGAACGCGTTCGTCGGTCGCCATGACATAACGTAGAATCTCCAAACTGATCTCTAACATTGAAAGTTTAGTCAATGTTAATCAGACAATAGTTAAATAACAACTGTGAAAACCATACATGAACAAGGTTAACGATTAGTACACATAACATCCCCCTTAAGTAGGCCGGCCACACATTGGTCTGGCATCGCGCCGAAAATTTTCCATTCCGGCCGCCGTATGATCTAGGCGGACCGTTCGTTACAAGAATTGGACGAGTCTGTGGTCGGTTTCGGTGGACCGTACGGCGACTCGCCGGGGATTGGACGAATGTGTGGCCACCTTTAGACTATGTAAAATAATTCTCAATGATGTACTATATAAACTGAAGTATTCTATTCTCTCGGATCGCTAAAACATAATATTGTATGCAGAAACTTATAACCCAATTATAATAATTATATGAATTTATTCATTTAACTACTTAAATATTAAAAAATCCGCAGAACAAAATTATGCAGATCGACGAAAACCTTCGGAATCTTTTTCAGCGTTATTTACAGAGTATGTGCGTTCAGGAAAGACGCTAACTGTACACAAAATTACGTAATTACGCTTCGTTTTTTCCAAGGAGTTTATATACTACAAGGAGTTCGTATACAATAAGTATTATAAACTCCTTGGTTTCGTCAGAATGAATGACAGTTTAGTTAGGTCACGTGGTTGTATTTCAGTCGGTCCAATACATTTAAAGTTATCTATTCTATATTCTATTCTATTAGCCAAGTTGTACATTGTCTAAGCCCGCAGTTGTTAAATGTATGGTTTTGACAGTTGTTATTTGACTAGATTTTCAGAAATTGGGCGTTATATAGATCGCTTTCAAAACTCAATTGGTAGATTTTGTATATATGCTACCCGATGCAAGAAAATGGTCGTAAATAGAAATAAACGAAGCTTGTCGGATAAATTCATTGTTTTCGCCAGAACAAATACGCTAGGTACTTCAATTGTCAAGGCAAGGTATTTAGACAAATTAAATTGTTCTCAGCAATTAATATTGCTTCCAGGATCCAAGGGTTGTTTTTTTTTGGTTCCGTATCCTTATAACCGGCAGACTCGGGTTCGACCTCACTCACATCAACTTAAATTTTCGGTCCGGCCAGCCGTATGATCGAGATTGAACACAGCTCACACATTAGCGATGTAAATCATACGATTTAGATCATATGCAATTCACTCACTCACACAGGCATACAAGATTCGATTAAACAAAGGCGTGTGGATGTGTGTGTGTGTGTGTGTGACAGATCTTTCCGGCCATTGAAATCAACCACAAATACAACGATTTAAAAACGTAAAGTAGTCTGCGATTTTGGTGGATCGTATGGCGGCGCGCCGGCGATTGGGCAAATAAGTGGGCACCACAGATCTTAAGTTCTGTGGTGGGGACCTTTGGAAATAACTAGATCAACTTTTATTAAATTTGATTAAGACGTCTATTCGACAAAAGCCAACGAGCTGTCGAGCAAGTCTCCCTGTTTTAGCTGATAGTATTTGTGAGGCTATACCTAACGAGTTGACAGTTCTGTTAAGGTATACCTCTAAATGTGGTTACATACATTTTTAATTATAAATAACCCATTGTTACATGGCCGCGATCCGGGATCGAACCCGTGGTGTGCCAGACGTCTTAACCACTCGACAACCGACCCACCACATACAAATATTGCAAATTAGAGTATTTTCTAACACTGTTTAAGGGGCTCCCTGTACCAAACGGCCTTGAGAATATGAATAGCATGGGGCTTCAGCCGCTTATGTCGAAAACGCTAAGTGTGAGTGGAGAAGCGATAGTGTAGGTACCGCCCCTCTTTCTGGAATTTCTATGTGATTTCCTATTTTTATTATTAAATTATGTAATTATAGGTTGTATAAAAAAAATTAAAAGTGTAATGTTTAGAGCATAAAATTGTCCGTTCATTGATGTAAACCGCAAATAAAAAGGAATTCAAAGTAAGAAGTAGATGCACGTAATAGATCGTTACTATAAATATTGACTCTCTTGTATACAAGTTTTATAATTATTTAAAACAAAAACAAAATAAAATAAAAAGTGGAAAGACAAGTTGAGATATTAAAATTTTTTTTTTGTGTACTTATTTATTTTTTAGTCCTTATAATTAACGAGAAGATATCCTCTAAAAAGTACCTCTGCCTTAATATGAACTGGTTAAATGTGAACAACGTTACAGGTAACTCCAGTCACACCGCAAGGTATAGAAGTCGTATTGATTGTGTTTGTTTGGTTAAAAATAATACAAGTTGATTATTTTACAACCGTTATTTGAATACCTACATAAATACGCTTATAACTACTTATGTATTAGAGATGGATATATGCTACCGTAGTCTTTTTTGTAGATAATTTTATTCTACACAAATCTTTCCTACATAATTTTGTAACATCTCTGACGGATTAGACATTATACACCAAAAAAAACTCGCTAAGGCTAACTTTTTGCCCGACTTGATTCACTTATACTGTCAATGTTCAGCTCCTAAACATGATAGGCCCATGTTTAGTACTCGTAAACCTTTCCGGCGAATCAACATATCTAATAGTATAAACCGAAACAAAATCCGTTCAGCAGTTTTTACGTGAAAATGTCAGAGACAAACAGACAGACAGATGTAAGAATTGTACCTTCCTACCTTTGTTGATTAGATTATTTAATGTTGGTCATCTGAACAACAGAAACGTCTTATGCTTGAAATATAATTTAATATCGGTTACACAAATAGGCCTTTCAGCAAATTTCTAAAGCTTCCATTAAACAATATAAATGGAAATTCGTATTTCATAGAAACGTATGGGTAATTACGGAAACTCCTGATCCTCCATTTCCTTATTTTGCCTGTTTTAACTGTTTTTCTGCGACTTTTAAATTAATATTTACTATACTAGGCTTCTCCCGTGTATAATTTTAAAATAATTCGCCTTTCCAACTCACCATACATACGCATATGATGAAAAATGCGCTGAAAAACAGTAAATTCTAAAAAAGAAAATCTTCACGGGTTGCCTTACAGCTCCCGGGAACCGTTGCCAGCCCCAGGGTACCCAGCTGAAGACGAAGTCTTCCTTACAGCCGAAGATTTTTTTGAGGCTATAGGTACCTAACGAGTGGCCAGCTCTGTTGAGGTATAATAATGTAGATGGAAAAGCCTCTTTGTATGGTTTGTCGGATCAGTATTATAAAAGCCCATTGGTACATACAATTTATTATAAAATAATTATTGCATATATAAAAATATTCAAATTAGTTACTTAAAATACCTTATTAATCTTTGAAATAAATACTTTAATATGGGTGTTGTAATTTTTTTGGAAATACTTTTTAAATTATAGCTGTGAGGTTTATTATACCTAATAAATTAATTAGTAAATTTTATATCTGTATTAAAATAATTTTAATTTACTATTTAAATTCCCGAGAAAACGTTATAAAACCAACAATATGATCGTCACAGATTAGATAAATTAACAAGAAAATAACTAAGTCATAGTGACGGATTGACAGACAGTTATCATAATATGGTTATTTGTTTGAAATTCAGATGAATGTGACGTCACTTACCGTTTGTAGTCACGTGACCGGAGGAAGGTATGAATTAAATATTTTTCATTTACACATAATGAATAAAAACCTTAAATCTAATCTTAACATTAAAATAACTAAAGAAACCAGGCTCGCGTGGAATAGTGGCAGTATTCTGGCTGCATTTCCCCGCTGAATCGCGATGCTGATTCGTTGAGCGAGGAAGGAGCCAGACCTCTTGTCACCAAGAGATGATCAGTCGAGGAGATATATATTAATAAACTTTTTGTTTTTTTTCGCGATTTCCGCCTATATAAAAATATTGTGTCATTTATTTTTTATTACTAAGATTAACTTTTTTTAGATAATTTAAGAGGAATCGTCTCAAAAAGCTCCCAATGCATTTATTGTTTTTTTAATGCGAAATTTAATTAATGAAATCAAATTGATTTATTCGTAAGTTAGCAACAATTTTAAATTATTAACCGACTTCGAAAAAAAAAAGAAGGAGAAGGTTCTCAATTCGGACCGTTTTTTTTAATTTTTTTTTTGTATGTATGTACATCGATTACTCTGCCAGTTGTGAACCGATTTTGATGGTTTCTTTTTTAATCGACAGATAATTCTTCCGGATTGGTCCCATTTTTATCTCATAAAAACCTTAATACCTTATAAGTCAATTTTTCGTAATATCTCGATGAAATATGTACCGATTTTGACGACTTATTTTTTTAAGGATATAATAATTTCTTGACATTATCTGACAGTCATATGACGAAAATCGGTTCAGTAATGTTTCAGAAATTCAGTAATTTGTCTCTGTTTACTGCTGAAAATTATATCAGAGAAAAGCCTTAGCAACGGTTGCTATTGACACGAAGTTGTCAATTTTCGTATCGACGGTGGTCTAGCGGCTAAAGGTATGGGATGCAGCGCAGGGTGCACATTGATCGAGGTTCAAATCCCATCCACCGCAGTATTTTTTTTATAATTTTCCATCATTTTTTTTAGTTGCGTTATTATTTATTTCTCAGGGCAACAAAATCACTTAAAAGGGAAAAATAAACCTTTTAAAAAAAAGTGTACCGACTTCAAAAATTTGCACTGAACGGTAAGAAATAATAAAAATTTCGTCGTAGAATTTGAAGACGGTTGGTGCCAAATTAGAAATAATTTAGTACCCAAATTCACTAATCTAGATAAGTCATTAGGAACCTACGATCATCAGTACAAACACAGATAATATTGAACAGATCTTTATGTCCCTAGATGTTATTTAATTTTGTATCCTAATTTGGCACCAACCGTCTTCAAATTCTACGACGAAATTTTTATTATTTCTTACACTCGGTACACTTTTTTTTAAAAGGTTTTTTTATGAATACATACTAAAGTCCCCTGCCGCGATGAGTTTGTGTTTATTCGTGCTAATCTCAGAAAGTACTGTACTGATTTTCATACAATACAAAGAGATATTATAGGCTATAATTTATGTGATATTGTACCCGTGCAAATTAATTATAAATGGTGTTATTGAAAGGCAAACATCCAAACTTTCACATTTCTGTAAAATATATAACTGTGAATGAAGTCGCGTGCAAAAGCTTATGTAAAATACATTTAGCAGCTTAATAAAGCTTAGAACGTGCTCTCAGAAAATGAATTCATTCATTTGAATTTATTTTCACCGAGTCAAAAATAACCTGCTGCGTGTATACAAAAATAAATTCAAAATTAAAAATTAACAAGGACTTTAACTGAAATGATGTCTCCTATTAGTAACTGTAGAATGACAAAACTTGTTACAAGTCGGATTAGTCCTAAAATAAATCCAACTTAATTATGAAAAGTCTGTTGTTTTAGGGTTTCGTAGGAAAATGGCTAAGACGGTTGTTTCACAGGCTTATAACTTGGCCTTATTTTACCTATTCATTATTCTGCCTTAGAGATTAATTACATATCGAAATATACCTATAAAACTGTCGTGTCACTGACTATTCTGACGAACTGTTAAACAACGCACAGCCTAAACCACAGAAAATATAAATATGAAAATTGGAACGTATGAAAGGGGGGTGAAATGCGGTGTAAATTTTTGTATGGATTATCTTATTCAACTTGAAACTTGATACAAACAAATACGTGATTTAAAATTTTAAGTGGTGCAACGGGGTGTTGAAGTTTATATAAAAGAAAATGTTATTTCAGTCCGATCTACTTGAAACTAAAGGTACATTCCACCGAAATCGACCACAGACTCGTCCAATTCTTGTAACAAATGGTCCGCCTAGATTGGGATCCGCCGAAATGGGAAATTTTCGGCGCTATGCCGTACCAATGTGTGGCATACTTTAGCTAGAGCACCTAAATAATAATTTGTCACATTACATTCCGTACTTCTGTTCAATATGGAAAACTGGCAAAAATTCAAAACAGCCCTTAAAGAGTGGTGCAACCGAGTTGTAAATGGTCTATGGGGAAATTATATCACGTTTCAAAAATTTTCACGGGCGACAAGAATATGAGGTACTTACCAAATTTATACATGTACCAATGGGTTTCTTAATTAAAAACTTATGTACATAATCCGACAAATCATACTTAGAGGCTTTTCCATCTAAATATATCTCAACAGAACTGGCCACTCGTTAGGCCTCACAAATACTATCGGCTAAAAGAGGAAGTTTCCGCTGGAAGCGTAACACGGTATCGGAAGCTGAAGGCTTATAAGGTTGTTTAGGAAAAAAAATATTCGGAGGTCTTTACGTTTTTTTTTTTTTTTTAATTCACGGGCGACTACGGAGGTCTTTACGTATATACACAAAATTACGTCACTATTCCTATTTCTGCAAAAAATATATATTAAGAGGCGGTGGTCAAGGTCATATTGTATCTGTCAATAAACCTTTTAAAAAAAATTGCACCGACTTCAAAAATTTGCACTGAAAAGTAAGAAATAATAAATATTTCGTCGTAGAATTTGAAGACGGTTGGTGCCAAATTAGGATACAAAACTAAGTAAATATCTAAGAAGATAAAGATCTGTTCAATATTATCTATGTTTGTATGTACCTACTGATGATCGTAGGTTCCTAATGAATTGTCTATATTAGTAAATTTGAGAACTAAGTTGTTTCTAATTTGGCACCAACCGTCTTCAAATTCTACGACGAAATATTTATTATTTCTTACTTTTCAGTGCAAATTTTTGAAGTCGGTGCACTTTTTTTTAAAAGGTTTACACCCTTTTAAGTGATTTTGGTGCCTTGAGAAACAAATAATAACGCAACTAAAAAAATATTGATGGGAAATTTAAAAAAAATACCCCTGTGGATGTGATTTGAACCATGTAATGTGCTTGTGCATCCTATGCACCCCATTACATTTGGCTCTGTGAAGTTGGCACCCCCAAATTCGATTTTTCAGTTTTTTTTCATCAGGTTCGTTTGTCCATCGTTAGTCCACGTTTGTCCACCAAAAATTATTTTTTGTCCACCCTCCAAAGAAAAGTTATTTAAAAAAAACTAAAAATGAGGTGGAAGTTGGCACCCCCAAATGCGAATTTTTTACTTTTTTTCATCAGGTTCGTTTGTACATCGTTAGTCCACGTTTGTCCACCAAAAATTTTTTTTTGTCCACCCTTCTAAAAAATGTTATTCAAATAAACATTTTTAAAGAAAAAAGCCCTGAATTTAACTTTGACGGAGGATATCTAGCTTTCTAGGGGTGGATTTGCTTTTCTGAGGGGTAGGTTTGTTTGTCCACTTCAGAAACTCGTTTGTCCACCACATATTTTCATTTGTCCACCCTTAGAGATATAGTTATGCGTGAGATAAATATATATCTGATGATTTTAACTTTGTCGTGGGATCTCCAATTTCCTAGGGGTGGATTTGCTTATCTGAGGGGTAGGTCTGTTTTTACACCTCGGAAACTTATTTGACCACCACATACTGTCGTTTGTCCACCCTTAGAGATATAGTTATACGTGAGTTAATTAAGTATATATCTAAGGATTTTCACTCTGACAGGGGATCTCTAGCTTCCTAGGGGTGGATTTGCTTCTCTCAGGGGTAGGTCTGTTTGTCCACCTCGGAAACTTATTTGTTCACCACATAATGTCGTTTTTCCACCCACAGAGGTATAGTTATGCGTGAGTTAATTAAGTATATATCTAAGTATTTTAACTTTGACGCAGGTTTTCTAGTTTCCTAGGGGTGGATTTGCTTCTCTCAGGGGTAGGTCTGTTTGTCCACCTCGGAAACTTATTTCTCCACCACATAATGTCGTTTTTCCACCCTCAGAGGTATAGTTATGCGTGAGTTAATTAAGTATATATCTAAGTATTTTAACTTTGACGCAGGATTTCTAGTTTCCTAGGGGTGGATTAGCTTCTCTGAGGGGTAGGTCTATTCTTCCACCTCAGAAGCTCATTTGTCCACCCTTAGAGATATAGCTATATGTGAGTTAATTATATAGCTAACGATTTTTAACTTTAACGGAGGATCTCTAGCTTCCTAGGGGTGAAATTGCTTCTTTGAGGTTTTGGTTTGTTTTTCCACCTCGGAAACTCGTTTATCCACCACATATTGTCGTTTGTCCACCCTTAGAGATATAGTTATGCGTGATATAAGTATGTATCTAAGGATTTTAACTTTGTCGTGGGATCTCCAACTTCCTAGGGCTGGATTTGCTTCTCTGAGGGGTAGGTCTGTTTATCCACTTCAGAAACTAATTTGTCCTCCACATATTTTCGTTTGTCCACCCTTAGAGACGTAGTTATGCGCGAGTTAATTCAGTATATATCTAAGTATTTTCACTTTGACGGGGGATCTCTAGCTTTCTAGGGGTGGATTCTCTTCTCTGAGGGGTTGGATCGTTTGCCCACTTTATAAACTTGATTTTTAAACCTTTAGTGTAGTTTGAACGTACCCGGAAATTCAGTTTCTATCGTTTTTTTCATAAAAAATGTTTATTTGAATGACTTTTTTTTGAAGGGTAGACAAAAAAAAAATTTTGGTGGACAATTGTGGACTAACGATGTACAAACGAACCTGATCAAAAAAAGTTGAAAATTCGCATTTGGGGGTGCCAACTTCCACCTCAATTTTAGTTTTTTTTAAATAACTTTTTTTTTAAGGGTGGACAAAAAAAAATTTTTGGTGGACAAACGTGGACTAACGATGCATAAACGAACGGGATGAAAAAAAAATAGAATTTCGCATTTGGGGGTGCCAACTTCCACCCCCAATTTTTATTTTTTGAATAACTTTTTTTTGAGAGGTGGACAAAATAAAATGTTTGGTGGACAAACGTGGACTAACGGTGGACAAACGAACCTGATGAAAAAAAACTGAAAAATCGAATTTGGGGGTGCCAACTTCACACAGCCATTACATTTAACCGCTAGACCATCGTAACGAAAATTGACAACTTCGTGTCAATAGCAACCGTTGCTAAGGCTTTTTCTGATACATAATTTCAGCCGTAAACAGAAATTAATTACTGAATTTCTGAAAAACTACTGAACCGATTTTCGTCATATGTCTGGAAGATAATGTCGAGAAATTATTATGTCTTGAAAAAAAATAAGTTGTCAAAAACGGTACATATTTTATCGAGATATCAAGAAAAATGTACTTATAAAGTCAGTTTTTTCAAAATTCTGAAAAACTAATGAACCAATTTTTATGAGATAAAAATGGGACCAATCCGGAAGAATTATCTGTAGATTAAAAAAGAAACCATCAAAATCGGTTCACAATTGGCGGAGTTATCGATGTACATACATAAAAAAAAAAAAACGGTCCGTCTCCTTCTTTTTTTGGAAGTCGGTTAAAAATATGGCTCAATCGAATTTAAAATAATTAAACTCAACTTTCCCGAATTAACTAAGATTTGGGATATTTTTGACAGATACAAAATGACCTTGACCAACGGTCCTTAAATAAATCAAAGCCTCTATAAACTATGAGTAACAGTGTTCACATTTACCTACTTAGTTTCTCTAGGTCACTTTTTACATACATTTTTTTTAAACATAATATCAGATTCTCTCTAAATGAAATACAGTAGTGTGGAGATGGTAGATTAGTTTTGAATTTCAATTAAGTTAGCTACGGAAATTTTAAACAAGTTATGAAGCGATATTTTAGTACAAAGACGGTTAAATTTAAACTTCTATTATTATACAATTATATAACTTTGAGCTCTTTCTTCAAGTTTGTTTAAGTAATTAATACAGGCTATTTAAAAAAATAGAGATGCTGGTTTTGTGTGACATAGATATTTTTTTGCTACCTTTTGCTAATTTTAACCGACTTAAAAAAAGGAGGAGGTTCTAAATTCGACTGTATTTTTTTTAATGTTTGTTACCTCAGAACTTTCGACTGGGTGAACCGATTTTGATGATTCTTCCTTTATTTGAAAGCTGGTGCTTCCCGTGTGAAAAAAAAACAGTAGTTTTGAATAAAAATTGATTTCTAAGTCAATTTTTGTCATAACCCGATGAAATGCCAAGCCGATTTCGATTATTTATATTTGTGATACTTGTAATCATCACTTAAAAGGGAAAAAATAATTAACTTTAAAAAAAACCGACTTCAAAAATTTGCACTGAAAAGTAAGAAATAATAAATATTTCGTGGTAGAATTTGAAGACGATTGTTCTCAAATTCTCTAATCTATACACAATTTAGGAACCTACGATCATCAGTACAAACATAGATAATATTGAACAGATCGTTATATTCTTAGATGTTTACTTAATTTTGTATCCTAATTTTGCACCAACCGTTTTCAAATTCTACGACGAAATTTTTATATTTCATACTTTTCAGTGCAAATTTTTGACGTCGGCACACTTTTTAAGTTACATTATTTTTAAAGTGCGTCGGTGGCCGAGTGGTTAAGATATCTGGTGTTAACCGGGCTCAATCCCGGATCCCGGCCATGTACCAGTGGGTTTTAAATAAAAAACTAATGTACATAATCCGACACTTAGAGTCTAGTCCATCTAAATATACCTCAACAGAACTGGCCACTCGTTAGGTATAGCCTCACAAATACCATCAGCTAAACGAGGGAGACTTGGTCTTCCGCTGGGTATCCTGGAACCGTAACACCGTTTCAGGAGCTGTAAGGCAACCCGTGAAGAAAGAAAAAACTTTGTACCTCACCTAATAGGTAATAACGTTATTTTTTCTTTGGTTTCAGATGAGAAATATTGTCAGCATGTAACACAAACAGCATAATTATTATAATTATAATATGGACCCACCCATTCAAATAATATCGTATCACATATTTGAAATGAGATAGATAAATAATTGCCACCAAAAATGATATTACGACAACATTTGACAGGCACCTAACAATGCATGAATTGGAAAATATAATTAATGTTAACACATCAGATTATGGACGCATCTATGGACCTGTATATTATTTATCTAAAGAATCTGAGAATTTAGACCAAGTAATTTCACACTATACTCCTACAAGAGGAGTTATAGATAATAGTTCAGATGTATCACAACTGATAAACTATACGTTTGGTTTTTTTGATAATGATACAAGGAATAATGAAACTGATTTGTATGAAAATGGTCCGATAACCAATTGGTGGGCGTTGGTTGCTGTTATGCTGGTTGCTTGTACTGCAGCAGGAAATGTGCTGGTCTGCTTAGCAATATATTTGGAAAGGAGACTTCAGAACGTGACGAACTATTTTTTAATGTCATTGGCTATAACTGATCTTCTAGTTGCAGTGCTGGTCATGCCGCTGGGAATTTTGACATTATTTAGAGGTAAGTGTCTGTAATTTTTACGAATTTGTTTATTTTTCGTTAAAAATGGTTCAAGACAAAACAGCCAAATACATAAACTTTATTTGAAAATAATTATATATTTCTATTTATTCTGCTGCAATAAGTGTAACAATTCACAAAATAAGAATATTCAAAACAAATAGACCTTTACGGTTTTTATACCTTACGGTGTGGCCAGGCACACCAGTAACAGTGTCTACTTATAGCCATCTACCTATATTAAATAGAAAAGGTATTAATCCCGTTGCTGCACAGCTGCAAATGTGCAATATTTTATTATTTTTAAATTGGGCAAAAATAATAAAATTATTATTATTTTGAATTTTCAATAAGCTACAAAAAACGCGATGTATATAATTGAAGGGTAATGGTATTACAGTGCTTTAAAAAATTAAGAGCTTAGTGATAGATTAGGAAAGATAAAACGGGGGAAAAGTTTAACCACCCATATTTCCTATTCAATAAAACCCAATGAAAAAAAAACGGCTATTTCACTTAGATTGAATAAATAACTATATGCTAAATTACAGTGACACAGGTTGATCATTACAGAGAAATTGGGATATAGTAGCCAAGACACCATAGATTTGTGTCTTCTTTAATATGGTTTAATATTTTATTTTTTATTAAATTTCCAAAACTGAATGACTCCAATTTGCTTTTGAATGGTAAAATATATATTCTCAAAAACATTAATACAAAATATTGAAGTGACTTTTAGTCTATAAAAAGTAGTGAGATTTTATGTAGACCCAGGTCTAGCGTTTCATTCACAGATCACTCAATATTCATAATTCAATGTAATTTTAGTAGCATAATATGGTATCACTTTTCTATTGCCCTAATTCGTCATAAGAGTGGAAGTTGCAGTACCTACCGTACACCTATTACCATCCTAGTGCTGCGTTACAATTTAGTATGGGTTGACTACATCATATCTACCTAATGACAGTGATTTAATATGATGATAATTATAAGTGATAGCCCAAAATATTCTGCTACTAAAGTTATATTGAGTGATAAGTCTCGATTATTGCCTTCAATTTTTTACAATAAATAAGTGTATAAATAGTGCTTTTCGAACGTCAATATTTCAAGAATGGCAAGAGGTATTGGAGGGTCTTACCTTGCTAGACACGCAAAATCGCATATGTTTCGGGCAAATAGATTTTAAATTATACGGGGTTCGAAAGAGCTGCATACTGGTTCGTGTAATATTTCACAGCCGGTGCGTCGCCTGTGAACTCGGCTGACATACAGCCGTGTGTCCAGATTTGTAAATATAAGGTTAAAATTAGATGGATTATTATTAAACATATAAAATATCACGAAATTTCATGAAAAATGCCTTTTCTTACCTTTCTAAATATTTTCAATGTAAATACTCACATTAAGTTCATCTCAAGGAGTTGTAGATTTAAGTACTTCCAAACGAGTTTATCGATACAAAGTTAAAGCAATAACACACGCGAACTTTCACATGTCAAAGACGAATTCTGAACAAGAAAATGCTCATACCTAGAAGTATCATTCATTAGCAAAACTCCGAGTAATCACTTTAAACTTTGTTTTTAATTAGTTTGCTTAACTAAGAGAGCAAATTTATTGAAGGCGCAAAGTAATAAACTCGTTCCAAACAAATTATCGAGTGATGTAACAATAAAATATATATTTAGAACTCTCAAATTGATACTTGGATTCAAAAGTTCTTTGGGATTTCTTTATTTTCTTCAAAGTGACTAATTAATCTTGTTAGCCATGTTCGATCGAGGGAACTTTATTAAACCTTTTTTGTTCAAAATTAAAACAATTTCATTTTTCTGTTTTATCTCTAAAGTGACATTAAGTTTCGACGTGGCTAGATACACTGATAACAATATCCACATTTAGCGAGAAAATGTCTAAACGGGTAATATGTCCAAATTAAACAGAACATAATATTGCAAGCCTGTCGAAGCATGTAATAAAACTGGAGCTGTGAGCTAGTGAGCTCTCTTGGTCGCGTAACCCACGAAAAAACGCACGTGTTCGAAAATTTTATATTATAGATAGAGATATATTATTCCTCAAAGGAATCACAAAAATAAACAAACAAATCAAAATTAAATGTATCTTTTAAAATTAGACTAATTTATTTATTTATTTTGAAAAAGACGCCATCTGTTGGAGATCAATTGAACTATAACAACAATATTGACACGGTGCGAAATATTCGCACGGGTTTTCTAGTATATTTATATAATCGAAAGAATATAGTATTAGGATCGTCTGCCTATCTCTCCTGGGATAAAAGGCGTGATGATAGATATATATTAGAGAATATAATAATATGACTAACTCTTCAATATACGTCTGCTGCGCAATCAGATTTTCGTTCGTTTAATTAGATAGCGGTGAAATTAAAAGAGATTACACATATTAATCAGGTCGTGCTTGATTGAAAATCTGATAAAGGTTCTGCTAAATGAATTTTCTTTTTGGATAATTTTCTAACCAATTCAATTACGGACCTTGTTAAGATATTGTATCTCGATAGTTGAAGAGCTTTTTACGTGCTTGTTTTATGAAACAGACCGCTTATAATAGGCAAGAAAGGCGGATTAGATTAAATGTTTCACTCGCGTTATTTCCACGAAAAAATAATAAAAAATCCTGTCTGTGACATTTTCATATGCGAAATTACAGTGACACAGGTGGATTATTTACAGAGAAATTGGAAATAGTAATATCGCCATACAAATTCACGACTGTTTCCTTCGCTTCTCAATTAAAATTTTTAGGATAGGAACAGCAAAAAAATTAGGCAGTATGTCACAGATTTATGATATGGCATAAGTACATAATATAGGTGGAGTAATTTTACAAGTGTATTTAGCCCATTCTACCATATTACTGTGTACAAATATTTTATTACAAGTAGGTACAACAAAGTCTGGGACATGCATTATTTGAAATTAGATTCAATATTACAAACGACAATACAATTCAATATCTTCTAATATATAAAAATCTCGTGTGTTTGTGATCGAATTCCTCCGAAAAGGCTCGACCGATTTTTATGATTTTTTTTTTATATTTGGTAGGTATGAGAATAGGTCATAAAGTATTTTCACCTTCCTAATTTTTTATCGTGATTTTAGTATTTTTGTATCCAAAGTTAGTGGTAGAGGTAGTGGTAGGGTAGTGGGAATGGTAGTGGTAGGAGTGGAGGCAGGGGTAGTGGTAGTGGTAGTTGTTTTCCACGGACGAAGGAAAATAAATAGCAGGCAAGACAACGTCTGTCGGGTCCGCCAGTAAACAATAAAATTACACAAATACCACAAAGTATCAATTAATTACAATATAAGACCATCCAATATAGTTATAATTAGTTATTCTATAAAATCAAAACAGTTATTTTAGAAATAACTTCGCCATTTTCCATATTACTAATGACATTATACTCTTGTTACATCATTATTTTATATCCGTTATACTTAATTACTGTGAAGTATTAGGGAGAATTTAGTTACGATCTGGCTAAACCTAAAGCGACAATTTCATATATATTTAAATAAGTTGTCTCATATGCTACTCGATTTAAATAAAATTGTCTCATCGCAACGAAACTAAACTTAGGATTTTAGGATTTAAATTTGAAAGCTACCAGGGCCAACTTGTGAAATTCTTCAACGTTTTAGCCAGTGTCACTTTATCAGATCATCAATCAATCAGTGACCAACGCCGAACAATGAACTCTCAAATTCCTCAACCTATACTTACGGCTGTATTCTATTGGGATAGACGTAGATCCATCATTACGTCTTTTATACTCGGAGGGAAAATATCACCATTTACTACTTTAATCTTACATATTCTATATTCTCGTATTGATATACATCATGATCACACCAGCTCTTATACACTGACGAGCAATAAAAAACAGGCTAAGTGCGAGTCACACTCGCGCACGAAGGGTTCTGTACCATTATCAATAAAAACGGCAACGTTTGTTGTATGGGAGCCCCCCTTAAATATTAATTTTATTTTAATTTAATTATTTATTTTTAAAGTGAATAATATAACTCAATATTCTGTGAATATTTCAAGCGTCTACCTGTTTCCGTTATCAATATCGAGCAAAAACGAGCAAAAAAAATTACGTTTGTTGTATGGGAACCCCCTTAAATATTTATTTTATTCTTTTTTTAGTATTTGTTGTTGTAGGGACAATTTCAACTGTCTAACTATCACGGTTTATGAGATACAGCCTGGTGACAGACGGACAGACATACAGCGGAGCCTTAGTAATAGGGTTTCCGTTTTAACCTTTGGGTACGGAACCCTAAAAAAGCCACTTGCCAAGTGCCTAAAAAAAGCAATATAAAATTTGTTTATAAATTGTTTAACACATTTAATTAAATTTGTTTTGTTTCCATTGGGTGTTTTTTAACCGTTATTAAATACACTTGGTTAATATATAATACGAGTGGTTAAGACGTCTGGTATTAACTAGGCAGACCCCGAGTTCGATCCCGGATCCCGGCCATGTACCAATGGGTTTTTTAATTAAAAACTTATGTACATAATCCGACAAACCACACTTAGAGGCTTTTCCATCTAAATATATCTCAACAGAACTAGCCACTCGTTAGATATTGCCTTACAAATACCATTGGCTAAACGAGGGAGACTTGGTCTTCCGCTAGGTACCCTGGAACCGTAACACGGTTTCGGGAGCTGTAAGGCAACCCGTGAAGAAAGAAAAAAAAATAAAAAAAAATAAAATTAAAAAAAAATACACTTGAATGTTGCTTTTTACTTCAAAAAGCTATCTGGCGTGGTTTCGGAAATATTTCATGATTAGTTAGTGGCTTTTTTATATTGCTCGTCAGTGTATGATAAATAAATTAATTAATTTAGCGCTGGCTTCGGGATAGAGAGTCAACATGGAAAACTAACCGTCACGAGATGGACATTACGTCATGGCACCATCTTCTGAAAATATTTTTTTTTATTCCCAAAATCGCACTGACTATTTTTTAGGATTCCGTACATTTCCGATAAAAAACGGAAACTCTTATAGAATCACTCATGTGTCTGTCTGTCCGTCTGTCACAGCTTATTTCCTCCAAATGTACTGGACGAAAAATGTTGATACTTGGTACATACCTGCATGACATCATCACTTAATCAGCGTAAATTTTAAAATGTGAAGATTTTTTTTTAAATGTATGCAAAGGGAGTAGTATTAACTTATGTTATAATTTTAAAATGCATAGTTTAAATTATAAAGAAAATATACAACCGTTCTTCGAAACTACTGAGTGTAAAATTTTGAAATGGTGTTATCGGTTTTGTTCCAAAATATAATTAATTTATCACAAACCGGGGCGGAAACCTAGTTCAGGAATATAAGTGTATCAGAACATGAATCACCCTACATCGAGATTAGTTATTTCAAAGGTATTTTTAGGGTCCGTCCCTTAACGTGTAACACACTTGTACCCATCCGTCTCTACCGAAATTGCTTTCCAACTAAATTGTTTGTTTCACTCGATTGAGAGATATTTCATGTCCACAGGTAATTTGGAATAGTTTTGGTTTTACGGACCTGAAGGATACGCATTTTGTTGAAACTACTTCAGTTTTCTCTTGGTATTTTTAGCTAGACGTTGTCCCCGACAATATACAACTAAGTGAATAGAATAGAATGTAGAATAGACAACTTTAAATGAATGGGACCAACTGAAATACAACCACGTGACCTAACTAAACAAAGATTCATGTGTGGGTTGCCAACCTTGGTTTAGTACTATTTAGTCTAACAATGAATTCTATCATTTCAAAATTAACATCAAAATTTAATTTATGGTATCTGGACGACGGGTCATTAGGTGAAGATGTATTAACAGTTTTAAACGATTAAGAAATTATAAATAAAACATTTTCGAAAACTGTTGTTTTCTCTAACGAAACCAAGGAGTTTATATACTTATTTTTCTTAGCCCGTGGTATTTGTGAGGCTATACCTAACGAGTGACCAGTTCTGTTGACGTCTATTTAGACGGAAAAGCCTCTAAGTGTTGTTTGTACATAATTTTTTTTTCTGTTTCTGAGAATATAATTTACCTTAAATCAAATCTAAAGATTAAAAATAACTAAATAAACCAGGTCCGCGTGGAATAGTGGCAAGAATACTGGCTGCATTTCCCCGCGGAATCGCGATGCTGATTCGTTGAGCGAGGAAGGAGCCAGCCCTCTTGTCACCAGAAGAGATGATCAGTCGATACATCTTTAATAAAATTTTTGTCATTTGAACCCCACGGATCTAGAGTTTCTACACCAAACGGCACAAATTTGTAGTTTTCAATAATTGAACTATATTTGCGCCGTTTGTTAGACTCTGCGAGTTAGCTTTGATTGCTGTTTCCCTGAGATGATTACTATATATCACTTCAGAATTTGGTTAATTTTCTTTGTAAATGTTCGTAATAGTCCGAGTCAGGTTTGTAAAGAAAGAAAAGTCGGAGAGTTTAATTGGAAAATTCATGAAAAACTGTAAGACCTTTTTTGTATGAACTCAAAACCATAATCGGGTATGAAAGTTAATATGAGTGAAACCGGAGCGAAAAGCTAGTATAAAATTAAAGCAAGCTACATTATGATATCAATAAATAAATCCCAGAGAAATAATAACACTCATTATGTTGGATCGTTAGCTTAAGCCTTGTTTGTGGTTTATTAAGAAAAATAAACGTCTGGCGGTAAATAAAGGTATGCTAATGAGAGGTTTTTGGTTTACGATACAATTTTATTTCTTTAAACGTCAATTTTAGGGAGATTTTTAGTAATAGTAGGAAAGGACTTGCGGAAAAAGTTTATATTTTCAAAAGAAACGTGAAAAAGTTAGTAAAGGCTAGAATGGCGATACTCGTAGCAATCATTGACAGTATTCATGGACTCGACACTATTTTCTAACATCAGACATGCTTCTAGAGTTATAAGGATTCCATATTTATTTTTATTATTTATTGGAATTCTGTATGTTATGATCTTTAAGAGAAACTAGCATTGCTACGATGACGCCACTCGTAGCTCGTAGCAATACCTTTACTAATAGACTCGCTACTATTGACTAGCATCAGGCGGTTACAGAGTTATAAGGGCTCCGTACTTGTTAATATAAATAAGGAACCCTATAGGATTTCTGTATGTTAAGATCTTTAAGAGAAATGTGTAAAAGCTAGTAGTGCTACGATGGCGACACTCGTAGCTCGTAGCAATAGCCGCCTTTACTAATAGACTAGCTACCATTTTAGCTACTAGTTTGGCTACTATATGTTTATATGGCTGAAGTGAATGGAAATACTGGCAGAGGACGACCCAGGTGTACTTTTATTGAACATATAAAAATGTATTGATCGATGGAAATATTAAAAGTACACACAATCGATGAGCATTTATGAAAGGTATGATGAATATAAAAAAGCGAAAGAGATATGTCAGGATCGTAACAAATGGCATTCGATTTACTCTGCCTACCCCTCTGGGGATGAACGGCGTGATGGTAGATATGAAATTGTAAACTTTAGCAGTAGCATCAACAGTAACTCATTGTTTCCTGTTTCCGAGTAAAGTACGCTAACTTATATCTGGTCTATTTCATTTGGAACTTGAAGCAAATTTAAGGTCAGTGAAGTTGAAAAGTCGGTGTTAATGTTCGTGTTTCGACCAAATTTCATTTGAGATTGCCTGGAATGTATACTCACATCAATGCTCTATAAGTTTTAAATAACTTACCAAATGCTTTGAGTATATACCAAAGGAGACGTGTAGCGTGTAAATCAACGAACATTTTTTTCTGCCACTTTTGGGGGGGGGGGGGGGGTAAACGCCTAGTACTAGCCCCTGTACCACTGTATTTTTCTGTCGTTTTATTGTCGCAATGGATTTTACGTTATAAATATAATTAATGATTGGAAACATTATGTTCCCGCAAGTTTGACGTCCTAGATCGCTTTTCCCATTTAAAACATCACAATTAACTATTTTCCTAGAGCTCCGTCTCGCGACACAAAACGATACTAACGAAATCTAAGGTAACTTATTACTGCGCACCTGGTCAGTTTAACTGGTCAAAGGGGAAAAATTGGCGAAAGGGGGAGACCGTCTATGGCCTCTCCATAGGCTTAGTACTCTATGACCAAATGCGTGTCGGACTAGCACACGAAGGATTCCGTAATGGTACACACTAAGGTCAAACCAAGATTGACCCCCCTATACGGCACAGGAACAAATTAGCGTCCGACACACATTTTGCCGGTTTTTATTAAAGTATTTGTTGTTTTACTTTATTGTATTGCAATAATTGCTATTATTAAAATGTCGAGAAAAAAACGCCGAATAAAACACGAATCTTGTATGGGGGGCCCCCTTTATTTTTTATATTATTTGCTCTGTTTGTGCTACCTATTACGGTTCAAGAGATACAGCCGTGTGACAGACGGACGGACGGACAGCGGAACCTTAAAAATGGTTATTTTTTTATCAAAATAAAGAAATAACGCTAGTTTTAATTGATACTAATCTTTATATAATCAACCTATCTTTATATAATCTACGGAACTTTTAATTATTGTTATCTTTGTCTAAATCGAGAATTAATCAGATTTAACTGTTAGAAATATGAGTAGTTTATTCTGTACCCGATAAAAATAAAATTAATTCATCCCGGATCCCGGCCATGTACAATGGGTTTTTTAATTAAAATCTTACGTACATAATCCGGCAATTCCATCTAAATATATCTCAACAGAACTGGCCACTCGTTAGGTATAGCCTCACATACATCGCGGTTAAACGATGGAGACTTGGTCTTCCGCTGGGTACCCTAGAACCGTAACACGGTTTCGGGAGCTGTAAGGCAACCCCTGAAGAAAGAAAAAAATAATAAAAAGGCGCCATTTTAATCTTCAGATCTAATGATCTTTGACATAATCTACTAAGCAATTAATCATTTTATACATTTTAGGATTTCATACTTTATTTCAATACATTTCAAACCTTTATTTACTAAAGCTCCGCTGAATGTCCGTCCGTCCGTCTATCACATATTTTGAACGGTAATATGCAGACATTTGAAATTTTCACAGAGTGTGCATTACTATGGCCGCTATAACAACAAATAATAATAATATAGTTTTTATTAATGGTGCATACAAGAAACGAGTTTTATTCAGCGTTTTTTGCTGGCATCTTCTTATTAGTCGTGGTGCTCTTGACAGTGCAGTCGTGGTCAATCATGGCAGTCCACAGCGCGACGCACCTTATATAGACTCGCCATGGTTAACTTTCTTGGGAAGAATAGTGCAGTGGTTTCTCCTTGCCTTCTGCATCAGACATTTTGAGACTATTTAGGTCATCAGGCTCGCTGTAGCCTCTTCCAGCCAGTTGCCTAGCTAGGTGTATGGTTATACCGCCATTGCTCGGTCGCCAGAGCCTCGTTTGTTGTCTGGCAGAGGTACCAAGCGTGGAGGTGAGGATGACATTTGGGGTCGGATAGATCTTATTCCGTTCTCCCCCTTACCCCCTAATATATTAACTAGTATAACTATAATGCATAATCTTAAACCAAGTGTAAGTCGTAATCGCGTTAATTTGTTCCTGCGCCATACAGGGGCGTCAAACTTGTGTGCATACTATGTAGTACTACTTCGTGTACGACTCCGACTAGCACTTGCCAGGTTTATAAGGTGCCGTACCCAATAGGTAAAAACGGAAACCCTATTACTAACACTCCGCTGTCCGTCCGTCTGTCTGTCCGTCCGTCTGTCTGTCTGTCCGTCTGTCACCAGGCTGTATCTCATGAACCGTGATAGTTAGACAGTTGAAACTTTCACAGATGATGTATTTCTGTTGTCTCTATAACAACTAAAAAACAGAATAAAATAATATTTAAGGGGGCTCCCATACAACAAACGTGTTTTTTTGCCGTTTTTATAGATAAGGGTGCGGAACCCATCGTGCGCGAGTACGACTCGCACTTGGCCGGTTTATTTTATTATATCAGACATAATTTTTATGCTATGGTTTCTAGACCAGTCAAATGCTATATTTTGTCAGTCTGTTGATAAGGGTGAATGATCGTTAGTACTTCAAGTTTTCGTATAGCCTCTTTGAATAGAAAAAGGGTTCTTTATCGCACCATTAGGAAAGGCTCTTAAGTGTCACTTGCCAGTATTTATTTGCAAAAACTAAAATAATGTATACAGAATAAAGCACTTTTCCTTCCTAAAATGTCATGTTGGTTTATTTGTGTAAGAAAATCTGACGAAGCTTTTTTTTGTTTTTACATATTTTATACTTACTCTTATGTCCCAGTGGCTCTATAAACTGTAAATTTTTCAGTTCTTTAAATAGACGAGGTCCGTATGTGATAGTGACAAAAATACTGGCTGCATTTTCCCTCTGAATCGCGATACTGATTCGTTGAACGAGGAATAAGCCAGCCCTCTTGTCAGCAGAGGAGATGATCAGTTGTTTCAGACGGACGGACAGCGGAGTCTTAGTAATATGGTTTCCGTTTTGAACCCTAAAAGAAGATACGAAAGTGTGTTTATTTGTTTATTTGTCCTTTCACGTCAAAACGGATCGACGTGATTTTTTGCACATAGATAATTGGAGAGCGGAATAAATAGTATATCTTGCTTATTTATTTTTATTATTTTGTTTCAGGTTATTTTCCACTACCAGCAGTATACTGTTTAATCTGGATTTGCTTGGACGTGTTACTCTGTACAGCATCAATAATGCACCTATGTACAATTAGTGTGGATCGATATCTATCCTTAAGGTACCCCATGAGATTTGGACGGAACAAAACGAGAAAAAGGGTCACAATAAAATTGGTTTTTGTATGGATTTTGTCTACGGCTATGAGTTTACCTCTCAGTCTGATGTATTCCAAGGTATAGTATTATTTTATTTAAATTACTAGCATTCCGCCCGGACTTTTCCTGAGGAATTTTGGTATCACGTTTCACCCATCCCGGAATTGCAGCGCCACCTATCGGGTCCAATTGATCCAAAACACAAAGAATTTCATCCAAATCGGTCCAGCCGTTTAGTAGGAGTTCAGTGACATACAAACACTCGTACAGAAGAATTATATATACTTTGGCCATATACCGCGAATTACTTTTTTTTTGCATAAAGTTCGTATTTTTTATTGATATTTGGAAAAGAAGGTAGCGAATTCAGTAGAAATTTATACAAAAGAAAAATAAAGTATTCCTGTTGAACAAAAAACCTGTAAACATCGAAATTTATAAATTCAATAAAAATAGAACCAGAATTCACATTTAATTTGGCCGGTCACAAGAGATTCAATAAAGAATTGTTTAACAAATAAAAAGTCTCTTTTCTATTGTGCGTAGACAACATTCATATTATTTTCCAAAATCTGTGACCGAATTATTTTAATGAGATCTTCTGAGTTTGTTTTATTCCTCTTTCTGTAATGCTTCGCTTTATACATACGAGTTAGAGGCATATTTATAAACCAGGGGTGGCCAATCGCCGGCGCGCCGCCGTACGGTCCACCGAAATCGAGCACAGACTCGTCCAATTCTTGTAACAAATGGTCCGCCTAGATCGTCTGGCGGCCGGAATGGGAAATGTTTAGGGCGATGCCGGACCAATGTGCGCCCTACTTTAGCGTCCGTCAACTTGCTTGTTTTTGAACCGCGTTTGATGAAATGTCAAATATGGTTTAAGTCAAACGTATTGAAAACACACTTCAAACATTGGCTGTAGCGGCATTATTATCAACAAAAAAATTGCAACTATAGTTGTTCCAACGAGAGAATACCACTTTGACGTTTGTTATTTTGAGATAACTAGTGATGTGACCATAGACAGTTATTGCATACTTGCTAATACCTAAATACTTTTGTAATTATTACCTGGTATTTTTGACTGTGATCCCTGAAATAACTAATACAATGCATGTAACAACAATGAGTTATTAACAATATTATTTATACCTACCAAAATCGTACTCCTAGTATTTCGTGCTACATCACTAAAATTTAAAAATCAAAAAGTGTCCTACGATGTCCATACGACGTAACCTTGTAAAATCGCAGCCCGAAATTAAGAATGTTTTTTTCTTTATTCCTTAAGAGCATTAAAAAATTTAATTATAACATTTAATGTATAGTTCCGAAACGTATTATTTGCAAATAACATTTCTATTGTTAGAGCTTTTTACGCCGAAAAAATGTACCGTAATTTGAGCGCCATTCCAAAGTTACTTCGCATGTTAAACGTCAAAATGGTATTCTCTCGTTGGAACAACTATAACAACCAGTTGTGTGACGGCCATTTTATTTAGTCGATTCATCAAAAACGGTACCGAAAGTACGTAGTTGCGATCATACAAATATGCGGGAATAAAATTCACATAAAAAACCGAACTTTTCTAAAGTGGCCCACGCACTGGTCCGGTATGTCATCGAAAATTTTCGGTCCAGCCGTCGTATTATCGAGATTGAACACAGGCCACACATTAGTGATATCACACGATCTATATCACATGCAATTCACTCACTCACACATACACACAAGATTCGAATAAACAAAGGTGTGTGGGATGTGTGTGTGTGTGACAGATCGTAACGGCCATCGAAATCAACCACAAATACAACTATTTGAAAACGGATGGCGGCGCGCCGGCGATTGGACGAATGAGTGGGTACCTTTAGTATGAAGCTGGGACAGGTCAAAATAAATTATAAATATTAAACAGAACAAACACAGCTTTGGCATGAATGTAATTTTAAATTCAATTTGTTTTCTATTACAAAAACAAATAATTAAATCTCTTTCATAATCTTCAGCATTGAAAATTAGTATGCGTAAATAATTGTTTTTGATTACATAAAATTGTTATTTATTCTATCTCTAGAGATCTGACCCTACTTCACACGACCTATTGTTCGTTTTTTTTTTCCACTACCGACGATTCCAGCAACGACACGGCAATGTATGCGAGAGTTTTATGTCGTGTCGTGTCGTGTTTCGCCCGTGGAGCCCATATAACTTTCATCCCCTATCATAATCTTGCGTTCATACAAAAATCTCATAGAAAAAGAACTTTTCCCGGAATTTTTCAATTTACCGAACAACTATTGTTTCGAACATTTTAAAAATAGCCAAATCGGTCCAGCCTTTCTCAAGTGATGAACAGCATTTAATTTTTATTTAACTATTAATTAAATATAATAAAATTATATTACTGGTGTTTCTGGCCACACCGCCAGATTCTGAATTTTCCCTGAGTAACCTAATAGGTATATACTATATTGTATTTTGAAAAAAAAAAAAAATCCCACGTACGAAGTCGAGAGTGGAAAGCTGGTTACTAATAAATAGAAAAGTGCTAGTGCTTCACACCTTCACGGCCCTGATAGTTTGCAGTGTGGCCAGAGACACTGTAACAGTGTCCACTTTTTAATTTTATTATATTTAATAAATAAAATAAATGCAGTGGAAATGCGGTCTTTACGTAGAATGTGTGATATAAAGCGTATTGACCGCATCCGGAACGATGTCATTAGAGAGGAATGCGAAGTAAAAGATGATGTTGTGACAAAAATGAAGAAAAGTAGTTTACGCTGGTTTGAACAAGTTGAAAGAATGAAGGATGAAAGATTGACTAAAAAGGTTTATATGGCTGAAGTGAAAGGAAATGCTGGCAGAGGACGACTTAGATGTACTTTTATTGAACATATAAAAAATATGTTTATCGATGGAAATATTAAAAGTACATACAATCGCCGAGCATTTATGTAAGGTATAATGAATATAAAAGAAGCAAAAGAGATATGTCAGGATCGTAACAAATGGCATTCGTTTGTCTCTGCCTACCCCTCTTGGGATGAAAGGCGTGATGATAGATAGATAGATCTATAAGGGACGTGAAGGTGTGAAGCACTAGCACTTTTCTATTTATTAGTAACCAGCTTTCCACTCTCGACTTCGCACGTGGGAATTTTTTTTTTTTTTTTTCAAAATACAATATAGTATATACTTATTAGGTTACTCAGGGAAAATTCAGAATCTGGCGGTTTGGCCAGAAACACCAGGAATATAATTTTATTATATTTAATTAATAGTTAAATAAAAATTAAATGCTGTTCATCACTTGAGAAAGGCTGGACCGATTTGGCTATTTTTTAAATGTTCGAAACAGTCTGAATAAGGTTTTTAGTGAATGAAGAACTGAAAAATTTGTCCGGGAAATCTTAGGGTTCCAAAGTAACTTAGTATAGATAAAAAGTATGAAAACCCGGGCTCTATCCCTTGAATTCTATATTAATAATACCAAAAGCCACGTAGATCGTCCTATATTTAAATTGTTATTCAGATAAAGAGAACGCAAATTATTTTCCCTTGATAAAAGCAGAAATTATTTTTTTCGTTCTCCCTCTTCGCGCGTAATCACGAATACCAATGTTATAAATATTTTTTTACAGTCAAATGTACTTTTTACTGCTCTTTGTTACTGATACTTTTTCTTCTTCCTTGTCGGTTCACTCTTGACAGAGCGGTCGTGGTCATCATGTTGCAGCAAGATTTGGCTCTCTGTCGGCTGTGATACGTGTGGGCCACCCACCGCAGATTTAATCTGGGCGGTCCATCGCATGGGTGATCTGCCGCGTGTTCTTGTACCTTCGACCCTACCCTGCATGACAAGGCGCTCTATGGAATCGTTGTCCCGCCGCGACACTTGTCCAAAGAATTGGAGTATCCTAGTCTGGACCATGGCTGATAAACGCTGCCTGATGTCAAGTTCTTGGAATATCGATACATTGGTGCGAAATTCCGTTCACGACACTCCAAGCATTTTCCTCCAGGACCTATAATGAAAGTAGAAGTAGCATGTTAACATATTTATTTCAGAACCTGTGTAACCAAGTTTTTATACTATAATGACAATATTATGAAAAACTAGTCTAGTTAAATATACCATTATACTATCTTTAGACAAATTATTTGTGTGGTTATAATTTCTGCACTGAAATATAGCACAAAATGTATTTTTTTCTATTATTTGGGCAATATTTCAGTGGAAAGTCTGAAGTTGTACTGCTACAGGCTACAATATGTGGTTACGTGGGAATGTACACTTGCTGCTTCTACGTTCTTTTTAATGTTCTGTGATGTTATAAATGAGGTACAAACAGTAATCTCTAAAGGAATTGTGCCTGTGCAGACAGTTTTGAATAAAAGCAATTTTCATTTGAGCTTGCAACTCGTTAGGTAATTGGGTAGCCATTCATACTGCAGTACACACACACACGCACACACATCAAGCAACTTGCTGGGTCGGGCAAAGACAGTACACGGATTTGCCCGGATTTTCTAGGCTTGAATATTATTGGGCTGGGCATTTCTTGGATGGCTATTGGTGCGGTCTGTTGCAGCTTTAAATGGACCTAGATGTGTCACTTCTTTAATAGACTGAAGTATCTGTTATATTTAGAAGAAGTACGGATGGCTTTGCGTGCATCCGAAGCACGAGAAGTCGATTAAAGCACATATTCTTAAAGAAAGCATTTTCGGTGTGAATGGGATTTGAACCCGTTTCAAGTTCAACGCTGTACCAATTACGTAATGACCATTCATTGGTGAAATGAGAATAATGATTGTGTTCCGCAGGGTACCCTGAGCCCTGGGGCCCGATACCACAGTTTTTAGGTGGTATTTCTTATTTAAAAAAATTATAACCTGGAATTTGAACTCCGTCTGCTATCGGTTTTTTTTACAACTTACATGGCTGATGTGGGGATCGAATCTCTTCAAATGCACAGTGTTAGCCACTCAGCTATCGACAAGTCTCTAACTTTACAGTATATTTCCTGTGAAATAAGGTAGATTAACAGATATAATACCTATTAGTGGTCGACCTAAATGTGTTATGGAAGTCGGTACTACAAAGCCAATTTTAATGAAGCAATGTTTGGAATTTGACCTTAAAATTATAATTATTTACAAAACTTTACTGCTCTATTAATAAATAAACTTTTTTTGTAGGGTACCGGCTTCAAACATTGTTTACTGAAAAGCAAGAATTGATGAAATACTTTTCAAAATTTCTAAAAAAATACTGAACCAATTTTTACCAAAATAAATCGGATCAATATCCTTTCAAATAAAAAAATAAGTTTCCAAATCTGTTTATAAATGACGGGGTTCTGAGGTAACAAACATAAAAAAATACAATAAATACCTACCTACAACCGAATTGAAAAACTCCTCCTTTTTTAAGTCAGTTAAAAATGACTTAATCGTCAATAGTATACTATCTAACAACACAGTTGTATATTTGCCACATTGCCACACATTGCCGTGGAGAACTACTACTAATTAGGTACGTTACAAACGTTCTAAAGTTAATAGAGCTTTTCTCGGAATAGTTAAGCTGGGGTCCCACGGCTCGTTGACTGAAAGGCCGCGCCGGACGTTGCCACGCCTGTGTCGGGTATTCCCATGGCGTGTGTTTTAAAATCCTGTGCGGTGTGTGTGTGTGTGTGTGTTTGTTTCCCTGAACTGAAAAGGGGATCTATACATAAAATTTCAACTTGCTAATTTCAGTGTTTGGCGAAATCTATCAAAATGACGGCAAAAGTTCTAGACAAATATGGTACAAAAATATGGTTATAGAGTCAAACACGTTAAGTTACTTAAAGAAAAGGGTGTATATTTTGTATAATTTGTTAAAAAATCAGCTAAAAATTGTTTATTTTGCAGCACGAAGAATCAGTTCTGATCGGTGGGTCATGCCAGATACCAGATCCTCTATACAAAGCTATTGGATCAGTCATATCATTCTACATTCCTCTTGGAGTTATGCTACTGACATACGCGCTGACTGTTCAACTTCTGGCGAGGCAGAGGAAGGGACTTGGAGCAGGATGGGCAGCGGGATGGCTCGGTGCGCCTCAAATCGGTATTTATAGTAGCATAACGGTAAAAATCCATATATTTTGTGGATTGTTGAATAGAAAATTCCTATATTAGGTCATGCGTGGTATGCAAAAGACTCCGTAAGGTTCCCACACATTTAAACAATCGCCGGTCCTCTGAAATCGACCACAGACTCATCCAATTCTTGTACGAACAGTCCCCTGTCTCTTTTCAAATCATCGAGTCTGTAATCGATTACGATGCCGGACAGATCCCGGACTGATGTCTACACACACACCCATTAACATACACAGATATTGTGACTGACATCATCCGGCGGACGGACCGATAATTTTCGGTGAGATATCGGCCGAGTCTGCGGTGGATTTTAGTAGGAGAGTAATTCCCAAATTACATATTTTTGAAATTGGTATCGTAGATTTCGAGTTTTCTCACACTGACTTAAATATTATTATTTGTGTAAATTCAATAGACTGACTTTATGTTTTATCAAACCCTTTCGATCTACTACACCCGTCTTTTGTCATGCCTATTTAGACAATGGCATCATTTTATTTATAGCTTAAACAAATAGATTGTCGCTTGGAAAAGAACATGATTTACTTAAAGAATCAATCGTATTTTTACGATTCCGTAGAATAAGGACCCCGCTTTGTTGTGCTAACCATGTCTCTCCGTCTGTCCGTCTGTCCGTCTGTCCGTCTGTCTGTCACGGGCTTCTAAATAGTGTGTATAAAGGCGGACTAAGATGTAGAGAGAAAGTAACAAGTTATTAAAGGGGGCGCTCATAAGTGCTACAGGGGGTTTCAAATTTAAAAAAAAATTGTTTACACACACGGGTTGCCTTAGAGCTTTTTAATTAATTTAATTGTGGGATATCGTTAAAAGAGTTTTTTTTACTTTTAGGGTTCCGAACATCTCCGATAAAAAAACGGAAGCCCTTATATCACTATCACTCATGTGTCTGTCTATCCGTCTGTCACAGCTTATTTTCTCCGAATCTACTAAACGAAAAATGTTGAAACTTGGTACAGTTGCATGACCCAATCACGAACATATAGCGTAAATAATCGGATTTAGATTTTGGGGATTAATTTTGGGTTAAACATCTACAAATAAAGATTAAAATTTTATTATATTAAAGAAAATATACAAATTTCAAATTATCTCCGAAACTACGGAGTCCAAAATTTTGAAAAAAAAACCTAAACGAAAATCCTGTATTAAAGTGATTTTTAAGGTGGCCACACATTCGTCTCATCGCCGGCGCGTCGCCGTACGGTCCACTGAAACCGACCACAGACTCGTCCAATTCTTGTAATGGACGGTCCGCCTAGATCATATGGCGGCCGGAATGTGAAATTTTCGGTGCGATGCCAGACCAATGTGTGGCCTACTTAAGACACATTTTGTTACCAGGTCTATAAGAAAATTGGCTGTAGCCTGTAAATTATGTTGTTAAAAAATGTTGCATTATTAAATAGGTAGGTAATCCTTTCCCTTTATGTGGAAAAGCGATAAGTGTCTCTAAATAATACCCTCAGTATAATGGCATTACCGCACAGACCTTTTTCAAAGTCAAGAATTAGAGGTTTAAAGATAATGTCACTGAGATTTACTTTTCCTTTAAAATAATTTCCTTTAAGGCTTTAATAGCAGTAAAATCTCTAAATTATTCGATATTTAAGTCAAAATATCTAAAAAACTATTAAATCAATCTGCGATAAAAAAAAATGTACAGATACATAACGATCCAATAGATTATTTTAATTGAAAATAAATGAATTTTGGATATACCCTTTTTAGACAAAAAATCCCCTAGTGTCGTCATGATTTGCTAAATTTCTCCAAAACGGCACTTAGCGGCTCGGTTCTTAAACACACTCGTGTTTTAATACCCCTCATTATACAACACTTTCATAAACTACTATTAGTCAATCTTTCATCCTTCATTAATTTAAATAATATAAAATATTATAACAAAAAAAATAAGATACAATATCTTATTCATTTTCTGATTTTGGTCCATTTTAAGGTTCCGTAACAAACTAGCAATTATTAAGGTGCCCACTGATTCGTCCGATCGCCGGCGCGCCGCCATACGGTCCACCGAAATCGACCACAGACTCGTCCAATTCTTGTACGCTCGGCCCACCATCCGTTTTCAAATCGTTGTATTTGTGGTTGATTTCGATGCCCGGAACGATCTGTCACACACGCACACATCCACACGCCTTTGTTTAATCGAATCTTGTGTGTCTATAGTGGGTGAGTGAATTGCATGTGATCTAGATCGTATGATTTACATTGCTAATGTTATCAATCTCGATCATACGGCGGCCGGAGCGAACATTTTCTGTGAGATACCGGACCAGTGCGTGGGCTACTTAATACTTTCGGTTTGTCCGTCTGTCTGTCTACCCCTTCGTTGATCAGACTAAAATGTGAATCTGAGGAATGAGTTTGAATAAATCCTCTCTTTGATGTCAGTCAGTAGCATTCCTAGAACTTCATCATTCTATTAACAGAAAAGTCAAAAGAAGATATTTCTAATTAAATCCAGTTACTTGCTTCAGTAATATTCCTTTCCTACAGTTTTCCCTTTCAAGAGAAAATCGAAAAAAAATGGAATAGATTCCGCCCAGGTTCAATGCTCACCATTTTTTAGGGTTCCGTCATCTCCAATGAAAAAAAGATCACTCTTGTTTCTGTCTGTCCGTCTTTCACAACTTATTTTCTCCGAATCTACTGGACGAAAAAAGTTGAAACGTAAATTATCGAATTTCGATTTTGAGGAAAAAATTAAAAGGAAAAAAAATAAATTTTGACATGACATTATCAAATGAAAGGGGCTCATTATAAGGAATAAAAAGGATTCTACGTCATGTCATGGCGACCGACGCACGCTTTCCCTCGTGACATGATGGGGACCGCGCTGTAATAGTTGTGATTAATAAGACATATCACAGTCAGCGGGATCATCTTAGCTACCTACCGATTAATCGGCATAATTTGTACTATAACGTCTATAATACTTGACATTGGCAAATCATAGATTAACATTGTTGGAGCCACATTAAAGAAGAAGAAGAAGGACGAGAAATATATTTTTTTGTAATTTTAAAATGCATTGTTTAAATTGTTTTTATAAAATTAAATTAGAATTTTACATTTAAGAAAATATATGAACATTACCCGCTCCACCCCCCTCTTATCTCCGACACTATTCAGTCTAAAATTTTGAAAATAGGGAATGTAGGGCCATTCTTGTAGTTTACGGGAAAGCCTAAACTAAAATTCTGTCTAAAGTTCTAACCAAAAAAATGGTACGAAACTCTCATAATCTTGTGCAATTTCTTGAAATGAAATGAAATGAAATATTTTTTATTTGCCAGGGATTTTTCAGACCTACATGTGTGCGTGCACACTACATATATAGTCCAATAACCCTACCGTGACTTACAGTGTGCAAAAATTTCCAAGTACCTATTATGTAACATTCTTAATCACCTAACAATGTGACAATTAAAAAATCCAATTTATACACACAACATATCAAAAAATTTAATGAAGCTATTGTTCGAACATCAAGAGACTAGGGTCATCGCTGACATCACAAAACCAAAATACAATAAATTATCAATACAGATTACATTGTGTTTAGAAAATAATTAAAAAATATCAAAATAATAAGTAGTTACAAAATTTCAATACTAATCTAAAAAATGTCAGGAGTAAATTACAGAACGTCAAAATTCAATAATAAAATGTCAACAATAAATTACAAAATGTCAGGATAGATCACTAACAAAGTAATTTTACAATAATAAAATACAATAAAAATACCAATTATATCGATTCAAATAAATTAATAATAAATGCTTGAATCGACTTCTCGTCGTTCTGAAAAATAGGAAAGAAGAACTCCTAAATGTGTAGCATGTTATATGACAATTTTTCTCAGTTTATTTATGCCCTAATCTTAAAACAAATTTTGGAAATTCTTATTTTATAAAGTTGATTTTAGCTGACAATAAAATTGATACAATTTATTCAGTTGAAGTCAAATCCATTACATTTATTAAATAACGTTATTTGTCAAGTTATTTCTAAAAAATAGTCTTCTCCTGAGAAATAACTATAGTCCGATCAATAAAGATTTAATTTGTATGGAGACCCCGTCTGTTGAGTATTAGTATACAAATACAAAAACCGGCCAGGTGTCGGGCTTGCACACGAAGGATTCCGTACACTCAATGATACACGTACACGAGTCCGACTCACACTTGGCTGGTTTTTTATTATTTGTTGTTTTACTTAAGAGTATGCGTTATAGTTATAAGGGAACAAGGGAATTGTACGTATTGTCATTATTAAGATCGAGCAAAAAACGCCTAATAAAACACTTGACCCCTTTAATTATTTTTTTACTTTAACTTTATTTTATTTTTATTATTGGTTGTTATAGCGGCCATAGTAAAACAGACGCTTAGTCAAAAACGCGTTTTTTGTATGGGGGACCCCCTTTTATTTTTAACTTTATCTTATTTTTATTATGTGTTGCTAATACTCTGTGAAAATTTCAAGTGCCTACCTTTTACGGTTCAAAAGATACAGCCTTATGACGGACGAACGGACGGACAGCGGAGCCTTAGTATTAAGGTTTCCGTTTGCACCCTTTGGGTAAGGAACCTTAAAAAGTCGATTTTTTTACATTTTGACAGCAGTTAAGGTCTATGTCACCCGGACAATATTATGAGGTTTCTAACAATCTCAAACGATTGGAAATTATGGTGGAATAAAGAAAAGGACAAATATAATGAACCCTGTTTGTGTTGGGATTTTTTTTGGTCAGATTTACTTGAAACTTTTAATATATGCTCTAGAACATTAGTGAATAAATAAAATCTACGTTATGGTAAATTGCGTTTCATTTTATTTATGATTATTTGCGTATAAAAAAACAATAAATGCTACGTTAGGATCGACTATTACCACCTCAAATTCTTTATTAACTGGACTATAAAAGAAGCCCTTAATTACAGAACGTCGGTGTACTTGGCGTAGATTTCTTGGTAACAGAACTCCTCAACATTCCGCAGCCTCTACAGAAACTGAACTACCGCCGATAGATACACGAGATCTGTGGCTTCAAGATTCCAGGTAAATGTCTTCAAAATTGGATTTTAATTATATTGTGTCCTGTTTCGTATATTGTATCGCAGGGAGAGTTGGAGTAATAACGTAATAGAATGAAATTTTAAAAAATATGTATGCAAAAATTTGTCTGTTTCTTGTGATTCCTGGAACAAATAAAATGGAACACATCTATTAAGGGGCGGTGGTCAAGGTCATCTTATATGGAAAACCTCAGTTAATCCTGGAAAGGTGAGTTTATTAACCTATAACTCTAAATAATGAAAATATGGCTCAATTTAATTTAAAATAATAACTACCATCTGTGTGGTAAGGAAATATTCTATAATTAAACTCACATTTCCAAGATTAACTGAGATTTGCCATATTTTTGACAGATACACGATGACTAAGAGCAACGGTCCTTAAGTAACATTGCAAACAATTTTTCAATATCATAAATAATTTCATATAAGATATAATAAAAAATAAAAATAACCACATTCTAGGAGTAAAATCTTCAGGCTAATTCCAAGTACTCCAGAAGTTTCAACACCAATTTGGATTAAAATCGATCAAATAGGTGTTATAACGCCTACTTTTTAACTTCATTTCATAATTAGGCCAATCTTACTGATTATTTTTATTTATCAGTAGATCGCTAAAGATAGAAATCAAAGATTGATTAATACAGAATAAGGTAGTAAAAGTTAACCTAAAATTGTAGCTTTAATCCTAGAATAAGAAAAAGGAAATAATGTGCTACGCTATAGTATCGCATGTAATCGTTTCTATGATATTATTATTTGTTGTAGTTGAATTAAATAAAAAACCACAATTTTACTTTATTTTCAAAATAACGCACCATCACATATTGTTGCTTATTTGTATTGCTTGATTGCATGATTGTTTAACTGTTTATTTTTATCAAAATTTCTGATATTTGATCAAAAATTTCAAATTTCAATTTCCAATAAAAAAATCCAATAATTATAACGGTTAATTTAAAATCAATATATATTTGTTAAATAAATAATGTACTTATTAAATTTAAATTTAGTCATTGGATCAAATACAGAGAATATTTTGTTATCATTTTCAATTTATATTATTACATTTTTTTTATTAAAGTTATTTAAATATTTATTAATGTTAAAAATAAAATAATTCATTGTACCAAATATTATAAAGATAAAAATAATAAATGTAAAATTATTTTTTTCGTGCACGTATTTCTGATTTATTCATTAATATAAAATTACTTAATTAAAAACTATAGCTAATAAACCTTAAAATCTAAAAAAATACTAACATTAAGAGTCTAGAAAGGTCTTACTTGCCCGAGTGGCATGGTGACTAGAACGCTGGCTGCGTTCCCTTTTTGTACGAGGAACGAGCATTATTCAATTTAATGATATTATTTGTGGTACATATAAAAGAATAATATACAATTAATAATTTAATTATGGCATATTAAAGTAGAATGAAACGTAAAATATTTATTTTATACTAGAGATAAACCCAGACTTCGCACAGTTTTATTATTAATTTCGGAAAATTTCAATGACAATAATTTAGCCATTTTAGAGCCCATCATCCTGACCAAACATAAAAAGTATTTAAAAAAATGTCATGTAAACATCTACTTAGATATTGATATTAAAATAACAAGGAGGCACTTCAGTTTTGTTCAAGACTTAAAATATAAACATGAAAACTAATTTAAATTAATTTTACTGTAATAAATAATAAATAAAATAAAAAGCCTTTTATTTCTTGCAGAAAACAAAATTAATATGAAAAAAAAATTAGTTTAGTTTAGTTTTTTACAATTTTTAAATAACTATTACTTAGTACTATTTGTAGCTTATTTCTAGTGATATTAGTAATACTTATATAATTATTTTTTTCTTTTAATCTGCAAGAACCCCTACACAGGTGAAGGCCTCCTCCAAAGAAGTACATTTGTCTCAATCTGATGATAGTGTTCATTGTAAGTTACTATGTTTGTTATTCCTTGAATCGATTTCTTTTCTTCTGTTCTTCATTTCTTTGGAGGGTTTTGGTCTTGATCTTCCACGGTGACCAGCCGGGTTGGAAGATGTTTTTGTTACTTATTTGATATTTACTATTTATAAAATTCGGGTGAGAGGGGGCCATTGATTGCTATGTATTCTTGCATTTGTTATCTTACTTGCTCGTTGCATTATTGGGATTTTTATTAACTACAAATGTCAGTATGCCTGGTTTCAGTACTCCATCTGAGATGCTAGATGACCTACGGATCGATGATTGGGAGTGCAGTGTTTTGTTCTTTTTTTTCATCTGTGTATATTTGTCACCCTGTTGCTTGAAGTTGTTTTCCGGTGAGATAGGAAGTGTTCTTTTATTGGTAGTTGTTATATCCATTTTGTTTTTGAGAATAATTAATTTATCATATTTAATGATGGCTGTATTTCCTTTCTCTTTCTCCATTTGTACTTGCTCTTGTAATTCTTTCCTCTTTTCTAACACATATTGTGGATAATCTTCCTTCATATAATATGTAGTATCCTTCAGTGCCCATTTTTGTTTAAAAATTTTTATTTTAAGGCCTAGAGTTGAAAATGTTACTACAATTGGGCGAGGTCTTTCTACTTTCTTCCCTATTCTTTTTATCTCTTGCACATCTCTGTAGTCTATTTTAGTAGATAAATACTTTTCTATAAAGTTGATAATATTGCCTTCCAAGTGTGCGTATGACTCTTCGTTTTCTTCGATACCGAAGAAAACTACGTTCCTTTGTCTTGCATTTTTCTCCAAGAAATATAATCTCATTTCTTGGTTTTCAACTATTTCTTTAAGATTTTCATATTTTTGTTCCCATATAAAAAATTTTTCTTCCAGCAGTTTGTTTACATTTTGTGTTACCTGTTCCGTTATATTTTCTCCACTTTTCTGAATCGTTACTTTTTGATCGTCCAGATCTTTTTGGATGTTCCGAAGTGCATTCATAATTTCTTCCATGTTTAATTAATAAATTTAATATAACTTTAAAATTTTTGAAGTTTATAGTACCTATGATGCCCTCGTGATCGACTTTTAAACTATTTGACTGGCAGATCAATCAATACTCTTTGGTTGTCGTAGTTCCCTCTTTTTGTAACAGATGGCGCTGGTATTAATATGTAAATGGCGGAAGTTGCAAGTCTTTATTATTTGCGGTTTACTTAAAGAATCTTGTATATGTATAACATAATCTTCTTAAATACATACAAAAGGGCAAATACTTATAAGATACTGATCTCCTGTACTGAATGCATTAAATGTGACTTTATTAGACTGGCTGTGTTATAACGGTCACCGGCACTAATTTTCATTTCACTTCACTGTGTTCAATTTTTTCACCGAAACTGTTGTTTTTATGTAATGTTATTAACTGTAACTACAATTACTTTAACTTTATTCGATTATTTGCACTTGTACTATTTTTTATAATTTTTTAAAGTAAGGAGCTCGATTTTTTAAAACTGTGTTATTGACGGCCTACCCACATTTTACTGTAAGAAAGTTAAATTCCCATGGACCTAGAGTTTCAGTACTTTCAACTGAAAATGGCACTTTAATTTTCTGGCTTACATTATGCAAATGAATACTTGTAAGCCTTAAATTCCTTAAATAATTACTTTCTTACCTAATTCAAAATAGAAAAGCTCAGCGAACGTGCACTCAATTATATTAAAATCGATTTTCCTACCAACCTGACACATGCAGTGTTTGCAGACGAAAAACCAATTTCATTAAAAAGTCAATTATCAACCTACCTGTGCTTTGAACCATTATTCTGTTGGTTTAATATGGTTCGATCATTAACTGAATATGCATAATGAAATCAGTTTATCATATCCTTGGTTCGAATTCTATAGGTCAAGCAAAATATGTAAAATGCATAATTGGTAGGACTTGAATCCAGGGGAACCCAGGTTCAAATTTCTTTAAGAATATATACTTCAATCGACTCTTAGTGCTTCGGAGGGCACGTAAAGCCAGCGTCCTCAGTTCTTCTAAGAAACCAGATATGTACTTACGTAAGTTAAAGAAGGCATAACGTTTGTGCCATGCTAATTACATGCCGTAGGTATATGTAAATTACACGATAACTATATGTCTTGACGTTAAAATTAAAATGGTCCTTTAAAGAGAGATATATTAAACATGATATAAACGAAATAAAATTTTCAGAGTTAGTTACACATAAGTTTTTTGAAGCCCTGAAAGTCCTAAATTTTTTGCGTATAATTAACCAAAGCGACTCTAATTATTTTAACATAATATTTTTTAATGTGTAACTTTATTTCTTTCGTTTCATTGATAACTTGCTTGTTCTAATAGTTTTTGTATAATACTCATACAGCTGCAGTCCGTTTCGTGTATTATTTCGTTTTGTTGAGAAATCGTACTTTAGCATGTTTCTGGTACGTTCTTGGTCTATCTTATCCTTGGTTATCTTATCGATCTTAATAGCATTCCATCTTGCTTACATCTTTCTAAAGACAAAATAAGTCGCGTGTAAAACTGAGTTCGTTTCGCTGTGATGCGTCGCCTTAAGCACTGTTTATAATTGACAACTGGCAAAAAGGGTCTTATTTCACGACTTATTAATGTAATAAAAGGCAAACAATTTCTGCCATCACATAAGTCAAATAGATCTATTCACCCTTACCACAAACATAGTTCTGTCTAAATGTGGCCAACATTCGTCCAATCCCCGGCCGATCGCCGTACGGTCCACCGAAACCGACCACAGACTCGTCCAGTTCTTATCGCGCGGCCCACCATCAGTTTTCAAATCGTTGTATTTGTGGTTGATTTCGATGACCGGAACGATCTGTCACACACACACACACATCCACGCGCCTTTGTTTAATCGAATCTTGTGTGTCTGTTTAGGTGAGTGAATTGCATGTGATCTAGATCGTATGATTTACATTGCTAAATGTGTGGCCTGTCTTCAATCTCGATCATACGGCGGCATCTGTGAGATACCGGACCAGTGCGTGGGCTACTTTAGTCATTCATATTGAATGACAGGTTTATTAGAGAGTGATAAAACATTAACTAAACACCGTTTTGTGGTAACTTCACTTTACTCAGTTCTAAAATTGTATATTATTGCATGACCTTGGCTATGAAAGTCACATGTAAAATCAATATAGTCGTCTATCTGTATATAGTCTACTAGCCCCCGGCTGCGCCCGTTTATATTTTAGAACAAAACAAAATATAGCCTATAGCGCTCGGGGATAAAGTAGCTTCCGATTAGTGAAAGAATTTTCAAAATCGGATCCCTACAACCTCATAAACTTTACATCTTTATAATATAAGTATTCGTTTCTCCGTTTTAACGTAAAATAAGAAAAAACAAACAAACAAAAACCCTTTTGCATTTATAATATGTATTAGTTAGGATTTTCCTAGTATACCAAAACAAATTTCCATAGAAATTAAGAACAATATAATCATGCTTGTAAGGTAAATGCTATTCAAATGTTACTAAAATAAATTTACATATGCCAAACCCTTATCAAAAGATATTTGGGGAGTGGTTATTTACTATCATAGTGACTGACATATGCGCCAAATTCGAATAAATAAAATTAAAGCCCGTCATTTCAAAATTAATAAAGTAAAAAAGTAGAGGCTTTTCCATCTAAATATACCTCAACAGAACTAGCCACTCGTTAGGGAGACTTGGTCTTTGGTACCCTGAACCGTAACACGGTTTCGGGAGCTGTAAAGCAACCAGTAAAGAAAAAAAAAATAGTAATAAAAATAAAAAGGTTCCTATGGCAGAAACGAAAGGAAATGCTGGCAGAGGACGACCTACGTGTACTTTTATTGAGCATATAAAAAAAATTATCGAAGGCAATGTTAAAAGTACACACAGTCCCCGAGCATCTATGAAAGGTATGATGAATATTAATTAAGCGAAAGAGGTATGCCAGGGTCGTAGGTGTCGTCAGAACCTTAAAGACAGGATTTTCGTTTAGTTTTAACTGAAACTATAAGAAAGGCCCTAAATTCTCATTTTTTTTTTTAAATTTTAGACTCAGTAGTTTCGGAGGAAAATAAGCTGTGACAGACGGACAGACAGACACAAGAGTGATCCTGTAAGAGTTTCCGTTTTTTCATCGGAGATGGACGGAACCCTAAAAATAAATTCTTCAGCTTTATTTTATAATATATAGAATATGTTTAAACTTTTGTCTAGCAGTTTGTCCAGAATATACTCTCGAGAGCCGTGTGGCTGGCCCAGGCTACCCAGAAGACTCCTTACCGGCACACGCTACATTTCGTACATTTTTCATGTTTGTTTGTGAGAATACGAATAATATTGTGGATACAATTTGTCATTTTGAAAATACGGGTCTAGGTCTTCAAGACTGATAGAAGGAAATTTTGAAATTATTTGTATAGTGTTGGTAAATTATCATTTTTCAGGACTCGTTTTCAAAAACTTACGTACGAGTGACGTTTGACGATCGATCTTGTAAAGCTCACTGAAGATTTTGAACATTAAAAAACAGTATTGACACCGTAATATGGTCAACTTACATACCGATAGATTAGATTTTTCAACTTTGATAAAAAAACGAGAAGAAAAAGGGTTGATATATCGTAATTTTTGGAAAAATTCATAGATATAAATGTATTTTTTGTGAGCTATATACAAAAAATTGAGTAATATAAAAATAACACATCATTCTCGTATTATTCCATAAACAAGAATCAAAATTTTATTTAAAATAGAAAACATTACAAATATAAATAAAAAAATAATTTAAAGAATGAATTATTTGCAATATTGAGTATCATTCATTTTCAAACCATTCCCGCTTTTTATTTTGATATCAAAGTTAACATGAAAAAATCGCGAAAATTATCAAAATTTGAAGGCGCGACTAATTTTCAATAACGCACAAACGCGCGTTACTTACCTAAATCTCGAGTGCGGCAATATCGGTAAGGCCTTTTAAGTCATTTAGCCAATAGTATATGTATTGAGGCTATTCAGCAAGTGGCAAGCTCTGTTGAGTTATTTTGAGAACGAATACTTATCCCCTGTTAATGGGTTACCTGTATTATGACTGCTTTATATATCTATACTTATTTTTTTCTTCACGGGTTGCCTTACAGTTCCCGAAACCGTGTTACGGTCCCAGGGTACCCAGCGGAAGACCAAGTCTCCCTCTTTTAGCCTGTGGCGGCACATCGTTGGAAAGTTGCATATATGCCAATCTATTACATATTTTCAATGACGCGATACAGGATCATGTGGCGGCACATCGCGTCGATAGATGTCGCACCGTTACTATCTCATTGAAACCTGTATCGCGCCATTGAAAATATATAATAGATTGGCATATATGCGTTGGGGAGTATTCCTTTTACTCATGATCGTTGGATTGTTGTATGTAGCCATTTCTATATTTGTATTTGTGAGGCTATACCTAAGGAGTGGCCAGTTCTGTTAAAGTATATTTAGATGGAAAAACCTCTAAGTGTGGTTTGTCGGGATCGAACCCGTGGTCTGCCTAGTTAATACCAGACGTCTTAACCACTCGGCCACCGACGCACCTAAACCTATAAAAAAAGTATTAAAACAGAAAGTAAAGGAACAAATTCGAGTGAAAGTTCAAATCGCGTGTGAAAACACATTTAACGCACTGGGGAGAACGTTTCCATGAAAATTAGTAGTAATTTTTCAAATGTAACGAAATGATTTAATGTTTTGACTTCACTTTAACCAGAACATTATAGAAGAGTTGTAGTTTATTATTATTAATCATCTACAACTTGTCAACGCTAACATTTATAATTTATTATAACTAGGTAATGATTAATTTGGTTTTTATTTATTTGGGAAATCTTTTTTTTAAGTGACTACTGACAATAAAATACTTATTATGTATTTATATTATCATTTTAAGCAATGCAAAGCTTTGCACGGGAATAATACGCAAATAACGACATATCTAACGCGAACTTCTTCGTTGATAATTTAATTCTACATAATTCCTTCCTACATCATTTTGTTATATCTCTGACGGAATAGACAGCATACGCCATGAAAACTAAAAGGCAATGCTCGTATTGAAAACTACGGCTCTTTAGAACCCTAAATAATAAAAATATGGCTCAATCCAATTTCAAATATTAACTATCAGTGTGGTGAGGAAATGTTGTATAAATAAACTCACTTTTCCAGGATTAACTGAGTTTTGCCATATTTTTGACAGTTATAAGATGACCTTGACCATCGCCCCTTAAAGTTCTGAACTAAAAATCGTATGAAACACTCAGCGCGACTTGGTCAATTATTTATGAGTAACGTCTAAAGTTTTAAATTGGAAATAATATTTAAAAATATCTTGAAACAGAAGATAGAGTTGTAAAACTTTTAATTAACTATTTTACAAAATTATTACATGGCATTCTGAAACAATCTGACAAACCAAAACTACCTTATTTACTCCAAAACTCTGAGTTCTCTTCATTTCTAGCAACAGTTTAGCAAAATGACATAAAAAGGTGGCCACACATTCGTCCAATCCCCGGCGCGTCGCCGAATGGTCCACCGAAATTGACCACAGACTCGTCCAATTCTCATAACGAATGGTCCGCTTAGTTACATCATCCGGAATGGGAAATTTTCGGTGCGATGCCGGACCAACGTGTGGCCTACTTAAGAAGGAACAGAATGGTTTAACTTTGTCTAAATATTTGTTGCATGCAACAAATGTTGTAGTACATCATGCATACCAACGTGTTCAAAAGTTTAAATAACTGTTTCTAAAGGTGCCCACCCATTGGTCCAATCACCGGCACGCCGCCGTACGGTCCACCGAAATTTACCACAGATTCGTCCAATTCCTATAACAATGGCCCGCCTAGATCTTATGGCGGCCGGAATTGGAAATTTATAGTGCGATGCCGGACCAATGGCCTACTTTATCAATGCATGATTTCTAAAACATTAGAACCTAATTTATTATAAATTAGATTTTTTTATTTTAATTTAGATTTTTTATGTATGGACATGGGCATGAACAAAAAAAATTCTGAATGATAACATCTTAGTAAATTAACAGTGCTATTTTAATAGTAATATGGCTAAAAACAATTTGCTACTGAAATAATTAGTAGGTATAATGTGAGATCGGTAATTTATTTATTTGTCAAAACACCTTATATTAAATTTAAAGCGTATTATTGAATGAACACAGGCTTGTTTGCTCTACTGTACAAAGTATATTGAATTTCATGATGAACTAGCATTTTTTTTCTGTTATACCAAATTGCATGTATCCACCACAAAGGCATGCGATGCTGCCATTAAATTTTTCAAAGAAACACCCACTGTAATAACATGTATTGTTTTCTTGGTATTTTTGACAGCGTACTGCATTGTATTCGAGTGTAAAGTGATTCGTAATGTATGAAAATATTTATATAGTCCAAATTATTTTAATAGAAATGGCAATTTGATAATGACATTAATTTAGAAATTATATGCTTCTATGTGTCAAATTTAATTCAGTCACGATATGAGTCGTTCACACTAATTGTGTCTTTAACAGTGTGTCGGTGGCCGAGTGGTTAAATAAGACGTCTGGTATTAACTAGGCAGACCCCGGGTTCGATCGTTTTTTAATTAAAACAACAAGACAAACCCCACTTAGGGGCTTTTCCATCTAAATATATCTCAACAGAACTAGCCACTTGTGAGGCTAACCTCACAAATACCATCGGCTAAACGAGGGAGATTTGGTATCCTGGAACCGTAACAACCCGTGAAGTAAAAAATAAAAAGTAAAAAATTGTATAGTTACTTTTACATATTTTGAAGAAATTACAGTACTTAGATAATTGATACCTAAATGTTTTGTGAAATTGTTTTAAAAATGGATTGACTTCGACTTGGATTTGAAATAAATCGCATGCTAGTAGTACATAACATTAATTCTATTAGGATAAGAGAAAGAATGGTGATAATTGAATCAGTGAGTAATGATAAACGAGTAGGGTGTGGCTTGAATGATGTCTAAAATTTAAAAGGTGATGTATAGATGATTTGAACACGATGAAAAGATGTTAGATGAAAACTGAAGCAACGAGAAGATGATGTCCTTAAAAATGCTTAAGTACCAAAGTTTGGTAGACTACGGGTTCTTTTCCGGATCCCAGCCAAGTAATTAAAAACTTATGTACATAATCCGACAAACCACACTTAGAGGCTTTTCCATCTAAATACATTGGTCTCCGCTGGGTACCCTAGAACCGTAACACAGTTTCGGAAGCTGTAAGGCAACCCGTGACGAAACAAAAAAAAATTAAATATTTATGAAATACTATATGAATGTAGAAAGTAGATGAAGTAAGAGAAGTATGAAAATAAAATAAAAATAAAAGAAGTCATAAATTTATATGCTATACTTTACATTTGCAAATGTCTAAGAGTCACCACTGCTTTTTACTCACATAAAGTTAACCTTAGCCTCACTGAGTGCATTGTGTGTTTGTGTAGTCCTTACATGTCCATGTTGTGTTGCACAGCGAGCCTGCCCCGTCCGCTATGACCGCACTTCATCAGTTCGGGGCCGAGATGTTGCGACTCTCTCGCGGCTTGGAAGCTTCGGCTGCTACTAAACCACAGTTCAGAGGGTACTCGTACGATCCAATTTTTTTCTGAATACATAACAGTTTTTTTATCTAGATTTCAACAATGATCCACTCATTTTAAATCAATCGTTATCACTTTATTTAAAAGCAGTTTAATACTAAAATTGCAAAGTTTAATATAATGCTGTTATTTCAGAACCAACATTTCGGAACGAGGCGGCTTGCTTACACCAGGGTCGTTAAGCGTTTCATCAAGCTCACCATCGTCTATGCTCCAAGACATTCGCAGAAGACCATCATCTACATGCGATCCAAATACGCCTTTACATTCAGCTCAACCAAGAAGTGCATCTGATGATGAATCTCAAAACGAAGGTCTTCTAGCACCAGCTCCCCTCACAGCAAAATCTAGGAGTTCAGAAGACGGTCTCCTATTACCTCCACCGTGTACTTGCCCGTATTTTGGAACTGAATCTACACCTCCACGACGTACAACAGAAGTTATAATAGTCCCAGGAGGCGATATTAATGGCTGCAATGGGTATACTTCGAGGAATGGTAACTTCAAATCTGAGGACGGTCCACCTTCCACACCATACTCAAGAAGGTCTAGTAGAGGTGCCGCGTCCATGGTGACGTGGGAAGAAGCTAGGAGATTTCGTAGAGGATCAAGTTTTGGAGGCGCTCGAACAACGTTATCAACTCCCACAAGAAATGTAAGGTCAAGAAGATCAATTAACGCTAGACAACCAGTTGGTGTAAGTCCTCAAAGAACACCAAGGACACACCACTCTAGAAACTCTAGTGTTATATCTAGAAATTCATCAAGGCATGGACGTATTCTTCGATTAGAGCAAAAAGCTACTAAAGTGTTGGGTGTAGTGTTTTTCACATTCGTTGTATTGTGGGCACCGTTCTTTATTCTAAATATGGTGCCAGTGGTATGCCCGGATTGTGAGCAGCGTATTGCCCATTGGGTTTTCGACTTTGTTTTGTGGCTCGGCTACGCTAGTTCTATGGTAAATCCTATATTCTATACGATATTTAATAAAGTTTTCAGGCAGGCTTTTAAGAAAGTATTGAAATGTGAGTACTGCAAGGTTCCGAGATAGCCCGCGCCTTGGGAGCGCGTACGGCCTACTTCGGACCCAGGAGTTGGCGCGCTCTCAGTCAACAGAGTAAGTAAAAATGTAAAATCTCAGTTTATCTAAATCTAGTCGTCACGATAGGCATTTGAGCTTTAATAATACGCTTTGGTAGTTAGACCACTGTGCTGTAGTATTATATGTTCGTTATTCATTGTCAATGTAAATTATTATGTAGGTATAATTTAATAGATATAGTGTCACTAGAAAATTTGATGTACCTTGCAATTACTTTATACCCAGTAAAATAGCCAAATCTTTATATTTTTTGTACTATTGATCTAATACTTAGGCTATAGTAAATACATTTTGGTAAATTTGTATAAAATTATAATATTAAAGAAATAAATTAAGAGTCGCGAAAGATTATGAACATAGTAATGCTTCAAAGAATATATATTATTAAGTGTAATTGAGTGTAATATAAATAATGTAATCTAAAATGAGATGATAATTCTATTGACATTTAGCTCGTCGTAATTTTTTTATAATTAACCGACTTCAAAAAAGAAGGAGGAGTTTCTCAATTCAAGTCGGATTTTTTAATGTTTTTTTTTTTATGTATGTTTCCGATTACTTGAAGACGCCTGGACCGATTTGGATCTAATCGAGAACTCTTCAAATTTTATAGGCACACTTGAAGCGATTTGGGTATTTTTTTATAGTGAAGGAAAGCACACTTTTCAGTGTATAATTTTTGAAGTCGGTACACTTTTTTTTAAAAGGCAATTATTTTCATTATAAGATACAATACCTCATCAGCCTGATGTAAATTTGACCATTTCAATGTTTAGTTGTAGATAATATATTATGTAAAGCAAATACCTACCTAGAATAAGTTTGTTAATTACATGTTCAGAAATTAACATTTTCTTTTTACTGGATCATGATAAATTAAAAAGTTGAATATTTCTTATTACAATTATGAACTTTTCTCATAAAGAAATGTAAATGGCATATCGAAATTAAAACTTCATTTAAAATTTTAATAGAATGACTAGGTGAGCAATAGCTAAATATTTTCAAAATTAAATTTGTTTAGTATCATGACGAAAATTAAAACAATAGAGCGAATTTAAAATAAATAACTACTTACTTCTAAGTAAGAGATTACAAAAACCTAGAAACAAAGATGCCTTTATGTTGTGTATGCTATCTAATAAAATCCTAAATTCAAACCTTCACAATGTTTCCGTTTAGCATTTTGGACAGCTCAATAAATTTTATTTTGAGAAAACATAATGAAGGTTTAATTAAAAACCGTCTCAGACAGAAAGACGCGGACGTAAGAGAGGGTAAGTGTGTAAAGGAAATATATGAACTTCCGTTTTTTTAAAGAAAGATAAATTATTTATTTTTAATATTAATCGATATGTAGTTGTAGAATCGATAAAAACAAATAAGATTACTTTTCCAGCATTAACCATAGATATAACAACCACAATCTAAATTCTAATGCACTCAACGAAGTTCATCTAAACATTGTAGAATTAGGTCACCCAATTTACATTGCTTGTTACGATATAGCTCTATGTTTCCAGTTAACAAACTATTATACAGAGGCGATTATCTTGATAACGAATATGGAGGCAGCATATTGGAAACCCAATAGGCTGCTTTACTGAATTACTGCTAGCCACAATGCTGGCGAACTAGTTGGAATTTAAACATAGCTTTTCAATTGCATTCTAATTGCAAAATTGTTTGTAGAGCTCGGTGTTTGTCGTAAAACGAAACAGAATATAAAAGTAGAAACAGTTTCGAAAAACAGTTTTTCTTTTTTGTTCGTAATGCGTAAATCGCAACCTGGTTACACAATCAATCAGTACAATATTATCTTAACGTGTAGATCGTTATGGTAAATTTTATAACTAAAACAGTTTCTTAGAACTGTTTTTTATTTTAGAATGTTGAACTTAAGCATAGAGTAAACATTTCAATAACTACGTTGACCGTACGGTCCGTTCGCGGCTGCCGCGCGCCGTTATAAGAGAACGGTTTTTCTTTGAAGAAAACTAGAAAGCGTCCGTTCGTTATATGGCAAAAAACTGTTTCTTGAAACGCTTATAAACGCCCAGCACCAGTTGTTTGGTTTTGTTTGTTTATTGTTACTTCATTTCCAGGGTTTTGAAGCAAAAAATTTAAAAGTATTGGTTAAAACAACCTATAATCCTAGGAGGAGTAGGTAAGGACCATAACGTCATTTGCTACTATCCTGATATTTTTTTTTCATAGCATGGGGTCAAAAACAGAATGAAAGTGAATAATATAAATTTTAGATAACTGGGTTAATTATGTACATACCTATATGAATGTACCTACTAAGTCGCGCACGCGTCAGAGCGCGGCGCAGTGATAAATCTATGATGATGTAAATATTTCATGGATTGCATTTTATTCATTATCTTAATATGAGGGCACTGAAGCCAAAAAATATCTTTAAAAATATGTATGTTTTATTTATGGATGTTTGTGCTTCGGAAGACATGTAAATTGTTTCTGAAATTAAAAGAATTTACTGTACTTTATATAAAAAGTCACTGTAAATTTCTAAAATAGTATCTACCAATTTATTTATAGGACCTATGACTTTGACTAAATTTTCAATAGCATTCTTACATCCACGAATGAATGTTAACATGACTTGTGTGTTATTATGTAAGTTTTCAATGTATTTTTGTTTTATGTAAATATAGTACAAGATATATGTGGGCCTATATTAATGTAAATAATTAAATAGATGTATAGGTATAAAATATTAATGAAATGATAATTATGTACCTATTAAAATTGTGACAAATATAATTTTGTTTTATTTTATTGTGAACTAGTTTACCGCCTTTTTAAAATGATACATTAGAATTTATCCCGGCAGATTTCCTGGGTAAAAAATAGCATATGACACTCCGGCTCTCCGACTGGTCAGGCCAATTTTGCATTACACAATACACACACACACACACACACACACAACGCGCAATACATTTTTTACTTATTTCCCTACCTACCCTCCGTTGTCCGTATAACGGCCCTGCAGTGGCGATCGAGACGTTAATCGCAACGCACCGATGTATACGGTAGCTCCGTGTCGATAAATACGCATCTGTCGAGCCGTCGCGCCACCCACTCATAATAACGCCAACACAAAGACAATAATTGTATATACGCAAACCCGCGATCTCGTTAGTTAAGCTAGTTTATTAAGAAAAGTGTGGTGAAAGAAAGAGACGGCCAAAAAGCTCGAACCAAGTACAGCCACCTATGGATACAAATAACATCTTGAAGGTAAGTGCTGTTAATTTCCTCACCGCCGACTATGCATAAATGTCACCTCGATCTGTTGCTCTATTTCGGCGTAAAAGAAGGACAAACACACATACTTTCGAATTTCTTATATTAGTTAGGATTAGGATTAAATAGGATTGAAATGATGCTTTAGAAAGAACAGGTAGCTTACTTTTTACTTCAATTTCAAATCCTAAAATCCTGAATTTAATTTAGTTACGACGACGACAAGAGTAACAATTTTATTTAAATCGAGTAGCATATTAGATCAATACTGTCGCCATTGCAATGAAAACAAACTTAGGATTTTAGGATTAGGATTGAAATTTAAGTCAAGAGTTTGAACGGATTTGTATCCAAAGACCGAAAGACTTTGGACCCATGGTTACAGTGCTGGGTTGGTTACATTGATGTAACCACTGAACTACCTACACTAAGGCCCCTGGTTACATTGGAGGGTTTAGCCACCAGGATATTCGTTTCATTCGTTCAGAGTTTCAGACTCTTAATATTTGGGTGATTTTGTCCATTTACTTGCAATTTTATTTATATTTGATCGTTTTACTTAAGGCTTCTATACCTATCCATAATTTTTCTGGAAACTATTCCCAATTTCTCTGTAAATAATCCACCTGTGTCACTGTAATGTGAAATAGCCGTTATTTTTTCAATTGGTTTCATTAAATAGAAAATACGGGTGGTAAAATAAAGAATGTTTTCTTTTTCATAATCTCTTAAATATTAAAATTTTTAAAGCTTTTTGTAGCTTATTGAAAATTCATAATAACAATATTTTATTTTATTATTATTTTTTTTATTTTTTTATTATTATTTTTGACAAATCATAAAATAATTATGGATATAGGAATCTTATAGGTTTTATAAATTTTTAATTTAAGTTTTATAAAGAACTTGTTATTATTCTGTTAAATGCAGTAGGTAGCTACTATACCTAGTAGAAAATTTAATAATTTAGAAACGTGCAGTCCCGCTTTGTTAGGTTGTTTAGAGTGTTTGATGTGGGTCCCTTTGTTGTGATACAACTTGCTATACGGAGTACGGCGAGATTACTTTATATTTTAACAATGTGATCCTACCCGCACATTTATTTCAAAGAAAGAATATGTTTATGCTTAAATTTTGCAACTTTTGTAAGTCTATACAAATAAATTAAAACGTCTGTCTGTGATTTAGGTGCGTCAGTGGCTGAGTGATGTTATGTCTGGTATTTCCATTTAAATTCCTTTACCTCAACAGAAATGGCTCACCTGTTAGGTCCACCATATACCATCGACTAAAAGAGGTGGAGACGTCTTGGTCTTCCGCTGGGTACAGTGGGACCGATAACATGCTTTCGGAAACTCCAACGGAACCCGTGAAGAGTGAAAAAAAATTAGGAAAAATAATATCAAAATAAAACATGAATAATTATAATTTTTGGAGTTATGATGATTTTAAGATCAAAATTTAAGAGGGCCATATCTCGAAAACTACTGACCCTAGACTGGTCGTGTCTATACCAAAATGAAAGTTCTGGATGAGATCTTAATTTCAGGTGTCAAAATATACATGTTCGTTAATTTCCAATGGATTTTTTTTATTCCATGTCACGCCTTGGTGAACAACGCACTCGCCCGCAAAGACGTGATGGGGAGACCAGTTTAATCCTGTCCGTGCTGTGATGGTTGTGGTTAGTCGACGACTAATAAGACATATCGCGGTCGGCGGGATTATCTTAAATACCGATTAATCGGCTATAAACACTATAAAGGCTACTTGACATTGGCACATCACGGATGAACATTGGTGGAGCCATAATAAAAAAAAAGAAGAATTTCCAATGCTCTTTGAAGGTCATAGGCGCATGAGATCTGTGTAATTTTTTTTAATCTATGAATGCAGTTCTTATCTTTAAAATCGATATCATGGTTCCTTAATTATTAAACCATATTTTTCTATCTATTATAGTTGCAGATGTTCCCATATCATCCCATTCAATTTATCCAATCTGTATCTATTGTACAACATACCCTAAAAGTATTTAACTATAACTAATGCGTAGTGAAAGATGATGTTGTGACCAAAATGAGGAAAGTAGTTTACGCTGGTTTGAACACGTTGACAGGATAAAAGATTAACTAAAAAATTAAAGATGGCTGAAGTGAAAGGAAATGCTAGCAGAGGACGAGTACTTTTATTGAACACGTAAAAAATGTATTGATAAGTACACACAATCGCCGAGCATGTATGAAAGGTGATGAATATAAAAGAAGCGAAAGATGTATGTCAGGATTGTAGCAAATGGCGTTCGATTGCCTCTGCCTACCCCTCTTGGGATAAAAGGCGTGATGATAGATAGATAAATATAATACCTACCTACCTAGTCATCAACTTGTTAAACATTATGGATGTATTTTAGTTCGCATAACACGTCCTATTCCGTGACTAGAGGTAACAATACACTATTCCTACATCAATTATTGGTTAGCAAATATTTATGTCATGCTAACATTGCCTGTATATAATACTAATATTATAAGGAGAGCACTAGAACTGAGAGAATAATATTGTGTGACATGGCGTGGCTTTGAAAGATACAATTTGGCTTTTAAAAAAAAGTGTACCGACTCCAAAAATTATGCACTGAAAATGCACAAATCACTATTAAAAAATACCCAAATCTTCAAGTGTGCCTATAAAACAGATATTGACCTGATGACCATTGGACCACCTATGGAAAGTATAGAAATGGCAATACATACAACAATCCAACGACTATGAGTAAAAGGAATACTCCCCAACGCACATCGTTGGAAAGTTGTATATATGCCAATCTATTAAATATTTTCAATGGCGCGATACAGGTTTCAATGAGTTAGTAACGGTGCGACATCTATCGACGCGATGTGCCGCCACAAAAGTATACCCTTTCAAACAAAATTAAAAAATACCCAAATCGCTTCAAGTGTGCCAATAAAATTTTAAGAGGTCTCGATCTCTCCACGGTCCTATCATCAGATCCTGACCTGATGATCATGGGACCACCTGTGAAGTATACCCTTTCAAACAAAAAAAAATTTCCAAATCGGTCTGGCGTAATCGGGAAACATACCTACATAAAAAAAAAGATTCCGAGGTATTGAGAACCTCCTCCTTCTTTTTTTAAGTTCGGTTAAAAATAAAAACGTACAAGCTTCTGTCCGCGGTTTCACCTGCCTGGAAATAGATCCAAATATAAATAATCCCGTGGCTGTAATTTTCCCCTTCCCCGCCCGCTTTCGCGGTATAAAAAGTAGCATAGGTATGTCATTCTCTGACCCCTAAACTACCACTATGCAAAAAATCATGTCGATCCCATGAAAAACAAAAACAAATCTATCCCACGGGAACCAAACATTTTTCAGAAATAAAAAGTAGCCTATGTGCTATCTATCTCTGTGCCAAATTTCATCCAGATCCGTTCAGAGGTTCTGGCGTAATTGAATAACAAACATACATACATCCACACAAACATTCGCGTTTATAATATTAGTGGTATTGGCCGCATCCGGAACGATGTCATTAGAGAAAAATGCGGAGTGAAAGATGATGTTGTGACTAAAATGAAGAAAAGTAGTTTACGCTGGTTTGGGCACGTTGAAATAATTAAGGATGAAAGATTGACTAAAAAGGTTTATATGGCTGAAGTGAAAAGAAATGCTGAATATAAAAGAAGCGAAAGAGGTATGTCAGGATCGTAACAAATGGCATTCGATTGTCTCTTCCTACCCCTCTTGGGATGAAAGGCGTGATGATAGATAGATATGAAAAACAGGTGGCAAGATATATCACTTATTTAATTTAACAGGTGTGTCAGTTATTTTTAGATGAAGGGCGCTGTTTTTTATATCTACCCTTTTGGATCGAATATGGTTTTCTTTACATATTATATTTACATATTTATCTATAACACGTAGATATAACGAAAATAAACGAATCTTTCGTTTGATATATTGTAGGAAACCCGCCTTAATTTAATTAATTAAATTTGAAAGGAAAGGGTCGATTCAAAATGTTTGATAGTTAGGGCATACATTAAATAATAATATCTAACGTAAAAGCTGCCAAGATCAATTAAAACATAGAATAAATATTACATTAATTTTATGTAACGAATAATTCTTGCACTGACCTCTTAGATCCTTACAAAAATAAAAAATATTTTAAAAATTCTTCGAAGATACAGTAAATAAAAAGTCGGCTCGCACACAAAAAGTAAAAGCACGAGTCCTACTCACACTTGTCCGGTTTTTATTATTTGACTAGTTAGACGTTTCGAAAAACACGTTTCATGTATGGGGACCCCCTTTGATTTTTAACTTTATTTTATTTTTATTACTAGTATTCCGCCCTCGGCTTCGCCCGTGGATATTTACGAACAAAATAAAATATACCCTACCCCTACCCCTGCCCCTACCCCTACCCCTACCCCTACCCCTACCCCTACCCCTACCCCTACCCCTACCCCTACCCCTACCCCTACCCCTACCCCTACCCCTACCCCTACCCCTACCCCTACCCCTACCCCTACCCCTACCCCTACCCCTACCCCTACCCCTACCCCTACCCCTACCCCTACCCCTACCCCTACCCCTACCCCAACCCGTACCCCTACCCCTACTTCTACTCCTACCCCCTACCCCTACCCCTACCCCAACCCGTACCCCTACCCGTACCCCTACCCCTACCCCTACCCCTACCCCTACCCCTACCCCTACCCCTACCCCTACCCCAACCCGTACCCCTACCCCTACTTCTACTCCTACCCCCTACCCCTACCCTCTACCACTACCACTACCTCTATATCATCAATAGTTTTCGCAGCGCACGCGATGTAAGGAATTTCTTAGGTCATTTTTTACAACTTGGGTTACATTATTGGAGTTTTAGTAAGGATCCCTAATTTTTTTTTAAATAGAATATAGCCTATGTCACTCAGGGTGAATGTAGCTTTCCAATAGTGAAAGAATTTTTGAAATCGGCACAGTAGTTTTTGAGTTTATTCATTACAAACATACACACACACACACACACAAACATACAAACTAGTATAGATTTGCTGCTATAGCAGCCATAGTAATACACAGTTACACACTCTGTGAAAATTTCAAGTGTCAACCTATTACGGTTCAAAAGATACAGCCCTGATACGGATGGACGGACAGGAGCCTTAAGGGTTTCCGTTGGCACCCTTTGGGAACGGAAGCCTAACAATGGCATATACCCGACTTTCATTCAATAAGATAAATAAGAGTGGTTAAGACGTCTGGTATTAACTAGACAGACCACGGGTTCGATCCCGGTTCCCGGCCATGTAAAAATGGGTTTTTTCATAAAAAAACTTATGTACCTACCTACCTACAGAATCCGACAAACCACACTAGAGGATTTTCCATCTAAATATACCTCAACAGTACTAGCCACTCGTTAGGTATAGCCTCACAAATACCATCTGCTAAACGAGGGAGAATTAGTCTTCCGCTTTAAACACGGTTTCGGGAGCTGTAAGGCAACCCGTAATGAAAAAAAAAAGAAAAGTAGTTTGCACTAAACTTATTTATATGAGAGAATGAACAAAAAATTCCGAGCAGAAGGCGCCCTCGATTTAGTATAAATTGATTACATTATGGAAGAAGATATGTCTGGGTCGTAGAAATGGCATTCCATTGTATCTGCCTACCCCTAATGGGATAAAAGGCGTGAAGCTAAATAGAATGATACATAATCACCCCTGTGGCATGGTTTACATTTTGAGCGAGGTAAGTGGCCAAGTCTTCAGGTCAGCCTTTCATAAAGTTTTTCATTTCGGGCGCGCGCAATTTCGTAGTTTCTTATTATACTAGAATATTTACAGCGGCTGAGTAGTTGAGCGTTACATTGCAACGGCGCGTAATTTTATTTTCTAGACTAGAAGTTGACTATGGCTTCATATTGATTTTGCATATGTGGGCAAATACATTAGTTCTATCTATCTATCTATCATCACGCCTTTTATCCCAAGAGACAATCGCAGGTAGGCAGAGACAATCGAATGCCATTTGTTACGATACTGACATACCTCTTTCGCTTCTTGTATATTCATCATACCTTTTATACATGCTCGGCGATGGTGTGTATTTTTATATTTTCATCGATCTATACATTTTTATTTGTTCAATTAAAGTACACCTAGGTCGTCCTCTGCCGGCATTTCCTTCCACATTAGATATTCTTCGAAAGTCTTTAAGTTTCATCAAAACGCATTCCGCCGTTTCTGATCCATCATTGAGACAAGATTACAATTTTTTTTTATCACGTGTTGCCTTACAGCTCCTGAAACCGTGTTTCCCTCTATTAGCCGATGGTATTTGTGAGGCTATACCTAACGAGTGGCCAGTCTGTTGATGTATTAGTAGATGGAAAAACTTGTTGGATAATGTACATAAGTTTTTAATTATAAAATAACCATTGGTAACATGACCGGCATCAAACCGTAATCTACCTAGTAAATACCAGATGTCTTAACCACTCGGCCACCGTGCACTGATGCAAATATTTTAAAACCGCTATTCTTACTTGTTGTTTGAATATATGTTTTGAAATTTCAACTAGATTTAGAAACACTAGAAACTATGTCCACATTTGACGAATTGAAAATATGAATATAATATGAGAAAAGCCTCTTTCTACACTAAATTGACTTGTTCCATCTGTCACTTCTTATAAAAAAGTATATTAGATTCAAGTATATGACTCTGATTCCCTGGGAGCGAGGTCGGGCCCTTGTATGGGATGCTACGTGCGTGGACACATTAGCCCCGTCTCATCTCGGGGAAACAGTAATCAAAGCGTGAGCTGCGGCGGAAATCGCAGAGTCTAACAAACGGCGCAAATATAGTTCAATTATTGAAAACTACAAATTTGTGCCGTAGGTATGGTGTGGACACTCTAGGATGTATGCCCTCGACTGATGATCATCTCTTCTGGTGACAAGAGGGCTGACTCCTTCCTCGCACAACGAATCAGCATCGCGATTTAGCGGGGAAATGCAGCCAGTATTCTTGCCACTATTCCACTCGGACCTGGTTTATTTAGTTATTTTTAATGTTTAGATTTGATTTAAGGTTTTTATATTAATAAATTTAAAAATATATCATAAAAAAGTATATAATACATGTAGTGAAAGTCCATATGATTCCTGAAAGTTTCATCAAAATCCATTTAGCCGTTTCTATGCTTCTAGACAAACATTGGGACAGACGCTTATAGCTTTTTTGGTACGATTAAGGATTTATAATGCGTTTATTTCAATAAACTCAATTTATTTGCATAAATAGTAGAGATAAATAAAATTGACAGAGCTCGTGAAACAATGCAAAATTTAAAATAGATATTCATTTTACAGGTTAATATCAACCCGTTGATTAATGTAGCAATCATTTTAATAGTAGCTCCAGGCTACATGCACAGTTAGCGTCCAATTTCCAATGATGTCATCTCTCTTTTGGAAATAATATTGCTTTTAATATAACTTTAGTTGTCTGATTTCGATATTTACCAAAAAAATCCAGAACTTTGAAGGAAAACTTTTCATTTCGAGTATTTTTTCTGAATTAATATTTTTTTTTTTGTTTATATATTACTTGAAGACGCCTGGACCGATTTATATATATTTTTTTATTGAAAGGGTATACTTTCCAGGTGATCCCATGGTCATCATGTCAGGATCTGATGATGGGATCCTCGAGAAATCGAGAACTCTTCAAATTTTGTAGGTACATTTGAAGCGATTTGGGTTTTTTTAATAGTGACTTGTGCATTTGCTTTCAGAAAACACATTTTGGTTTTGAAAGCGATTTTTTTTCTTTATCAGAAATTTTAATAATAATACTTCTAACTAATAAATTCATTCTTCTGCTTCTTCTTAGTCGTGGTACTCTTGACAGAGCAGTAGTGGTCAATCATGACAGTCCACAGCGCAACGCACCTTGTAATGACTCGCCATGGTTAACTTTCTTGGGAAGAATAGTGCAGTGGTTTCCCCTTGCCTTCTGCACCAGACATTTTAAGACTATTTAGGTTCAGGCTTGTTGTAGCTTCTTCTAGCCAGTTTTATAGCTAGGTGTATGGTTATACCGCCATTGCTCGGTCGCCACATCCTCGTTTGTTGTCTAGCGTGCAGGTGAGGATGACATTTTGGATCGGATAGATCTTATTCCGTTCTTCCCCTTACCCCCAAGGAAAATCTATGAGAAGTCAGGGCGTATTTCTATGATAAATATATTGGCTTATTGAATATTAGCCAGCGATCCCAGAGCGATCTAAACGCCATAGACAAAGGTACACTTTAATAATGTAACAAAGTAAACACAAAACTGAAAATGTAAAATTCATGAACTGAAACTGGATTCCTATTTACGAATCTAGGGTTGCGGCCGACCTGCTCTATTGGTTTACAAAGACTCGGTTCTGTTCAACAATGTATCCGTATTTCTAAGGTAAGTTCAATTTAGTTTGGTGTACTATCAGAAAACGACGATATCGCGTTTGTGAATCTAAACTTGAAAACGGTTCAGATGTTTTTTTTTAAATAATTATAACTGCTAAGATGATTTCCATCTCATCAGAAAAATTTGAATAGTTGCCCGGAAAATTGTAAAATTCGTGAAAAACTGAGAGTGCTTTTCTATGTGATTTTTGTATCCACTCAAGACAGGGGATAAAAGTTAATATGGGTGGGGGTGGACAGCTAGTCACGTATTAATTTCTTTAGAGACATTTTAATGTCCAATTTTTTTTTGCTTGTACTGGTATCTTTGAGTATTTACCAAAGGAGACGTGAAGGGTGTAAATCATCGAACATTTTTTTCTGCCACTTTTGGCGGGGGGGGAGGTAAACGCCTTGTAGTAGCCCCTGTACCACTGTATTTTTCTGTCGTTTTATTGTCGCAACGGATTTTACGTTATATGATGATTATGTTAAAATACAAACATAATAATTATAATTAATGATTGGAAACACTAATTTTGACGCCCTAGATCGCCTTTCCCGTTTAACACAATTAACTATTTTCCTAGAGCTCTGTCTCGCGACACAAAATGATACCAACGAAATCTAAGGTAACTTATTACTGCGCACCTGGTCAGTATAACTGGTCAAAGGGGAAAAAATTGGCGAAAGGGGGAGCCCGTCTATGGCCCCTCCATAGGCTTAGTACTCTATGACTGGTATATATTATGTCTGAGGTGGAAATTCCGTTACTCATGTCATCCCAGCTCCTCCAGGAAGCCCATCATCCCTTAGTGTTGTCGCATGCCTCCTGAAGGGTCCCCGGGGCACCGAGTTGAGCAGCACTCTACTCCAGAAGGATGTGGGTGACCGTTTCTTCAGTCTCCATATATATATGCTCAGCATAGTGGACTGTCTGTAATTCCTATATTAAAAAGGTGTTTATAAAGGGCCCATGGCCTGTGTTATTAGTCATTAGTTCCTTTTTAGTTTTATTAGCCGTTAAATCAGTATATCATTTACAGTAGGCAGTTGTTTGTTTGTCCTTCTTTCACACCGGGGCGGAAAGCTATTTAAGTATATTTATAATAACGCAAAACGTAAAAGATTATTTGAACCACAATAAGCACAGTAATAAAATACACTTTACAAACTTACATTGAAATGGAAAAATCTCCAGAAAAATACCCGCTGAAGAGCAATAAAAGTTTGAAAGAGCACCATTTCATTTCTTATATTAACAACAAAAGGGAGACGGTTCAAGTAAAAAGTTTAAATCGAATACGGAGGAATTTAGCTAAGTTTAATAGCGGCTTGGGATTTTATATTTACACAGATTTTAATGTGTTTTGCAAGTGCCTGGGCCTTTAAACGGTTATATCGTGAGTGGAAAAATATAAATCGTCAAGCATTTAGGTTCCGTATATAGTACGAAAGAAGACGTCTTGTTTTATTTTTCAAAAAAAAAGGAAAGTCCGATTTAATAAGGCGAAGCCTCGTCTAACCTAACCTCGATTAACAAAAGCTTTTTAAGATCTTAAACTTAACTTTTGAGTCCGTGCGTCTGTCACAGAGGTTTTTCTCAAAACTTTGATGAACGTTAGGTCTCATTGATGCGTGCATAATATATCAATTATTATATTCAATTATTACAAAACTGCAAGAAATAATTCGTTCGCCGGTGAATTTGAAGTCGGTTGGTGCCAAATTATGCTACAAAATTAAAATAGATTCTAAAGAAGATCTGTTCAATGTTTTCTATTTAAGAAGTAACACATTTAGGTCCTTAAGTGCAGGTCGCTGCCTGTTCTGTTCAATATGAATAACAAGCAAAAAGTGGACACTGTTACTGGTGTCTCTGACCACACCGCAATGTATAAAGGCCGTTACAGATGTGTGTCTAATATAATCTTAAGGGATTTATTGTATTATATATTATAGTAATTTTATTTATATAGGATTAATTGAGATTTGCCATATTTTTGACAGATACAAGATGGCCGAAAGCCAAGGACCCTTAAATGGTAAAAAAAAATCTTCTTTTATTTCTTCTAAATCGTTTCTTATTAGAGTACACCCCACTGGCTGCATTGCATCGTTGTATGACAATATTGACAACGTTATTCTTTGACCTATATAAGAGCCAGGTCATGTGACTTTTCTACATTTTTATTCTTATTAAATGATGTTGTAATATCATTAAATAATAAGATTTTTTCTCTTAAATATCTTAAAACTATAATAATCAAATGATATTCTAAAAATAAATTACTTAACTCACCAATGCAATTAAGTAAATAATACTTAGAAAATAATTATACAAGAAAACATAAATATCAGATTAGTATATTCCTTCCATTTACCAAAATAATTTCCCTCGAGGCGATGTCGTATCCAACATCTCAACATTGAACTAATTAATTCAAAATCCAGATTTTTCGAAAGAAAATACGACTCGAGTATTAGGAAAATTTAATTTATTTATTCTATTTTTATTCTCAGTATAATTTCATAAATATTGTTGTAAAGCAAAAGTATTTCTATAATTTTTCAGCGAAGTTTTGCAGTTATTCACGTAACTTTCTGAACCAATATTATCGTTATTTTATTCTATTTTTTTACAAGCTTTTTATTAACTTACAATTTTGATAAATGAAATTATTTTTTTATTAATTTTAATTATTTACACACAACAATATAAAAACCTTAAATCTAATCTAAACATTATAAATAACTCAATAAACCAGGTCCGCGTAGAATAGTGGCAAGAATACTGGCTGCATTTCCCCGCTGATTCGTTGAACGAGGAAGGAGCCACCCTCTTGTTAATTTTTTTGGAAATTATATTAGACCCACTTTCCGGTGTTCGATTGAGCTTTAATTGTATATACAGCTGTAAATCGTATGACAATGCAATATAATGATGCCACATAGCTAGCTGATCTGATTATGGAGCCGGAAGGTGGCAACAGGAACCTGTAACGAAACGATGTAACCTCATCGAATTTGAGCTCGTTTGATTTAATTGCTATAGAAATGAAATGTTTTCGCCATTATCCCTCGAATGTAAGTTTGTTTGTTACGCTTTCACGCAAAAACTACTTAACCGATCATCATGAAATTTTGCACATATATTCTTGGAGGTATTAGAAGTAACATAGGATACTTTTTATTATCACGGCATGACGACGGGAACGGGGTGGGCAGAGGTGAACATGACAAAAGCTATATATGAAGTGTCAACATTTTGAATTTAGAAGTCGTGGGAAACAGCTATTTCTAATATGTTTATACTAGCTATCCACCCCGGCTTCGCGTGTGGACAATATTAAAATCTTCTTCTAATATATAAAATTCTCCTGTCACAATGTTCGTTCCCATACTCCTCCGAAACGGCTTGACCGATCCTTATGAAATTTTGTATGCATATTCAGTAAGTCTGTACTATCTATTTTTCAAACCCCTAAGTGATAAGGGTAGGGGTAGGGGTAGGGGTAGGGGTAGGGGTAGGGGTAGGTGTAGGGGTAGGGGTAGGGGTAGGGGTAGGGGTAGGGGTAGGGGTAGAGGTAGGGTAGGGGTAGGGGTAGAGGTAGGGTAGGGGTAGGTGTAGGGGTAGGGGTAGGGGTAGGGGTAGGGGTAGGGGTAGGGGTAGGGGTAGGGGTAGGGGTAGGGGTAGGGGTAGGGGTAGGGGTAGGGGTAGGGGTAGGGGTATTATAGGGTATATTTTATTTTGTTCGTAAATATCCACGGGCGAAGCCGGGGGCGGAATGCTAGTCAAAAATAAAATTGTATCTCGTTTCACGTCTAAAATTGCTTTATTACACACGAATAACGTATTTTAACCGACTTCAAAAAAGGAGGAGGTTCTTAATTCGTCTGAATCTTTTTTTTATGTAGGTATGTTCCCCGATTACTTGAACCTGATTTTTTAAATTTTTTTTCTGAAAGGGTATACTTTCGAGGTGGTCCCATGGTCATCAGGTGAAGATCTGATGATGGGATTCTGGAGAAATCGAGAACTCTTCAAATTTTATAGGCAAACTTGAAGCGATTTGGGTATTTTTTTATAGTGACTTGTGCATTTGCTTCGGAAAGTGCATAATTTTTGAAGTCGGTACAAAAGAAAACTTGTTTGTACACTTTGTTAAAGGCAATTATCCTAAAACAAACTTAAATTGTCTATCCATATAAACGCGACTCTGACTGTATGTTACGCTTTCACGGCTAAACCACTAAACCGATTTTGATGAAATTTGATACGGAGTAAGCTTAAAATCTAGGGAAGGACACAGGCTACTTTTTTTTTTAAAATCCACCCCCTAATTGGGTATAATAGGATATAAAAGTCATTAGAGAATGAAATCCAGCTATATTTAGCGCCGTCTGCAGTAATTCAATTTGAAATAAAAACAAACCCATTATAAAGAGATACATTCAGATTATATGATTACAGTAACCTTCCACTCCTTCACCACATTTTAGAGCGAAATTCAAATAACCTTTTGCTTAACATTTCGCGAGTTTTTATCATTTTATCTGGCAATTTCCGAGAGGGGAATCGCGACAATTTTTCCAACGAAATTTTCGAGAAAGCAAATTACATTATTTTTGGACGAGCACAACTGTTATTATTCCACAGTGTATTGCTGTAATGGTTTCTTTAATTTTCATATAAAACTTTGCTTCATTCAAATATTGTAAATAGCTCTATTAGAATTATATGCAGATAAAGATTTTTCTTAGTATTTTCTTTTTATTTTCCGCCTAGATCTTATGGCGGCCGGAATGGGAAATTTTCGGTGCGATGTGTGGCTTACTTAAGTGTTTTTCTATTCGCATTTCGATAATAACAGGTGTGGAAAGCTAGGATTTCAAAAAGGAGGAAATTTTCAATTTGACTGTTTTTAAGGTTCCGCCCCTAAAGGTGCAAACGGAAACCCTATTGCTAAGGCTCCCCCGTCCATCCGTCCGTCCGTCTGTCACAGGGCTGTATCTTTTGAACCGTAACAGATTGAAATTTTCACAGAGTGTGTATTACTATGGCCGCTATAACAACAAATAATAAATAAAATAAAGTAAAAAGAGGGTCCTCATACGAGAAAAATAATTATAATTTTATAATTTTTAATCCATTTAAAAAATCGTAAAATAATTTTTATTTTTAATTTTCAATAAGCTACCAAAAAACGCAAGACATGTAATTGAAGGATAATGATTAAACAGCGCTTTAATTTTTTTTAAGAGCTTTATGATAGATTAAGAAAGAGTAAACAGGAGCAAAATAATCCTTTATTCTACCACCCATATTTCCTATTCAATAAAACCAATTGAAAAAATAATAGCTATTTCACTTAGATATATTGAATAAGTAACTATATGCTAAATTACAGTATCACAGGTGGATTATTTACAGAGAAATTGGGAATAGTAATATCCCCATACAAATTATGGATAGGGCTCTTATGTAAAACAACAAATAATAAAAAACCGGCCAACTATCGAAGCACAAGAAGAAAATTTGTGCATAGTTTGATAGTCAGATTAATCTATAAGCCTCTTCAATCCCGGAAAAATGGATTCCACGCTATCAACTGGCTTTTTATCTGGGTAAAATATACACGAGGTTTAAAACGCCCTTTCCAACAAATTACATAAGTCAACATAATTTCAAAAATCGATGTTACTCAAGACAAGGCCGTGTCACATTGCTAGTTGGAAGTTGTTAATCATTCCACGTTTGCCATATTAATCATCACTTTACGACAGCGTATGTACTGGTTTGGGAAGTAGGTAATTATTTTGTACATATGTACAGTTCATCTAAGCACCCCGCCCACGGCTTCACACGGGTACTACAATTTTAATATCAACATAAATATGATACGTTTTTAACTACTTACCTATTAGAGATAGGTACATGCTACTTGGGACTTTTTTGTAGATCATTTTATTCTACACAATTCTTTCCTTTGTCATTTTGTTATATATCTGACGGATTAGACAGCATACGCCATGAAAACTCGCTGGAGCTAACTTTTCCCCCTGCTTGATAAATATAATGTTAATGCCAATGACGTACTATAAGTAGACACGTTATACCCATACTAAATGCAGATAATAAACAGCTTGAACAATACTATAGCTACCTATTAATTACTTATGTTTATATGCTCAAGCGATGAAAGGGATAGAGAAACACAGCTCAATACCGAAATCCATTTGTTAAAAAGAGATAAATATATGTTTTAAGTTGCGACACGTCATCGACGCGTGACCTTCTCCTGAGGAACTAGGGGAAGATTGTCTAAATGGAACACTCAATATTTTACTTAGAAATATTTTTGGAATAATAAAATATACAATATGTAATTAAAAAACTTTTATTTTACTAATAAATATAATGTAATAATCAATGACTTTACAACAAATAGACCATTTGTCTTTCAATCACGCTCAAACGGCTGAACAGTTCTAAATTAAATTTAGCATAGAGGTAGATTATGTCTTGGTATAGGATATTAGTATGCTACTTATTTATGTATTATGTAGTATAATTTAAAATTAAGTCTTTAAATTATTTTTTTTATTCAGGACAACAAACAACTATACAACAAAGATTACTACAACATAGATACATATTAAAAAAATAACTGTCATATAGTCAGTGACGTTTGTTTATACATACATTCGAAACAGGATATTTTTATGCAAATTCCAAAAAATATAGAAATAACAAATAATACAAAAAAAAAGTTTACTACAATTAACTACTATTTAGAATGTTACAGATATTTTTCCTAAATATATACAAAGAATGTGAAAATATGTCCACTTCGCAAAACTGCTGGTTGTATCGTTGCACCATACGTCTAAATCTTAGAGTAAAAACTTGGCAACCAATCATATTCTCGTCTTTGGGTGCTGATTATCTCTATCCATTTTTCTCTTATTAATCCGCTTTTAGGGAGACTAAAAAATAAATAAATACAATAAGATCATAATACTATACATACAACAATAATATATTATATAAATTTATAATAATGTAAATATAATTATGTATATACATTTTCCGTACATTTAATAAAATATATAATTTTTTTAAATAGGTTCATGTAATTTATTGACAGGTCCGATATTGCCAACCATCCCCATAATCAGTCGCTGAGTCTGTAGCTGTATTTCGTTTTGTCTTCTCTATCACTCTCATACAAAATGCATCGTTCGTCTCGCTCAGGCAAGCGGCGAACTGGCAACAGCGCATTATTATTAATAACATTGTTATGTCCATAATTATAAAATTTCTGTACTTACCAATGAAATGAGATATCATTTCTATCCTTTACAGTTGCAGTATAATTTCTGCAAAAGCGGAACACACAAGATGTATTTTTTCTTGATGTTTTTGCGGATTATTTTACTCAAGAGAGACATGTACACTAGTCGTAGGATTGTGCGTGACTGTGCGCGACCAAATGTATAGTGGGACACTTACCTCTCATTTGCCTTGCTATAGCTTGAGCGTCAATCACGCATCTACCTCAGTTTATATAGTATATCATTGGTTAATGCTATATTTTTCGTTGCAGCAGTTAAGAAGCCCACGCACTGGTCCGGTATCTCACAGAAAATTTTCGGTCCGGCCGTCTTATGATCGAGATTGAACACATTAGCGGTGTAAATCATACGATCTAGATTACACAGACACAAGATTCTATTAACAAATGCATGTGGATGTGTGTGTGACAGATTGTTCCGGCCATCGAAATCCACCATAAATACAACGATTTTAAAACGGATGGTGGACCGCGCATACAAGAATTGGACGAGTTTGTGGTCGATTTCGGTGGACTGTATGGCGGCGCGCCGGCGATTGGACGAATGAGTGGGCACCTTTAGTCTACCGGGTGTAAATAAGTTTCACCTATATTATATTCTGGACTAGCTTTCCGCCCCGGCTTCGCCCGTGAAGCCTATATTAACTTAGTTCATACAAAAATCACTTTTAGTTTTCCCGAACTTTCCATTTTTCCAGACAACTTTTCCATCTAAATATATATCTCAACAGAACTAGCCACTCGTTAGGTATAGCCTCACAAATACCATCGGCTAAACGAGGGAGACTTGGTCTTCCGCTGGGTACCCTGGAACCGTAACACGGTTTCGGGAGCTGAACCCGTGAAGAAAAAAAAGAAAAAAAAACTTTTCCAATTTTTCTTTCCCTAGAAACCTTATTCAGACTATTACGAACATTTAAAAGAAATTGCCTAATCCGTCAAGCTGTTCTCAAGTGATGCGCTTACCAACGAAGCTGAAGTAAGCGTACAGCAAGGTCTTGATAAAGATGGGTTACCACTTACACTAAAGGTGCCCACCCATTCGTCCAATCACCGGCAAGCCGCCGTACGGTCCACCTAAATCGACCACAGACTCATCAATTCTTGTAACAAACGGCGACCGGAATGGGAAATTTTCGATGCAATGCCGAACCAATGTGTGGCCTACCTAACATAGGGTACTTCCGCTGAGTACTTTATGCAGTAAAAAATATTTTTTTGAAAACGAATCCAATCACTTTTAAGTAATGTTATTAAAGAGTTATAAACAAGGAAACAGCCAGCCTACCATCTGCTTTTGTGATGCTAAAATAATGTCAAATTTTATGATTATGAGAGTAATAAATCCTAAACGACAGATATTTCTTTCTTTAAATAAACGTAAAACATACATTCCTGTCTTTCTTAAAGTTAACTTAATAATTTTCATACAAAAGCAGCAATGCATTTCGAATATTTGTGTAAATACAAGTGTATGCTTTCAGTATTTTACAGTGGTTCTTAGTTTAGATGTGGTAAACTGAGGGGTATAAAGTTAGATGGTGGAAGTTATTACTTCGCTTCACCATAAAATTGTCTGTGAAATAATTTAGATTTTGATATGTTCACCCGTTTGGAAAGTTTCCGCTTGCTAGAAACTTTTCAACTACCTACCTCAGTTTATGACGGTTATTTAACTATGAAAGATAACTAATAGACTGATAGAATTAGCTGAAAATCCCTTGATAAAGACGGAAATCTCCACTGCAATATAAAAACTATGAAAGATAACTAATAGACTGATAGAATTAGCTGAAAATCCCTTGATAAAGACGGAAATCTCCACTGCAATATAAAAAAATACTACGGTGTAGTTTTCGATAATAGAAAACGATTAAAGCAAATCTGTACCGATTAAAATTTCCGAAACGGCCCCCAAAAAAATGGTAATTGTGGCCAAAACATGTTTGCCGCGTCTAGAAGAAAACCGAAGAAACGTAGAAAAAAAAAGTATCCTAAAAAGACGATTTTTAAAAATTTTGGGGCCGTTCCAGAAATTTTCATCCGTACAGATTTGCTTTAATCGTTTTCTATTATCGAAAACTACACCGTAGTATTTTTTTATATTGCAGTGGAGATTTTCAAGGTGGATCTGCTAATTCTATCTATAAGATATTATCTGGTGTAACAATATTCCTTTAGTAAAAAAAAATTTTTAACAATGTTCATTAATTAAAGTCTACCTTTAGTCTTGGAACTTCACTCGATACAAAGAAGCTAAGCACCAACTTTCCTTAATCGACTTCTCATGCTTCGGAGAACACGTAAAGTGTTTGAACTTCTACTAATAGTTAATTATATTTAAAAGTACACAGCTTAGTGCAGCGTTAAGCTTATGCGTGTACAATTTCCTACAACTTTGTTAACATATTTCATCTGTAAATAATGAAATCAAAGTAAATTTAGCCCACTTACGTAGTAAAACATCGAGCGAGAGAGAGGCGTCACTCCATATTATGTTGGTACTAAATCTGAGCGTAATAATAGTTAGGTAAGGCTAAATTAGATTTACGTACATATTCAGGTCAAACGTGTCGTGGGCCACAACCCACTGTATCTACTTTGTGCACTCGAAAGTACAATCGACATCCGAATCTACCTTACAATAAGTGAATAAATACAACATACAAAAAGTTATTTCCTTTAAAAAATAAAATACGCAATAATAAAAACAAAGCTTGAAATATCATACACCGAGCTATATAATAAATTAACTTTTAAAAAAAGTGTACCGCCTTCAAAATTTGCACTGAAAAGTAAGAAATAATAAATTGAAGACGGTTGGTGCCAAATTAGGATACAAAATTAAGTTAACATCTAAGAAGATAAATATCTGTTCAATATTATATATGTTTTTGTACTGATGATCGTAGGTTCCTAATGAATTGTCTAGATTAGTGAATTTGGGAACTAAGTTGTTAGTGCAAATTTTGAAGGCGGTACACTTTTTTTAAAAGTTAATTTATTTTTCCCTTTTAAGTGATTTTGCTACTCTGAGAGACAAATAATAACGCAAATAAAAAAAAAAATGGAAAAATAAAAACTGCTGTGGATGGGATTTGAACCATTTGCATCCTGAGCTGCACCATACCATACCATACCTTTAGCCGTTAGACCACCGTCGATACAAAAATTCGTGTCAATAGCAACCGTTGCTAAGGCTTTTCTCTGATACATAATAATAATAATAATTAATTTAAGAGACAAATTACTGAATTTCTGAAAAACTACTGAACCGATTTTCGTCATTATGTCTGTGAGATAATGTCGAGAAATTATTATATCCTTAAAAAAATAAGTCGTCAAAATCGGTACATATTTCATCGAGATACTGATAATTGACTTAAAAGTCAGTTTTTTCAAAATTACTAAAAAACTAATGAACCAATTTTTATGACATAAAAATGGGACCAATCCGGAAGAATTATCTCTCGATTAAAAAAGAAATCATCGAAATCGGTTCATAAACGACGAAGTTATCCGCGAACACACATAAAAAAAATATATGTACGGTCGAATTGAGTAACGTCTTTTTTTTTGAAGTCGTTAAAAAAGCCACTATAACTTATCATGAACTATTTCCGAAACAAATAACAAATATCTTATATAAATATAAATTATTTTTTTCGTATTCTATAGACTCAAAACTACTGGACCGATTTGAAAAAATATTTTTGCATTTGATAGCCTATTAACATCATGCTACCTACCCAAGGGGGTGAATAGTATTCCTAATACAACGCGTACGAAGTAGCAGGCAATCAGCTAGTATTTTATAAAAGTATACCGCCTCCAAAATACCTACCTGCAGAATAGCTGAAATCTGTACGAGCTGGTGTCTCCTGAAGCGTGGACTAATTTGATTACTTTCACAATTTTTTTCATGTCGCCTTTGTTTATAAATCTTGTGTGTCTGTTTGGGTGAGTGAATTTCATGTGATCTAGATCGTAAGATTTACATTGCTAATGTGTGGCAATCTAACTAATATAGTAAGTAAGTAAGTTTCTATGGTGAATACGATCGCATGACACAAAACATTGTTTAGTATCGATTTTTAAATGTTCAGTTTGACTGTAGTTTAAATTCTCTATTTGTTGAACATCTCAATAGTCGACCGAGAGGCACTTGTCAGTGCAATATTAGATATGTCTTACTTCCTTTGAGTCTATTAGATGTCCATAGATAATCTAGATCTAGAATAATTAACGAGGAAGGTTTACAAGTATTAAACAGGTGTTTAGGAATTGTGAATTATTATTATTTGGGATAGGGCTATTTCAGTCTTATACAGGTACACTGCAACCAAAATATGCTTATTGTGATATCCATTTTTCAGTTACCTAATACCCTTCAGGAATTTCAGCAGACGTTTTGCACTGATTGTTTGTACTCCAGCTAGTCTCAATACATGTTCTCCCGAAGTATATATTTTCCGCATGAGAGGTCCACATTCACATAAAATATGTAGTGCTGTTTCCTTTCCGTTTGGCAGAATCTACATGTCTTCGTGATGCATAGTTTTAGATTGAACATATGACTGTCCAATTTGCAGTGTCCAGTAAAAATTCTATTGATACTATGAAGATTTGTTCGACTGAGTGAGTCAAGTTCATTCGAAAGAGCATGCATGTGTCCATTTATAAGTAACTTTGCATGATGCTGTACTGGTGCTGTGCCAGTTTTGTGCTGATTCCAAATCAGACTCCTTCTAGTTAGACTTTTAGAAATTTCACAAAACGGTTTAGGTCCATACTGTGTATCCTTAGCCCCTGCACGTGCCAGGAAGAATTTCATTACCGTCTATCCCTGAGTGCCCTGGTTTTACTTTTGCTACCCAGTCTGTTCAGTACATCAACGCAGTTCATGACCAGCTTAGAGAATATAGTATAGGAGTTGATGGCCAAGAGAACCGCCTTGCTGTCTGAGTGTATATAAATTTTCTTGTTTATGTAGTGCTTTTGTATATATTATTTTCAGCGTAAATAATTAGTGTCAGACTGGAATATATTACCTATTTTAGTTTTGGTGAAAATTAGTTTTTCAAAAATCAAAAAAAACTGATTTTTAAGGCAATTTTTATTGTTGTGATAATATTATATTACTAGCGGACCCGGCAGACGTTGTCCTGCCCAAACGTTGGCTTGCCTGCACTACTCCTACCCCTACCCCTACCCTACCCCTACCCCTACCCCTACCCCTACCCCTACCCTACCCCTACCCTACCCCACGCCACCCCTACCCTACCCTACCCTACCCTACCCCTACCCCTACCCTACCCTACCCTACCCTACCCTACACCTACCCCTACTCCTACCCCTACTCCTACCCCTACCCCTACCCTACCCCTACCCCTACCTCTAACCCTACCCCTACCCCCTACCCTACCCTACCCTACCCTACCCTACCCTACCCTACCCTACCCTACCATACCCTACCCCTACACCTACCCCTACTCCTACCTCTACTCCTACCCCTACTCCTAGGCAAAATTAAGTTTCGCGAAGCCGACCAAATTGAAAATCAGTACTACTAATGATCTATTAAATTACTTAAATTACATTTTGTGACTATTCAATTTTGTCGCGTTCGCGATATTATCACTTTTGTTGAGTGTCGGAACGCGACATTAGATTCTCCAACACGCACGCGAATTTTAACTTTGTGCGGTGACATTAGGAACACATCTACATTGCATAGACAACAATGAGTGCTTTTAATTTAAAATGAACTTTATTGAATAGCACTATGGTTCAAATTGACTCTGTTATTATGGGAAAAAGAAAAGGGCTGTTTTTAGGGGTTTTCGGCAATTATTCGAATTGTCTCACCTTTTAAACCTTCCCTGGATATCTATGAATATTTTAAGACTAAAATCAGCCAAATCGGTCAAGCCGTTTTCATGTTATGTCGTGACAACGGAAAACGGGTTTCATTTTTATATATATAGATGAAATAAGTGAAAAACAGCAAAATCACTTAAAAGGGAAATATATGTTAACTTTTTTAAAAGTTTACCGACTTCAAACATTAAATTAAAGCAAGAAGTAATTTCGTTTTGCCGTTGGATTTGAAGGAGTGCCAATTTAGAAACTACCTATATCTAAATTTTACTAATTTAGACAATTAATTACAAACATAGATAATATTGACCAGATCTTCTTTAGAATCTATTTTATTTTAAGGTTTAAGGATTAAAAAGGTTTATATGGCTGAAGGGATAGGAAATGCTGGCAGAGTACGACCTAGGTGTACTTTTATTGAACATATAAAAAATGTAATGATCGATGGAAATATTAAAAGTACACACAATCGCCGAGCATGTATGAAAGGTATGATGAATATAAAAGAAGCGAAAGAGGTATGTCAGGATCGTAACAATTGTCATTCGATTGACTCTGCCTACCCCTCTTGGGATGAAAGACGTGATGTTAGATAGATTATTTTAAGTAAGTATAGTATATGCTAACATCACGGCTTTAATAACAACAGAGCTCTCTTTTTATTCGACATCGACAAAAACGCCATATTTATTTTTATGAAAGCCATTAATAAAAACAAAACACAGACAAGTGAAAATCACAAAATGTAAATACAAACAGATCTCCAAAACAAACAATATTTTTGGAGAATGTTAACATTATTTTCGCTGTTTTATGAAAAAAGTGCCCGTAAAATGCACCACAAGCTTGCGTTGTCTGCCAAAATGCTCAGTAGCATCCTACTAAAAAACAGTAATAAAAAGTTATTCTGTTGAGTTCCACAGCTTTGTACGGAGAAATGCAAAAAGTTTGTTTGCACAGCACTGAACATTGTTTCGTGTATTTTTGGCCCTATTTTTGAAAATAAAACTCTCAGCTTATCATTGTTTTGACAGACGTAAATATTTTTTTAACAATTTGCATAGAATATGTCCATTAGAGCGTGGATCAGAATTCAACTTTCACCCGATCCATATGTACCTAACTACATATACTACCTGTTGTGCTTCTTCGGAGGGCATCTTTGTTTAGGAAGTGACAGCTTTACCTTTGCAGTAAATATACAATTAAATTCTAATAATATACAATTCTATAAGAAATAATGTACTATTTGTGATTTTTTAGGGTTCCGTACCCAAAGGGTAAAAACGGAAACCCTATTACTAAGACTCCGCTGTTCGTCCGTCTGTCTGTCCGTCTGTCACCAGGCTGTATCTCATGAACCGTGATAGTTAGACAGTTGAAATTATTTCTGTTGCCGCTATAACAACAAATACTAAAAAACAGAATAAAATAAATATTTAAGGGGGCTGCCATACAACAAACGTGATTTTTTTGCCGTTTTTATAGATAATAGACTAGCACTTGGCCGGTTTTTTTATTAATTTTCATATGCTTAATGTCACTAATTTATAAATAAAACAATATTGTCTATAATATTACCATTATGAATCGTCTGCGCTAAGGTAAATTTCGATTGATTTGATTCATTAAATTGAGCTTAAAAAAATTAAAACCAAACATTCAACACTTCTCTCTTTTGCTCCTTCTCTTGTTCCAGCTCCCGAAACCGTGATATCGGTCCTAGGGTACCCAGCGGAAGATCAATTCTCCCTCTATTACCGATGGTATTTGTGAGGCTACGCTAAATTTACAAATAAAATAATATTGTATATTACAATACCAATATAAATAATCTGCGCTATGTTTAATTCGATTTAGTTCATTAAATTTACCGAAAGAAATAAAAAACCAAAAAGACAGGTTTTGTTTAAAAATCGTACTTTCTCATATTTCTAGTACGTGAAACTCGGTCTATCTTATCTTATCCTTGGTTATTTTATCGATTTTAATAGCAGTCCATCTCGCTCTCATAATTATTTTCTAATTATAAAAGCTAGATTTTAATATTTTAAGCGTTTCACTAAACTAAAAGCCTAACATAAATTCTTTCCATATAGGTACCTAATATAACTTTATGTCAATAAAAGTAACATAACTCCCTGAAGCCAGCCATCATGGTCGGATGAATCGATTGTTCGAGAGAGCTTTCATGGAACACAAATTATACCAACTGGGGATGGATAACGACCGCTTGAAAGGCAATTCTGCTGAATTTTGGTATAGCTCAAACGTTCCGATTGCCATTTTTGGAATCGTTCGATCGAATATATTAACTTTATACATATAGGTGATTACTAGCTTTTGTCGCGGTTTCATCTGCGTGAAAAAAAACATGTATTTTGCGCCTAAAAATATCAAAGTTTATTAATATTTTTAAATGAATTTTTATTTGCATTCATTGCATGCTAAAAACCAAAACATATCAAACTCTTCCCTCACCATGCAGAACATAAACTACTTGTCCTACAAGTTTCATCCAAATCCGTTCATCCTTTAATACGTGATTGAGCAACAAATATAGATTAAGTAATTTGTACATAACAAATATTGCGAAAAAAAATACGGAGTCGATAGCCTAAAAATTGGTAGAGCGTTGTCTTGTAACCGGTAAAAGATGTTACACATCAAAAAATAAGAAACACACAATATAAAACCTATGTCACTTGTAACATCTTCCTTTGGGTAAAGACCCAAACACTTCGCATGCCACTGAATTGAATTTCATAGAAAAGTTCTTCAAAGTATAAAAAAACTGTACGTATAGCTTTATCTCCCCGAAATCTGAATATGTAGGTTTCAATGTTTGTCGGGTGGTGGCGAGCCGTAAGATCTACTGTGCTTAAGATAAAAGTTATTATCGGCCTCAGCTATATTTTGGTATCATTTTCGGATATACCAAGAAAAATGTTTTATTTCAGAAATAATATTGGGATCTGTAAATTTATTTGTAACTGGTGCGATTGTCCAAAGTTGCCTCTATCTCGATTTTCATCACATGCTTGAAAAGATAAGGACAAACGACAAAAGCAAAATGGCTATGAAACGCTAAAAACTCATTCCTATCCCGGAATCGAATCCAACCTATATTTTATTGCACACGAGGCCACACCGCAAGCTAGATAGATATACGAAATCGCCAACATCCGCTTTCAATATTTCAAATCCATTTCAATTGGCACAACGCTGCTGAGCGATATCTGAATGCATTTACTTGAAAGCTTTGAGGAGCGCCAATATTTTAACGGAAGTGTATTAGATAGGCATAATGTCTGCATATTCAAGGTGTTAAGTGTATTTTTGGGACCAAAAATTTACATTCAATATGAAAGGTTTAAGACTTCGCTACAAAAATAAATACTATACTTTTTATGTTCTGTCGTTTACATATTTGCCGCCAATTTTGAATTTGGAACAATATTCAAATTTGTTGGAATTTAGAATATCAAAACAATTGAAAGAATTAGGATTAATGCAATTGTTTAGTCACAGCGTTGTTTTAAATCTGCAGGTCACGTACGAAAATGAATCTTAAGGGGAAGACAAAGGCAAATTAGCTGATTTTGAATCCTGTTTCCTCTGAATTTATTGGCATGAAAATTCCGAAAAAAAAAAATCATGTTTTTTCATTCTTTATCTAGTGAATTTCCTAATTCGTTTTTATCTAAACTAATAATTTATTTAATAATAAAATATATTGTAAACCCTTTTTTGAATTTTTAAATGCTATTATCTTAAGCTATTGAAACGTGATTAAAACGGTTTTTTTTTTCAACGATAGATATTAATAATATCTAGTGAATTTCCTAGTAAAAAGTTGTTACAGTAAAAAATTAATTTATGACAAGCAAAAGTAACATCTAACGCACCTAACCGGCACCGAATTCAGTCCGCCCGCAGCGCTGGGGCCTTTCGGACGTGGAATCTGTGCTTTTTTCTTGGACGTCAGTTGGTGATATTTTTTTACGTATTTAAATAATTTAACAAATAAAAATCTACTTCCATAGTAATGAAAATATTCAAACACGCCACTCGGCCGGCCGAGACGAGCGATTTGATATTTCTACTTTATATAAATTTATAATAATCTTCATTGTGTCTTAGTTGGTGAATAAAAATGGGAAATAAAAGACAATACCGAGGTACAGAAAAAAAACCATAAAAAGAAAAGAAGAAAACTGGAAAAGAGTAGCAGAATGCCATGATGTCACTCCCAGGACATCATGGCATTCGCAGACACTGATTTCGTTGCAAAAGTCGACTCAAGATGATCCTGTTATGCAAATGACAACAGACACGATGCCCCCGCATAACAATTTTATTAAACTATACACTGTGAAATTACTGATGGCTTAAAATGGGACATAAATGGGCTGTAGAATATATAGTGTATAGACTCTTCAAGGAGGCAATCAATCTTAGCAAACATGCCAGTATATTATATTATAATTAGTGCGTATAACTCTGCTTGGAATAAGTGTACTACATAAACAAGAACATTTATATACATTCAGACAGCAAGGCGGCTCTCTTGGCCATCAACTTCTATACTATATCCTTTCAGCTGGTCATGAACTGCGTTGATGTACTGAACAGACTGGGCAGCAAAAACTAAGTTATCCTTAAATGGGTACCAGGGTACTCAGGGATAGAAGGTAATTAAATTGCTGACTTCCTGGCACGTGCAGGGGCTAAGGATACACAGTATGGACCTGAACCGTTTTGTGGAATTTCTAAAAGCCTACCTAGAAGCATTCTGATAGACAAGTGCAATATGGAATCAGTACAACACTGGCACAAGCACTAGTACAGCACAATGCAAAGTTTCTTATATAGGGACACATGCGTACTCCTTCGAATGAACTTAACTCACTCAGTCGAACAAATCTTCGAATTGTAATTTTAATAAAATATTTTTACCAGTCATACACTAAAAATGTTCAGTTTATATATAAATAGCATTCCGCCCCCGGCTTCGCCCGTGGATATTTTCGAACAAAATCAAATATACCCTATAGCACTCATAGATAATGGCTTGCCTGGACTACCCCTACCTCTACCCCTACCTCTACCCCAGCCCCTACACCTACCCCTACCCCTACCCCTACTCCTACCCCTACACCTACACCTACACCTACACCTACCCATACCCCTACCCCTAACCCTAACCCTACCCCTACCCCTACCCTACCCTTACACCTACCCCTACCCTTACCACTACCACTACCACTAACTTTGGATATTGTTCATACTAAAATAGCGATTAAAAAATTGGCGTTGGTGGTAGGAGGGTGAAAAATAGTTTACGACCGATTGTCGGCCCAAACGAATATAAATATAAAATTTCATAAATCGTTCAAGCCGTTTCCGAGGAGTATGGCAACTAACTTTTGACACGGAAATTTTATATATTAGATATACACAAGTTAAACAAGGGCACGAATACCACTGTATAAGTGATTTTAATTATTTTTCTTATCTACATCTCTTGCACTAAACTCTGTGTAAATATAGATTTTAATAGGTTCATATTTGTTACGGCATGCCTTTTGCCTTTCTAACACTCCATTAGGTTACTCTTGTGCACATCTTTTTGTTAGCCTTTATGAAGAAATTGTACCAATAAAAGCAATAAATCGACTTCATCAACTTTCTTTGTGTTTTTATCTATTTTCCTGAACCCCGTGATACTCCCAGCTATATATTCTGTTGGTTTTGGTATATTTATGTTGAAGTAGCGTTTCGCCCCAGATTCGCCCGTGGGATCCGCATAATAACTTTCAACCCCTATTATACACCCTTAGATGTATTTAAAGAAAAAGTAGCATTATGTCCTTTCTTAGGGTTTAAGCTTTTTCCATATCAAATTGTATCTAAATCGGTTCAGTGGTTTAGCCTTGAACGTAACAGACAGACAGAGTTACTTTCGCATTTATATTAGTAAGGATATAAGTATTCCACGAAACAGACTCGTATCAGATTTTTTTATCAATATATGTATATCTAATAAAATTATCTAGGGGCCGTCTCTTTCATAGTCTTATTTCTATCATTTAGAAGTCAAAACAACAGTTTTTAGAATTTTTGTCTATTTTTGCGTATCTCATAAAAATTACTGTCTTTGTTGTCACTAAAAATTTCGAAATAAAAATTATATTACGATAAATGTCACCGCCTCTAAGATTTTTCAAAGCTCTATGCTTTCTAAGCTGACGAGTGACTAAATAGCATTGGTTCTGTGATCTTAGAAAAGTTACTGCTCATTTTACGTAGCCACACCCAAACGCGATTTTTATTTTGCCTTCGGTGCCCACTCATTAGTCCAATCGCCGGCGCGCCGCCATACGGTCCACCGAAATCGACCACAGACTCGTCCAATTCTTGTACGCATCCCCACCATCCGTTTTCAAATCGTTGTATTTGTGGTTGATTTCGATGGGCGGAACGATCTGTCACACACACACACATCCACACACCTTTGTTTAATAGAATCTTGTTTGTCTGTGTGAGTGAGTGAATGGCATGTGATCTAAATCGTATGATTTACATTGCTAATGTGTGGCCTGTGTTCAATATCGATCATCAGTGAATGGGCTACTTAACTAACACTTACTAAATAAAAAATACTTACTTTTCTATTACTTCTGAAGAGGCCTAAAACGACTTCATAATTATTATGCCACAATTTAAAAAAATCCAAAAGCCTATTGTATTATATATATGAAAACAGTTCACGGCTTTGTTTGCGTCTCTATGATATGATTCAAAATTCCTCGATAAAAATTGATATTTTTGTGAAATAACATCTGTGAAAATATTTTTCTTCATTAACACCCAGTGAATATTATCACGAGTGATTAGATTTCTGATGAAAAAAGTTGTCCAACTTTTTGACAAACTCTTAGGTGCTCTTGGAATTACTTCGGTAACCTTTCGTGACGAACATTAAACGGATTTAGAAAAAAGTTTTTGACTTTTTCAGAAAGTGGCTAAGTTGTTTTGAAAACTTAAACTTTATTATAACTTTTAGCTAATAGTTACTTAAATCTTACTTTTCAAATTACGCTGTAGATAGGTATTATTTCGATAAATATTATGTTCAGTCTTATAGAATCACTCTTGTCTGTCTGTCTGTTACAGCTTATTTTCTCCGAATGTATTTGGATGAAAAAAGTTTAAACTTGGTACATCTTAGAGTTTGATGAACCAATCACGGAAGTATAGCGTAAATAATAATCGAATTTAGATTTTTGTATGTTATTTTTGCGGGGAAAATTAAAATATAAAAACATATTTTTTTTAAGTGCATCATGTGACATATCAAACGAAAGAGCTCGTTATATGGAATACATTTTTTTTAAATTTTAAAATGCGTAGTTTAACTACTGAGTCTTATCCTATCTTATCTTATCCTTGGTTATTTAATCTCTCTAACATATAGTTTTTCAAGTTTTTCAAGGAGATATCGACAAAATAAGCCACGCGGTTTACTGAGTTCATTGCGCTAACAAGCTTGCTCTTAAGTAAATTTTCACGAATTTCAACACATGACAAGCAGAATACAATAGATAATATAGTTTCTCTCTAAAAACAAAATACCTTTTACCTTTATGTAAGGTAACTTTAGTAGTGAATTAGATATCTATTCATATTATATTATTGTAATAAACTTACTCTAGTAATTTACAACGCGTTGTGCATCGTACTTATCATGAAGTGAGCTCTAAGTGTTCTCATATAACCTATCACATACAAAGTGACCGCATTGTAACGTTTAGTTTAGGAAGCTCTCGTGCCATTTCCTGAAATTCAACACACATTGATTGATCTTTGGCGCACTAAAGTAACTCTTAACGATTTGGCAATAAAGCCTAAAATCTGTTGCAGGAAAATAAAACTAAAATTGTTTAGGTATTGTTGTAAAGCTTGTGTAAAATCGATTTGTTTTGAAATTCATGGGTGCTAACACGGTCCCAGGGTACCCCACGGAACACTTGAGATTCAGATTTTTTTTTCTTCACGGGTTGCCTTACAGCTCCAGAAACCGTGTTACGATTCCAGGGTACCCAGCGGAAGAATAAGTCTCCCTCGTTTAGCCGATGGTATTTGTGAGGCTATACCTAACGAGTGGCTAGTTCTGTTGAGGTATATTTAGATAGAAAAGTGTCGTTTGTCGGATTATGTAGGTACATAAATTTTTAATTAAAAAACCCATTGGTACATGGCCCGGATCTGGAATCGATTCAGATATTTCTTTAGGTACAGCCGTCACAAATACTAAGCTAAAAGACTAAGACTTGGTCTTCCGCTGGGTACCCTGGGACCGTAACCCGTGAAAGAGCCGATTTAGAAGAAAAAAAATAAAAAAAACCTCTCTTCTAAATTGGCTCAGCGTCGTACCGACAAGCGCTGGACCCCTACTCGTCTCCAAGAATTTGTAGAGGGGAGCTCAGACTACACGAAAAAGAGGTTTTCTGCCACCTTCTGTCTCCATCTCTCTAACTAAGAGTTACTTTCGAATTTTTAATATTAGTATTTAACTAACTCTGAAAAGTTATTACGGGTTAGCAGTATACCTACCTATAGCTCAATCCCCGCTGAAATATTTTTCATGAAAATAATCCATAAAATAAACAGTGTTCAGATACCGAATTTACTTTTTGTAATTGCATCAAAACATTTCCGCGTTCCCGGATATTTATTTAGTCTACCAAAATTATATTATTTTATCAAACCGTTTTACCCTGCACAGTAAAAATTGAGAATTTTTCAAATTATCTAACTAGATTCCGTCCGTGACTCTGCTCACATATTTCTTATACTTTCACATGTGCTTTACGACTCCTGCCCTCTTAGGCAATGTACTAACGCAAGTATTCTATTCTCTCAGAACGCTAAATCCTAATATTAAATGCAGAGATTTAAAAGAAGGCAACACATTGGTCCGGCATCGCACCGAAAATTTCCCATTCCGGCCGCCGGATGATCTAGTCGGACCGTTCGTTACAAGAATTGGACGAGTCTGTGGTCGGTTTCGGTGGACCGTACGATGACACGCCAGGGATTGGACGAATGTGTGGCCACCTTTAGACAATGTACGAACTCTAAATCATAATATTATATGTCTATTTATGATCACGCCTTTAGGGGTAGGCAGAGACAATCGAATGCCATTTGCTACGATCCTGACATATCTCTTTCGCTTCTTTTATATGTATCATACCTTTCATACATGCTCTGCGATTGTGTGTACAAAGGGGTGGCAAAGTTTGTACGGGCTATAATATTTTCTGGTCAGCTTTAGTTGAATTGAGGTAATATTGCCCCGGCTTTGGTACAATGTCACAGGATAAGTTAAAGAAGCATGCTGTTATTTTTATATTTTTTGAATGGATAAATTATATGAGAGTGAAATTTTACGATGTAACAAAAAGTTACAGTATGAAGTTGCCGAGAGTGTATATTTCGACAAAATTTCACGATGCGCGCGCACGATGCAAGTTTATTTTTTTATTATATTAAATAGACAATTTAGTACATATTTCAGTGCATAATTTTTGAAGTCGGTACACTTTTTTTAAAAGGCAATTATTATTTGCTAAACAAACATTATTTTTATATTTATAAAGGCGAGAAGCTAGTCTATTAATACAGATTTTCACAATAGTTCAAATATATTCATTCAAAAAATACTTTCCTAACCCAGCGACGTTTATGTGAGGTATAAAACTAGGGTATTTTATTCATGAGATTCTTGAATGTCAAACTATGTAAACTGAGTGTCTAAATACTACCTGTGCCTTGCGGTTGCAAGCGCGTAAAAAGTTACTGCTCTGCCTCTTTGGGTCGAAGCGTGATGTTATATAGCCTATAGCCTTAATCAAGAATTGGGCTACCAAATCCGACTGGTAGTTCTAGAGATTAGCGCGTTCAAACAAACTCTTCAATTTTATAAATAGTATAGGTGTCGTCGCCAAATGGTTAAAACAGCCACTCAATTGGATGGCTAGGCATTTCATTAAATGGCGGCATTCAATTGAATGGCTAGGCCGTTCGTTTAATCAATTATGATATCTTAACGTTTAATGTGTTGGCTGGTTGAAAGCTAGCGGAGTGTAACATTTGTGTGAAGTGATGTAAATTAGAGCAAGTGAATGAATATGTTTATTTAGGTAGTATATGTTTACAAGAAGTGGAAAGATAGACAAGGAAATTGAAAGGAGAGTGAAAGCGGGAAGCAAGGTATTTGGTGAACTAAACAATGTATGCAGAAATAAACAACTTACAACTAAAAGTAAAATGAACATACATAATGCTGTTTTAGTTCCATCACTTACTTATGGAAGCGAGACTTGAGTATGGAATAAGAAGCATGAAAGTAAAATAAATGCAGTGGAAATGCGGTCTTTACGTAGAATGTGTGATATAAAACGTATTGACCGCATCCGGAACGATGACGTTAGAGAAGAATGCGGTGTAAAATATGATGTTGTGACTAAAATGAAGAAAAGTAGTTTACGCTGGTTTGGGCACGTTGAAAGAATGAAGGATGAAAGATTGACTAAAAAGGTTTATATGGCTGAAGTGAAAGGAAATGCTGGCAGAGGACGACCTAGATGTACTTTTATTGAACATATAAAAAATATGTTGATCGATGGAAATATTAAAAGTACATACAATCGCCGAGCATGTATGAAAGGTATGATGAATATAAAAGAAGCAAAAGAGATATATCCGGATCGTGACAAATGGCATTCGATTGTCTCTGCCTACCCCTCTTGGGATGAAAGGCGTGATGATAGATAGATAGATTAAAAATAGGTTAGCGAAGAGCGCTAGCGACGAGCGTGGTTCGGATAGTGTGATAACGATACCAGTGTGACAAAAACGGTGTGATTAATGCGTGGGACCACGAACCCAACATATTTTTTTCTTTATAGGTTGCCTTACAACTCCCGAAACCGTGTTGCGGTCCCAGTGTACACAACGGAAGACCATGTATACCTCATTTAGTCGATGGTATTTGTGAGGCTATACCTAACGAGTGGCCAGTTCTGTTGAGGTATATTTAGATGGTAAAGCCTGTAAGTGTGGTTTGTCGAATTATGTACATAAGTTTTTAATTATAAAAACCCATTGCTATATGACCGGGATCCGGGATCCGGGATCGATACACTGACATGATTTTTTTTGTACAGAGATATTTGGGTGGGTCTGCCAGCGACATATCCTAGAATTCCATCGGGTGAAATATTTGTCACATTTAAAAAAAAACCACTGGAAAAGCCAGGGCGTGTCCCTGTTTATTTGTAAAAGTTGCAACAATGTCAACTTCCTAATGGAAAGTAAAATGACACCTCATTTCCTGATATGCCCAATGGCGAGCTATAATAACAGCATGTTTTATTTTTAACTTTATATTGATTACCTACTGACTTCGCCCTCGATATTTCAAAGGGAATATGATATTTATGAAATTCAATACTAGAAGACGAGTTTATTTGCTGTCCACCTCCGCTTTCTAGTGGACTTTAGATATAATATTATGTAGCTTCAGAGGCTTCGCTGGCCTTCTAAAAATAACAGAAGGATTTCCGGGATAAAAGGTAGCCTATGTCACTATCATGTGACTGAAAAAGCTCTGTGAAATTCAGGTGCGTTCCTCTGTTATGGCGGTCGTATTTATGACATGATATTAGATGTTAAATCGTGGTTCAATAAAGGTGCCCACTCATTCGTCCAATCTCCGGCGCGCCGCCATACGGTCCACCGAAATCGACCACAGACTCGTCCAATTCTTGTAACGAATGGTCCGCCATCCGTTTTCAACTCGTTGTATTTGTGGTTGATTTCGATGGCCGGAACGATCTGTTACGCACACACGGATGTTTGACACTTTGTTTAATCGAAACTTGTGTGTCTGTGTGAGTGAGTGAATTGCATATGATCTAGATCGTATGATTTACATCGCTAATGTGTGGCCTGTGTTCAATCTCGATCATCGAAAATGTTCGGTGAGATACCGGACTAGTGCGTGGGCTACTTAACTGGTATTACCTTGCATGCCTACCGGTTGCTATCTAAAATAAATTAGTAGAGCTGATTCTTATAATGCAAGCCTGAAATCACATACCTATTGCAAAATTTATTGTTCATTGCATTTGTGTTATAGGCTGCGTTTGTATGTATGTTTGGGATAAGTACTAAAATTAGTTAATGTAATTAGACTTTAGGCATTTTGAAATCTCAATCAGCGTTATCGTTTTGGTAGATTTTGCCAACAATTATTTTAGTGCTTTATGATACTATGATACACAGCTTCAAAAAAATTCGTCGCATCTAGACCAATTTAGGCCATCATGTGTAAGTCTTTTTAAACGAACTTCAAAAGAAGGAACCTCCAAGGATGACTCAATTCGTCGGAATCTTTTATGTATTTTTAACCGACTTCGAAAAAAAAGAAGGAGAAGGTTCTCAATTCGGACCGTATTTTTTTTTTTTTGTATGTATGTACATCGATTACTCCGCCAGTTGTGAACCGATTTTGATGGTTTCTTTTTTTAATCGACAGATAATTCTTCCGGATTGGTCCCATTTTTATCTCATAAAAATTGGTTCTATAGTTTTTCAGAAATTTTGAAAAAACTGACCTTATAAGTCAATTTTTCGTAATATCTCGATGAAATATGTACCGATTTTGACGACTTATTTTTTTAAAGATATAATAATTTCTTGACATTATCTCACAGTCATATGACGAAAATTGGTTCAGTAATTTTTCAGAAATTCAGTAATTTGTCTCTGTTTACTGCTGAAAATTATATCAGAGAAAAGCCTTAGCAACGGTTGCTATTGACACGAAGTTGTCAATTTTCGTATCGACTGTGGTCTAGCGGCTAAAGGTATGGGATGCAGCGCAGGATGCACATAGCTCGAGGTTCAAATCCCATCCACCGCAGTATTTTAATTTTCCATCATTTTTTTTTAGTTGCGTTATTATTTATTTCTCAGGGGAACAAAATCACTTAAAAGGGAAAAATAAACCTTTTAAAAAAAAGTGTACCGACTTCAAAAATTTGCACTGAAAAGTAAGAAATAATAAAAATTTCGTCGTAGAATTTGAAGACGGTTGGTGCCAAATTAGAAATAATTTAGTACCCAAATTCACTAATCTAGATAATTCATTAGGAACCTACGATCATCAGTACAAACACAGATAATGTTGAACAGATCTTTATGTCCTTAGATGTTTACTTAATTTTGTATCCTAATTTGGCACCAACCGTCTTCAAATTCTACGACGAAATTTTTATTATTTCTTACTTTTCAATGCAAATTTTTGAAGTCGGTACACTTTTTTTTAAAAGGTTTATTTTATGTATGATCCCCAATTACTTGAAGACGCCTGGACCGATATGAATTATTTTTTTGTTTGAAATTGTATACTTCCCAGGGCCACCGTGGTCGTCAGGATCTGATGATGGGATCCTGGATAAATCGAGAACTCTTCAAATTTGTTTTATTTTTATAAATAGCTTTCGGAAAGCACACTTTTCAAGGCATAATTTTGGAAGTCGGTACACCTTTTTTTAAAAAACATTACCAATACAAAACATAAATGAATGTAGTATTACCAATTTCCGATAACCATTCTTAGCAGCTTCATTCCTTTCCGTGTCAAACAGATAGACACACAATACAGGCCCTCTTCCATTCACATCTGCTCTGTATTTTTTAATATGAATTCAAGACAGAACAATGCAATGTATATCCTGGGGACATTTTAACGCCCCGAGACTAGCTCGAAATTTCGAAGCACTTTCAAATGCAAATTACACTTGCTGCTTTAACCACGCCACTTGAGGTTTGTAGATTAAACACTTGGGGTCTGTTCATGTTATAACTATATATACCTATATAATACTAGCGACTCGCCCCGCCCTTGCCTGTGGAATTTTAATACTTATATATTTTGTCAATCGATGCCATTAAAACAACTCTTCGAATAAGGAACATTGGTTATTGTTCAACCCCCAAAAGACATAGCTTGATGTTTTATACTCATAAACCTTTCGCGTAAATCTATTTATTGTTGAAAACCGTATCAAAATCGGTCGAGTAGTTTTTGAATTTATTCATCTTAACCCGGTAGATATATCAACATGTGTACCACCAGTTTAAAGGAAAAGAAAACTCTACCTTCTTGTTTACAACAAGTGGAAAGATAAACAAGAAATTGAAAAGAGAGTGAAAGCGGGAAGCAAGGTATTTGGTGGACTAAACAATGTATGCAGAAATACACACAACTAAAATTAAAATTAATATACATAATGCTAATTTAGTTCCATCACTAACTTAGGGAAGTGAGCCTTGGTTATGGAATAAGGAGCATGAAAGTAAGATACATCCAGTGGAAATGTGGTATCTTTACTTAGAATATGTGATATAAGGCGTATTGACCGCATCCGGAACGATGTCATTAGAGAAGAATGCGGAATGAAAAATTATGTTCTGACTAAAACGTTGAAAGAATTAAGGATGAAATATTTACTAAAAAGGTTAATACGGCAGAAATGAAAGGAATTGCTGAAATGCAATGTTAAAAGTACTCACAGCCGCCGAGCATATGAAAGGTATGATGAATATAAAAGAAGCTAATTAGGTTCGCTAGGATCGTAGTAAGGCATTCTATTATCTCTGCCTACCCCTCTATGGGTTTGTAGAATTTAAATATAACGAATATCAAAAGCCTCTATCTAAATAAGGCTATTATGATCCAATGTGGCCTAGATATTATATCCTGCATGATTTATTAAAATTTTATATTCCCAGGTGATAAAAAGTTATCAACTCATTTCGTTCATCCGGCGGAAGTTGTCACAACAAATATTTCAAAGGCAAAACTTCCTGTTTTATTAGGAAACATTTTGAAAATAAATTTTTTGGCGCAGATTTTTTTTTGTTAAGAAAGTAAATTCACATCCGTTCGTGCTTGGAGTGTCTCTGTAATAAATTTCTTTCAAGAGAAGGATGCGATGTATTATGTACATGAGAGGATTCTTGAAGGATTGACTTATTATTTTGAAGGAAAAAGGAATAATATTGAGAGAAGAAAAAAAGAAATATTACAATATAGACATCTTGAAGGTTTTTGTGCGCGTTGGAAGTTTTGAAATAATTTTACTTATTTACATTCAGCTAGTCTATCTATCATCACGCCTTTTATCTCAAGAGGGGTAGGCAGAGACGTACATGCTCGGCGATTGTGTGTACTTTTAATATTTCCATCGTGTATACATGTATTTTTTTCGGTTATTTTAATTTTTCACATATATTTTGAAGTTTAAATAATTAAATATGCCTACTATGCTATATATACATGTATGGATTTTTGTTTTAAAATATTTCTAAATTTTGCTATTGTAAATACATCGATATGCCGTTTTACTTACATAACTTCGCAGTTACAGAATGTCACCGCCATATTGTCTATTCTCTTAGCATCAACAAATAAATCTTCAGTACATTATCCCCTAATTCCATGCCAACAAAGTTTTGCTTTGAAATATAGTATAACATAAAATGGGTTCATTTATTGCGGCCATTCGTAAGAACCCTTCCCATTACAATGTCAATAAATCACCAGAAACGCTACAGTTATTCCCAATTGAAATATGTATTCTATCCATTACTTTCTGGTGCTATTGACACATTATTATAAGAAATAATAATTCGGTGGCCGAGTGGTGCGTCTGTGGCCGAGTGGTTAAGACGTCTGGTATTTAACTAGGCAGACCACGGGTTCGATCCCGGATCCAGGCCATGTACCAATGGGTTTTTTTTAAATTAAAAACTTATGTACATAATCCGACAAACCACACTTGGAGACTTTTGCATCTAAATATACCTCAACAGAACTGGCCACTCGTTAGTTATAGCCTCACAAATACCATCGACTATACGAAGGAGACTTGGTCTTCCTCTGGGTACCCTGGAACTGTAACACGGTTTCGGTAGCTGTAAGGCAACCCGTGAGAAAAAAAACTTAAAAAATAACGAGTCCTGGCCATAGGGTACCCAATTGGAGACAAAGTGTTGAGGTCTATGGTTATGGTATATCTGTCTGTTTCACGCAAAAACTACTGAACGTATTTTGATGCGGTTTTAACTATTAGATAAATCAATCTATAGATTGATTCACCGGAAAGCTTTACGAGTATGAACATGTATCCATCATGTTTAGGAGCTGAGCATTAACAGTATAAGTGAAACAAGTCGGGGAAAAGTTATCCCCAGCGAGTTTTCATGGCGTATGCTGTCTAATCCGTCAGTCATCCTTCATTCTTGCAACATAATCTTTCACTCTGCAATCTTCGCTATTATTATTATTAGATAATATTGTAACTATTAATTTAGGGAACGGAGTTAGTATATGGGTATTACAAAATTAACATGAACTTAACTTTTTAGTATTCAGTTTTTGTGAAGTTACAAATTGGACATAATTAGTCTCTTCACAGTCTCCCGGCGGTCCCTCCATCTGTCTTCCAGTGGCGAAGGGTGAATATTTTCAGAAGGGAAGCCGTAAAATAGCTCACTCAACTAATGCTACAAGATCTAAAATTTTCTTTTATAATCCTAAATGCACCAATGACCAATGACATAGAAATGTATTGTTAAGGGATTTAATTTATCTAAACTCTTTTTTGTTTAAGTTGTCTCTTGTATTAAAAACTATACTTCCAAAATATAATTAAAATAATAAAATCCATAATTATTTGACGACGATTATTAAATTTTGAAATTTTTAGGTTTATTTTTGTGCGCTACATCGACACGGGCAGAGCCATAGGTAGAGACTAGTGAGTAAGAAATCCGTTCAGTAATAATAATTATAATTGAATCCGCAAAGGGACACAAACCTAATTAAACAAGGGTTTAACCGGCCACTGCTTCGAGCAAAACATTTATCCGAAACAGATAGGTAAAACCACATCACATAATGTAGGTCTACATACAGTGTCAAATCCAACTAATAACTTTTAGCCTTTTTTACATAAGTCGCTATAACTACTTAGAGATAGATATATACTAACGCGGACTTTATTGTAGTTCCTTTTATTCTAGACAATTCTTTCCTACATAGTTTTATTACATCTCTGACAGATTAGACAGCTTACGCCATGAAAACTCGCTGGGGCCCCGACTTTATGTACTTATTCTATTATTTCTCAGCTCCTAAAAATGATAGGTTCATTAATACTCGTATATCTTCCTCGTGCATTAACCTATCTACTTGTGAAAAGAGCATCAAAATTTCCCTTTCATGTCACATAACAAAATTAACCATTAAATTGAAATTACAGTATTTACGCTATACGTCCTTGATTCGGTCATTAAACTCTATGGCCATTATTCATAAACGTATTTTAGTAATGTTTTTGTTAAAATGTGTTTTGTTTCTTTCTATTATTAGTCAAGACAGGTTTGTTAGAGAGCGACAAAACATATTTTAACTAAAACGCTTCTAAAATGTGTTTATGAATATGGCCATATAAATGTACCAAATTTCAACTTTTTCATTCAGTAGTCAGACAGACGGACAAAGAGACAGGCACAAGAGTTTCCATTTTTTCACTGAGGATATGGGGCCTTTTCAAAGAAGGTGCCCACAAAGTCTATGTTCGCGCACGATAGCTTCACATCATTAGCGGTGCGCGCGAACATCACTAAACTGAAAACTGTGAGCTCGGCGGGCCGCCACGCCGCCATTGCAACTAAAGCGGACACGCGACACCGGCTTATTGAATAAGTTAATTTGTACATTTATACTAATATAAACCAGCATAATACAGTCCACGTCTATAATTTACACCAGCTCAAGTAGCAACCACAACAGTCGATTCTTAAATAAAATTAATGCTTAGGTAATTTGAGTTACTTAGCTTGAACCCGGGGCCTCATGTTAAAAGTACAACGCTCTACTTCTTAATTCCCTTTATATCCTTGGTATTTCCCCGTCTTCCGTGTACGCCCATACTAAAAGTATAAATCTTTATCTCCAATATTTACACCGGGCATCTTAAAAGCTTAGAAACAGAAGAAACTTGCTCTGATAGTTCCGAGTCGAGATCAAGGGATTAGGGGGAAGTTTTAGGACGTTTTACCTTAAGAGCTGTTTATTTCGTTTTGTTACGATTTTAACCGACTTCAACAAGAAGAGGTTCTTGTGTGTATATTTGTTTTTTTATGTGAATCAATCTGGAAGCACCGCCGCGCTATCGGTGGCTCAAACTGAGAAGTTGCGGGTTTGATCACCACCAATGTACTAATGAGTTTTTATAATAAAAATATATGTACATTATCCGACAAACCGTACAAAGAGGCTTTTCCATCTACATACCTCAACAGAGCTGGCCACTCGTTATATATAGCATCAAAAAAAAATCGGCTAAATGAGTTTTTTTTTAATTTTTTTTCGTAAGGTTCTGAATAAGGCTGCTATTAGCGAGATAATCCGCCCCTGAATCAATCATGTTTTAAGGAAATTCATATTATTTAGAAAACAGGAGCATGAAATCATGGACAAAGGGCAATCATAATAAACTCTTTCCTAAAGTTCAAACTTTAACCAAATATTGGGCCTAAATCAACAAATATGCCAGTCAATATCCAAGAAAAAAACGGGTCCTTCATGTTTTTTTCTTTTTGTTTGGGTTGAATATCTCGTAAAATTAGGTCATATTTATAACCTACTTTGACAGTTTTAACATTAAGATTTTAGTAAATTGTATTTTTAAGCAAGAAGTCGAATATTTTGCGAACTAACCACAATGCAGCCAGCGTTCTGGGCACGCTTCCGTACGGCAGCAGTATATTTAATATTTTAATGTTTAGATTAGATTTAATTTTACTATAAGAAAAATTATGTGTGTAAAAAATGTTTGTTAAATTCAGACATTTCAGACAGACGGAGAGAATCTAAAAGATGCTATAGTTATTTGAAAGTAGCCTAAATATTATAGCATACTGCATCTCATAAATATCTAGGAAGTTTTATTTTCGTACTAGGTTTTCTCCCCGGCTTCGCCCGTGGAGCCCATACTAACTTTCATCCCCTAAGGTCTTGAGTTCATACAAAAATATGCATAGAAAATTTACCAATTTTCCCGAGAACTTTTCTTTCTCTCTCTAAAAACCTTACACGACCATTTAAAAAAAATTGCCAAATCGCTCCAGTCGATCACAAGCCGCTTTTCATCATCATCATCATCATCAACCTTTTTAAGACAAACTGCTGGATCATGATCTCCCTCTAGTGCACCATTTTTTTTTAGTGGTGCTCATTGAGAGGAATTGCCATAGTCACCACGCTTGGCAGGCGGATTGGTGACCGGACGCCGGCTTTACGTGCCCTCCGAAGCACGAGGAGCCGCTTTTAATTTTTATTTATATATAGATGTAATAGTACACCTCATAATCATGTTCCTAATCCTATCTAATACTATGCGAAAATGTTTTTGTTTGTTCTTTTTTCACGTCAAAATGGAGCAGCGGATTGACGGAGTGAACTTTTTATTCCAAAAGAGGTAGGCAGAGACAATCGAATATGATTTGCTACGATCCTCACATACCTCTTTTGCTTCTTTTATATTCATCATACCTTTCATACATGCTCGGCGATTGTGTGTACTTTTAATATTGCCATCGATCAAGACATTTTTTTTTATGTTCAATAAAAGTACACTTAGCATTTTCTTTGAACGTGTCCAAACCAGCGTAAACTATTTTTCTTCATTTTAGTTGCAACATCATCTTTCATTCCGCATTATTCTCTAATGACCGGATGCGATCAATACGCTTTATATCACACATTCTACATAAAGACCGCATTTCCATTGCATTTATCTTACTTTCATGCTTCTTATTCCATTCCCAAGTCTCGTAAGTGATGGAACTAAGACAGCATTATGTTACATTTAGTTGTAAGTTGTGTATTTCTGCATACATTGTTTAGTCCACCTATATCCTATAACTAATACAAAAAATACGAAAGTATTATTTGTTTGTCCTTTTTTACGCCACAACATAGCAACAGATCGATGTGATTTGTCCTTTTTATCCTGGAAAATGTTACGCGGGCAAAACCGGGGCAGAAAGCTACTAATAAATAATTTATTACTTGTATTCAAAACTACCATAAAACTTTAACTACTTCAAAAGTTATACCGTTGTGATATCTAATACCGATAAAAAGAAGGCTACTTTGCAAAATACAATCATTGAAATGGCCTAGTTTCTGTAAAATGGAATATTTTAGCTATTTCAGTAAGCAACGCAAAATCTAAAATTATTCAAAATCATAATATTATAAACACGAAATAATGTTTGTTACTCAATCACGCCAGAACGGCTGAACAGATCTGGATGAAATTTGGCACAGAGATAGTCTGGAATAACAAATAGGCTACTTTTTATCCCGGAAAAATGTATGGTTCCCGTGGGATAGATTTGTTTTTGTATTTCACAGGATCAACATGATTTTTTGCATAGTGGTATTTTAGGGGTCAGAGAATGACATTTACTACTTTTTATACCGCGAAAGCTGGCGGGGGAGGGGCAAATTACTGCCACGGGATTATTTCTTTTTTAAATCTATTTCCACGCGGGTGAAACCGCGGACAGAAGCTTGTAATATAATATTTTCTAGGTACAATGGAACTTTTACCCTTTGCAGTATGTGTCAGTTCTCTGTCTCATTACGAAATGGGAAGCTTATTTCAATATTACTTGACCATTACGAAAACTCTCTGGAATTTTTTTTCCTAATGAGAAAATATTAAGCAAAGGTATTTTTATGAAATATAATGTAAGTAACTAGAAATGCTTATTTTATGTCGAAGTAGACAGACAGGGCCGATACTAAAGAAAGACTTTCGCATTATTTTCGATTATATTTATACTGAAGCAAACAGTGAAATCGGACAATTTGGTTATTTTTATGTGATAAGCTGTGTCTTGCATTTGCACCATCGTTAATGATTACTACTAAGTTCCTTTGGGTCGTAGCGTGATGTTATTTAGCCTTCCTGAAAAATTTGCATATAATTTTTTTTTAAATCAGACTGGTAGTTCCAGAGATTAGCTTTATTATGGAATAAGAAGCATGAAAGTAAGATAAATGCAGTGGAAATGCGGTCTTTATATACGTAGAATGTGTGATATAAAGCGTATTGACCGCACCCGGTCATTAGAGAAGAATGCGGAGTGGAAGATGATGTTGTAACTAAAATGAAAACTAGTGATGAAAGGTTGACTAAAAAGATTAAATGGCTGAAGTGAAAGGAAAGGTATGATGAATATAAATATCAGGATCGTTGCAAACGGTATTCGATTGTTTCTGCCTACCCGTCTTGGGATAAAAGGCGTGATAATAGATTGATAGATTAAAAAATCATTACCCAATTTTAAGGTATGTACCAAAATAATTTAAGAAGTAGGTACGAAGACAGACGAAATAAGGAATACAAATATGCTACTAAAGACCCGCCGTTTCGCATGTCGCCGCGTCGTGTTGACATTTTTTTTTAGGATAAAATTGTTTTCAGTCCTCCAACTATACAATGTCTTCAAGTGAGAGAAAAACAAACGCATTTTCGCAATAATACCTACTAGTAGATTATTTAATCCATAATTTTCTGGGATAAAATATTCCCAATTTCCCTGTAAATAATCCACCTGTGTTACTGTAATTTAGCATATACATAGTTACTTATTCAATATAATATATAAAATAATGGTTATTTTTTCAGTGGGTTTTATTGAATCGGAAATATGGGTGATTAAACTTTGCACCCGTTTTCTCTTTCATAATCTATCACAAAGTTATAAATTTTACCATTACCCTTCAATTATATATATCGCGTTTTTTGTAACTTATGATTTTTTTAGGTAAAAAGCTACAAAACAGCGCAGTGATAGATTATGAAAGAGAAAGCAGGGGTAAAATAATCCTTTGTTTTACCACCCATATTTCCTATTCAATAAATAAAATTTTAAAAATACCGGTTATTTCTCTTAGATATATTGAATAAGTAACTATATTATTATGCTAAATTACAGTGACACAGGTGGACTATTTACAGAGAAATTAGATTTTACAAAGATATTAGAATTCAGAAATACCCAAGCCTACGTCACCACACCTAGTTGTTAATTAAGTAAACCGATACTTTTGTAAATAAGTATGTTGATTAATTTTGCCTACGGGCGACTCCTACACCAAAATCGATACATTTAAAGTTTTACACGATTCTACACCTCTAACTTCGAGGGTTAAAATTAGGCAAACATGGTCATCCGAAATAGTTCTGGCTGGTTGAACACAGGATCGAAATTTCTTTTTTTTTACCAATTTATTTATTTATTTATTTATATATTTGGGAAACAAACAGTTATATCAAATAACAAATTTCAGACACAACATTAGTTATACATATTAACCGATGTTAAAATTTAGCCGGTGATTTTTTGAGGCTATACCTAAGGCCAGCTCTGTTGAGGTATGTAGATGGAACATATTTTTACGGTTTGTCGGATAATGTACATAGATAAAAACCCATGGTCAGATGTGGGGATCGAACCCGCGCCTTCTCAGTTGTGAGTGGACGTCTTTCCCACTCGACCATCGACGCCCCCTAATGAAATATACTAGGTATGGTATTTTTGTGATGTTCATTGAGACCGAAGCTATAATAATCTATTCTACATAAGGAAAAATAGAGATAGCGTTAAGTAGGCTACATATTGGTCCGGCATCGCACCGAAAATTTCCCATTCCGGCCGCCGGATGATCTAGGCGTTAAAAGAATTGGACGAGTCTGTGGTCGGTTTCGGTGGACCGTACGGCGACGCGCCGGGGATTGGACGAGTGTGTGGCCACCTTTAGACATAATAAAGTAAGAAAACGGCGTAAGCCGCCATCAGGTCGGAGTATACGGGGCGAAATCTGATTGAACACAGTTTGAATTTAGAACACTGTAAGTACCTACACCCTTTTATACGTATGTGTAGTTTTGGTAAGGGGGTGTTAAATAAAACAAAGTCCTGAGCCGCTGCTGTCTGTACCCTTTTCATGCAAAAACTACTGAACGGATTTTCTTGCATTTTCCATTATTAGATAGGTTGATTAGGAGCTAAGCATTAGCAGTATAATTGAATCAAGTCGGGGAAAAGTTATCCTCAGCGAGTTTTCATTGCGTATGCTGTCTAATCCGTCAGAGATATAACAAAATGATGTAGAATATAATTATCTACAAAAAGTCCGTAGTAGCATCTATCTCTAATAGATAAGTAGTTACAAGTTTTTTTTTTCTTCACAGGTTGCCTTACACACCCAAAACCGTTACGTTTCCAGGGTACCCAGCGGAAAACCAAGTCTCCCTCATTTAGCCAATGGTATTTGTGAGACTATACGAGACTAACGAGTGGCCAGTTCTGTTGAGGTATATTTAGATGGAAAAACCTCTAAGTGTGGTTTGTCGGATTATGTACATAAGTTTTTAATTAATTAAAAACCCATTGGTATATGACCGGGATCCGGGACCGTACCCTTGGTCTGTCTAGTTAATACCAGACGTCTTAACCACTCGGCGTACTTATGTAGGTATTCAAATTGTTGTAAGCCCGCAGAGTCGGGGTTGGGATTGCTAGTATGTTTTTGTAGAATCATTAATCCAACAACAAAAGTGTGCAAAAATAAGCGTATATTCAGATCAATACAACTTATATAAACCTTTTAAAAAAAAGTGCACCGACTTCAAAAATTTGCACTGAAAAGTAAGAAATAATAAATATTTCGTCGTAGAATTTGAAGACGGTTGGTGCCAAATTAGGATACAAAACTAAGTAAATATATACGAATATAAAGATCTGTTCAATATTATCTATATTTGTATGTACTGATGATCGTAGGTTCCTAATGAATTGTCTATATTAGTGAATTTGGGAACTAAGTTGTTTCTAATTTGGCACCAACCGTCTTCAAATTCTACGACGAAATATTTATTATTTCTTACTTTTCAGTGCAAATTTTTAAAGTCTGTGCACTTTTTTTTAAAAGGTTTATTTTACCCTTTTCAGTGATTTTGCTGCCTTGACAGACGAATAATATCGCAACTAAAAAAATATTGATGGAAAATTAAAAAAAAATACCCCTGTGGATGTGATTTGAACCATTTAATGTGCTTGTGCATCCTATGCACCCCATTACATTTAACCGCTAGACCATCGTCACGAAAATTGACAACTTCGTGTCAATAGCAACCGTTGCTAAGGCTTTTTCTGATACATAATTTTCAGCCGTAAACAGAAATTAATTACTGAATTTCGATGAAACCGATTTTCGTCATATGTCTGTGAGATAATGTCGAGAAATTATTATGTCTTGAAAAAAATAAGTTGTCAAAATCGGTACATATTTTATCGAGATATCAAGAAAAATGTACTTATAAAGTCAGTTTTTTCAAAATTTCTGAAAAACTAATGAACCAATTTTTATGAGATAAAAATGGGACCAATCCGGAAGAATTATCTGACGATTAAAAAAGAAACCATCAAAATCGGTTCACAATTGGCGGAGTTATCGATGTACATACATACATTAAAAAAAAAATACGGTCCGAATTGAGAACCTTCTCCTTCTTTTTTTGGAAGTCGGTTAAAAATAGGATCGCATATCTTAAAATTGTAATTTTTTTTTTTTTTTTGCTTTATGTAACTTTTATTTCAATTTTACAATTTGGTTATAAACATAATGTTAAATAAGTAACTAAAACTAATTATAAATAAAACTTGATAACTGAGAAAAAAAAATTAAGAAGAAAACAAATAACAATTGTAAATTGAATTAATTGTAAACGGCACCGCTTCTAAATTTCGAAACAGCACAGAAACCTGTATTTTAGTTACACCTCGTAATTGTCAAAGAAATCCTAAACAGGCGGCATTTGGGAACAAATTCACGCAAATTCCAAATATCTGTTGCGATAATCTTTGCGCGTTGATTAATTCGTTACGAAACACCTGCTTTCTGTCACACGTCTCCGATGTACAACTTCCCCGAGTGTCGTGTAAATTCAGTAAAATTCTCGAGAAGTAAGACTAAATTATTAATGCTTGTAAAAACAGCGTTTTGCGACTTCTCACTTAGAAATTGGAGACAAAATGCTTTAATAAACAGTGCGACAGTTAATTTTGTTTCTTGGAAATTATCATGAAATCTATACAATGAATACAGTTGAAGTCTGTGATTTCAAAAATTACTATTTTTTATGCTATTTACACAGTAAATAACTATGTTTGGAAACATATTATGACTGTCTGTCTGTCTTATGATTTTCCAAAACGGTTTTGTATTTACATAGATGTAGCATGTTCAAGCCTCTCCTAGAATCCTTGGGACCTATACCAGGGTCTCTAGGCACATAATAAAATCCATTTGAATCTATGAATAGGAAAAGTTCCCCAGCAAAAAATCATTGCTCTTGTAACATTGTGTACATTTTCAATTTTCTTGGTTTAGTTTGATTTAGAGGTTAAAATAACAATTACCTAGTTACAGCCGAGGTCAAGGGAGCAGATGCACCTACATCATATTACGGTACCAAGTGCTTATACAAACTCTTTTTAGGATTCCGTACCCAAAGGGTGCAAACGGAAACCCTATTAATAAGGCTCCGCTATTCGTCCGTCCGTCCGCATGTCACAGGGCTGTATCTTTTGAATATGTATGTATCTTTGGGTATTGCTATGGCCGTTATAACAACAAATAATAAAAATAAAATTAAGTTGAAAATTAAAGGGGATTAAACGTCTTGGTATAACTATAATCCAACAAATACCGACCAAGTGTGAGTCAAAGACCAGAGGCGTCAAACTTGGTCTGACCTTAGTACATATTTTACAATATAGCTTTTGCAAAAGCACAGTCACGGCCAAGGGCATGCCCACCTTAGGGAGTTAATTTTCACGTGTATTATAACGTATATTCTATCTATCCTTACTTTAAATACTCACGTTAAAATAAAAAAACCGGTATGTTCTCAATAGTATGTACTAAGGTCAGACAAAGTTGCGCTAGCCAATAAATGTCATAGTTCGAATTTACAGAATTGAATTTAAGTTATTCGCTTCGCTGGTGGAAATTTATGAAATGTGACATAAGAATTCATCCCAAAGGATTTCTGGGATAAAAATATTGTCTCTGTCACTTTCTGGTCCTCAACTGTGCAAAAAATCACGTTGATCCGTTGCTCTGTTTTGCCTTGAAAGAAAGACAAACAAACAAACACTTTCGTATTTATAGTATTAATTAGGACTACAGAGCTGTTTAGTAAAAAAAAATGTTCCAAAAATTTTACGAGAACATTTTGAATTTCGTAACCAAGAAAAATATAAGAAAATATAACTTACTAGCTGATTGCTCGCTACTTCGTTCACCCCCTTGGGTAAGTAGCGTGATGTTAAATAGCCTATATCCTTCTACAATAATTGGGGTGTCAAACGCAACAATAATTTTTCAAATCGGTCCTGAAGTTTTTGTTTCTGTGGAACACGAACAAACAAACAAATATTAATTTTGAGTTACATATAAAGCTAATAGACGGGTATTTCTCGCCGCATCACCTTCCTTCCGGTCTTAATTGATTTTGATAACCCCACTTCCTGTTTTTCGCGGATTTAGTAAACAAGGAAAACTTATTATTATATTATTTATGTAGTTTATTACCTAGTTTTTCGAACGGCTTCACTTGTATTAATTGGAAATACAAAATATTGTTAGACTATACCACCCTGTTTTACACCTTTTTATATTGTCATTGGCAAGGATTGAGCTCATTTAGTGACATACAGTTTTGATTCTGATTGACAGTACAATAAATAATACTAATATATCACTTGAAAACGACTAAACCGATTTGGCTATTTTTTTTATCTTCGTAAAAGTCTAAAGAAAAATTTGAAAAGTTGCCCAGAACATTGGAAAATTCGGGAAAAACTGATTTTTCTCTGGTGTTTTTGTATGAACTCAAGACCATAATAGCGAATTAAATTATGGGTTAATCTGATGATTACAATACGAAAATTATAAATTATTTAATTAAAAATTAAGAAACTATAAACAAACAAAAAATCAAATTGTATTTAAATATAGAAAATATTTTTATTTATTTATTATTTTTTAAAGGTTTTTACATTCAATTTTAACAAGCTTTTATTAGCTCCACCTGTAACTAACAAATTATGCATGTAATATGTATGTATACAAACCTTAGAAGTAAAATAAGTTGTCGTATCAATGATGACGATCGAATCATCGATCTGAACTCGATGTGGAACTCTGTAACGAAACGATGTCATCCCATCGAGTTTGGGCTCGTTTGATTTGTCTTCACAACTGGTCCTAGATGAAGTCAAGGGTCCTGATGATGGAGCTTGAAGTTGGCCACAGGAACTCGTAACCCCATCGAGTTTGGGCTTTTAGTTTTTTTTTATAAACTACGTGCCATTTTGCAAATACTACCTTCAAAGCTCGAAACTTAGATATAAACCTAAATGTTGATATAAATAATGCGGCGGGTTGCGGTACACCTTATACGGTCTCACAAATAATTAGCAATTATCCTTTCTCGGATGTCGGTCGCATCTGCCCCATATTTAAAGATCTCTATTATAATAAATCCTTATTTGTTAGTTTCATGTTTTACATTATTCATGGTTTCTTGGCCGATAAGGTACCTACACAAATATTTAATCATAGTATTTAAGGATCCTTGGCAGTCCGCTATCTTATTTCTGTCAAAAATATGGCAAATCTCAATTAATCCTAGAAAAATGAGTATATTTATACAGCAACTCGATTGAGTTTTTTTTATTTTTCGATTTCGTTTCGATTCGTTTAATCGATTTGATTAATTGCTAATAATTATTATTTTGAATGGGACTTCTAAATAGCCGTAGTTTTTAAAACAAACATTGCTATTGTCCAAAAAGGAATGAAAATATTATCTTATATTTCATCGATTCTCTTTACAGTGTATCTCTCTAACAACTTTTTAAAGAGATATATCGACAAAATAAGTCGCTCGGTTTACTGAGTTCATTGCGCTATCAATTGCTCTTGCTCTTGCGACGCTTCACAGCGCAACGAACTCAGTTCCATAGAGGAACCCAATTGCATCCCCTATTATAGGTACCATCTTAGGGGGTGGATTTAAAAAAAAAGTAGCTTATGTCCTTCCCTAGGGTTCATTCAAGCTTTCTCCGTATCAAATTTTATCAAAATCGGTTAAGTGGTTTAGCCGGGAAAGCATAACAGACAGACAGAGTTACTTTCGGATTTAAATATTAGTATGGAAGTGTGGATCGTCTTCTACTTCTTCTATTATGGCTCCACCAATGTTAATCGATGATTTGCCAATGTCAAGTATAGCCTTTAAAGTATCAATATGCCGATTAATCGGTAGCTAAGACGATCCCGCCGACTGTCACACAGACTAATCACAACTATCACACACAGCGCGGCCATCATGTCACGACGAAAGACGTGCGTAGGTCGCCATGACATGACGTAGAATCGAAGTATGGATGTTATGTGGTGGCAGTTGTGGTGACAATTGAAAAAAAAAACATAACTACCCTCCTTCTGGGACAGTTCCGTAAAAACATGGCGCTTGCGACTCGGTCGTTTTAAATGTTGTTAATATCTAAAATAAAAGTACGGCGCGTTTTCCACTTTGTGCATGTGATATTAAATATATGTGTGTGTGTGTGTTTGTGTTAGTTAAGAACCAAAGAACGTTTCCTGAGATCAGCTTGTCCATGTGGTAAGTCAATTAAACATAAACAATTACATTACAACATCCTGAGATTTTCGTGTAATTTCGACTTTATTAAATTGCTGCACTGCTTTATTGCATACTTTAACTATTTTTAAGTCTTAGTAAAGTTTTTGAAGGAGGTCACAGGTTTTTGCAAAATTAATGAAAATAAATGTAGGTATATAGAAATGCTAACATTAGACATAATGATAATTAATCTGCTGCTGAAAATACTTTTTTTTCTCACATAAATAATGCCCTATTGTCAAAATGGCAATTTTTTGTAAAAAATATTTTTATTAAATTTTGCAAATTCCTTTGATTGTCATAGGTAATATTTTAGGTTAGGTTCAGAACTCAGTTCAGAATGTCGTCTGAGTTTTAAACACGAAAATCTCAATTTCAGACGTCAATTTTCTCTTACATACTGTGAACACTGTGGTACCTTGCCGAGACTTCAAAATAGTTAAAGTATATAATAAAACAGTGCAACGATCAATGATATACTATATAAACTGAGGTAGATGCGTGATTGACGCTCAAGCTATAGCAATGCGAATGAGAGGTAAGTGTCCCACTATAAATTTGGTCGCGCACAGTCACGCACAATCCTACGACTAGTGTACATGTCTCTCTTGAGTAGAATAATCCGCAAAAACATCAAGAAAAATGACATCTTGTGTGTTCCGCTTTTGCAGAAATTATACTGCAACTGTAAAGGATAGAAATGATATCTCATTTCATTGGTAAGTACAGAAATTTTATAATTATGGACATAACAATATTTTATTAATAATAATGCGCCGTTGCCAGTGCGCCGCTTGTCTGAGCGAGACGAACGATGCATTTTGTATGAGAGTGATAGAGAAGACAAAACGAAATGGCTGCGACAGACGCAGCGACTGATTATGGGGATGGTTGGCAATATCGGACCTGTCAATAAATTACATGAACCTATTTAAAAAAATTACATATTTTATTAAATGTACGGAAAATGTATATACATAATTATATTTACATTATTATAAATTTATATATTATATTATTGTTGTATGTATAGTATTATGATCTTATTGTATTTATTTATCTTTTAGTCTCCCTAGAAGCGGATTAATAAGAGAAAAATGGATACAGACAATTAGAACCCAAAGACGAGAATATGATTGGTTGCCAAGTTTTTACTCTAAGATTTAGACGTATGGTGGAAGATACAACCAGCAGTTTTGCGAAGTGGACATATTTTCACATTCTTTGTATATATTTAGGAAAAATATGTGTAACATTCTAAATAGTAGTTAATAATATTTTGTTTAATTTTTTTTTGTATTATTTGTTATTTCTATATTTTTTGGAATTTGCATAAAAATATCTTGTTTTGAATGTATGTATAAACAATACATTTGTATAAACAAACGTCACTGACTATATGACAGTTATTTTTTTTAAATGTATCTATGTTGTAGTAATGTTTGTTGTATAGTTGTTTGTTGTCCAGAATAAAAGAAATAAAAAAAAATTAAAGACTTAATTTTAAATTATACTACATAATACATAAATAAGTAGCATACTAATGTCCTATACCAAGCCATAATCTACCTCTATGCTAAATTTCATTTAGAACTGTTCAGCGTTCTGAGCGTGATTGAAAGACATTATTACAATTATTTTTACATTATTACATTATATTTATTAGTAAAATAAAAGTTTTTGTAATTACATATTGTATATTTTATTGTTATTCCAAAAATATTTTTAAGTAAAATATTGAGTGTTCCATTTAGACAATCTTCCCCTAGTTCCTCTGGAGAAGGTCACGCTTCGATGACGTGTCGCAAATATAAACATATATTTATCTCTTTTTAACAAATGGATTCCGGTATTGAGCTGTGTTTCTCTATCCCTTTCATCGCTTGAATATATAAACGTAAGTAATTAATAGGTAGCTATAGTATTGTTCAAGCTGTTTATTATCTGCATTTAGTATGGGTATAACGTGTCTACTTATAGTACGTCATTGGCAACGATTTAATAAAGTCGAAGAAACACGAAAACTAAGGATTTCATAAACCTTTTATTGGTAAAGGTCCAGATTATCTAATCCTGAGATTTTCGTGTTTTTTCGACTTTATTCAATTACTGCACTGCTTTATTGCATACTATAACTATTTTCAAGTCTCGGTAAGGTATAAGTTTTTGCAGAAGGTCACAGGTTTTTGCAAAATTAAGGTTAGAGTTTTCATGATTTTAAAAGAAAATTTTCAATCGATTTTTTTTACTCTATATAACACACATGTTTTATGATGCCATAGGATGAAAGGCGTCATAAGGAGCAACTTTCGTCCAGGACACCAATCCCGAAAACCCCTCCCGTGACCGCCAGGTCAGTGAAAAGTCTTCAGACACGATCGACATTTTTTTACTCTACAAAATAGGTTAGCGAGGAGCGCAGCGACGAGCGTGGTTCGTATGGTGTAAAAACAAGGCGCAAGGCGAGCGAGCGAAGCGAGCGGTGCCGCGGGAGCGGCCGCCGAAGCGCTGGAAACCTTATATTTTATTTTAAAACACGAAAATCTCAATTTCAGATTTTGAGGTTAAGTTTTTCAATGTCAATTTTCTTAAAAACTAGTGAACACCGGCGAAAAGTGGTACCTTACCGAGACTTCAAAATGGTTAAAGTACGTAATAAAACAGTGCAGCAATTTAATAAAGTCGTCAAAACACGAAAAGCTCAGGATTAGATAATCTGGACCTTTACCCTTTTATTTACCTAATATATTATAGCGAGATGAAAACGAGTTTTCAAAACCGCAAAAATCTAATTTATTTTTGATTATTATTCTATTACCTACACACGAAGGTTAAAACAAGCTTTTTACTTTGTAAACTTTTCTTTGTCAATCACTTGCAAATAAAATCGTCTAGGGAGTCATTTAGAACTCGATAACAGAAGGATATTCTCTCCAGACCCAAGTTTCCAACTTCATTCAGTGTTACAAAGTTTGTATTTGTCTTTGGGATCCACCAATGTTTCTTTACTGCTTTCGTGAAACTTTACTTGGCTTATGGAGTACTACTGCAAGGTATCTTATGAATGGCGTAGATTTCAGATGTTCAAGAATTCAGCACAGGACATTTATTGTTAGGCTCGGCTTTTCAATATACGTGTCGCTGATATTATTAATGAATTTCGGCAAAGTATGAATGTAGAGAGATCCAGTGAGTTCTGAACCTTCCAAATAGTTTTTAGTTTCTTGAGACATATAAATAAAAAAGGGTATTAGTAATATATTTTTGTATGACAAAAAGTTTTTTTAAGAATAGAGGTTATTTGTTTCAATATCGATTTTCTTAAAAATGATGGGTTTCTGCAATTGCGCCGCCATACGATCCACCGAAATCGACCACAGACTCGTCCAATTCTTGCGACGAACGGTCCGCCATCCGTTTTTAAATCGTTTATTTTTATATTTGTGGTTGATTTTGATGACCGGAACGATCTGTCATACACATACAACACGCCTTTGTTTAATCTTTAATCGAATCTTTCTGTGGTGTGAGTGAGTAAATTGCATATGATCTAGATCGTATGATTTACATCGCCAATGTGTGGCCTGTGTTCAATTTCGATCATACAGCGGCCGGACCGAAAATTTTCGGTGAGATACCGGACCAGTACTTTAGAGGCTTTGGGGAGTGATGGGTAGGAGCAGCGGATATATAGAGCTAAATGCGAGTTTTATGATGCGTAAAAGTACATGATCCACTGCAGTGACCATAATCAAAAAAATATATGATATTCTTGAGGTTATGCGTTATTAAGATACTGTGTTCAAAACATAATACAACTATATTGATTCGATAGAAAAAAATCACGAATGTACCTTTAAAAAAATATTTTACTGTCTAGAAACAGTACTAAAATGCATGCAATGATTCTGATCTTTTGACAGATTTTTTATCTAGCAATATACTATCGTAATACTGTGCTATTTTTTAATAAAATTTTCAGCAAGTTCCTTTATTCTCATTTTCGAGATTTTATGTACGCACTGCACGCGTGTGTGCGTAAGAGCTCGTGTACCGACAGTACCGGCTGCAGTCTGATGCTATATTATTAGTGGCAGCCACGTCGTTTGGTGTGTATGTGTACCCGCGTGGGGGCGATGCCATCTCTCAAGGTCGTTGGCTCTATCCAGCTTGCGATATATTTCTATATAAGATAATGGTTATTACGATCTTTTTTTCAATAGGTAGCTGATTATCTTAAAAACTAGGTGTTTCCTCAATTTGCCGTCTTCACTATGAAGTTTTAAGAAGGTGATTTAGAGGATAAATGGGTAATAAACTTGATCAGAATGTACTTTAATTGGAAAGTTCTTTCCATCGTTCCTCGCTCATACAATGTTTGCCTAAAAACCTACAATCATAAAAAACTACTAGTTATCTTAATAATGTGTTCATGTTCTGGAACTGGAAAGGTAACAATAATTGGGCCAAGTGCTTGTTGAACGGTCCCCTAATATGCTTACCAAGTTCTTACATTAAAATCTGTTCTTTTTTTTTAATTCAACAACATAAATATATAAATAAATATTACTAAATTACAAGAATAATATAAAACAAATAAAAAATTTCATGTAAACAGACTGGCTGAATTGCCTCATTGGATGGCAATGCTTATTCTTTAACTTCGTAAGAGCCAGCCCGTCGGTCATGTGATCTTTCTAATTTTTTTTAATTCTTGTGTGAGAATGCCACAGACAGACAGATAAAGTAGGTAGGTACATACAATATTATTTATACAGAGTAATATATACGAACATAATACAGTGAATAATAATCAGCTTACTGACTTGTCAACTCAATCCTTCACATCACATGCATATGTAAAATTTAATTATTACAAATGACATACATTTAACCGTATACGTCCATATTAACTAATGCAAATGTATTGAAAAATGTCGTAGGTAACATGATGGTAATTACAGTCTTGGCTCCGTAAAACAGTCGCCTTCGGCTTTGTTTCGGTTCTGGCATTTCCAACGTCGCATACTTGTTACACATTTTTTTATAATAACCTTGTATGATAAAAAGTATAAGTATATCAAATTTCACGACCAGGGATTTCGATGTATGTCTGTCTAGCTAGACTTTGAATTGGGCACTAAAATTAAACTTATAATTGGCTAATTTCTTTTAAGTACATAGTTGAGACAATTTTTTCTTATTCTTAGCTTTTGCCCGTCTGGCATTAACTAGGCTGACCACGAGTTTGATCTCGGATCTCGGCCATGTACCAATGGGTTTTTTTATTAAAACTTTTGTACCTACATAATCCGACAAACCACATTTAGATGCTTTTCCATCTAAATATACCTTATAGAAATGGCAATACATACAACAATCCAACGTCGCTGGAAAGTTGTACATATGCCAATCTATTAAATATTTTCTATGGCGCGATACAGGTTTCAATGAGTTAGTAACGGTGCGACATCTATCGACGCGACGCGATGTGCCGCCGCAACCTCAACAGAACTGACCACTCGTATAGCCTCAAAAATACCATCGACTAAACGAGGGAGACTTGGTCTTCCGCTGAGTACCCTGGAACTGTAACACGGTTTTGGAACCTGTAAGGCAACCCGTAAATAAAAAAAATTTAATAAGTAAATACAGACATTTATAGTTTTCTAGGAAATTAATAAATCTGCAGTTAATTTTGTTTTATTTAATATTTTGCATTTTTTTTAATGGTAAACATTTTCTTAAAATTACAAATAAATACAAACACAAAACGCTTGCAAATTAATATAAAATGAATAAGTTCCTCGTTTTTGCAAAGGCTGCTTTTCAATAGTTCATTAAAAATGTATGCTTCGACAACATTTATTGAAATGCTTCACAACACAACAACGGTATACACACAAAACAAGAAAGACATTTCTATAGAAAAGTTTCATTATTTATACAAGCTGTTCATCCCGGCTTCACCCGTGTTATACCCTTTTAAAAAAAGTATCCTGTGTTCTTCCCTAGGGTTCAAGATTTATCAAAATCGGTTCAAATCGGTTAGCCGTGTAAACGTAATAGACAGACGGATTTCGCATTTATAATAAAATCTTATCCTATTGTTTCCGCGCTCCATTTGACCGGCACCGACCGGCTGAGGCGAAGAAACTTAACAACTAAGAACAAACTCGAAACTGACAACTAATCGACTCTTAATAGGAACCGTGGGGTTAGCATACATATACAACTTAGTAAAGTCATATCGTTTCGTGTGGGTCGATCGATTTAAGATATTAGTCCGTTGTGGCCATTTGTTACGATCCTGACATACCTCTTTCGTTTCGTTTATATTCATCATACCTTTCATACATGCTCGGCGATTGTGTGTACTTTTTATATTTCCATCGATCAATAAGATTTTTATATGTTCAATAAAAGTACACCTATGTCGTCCTCTGCTAGCATTTCCTTTCACGTCAGCCATATAAACTTTTTTAGTCAATATTTCATCCTTCATTCTTTCAACGTGTCCAAACCAGCGTAAACTACTTTTCTTGATTTTATATAGTCACAACATCATCTTTCACTCGGCATTCTTCTCTAATGACATCGTTCCGGATGCGGTCGATACGTTTTATATCACAGATTCTACGTAAAGACCACATTTCCACTGCATTTATCTTACTTTCATGCTTCTTATCCAATACCCAATTTTTGACGTGTTTTTTGCACAGAGATAGCTGAAGGCCGGAAAATGACATTCTTATCCCGGGAAAAAAGTTTTTTTTCATAAACAACCTTTCTAGTACTTAAATAAATGACTTGTGATTTAAAAAATATGGCAAACCCAAGAAGCCCAATCATTTTTCTACAGAAATATCAATTTCGTAAAAAAAGTAGCTGCGAAAGACAGGATCTTGCTCTGATATTGATGAGCACGTCCGAAGGGGACCCGACAATATTTCTTTCTCGAATACCTACGTGATTAGATTACTGCCACCTCTGGGCATTATTTCTTAGCGCTTTGTTCCGTCGTTTACTCTTATTAGAGTTTAATAATGTATCTGTTTTACCACTACGTAAACTAGGCCTCAAACTAGGATATATTTTTGAAGTACTTAAATAAATAATTTTTTATATTGCTTTTTTAGGCCCTTTGCAAGTGGCTTTTTTATATTGCTCGTCCGTGTATATAAAACAAGCAGTTGCCCCCGACTTCGTACGCGTTGTATTAGGAATAGTGACATCATTTATGTTAATACGCAAATGGCAGTCGACCATCTTAAATATATAATTTGTCAAAAATGTGGTAAATCTCAGAAAAATTGTTTATTTATACAACATTTTCAACTTAAATTGGTGATAGGTATTATTTTAATTTTATTATTCAGGGTAGTTTTTATTGCATTTTAAAAACTATGGCTGTGGCTAGAATTTGAGTTGAAATAAACTCATTTTTATTGCCATATTTTTAACACATATAAGATGGCTGACAGCTAAGGACCCTTAATTATATATTTACCCCTGTTGTTGTTCCGTGGGACGATAGGTTAATAAAATTAAATGCATATACTTGGTACCTGATATTCCGGTCAACCGTGAAATTTTTGAAAAAATCCTTCTTTATTAGCTAAGTTTCAAGTACCAATAGGTACAACATTTTTCTCTATACAAACTTCAACACCCATTTTTTTTTATGAGGAGGGGAAATCCTTCATGGATACCCGTAGACTGGGTAGTGCCGGACTCATACCGGCTAAAACCCCTCCTCCGTTTCAAGTTTTTGTGACACCTGTTCACTATCATGGCATTACATCAAACAGGCGTCTGGTGATCTTCTACTGATCCGTTGTTTGCCTTTCCATTTCTTCTTTGTAACACCCCGTTTAAAAATCCTAAAACATGAGTTTTATTATTTGTTTTAAAGAGTATTTGTAGGTACCAGGCTAGAAGTTGCTACACGCAGGGAATACGATTTTCCATACAAACGTTTACACCCATTTCACCCTCTTAGGGTTGATAGCGTGATGTTAAATAGCCTATAACCTTCCTCAAGAATTGAACTATCAAATTTTTCAAATCCTCAACTGGTAGTTATTATCGCGTACAAGCATACAAACATTAGTATAATTTGAGTGTGTCCCAACGCTTGTCCAGTGGGGTTAGCATACATAGGACACACCAATGGCCACCCAAGGAATGCCCGGCCCGAGAATATTCAACCACAGAAGTCCGGGCAAATCCTTGTACTGTCTTTGCCCGACTCAGTAATTTGCTCGACATTCTAGTGTTGGACATTCTCGGGCCGGACATTTCTTGGCTGGCCATTAGTGCCAACACGTAGTTTTTGGACTTCGAGTCAAAAATTGCTATATTTAACGAAACCCTAGTTTTCTTTTACTAAAACATAATTTATAACAGTAAAATAATATTTCAAATCGGTCCAGCAGTATTCAAGCTAGAGAAATAAGAACCTCCACATATCACTGTGACATCTCTTTCTTATGAATTACAAGCATACATCTTCATAAAAATAGTACAAAAACTTAAAATTGCTGTACCTATCTAAATTAAATTCCACCGCGCCATAACAATGTATGAAGGAGGGAGATATTAATATCGCAAAGTGTCCAAAGAGGTGTTTTGTTCAACGCAGAAATGCGGAAGAATGCAAAAAGATTAAATTAATTTGCTACTTTTATATGAATTTTAACATTACGTTCGTACCACAACCTTCGCCGCGGCTCCACACAACGTAGACAATTTTCCAATAAAAAATTTGACGAAGAAATAAAATTTTCCCGCGATAAAAAGTAGCCTGTATCACTCTCCGGTACTCAAATCAAATCTGTGCAAATCAATTTCGACCTGAAAAAAAAACAAAAAAACGGTTGCCGGTACCCACTCAGCGGAAGACAAAGTCTAAAAACTATCAGCTTGAGGTATGTAGATGGAAAAGCCTCTTTGTAACGGTTTGTCGGATAATGTACATAGATTTTTTATTATAAAAATCCATTGGCAAATGGTCGGATGTAGGGATCGAACCCGCGACTTCTCAGTTGTGAGCCGACGTTCAGCTTGCCTGAACTTTTTTCTTGTCAAAACGGACCAACGGCTCTAAAGTCTATTGGGGAAAATATGTCATTACTTTCGGAAAATTCTTATTGGAATTTGAAAAAGTACAACGGAATAACAATACGATACCACACCACAATAAAGCAACAAGTTGTTGTATTTTATGCTTCCCTTAAGTAGTCCACACATTGGTCCGGCATCGCACTGAAAATTTCCTATTCCGCGCGCGGGATGATCTAGGCGGACCCGTTCGTTACAAGAATTGGACGAGTCTGTGGTCGGTTTCGGCGGACTGTACGGCGACGCGCCGAGGAATGGACGAATGGTATGGCACGTTTTTTTTTACCCGCGTTACAAGCGTGAAAATGATATTTTTCCATATTGTATTATAAATCAAATAGATAATAAATCAGGTCAATAGCAGGCTTATGAAATTTTGGTGCCATATTCAATTAATTTGATAGTCGAGTTAGGTAGGTATTAATTAAACTATTTCCTTATCAGTTGTACGACTATTGGAACGCCTGCTAAGTATCATCTTGTGGTACATAATAACATAGCAGTTCTTATTAAGGCCTCATACAGGACGGACACGATACATAAGTGTGTCCAATCGATACTTTATTAATTTAAAATATATTACAAAACTTTTAACTGATAATGAAACAAAATGACATAAAAAATATATAATACTTAATTACAAAAGTAACTAAACCACTAAACCAATTTTAATGGAACTTGATTCACAGTAAGTTTGAACCCTATGGAACGACATAGGATATTTTTTTTTAATCCACCCCCCTGGCTGGAAAAGACCTGAAGACCTAAATAATCTTAAAATGTCTGGTGCAGAAGGCAATGGGAACCACTGCACTATTCTTCCCAAGAAAGTTAACCATGGCGAGTCAATACAAGGTGCATCGCGCTGTGGACCGCCATGATTGACCACGACTGCTCTGTCAAGAGCACCACGACTAAGAAGAAGAAGAATAAGGAGTATATATAATTATTATTAGTTTATTAGGTTTAATATTCAAATAATTATAAGAGTTCTTATTGGTAGCAAATATGAAATCTGAATCATAGTGAATTTTATCAATTTAATATTCAGAGAGGAATTTAATTTTAAACTTTGTAGTTTAATTTAGCACATCGTGACCGCTTCGGAGCTGGAAAAAATGCATGAGCAATAAATATTTAATTTCTCTCTATTTAATATTTTAAAGAGTTTGCATGTACGTTTAGATGTGTGTTTGGGGTAATCTCTGAATTGAACCGATTTAAGACGAGGAACGACTCAGAAATTTCTAATCGTAAGCCACGCCCTAAACTTGTGGTTCGGGCGCATGATCGGTTCGGGCGCAACGACCACGTCATGCAAGACACCGACGGCGCTTTGTCCGTTCTTGCTGCAGAAGTGAGAAGGGCATAATGTATCGCCTCTCGGAATAAATGACGTAAGCGGCACATTACAAATAAATAATTTATTAAAAAACGATCACATGCAGGGAAACATCTTCTTAATCAATACTAGGTACTGAAATTACCTACAGATTCGTATAAAATTTAAACATAAATCCCTTCAGAGTATGGTCGTATGACTAAAAAGGTGTTTTTGAAGAGGTGATTTCAAAAAAAAAAGTTATCGAGAAAATTTTCACCAATCATGTTTTCATCCTACACAGTACTAGATAAAATCCTCTAGTTTTCGATGCCCAAATTGTATGTTCATAGCATTCGTAAAATACAGGAATTTCAGTTCAAAAATCAACCGAAATTATTCGTTCCTCCCCTTAAAAAAAACACTTCTGTAAACGATGTGTCGGTGAGTGGACGTGATATTTTTTTTACTAATAAACTGTATTGGTAATCCTTTACGGTTTTTATACCTTGAGTTGTGGTCAGAGACACTAGTAACAGTGTCCACATTTTCCAGTTGTCCAATGACCATATTAAACAGAACAGGTGGCAATGGACGTCTAGGCGTAAATATCTGTTATTTTTAGAAGAAGTGCCGGCTTTACGTGCACGAGGAGTCGATTAAAGCACAAAATTGATGCTTAGCATTTTTTTGGAACGAGTGGGAATTGTGATAATACGTCTAAGACGTCACTTTCATTTCGTGACGATCGGTTTTTCTATAGTAACTCCCAAAAACAACTGACCTTCAACACAGATCTAGGTACAAATTCCCTGAAATCGGGTACTATTCTAAGAGGTTCTTAAAGTTCGGTCGTGAGTTGCGGTTATCGGTTGGAGGCCAGCTGGGCCCTTTACCAACTTAGATAACTAACTTTAACTTAATATTACCTACATACAATATTGGTTTTGTCATTGTTAGCCATTATCGTGGGTCTGTGGATTGTTTGTATTATATTTAAACACAAACACAAAATATATATTTGATTTTGATCCCATAGACCCTGGATCAAGGGATATGTGTCTGTATTTGATATTTAATGCCAAAAATTTTATTACAGAAGTGGATATTTTCTAGCTAAATAATTGTTGTATTTCGTGATAGAAAGAACATAGATTTTTTTATTAATACGTATTATCCTATCACTTGATAATAATAAATTATCCCAAAATTGGTAAATCGTGGCGAGAAGTATGACGGATATGCTATGGTCCATGGGGTTCAAATGCCAAAAAGTTCATTAAAGAAATATTCCCACGACTGATCATCTCCTCTGGTGACAAGAGGGCTGGCTCCTTCCACGAATCAGCATTGAAATGCGGCCAGCATTTTTGCTATTATTCTACGCGGACCTGGTTTATTTAGTTATTTTTAACTTTAACAAAATTACACGATTTTTGAGCATAAAAACTGACTAAGTGAAAAACCGGCCAAATGCGAATCGGACTCGCGCACCAAGGGTTCCGTACCATTATCTATAAAAACGGTAAAAAAAAACACGTTTGTTGTTTGGGAGCCCCCTTAAATATTTATTTTATTCTGTTTTTTAGTGTTTGTTGTTATAGCGGCAACAGAAATACATTATCTGTGAAAATTTCAACTGTCTAACTATCACAGTTCATGAGATACAGCCTGGTGACAGACAGACAGACGGACGGACAGCAGAGTCTTAGTAATAGGGTTTCCGTTTTTACCCTTTGGGTACGGAACCCTAAAAATTAAATGGAACGGCTGGACCGATTTGAATATTTTTTATGGTTTAAAGTTAGAGAAAGAAAAAAATAAAATTTGCCCGGAAAATTCGGGAAAAAACTGAAAGTGGTTTTTCTGTGGGATTTTTGTATGAACTCAAGATCGTGATAGGGGATGAAAGTTATTACGGGCTCCACAGACGAAGCTAATTTAAAATATAAATAAATTCACTGCACTGCTAATGTAAGGTAAAAGAAAGCAAATAAAGAGCTTTTCCGCAACCTGCAACGTTTTCACATTTTTAATTCGTTAATGGACGTTCTTTGATAAATAAACCAACGAAGTGTTTACAGTTTATAAAGTCACTTATTTACACTTTAAATAAGTATTATCCATAAATTGGCTAAGAGCGAGTCGAACTTGCGTAGAAGGCAGGATTTTCGTTTAGGTTCTGTAATTCCCTATATTTCCATATTTTTTTTTGCAAAATTGTAGACTCAGTTCTTTCGGAGATAAGGGGGGGGGACGCTTAAGTTTCGTATAATTTTTCTTTAATATATTTTAAACCATGCATTTTAAAATTATAAAAAACATATATTTGTATTTCTTTTAACGAACCCATTAATTTGATAACACTTGCTTGATGCATTTGAAAAAAAAATTAACATTGTCCTCCGAAATTCACCCCCAATTCGATTATTTACGCTATATCTCCGTTATTGGGTCATCAAACTCTACATAATAGTTACCAAATTTCAACTCTTTTCGTCCAGTAAATTCGGATAAAATAAGCTCTGACCGACGGACATCCAGTATTATACAAAAACTATTAGAAATAGCAAGTTGTAGTTTACATAAAGTATGTGAAATTATCCATAGAATATCGAGAAAATGGTACATAAGTAAATATATTAAAGGTCACACATTCGTCTAATCCCCGGCGCGTCGCCGTCCGGTCCACCGAAACCGAACACAGACTTGTCCAATTCTTGTAACGACGGTCCGCCTAGATCATCCGGCGGCCGGAATGGGAAATGTGTATGACAGTGTATGTGTAGCCTACTTTAGAGAACTGAAGTCGCAAAATGGGTTGCAAATACGCGTGAAATTGATTATTTTCAAGGCTTCATAAAACCTAGATGTAACTGATTATCATATTTTTTTTTAATTCATAATGCGTCAAATATATTTATTTTTCGATAGCTATTTATATTTCCAATCTAAGACATATAGTTATTTTTAACGACTTCAAAAAAAGACGTTACTCAATTCGACCGTATATATTTTTTTTTATGTGTGTTCGCGGATAACTTCGTCGTTTATGAACCGATTTTGATGATTTATTTTTTAATCGACAGATAATTCTTCCGGATTGATCCCATTTTTATGTCATAAAAATTGGTTTATTAGTTTTTCAGTAATTTTGAAAAAACTGACTTTATATGTAAATTATCAGTATCTCAATGAAATATGTACCGATTTTGACGACTTATTTTTTTAAGGATATAATAATTTCTCGACATTATCTCACAGACATATAACGAAAATCGGTTCAGTAGTTTTTCAGAAATTCAGTAATTTGTCTCTGTTTACGTCTGAAAATTATGTATCAGAGAAAAGCCTTAGCAACGGTTGCTATTGACACGAAGTTGTCAGTTTTTGTATCGACGGTGGTCTAACGGCTAAAGGTATGGCATGGCATGGTGCAGCTCAGGATGCAAATGGTTCAAATCCCATCCACAGCAGCATATTTTTTTTATTTTTCCATTATTTGTTTTTATTTGCGTTATTATTTGTCTCTCAAGGCAGCAAAATCACTTAAAAGGAAAAAATAAATTAACTTTTAAAAAAAAGTGTACCGACTTCAAAAATTTACACTGAAAAGTAAGAAATAATAAATATTTCGTCGTAGAATTTGAAGACGGTTGGTGCCAAATTAAAAACAACTTACTTCCCAAATTCACTAATCTAGAAAATTCATTAGGAACCTACGATCATCAGTACAAACATATATAATATTTAACAGATATTAATCTTCTTAGATGTTTACTTAATTTTGTATCCTAATTTGGCACCAACCGTCTTCAAATTCTACGACGAAATTTTTATTATTTCTTACTTTTCAGTGCAAATTTTTGAAGTCGGTACACTTTTTTTTAAAAGTTAATTTATGTAATTTAAGAAGTCATGAAGCATGTAATTTGCATGGGACAAAAGTTATGAGGATTCTCCTTAAACATTATACTACCCCTAATCCGATACTATCTAGTACCTACCTACAGTTTTTAGTAGTATATAATTTCTACCTACCTGATATCACATTACTTATAATATTTGTTTGTAGATATAGGTACCTACTTTGAGAATCAAATTCTACTAATACTTCTACAAATGTTATAGAACACAAAGGAAATTTAATCTGAGAATTCATTTGCAGTGCTTAGAAATACACAAACATAACTAAACCGCCAACCCCATGTAAGTAAAGCGATAAGCTGTCGCGATATGCCTCCTTGTCTTGATTCTTAACCCGTGAAGTATCGCGTGTGATAAAACGATACTATCTATCTATCTATCATCACGCCTTTTATCCCAAGAGGGGTAGGCAAAGACAATCGAATGCCATTCTTTTATATTAATCATACCTTACATACATGCTCGGCGATTGTGTGTACTTATAATATTTTTACCTATATGTTCAATAAAAGTACACCTAGGTCATCCTCTGCCAACATTTCCTTTCACTTCAGCCATATAAACCTGTTTAGTCAATCTTATATCCTGTAATGGTTCGAATTCCCGTCTAGGATTATGCGCCCTTGTTAAAATATAGTTAAAATATTTAATTATAATTAATCTGTGATTCGGCTAAAAAAGACGATTTCCGTGCCAATAATGAAATAAAAATAAAATATACTAAAAATAAAAATTAAGTGAGGGTACTTGTGAAATGGTAAAAAAGACAAAGAAAAGATGATAATGTTGAAATGAATTGAAAGTGTTTGCAAAATAATAATGCCATTTGTGGATTAAATATAAAAGCAATTTGGAGATTGTGGACAATAATAATAATAAATAAATAAGGATTAAATAATTGAAACGGGGTAAGTTACTAATGAGATTATTCTGGAAATTAATAGCTATGAACTTCATGTAAAGAATCAGTTGCAATCATGTTTGTGTTGTCCACAGCTTGTGGAAACGCCCTGCACCATAAGGCTTGCCTTGCCTCATGCGCGTGCCAGCGGACTTATCTTCTTCTCGGACGACAAGTACCTACTTGCCAACTGCAAAGGGGCTATTCACAACTCTCCAAGAGGAAGACGGAGGTCCGTGGTCGGACGCGTGGATGCCTGCTCTCAGTCTAACTACCAAGCCCAGACGCCTCTTGTTCACCTACTTATGTTTTGCTTATAGTTTATACTTATACTTTCATGTTTTAATTTTACTAAGTAGATTTTCATACACTATATTGACCCTGGGAGTTGTTGGCGGCCGGCCAACCGCGGACAGACATCACGTGCTTAGTCAATATTTACTGGGTTACTACGTGCTTACTTAATATTTACTTGGTCAATACTTACTAGGTTGATATATTCTTATGTAGTACTTGCTTGTCTAATATGTGCTTTATTAATGCTTACTAGGTTAATGCGTGCTTACTTAATATTTACTTGGTCAATACTTACTAGGTTGATATATGCTTATGTAGTGCTTGCTTGGCTAATATATGCTTTATTAATGCTTACTAGGTTAATGCGTGCTTACTTAATATTTACTTGGTCAATACTTACCAGGTTAATATATGCTTATTTAATACCTACTTGGTTAATGTGTGCTTGGTCAGCGCTTACTGGGTAAATGCGTGCTTATTTAATATTTACTTGATTAATGCTTACTAGGTTAATGCGAGCTTACTTAGTATTTACTTGGTTAATGCGTATTTAGTTAATATTTACTTAGTCATTAGGTTATTTGATCAATAAACTTGTTCTCTCTGTTCGAAGCTCTTTGATTTGTCATTTCTAAAACCACATTGCAAATTTAGGACTAGCCCGTCAGCACACACGATTGGCTAGCACCTAAGAGCATCACAATCCTTCATTATTTCAACGTGTCCAAACCAGCGTAAACTACTTTTCTTCGTTTCAGTCACAACATCATCTTTCACTCCTCATTCTTCTCTAATTACTTATATCACACATTCTACGTAATGATTGCATTTCCTTTAATGCTTTTTATTCTATATCCAAGTCTCGCTTCCATAAGTAAGTAAGTGATGGAACTAAAACAGCAATATTATGAATTAAAACGATACCAGTACGACAGAAGAAACAATTTAATTATAATTAAGCCAATATGAGTCTAATTGCATTCAGATAAGGCTTACTTTGCATTGACCTTTTAATCACACACAGCGCGGGTGGTGAGTAGGGGGAGGTAAATTTTGTGATAATTTGACCAAGATAATTTAGCTAAAGCCATTTTTTGAAACAAAAGGAGTCGATAGCGTAAGTGGTAGAGTGTTGGACCTGGAACCAGGTGGACCCAGGTTCCAATTTGACTCGTGCCAAAATACTATGACCATTTTCCTGAATATGTTTTAATAGACTTCTCGTGCTTGGGAGAAAACTTCTTCAAAAAATAACAGTTACTTAGTTTACATTTGTTAAAGAAGTGATACATGTTAATTAAGTACAGGCTTGCCACTTTTTCCTCCTTTTATTTTCCTTCTCTTTCCCTGCTTTCTTTTCGGGTCATGGCCTTCTTTATGAAGTCCACCACACTATGCCACGTCGCTATAAATTGTTTGTGTTTGTTTTGATACAAATATTTTAGATAACTTGCTTTTACTTATACTCATAGAAAATTATTAATTATCCAAATTATTACATCCAAATTAATCGCTTCAGAATCGCTGCGAGATATTAGATGTATCCAGGCCACGTCCTTACTTCTCCACTCAGTACTTTGCTGTTACCTCTTCATTGCCACAACGCTTTGTTGTATGACGCCGATGAGAAACTGCATTGTGTTCTAAGACATACAAAGAAGCTTGTCAACTGTAACGTACTTAATTTTACTTATATATTTGCAAAACGTAGTATTCAATTTTCTTCTTCTTTTTCTTCAACCCGCATTCACCCACTGTTGAGTGGATGCGATTCCTGTCTGTCCTGAGCCTTCTGCGTCCAGTTTTTTCCCACCACTTTGGCTATATCACCTGACCATCTCGCAGGCTGTCGTCCCACGTTCCTTCGGACCTGTCTCGAACTCCAGTCCACAATCTTTCTGGCTCCATCTGCCATCGGTTCTGCGACTCACGTGACCCTCCCACCTCAACTTTCTCCGCGAAAGAATGCCTGCTATGTCTGATAATTTTGTACGACTGCGGATCTCTTTGTTTTATATTCGGTCTCGTAGTATTAAATTTACAAACAAATACACTTTTGCATTTATAATAGTAGTAGACTAGTAGATAGATAGATTAAAGTGCGTCATTGGCCGAGTGTTTAAGATGACGGGTATAACCTATGCAGTCCACAGTTTGATCCCGGCCACGTACCAATAATTGAAAAGTTATGTAGGTACATAATCCTACAAACCACTTATACGATTTTCCATCTAAATATACCTCAACAGCACTGGCCACTCGTTAGGTATAGCCTCACATATACCATCGGCTAAAAGAGTTTTAGTCTTCCACTGTGTGCCCTGGAGCCGTTAATATGCTTCCGAAAGCTGTAATTAAGGCCCCGTCAAGATAAAAAACCGTTTATTAATTATTTTCAAATTTCATTCGATTAACTTAATAATTTCTGAGATAAAAAAAACAGGGAACCCCAAAAACCGGTATTAATTTAATACTACCGATTTTTAGGGTAGATAATTAGATAATACCTAATATAATATCATATATGAATGAATATTGCTAAGCATAAATACAATAAAGGTTCATTAATCAGGGTAATAATTAATTTTCTCCTCCCATAAACTTTATTGTACGTTAACAAAAGAGAGCTTCCATTAACGCTGCTCGTACATAAGCTATGTACACACTATAAGCAAATAAAAATGTATTATTTTGAAAAATTGCTTGCTTAAGTATTTTTCAATCTTTAGAACAATCTGAGTGAATTTCTAATAAGGCAATATCCTTAGACAGGAGCCACATGAGGGAGATCGAAAGAAAATTCAGCTGGGTTGGGCACCTTTTAGAAAACTCGGTGACGTCTTGAAGTCCAGAGAGGTGCGCCAATGTCTGAAGACAAAATTATTTGATCAGTGCGTACTTCTCATCATGACTTATGCGTCAGAAACATGGTCAGTGACAAACGAGGTTGTTCGGAAGATAAAGGTGGCACAAAGGTCTATGGAGAGTAGGATGCTCGGGATCAAGAGTGATGGACATTGGAACTAGAGTTGCGACACTAAAAGTGGTGATGGGCGGGACACGTAGCTCAAAAACACGATGGTAGAATGGGTCATAGAAGTGTCGGCAGACCACCAGCGAGATGAAGTGACGACGAAGAGAGAGGGTAGAGCGTGGAGGAGAACTGCGGAGGATAGGAAGACATAGGCTGAAGAAGAAGAAGTAGACCTCATTTTGACTCTGCCATTTTTCTTTAATTGAATTTTAGTGATTCATAGGACACGTTAATAAAGCGTCTGCATTTAATTTGAGAACGAACTTTCCGTCCCCGGCCTCACTAGTGGATATTTTCTAACAGAATAAAATATAGGATATAGCACTCAGGGATAATGTGGCTTCCTATTCGTGAAAGATTTCTTAGAATCGGTTCAGTATTTTCAGAAATTACGCCCTACAACCAAACTTACAAACTGTACCTCTTTAATAGTATAGATATACTACATCTAAGTTCTAGTTCTTAAGCGATATTTTAATTCAAGATAATACTTTATCTCTGTACCAAATTCCAACCAAATCGGTTCAGCCGTTGCGTCATAAATGAGTAACAAACATTCACAGTTGTTATTTTAGAATCCAAAATAATGTTAATGAGTATAAAGTTTAACCGGTGTAGAACATGCCTTCTGGCAGTTATTTGCATAATTTCATTCAACGTGACAAATTAATTTAACGTCGTTTCACCATCCATTATTCTAATATAGATTTATTATATTTATTTTTACCTTACGACCCGTCCTCGGCTTCGTGCGAATAAACTGAGATATAGCTTTGTACCTATATTTTTCTCTCTCTCTCTTCTTTCTTCATAGGTTGCATTACAGCTCCCGAAACCGTATTTTAAATATATCTTTTACAATATTGATAACATGCTTTAAATGGGTCAACGCCTATGCCCTACATCAAAATTTACATATTTCACTTTATCTTTTTGTAGTAAGTACTGCGAATTTGAATTAAATATTTACCGTCATCTCCATCTCAGAATGGTCTTGTTTAATTTTAGTCACAAATCATTATCCAAGACACACCTTTCTCGTTTTTAAGGCTCCGTAGCGAAATGGCAAAAACGGAGCCTTTTTATAGTCCGTATGTCCCAGTCATTTATTTCAGAGACTATATTTATGAAAAGTGGAGACGAAAAAGAAATCGAGTGGGTTATCATTGAAGAGAGAATTTCTTCAAAGTGGCCAATTTCCATTTGCATTGTGTCCGAGATTAACCTGAAGTCAATATAGGACTTTAATAGTTTACGAGCTAACGATATAGCTGACCTTATAAATTTTTATTATTATTATTATTATTTTTTTACCGACTTCGAAAAAAAAAGAAGGAGAAGGTTCTCAATTCGGACCGTATTTTTTTTTTTTTTTTTTTTTTTTTTTTTGTATGTATGTACATCGATTACTCCGCCAGTTGTGAACCGATTTTGATGGTTTCTTTTTTAATCGACAGATAATTCTTCCGGATTGGTCCCATTTTTATCTCATAAAAATTGGTTCTTTAGTTTTTCAGAAATTTTGAAAAAACTGACCTTATAAGTCAATTTTTCGTAATATCTCGATGAAATATGTACCGATTTTGACGACTTATTTTTTTAAGGATATAATAATTTCTTGAGATTGTCTCACAGTCATATTATTATGACGAAAATCGGTTCAGTAATTTTTCAGAAATTCAGTAATTTGTCTCTGTTTACTGCTGAAAATTATATCAGAGAAAAGCCTTAGCAACGGTTGCTATTGACACGAAGTTGTCAATTTTCGTATCGACGGTGGTCTAGCGGCTAAAGGTATGGGATGCAGCGCAGGGTGCACATTGCTCGAGGTTCAAATCCCATCCACCGCAGTATTTTTTTTAATTTTCCATAATTTTTTTTTAGTTGCGTTATTATTTATTTCTCAGGGCAACAAAATCACTTAAAAGGGAAAAATAAACCTTTTAAAAAAAAGTGTACCGACTTCAAAAATTTGCAATGAAAAGTAAGAAATAATAAAAATTTCGTCGTAGAATTTGAAGACGGTTGGTGCCAAATTAGAAATAATTTAGTACCCAAATTCACTAATCTAGATAATTCATTAGGAACCTACGATCATCAGTACAAACACAGATAATATTGAACAGATCTTTATGTCCCTAGATGTTTACTTAATTTTGTATCCTAATTTGGCACCAACCGTCTTCAAATTCTACGACGAAATTTTTATTATTTCTTACTTTTCAGTGCAAATTTTTGAAGTCGGTACACTTTTTTTTAAAAGGTTTATTCAGTAATAAGTTAATCAATTTTTCATCAAATATTTTCAATGCTCTCCTATTTTTTAATTATTCACAGTTTTTTTTGTCCACGTTATCGGTCCCAGGGTACCAAGTCATCCTCTTTTAGCCGATGGTATTGGTGAGGCTAAACCTAACGAGTGGCCAGTTCTGTTGAGGCATATATTGATAATGTTGGCGCGCGGCGACGCCCCGTATGGCACAGGAATAAATTACCGCGAGTCCGATATAGTTTGTGATGATACGACCTTATTTTCCTGGCCGCTTACAAGCTGGCCATCATAAATAACATTTATTTTAATTTTAGAACACGATATTGTTCATTTTAATTCAATAGAACATTGTATGTTATTTTCAAATATCCTATATGTGGAACCTAAATTAAAATGTTACTCATTCCTTCACAAACTGTTGACTTAGGCAATCACTCTGCCAATTGTAAAATTTATTATATTTCTATTTTATCAACTAAGTAAACAACTAAATAAAATGTATTGAATCAGTATTAATCTATGTTTATATAAAAGGAGCTCAAATAAGTATTGTAAGTATTTTTATCATACTTTGTATTGTGTTACTTCAATAGCATATCGCCCTGTAGTAATGTGTAGTTCATTTTTATTACAGTGCGCTCCTTTTACGGATCCTTTGACGGCTCCTTACGGATCCTTTTTCCTGGTTGTTCCTTTGCCTGCTCCTTTGCCTGCTCCTTTGCCGGCTCCTTGGCTCCTTCCTGCTTGTTACTACCATGTTAATTCGACCAATAAACGAATGGTGAAAGTTTACTACGAGTTTTCCTGCTATACCTACCCATCGACCCATCCTGGCTACCCCACCCGACAAGTTATACTAGTTAGACGTTTGTATGTAGTGTCAATTGCTATTATTAAGATCGAGCAAAAGACGCCGAATAAAACAGGTTTCTTGTATGGGGACCCCCTTTAATTTTTTACTTTATTTTATTTTTATTATTTGTTGTTATAGTTGCCATAGTAATACACACTCTGCGGAATTGTCTACCCTATTACGGTTCAAAAGATACAGCCCTGTGACAGACGGACGGGCGGACGGACAGCGGAGCCTTAGTAATAGGGTTTCCGTTGTCACCCTTTGGGTACGAAACCCTAAAAACCCATTGGTACATGGCCGGGATCAAACCGTAGTCCGCCTGATTTACTGATTCTTATTATTAAATACGCTAGCAATTGGAAATTGGGGTATTGGATACGTATCGATTTAAATAATTTTTGATAACAATTTCAGAGGCTTAAAGAGAAAATCAAATTTAGCTTAGAATAATTGATTGCGTTACGAATGGCGTTCTTATATAGAGTTCTTGGAAAAAATAATTTTCCCCCTAAAGTGAAATAAGATTTCTGAATTTCAAATGAGTGAACCCGCCTTAAATTCAATCGCAAGTAAAAAGTTGACAAATTGTTTTTACATAATATTTTAAATAACTTTTATAAAAATGAGAATAAGATTTTTTTAGCCCAAATTTCATTCGAAATATGTAAGCCTCACAAATACCATCGACAAAAAGAGGAAAACTTAGTCTGATAAAAGTCTTAAAATTTTACCCGAATTCGTTCCGTTGTTGTTGATTGTGTGACTAACAAAATTTATTGTCAGCTCCATGCAATTTGTTATACGCGGTTTATTGGAGGTGATAAATCGGAAATTGTACATTTTGATATAAGTGCGGAAAGTATGTCATTACATTACAAAATGACAGTGTATCAAACGACGGTTTTCAATACATTTGCGAGAAAACTACAATAAAACAAAAATTAAATCCATTGCACAGTCTTTAAATCATTATCTATCTATCATCACGCCTTTTACCCCAAGAGGGGTAGGCAGAGACAATCGAATGCTATTTGTTACGATCCTCACATACCTACCTCTTTTATATATTACTTATTTTCGATAACACGATTTTCACAAACTAATATACTTAAGTATATTACGATTGAATAGCGAATGAAGTTCTGAAAATGGCGGGATTTCGTTTTACTTATAAATATCACACTTTTTATTTTCAAAAAGGCAATGGATATAACTATTCAGCCAAGTATCTTAGAAAAATACATAGATATTACATAGATTATTATAGACATTACTTAATATTACCCACAGTGCCGGGGCGTGTTCCAATATTTCTGATATTACATAATAGTGCCGGGTAGCGTATAGGCATTCGGATATCAAAAATAGACTCTTTGGTAAGTATGTATGTATATACCTTTGTCTACCAAAGACCTACTATAGTAAATTAAAAAAAACTGAAAATAAAGAGCACAAGTGCGCAAAATGTGACTTCCCGTACTTTGAGTAAAGGAGGCGTGAAGCGGAAAATCACGAACAATTTTTTTTCTGCCACTTTTGGCGGGGGGAGGTAGACGCCTAGTACTAACCACTGTATTTTTCTGTCATTTTATTGTCGCAACGGCTTTTAAGTATTATGATTATTATGCTAAAAATACAAACATAATAATAATAATTAATGATTGGAAACACTATGTTCCCGCAAGTTTGACGTCCTAGATCACCTTTCCCATTTAAAATATCACAATTAACATTTTTTCTAGAGCTCTGTCTCGCGACACAAAACGATACCAACGAAACCTAATTATTACTGTTAAACTGGTCTGATTATCTGGTCAAAGAGCAAAAAAATTGGCGAAAGGGGGAGCCCGTCTATGGCCCTCGCACTGGTCCGTTATCTTACAGAAAATTACAGATCGAGATCGGTCACACAGTAGCAATCTAGATCACATGCAATTCACTCACCCCCACAGACACACAAGATTCGATTAAACAAATGCGTGTGGATGTGTGTGTGTGTAACAGATCGTTCCGGTCATCGAAATCAACCACAAATACAACGATTTGAAAACGGATGGTGGGCCGCGCGATAAGAATTGTACGAGTCTGTGGTCGGTTTTGGTGGACCGTACGGCGACCGGCCGGGGATTGGACGAACGTGTGGCCACCTTTAGGCTTAGTATACTCTATGTTCCCGCACGATATAAACTTATACAGCTATGTAAAGTACCACTGTATTGAAAAAAAATTTCAGATGTTTCTAATTATTTTTTTTAGGTTTTCATAATATAGTGCCAATGTAGTCTAATTTTTAAATAGCTTGGACTGAATTAATTGTTCATGTCATAATAATAGTCTCATGAAAACTCTAGGCAACTTCTTAGTAAATAACATCAAAGATGTTTGTCATATTTTCTTTACAGTCTATTAAGCACAAGAAACCAATTTCACTCAGCAATTCATTCTATGTTTGAACCATTTTTCCAAGAATACATCGTTGCCGTCCAACAACTTTGATACAATAAGCTCGAATGATAGACTCGATGGCGAACGGCCGATGTACAATTTTATTTTGTGTTTATTTCTCGAAATATTTTTAGAGGAAAAAATATTTTCACAGATACGACCGGTCATCTCTTCTGAATTGTATTTTTATTGTTTTGATATAAATAAGCATGAAAGTAAGATAAATATTAAAAAACGTAGAATATGTGATATAAACCGTATTGACCGCATCCGGAACGATATCATTAGTGAAGAATGCGGAGTGAATGATGATGTTGTGACTAAAATTAGGGAAAAGTAGTTTACGCTGGTTTACAAACGTGGAAAGAATGAAGGATGAAAGATTGACTAAAAAGGTTTATATGGCTGAAATAAAAGGAAATGCTGGCAGAGGATGACCTACATGTACTTTTATTGAACATATAAAAAAAGTATTGATCGATGGCAATATTAAAAGTACACATAATCGCCGAGCATGTATAAAAGATATTAATATAAAAAAAGCGAAAGAGGTATGTCAGGATCGTAGCAAAATGGCATTCGATTGTCTCTGCCTACCCCTCTTAGGATACGAGACGTGATGATAGATAGATAGATATTTATTTTTATTTGATATCTTACGATTAATTCGTTATTCTTAGTATCATTTTTAGACTTCTGTACAAAAGTAGCAAAACACATTTTTATCATATTTCTAATACATAATTATAAAACGGCATCCTCCACCACGTCTGTCTGTCTGTCACGCAAAAACTACTAAACGGATTTTGTTACGGTTTTGACTATTAGATAGAATGATTCACGAGAAAGGTTTACGAGTATTAAACATGGACCTATCATGTTTAGGAGCTGAGCATTAACAGTATAAGTAAATCAAGTCGGGAAAAAAGTTAACCTCAGCGAGTTTTCATGGCGTATGCTGTCTAATCCGTAAGAGATATAACAAAGTAATGTAGGAAAGAATTGTGTAGAATAAAATGATCTTCAAAAAAGTCCATAGTGGATTATATCTGTCTCTAATAGATAAGTAGTTATAAGCGTATTTATGTAGATATTCAAATAGTTGTAAACTCATAATTTTACCCTTGCAAACTGATATCCCCTTACCAAAAGTATACCAGGTAAAACGGTAAACAAAATAATATTGGAAGTCGAATTTAACCAATTCTAATTTGTCGTATCGATTTGACGATTTGTATATGTGATACCGATTACAATAGAATAATTTGGTACCATCGATCTGATCTGATGATGGATTGTGGCCACAGGAACTCTGTAACGAAACGACGTAACCCCATCGAGTTTGGGCTAGTTTGAATTGTTTTCACAAGTGCTCTAGTCCTCATGATGGAGCCGGAAGGTGGCCACAGGAACTCTGTAACGAATCGACGTAACCCCATCGAGTTTGAGCTCATTTGGTTTGGGCAAGTGTGCGTTACTGACAAGAGGGTGTTTTTTAGTTTTTTTATAAATTACGCGCGAATTATTCTTATGATATTGACACCAAAATGTTCTAAATTCAAAGTGTACTGACACTAGTTTATTCGCCCCGCAAATTACGTCCCATCTGCTTACAACGTTTTCATACCTATCTTTATAATAATATTTTGTTTCTGGACACTTTATGGAATAACTTCAGTGTCCGTCCGTCTGTCACAGGCGATTATAAAATATATATCACTGCGTAATTACGAATTGCACTTGGCCTGTTTTTAGAGTTCCGAACCCAAAAGGTGCAAACGGAAACCCTATTACTAAGGCTCCGCTGTCCGTCTGTCCGTCGGTCTGTCACAGGGCTGTATCTTTTGAACCGTAGGCAGAAATTTTCACAGAGTGTGTATTACTATGGCCGCTATCTTCTCTTCCTTGTCGGTTCACTCTTGACAGAGCGGTCGTGGTCCTCCTGTTGCAGCAAGAGTCCGGGCTGCCGTGATTCGTCCCACGATGCGGCGCCACCTCTCTCTGTCGGCTGTGACACGTGTACACTCGTGCAATGGGCCACCCACCGCAGATTTAATCTGGTCGGTCCATCGCATGGGTGATCTGCCGCGTGTTCTTGTGCCCTCGACCCTACCCTGCACGACAAGGCGCTCTATGGAGTCGTTGTCCCGCCGCGACACGTGTCCAAAGAATTGGAGTATCCTAGTCTGGACTATGGCTGATAAACGCTGCCTGATGTCAAGTTCCTGGAGTATCGATACATTTGTGCGAAATTCCGTCCACGACACTCCAAGCATTTTCCTCCAGCACCACATTTCCAGGGCGTCTATCTTCTTCTTCTCAACTTCTCTCAGCGTCCACGTCTCAGCAGCGTACAGGAATATGGGGAACACCAGTAACCGGACGAGCCGCTATAACAACACGTAATAAAAATAAAATAAAGTTAAAAATGATAGGGGTCCCCGTACAAGAAACGTTTTTTGCTCGATTCCAAATTTTTATTCCTGAGGCGTCAAACTTGGCCTGATACTGTTAAGGGTACGGGACCTTTCGTGTGCGAGTCTGACTCGCACTTGACCGGTTTTTTATACAAACTTTGTTTTAACACTGAACACATTCGATTCGAAATATATTTTCCGAACAGCCTATTTCTCTATTTCCGACCCTGCGATTGAAATACAAACCAACCCCTGTCTTAAACCCAAATAAATAGCTTAGCGCTAAATTTCCTAAGCTTTTTCCTATTATTTTGCGTTTCTACTCTACGCTTATAAATAAATTTGAATTGTGTGTCTGTGATTAAAAAAAACTTTACAGGTTGCTATAAATCTCCCGGGAACCGTTGCCGGCCCAAGGGTAGGTACCCAGCGGAAGACAAAGTCATTTAAAATCAAGAAATAATTAAATATTTCGTTTCGCCGTTGAATTTGAAGACGGTTGGTGCCAAATTAGAAACTATCTAGGTCTAAATTTCACTAATCTAGACAATTAATTACAAACATAGATAATATTAAACAGATCCTCTTTAGACTCTATTTTAATTTTGTAGCCTAATATTAACAAATGAACAATGTTAAAAGTCAATATACTTTAAAAAAAAATTATACAAGATTATCAAATGTCAGAAGGTTTATAAATTTAATTTTACCTTAATTTCACTTCAACTTCCAACGGATTTCACAGTTGGTTACGTGCAATTTCATATTTAGACCGAGAGCGTTTCAAGAGTCATCATGAAAGCAATTAACATTGAACCACCGCCACTCGTTGCAGCTCGTTCGAGGAAAAATCAAGCATTTAGGAAGGTAAGTACCAAGTGGATAGATATAAGAAATATATACAGTGCCTAATATGGTTATTTATAGGCATCAATTTGCTTTATTCGGAGGATAAATAAATCTATCTATGCACATTAAAGAAATGACGCATCTATAAGTAGGTCCTTAAGTGCAACAACAGGCTTGCCATCTGTTTTGTTTAATGTGGACAATAGTCTGGTAAGCAAGAGCCTTTTTTCGTATTTCCTGTTAGCGTTCACCGAAAAGTATGATTGAGGTGTCATTCGATTCGGAATGACATTTAGAAACTTTTTGGAAAATATAAAAAGGGGCCGAAAAAAATTGCAGAAGTTATAAACAATTTAGCAAAAAAATAAAAGAGGGTTTAGTTTTTTACAAATATCTCAAAAACTACTTAAGATATTTAAAATCTCAAAAAAGATGCTTAAAGAGGAGGAAATTTCCAAAAAAAGATCTAACTCCCCGAACTGTATGACCAATATTTATAATTTTAATTGCTCGGTGAAAATAGGGCAAAAACGGGTGGCGCAGCGGCCGCGTGCGCTTCACGTTCTTTACACGTAAACAATAACAATTTATTTAACTAATTAAATTTGAATATTTAGGAATGAAAAAAATTTAGGCACCACCGGAAAATATGAGAGAACAATAATCCGACGGAATTTTTTTGTTTTGTAATGTTTTCTATTAATTATGCTATTGTCCAAATCCATTTGTTTAAACAAATTGTTTATTAAATAAACAAATAAAAAATAAACAAAAAAAAATTTTTTTACGAAATCTGAAAGAACAATAAAAATTATTATTTTTAGAAAAAAAACCGTTTCTAAATATTAATATTTACTTCCAAAAAACGATTGTTAATTAACAAATGCGTTTTTAGCACTAAATATTTTTTTTAGAAATAATTTATTTCTTAAAAATCATAATTTATATAAACTAATAGATACCAAAACAAAAAATTTTTAATACCTCATAAATAATGCATTTGTTTATAATAATTATTTAAACAATAAGAGTAAAAAAATAAAAAATAAAAATTTTAGGTAGTTTTTGATGATTAGAAAACAAAACAATCGCGATATTTGGAAAACAAATTAATTACTATTTTTTTGTGTTTCTTTTTTACCAATCTTAAAATTGTTTAAAATAATGGGAAATTAATTTCTTAAATTTTTCCAACGGGAATCTATTCTATAACCATCCAATAATAGATCAAAGAAGTGGAAAAAATCTCAGGTTTTTAGTTCAAAAATTATCCGGATTTTTATATGAATTCAAATTTTATAAAATTTACCTAATTAACAATAGCATAAATTATAGAAAAATTACAAAAAAAACTTTTTACCGTCGGATTCCTGTTCTCTCATATTTTCCGGTGCTGCCTAAATTTTTTTCATTCCTTATTTAATTACTTAAATATTTTTTTACTGTTTATGTGTAAAGAACGTGAAGCGCACGCGGCCGCCGCGCCACCCGTTATTGCCCTATTTTCACCGAGCAATTAAAATTATAAATATTGGTTATACAGTTCGGGGAGTTAGGACCTTTTTTGGAAATTTCCTCCTCTTTAAGGATCTTTTTTGAGATTTTAAATATCTTAAGTAGTTTTTGAGATATTTGTAAAAAACTAAACCCTCTTTTATTTTTTTACTAAATTGTTTATAACTTCTGCAATTTTATTTGGCCCCTTTTTATATTTTTCGAAAAGTTTCTAAATGTCATTCAGGACTTTTTTATCAATGAGGTCAAACCCTGGGGCTTTGTTGTTATCCATAAATTTGATATTTCTAAAGACTTCTCCAGGTGTTACTGCCTTTAGGGGTAATTTGAGTTGAATGTCCCGGTCTAGAACAGAGTTTATATCTGATTCATCTGTGTTCGGTCCGGTATCATTCGGCTTAAAGACCCGGCTGAGGTGGTAATCAAATGCATCAGCTTTTTCTTGTGCGGTTTTAGCCCAATTTCCTTCATGTGTTCGGAGTGGAGGTTTGTGGTGCAGTGGTCGATTCAAGTTTCTACATGCTCTCCATAGTGAGTAGTTTGTGGCTTGTGTAGGTGATATGTCTCTAACTAAGGCAACGTCGTTAGCCTCTGATATAAGGGTTTTCAACTCCCTGGTTATTGAGCGCTCTTTTGTCACCTGGATGTCTGCTAGTGTGCCATATACGTCGGAGTCTTCTTTTTTCTAGTATCTTTAATCGTATGGTCTCAGAATAAACTTTACGTTTCTGTTGATGCTCGATAACTTCCGGTGTGCAGATCCAACAATGTTTCTGAATCATGGTGGTTATTGTTCTGGTGGCATCGTCGATGTCAGCCTCCGTTTCACTATTGAGAACTGTAGGACCAATTGTTAGTATTACCGGAACATGATTTGTGTCAACATCCAACATCGATCTAGAAAAGAAAATCGCTGACATCCAAGCATGTTTGGATGTGGTGGAAAAGTCTACACAGGCCTTTAGTGACGGAAAATAAAAGTTATAGTAAACCGTAATGTGTATTGTCTTTGCCAATGCGCTTTCAATACATGAGGGCGCAGGCGTGAGAGTTGTCAAGTGTGTGTCTAAACAAATCGACTCCAGAATGCTTGTAATTTTTTTATTTATTGTTAAAAACCTGAAGAATAATATAATTTACAGGAGAGATCTGAATTGTTTCATTAATTAAGGAAAACCCTGAGTCTCCGAGCCTCACAGTGGCGGCCCAACGTAAAATATAAAATAAAAAAAAAAATCTTCAGGAAATAATTTAAAACATGGCTAAATATTTGGATTTTTTTTTCTCGCAAATTTAAATGCGAATGAATCTTGAATATTTATTTAACAATGCCGGTGATTACAAGAAGTCACGATCAAGCTGGTATGGAGGAGCGAGAATCAATTGAACAAGATACCGTCGCTGCTGCGGAATTTGCAGATGCTACATCCGCCGATGCAGGCCAGGTTGAATTCGGTAATAATAGTAATAATGCTGAGACATTCTCGTTTGATAGAGTTGCGGCACTTATAGCATCAGTTCAAAAGTCACAAACGGACTCTTTCAAAGAAATTTTAAATACGGTGCTCAACCATCAAACAACTACACCAAATAAATTAGATAATGTACAAGGTACACTATCTCGCTGCAAAGTGACTTTCAGCGGTTCCGCACAATCAGTAGAAGCATTCGTAGACGCTGTCGAAAGTTATAGTGAATGTGCACGGGTGTCAGATGAAAATATAATTAGAGGATTGGCTATGCTTTTTGAAGGCGAGGCTGCAATATGGTGGCAAGGCATGAAAAACCAAATTTCCAGCTGGGACGAAGCCAAATATAATTTAATAAGTGCTTTTGGAGACAGACGACCACCACATCGGATATATTTGGAAATATTTGCCTGTCCACAGGGTATAGAGAATACAGATACTTACGTTGCTAGAATTCGTGCGCTTTTGTCCAGAATCCCAAGAGGGGACATTTCTGAGAGAGCCCAACTTGATATCACATACGGCTTACTTAATATGCGGATTCGAAAGCGCTTACGTCGTGAAGAAGTTGTAAGTTTCAGTGAATTACTCCAGCATGCCAGGAATATTGAGGATTCTTTAGGGGAAGTTGAGAGGAAATTGACGCAATCTGCTCGCCCGCAACAAGCTTTGACCGTTAAGGACGATCGATGCTCCAAGGTTCGTTATTTAACGTCTAATGATGTGACAATGACTCAATCTTCACTAATACCTACATCATCTACCAAGGAAGTCACTACGACTCCATATATTTCAGAAAAAAATAAACAACGTGCTCAATGCTCGTATTGCAAGAAGTATGGGCACATAAAAGATCATTGCTACAAGTTACGAGGTCGAGATTCCGCTAAAATGAGTGATAGTGATAAAAGTAAAAATACATTCTATAGTGTCGAATCTTTAACATCATATAATGACAATCGTCATTTGTTTTTGGATAAGCAATTTAAACCTTCTTTATCGAACAAAGTAAAAATTAATTCTAATTATTTTTATAATACTAAGTTATTTTGTAATGAAAGTACTTATTGTAATAATATTTTATCACAGGGTGATAAACTTGACAGCACCGATAAAACTTGTGACTTGCGCCCTATATTCAAAATTTCAATTTTAAATGTCAATGGTACTGCATTGATTGATACGGCCGCAAAACATTGTATTGCTGGACACACGCTATATACTCTTTTATTACAGAAACGACATCCTCTTAGGTCGTCAGTTAGACAGGTAAAACTAGCCGACGGTGCAGTACGCGAAATGAAGATGTTGACTACAACATTACAGGTGAAGTTGGAACAAATATTAATTACGATTCCATTTTTAATTTTCCCTGACTCTACAGATAATGAAACTATATTAGGTATAGATTTTATTACTACTGCAGGAGTTGTCATTGATTTTTATAACAAGGTATGGTACTTTAGTGTAAATAGTCATATAAAACCCAAGTTGCTTTTTGAACCTACTTCGTATGAAGTTAGTTGTGCTTCAACTGATGTTCTACGGGAAGACGAAGGCACAGTTTTAAAGCCAGCCGAACGTCAAGCGCTTGCTAATGTGCTCGTTAAAAACTCCCATATTTTTAAAGCAGGGGGAGGTCCTACACCGTATGCTGAACACAGGATAGAAACAGGTGAGCATCCACCAATAGCAGTACTACCTTACCGTCTTAACCCTTCAAAGAAGGAACAGATGAAAAAAGAAATAGACAAAATGTTAGAAGAAGATGTAATCGAAGAGTGTGAATCAGCTTGGTGCTCACCAGCACTAATGGTACCTAAATACAATGGAAGCATTCGCTTTTGTGTCGATTATAGACGTCTAAATGCCGCTACTAAGTCTGACATCTACCCGATGCCGCGCATCGACGAGCTGCTTCAGAGCACAAAGAGAAACTGTTACATGAGTTCTCTCGATCTTCGTTCATCGTACTGGCAGGTAAATGTGAGAGAGTCTGATAGGGACAAAACTGCTTTCATATCACCGCTAGGTACGTACCGATTTAAAAGAATGCCATTCGGGCTCAAAAACGCTCCAGCGACGTTTCAACGTCTCATAGATAGACTGCGTTCTTGTGCAGCTTTACAGGATGTAACTATACTTGCTTACTTAGATGACCTCCTGATAATATCTGAAGGTTTCCAGCAGCATTTACATGACCTTGAAACAGTTTTTAAACGGCTGGATGAGTTTAACCTCCATGTAAATAGAGAAAAGTGTGCTTTTGCGAGAGAAAGTGTTCGGTACCTCGGGCATGTTATAACTCAACAGGGTGTTGCCACCGATCCACAAAAGGTGAGCACTGTTCTTGAAATGCGAGAACCCGGAAATCTTAAGCATTTAAGGACTTTCTTACAAACGTGCTCATGGTTCAGAAAGTTTATACCAAACTTTTCAAAAGTTGCCGAACCATTGACACGTTTGACAAAGAAAAGTCAAGTTTGGATTTGGGGTTCTGAGCAGCTTCAAGCTTTTATGGAACTGAAACGTTTATTAACTACAGCTCCTGTATTGGTTCAGGCTGATTTTAGTCGTCCCTTCATACTGCGTACTGACGCAAGCAACTACGCATTGGGCGCAGTTTTGTTACAGGGGGAGGGCAATGACGAGAGACCGATTGAATACGCCAGTCGTCTACTGATTCCAGCGGAGCGCAATTATTCAACTACAGAACGCGAGGCTCTCGCGGTAGTTTGGGCGGTTGAGCGTTTTCGGTCTTATATAGACGGTCAACCAATTATTATTGGCAGCGACCATCAACCTTTACGATGGTTACTCTCTCTCAAATCGCCAGCAGGTAAGTTAGTTCGATGGGCTCTCAAATTACAATCTTTTGATATCCGATTTCAATATACACCAGGGAAGGCAAATGTCGTAGCAGATACGCTAAGCAGACCAATCTGCTCTAGCCAAACTCGCGACAATTGTGGTATTTGTACCATTATCTGCGATCTCCCTGCGAAATCACCTAATCAGGTACGACAAGAACAGTTAACCGATCCCGAAGTAGAAATGATTGTAAAAGAGTTTGAAGGTACTGATGACGTCGCAGTTCAGCGATGGTTAGAACGGGGTTATCTTATGAACCAAGGTGTCTTATATCGGTATAACCCCGATTCTGACTGCGAGGATCCACAACTAGTGATTCCTGGAAATCAAGTGGAGCAAATTCTTCATGATGTACATGAGTCCTCTACAGCTGGTCATCCAGGTATCGACAGAACGTACCAAAAAGTAGCACAACTGTATTATTTTACAGGGATGCGGAGGAGAGTTACAGACTATGTAAAAGCCTGCATCCATTGTCAGCGTTATAAGCCAGCTAATAGAAAACCACCCGGACTGCTACAGACACCAGTATTGAACCAATGTAACGAGGTACTGGCTGTAGATTTATTTGGACCCTTACCACAAGGAGACCAAGGGGAACGGTGGATTCTTCTCGTCGAAGACACGGCAACTAGGTGGACGGAATTGTTTGCTCTTAAAGAGGCAACAGCAGAAGCTTGTTCACGTGTCTTGGTCGAAGAATATTTCATGAGATTTGGGTTGCCTCGCAGAATTATATCCGATAACGGGGTCCAGTTTGTTTCAGCAGTGATGCGTCAGTGCATGTCGGCTATGAACATTCAACAAAACTTTGTACCTTTATTTCACCCGGAAGCTAATCCTGCCGAACGCAAGAATCGTGATTTAAAAACTTTACTAGCACAACTTGTTGGGAACGATCATTCCTCTTGGCCAAGTAAGTTACCAGTGATTCGTTACGCCCTGAATAGTGCACAATGTCGTACTACAGGCGTCTCACCTGCTTATTTATCCTTCGCTAGAGAGATGAGATCTCCCACAGAGGTCACGCATGACCTTCGTGCTATTCTCGATAAACATAATTTTATACCTCAAATAACTCCTTATCTAAGGAAGTTTATAAATTCATTAGCAGATGTCCGGGAACGTGTGGAGATCCAACAGGATAAAAACAAGAAGTATGCCGATCTTTCACGAACACCTGCTGAATCATTTCAGGTAGGTGATTTAGTTCTCATAAAATCTCACGTTCTCAGCAACAGTGCAAAGGACAGGACTGCTAAGTTTGTTCCGAAACGGGATGGACCTTACTGTATAGTAAAGAAAGTAAGTCCTACTACTTATAATATTTCCAACGTAGGTCAACCAGATAATATTCTGGGAAAGTATCACACACAAGATCTCACTTTATACACTCCTAAGGACGATTTCCCACCTAAACCAGTCATTCCTAAAAGGAATCGTGGACGACCTGCTAATAAGTAAGTATCCTAGTTCAGCAGCGAGGTCGCTTATCTGTACTAGAGGGGGAGTATATAGTAAACCGTAATGTGTATTGTCTTTGCCAATGCGCTTTCAATACGTGAGGGCGCAGGCGTGAGAGTTGTCAAGTGTGTGTCTAAACAAATCGACTCCAGAATGCTTGTAATTTTTTTATTTATTGTTAAAAACCTGAAGAATAATATAATTTACAGGAGAGATCTGAATTGTTTCATTAATTAAGGAAAACCCTGAGTCTCCGAGCCTCACAAAGTCTATAACGTCAGGTAGTCGGTTTGGGTCAGTAGGCCAGTTTGTAGGTTCTGCCGTTGAGATTGTGGAAATATTGTTCTTATCTAATCTGTAGGCATATAGAAAATCTATTATTTTTGTCAAATTGTGCTAAGTATATATTTTCTGGTTACTTTCAGAGATTTCAATTTTTTTATTCCAAAAACCTTGGAAGAGATAATATTTTGTAACATTATTATAATATTAACTACACAGAAATAAAATAGATTTGTGCATATTGATACTATAACGTCTATAATACATGACATTGGCGGAATCATCAAAACCCTGATGGATAACTAGTTTTCCTACTTAGTTTTTTTCTAAAATAAACGTCAGTGACAAACAGACATCTAATTAACGGAACCCTACAAATAAAATGACACAAATGGAAATCTGAAAATAGTGTCCCGTATCATAATTGAATCTTCTCTTTATAAAACTGTATGCGAGATTTTAATGCAAAAATACAGAAAAGCTTTAATAAACTTTTCTTTAAATATAATTTATTTACATACTATTTGTTGCGCATGGTTTCGTTAACGTTATTTCAGAATTTCACATTCTTAGCTACGATCTTATCGAGATTGATATATAGCCTAACGATCCAAAGAGGTTTTTTTTTCACGAGTTGCCTTACAGCTCCCAAACCGTTTGCGGTCTTAGGGTACTCAGCGGAAGACCAAGTCTCCCTCTTTTAACCGATGGTATTTGTGAGGCTATATAATGAGTGGCCAGTTCTGTTGAGGTACAAATTTTCCACTGAAAAGTATGAAATGATTAAATATTTCGTAGTAGAATATGAAGTCGGTTGGTTACAAATTAGGATACAATCTATATACATAAAAATCAATTAACATCTTTGTCTCGCTAAAACTCGAGAACGGCTGAACCGATTTGGCTAATTCTTTTTTTGTTTTGTTCGTTACAACACAGGGGTGGTTTAAAAGAAAAAAAAAGTTGGAAAAACCCTAAAGTTCAGCTGAAAAATCAAAAAGTAGTTTTGTATGGGAATCGCAGGAATAGAATTGTAGGAGTAGAGGTAGGGGTAGTGGTAGTGGTAAAGGTAGGGGTAGGGGTAGGGGTAGGTTAGGGTAGGGTAGGGTAGGGTAGGGGTAGGGTAGGGTAGGGGTAGGGTAGGGGTAGGGGTAGAGTAGGGGTAGGAGTAGGGGTAGGAGTAGGGGTAGGAGTAGGGGTAGTAGTAGGGGTAGGTGTAGGGGTAGGGTAGGGGTAGGGTAGGGTAGGGTAGGGTAGGGTAGGGTAGGGGTAGGGTAGGGTAGGGTAGGGGTAGGGTAGGGGTAGGGGTAGGGGTAGGGGTAGGGGTAGGGGTAGGGGTAGGGGTAGGGGTAGGGGTAGGGGTAGGGGTAGGGGTAGGGGTAGGGGTAGGGGTAGGGGTAGGGGTAGGGGTAGGGGTAGGGGTAGGGGTAGGGGTAGGGGTAGGGTAGGGGTAGGGGTAGAGGTAGGGTAGGGGTAGGGGTAGTGCAGGCAAGCCAACGTTTGGGCAGGACAACGTCTGCCGGGGTACATATTGCATAGACTTCTAGATTAGTGAAATTTGGAGCTAAGTAGTTTCTCAGGGGGGTAAGCGGGAGATCGGAATAAGATATATCCGACTCCAAATATCATTCACGCTTGCACGCTTGGTACACCGAGCTAGGCTGGCTGGAAGAGGCTACTGCAAGCCTGAAGACCTAAATAGTCTCAAAATGTCTGGTGCAGAAGGCAAGGGGAAACCACTGCACTATTCTTCCCAAGAAAGTTAACCTATCGAGTCAATACAAGGTACGTCACTGTGACCAAGACTGCTCAGTAAAGGCACTACGGCTTCTTCTACGAAATTTTACGAAGAAATATTTAATTAATTCTTGCATTTCTGTGCGCAATTTTTATTGTAAAAATCTGTTTTTTTCTAAATTTTTGAATTTACCAATACAGCCTAAACCTTGAAAGATTTATCTGTCAATTGAAAAACAAATTCTCAAAATCGATTCACAATTAGCGGAGAAATTGTGTAACATACGCAAATACCTAATTCGCTAAGAATTTATAGCATGGACCTGAGAAATTTCATCAGTTTCAAAGATGGACGAACGGATACGACGTCATTAATGTGTTAAAATAGTGTGTGATATATATTATTATACATATATATGTAACAAAATAGCTAAACGAGGGAGACTTGATTTTCCGCTGGGTACCCTGGAACCGTAACACGATTTCGAGAGCTCTGTAGGCAAGCCGTGATGAAAGAAAAATAAAATAGTGTGAGAATCTAAATAAAAAAATAGGTTCTTATACATACATATTATACCATCATATATTTTTTTTTTTAAATGTGACATAACCATCTATTATCCTGAACGATTTCCCGGATAAAAAGCAGCCCTTGTCACTTACTGGCATAAAAATAAAACAAATATATAATTTTTAATTATTAAATCAAGTGCTCAATATGCCTTCCCCCAACTCTTATGCACAACCAACATATTCTAACAAAATTTCTTCTTAGATTTCTTAGAGTCTGTACATTATTTTTTACTTCTTCAGCTACGAGGTTCAAATTTTTGTCTCAGTTCTCTTTCATTACGAGTATTAGCAGTTGTCTCTTAGATTGCTTCTTTAAAATAATCCCATAGTACGCGAGAGAATGTGGTTACAGCACGATGATATACCTGCCCAGTATTCACGACAAGTGACCGTACAACCTTGTGCTTTTTGACCTAAAAGAATGACGTTTGAACAAGCCCACTTTTGCAGTTACCTATAATATTCAGGATAAGAGTGATAACGGTGTTGTGTTGTTACAAAAAAAAGATTTATTTCATAAATATCAAGTTAGCAGAAAAACCTTAAAGATAAATGAACAGAGCCTTATTTCCAAAGCTTCTGATGTGTTGAAAAATCGCCTCTCAGATATGCTAATTCGTCTGGAAACCCAATCTTCTGTTGAAATAAGAATTTGAATTGTTCCATTAGTCATTGTCGTTTGTGGATCCATTGGCCATTCAGCGGTCGAGTTGTGGAGGGATGTTTACTCAATTTTATGAAATATTATATTTTACACCCCGTAGCGTTATTCTTATTTGTAAGGATCTTTTGAGTTTCTATACAATATGCGTGTATTATTATTAGCTATGTACTTGCTTGCATGCTTTGCATTGCATATTAGAAAATCATAAATTACTTTTTGTCTGTTTGTGAGTTAAGGTGGCCACACATTCGTCCAATCCCCGGCACGTAGCCGTACGGTTTACTGAAATCGACCATAGATTCGTGCAATTCTTATAACGAACGGTCCGCCTAGATCATCCGGCGGCCGGAATGGGAAATTTTCGGTGCGATGCCGGACAAGTGGCCTAAACCACTAAATCGATTTAAATGAAAATTGATACGGAGAAAGCTTGAACCCTAGGGAAAGACATAGGCTACTTTGGTACAATTGGTTGAGTTGAAACCGGGAAGTCCCGGGTACCATTCCTACTCGTTACAAAAAATGGTAAGCACCAATTTTCTTAAAGAATATGTACTTTAATCGACTCCTCGTGCTTCAGAGGGTATGTAGGCATCCGCACTTTTTCTAAAAATATCAGATATTTACGTCTGTTATTAGTGACATATCTATGTCCACTGTTCTGTTTAATATGGACAACTGGCAAAAAGTGGACACTGTTACTGATGTCTCTGGCCACACAGCAATGTATAAAGGCAGTTAAGATGTGTTTGTTTGTTTAACAAAGGAAAATATAATAACCGACGAACATTGGTCTATTTTCAATTTCAAAATAAAATTGTCATTATCAATAGACAGATTAAAATCATTCATGAACTCCAGTTTATTATCCATTAAACCTGATTGAAAATGCTATCTGATTCCAATAGACGAGTTTAATTTTTGATTAGTAATTTTATCTTAAAACTAGCTATGTACACGGGTTTGCTTGGTATTATCCATACACCTCTGTATATACCTTTATTAGGCGTCGCCGTAACCCAGTTGGTAATTAAACTTGCCTCTTGTGCTTCGGGTACTGCATTCGATTCCCGGCCGCAACAAGTATTAATCTATACTAATATTATAAAGAGGTTTTGTAAGTTTGGGTGTAGGGGGTAATCTCTCAAACTACTGTACCGATTCTAAAAATTCTTTCATTCGAAAATAACCACGGGCGGAGCCGGGGGCAAAAAGCTAGTGTGAAATAACTCTCTCTCTCTCTCTCGATACAGGGTATCTTAGTGCAAGGAGTGGACGTAAAAAAAAATATTTGAGGTAAATACTTGCCGCAACCGGGAATCGAACCAGTCATCTCTAGTAGTTCTCTGGCACAGTTTAGGCCCATTTTAAGTGCAGGACAGGCTTGCTACCAGTTCTATCTAATATGGATAACTCGCTAAATGTACACATTGTGTCTCGCCACACCGCAAGGTATTATAATGTGATATTACAAATGCAAAGTTTTCTACCTACTAAGACTAAGGAGGGGACATAGATGGGCCCCCCCTCCGTTCCCCTCCGTCAATTTCTGATCATTTGGCCATTAAGCTGACCATAAAATAGTTGATTGTGTTGTTTTTAAATATGAAAGGCGATCTAGGACCTCTAATTTGTGGGAACATAGTGTTCCTATCTATCTATCTATCACGCCTTTTATCCCAAAAGGGGTAGGCAGATCGATCGAATGCCATTTGTAATTCTGACATACTTCTTTCGCTTCTTTTATATTCATCATACCTTTCATACATGCTCGGCGATTGTGGTTACTTTTAATATTACCATCGATTGATACATTTTCATATGTTCAACAAAATTCCTCTACTAGCATTTCCTTTAACTTCAGCCATATAAACCTTTTTAGCTAATCTTAAATCAGCGGTAACAACTTTTCTTCATTTTAGTCACAACATCTTTCACTCCGCATTCTTCTCTATGTAGGATCCACACGTAAAAGCCGTTACGACAATAAACCCATAGAAAAATACCCTAGATTTGTACGGAGTTTAGTACTAGGGGTCTACATTCACCACAATCCCCCCAACCCCCACCCTTTCTCCCCGCCAAATCTGGCTGAAAAAATTAGGCTTAATACTAAAAGGTCTATAACGAAAATACTTGTCCAAATTGCCGGATATTCTGAAATGAGGAACGATTTCTGCAAATAGCTCCTGAAAAGTTTATATACCTCTTTCAGTGCTTGAGTGAAATTCACTTACCCCAACTACCGACCATTAGTGCCTAGTACGACATGAGCTTAAAAACTTTTTAAAGCAAGCGAGGAATGTTTACTTTGTTATAAACCGCATAGCACTTTGAATTTATATTCGCGCTGCTAAAGTAAACTTTTTATAATGAATAAACATTGTGATTTTCTTTTGCATTTTTATAATAACGTATAAATGTGACCTAGCTCATTTTCTTGTCATGGATCCATGTTTCGGTTCAGATGATGAATATCACTTTTTTTTCCTTCTAGGCACAGCTCCCGAAACTGTGTTACGGTTCCAGGGTACCCAGCAGAAGACGAACGACTACGGGTTCGATCCCGGATCCCGGCCATGTACCAATGGGTTTTTGAATGAAAAACTTATGTACGAGTACATAATCCAACAATCCACACTTAGAAGGTTTTCTATCTAAATATAATTCAACAGAACTGGCCCTCGTTAGGTTAGCACACAGATAGCATTGGCAAAACGAGGGAGACTTGGTCTTCCGCTGATTACCCTGAAACTGTAAGGCAACCCGTGAAGAAAGAAAAAAAACCCTAGGCAATAATTATAGTAATCGGTTATGATCCCACAAACTATGGGAAGACAATAAATAATTATCTATATTGTTCCGGAAGTTGTTAGTAAAACCAAAAATAATAAGTATATGGGAATATTTTATTTACAGTTTTTCAAAATACTTTCCTCCAGCCTCTGTACATTTATTTATTCAAGAAAACCACCTTTCAAAACATTTTAAAAAAAGATCTTGCGGACGGTCGAAAAACAATCGCCTAAATTCATCAACAGCCTCATCCGAAGTCTTAAATTAAAAAAAAAATCACACGGTGCCAGATCTGGGCTGTAAGGTGGATGGGGTAGTAATTAGACGCCCGTAGTGGCTAAGAAATCCATCGTTCTAGCGGCCGTGTGAGCAGGCGCGTTGTCTTGATGAAAAAGAATGCCCCGAGTTCCGCTCCTTGAGCGACTCTCATTCAACTCCTCGAAAGCTCGGGGCAAACACACTTCGCAATACCATTCACTAGTAACCGTTCTACGATCTTCTAATGGAATTATTGCTACTGGGCCACTACGACGGAAAAAAAAGGGCAATCATTTTTTTATTTACGCTCCGCCCGCGAACAACTTTTGTGGGCAACTCGTCGCAAACACCCATTGAGTGGATTGCTGTTTTGTGAGAGGATCGTAACTATAAATCCAAGATTTGTCAGTATTTAGGATGTAGGATACTTGTTGCGAAGTCCCTCCTTCGAATTTTTCTAACATAAACCTGCACCGATCCACACGTCGGGATTTTTGCTCTTCTGAGAGACTATGTGGTATCCACCTCGAAGCAACCTTCCTTACTCTGAGATGTTCATGCAGGATGGTAGAAACCGCCTGTGATCCAATCTTTAGTTCATACGCAATCTCTCGATGTGTGATATTCCGATGCTCTTTTAATAACCACTCCACCCTAATGACGTTCTCGTGGGTAACCGCTGTTGGCGGTCGTCCTGGCCTAGCATCATCATCTAGGCTATCCCGACCTCGTTTGAAATTTCTGTACCAATAGGTGACAGTTGCTAACGAAGGAGAACACTCACCAAAAGCTGCTTGCAAATTTTCGTGAGATTCTTTAAAATGCCTTCCACACGGTCGGACAGCCGACTCAACCGACGTGACCTAACCAATAGAAAGTCTTCTACAATCCCCTCTACTGTGGGTACGAAAGTTTTTGATGGTTCGAACCGAATTGACCTTGTTGCTTGCTCTGTGCGTGGGAACGCCTTTTTCAATCACCTCTACTCGCCCATAGAGACGTACCGCAACCAGGGATCCCAACTTCGGGGTTTTTCCCCAAATTCAGGGGGTAAATTAATGTGATGGGATTTTTAAGGGGCTTTTTGATTTACGAGTACAGGCCCTGGGATAACTAAAAATAATTTAATATTCAAATGTATAATTTTAAAAAGTCAGAACCAGAAGAAACGAAATTTAAATAATTTATAAATGAAGAATATTATAAAAAATATTAAGGGGGATTTCAATGTAATTTTGGTGATTTTAGGGGTTTTTGACTTTAGCAAAACAAAAAAATATATATTTATAATAAAGGTATTTTTTTTGGAGTGGGAAACATTGCTCGCAACAAACGTCGGTTCAACTTGGCCTTGAACCGTTCAAGGCAAAGTCGTGGCAAGTCGTCGGTCGTGGTGGGTGGTTTTCTGAACCGTCACTTTGGTTGAGTCGGCTGTCGGACAGTCTAGCAGCACTTTCAAGGTTTTTAGGGGTAGGGGTATGGGAAGAGGTAGTGCAAGCAAGCCAACGTCTGCCGGGTCCGCTAGTACCTATAGATTTCTTCTGCCTGTGAACTGTGCAATATCTATTCAGAACCTATGAAAATAAAGATTTTGTTCTTTTAACTACATAACCCTAAGTTTGTTTGAAGAACTTCTTTCGCGCCAAAACGGAGCAAGGCATCGCCGAGATTTTTTACACAGATATAGGTGTTTTCTATCTATATCTTCAGGATAACTCTTATTTCACATTTATAAAATATTAATTTTAAATTTTAAAACCTTGAGTTGGTGAGGAGTTGAGTATCTGTATCTGGCTGCTTCCAGATGATGCAGCAGCATCAGGTCAAGGTACTATATTTCGAATCGATCAGACCAGTAAGTTGGTTACATCCCTGAAAGGACTAGAAAAGAGCTGACTATCTTCAAACCGCTGAACAGATTCTTGAATCATAGCTAAGAACACTCTTAATCAAGTCACCTTTCAAAGGAACGAAGTTCGTTTAGGAGCCTTGATGCTACAGGCAGATACACACGTTAAACTTATAACACATCTCTTTTTCCATCTGAGGTAAAAATAAAAGCTAGTAAATTATATTTTTAGATTTCAACTAGGTGGCTTAGCGTCACAAGCAATCTAGAATTTTCCAGGTCATAATAAATAACAAATGAAAAGATTTTTTCCACGTAAGCCAAGGCTAGTAAACATAGATCAAGGAGACTTTCCTTATTGCTTCTTCCAACGAATCCTAAATTACGTCATAAGGTTAAATTGAAAGACTTAAATAAGTTAGTTTTTCTGATAAACTTTAGCAACTGTTGAATCCAATTTTCCGACCGAGCGGCCGTTGTCCGGACTCGTTCCTGTTTGTACCCGACATTTGTGCACACTCATCCTTTTTTATGGCTGCTTGCTCGAGATAAAACTGCCGAGGACGAAATTGGTAGCAGACATAGTGGGAAGGTGTTGCGCGCATAACAAGATTTCCGGCTATATTTCAAACTAGCCTTTTATACAAATAAACATTGTATGTAAAATAAAAATTACATCAAAATCGGTTAATCCGTTATGGCGTGGAAGTAGAAAAAAAAATGATAAAGTAAAACAAGCTTTTTTTTCTTTGCACACAATCTTTCCTTCTTATTTCCTTTCTTCACGGGTCACCTTAAAGCTCCTGAAATCGTGTTACAGTCCCAGGGTACCCAGCCTTTTAGCCGATGGTATTTGTGAAGCTAACCTAACGAGGTAAGTTCTGTTGAGGTATATTTAGATGGAAAAGCCTCTGTGGATTGTCGGATTATGTACATACGTTTTTAATTATAAAAAACCCATTGGTACTAGGCCGGGATCCGGGATCGAACCCGTGGTCTGCCTAGTTAATACTAGACGTTTTAACTACTCGGCCACCGACGCACCATTATACAATTTATCCTAATCCTTTATAAAAATGGGTTTATTTGTTTGGCTTCTTTTATTCCTGCTTGTACCCTCATGTGCACTCATGCTTTTTTATGGTTGCTTGCTCTAGATAAAACTACTTAAGACGAAATTGCATAACAAATTTTCCGGCAATATTTCAAAGTAGCCTTGTGGCTTGCCCATCTCCGACTAATAAAAAGCAAATTAACATTAATTGAGCCGTTATATGGCGTGTTGGTGTAGAAAAAAATACAAAATTAAAACAAGCAATTGCCTTCCTTTTCTTGGCAAACAACTAATCCTAATTCTAACTGATGATATATAAATTTTGTTCTGTTTAATTACAGTATTATTATGAAATGATAATCAAAATAATATTAATTGTGATGAAGAAAACAAAAATGTGCTTTCCGGAAACAAATGCACAAGTCACTATAAAAAAATACCCAAATCGCTTCAAGTGTGCCTATAAAATTTGAAGAGTTCTCGATTTCTCCAGAATCCCATCAACAGATCCTGACCTGATGACCATGGGACCACCTGGAAAGTATACCCTTTCAAACAAAAAAAAATCCAAATCGGTCCATGCGTCTTCAAGTAATCGGGGAACATTCATAAAAAACCGGCCAATTGCGAGTCTGACTAGCGCACGAAGGGTTCCGTATCATTATCTATAAAAACGGCAAAAAAAAATCGTGTTTGTTGTATGGGAGCCCCCCTTAAATTTAAATTTTATTATTTATTTTTAAAGTGAATATATAACTAAATATTCTGTGAATATTTCAAGCGTCTACCTGTTGCCGTTATCAATATCGAGCAAAAACGAGGAAAAAAAACGTTTGTTGTATGGGAGCCCCCTTAAATATATTTATTTTATTCTGTTTTTTAGTATTTTTTGTTATAGCGGCAACAGAAATACATCATCTGTGAAAATTTCAACTGTCTAACTATCACGGTTCATGAGATACAGCCCTGTGACAGACGGACGGACGGACAGCGGAGCCTTAAATAGGGTTTCCATTTTTACCCTTTGGATACGGAACCCTAAAAAAAAGATTCCGACGTATTGAGAACCTCCTCCTTTTGAAATTCGGTTATCAATATTTCCTTCCCCGTTACCAGACTTGCTCTACGCCGTCTAACCTCTGTCTGAATAGTCTGTGAATTCGTATACCAGACTTTACGCTTTTATAAATAGAAAAGAGATTACATTATTTAATACAAGACTCACTTTCGCACAGAATAAAAGAAAGAAAATATTTAAAAGAGAATATGGGTTTGAACAAAACAATTTAGGAAAACGTATTTCATTTACATAATGTGGACGCAGAAGACCCAGCCCGGGTCAAATGGAGTGCGACCGATCTGATCTTATACAAATAAAATCGAAGGGCAAATGTCACGTTTTTGAATTATTTGAACAATTAATGATGTGAAATTGGTATTTAATTCTGGATTTTTTAATAAAAATAACCTTGTTATATAAAATTCATCAATAACATGAATGTAAAAAAGAGTATGGCACAATGTTGAGACTATGCCGTCAGGTTAGAAAAAATCGTAGTGGGTAATACTTTTTATAATTTTTAACTTGAACAAGAAAGAAGAACTTTTTTTTATAATTTAGCCCATACTGGGGATGATATTGCCGATGTTGGATAGAACTAGCAAAATTTTAATTTATTCAGGAATCGATGGGTAGTGGTTCATGTACTCACAGCCGGTGCGTCTCTTGCGAACTTGGCTGATACACTGCCGTGTGTCTAGTTCTCATAAAAACATACAAAATATTGAATATGCCTATGAGTTCAAAATCAATACCAAATGTACCTTGTATTTTATTTCAGTACACAATACAAAAAGCACAAATAACTGCTACTTGTATTAGGAATACAACTCACCCCCTTAGGGTAGGTAAACCTTCCTCAAAAAATGGGCTATCAAATGCAAAAAGATTTTTTCAAATCAGTCCAGTAGTTTGTGAGTCTATGGAATATGAACAAACAAACAAATATTGATTTTTATTTGTCCTGAATCTATAATATCTATCATCACACCTTTTATCCCTAGAGGGGTAAACAGAGACCATCGAATGTCATTTGCACAATCCCGACATAGCTATCTCTTTTATATTCATCATACCTTTCATATACCTATGCTTGTAGATTATATGTGTGTATTTTTAATATTTTTGTCCAGTATAGGCTCATAAATGACTCAAATAATTTTAATGGAACTTTCTGTGACTATAGTGGTAATTTATGACTCCTTGAACTATATAACAATTTATATATAAATTATTATTATACATAAATTTATACATAATATTATAAACAATTTATGTATAAATTATTATTAATGACATCGGAATGTTATCATAACTTTCGTTTTGTTTCGGTTTGAAGCAAGTTTACGATATCAATTAAGTACCTACTGATTTAGGCCAAATTTACAAGTCTCGTTTGGGAGTTGGGAAATATTTTAAGATTAAAATTGAAAGGGGTTACGCTTCAGAGAAACGTAATGGCCAACACCTAAGATATTATTTCTAATTTCGACTCTAATCACTCTAATTTACAATACAAAGTGCCTATCTAATTAATAAGGCAAACCCTGTAGCATAATTGAAGAAAAATTCAATTAACCGTTGTTCAATGGTACCATGGAAAACATCCTAATTCTACTCAGACGAAGTCGCGGGCAACAAAATAGCTAGTAAATAAATAAACAGCCAGTAAACGTAAACAAGTTGGTTAACTTGAGAGCTCTATTTGCCATTATATGATATTTATATGCACCTATATCGGTTATTCAGCCTCCAGTGAAATATGGAAAGTAGGGCATGAACGACTTTCAATGGCATCAAAACGGGGTTGATGTATTGGTACTAGGTAATGATGAAAGAGTAGAATTTTATAATATTTATATTATGCCATTTACTTGGGACTGTAACCACTTCAATTATTATAAAACTTTTAAAAAAAAGTGCACCGACTTCAAAAATTTGCACTGAAAAGTAAGAAATAATAAATATTTCGTCGTAGAATTTGAATACGGTTGGTGCGAATATTTTATCGAGATATCAAGAAAAATTTACTTATAAAGTCAGTTTTTTCAAAATTTCTGAAAAACTAATTAACCAATTTTTATGAGATAAAAATGGGACCAATCCGGAAGAATTATCTGTCGATTAAAAAAGAAACCATCAAAATCGGTTTACAATTGGCGGAGTTATCGATGTACATACATACATAAAAAAAAAGGTCCGAATTGAGAACCTTCTCCTTCTTTTTTTGGAAGTCGGTTAAAAAGTAGGTAATAATAATTGGCCAACAGAGAGTCGAACTTTTTTTTCGTGAGAACTTTAAGACATAATTTTCGTTTAGGTCTTCCTGTAGGTAAACATTTTTTTCATACTAAATATTTATTGTTTTCTGATAACATCAATGAATATAAAATTACTTAAATATATATCTGCCTATATATACAATTAAACCTAATAATTTATAATTTTTTTTAATATTCGTAATAGTCTGAATCAGGTTCTTATAAGGAAAGAATCCAATCGCCTAAAAGAGGAAAACTTGGAAAATTCTGATAGTGCTTTTTCAATGTGATTTTTTATGAACTTAAGACCATAATAGAGAATGAAAATTAATATGGGCTTCACGGGCGAAATCGGGGTAGAATTGCATATAGCACATGGCCAGTTAATTCACGTACAGTTTTACACAGTGTTAGTTAGAACAGCCAGTGTCGTAATAAATCTCGACCAGTGCGTACTTTGTCTTCCTACCACTCCGTTCATGTTGCCAATTTCGATGATGTATGATAGGTGCCTTTGTTCTGAGGTAAACATGTACCGGACGTCATAATGTGCGAGAGAATAAACAGGGTGCGAGTTCATATTGTACATTTAGTTTCAATACATTTTGTAGTTCATTCAAGGGAGATAATAGTTTGGTCTGATGTTATTCGAAGTTAAAGTTTCATTTCAAGCAATTTAGGGAATACCCAAAGTTGGATTTTATACCTAATTTAGATATTTTTTTGTACATAAGTTATGCTGTATTGCTGTTTGTAATATTCGAATCGGTACGATACAATATGAGTTTATATTAAAATATTAATATTTTATTATATATTTGACGGATTAGACAGCGTATTGCACGAAAACTCGCTGGGGCTAACTTTTTCCCCGACAGATTCACTTATACTGTTAATGCTCAGCTCCTACACATGATAGATCCATGTTTAATAATTGTAAACCTTCCTCGTAAATCAACCAATGTTATACTGAAAACTGCAACACAATCCGTTTAGTAGTTTTTGCGTGAAACATATTTCTGTTTCTGTGCATACACTGACAGACAGACAGATGAATAACCTGAAGACGGAGGCTATGCCTAGTACATAAAATTGACTTTTATTTAGATTTACTCAGACTTGTCAAGTTATGTTAAGCTATATAACATCACGCTACCACCCAAAGGAGCGGAGCAGTGACCATAAACGTCAACCAATCCAAAATTTCCACGGACGACGCCGGGCAGAAGGTACTAAATAGACACAATGGACAACATTTCATTTTTCGTAAGGTACCAAAATTCGAAAACCGTTTGGAGATTACATGCTAGAAAGCTTATTTTTCATTTTTTTTATTTTTTATATCCTTTAATTTTCGAGTTATTTTAAAAATACTGAAATATTGAAAAATAAGGATTAATAGGTGCCCTAATCTGTGCTAACCCTCTAATTTAAAAATACTAATATCTGTTGGCAGAGTTGTTAGTTATTGAACTCAGGTGTTGCCTTCTATTAATTTTACCCATTTTTATTCCATTTGAAGCTAAATTAATAATTATTCTTAAAATATAATTATAAAATACTTCTTTTATATAATATTTTTTTGGAAGTTTTGCTAGTTTCGAATGGGCTATCACAGGAAATATATTTACGAGTGAAACCGCGGACAAAAGCTAGTATTATTATATACATTATGAATAATGTTGTAGGCGATTTGAGTTCCGGCTACGGCAACACCTATTTGGAACACGGTTGGAACACGGTATATTATACTCTTTGCATTTCTATAACGTATACTCTGTGGCTTGACTGACATAATCTGTCACTTTCTTTGGGTGACAGTTTATATTTCTTAATTTTAGTCCTAGCTAAGGTTTTTAGTTTATAAGTCCTCAGAATTTATAAAAATTCATAATTTAATTAAAAATATAAAAACTCAACCAAAAATAAAATATAAAAATACGTGTAACTTATTTTTTAATATATTTTTAATTAAAGTAATAAAAATGGGTGATTAAAAAAATGAAATGTTGTCCATTGGTCAGTCATATCAAGAATCTAAAATTGTATATTGAAAATTGATAAAAGGAATATATGAATGATGTGTAAATATTTATACACAGAACTTTCCACAAAGCTTTCAAAATTTGGAACAAACTTCTCTATACCTTTTGTATTAAAAAAAATATTTCTCAAGTTATTGGATATAAAATGTTTGTGAAGCACTTTTAATGGAACAATGAAACCTATAAATTGTTCCTTATACAAAGAGTAAAGACATAATTTGAAGCAATTTGAGATCAAATCATTCTATGTAACATTTTCTTGAAGAATGGTCTTTTGTTATCACAAAATGTCCTTCGATTCTATGCTCTATTTAAGCTTTGATGCAACTATCTTAATGAATTTCTACTGAGGGTTGCCTAGGATGAATAGTGCAGAATGCAGAGTGGCTTTTTATTTTCCTTAAAGGCTGAACTAATAAAAGTATATAGATTGGCAGTGAAATCTAGGCGTCGGTGACCGAGTGGTTAAGACGTCTGGTATTAACTAGGCAGACCACGGGTTCGATCCCAGATCCCGGCCATGTACCAATGGGTTTTTTAATTAAAAACTTATGGACATAATCCGATAAACCAGCACGCTTAGAGGCTTTTCCATTTAAATAAACCTCAACAGAACTAGCCACTCGTTAGGTATAGCCTTACAAATACCATCGTCTAAAACTTATTATTTTTTATTATTTAGGGTTCTAAATAGCCGTTGTTTCTAATGAAAATATGTCTTATACCAATTTAAAATAATAACCAGCTGTGTGGGATGGAAATATTGTATAAATAAATTCAACTTTCCAGGACTAACTGAGATTTGCCATATTTTGACAGTTATATGATGACCTTGACCAACGGCCCTTAATACCACTAATTGTATCTAAACATTGTAAAACAAACTTTTGCACAATAACCCCGTCGCATCACTAATGTAGCACAAAATGGTGTCTGGTGTCGCAGTGAAGCGACTAACATATAAACTATTCATAAGTCTAAAATAAGCTACAGCCATTCACAAGCTGCTTTCGAATTTGTACGAGAATGAAATTTTCATTCATATAAAAATATGAAATGACTAAATTGAAATTGCCTGCGGTTTTATCTGCATGGAAATATTGTAAAATGTTTTTAACACACTTGCTCGTAACGTGAGTCTTATTACCTCAATTTTAGACTCACAATCCCATATATTAAACACGTGCTTGCTTTTTCATTATATTACAGCACAAGAGTTATAATATAACCCAATGAAGTTAAATTCGTACAAGATTGCAAATTGTATGTGTGTCCACAAAGCATTCTTAATTTAACCGCATAATACAGTTTTTATTTTTTAAGGTGGTTCGTTTTCCATACAAAAATGTAATTAAGATAAACTAATTAACTAATCAGTAAAAATGTCTAAATATGGGCTTACTTAACTATTTTCGGCTTTTATGTTGCGCTAAATCAATAAAAAATAACTTTTTTATAATAGAAATCATTAATATTAAACATAATTCTTTTTATGCGTATTTTGTCTAAAAAGAATTATGTTTAATATTAATTATTTCTATTATAAAAAAGTTATTTTTTATTGATTTGGCGCAACATAAAAGCCGAAAATAGTTAAGTAAGCCCATATTTAGACATTTTTACTGATTAGTTAATTAGTTTATCTTAATTACATTTTTGTATGGAAAACGAACCACCTTAATCACGACTTTTTGGCTGTTTGGCGAAGTTATCCGTGCCTTATCTATCACGCGGGAAAAAACAAAACATTCCCATAAATATGTGTTAACATTTTCGCCGTGTTGTGGTTAATTATTAAAAATATCGACTTCAAATGGCGAAGAGTACGTAAATTTGACTCCATGAAGTTAATGTTTTTCCTCGCAAGTGTGTTGAAAAACGTCGTATGAAACGCGTGTGCATTGGTCATTACATACTCAGCTTTCTTATAGCGCTCGCCTAGTGGTTCGCGCTGAAAATACCGCCTCGTACGTAATGACCAACATAGCACCCTTGTATCACAATGTACTATTAACACATCTTTATTGTAACCCAGGACAAAACATATTTATCCTCCAAGTTTCATCAAAATTCGTTTAGCCGTTAAGGTGTGATTGCACCCACAGACCTAGAGTTTCTACACCAAACGGCACAATTTATTTGGTTTGAATCTTATTTTGATCAAGCCACAAGTTACGAATCTCACTGGCTACACCTTTAGGTGAAAAGGTCGCGATGATACCTTTTTTCAAGAAAGGTTTTTGCTTCAAGAAACGTCCTTTTTCCTAAACAGGGCCTTTCATAATACGATGCGAAGTGGGGAATTATCTCTTATTACTCTCCCATTATAGTCTAAGGTCTCTGCAGGACTATTTTCATATAATTAAGTTCCTTTTTTGTGTCACATTTCTCGCCTTATTGTTCTAAGGCCTAAGCAATTTCTTTTTTAATGGCTACGAAAGGGCGGTGTTTTAGTCAATTATTTATTTATAACTAGCTTTTCGCCCCGGCTTTGCCCGTAGAGTCCATATTAATTTTCATCCTCTATGGTCTTGAGTTTATACAAAAATCCCATAGAAAAAAACACTTTCATTTCTTAAATTTTCTACAATTTTTCTTTCCCTAAAAACCTTGTAACGTTGTGCTCATTTCGCTAATAAATAAGACCATTTTTCTATGAGGTTTGAATAGTTGTTAACCTCCTTACAAAAATAGTTGTTAACCTCCTTACAAAATAAGTTACTGACTACCTATAATTTAAGAATTTTTCAAATTAATCCGAATTTGGAACAGTGTCTGCAATTTGTTCATTTTCTTCCATTTTTAGTCAATTCCGTTTAGCATTGCTAAGTTAAGTAGCACACCTATTTCATAACGTCAATAATTTTAATAAATTGAACAAATTACAAATAAGCTGTGATATATTTATATTTTATAAAGGAGCATGATATTTGTAAGTACTATTTAAGTTGTATTGTGTTTAGATCATATCATATCCTGGAAATCATTACTTATTTATTTCATTTTTATTTTCCAGCATCCTCCTTTCCTTTTCCTATACCTACTCCTTTTTCTCCTTATTACACCTTTTTCTTCTAATCCTATTATTGTCATAAATCTAGCATCCTTTAATTTAAAGTTTTCTTGATGTAAATATCATTAAATCTACATTAAAATTGAAATAAAACAATATGGAGTAATATATTAATTAATTATTGTGGCTAGTTATCCTTATTCAGACAGACTATTACAAACATTTAAAAAACATTATCCAAATCTCAAGTTACGCGCTTACCAAACCAACGAACAACATTAAATTTTTATTTATATATAAAGACTAGCTTTTCGCCCCAGTTTCGCCCGTGGAAATTTTCGTTTGGTGGACGTTTATGGTTAATGCTTCGCTCCTTTGGGTTGTAGCGTGATGTTATATAGCCTAGCTTTCCTTAATAAACTGGCTAAATAACACAAAAAGAATTTCTCAAATCGGACTGGTAGTTTCTGAGATTAACGCGATCAAACATACAAACAAACTCTTCAACTTTATTGAATAGTATATATTTGTTCATACAGGTGCATCACGCCCTAAAGACCACCGTTGAGCACTACTTTGCTAAACAAGGCGTAGTTGACATTAAAACTTTACATAGTGCCAGCTCAAAGTTTTAGAAGAAAAAGTAATATCAAAAACTTAATATTGACTTTGAAATAGGGTAATTTCAGCATACCTTGAAGTACTTTGCATTACAAATTTGATCTTGTATTATGCACAAGTTTCAGTTCTACATCAATATGCATGCAGTTACGTCTACTGCGGTGTTGACTATAAAATAATTAACAAAACATCCTTCCTAATCCTAATTCTAACTATAACATTATAAATGTGAAAGTGTGATAGTTTGTTTATCCTTTTTTAAGTCAAAACAGAGCAATGTATGAAAGATAATACTATCATGAATATAAAGAAGCGAAAGAGCGTCAGGATCGTAATAAATGCCATTCTATTGTCTCTGTGTAACCCTCTTTGGATAAAAGGCGTGATGATAAATAGATAGATATAAAACAAAGTCCAGCCGCGTCTGTCTGCCTCACGAAAAAACTATTTTATCGATTTGTCTCTAAATCGAATGCCTGAAAGAAAAGAAAGAATAAAGTTTTTTTTTTCTTCACGGGTTGCCTTACAGCTCCCGAAACTGTGTACGGTCCCAGGGTACCCAGTGGAAGACCAAGTCTCCCTTTTTTGCCATTTGCTACGATCCTGACATACCTCTTTCACTTCTTTTATATTTATCATACCTTTCACACCAATTTGACACTATTTATGTAAAAAATTACGAAGCAAATCAGCATAGAATGATCATTATTTTTACCTGCCTACTCCTTCAGAACTTAAGCGTGATTGTATTTCAAATTTTCCTCCAAAATATATCTTAATTGCGCAGCATTCTGTTAAGTCTTGAAGAAACAATAAAGTGGAAGGCATTAATTAACGAATTTGTCTGAATTCCTTACAACAATCCGACAGGAAGAATTTCTAGGTCGGTTAATACACTTTCATGTGGCCACTATTTTATTCAGAGCGCATAACAGCAAAATCTACCAAATAAGTTCTTTTCGTGTTTTACGAGAATTGTCTAAGGCTTCGGTTGGATACTGGTTTAGCGATGGTATTTGTTTTAGGCTAACTATTGCTGGAACAAGAATACCGGACAAAATTAAAAATTACTACATACGAAGACTTAGTGCGGTTTCGCACTGCATCCGATCATTACAGGCGTTGAAAAAGTGAAAAAATTAAAGTGGTTATGTTCAGGACACACAATGAGAGGAAATGATTTATGGAGGAAGACCATTACTACCCAGGTACCTACGAAACCGTAGGAGATAGGTCAAGAGGTGGCAAGACAAAATAATTCAAAGGACGGGAAAATCTTAGACAAGATTGGCCGCCGATAGAAAACATTGGAAGAGGTTGGAGGAGGCCTTTGTCGACATAGAATCATAAATAATTGACATTATCTATACTAATATTATACAAAAGTTAAGTATGAAAGTTTGCATGTAGGGGGTAATATCTCAAAGTACTGAACCGATTCTAAATCGAAAAGAAAGCTACGATATCCCTGAGTGACATTAGGATATATTTTATTTTGTTTGAAAATATCCACGAGCGAAGCTGCTTACATCTGTTAAAAAGTGACACATTAAGAGGCCTTACCGTTACGCCGCACTCGAAATTTAGTTAAGTAACGCGCGTGTGTGCGTTATTGAAAATTAGTCGCGCCTTCAAATTTTGATCATTTTCGCGATTTTTTTATGTTGACTTTGATATCAAAATAAAAAGAGGGGATGGTTTGAAAATAAAAAATACTCAACATTGCAAATTTTTCACTCTTTCAATTATTTTTTATTTATATTTGTAATGTTTACTATATTAAATAAAATTTAGATTCTTGTTATGGAATAATTCGAAAATAATGTGTTATTTTTATATTACTAATTTTTTTGTATATAGCTCACAAAAAAAACATTTTAATATCTATGAATTTTTAAAAAAATTATGATTTCTCAAACATTTTTCTCGTTTTTTTTTATGAAAGTTGAAAAATCTAATCTATCAATATTTAAGTTGACCATATTACGGTGTCAATACTGTTTTTTAATATTCAAAATCTTCAGTGAGCTTTACAAGATCGATCGCCAAACGTCACTCTAACGTAAGTTTTTGGAATACGAGTCCGGAAAAATGATAATTTACCAACACTATAGAAATAATTTCAAAATTTCCTTCTACCAGTCCTGAAGACCAAGACCCGTATTTTCAAAATGACACATAATTGTATCCACAATCTTATTCGTATACTCACAAACAGACATCCAAAATGTCCGAAATGTAGCGTGTGCCGGTAAGGAGCCTTAAGTGTTAGTTAATAGGCTGGCCACCTGTTCTATTTAATATGGACAACTGAGGAAAAAGTGCATTCAATGGATACTGTTACTAGTGTCTCTGGCAATACTGCAAACAATACAGGCCGTAAAGATATTGTTAGTTTATAGGGTTTCGTACATCCGATGAAAAAACCGAACCCTTAAACGATCACTCTTGTGTCTGTCACAGCTTATTTTCTCCGAATCTATGGGACGAAAAAGGTTGAAATTTATTTATTTATTTATTTATTTATTTATTTATTTATTTATTTATTTATTTATTATAAATAGCCCAACAACACCTACGTCCACACATATGCATTGTACATTTTTATGACTTAGTAGACGCAGTGTCAATTATAGGGCTATTAACATTTTTATAACAACAACACAACATTGATAAATTTAGTACATATGTGTAGTTTGATGATCCAATCACGGACGTCCTTTTTTGTTTTTTCATCACGGGTAGCCTTCAGCATCCGTAACCGTGTTACTGTTCCAGGGTACCCAGCGGAAGACCAAGTCTTCCTCTTTTAGCCGATAGTATTTGTGAGGCTATACCTAACGAGTGGCCAGTTCTGTTGAGGTATAATTCCCGGCAACTTGAACATAATATGTCACCTACTGCGCAGTACAAATACCTTATTTTAAGATTTCGTACTACTTTTTTTGAGGCTACCTAACGAGATCAAAGGTTCTAGTTTATTTTAATTATTGGAAGTAAAAAAATATTTAACAAATATTTATACTACTTAATTATTTCCCAACCCAATTCCTGCCATAGGGAATATTCTGTGAACTTCATGATGAGGGGAATTAGTACATTTTCACTATTCTCTGAACAATTATTCTCTTGAACCTAGCAATAAATCAAATGACCTCTAATGAAAGGTATTTCTTGTTGTGTAGCTAGAGGTACCAGTAACTATGTCTAATTTTTGCCAGTTGTCAATATTAAACAGAACAGGTGGCAAACCTGTTGCACCATGGATCTCGATGTGTCACTTCTCTAGTATCTGTTATTTTTAGAAATTGGTGCTTAGCATTTGGGGTTTGAACCCTGGACAATTTCGACAGGATCGGCTAAAAGCTGTAATTATTTTAAAATATAAAAAATATTTATAATTTAATTCCCTTAACTTAATGTTTTTCACACCGGTTTTTCAACCTTGCAAAAATATTCTTTAAAAATTTTGCAATACTTTTAAGTTTCTATTCCAAAGAGAGCACTATATCTTGGTCTTTTAAATTTTTAAAATAATACGTCTGGCTCGTAAATTCATTCCCATAATGTAAGGCATATTCCCAGGATTGCTCTTACAGTAGGTTTCCATGAACCAATCCAATTATATAAAATGCAACATTTCCAACACACTGCAGAACTTCGCAACGAGTTTGCCCAGGTAGAACAGAGTAGTGTTTCCCAATTAGTGGTACGCGTACAGACTCCCAGGGGTACACGAGTTTGCTTGAGAGGGTTCTCAGGTAAATTACTATCAGTAAGAAACACATTAACGCAAACAGCAATCGCCGCGATATATTTTGAGTCAATCAATTTATTTAATTAAGATTTAAAATTTATAAAATGATGAAAAACTCATTATTTAATTTATTAACTATCACCTTGGCTACCAATGGGTACGCAAGTTTGGGTTTTTTCTCTAAGGGGTACTCAGTAAAATCTTATTGGGAACCACTGGACTATAGATAGAGGATTATTATTTTGTGATCTATAACAAAAAAAAACACACCTACACGGCATTTATACTTTGCGGTGTGGCCAGAGTCGATAGCCATTGGTACAGCGTTGTCTTAAAACCGGGATGTCTCGAGTTCAATTCCAACTCGTTCCAAAAAAAAAGCTAAGCACCAATTTTCTTAAATAATATTGTGCTTTAATCAACTCATCGTGCTTCGGAGGACATTTCTTATCTTCTTCTTTTTTTATTATAAGGCTCCACCAATGTTTATCGGTGATTTGGCAATGTCAAGTAGTATTATAGTCTTTATAGTGTTTATAGCCGCAGCACGAACAGGATTAAACTGGATTCCACATCACGCCACGACGAAAACGCGTGCGTTCGTCGCCATGGCCGGATGTGGAATCCGACATTTCTTATAAAGATTACAGATATTGACATCTGTAAATGAAGTGACACATCTAGGTCCGCCACCGGTTTGCCACCTTTTCTTTTCTTCTTCAATTGAACAGGACTGGCAAAAAGTGGACCGATTATCATATTAAAATGGGTTATCTAAAGAATATGTGCAAATTCGCGGGCAGGACCTAGTCTATACTAGTAGAGTGAGATCCCAGTCACCCCAGACTTACGTCATTTTAGGAAAGATGAATTTTTTAGGATCGGTAGTATAACATAAACTTAGAAAGGAATGGATAAAATTTAATAAAATTTAGCCTTCCTAAAATGACGTAAGTTACCGCACTTTTTTTACGACTTTTAAAGTGTCTGTTAAAAGTTATGGCCCACAGGAAGTGTCTGGCAACTGTATATGTTTGTTTATAACAATATCATATATGACATATGTAAAAACCAGCCTTCCTACTTTGACGTAAGTTAGCATGATTTTTTTTCACCTTTGATACCTGCTACCCCGCTTTCAACTTAGCGAGTATCGCAACTCGACGTTTAGCGCCTATTTTGCGTGATATAGCGAGTATCCATTCCTTTCTAAGTTTATGTTATACTACCGATCCTAAAAAACCTCCTAAAATGACGTAAGTCTGGGGTGACTGGGATCTTGGACTATAGTAATATAAAGAGGTAAAGTTGGTATGAACCTAATATGGTAGTCTCTGGGTAGTTTATATTATAAAAACGAAAGTACTGTGTCTGTTTGTCTGTTACGCTTTCACAGCTAAACCACTGAACCGCTTGTGATGAAATTTCAGAGTAAACTTGAGGCCTATTAGGGAAGGACGTTATTTTATTTAATTTAATCCAAGCTGGCATTCATTATTAAAATTAATAAAATAAAGAAGACAAGCAAACTAATATTTAGATAATAATTTCACAAACTTCTAATTTTCTTATGGTTTCATTAGTCTTCAAGATGACTTGCTATTGTCAAGTTTTAATAGAATGTAGACGAGTGATCGGTCGGTAAGATGGCGGCCCCTCAAACTATGCCATAATTAATATTAATTACATGATTTTCAAAATTGTAAGAACTGAAAACATCAAATGGCCTATGCCAGTCACTTACAGGGAGTTGATTATTAAATTTTAACCATTTAAAGAGCTTATTTTAAATTATTTTATATGTATAATAGTTTAAGGGACAGACATTTTCAAAAAGTTGTGATTTACATTATTGAAGGAAAAATTTAAGGAAAATACTAAAACGCAGTTACTAAGTAATAAGCTTCCGTTGGCACCCTTTGGGTACGGAACCTTAAAATTGTGGTTTTTTGTTCAAAAGTATTAAACTATCTTTCGGAAGAAATCAAAACTGCTTTTCCATCCACTTGTCTAGCATATTCCAAGTAGGTATTTTCTTGATTTGAAGATTTTCAAATATTCAGCTTTTAAACAGATTTCGTTTGCATGTTTGTTTAACACGAAACTACTGACGCAATTAATATGACACAATTTACCTTTCTGAAGTCAGTTAAACAATCGATATTGTATTTTTAAACCCCAATATTTCTTATTGACATATTTTCGGAAGCCATTCACAAACCCTAACATCTAGAGGTGAAAGCGAACGAAAAGTAATTTACATTCATTTGGCTCCCTCCCAAATGAAGTCAGATCTGAGTGGCTGAGTGTGACTAATGGGCGTTTTTGTCTCTTAAAGTAATTTATACTGTACCGGCTACCGAGGTTGCAAATTGTTACTGTAATAGGCCTGGGACTATAATATTCTTGTGCACGGAAAAAATGTGTTAACAAACGATGCGAGATTCTTTTAGACATTTTCTACGTAGTGGCTTTTCTAGGCTAAAAGCACTGTCTATATATGAAGGCGTGATTAGTTTAAGACACATCCAAACTAACAAAATTACTCATAGTATGACGTCACGAAATATCCTTGGATTTTTTTCAAAGTAGGTATAGGTACCATCAATGCGGAATATTCGTTTCACTTAAAACCAAGTCACCTATTTGATATTCAAGAAACGTTCTCGGGCAGAATTAAATGGGTTTCAATAAGTCTGAATCGATTTTAGATCGTAGTTCAGAATCCATCAAATTCTCCATTGCTCTTGTAATATTTTTTGCTCTTTCCTTGATTGTTTACTTCATTAGTATCAGATAAAGACTTTAAAAACACCTTTTTTGATCCTGAACCTTACCACGAACTTTTAATTCGATTCAAAACTCGTTCAACTGTAGACGATTTAAGGACGTGTTTATGGAAACTGGTAATTTATTATGTATAGCCCAACAACACCTACATTTTTAAATTACATTTTACGATAATTAATACCTATACTCTAAATCTTTATCTATAGTATTTATTAGTTATGTATTATGTAAACGTATGTTTTTAATAATAATCCCGAAGTGTTAAAGGAGGTGGAAATATTATTTCCTGCAACAAATAACTCAATCCTAATTTCCTTGGCACAGCCTTGTACAACAAGTGACATAGAGAGGTCCTTCTCTACACTACGTCGTGTGAAAACGTGGCTGAGGTCAATGATGCTAGAGAACCGTTTAAATGGTCTATGCTTAGTGTGCAAAGAAGTTTTTTTCCATTAATAAACGTTTTTGTAGTAGGTAGGCATATTATTCGTTTTTACTTGCCTGACTAACCTATCCCTGAGTGACATAGGCTTATTTTATTTTGCTCAAAAATATCCATGGGCGAAGCCGGGGGCGGAAAGCTAGCAGTAAATATATTCTTGATAAAAATCTCAAAATAATTTCACCAAGTCTCGAAACCTTTTGCAATAATTTTGTACCATTTTCGTAAAAAACTTTATATAAGGTTTAAATTACTTTGATAATTTTCTCAGTTGTATCTGTGAGTTGTGTACTTTTAGTAGTTGCCTCTATATCTAGTGTATCTTCTTTTATTATGGTTCCAACAATGTTTATCGGTGATTTGCCAATGTCAAGTATTATAGCCTTTAGTGTTTATAGCCAATTAATCGGTATTTAAGATAATCCCGCTGACCGCGATATGTCTTATTAGTCGTCAACTAATCACAACCATCACAGCACGGACAGGATTAAACTAGATTCCACATCATGCCATGACGAAAACGCAAGCGTTCGCCGCCATGACCGGATGTGGAATGGAGCGTCATTTCGTAAACGTGTCCTTCATAATGATAAATATGTCACATTGCCCATACTAAATAACAATTTAGCATACTTTAAGCCCTCCTTTAATAGTGAGTGGTAATGCCTAATCATTATTTGGATCATGTGGCCAGCTTCTCTGATTATCTGGAATAAAGTTGTCTCTCACTGGGAACACTCTAACACGGTTCCCAGGAGATGTAAAGGCACCCGTGATGAAAATACTGGCGATGCCCTACCTTATGCGTCTTATGGTACAAGTTTTATTTTGAATCTATCAAATTTCAAATGGACAATAATTAATTCCAATAGAATTCCTGATGCATTGCTCTAGCTTTCTGTCATATAATTAGCAGTGGTAGCTATTTCAAGCTAGTAATGTCATTTGTTAGCATTAGTGCCATGATCATTGATTCAAAAGGCTTAATACGAATATATTTTGGGTGCAATTTTAAATCCAATTGCAGAAATTTCATTACGGTTTTACACCCTATTCTGTTTATATGGATTGGCAAAAAAAGGACACCGTTACCGCTTTTTTATACCTTGCTGTTTACACTGGTAACGAGAAACTTGTTGTAATTTCTTAAATGTCCAAATTAATGTCCTCCTAAAATCAGCCTACTGACGATTTTATTTGTCACAAAATATATAATGTTTATACGAGCCCTCTGTGGCACTAGAATTCAGTGCTTAGTTTATTTGGCTTGACTATATTGGCCACTAACATTTGGCGAAAAATAACAAGGGTGCATCGATGGCCGAGTGGTTAAGACGTCTGGTATTAACTAGGCAGACGGGTGCGATTCCGGATCTCCGCAATGTACCAATGGGTTTTTAATTAAAAACTTATGTACATAATCCGACAAACCCGCCGGACAAACCACACTTCTTTCACAGGCTTTTCCATCTAAATCTCAACAAAACTGGCCACTCGTTAGGTATAGCCTTACAAAAGCTAGTTTGTACGTTTCATAGTCAATCAATTGCGACGAAACGGCTTTATCGGCTTTGGAATAAAATTTAACATATAAATAGATTATATCGAGTGCAAATTTTGAGGGAATTAATATGTGAGTGAAGCTGTCAGCAAAAAGTACTATGTTATAAATTAACTCCCTAACTATTTTATTTCGTTCTATTGGCCAATATTGGCTCTTCAAAGAATATTCAATTTGTGTTATTTCCACATGTCAAGTGTGAAAAGGGTAGTGCTACTCTACTCTAATAGTGATGTACCCACTCGAATAACTCATTAGTTGTGATGTTGTTTAAACTACAAATCTTATATCAATAATATTAGAACGGATGAATGGATGTTGATGTGAAATACCTTGGTATTTTTATATGAATGCGAAACTTTATTTGATTGTTTGTCCCTCTTTCACATCAAAACAGAGCAACGGATCGATATATTTTTTTGCACAGAGACAGTTGGAAGGTTGGAGAGTGACTTACTTAGGCTAATTTTGATATCAAGTTCATCTTAAGGTGACGCATCACAGCGCAACAAAATCAGTTTTACGCGCGAGTTATTTTGTCTATATATGTTTAGAAAGATGTAGGCAAGATGGAATGCTATTAAAATCGATAATATAACTAAGGATAAGATAAGATAGACCAAAATTCGATTTCTCGAATTTCTTCGATCGAAAGAACGATTTCTCAACAAAACCTGTTTTGCTATAATACACGAAACGGACTTAGGCATGAGTATTATACAAAAACTATTAGAAAGAGCAAGTTGTAGTTAATTTTCTTATTTTCATTCGCAAAGTCGGTTAAAAATACGCGAAAAATTGAGCACTTTCAGGGCTTTATTGTAATGTTTAACTGATTTTGAAATATTTATTTAGTTTAAATCACGTTTAATATATCAATCTTTATAAAATAATTTAATTTTCGAATCTAAGAAATATAGTTATCGCATAATTTACATATAGCTGCAGCATGTAATTAGTATGGGACAAACGTGAAGACATGTCAAAATTTAGTATAAATAGATATAAAATTCAAGTCTGTCTGACTGACGTCTGTGATTTCTTAAAATTACTATGCCTGTCTCACTCAGTTTTACTTATTCACATTTCTAAGACATTCAACTAATGTACCGCATGCTTGCATTATTATAAAAGAAAATCTGCATCGCTTGGAGCTGATATCAGGGAGGAAGGCAGCCTTCTATTTTCATCGTGCACGTCAGATGCAATTCACGGAACTTTTTAACCCCCGAACACAAAAGAAAGGTGGAATAATTTGTCTGTGTTTGTATATATCGGTGGCCCAAAGAAATGTGAAGTTTCATGGATTTCGACTTCTATTACAGCTAGACGCAATATTTTATTTTAATTATTTGTTCCTTTATATCGACCTGTATAATTAAATGACAGAAAGTTGGCTTATGTAAACCGCATTACAATTTTGTAGTCAAATTTTAAGGGGTAGCTTTCATTTCATAAAGTATTTTTACCTACATCTCATCATGTATCGTTGAATGTATTTTTAACCGAACTTCAAAAGAAGGAGGAGGTTCTCAATTCGTCGGAATCTTTTATGTTTTTTTATGTATGTTCCCCGATTACTTGAAGACGCCTGGTCCGATTTGCAAATTTTTTTTTTTGTTTGACAGGGTATACTTTCTAGGTGGTGCCATGGTCATCTGGTCAGGATCTGATGATGGGAACCTGGAGAAATTGAAAACTCTTCAAATTTTATAGGCACACTTGAAGCGATTTGGATATTTTTTATAGTGATTTGCTTTCGGAAAGCACACTTTTCAGTGCATATTTTTTGAAGTCAGTACACTCTTTTTTAATTAAATAATGCTATAGGGGTTTCTTAGATATTTTTAATTATAGGTAAATATTTCTTGAGATATAAATATTATGGGTACTTTAATTTTTAACCACGTAATGAAAAATCTGAAAAAAGCAATCCTACTATCCCACTAATATTATAAACGCGAAACTTTGTATGGATGTATGTATGGATGTTTGTTACTCAATCACGCCAGAACGGCTGAATGGATCTGGGTGAAATTTGGCACAGAGATAGATTATTGTCTGGAATGGTACATAGGCTACTTTTTATCCCGGAAAATTTGGAATAGATTTGTTTTTGTTTTTCACGGGATCGACATAATTTTTTGCATAGTTTAGGAGTCAGAGAATGACATTATACTACTTTTTATACCGCGAAAGCGGGCGGGGGAGGGGTAAATTACAGCCACGGGATTATTTCTTTTTTTTTCTATCTCAGAATAGACAAAAAAAAGTCCGCAGTAGCATATATTATTTAAAATACTTTTGCAACATGTTAAAATGAGTAAGAACATCACTAAAATATATCATAACATTCGTATCACGTCCTATTCCATGCCTTCACGTACATTAGCTCAGAGTTTACTGATCGCCAGCGTTATAGACACGAAACTTATATTAAGAAGGGATTCGACTCGATTTCAGCTTTACAAGTGTTTTCATAAAATATTACTAGTATAATATTGACTATACAAAGTAGAAAAAAGTCGGACAGTTAATGGAAAGTACCTTACATATTAATGATAGCTAATTTTTTTTTATTACCTATTTTGAAAATGAAAACAGCGGCCATGTTTACTAAATTCATATTGTAACCGATATTACAGATAAATAAAATTCGCTAGTTCTAATGGTTGTAGAAAAATCACAACTGTTTATTTCCAAACATCAAAAGTGAAATCATAGACAAAATTAAAAGTATAAAAACATACAAAAAGTTTGTGCATCTTGCACATTCTCCCCTTTTTAGTACAAAACACTATATTTTAATCAGTTTTTTAAGAGGCCGCCTAAAGGTTCCTGCAGATGTGGCAACGTCCGCGACTCTGACTATGTTATCCCTGCCTGGGAACAGGGCACTCACACGACCTTTGGGCCAAGAGCCCCTCGGCAGGTTGCTGTCACATATAATCACTATATCACCCACAGCGATATTTGGCACAGAGCCCCCGCCCCTTCTTGGTGCTAATGTTGGCAGGTATTCTTTGACCCAACGCTGCCAAAAGTGATCTGTCAGCCTTATTGCCCTTCGCCATCTACTTCGGCTTAACAAATCAACGTCGCTCATGGTGGCGGGAATTGGTCTTCCGGATGACGTGCCTAGTAAAAAATGTGCAGGAGTGAGCGCCTCTTCACTTGTCGGATCAAGCGACACATATGTGAGTGGGCGGGCGTTCACTAATGCTTCCGCTTCAGCCAGTAGGGTACACAACACTTCTTCGCTGGGCACGCGTTCAATTAAAGTTACCTTCAGCGCTCGCTTTATACTTCCTACCAGCCGTTCCCACGCTCCTCCCATAAAAGGTGCGGAAGGAGGAATAAAACGCCAGCTTATTTGCTCGTTAGCCGCAAACTCTGATATTGTATCAGCATATAAAGTGCGTAACTCTTTGCTGGCTCCAACAAAAGCTGTCCCGTTATCGGACCAGATTTCAGCAGGTGTGCCTCGCCGTGCTATGAAACGGCGGAGACTCATAATAGCTGAATCCGTTGAGAGACTGTTTACTATTTCAATGTGTACAGCACGAACCACAAGGCATGTGTAAAGTGCGACATACCGCTTTTCTCGCCTCCGTCCGATGGATACTAAGACTGGCCCAAAATAGTCCAACCCGACGAAAGTAAATGCACGTCGGTGGTGGGCTAGGCGTGCTTCTGGTAGATCGCCCATTGGCGGTTGAAAAGTAGTTGCACGTCGGAGCTTGCAAATTTGGCAGTCATGAGCAACGGAGCGTACGGCATTTCTTAGCCCAATAATCCAGTAGTTTTGGCGGAGTTCGTTTATGACCATTTCATTATACTGATGGGCAGTCTTTTGATGGTAGCGCAGTATCATAAGACGCACAGCTGGGTGTTTTCCGTCCAAAATCATTGGACGTGTTGTATTGTCCGCAACGTCAGGTGCAGCTACAATCCGACTGGCCATCCGCAACTCGTTCTGAACGTCGACGAATGGCGACAACTTAAATAGACGACTGCTACGTGGCAGCTGCTCATGGTTCTTGATGCTCAATATATCGTCTCCGAAGGAATCAAGTTGACTCTGTCGTAGAATGTGCGCTTCTGCCAGGTGTATGTCACTCGCCGTAGTCATCGATAGATTAGTTGATACATTTAAAAACCAAGGAGAGGATGTGCAAGTATTAATGCCCCGCCTTTGTAGACTACGCGCGCGTAACATGGCAACGAATTTATGCGCCATTACTGTTGCTCGCACCATTCTCAGCCATGAACTGAATCTCTTAGGATCCGCTGCGAGTGGTGCGGGCAAATCGGTATCGGAGATCAGATGAACATTATGATGATAAGATGATTTAACTTCTTCTTGACCTAGGCCGCTAGTATCAATATTAGGTTCAGTTGGCCAGTCTGAAGATAGAAGAAAGCTCGGCCCCGAGATCCAACGAGACTCAGAAGAGAGCACGGAGCGTTTAGACCGTGTTGCATCATCAGCTACATTAAGGTTGCTAGGTAACCATAGCCACTCACTTACGTCAGTAATCTCTAGAATCTCGCCGACTCGATGTGACACGAAGGGTTTAAATGTCCGCGCGTCACTACGTAGCCAACCCAAAACGGTCATTGAATCGCACCAAAATATACGTTGGGTGGGCTTCGCTCTATGGGCCTCACAAATTGCGGTTGCGAGACGCGCGGCCATTAGAGCACCCTGAAGCTCTAAGCGTGGAATGGAAACGGGCTTGAGCGGTGCTACACTACAGATTAAGGCTAGTTTCACCTCACTATTCGAATAAACGAAGCGCCAATAGGCGCATGCGGCGAATGCAGACTCACTTGCATCCGAGAACACGTGAAGTTCGCGAGTAACTACGTCGAGCGCACTCAGATTATAGCAGCGTGGTATTTGCAAACTGGAAACTGTAAATAAATCTTTAAACCAAAGTCTCCACGCAGTACTATCACTCTGAGAGAGCTCTTCGTCCCATCCCAGACCCTTACGCCAGGCGTCCTGAAACATGATGCGACCTTGCACGATAATCGGCGCAAGAATACCAAGGGGGTCAAAAACACGCATGACTGTAGCTAGCACTACGCGCTTAGTGAGCTTATTTGGCAACTCGTGACCTTTGTTCAAACCCGTGTTGAAACCAATCAAATCGTTGACGGGTTGCCAAATAAGGCCAAGCGTGCGCACCGGTGTGAATAGATGACCTAGGTTTACGTCTACATTTGCATTTGCGTAAGGTAATTCGAGCAAGCTCTCTTTCGGCAACATGGAAAGTGCCGAGAGATCGTTTGACACCCACCCACGCATGTCAAATCCAGCTTTTTGATGGACGGTGTAAATATCAACAGCGACCTGAGCAGCTTGGTCTGTACTGTCCAGGCTCCCAATATAGTCGTCCATATAATGATCGGAAATGATGGCTTGGGCTGCTTCTGGATAGCGTTCCTGCCATTCAAGTGCATTTTTATTTTTAATATATATAGCAGTGAAAGGACTAGAAGCAGCGCCAAATATCATTGACGACATGCGATAAGTTATAATGGGTTCATTTGGGCTGTCGCGCCACAAAAATCTTAGAGCATCTCTGTCCCTCTCTATTATTTTAATCTGTGGAAACATTTCCCTGATACATATCCTAGTTATATGTCAGGCCCCATGTCTATATTAGATATTAGATTTGTTCCACCCCATCGATCGGTTAATGAAAATGCATCAAAAAATTACATTACAGTGAATTTGGGAAGTAAGTTGTTTTTAATTTGGCACCAACCGTCTTTAAATTCTACGACAAAATATTTATTATTTCTTACTTTTCAGTGTAAATTTTGAAGGCGGTACACTTTTTTTTAAAAGTTAATTTATATGTACCTAATTAATTTCTTTGAGTATTTAATAAAAAAAATGTTTTTGAAGTTGAGTTGAGATGAATAAGTATGTTTATATTATTATTCTATGATCACGCCTTAGTCCCGAAATGGTAGGCAGATTGTGTTAATGGAATCGGGACATCAGGTGATGCGTGATACAAAAAATAATTGATGTTACGTGTACTTATATCTGAAATAAAAAAATTAATAATCCAATTAAAAAAAAGAATACATTGTACCCATATTGTACCCCTGAAAGGTACCACATGGAAGACACAATTTTATTATATGTACAACACCTTATTTTGATTCTGTGTGACAATAAAATATATTTGAATTTGAATTTTAATTTCATATGTCACATGATGCAATTTTTACCTTTTTACCCTCAAACTCGAAATTCGATTATTGCGTTCATCAAACGCTACATATGTACTAAATATCAACCTTTTTTTGTTAAGTAGATTCGGAGAAACTAAACAGACAGTTTTTTCATCGGATGTACGAAACCCTAAAAAGAGCAAAGCCGGGGTGAATCGCTAGTAAAATATATATAATATAGATATTGATCTCGACTCTCGAAGCAGAGCGTTGTCATAAGACCTCCAACCAACTCCAAGTAATAAAAGTTTTGACTATTCATTAAAAGTTGAAACCAAAGATCCCTTACTTTACTTGTCTTCAACAACTTTATTAACATAGCTCAGTCGTTCTTCCTTTATGAAAAAGGGTGGCAAGTGTGATTCATACTCTCGCACTGAGGGTTCCGTAATTATTAGAATTACCTTCATGAGTGCTTTGTTTCTCGAATTATGTAGACATTTGTTTTATTAAAATTTCACAGATCTCATGCACCACTTGACCTTCAAAGAGCATTGGAAATGAAGTATATTTTGACAGATGTCATCCTAAATGAAGATCTAGTCGAGACCTTTCATTTTGGTAAAGAGACGACCAATCTAGGGTCAGTGGTTTTCAAGATATGGTAAGAGCCTTATTTTTATTTTTTTCAAAAAATACGTCAATCATCAACCTACAACTTCCAGATATATCGGCATGTCGCACTTTTGCTGAAAAAGGGACCCCTACAGAAGCGATCGAGAACATTTTCAATACAGCTCGCAACTGAAAAGTCCTGGGTTCGATTCCTACATCCAACCATATACCAATAGGTATTTTATAATAAAACATCTGTGTACATTATCCGACAAACCGTACAAAGAGGCTTTTCCATCTATATACCTCAACAGAGCTGGCCACTCGTTAGGTATAGCCTCAAAAATCATTGGCTAAATGAGGAAGACTTTGTCTTCCACTGGGTACCCTGGGGAAGTCAACAATTCCCGGGAGCTGTAAGGAAACCCGAGAAGAATAAAAATTCGATGCTGTCAAAAATCACTATTACTACATATTATAAAACAAAGTCTGTCTGTCTGTGACCTTTTCACACAAAAACTACCAAACGGATTTTGTTGTGGTTTACACTATTAGATAGGTTGATTCACCGGGAAGGTTTACGAGTATTAAACATGGACCTATCATGTTTAGTAGCTGAGCATTAACAGTATAAGTGAATCAAGTCGGGAAAAAGTTAGCCCTAGCGAGTTTTCATGGCATATGCTGTCTAATCCGTCAGAGATATAACAAAATTATGTAGGAAAGAATTGTGTAGAATAAAATTATCTACAATTAGTATACGGTAGCGGTATATTTTAAGCGTATTTATGTAGGTAGGTATTCAAATTGCTAGTTTGAAATAAGAACGAACATTCGACCAAGTATATCTACGCCAAGTGAGGTCGCACCATGAAACCCGCTCCTTTTTCTACGCAACCTTAAAATGTTTTAGTACTTTTAATTAGCTACCTTAATTAGGGATGTTTTTATTCAGTTAGGTGAATTAATGAATTGTACTCGTATAAGTCCTCTAATTTCTAAGTACTGTCGTTTTGGGATCAAAGTCGTTCTCAGAATAATTGTTGTAGGCTTCTTTACAGAATCCTTAGAGGGCATAATTACGAACTTCTTAAGGACTTGATACGAAAGATAAAGTTAAGTAGGTTTCAAACGACTAGCAAGAATAAGGTATCAATTATCATACTAAACTATATTCACGGCTTCACCTGTATTATTTTAACTGTAGTAATTTTTTTGTATGTTTGTCCCTCTGTGCGTTTGTGGTATAGACGTGAATACTAAAGTTCTTGTTCTCTTCGGCCATATAACTCTAAATAAAGACTCAATGGAGCGTCTAGTGGTCGAGTGGGTAAAACGCCGGCTCCCAACTGAGAAGTCGCGGATTCGATCCCCACATCTGACCATGTACCAATGGGTTTTTATAACAAAAAATCTATGTACATTATTCGACAAACCGTACAAAGAGGCTTTTCCATCTAAATACCTCAACAGAGCTGGCCACTCGTTAGGTATAGCCTCAAAAATTTTTCAGCTAAGTAAGGAAGACTTTGTCTGGGGCCGGCAACGGTTCCCGGGAGCTGTAAGGCATTCCGTGAATTATTATTTTTTGGGTGTCTGGTGGTACAAGGACGATACGAAGGCAGATCGCGGTCGGTCTACTAGAAAATGGACTGATTTGCTTAGATCTGTGACGAAGTATTACAGCAATAAACATAACCGTGAGGTTGTCAATCGACGTCGGTGGAGGGAAATTAAGAGCGGCGGGAATGTTTTAGAGTGATCCATAATTGCAACCACTCTGTGAAGAGTGCACGACTTAAAATAATCTCCACAACACAGTGGTACAGACGCGAATATAAAAGTTTTTCGGCTATTTCACCCGAGATAAAGACTCAATGGAGCCTTTTTTTATTTGGAGCCTCGAGGCAATAGGTTACGCGGTCTGATTAGATCTGTAATTAAGTTTACCATCAATCCAGAGTGATTCATATACCTACACAACCACTCTGTCACGAGTGCACGACTCAAAAAAATCTCCACAACGGCTGAACTGATATTTTGTTTTCATTGATGTATTGAGATAAGCTTGTGGTAAGCTTTAGATTAGTTGACTAATAAATAAATTATCTTTAAAAAAAAGTGTACCGACTTCAAAAATTTGCACTGAATAAATACTTCGTCGTAGAATTTGAAGACGGTTGGTGCAAAATTTTTCTTTTTTCTAAAGAGGTAAAAATTTCCATATGCGATGCCGGGACGGGAAGCTAGTGGAAAATATAAATTTTAATACTAGCAATAATTGCTAATAATTCATCACACTTAGAGGCTTTTCTATTTAAATATACCTCAACAAAACTGGCCACTCGTTAGGTATAGCCTCCCAATTACCATCGGCTAAATGAGGGATATTTCCGCTGGGTACCCTGGAATCGTAACACGGTTTCGAGAGCTGTAAGGCAACCCGTCAAGAAAGAAAAGAAAATTCACAGACGAAGAGATAAACTCTAAAACAGTTATTTATGCATCATAGCAGTGGCGATTCTAACTTCTATTCTTACAAATTCTACTAATACAACTTTCGAAGAGCAAAAGTTTGTGCGTTTGGATCTAAATCACGTCTAAACAGCTGAACCAATTTGGATGTTGGAAATGTTTAGTTAAAACCACTGGCAGAATTCTGTTATCCATTACCACGTTGAGAAAACGCGATATGTGTCAAGTCGAGCGATAGGTATTTCAATATATCGCACGACCGAGCGATTTTTATAACCACCTTCAAAGCTAAACCTATCTCAATATACCAAGATTTATCTTATGTTATCGGCAGCCGTATGTAAATTGATCCCTTAGCCCAGTGATTAGGGACCAACGAAGGTCTTGAATTCGACTCCTAGTTTAAACTAATATTCAGCGTTTCCTAAAATTCAAAAGGTGGAAAACAAAATTTAATGATCTTACAGATAAAATTAAACAGGTATTTTAATTTCCACGGGCAATGCCGGGGGCAGAAACCAGTTTAGTACCAAGGCTCTGTTTACCCTGCGAGGCATTAGATGCGTAATGATAAATGAAGAAGCGTACGTTGTATTTTGGTAGATATAACATCATTAACAACACGTGTTACGTTTAATATGTATATTATGAACATTCCCAAAATTGTATTGGTAATAATGCCCGCTGGTGGAATTTCAGAATATTTTGGAAGCCAGCTTACTCTTGATCTAGATTTCAAATTTAAATCCTAAAAAAAAAAATAAGACAAAACAAACCCACTAATATTATAAACGCGAAAGTTTGTATGGATGTTTGTTACTCAATCACGCCAAAACGGCAGAACGGATCTGGATGAAATTTGGTGATAGATTATAGTCTGGAATAGCACATAGGCTGCTTTTTATCCCTGAAAAATGTATGGTTATTGTGGGATAGATTTATTTTTGTTTTTCACAGGATCAACATGATTTTTTGCATTGTGGTAGTTTAGGGGTCAGAGAATGACATATACTACTTTTTATACAGCAAAAGCGGGCGAGGGAGATGCAAATTACAGCCACGGGATTTTTTCTTTTTGGATCGATTTCCACGTGGGTGAAACCGCGAACAGAAGCTTGTCTTTCAATAAAATTGTCGCTACTGTTGCCATCGCAACGAAATTAAAATCAGGATTTTAGAATTAGGATTGAAATTTACGTCCAGAGATACCCCCTGATAATGAAATAGATTTAGTACCTGAATACCGCCTGAATAGGAGTCGATTGATAGAGCGTTGACTTGAAACGCATTCAATTCCCACTTGTGCCAAAAATGTTTAGCACTATTTTTATAAGAATATGTGTTTTGAGTCGCCTCGTGCTTCGGAGGACACGAAAAGCAGACGTCCGCACTTTTCCTAAAATTAACAGATATTTACGTCGGTTATTATTATTTTATTTTATTTTTCACGAGTTGCCTTACACATCTAGGTCAATTAAGTGCAGCAACAGGCTTGCCACCTGTTCTGTTCAATATGGACAACTGGCAAAAAGTGGACACTGTTACTCTGGTCACACCGCAAGGTATAGAAGCCGTGAAGATGTGTTTGTTTTTGTTTGTTATAATATATGAATTTATATATGAATGTTCAAAATCCACATTCTCCGCTCCGATGACGACCTTACGTTTTCATACTAGGGCGTCGGTGGTCCAGTGGGTAAAACGTCGGCTCACAACTGAGAAGTCTCGGGTTCGATCCCCACATCCAACCATGTACCAAGGTTTTTTATATTACAAAAATCTATGTAGGTACTTACATTACCCGACAAACCGCACAAAGAGGCTTTTTCTAAGAGGCGGACCACGCATCGTCTTACAAAATCTTATGGCTTTTCCATCTTACATACCACTCGTTAGGTATAGCCTCAAAAAAATCTTCGGCTAAGTAAGGAAGCTGGGTACCCTGGGGCTGGTAACGGTTCCCAGGACCTGTAAGGCACCCGTGAAGATTTTTTTTTACTAATTTTATTTCATATCTATTTTGTTCCTATCATGAAACAGACGGTTGGTATAAAACATATAATTTTAATTAACTTTCATAAAATTAAACGAATGTAAAATACTATGAAAGTTTTCTTTATAAAAGGTAGTTCTAGAAAAATCTCCTGCGTTTGAAAAATGGTAATTACGACTGGTTTTAAAATTTTAATATAGTTTGCCACAATGAAAGCTTTGTTACATTTTTAGGATTCCGTACCTTCAGCATTACTATTGAACTGTCGCAACTTGACATTGGCAAATCATCGATGAACATTGATGGAGTCACATTATAAAAAGTTGATGAAGGGTTCATACATCCGATGAAAAACGGAACCATTATACGATGACTCTCATGTCTGTCTGTCCTACAGTCTGTCACAGCCTATATATTCTTCGTACTGGACGAAAAAAGGGTAATTATAAAGAGTTGAGGTTAATATTTTGGCAAATTAGAAAATAAAATAAAAAACCGCCTCCTTATCTCTGAAACTGCGGAGCCTAAAATTAAAAGACAATAGGAAATCATAGTTTACAGGAACAGGTGGTACGGAACGACTCGCACTTGGCCGGTTTTCTTATTAGTTTTCACTTCAATTATTTATTCTTTGTTCCACTCGTGCTGCGTCCAACGTGTGTGCGGGTGGGAGTTTTCAAACGGTGCCCTAGGGTAACCTAGGTGTAGGAAGACTGTTCGTATAATGGACGTATAATTTATTTTTATGTCACTGATTTTTTTTTCTTTCTATTAATTTTAGACGTATTTTATAAATTACTAGACTTTCTGCCCCCAGCTCCGCCCGTGAATCATCATCATCAACCTTTTTAAAGTCCACTGCTGGATCATTGGTCTCCCTCTAGCGCACCATTTTAGTGGTACTCATTGAGAGGAATTGCCATAGTCACCACGCTTGGCAGGCGGTTTGGTGCCCGGACGCTTTACGTGCCCTCCGAAGCACGAGGAGTCGATTTAAGCACATATTCTTAAAGAATTGGTGCTTAGCATTTTAGCAGCGAGTAGGATTCGAACCCGGGACATCCGGTTTTAAGTCCACCGTCCTACCAATTAGGCTATCGACTACCTACCGCCCGTGGATATTTTCCAACAATATAAAACAATATATAAATACACCTATCTAGGAAACTGGCTGGAAGAGGCTAAAGCAAGCCTGAAGACCTAAATAGTCTCAAAATGTCTGGTGCAGAAGGCAAAGGACACCACTTCACTATTCTTCCCAAGAAAGTTAACCATGGCGAGTCAATACAAGGTGCGTCGCGCTGTGGACCGCCATGATTGACCACGACTGATCTGTCAAGAGCACTACGACCGAGATGAAGAAGACGACAAAACAATATAACCTAAGTCACTCAGGGATATCGTAGTTTTCTATTAGTGAAATAATTTAGAATCGGTTCAGTAGTTTTTGAGTTTAGAGTGGCTGACCACAGACTATAAATACAAGAACATCGGGTGCACGTCATGTCATCGAAACTCATTACATCGAAATTCATGTCATAAATGCACTTTTAAAAAATGCACTAAACTTAAGACGATACATTCAAATAAAATCATAGTTTGAAGGGCGTGGCCTAGCTGCATACGATACTCTAGCGCTACCCTAGCGCTACGTGATCGATTGGTCTCTCCGCTGAATCTCTCTCTGTCGCATTGAATAGAAACAAAAGAGAAGAGGCGTACGGAAGGTGCTTGGAACAAACGTCCTAAGTGACAAATCAAAAATATTTTATTTAAATTAAAGGAGTAGCTTTATTGAAAATCTAAATTAACATCTTACTTTAGTAGAAGATGATACAAATTTGTACTTAATTTAAAAAACAATACTTCATGTACTACTGAGAAATTTGGAAAGGAGACTATTTTCAGAGGCTACTTTGCAATTTTTTTCTATCGAGCAAAGTTTCTTTAAACATGTTATATGATTAACAGATTAATATGAAATATGATTAATTATAACATGTAATTTTTTCTGTATTTGTAAGAGCTTTAGGTTTCACTCAAAACGATTTGAAAAATATGATTTAATATGAAGGTAGCCTCTTAAATGCACGATACAAAAAAATTCAAAAGTAAAAGGCTCTAGTTTTTATTTTGAAGTTTTTAAAATAAAGTTTTTGAGTTTTGAACATTTTTAAATAAAGCCTTTAAGTAATAAAAATTCGATTACTTCAGTATTTTTGAAATTATTTTTTTAGAAATGATTTTCGATGAGTCGTGCCTTTTTGAATTGATATTTTTAGTAATAGTTTTCGATGTAATGACCTATAACCAAGAACATCACACTGACCATCAAGTCAGCTGTTGTATTTGGTAGCTATTTAAATATTTCCTTATTTTTTTCTTTCTTTCTTACAGCTCCCTAAACCGTGTTACGGTTCCTGGGTATACCCAGCGGAAGAGCGAATCTCCTTCGTTTTAGCCGATGCTATTTGTGAGGCTATACCTAACTAGTGGCTAGTTCTGTTGAGGTATATTTAGATGGAAAACCCTCTAAGTGTGGTTTGTCGTATTATGTTCATAAGTTCTTAATTAAAAAAAAATCATTGGTACATGGTCGGGATCCGGGATCGAACCCGTCTTAACCACTCGGCCACTGACGCACCAAATTATGTGACTTTTTTAATTAGGTGAATATTCCGCGATACATAAGCTTCTAAATTCGCTAACAATGTGTCCGTCCTCTTAATTTTCAGACAGGACGGTGGCATTATGAATATTTTGACCGAAAATATTTTAACAACTTTAATTTTGTGGTCTTTCATAGGTATTTTTATTCTCTTTCAGGTACCTTTTTAAAAATATTAGTTATAAAATATTGTCAACTCATGAACAATCAGCGTTTTTAAAAACCACATTAATCTAAAATGTCCGTCCAAAACTCTATTGAGGGCCACTCAACCTTTTCGATTTTTCTCTCGAATTAATTAATCACACTTATTTTTCCCCAAAATCGATGGTAAAGTAGCATGTTAAATATCATTACCCGCCATTATTTCGAGATTATTTATACCCGAAAATGTTTTCATAAGCCGACAGCTACTTAATGCACTTTCAGGCCATAATGGTTGTTATAAGCTTTTAGCAACAATGTTTAGCAACGAACTATTAATTAAGAAAATTAAAGTGTTGGATGAAGAAAAATATTCTTAATGTTAATACAAGTAATTTTTTTTTTCAACACTATATTTATTAAAGTTAAGTAAATATTTAATATCTAAGATCAAATTTTGGTTCGTTTTTTTCTGTGTAGTATATAATGCAAGGATACAATGTCTATTAAATAATTTATATATTATGTATTAGTACACTGTTTCCCAAAGTGGGCGATGACGCCCCCTTGTGGGCGCTGTAGGCCCAGAGGGGGGCGGTAAGGGGCCTAGAAAAAATGGCTGATTTGTAATTTCATCTATTTAATATTGCACGAAGCGGTGGAGGTAGTGCTCTATTATCGGTTTGTTAAAAATCATCAGATTCATCCTTCACATTAAAATTGATTATGTTTGTTTTAATTTTAACAATAAAATTGCGTTTTAATTCCTCTCACGGGTACAAAAAAGTCTCCTTTAGAATGTAAGTTTAAACGCCAAACTAATATAGCACACTATAATTAAATTAAAGTAATGAATGTCATTGTGATTTTTAAGATGTGGTAAAGTAAAAAAAATTAGGGGGCGCTGAAATATAAGTGATTTTCAAAGTGGGCGGTAGACAAAATAAGTTTGAGAACCTCTGTATTAGTAAGATGTTGAATTTATATTTTATAGTATAGTAAAATTAATATACATAATGCTCTTTTAGTTCCATCACTTACTTATGGAAGCGAGTCTTGGGTATGGAATAAGAAGCATGAAAGTAAGATAAATGCAGTGGAAATGCGGTCTTTACGTAGAATGTGTGATTAAAGCGTATTGACCGCATTCAGAACGATGTCATTAGAGAAGAATGAGGAGTGAAAGATGATGTTGTGACTAAAATAAAGAAAAGTAGTTTACGCTGGTTTGGTCACGTTGAAAGAATGAAGGATGGAAGATTGACTAAAAAGGTTTATATGGCTGAAGTGAAAGGAAATGCTGGCAGAGGACGACCCAGGTGTACTTTTATTGAACATATATTGATCGATGGAAACATTAAAAGTACACACAATCGTCGAGCATGTATGAAAGGGATGATGAATATAATGAAGCGAAAAAGGTATGCTTTCATATTCCCCGCCGATATGCCCTATTAATCACTGACTAATCACAACTATCACAGCGACGACGGGATTAAACTGGATTTCCCATCATGCGTTGCGTTGATCGCCATGATATGACGTAGAATCTCCAAAAAAATCTTAAGAAAGAAAGATAACGACTTGTGTCAACAAATTCAATACCGTATAGTGATAAAGTAAAACAGAAATATATGAAGGTACTTTCCCATCAATTTCCGCTCCGAATTCTTTTCCTTTTATCCCTTACCCTAGAGTCTCTTTTATTCGACAGGCACAAGAATCCACGAGCGGAACCAGTTGTGATGTGAAAACGAATGCTAATTTTTTCAGTTGCTACGTCTCATTTATCATGAAGTATTTCTGAAGAAATCTCGTTCAATCTAAAAAAAATAGAATTAAAAGACGCTATTTTACAACTTCACTTTCAATTGTTTATTTTTTGAGGTTCCGTAGGCCAATGACTGAACCTTTATAATTTCATTAAGTGTGACTCAAAATTGACCTAGCATATCAGAATCTCTTGATCCATTTCAACTAAACATAAAAACTTCTGGATATCCAGTAGATTTTATTCAAATCCGTATAGCGATGTTGAATTTCCTGATGAAATTTTCAGGTATGTTGTAAGTTTAACGCCAACGATGTTATGTAATGTAAATTCATCTCGAGACCCTTACCTGCGTATGAATTAATTTTGGGTATTAATTCATTGACCAGGAATATTACGTAAAGGATCGTAAATTAATATGTCTTACAAATTACCTAAATGTTTTCTAATTCAACTTTTAATTCCTTGTTAGTTTTTAAAAATATTCCACATTACACATCTTCAAATTGTGATCCTAAACCAATGGAGGTGTGAAACGGTAAATCACCAAACACTTTTCCTGCCACTTTTTGGCGGAGGGAGGGGAGGTAGACGCCAGTACTAACCCCCGTACCACTTTGTTCTGTCGTTTTTTTTTCGCAACAATTTTTTCTTTATATAGAGATTATGCTAAAATATAAACATAATAATTATAAATAACGATAGCAGAAGCTATGTTCCTGCAAATTAGATGACCTATATCGCCTTTCACATTTAAAAAATGCATAAAAAACTGCACGATTAACTATTTTTCTGGAGTTCTGTCTTGGGATACAAAACGATTTCAACGAAACCTAAAGTAATTTATTAATATAAGTAGTCATTCTTATGGCAAAATTACCAGAAAATTTGCGGAGCCGGAGCCCGTCTATGGCGTCTCCTTAGTTTTAATACTCGTGCTAAACGGTCATCTACATGGGAATTGTGGGACACTCTTTAGGTCAGATATTAAGTCGGTGCATATATACCTTCTCATACAATCTATTTGAGATTTTTGACAATAAAAAGTCACTTCTTCAAACATTATTTACAAGACATTCCGCACATTACTAGACATGAAATATTTTTAGAATCAGTTCAGTAGTTTTGAGTTTATTCATTACAAACAAAACTACAAAAAATATTTTACCTCTTTATAAATTAGTTGCTAATAATATTAGCATAGATAAACTTGCAAAAAAACGCACAACTACAAATTGCATTACACAAATCAACTAAGGGAAATCAATATTTCACATTCTATTACAAAAAACATTGTAATTAATAGTTTTATGAAACCTGCATTGAACCTGTACTAATATTAATTAATTAATCGTATGCCATTTGTTACCTTTCAGTTTATAGTGATAGCAAATCAAATCAAATATCTTTATTTGCCAGCTCAGTCATATGAACACAAACCTATATGGGTGCACAAATATTAAACAATAGCGAAGATTGTAAGTGAAGTTACAATTCAATATTTAAACATAGTTAATACAGAAAAGAGAAAAACCAAGACTTGACACAACAAATCAAACAAATGTCAAGTTATTATGTAGCAAATAATTACAATAATTCAAATAATGTCAAGTTTCAATTCAAAAATATCAATAGTCAAACAAATAATCAATAAACACTGTCAAATAATTTAAATATAGTCAAAAAAGAGAACAATAAGACAATTACAATAGACACAATTCCACATAATATAAAAAATAAAAATAAAAAAGAAGGTCATATACCTAAGTCGTTCCCAGATACTCGTCAATAGTGTAGAACTGCTTTTCCAACAGCCATTTATGCAGTACCTTTTTAAATGTAATTAATGGTAAATCTTTAATATTTGCAGGAAGTTTATTATATATTAAAATAGACATACAGTAAGCATTACTTTTAAATATATTAAGTCTGATTTTTGGTAGACACAATGTATTTTTGTGTCTAGTAGCCTTTTTAAGAACCTGTTCATGGATTTTATAATAATTGTCATGTACCTTTACAAACATGCAAATTTGCTTAATGTACATTGATGGCAGGGTTAACACCTCTAGTTTTCTAAATAGTGGTTTGCAGCTTTCATAGCATAGCATAGCATTTTCAGTCTTGCTTGTGAGTTGTGAGGTAAAGTTTGTAAGTGTGGATGGAAGTAATCTCAGAAATTACTGATCCGATTTTAAAAATTATTTCACTAATAGAAAACTATTAATGGAACAGATAGCTAGTTAGAAATGAACCGGCTAAATCTTAACAATATCTATGCTTCTATTACCGTCAAAGACTGATGTTTAATGAGCTAAGACCACAATATCAAAGAAGGCCAGGATTTATAGACCACAAATGGGGGTCGAAACCGGAGCAATTACTTATGCTAACAGTTCCCTGCGGTTAGATGAGAGAAATATTTAATACCGTTGTCTAATCACGAATTGGTATGGGTTCCTTTGTTCATTACCAGGCTTTGAATAGATATTCTAACTATGCAAAGAATTAAAAAAGCGCTATAACGGCGTTTATAATTTTTGGTGTGTCCATGCACTGATAAATGTCCAAGATTTGGTGACAGAGTAGCACGCTTTGATTTATTCTATGATTTTCTGTAATATATAGAAAATGTACCCAACTAAAACCTGAAGTCACCAGTCAATGGGTCAAATATTTTTTAAATTTGTTCTTTTTTAATAAAATTAAGCCAGTATTAAGGGTAGGTATAGAGTATCCTAGTTAGGGTTGTCACAAACCCAAATATTATTGTACTAGCTTTCCTGCCCTTGATTTCGCCCGTGGATATTTTCGAACAAAATTAAATATACCCTATATTACTAAGGGATATCGTAGCTTTCTACAAGAGAAATACATTTTTACAATCGGTTCAGTAGTTTGAGAGATTACCCCCTACATCCAAACTTACAAACTTTAGCTCTGTATTTATAAAATTATTTTGAGATATTATAATTCAAATTATATAATGTGAAGAGCAAATATGTTCTAAATTAAATAAACAAATTTATTTAGATATAGATTAATTAGCACCATATCGGTTAAAACAGCTTCGTAAATAATACAATATTTTTGATCAAAATTTAAGAGGGTTAACGACTACAGTTTGTGAGTTTTTTTTATGTCCCCCTGCATGGACTGCATGTGTTTGTGTGCGTAAATAATGTATTTTCTGTCATTATAGTCGATTTTGGTCCCCAGTATGATAAAGGTTCAATTTCAAAATAAAATACATCGCGTGCTGATTTTAATAGCACTTTTTAAAAATATTTAAAAAATATTACAAAAATACTATAATTGTAATTTTAACGCAAGATGTTGTACTATTACAGTAAATAATTATCAATTAAAATGAAGTGAGATTTATAGAGAAAATAACAATTTAATGGGCTATAATTTTTACTTTTTTTAATATGATTGTGATTTTAATTTCTGAAGAAATAACCAAAATATTAATATATTTATTGATAACTATTTTCCTGAGGATATTTATAGTCTAATAATATTTTTTTATTGTGAGATCGGCAAGTAATTTCAGATACTAGAAGTTTGAAACTTGATGATGAAAGCGAAATTGAGAAAAGCCGTCTCAATTATCTTGTTATAATTCAAAAATTCTTTATTAATTTAAAAGTTTCCTTAATTAACATTTTAGATAACAATATTCTCTATAATGTGGCTAAATAACAGGTATTTTCTTCAAGTGTTTCATGGAAATTATACTGTTCAAAAAGTACAGTTTTTGATCCAAAAGTACGATTTACTCTTAAAGGCTCTTAAAGATGAAAATGGTTACTGCGATTTATCCTTAGAAGATAGACACATGCTGTCACCCATTTTTTTTAGAACTTTTCAAGAGGAACACTTTAGCCATACATTATTTTCATGCAACTTTAAGATATTGACGCAGCGCATGACGAGGAAGCTCCCAAGAGGCCAGACTTTTTCCGACTTGGTTGACGAATATCATCATAACTTTAGCTAATTTGCACAAATATACATAATATATAAGATATATCCCCACGACTAATCATCTCTTCTGGTGACAAGAGGGCTGGCTCCGTCCTCGCTCAACGAATCAGCATCGCGATTCAGCAGGGAAAATCCATGCGGATCTGGATTATTTAGTTATTTTTAAAGTTCAGATTAGATTTAAGGTTTTTATATTGCGATCTGGAATAAGGTACCTTTCAAATGTTGAAAAGTTTTTTAAATAGGTGCAGTGGTTCCGGTGATAACCCTCCTAATAGATACAAATTCAAAAAAATCGCACTCTCTCTTTATAATATTAGTATAGATTAGTATAAATGTATAGGCAGATAAATATAGGTTAGTCACGTACCACAAATGTATGTCGTGAACAGTGCGGTCTCGAATTTGTGGTGAGAGGTAGTTAGACTATCTATAATATAATATCTTTATAGGTGAGTTAAATGTAAAATAATTAAAGTATAGTTCTAATTTCTCAAAATCTTTTTTTTTTCATAAAATTTCAGTATATTTTTATTTTTGTACAAGTTCTGAACAATTTTCAGACAATTTTGCCGATATCAAAGTTTTTAATTGTTTAAAGAACGCTATCCCAATAGTTTTATGAAGGTTTTTTTCTGAGATACTCGCCACTGATAGATAGACACAAAGTGAAATCAATATTGTGGTATTTGCACTAGAATTTATGAAAATTTATAAATCACAAGATTTAAAAAAAATATAAGAAATACGATTTTATTATACCTACGGGGTGAAATGTAGAAAATTTTACTCAAAGGAAAGGTTCCTTTATTTTTTTTAATAACTAAAACTGCATTCAAGGATTATTATTATTTTAATATTTTGAAAATAAAAAACGGCGATAATTAAGTTTACTGTAAAATTTGCGATGCAATGAGAGAGATTTGTTCCCTATAAATATACCCATATATATATACCCGCTTTTATATTTCAACTACAACCAATATAAAAAAACTGATTTTACTCTGTACATTAGGCCGTCAGCGATTCTTGAGAGCATTGAATGAAAAAAAATCTTAAATATCCACATGTCATTTAAATACCAAAACAATCGGAAATGCATTTACTTAGTATAATATTGAACTTTCTGGCACTCTTCGGTATGTAAATCTGACCACATTGACTACCAAATTTCTTTTGTGCTACAAAAAAGGAATGAATGGGTCTTGTGAGGAGCAATATCCTGCTTTACTACATTTTACTAACTTTGAAGGGAAAGGGAAATGTACCAACACGGCCTTTGTGCCTTACAGAATACGGTATTTATTACATACTAGATGCTGCCAACGTCTTCGCCTACCACTCGAAATCATAATTTCTATGCGGTTTCAAACCTTATTATGACAGATTTTCTTTCTCCACGGGTTGCCTTACATCTCCTGAACCCAGGTTACGCTTGCAGTGTACCTACCGAAAGACCAGCAAGTCTCCCTCGTTTAGCCGATGGTATTTGTGAGGCTATACCCAACGAGTGGCCAGCTCTGTTGAGGTATATTTAGATGGAAAGCCTCTAAGTGTTGGTTTGTCGGATTATGTACATAAGTTTTTAATTAAAAACTTAACTACATTTAATATATGTAATTTATAATTCATTTAAATATTTTTTTATTAAAAAACTTGATTACTTTTCAACCAATAGGCATGACCCCCTGCCCCTCACCCCCCGGATTCGTCTATGGTTCCTAAAGCATTCCAGCAGATTCCAAAAAATGCTTTTCCTTTTATTTTTGTTGCTAACACCGAAATCCATTCAGTTACTTTTGTTTCAGGGATTAAAACCTGCCACCCTGAAACTCTGAACCCCTGAAAATCGATACTTGATACGATGAAATAGGTATAGATTTTCAACTATAATCTTTTCGGTTTTTTATTTGATTTTTTGGAAACCTCATCATAATATAATGTATCTGTTGTGTCAAGTCGTAAAGTTTTGTGTCTGTTTTTATAGCTCACTAAAAACTCTCTCTATCGACCGATGTCAGGGCAAAAAAACAATAACTTTTGTGTGAAAATATTCATAAGAATTTTCATGAAAGAAAATGGGATCGCGTAGGAGTTTACATCGCCTATAAGGAATAAAGAACCATATTGCATTGTATTCAGAACCAAAACTGTATATATGCACTATTAGATACCTATCTAATGGAAATGGAAACAGGATAATGGGGAAGTGGGTCAAACTTTTAATAATACAAAGATCTGAATATGATAATTGTAGGATTTTAATATTATAGCTCCAAAAAAACTATATGCCATGCCTTTTCCTCAGAAAGAAGATTACCAAAAAAAGGTACCCTTTATTAGCTGTCACTTGACGGATTAGTCCAGTATACGCTATGAAAACGCATGAAACTTTTTCCCGACTTAATATAATGCTTAGTTCTATCTATCTAATAGTGAATATATTAATTTGAAAATGGCACAGACAGACAGTTAGACACTGCAGGAAGGGGGGCTTTGTTTTATAATATGTACTATGTAGTGATGATACTTATTAGTATGATTCATAATCTTACACGTAGAAAATTGCGAGGAACCGCTAGGATTTTTTTATGTCCGACAGTACCTACCTAAGCGAAACCACACAAAAATGTACACCATATTACTATCTATCTACCATCATGCCTTTTATCCCAAGAGGGTAGGCAGAGACAATTTAATTTCACTTCAGCCATATAAACCTTTTTAGTCAATCTTTCATTATTACAACGTGTCCAAACCAGAGTAAACTACTTTTCTTCATTTCTTCATCTCTATGCGGATGCGGTTAATACACTTTATATTACTAATAAATAATAATTACTAAAAGAGGACATTATCACATAATACCGCAAAGTATCAAATCCGTGTTGTATTCCAAATAATAGAATGTTTTATCAAAAAAATAACAAACACTTTAATATTTTTCTTCGTTCGCAATCTTCAAAACACCATGAAACTGGGAACAAAGGATTTCATTATAAGACAGATGTTCATTTCGCGTGTTTGTCATTCGTGGGTTTTAATGGAAATTTTATACGGAAGTGCGGACGTATATACTAGCGACCTGTGCCGGCTTTGCCCGGGTACAATGTAGTTTTAGACCAAGTACGTATACACATAGTAATTTACTGTAAAATCTAAATTGTAAACCATCAATTGGTAGAGCGTTGACTTGTAATCGTAAGGTCCCGAGTTCAATTCCCACTAGAGGAATATGTGATCCTCATAACTTTTGACCCATTACATGCTTAACGAATTCTTACGCGATAACTATATGTATTAGTTTCGAAATTTAAATAGCCTTCCAAAGATATATATGAAAATCAGTTAGTTCTGAAAGTCATCAATTTCACGCATATTTTCAACCGATTTTGCGACTCGAATCGTCTTAGCATATTTACTAATGTACCATTTTCTCGTATTTATCCTATAGATATTTTCACATACTTTATGAAAACATTAACTACATACAACTTGCTATTTCTAGTAGCTTTTGTATAATACTGGAGGAGCATATGTCCATTTTGTGTACGATTTCCTTTCTAAAGTTTCTAGTACGTGAATCTTGGCCTGTATTATCTTATTCTTGGTTATTTTATCGATTCTTTTTGTAGTGTATCTCTCTAACAAGATAAGCCGCGCGGTTTATTGAGTTCATTACGCTAATCGACTCCTCGTGCTTTGGAGGGAACGGAGAGCCGGCGTCCTCACTTTTCTATTAGGCTTGCCACCTGTTCTGTTCAATATATAAATTGGGAAAAAAATGTTTTGTTTTGTAAACCATCTAATTTTAAAAGATAAAAGGATGGTCTATTAATATAATATGTTTTTTTTAATAATTTCCTACATGAATTCGTTATAATAGGTACTTTATATTCCATGAAATATTTTTGTCCCCAACTTGATCTTCTAATTACGTATACACTCAGCAATTTTAATGCATCTAAGCTTTCTTCAAAAAGTGCACATAAAAACTACATCCGTTCAGTGGTTTCTCGATATTGATTTTACAAACACAAAACAAACGCATCATCACGGCCTTTATATCGTACGGTGTGGTCAGAGACACCGTAACAAGTTCTACTTTTTGCCAGTTGTAAGCTTCGTACGGGTACAAACAATCCAACGCTAATAACTACTTATCTAATATTAGAGATATATATAATATGCTACTGAAGATTTTTTGAAGACAATTTCATTCTACATAATTCTTTCCTACATCATTTTATTATATCTCTGACAGATTAGACAGCATACGCCATGAAAACTCGCTGAGGCTAACTTTTTCCCGGACTTGATTCACGCATATTGTAATTGCTCAGCTCCTAAATATGATAGGTCCATGTTTAGTACTCGTATACCTTCCCGGTGAATCAACCTATCTAACAGTGAAAACAGCAACAATATCGGTTCAGTAGTTTTTGCGTGAAAATGGCACAGACAGACAGACAGGCAGACGCGCCGGGGACGATGCCCTTCGTAGAACGAAATATAAGGTAAAGTCATAAATAAATAACATGTCCTTTTTACATGAATTCAGTACCAATACAAGTAAGAGCAAGCCAGTTTAGTTAATATTCCATTATGTATCTATCATCACGCCTTTTATCCCAAGAGGGGTAGGCAAAGACAATCGGGTGCCATTTGTTACGATCCTGACATATCTCTTTCGCTTCTTTTATATTTATACATGCTCGGCGATTGTGTGTACTTTTAATATTTCCATCGATCAATATTTTTTTATATGTTCAATGAAAGTAGGTACTCACACCTAAGTCGTCCTCTTATTCCATTATATACCTCTCAAAGAGTGTGAAAGTAATTTCCGAAAATTGTGTCAAATTTACTTAGGACCGGTACCCTTTATCCCAAGAAATACCCAAATTAGCTTGTGAATACAGGATTCCATCAACTAAACGAACCTTTACATAAACAAGTTTATCTATAAACTCCTGCCTAAAGAGTGGTATTAAAATTCAGTATGTAAAGTAAAAATTAAGGTATTTTTATATTGTTATTTTTAGAAAAAAAGAAATAAATCGTTTGGTATTGCCTCAAAAAATAAATGCTAAATGAGGTTTCGTTTTGTCTTCCGTTGGGTACCCTGAGGGTAAAGTAATCCGTGATGAAATAAAATAATAATAATAAATTGAAATTTTTTGTTCTCTATGCAGTAGCTTTTTTATAATAAATTTTCAAAGCTTTGCCTACAGACGACAAAGTGACGTCATCGTTTTGGTAATAAAGCCTTTCTGCTCCATTTCTCAACTCATTTGTCTAACTGATAGTACCACGTGGCACGTTAGGGGCCGTGGCACTACTTTTATCACTAATGAGTATTAGCGGAAAGCTTGTCGCTACACTTTATGAATCTAGGTAGTAGCCATAAAAATCCCAACAAATAATATTATTAATATATCAAATTTATATAAATCGAACAAGAAACCTTAATTCATTTTCAAACATCGTTCAAATCTTGAAAATCACTTTTAAAATCCCCAAGTCTCATAACACGATCGTCGAGACCATTTCAGAGAGTTCTATACGGCCGTAATAGGAGCAGACATCGGCTCCCTAAGGAAGATTGCAAACTGAGAATAGTACTACTCGAGGGAACAGCACTCCCGTATAAACTATAACCATATTTATGTCACGGGAATTGCTTTGAAGATTTGATTATGTCACTGTTCCTGTACCATCTTCGTGTAATGTTATTCGTTGTGAAGGCACTGAATAATTTATATTGCTTTCCATTTAAAATTCTTTAGTTTCTTATATCTGAAGCCTATTTTTTTTTAAACTGATATGAAATTTGTCCAAATTCAAATCTCTCTGTTGTGCTAAAAATGCTAAGCGCTTTTTTAAAGCTTTAATCAAACTCTCGCGCTAAAAATAAAAAAAAGTTTTTTTACAATTATAAAACTTAGCTAAATTTTTTACACATTTACAACTTAACTAAAAAGAATACCTCTTCCAGAACCCCACCCTGTGGCATCGTTGTCAAAACACTGGCTGGGTTACCTCGCTGAATGGTTAAACTGATCCTTTGAGCTAGATAGGAGCCAGCCTTTAGGTCACCCGAGGCGTGGACTAGTCTCGTACCTAATTTTTTTCATTTCGGCAGACCTAGGTTTCCACTGCAAACATATATTTATATTATCTGTTAAAGAATTGACAAATCTGCATTTGCCACATGGGCAATTGGCAAAAAGTGGACACATGTATAGGTACTGCTTCGCTTATATCCAGAATACTTAGGACACCAACCAGTCATAGATAAACAGGGTAATTATTTTAAAACTAGCGGACCCGGCAGACGTTGTCCTGCCCAAACGTTGACTTGCCCGCACTACCCCTAACCCTACCCCTACTCCTACCCCTACCCCTACCACTACCCCTACCCCTACCCCTACCCCTACCCCTACCCCTACCCCTACCCCTACCCCTACCCCTACCCCTACCTACCCCTACCTACCCCTACCCCTACCCTACAAAAAAAAAATTTAGGGGTGGACCACCCTTAACATTTAGGGGGATGAAAAATAGATGTTGTCCGATTCTCAACCCTAGCGGATATGCACACTAAAATTCACGAAAATCGGTCGAGCCGTTTCAGAGGAGTTCAATAACGTACACCGTGACACGAGAATTTTATATATAAGATTACAATCAATGTTTTAAATATATTGACCACATCTAAGTTAATTTTATGCAGTTCATCCATCAAAATTCATCAATCAAAATTCAGCCATCAAAATAAATCGAACAGCATCTTGTTTTTAGGTAAACTTAATCAATTCAATCGGTAGGTAACTTGTTCACGTAACCAACTAAAAAACGCACGTGTTCGAAAATTTTGCATCTCTTTCACTCAATATCCGAGCGATAGAAATAAATAGAGAAAGAAAATTTCCAAACAAAATCGGTACAATAAAATACACACGGACTTCAACAATTCAAGTATTGTACAAAAAATATTAGATATAGCAAGTTCTAGTTAATGGATCCATAAATTATGTGAAATTATTTAAAAAATATACCTACATTCTCGAGTCGCAAAGTCGGTTGAAATTGAGTATAGACAATTTCATAACTAGAACTTGCTATTTTTAATAAGTTTTGTACAATACTTGAAGTCCGTTTTTTTATGGGACAAAAATTATAAGGCATCTCCATTCTACCAAAAATATCATCACATACTTTACAACCAAACGTATAGGCGCGCGTTATAACTTAATCAACAATTTATGAAGAGAAAATGTTCATAAAACGTTACCTTTAATTTCACGGCATACTGACGCCGTAGATCAAAATTTAACACCCTGCCTTACGGTATAATTCAGGCTTTATTGTGTTCGAAGTTTCCTAAACTTTGTCACATTTACTGTAACTACTGTAACCTCCCGGTTTACAACAATTCGAATACCTATACACATAGATAAATACTACCGCGGACTTTTTTGTAGAGCGTTTTATTCTACATATCTTGCCTACATCATTTTGTTATATCTTTGATAGATTAAACAGCCTACGCCATGAAAACTCACTGGGACTAACTTTTCCTCCGACTTGATTCACTTATACTGTTATTGCTCAGCTCCTAAACATGATAGGTCTAAGTTTAATATTCGAAAACCTTTCCAGTGAATCAATCTATAAATAGTGAAAATAGGTATTTAAATTCGTTTAGTACATTTAGTCAGACAGACAGACAGACGCGGCGGAAGACTTTGTTCCATAGTGACGATGTATGCCCATGACTTCATTCGCATGGATTAAGTTAGAAGTGATAATTAAGTAGGCCACACATTGGGCCGGCATCGCACCGAAAAATTCCCATTCCGGCCGCCAGACAAGAATTGGACGAGTCTGTGCTCGATTTCGGTGGACCGTACGGCGGCGCGCCGGCGATTGGACGAATGAGTGGGCACCTTAAGCCCATAATGTCGGTAAGGTTCCGAATAGTTTAGTCTTATGCTACACGATACTTACGTAGTAATTATTATTTAATCTATGACGATACATAAAGAAAAGGGCTTTGTTCATTTGGAATGTAGCCTTTATAAGAATGAAATATTTTTTCAGATCGGTCCGGAGTGTTTGAGTTTATCTCACAAACAAACTTATACTTTTTTTTATATCTCAGTTTTTTTATTAGGTCCACAATTTATTTGTAACACAGTTGGCTCGGGTCATTGTAAAATATTCGATTCGTGACGGAATCCAAGACATTCGTAAAATCAATCCAGAGCTATTTTTAGCTGATATAACTGTTGTAAAATAGGCTTTACCAGCGGCTTCACCCACGTTGAAATAAAAGATCCTATAACGCCTGATAAAGATAATATCCATGTGATATTGCTATATTTAGTAGGCGCTTTACTACTTTTTTTCTTTTTTTCTTTCTTCACGGGTTGCATTACAGACCAAGTTTCCCTCGTTTAGCTGATGGTATTTGTGAGGCTATACCTAATTGACCAGTACTGTTGAGGTATATTTAGATTTGTTTTAATTAAATAAAACCTATTAATCAGCTTTCTTTTTAAATTTTTAGAATTGGTTCAGTAGTTCTCGACATTACCCCCAACATACAAACAAACAATTGATATTTTATTGTTGTTAAAGAAAAAAATGTTGTATTTTGTATTAACATTTATTTTTGTATAAATCGTACATATAACTTTATTTGTTTGCTTCTTTTCGTTAAATGCTTCATACGAATTAGCCAAATATACTGCCCAGGTCAAGATCGGCTAATATTTCATTTCCCACTTGTATAACAACACTGTTGATCACCTCACCAATTTCAACCTAAAATAAAAAAACTTTAAAAATTATGGGATATTATTCCTTTGGTTGAGGTCGCTAGGTTCTATACATTAGGTGAAACAACCGGTTGCTACGGCCACCTCATTAGTTGTTGCGCAACTAGTTGTCAGTTCCTAATTTCAGCTTAGGTCTTTTATAAAAATTTCCAATAACAGTTTTCCCGAAACTTTCATATTTATAATACTAGCGGACCCGGCAGACGTTGTCTTGGCCAAACGTTGGCTTGCCTGCACTACGCCTACCGGGCCCTAACCCTACTTGTTCTGTTCAATATGGACAACTGGCAAAAAATGGACACTGTTACAGTTACTGGAGTCTCTAGTTACACCGCAAGATATAAAGACCTTGACATACCGTGTGGGGGTGTGAAGGAGGTTCGACCTTACTTGGCGTATTCGTGTTCTAATTTTAAATTTTTGACATGAACGTATGAAAGTTATCTGTCAAAATCTTTGAGTATATACCAAAGGAGACGTGTAGCGTATAAATCCCCGAACAATTTTTTTCTGCCTTTTTGGCGGGGGGGGGGGGGGAGGTAAACGTCTAGTACTATCCCCTGTACCACTGTATTTTTCTGTCGTTTTATTGTCGCAACGGATTTTACGTTATATGATGATTATGTTAAAATATAAACATAATAATTATAATTAATGATTGGAAACACTATGTTTCCGTAAGTTTGACGTCCTAGATCGCCTTTCCCATTTAAAACATCACAATTAAATATTTTCCTACACAAAACGATACCAACGAAATCTAAGGTAACTTATTACTGCGCACCAGCAGCCTAATTGCGTAACTTGAAAGCGATCCAATCACTATCATTTTTTTACAGATAAAGGTCGAATTTAGCCCCGCACTTTTCGAAATGTGTATTTTCGTTAATTGTGCTACATTGTGCTGCGTTTGTGCTGTACTGTGCCGCAAAAAATAGCTCAATATCTCAAACCGTTTTTGAGAAAAAAAATAAAAACGAAAATTTCATGTTTTTAATTGTTTTTATTTTTTTTCTCAAAAACTGTTTCAGATATTGAGCTAATTTTTGCGGCATAGTACGGCACAAACGCAGCACAATGTAGCACAATTAACGAAAATACACATTTCGAAAAGTGCGGGGCTAAATTCGACCTTTATCTGTAAAAAAATGATAGTGATTGGATCACTATCAAAGTTACGCAATTAGGCTGCTGGTCAGTGGATCAAAGGGCAAAAAAATGGCTAAAGGGAGAGCCCGTCTATGGCCCCTCCATAGGCTTAGTACTCTATGGTCAAAATAGTTTAAACTCTAACACAAATACGCCAAGTGAGGTTATAATAATATAGGTAAAACTTTCTTACCCTGTAAGTATCAATCAAGTCGGGAACAAGTATTTCGAAAACTGAATTAAGGAAGTCGCTTGTAGCTTCGTCGCCCAACATACCGTTGATGTTAGACTGAAAATACACAAAAAATCCATTGAATCTCTGCGAATCATAATATGTTCCTACATTTTTTTTCATTTTTCAGCTCTATGTTCGCTATCCATAAATCATCTCTATATATTTTTTTTCGGTATCAAAATAATATCTCCCTTAATACTGTATCAAAGTTAATTTAATATTTGACATTTTGAAGATTATTTTTCGTCATTAGATTAGAACAAACAAATCATAATTAAATTTATTTTTTAAAAGACGCCATCTGTTGGAGATCAGTTGAACTGTGTCAACAATATTGACACAACTAACGTTGCGAAGTTCTCGCACGGGTCATTTAGTTTATTTTTATAATTTGACTACCAAATTCTATTGACGTTCACATTGACATCTTTCGGTGAATTCTTTTGAGATATCAGCCTAAAAATTATCGAGTTCTTTCCTACATCATTTTGTTATATCTCTGATGGATTAGACAGCATACACCATGAAAGCGCAAGTACTTAGTCGCAACTTTTAAAATCCGTTCAGCAGCTCGTGTTCGACCCGTCGCTCGGGGAACTTGGTTTTATTTTTAACTAGCGGGCCCGGCAGACGTTGTCCTGCCCAAACATTGGCTTGCCTGCTATTTACTTTCCTTCGTCTACCACTACCACTACCACTACCACTACCACTACCACTACCACTGCCACTACCACTACCACTACCACTACCACTACCACTGCCCCTACCCCTACTTCAACCACTACCTCTACCCCTACCCCTACTCCAACCACTACCACTACCGCTACTATCCTATGTCCGTCTCCTGGCTCTAAGCTACCTCCCCACCAATTTTCAGCCAAATCGGTACAGCCGTTCTTGAGTTATAAATAACCTAACTAACCTAACCTGGCCTACCGACTCTGGAATTAACACATTTCCGTGGTAAAAGTATAATGCAGCGCCATCTATTGACGTTTGCAAATACATTTTAGTACATATGTAAAAAATCAAGATGACGCCACATATTCACAATTATAATAAAATTTATAATTTCAGCTACCCCTACTCCAACCCCTACCACTATCCTATGTCCTTCTCCTGGCTCTAAACTACCTCCCTGCCAATTTTCAGCTAAATCGGTTCAGCCGTTCTTGAGTTATAAGTGAAGTAACTAACACGACTTTCTTTTATATATATAGATAGATAATTACCTTTAATTCTTTTAGATGGAATGTGATGTCACTAGTTTCAATACTCAAGTAAAAGCCGCCTATCGCTCTTATACGAATACCAACGCGACCTTCAATGCGAGGTTCAATTAATGATAACCTGAAAAAATATTTGTTAAAATTAATTCCCCTGTAACACAAAATACAGGGTGACTTGGGAGTCTTAATAAGAACTTAGTTTTCATAACAGACTATATTATATTGTGGAGTTAAATTAGTATTTTGTATTTAGGTTTAGGTAGTAGTAGTAGAAAGAACGGAGTGTAACATTTGTGTGAAAGGATGTAAATTAGAGCAAGTGAATGAATATGTTTATTTAGGTAGTATGTTTACAAGAAGTGGAATGATAGATAAGGAAATTGAAAGGAGAGTGAAAGCGGGAAGCAAGGTATTTGGTGGACTAAACAATGTATGCAGAAATAAACAACTTAAAACTAAAAGTAAAATGAATATACATAATGCAGTTTTAGTTCCATCACTTATTTATGGAAGCGAGACTTGGGTATGGAATAAGAAGCATGAAAGTAAAATAAATGCAGTGGAAATGCGGTCTTTACGTAGAATGTGTGATATAAAACGTAAGGACCACATCCGGAACTATGTCATTAGAGAAGAATGCGGTGTAAAAGTTGATGTTGTGACTAAAATGAAGAAAAGTAGTTTACGCTGGTTTGGACACGTTGAAAGAATGAAGAATGAAAGATTTACTAAAAAGGTTTATATGGCTGAAGTGAAAGGAAATGCTGGCAGAGGACGACCTAGATGTACTTTTATTGAACATATAAAAAATATGTTGATCGATGGAAATATTAAAAGTACACACAATCGCCGAGCATGTATGAAAGGTATAATGAATATAAATGAAGCAAAAGAGATATGTCAGGATCGTAACAAATGGCGTTCGATTGCCTCTGCCTACCCCTCTTGGGATGAAAGGCGTGATGATAGATAGATAGATAGGTTTAATAGTATGATGAATAGTTAAATTCGCTTGGTATCAATTTTAAAAAAGAGGAAGACTTTTTTTTTTGGTAGAGAAAAAAGACTTAGAGAATTAATGTATTATTTCAATGTGTAAATTCAATTTTAAGTATGAAATATTAAAATGTGACTACCTAAAAGTGTTATTATTATTGATCCGTAATCCCACATGCAAAGTGCCAAAATCGATACTACAAATTAGAAGTTGGTTAAACTCGACTTCAAAGATTTGTTCAAAGATCCAATCCAAGTCAGCCTGTATATATATTATATTGAATCGAATTGTATATTTGAATTTAAAATCTACTTTAAAATTCCACTTCAGAATTAGGACGCGAGCATAACTCTAAAAATTCGATTTAGGAGAAAGGTTATACTTAGAAACGTTTGTGAAACCATTATTTCTTAATGTCCCATAGGAATTGTATTCGAATATCAGTTAGAAAGGCGTTTGTAATGTGCAACTTTTGTAATTCAAAAAGTAAAACTTACTTTGCAGAACCGTCACCCCAGAAGCGGAATGCCAATATTGATAAATCAGTGTTATAATTACCTGAAAAATATTAAGAAAACCTTTTAAAAACTTCGTATGAGAATTGTGTTTAAAACTCGTAGGTTTGAAGTCAAAAGTAATAGGTAAATTCTGTGCTTTACAAAGTTTGTAATGACACGCCCGTGGAGGTAAGACCGACTCATATCTCCGCCGCCGCTCTCACTCTCTTGTATGTGCGTAGCGCGTATACTATATACTTCGTTTCTTTTTCGTGTGCATATACTTGATGCGTCAATTTCGATGTATCACATCTGCCGGGAGTCTCGTGACGGACACATTTTTTTAAATTTTCCTTTTACGGTTGGTCCACTTCGCCTGTAATTACTAACTTTAAATGATACTTACCAACTTCAATATCTAAATTAGGTATTTTTCCATCAAAATTCATTCTCCATTGTGGTGATAATATTCCAATACTAATTTCGAAGTTATCTATTTCGAATGTTGCTAAGTCATCTACTTTCAAGTCATCCAAAGTGATATGTGAACTGTAAAAATAGGTAATATTTTTTTTTAATAAGCAAATACAGAAACGTATGAAAGTTATACTTATAATTTTGAAAAATAAAACGGTACGAAGTTTGATCCATGTGGAATAATTCAGTAGGTAAAGTTTTGAAATAAAATTGTTTGCAATACCGCTATGTCACTTTGAACATCATGTATTTTTAAACGTATAAGAAATGGAATAATAGTTTGAAAATTAGTGAAATTTGAATCGAGATAATGACATGACACTATTAGAAATAATAAGAATTTTGTCTGTCGTTTTTAACATAATACCTAGGTACATATTTTTAATTTTCGAATATTCTCGAAAAGTCATGTACCTACCGGTAAGTCATGTCTCGGTCTAATTCGGTACCAATGTAAAGTAAAAACTATGGTATGGAAACTAATTTTAATATTTTTGTTAGAAATGCAGTTTGTTTTTTATAATAAATTTTGACAAAATGACGTCATCGATTAGATAAAATAGTAGATATTACTATCCCGTGATACTACACGTTTCTGATAAAAGTAGTACCACTGCCTTTAACGTGGTGGCACTAATTAGACAAATGAGTTGAGAAATGGCGCAGAATGCTCTTTTACTTAAATTATGACGTCACTTTGTGGTCTGTTGACAAATCTTTCAATATTAAAAAAAAACTACTGCAATACAGTCTAACCAAAGCGGGAGCTGCGGCGGAAATATGCCTAGTTTAATTATTGAAAACTACAAATTTGTCATCTACAATTGTACAAGGTCATCTTGTACGTTTCCAGCATTAACTGAGATTTACCATATTTTTGACAGATACAAGATGACTGAGAGCCACGGATCCTTAAAGATATATCTCCACGACTGATCATCTCCTCTGGTGACAAGAAGGCTGGCTCTTTCCTTGCTCAATGAATCAGCAACGCTATTCAGCGGGGAAATGCAGCCAGTAGGTATGCCAGGCGGACGTTTATTTAGTTATTTTAAATATTTACATTAATTTTAAAGTTGTTATATTGTTATTTGTATATAATTAAATAAATAATAGAAATTTTAAATATTCAAATTAGTTTCTTCAAAACAGCTTAATATTTAAAATAAAAATTTTAAAAACATAAACTAAACCTACACTTACAGTCCCTGATTTAATCTTGAAATGGAAACATCTTTACTTAGGATCTGAAATTCAATGAAATATTCCAGCTACATAAAGTACCAATTTTGTACAAATTAAACGAGCAATAGTATAGTATAGTAGTAATAGTACCTATATATATATTCTAACAATTTTGATGAAATTAATTGGTTTTGAGAGTTTTTGGTGAGTTAAAGTAAGAAATCGATTTTGATAGGTTTTATCTGGAGGAAAACTTATTTTTAGCTTTCGTTCCTATTGATGACAGCAGCATTTAAATAAATACGTTTAAAAAGTAGACTAGCCGTGCGAGCATGACCGTGTAGAGATAATTTCTCTACGTAGACAAAAAGGACGCTACCCTCCTTTATCACAGGAAATTATATCATTATGTTTCTAACTGAGATTTTTATTTTATTGTGGCACAAACGGTTATTTAACTTAAAACTATTATATGATTACTTAATTCAGCAGACCTAGACAGTGTCGAAAATTTAAAAAAAAAGCGAACAACAAAAAACAATTCACAACCTAAACAACTCGTACATGTGCAACAACAATTAACTTTTTTTTAATTAAGATTTTAATTTTGCGGTGAGTTCCATTCTGAGCGCATGCAAGTGATATCCCAATGTAGGGGGTCTACGTCACAATAGTACTGAAGGAGCAATACAAAAAGGACTACGATTTTGCGGCGTTGGCAGTAGAAACATTAGGCCCATGGTCATCCGTCACTAAAAAAATATTAAGGACATTTCGACCAGATTAGTATTGATTAGCTACTGGTGATATGAGAGCTGGCAGTTTTTTTTTTCATTGCATACAAAGAGGAAACGATGCCAGTGTACTTGTCACTATGCCAAAGGGGGGTATTTTCGGGTAAGGCGTGTTTCATAGTTAGTAATTGAAATTGTGTTATTTTGTTATTTTTATCACTGAATAAATTGTTAAAATATTTAATAAAAAGCAGTTACATTTTGTCGCACTGTAGGTATCTAAACGATTACTTGATCCTGCCCACTGCCACTACAACGTTCAAGTGGCAAGTTTCAGGAAATTGGTCATTATCGACCAGGCGTAAAATTACAACTCACTTGGCCAAACCAAACTCGTCAAGTTCCAAATGCAAATGCTCAACTGCTAAAGGATCCAGTACTGGTATGTCGTCGGAGCCATTTATCATAGTTTCCCTAAGTTCTTCGAGTAAGTCAAGAAAGATTAATTCAACCCAGTTATTACGGGTCGATACATCTGAAAAAAAAGAAATAAATTTATTTGTAGCAGTTTTTGTACAATCCTAGATCTGGCAAAGTCCGTTTCATGCATTTCTATTAAATTTGTTATTACACTTCTTATTCAAGATATCAGAAAATGTTTTAAATCGTGAAATGGAAAAGTTAGAGTTTTGCCAATGTTTTCTTCCAACCTTCAAAATTTCAATCGGAAATTATATTGATAATGAATTGCTATCATTTTGTAAATCACGATCAATCATTGTTATCGGATTATGTATAAAATGTTCAATTAAGTAATCAATAATAACATCATGGGGGCCTTCACCTTGCAAAACAATAATAATCCGCGCGTCAATCTAACAATTACCAGAAATAGGTACTAAAGGGCATTTCGATCTCAAAATACCTCAAAATGGCTATCTTCTGCTGATACCCTGGGACCGGTTTCATGGTTCGAAAAATACAATGCCACAATTTTTTAGGAATTTGTTACCAAACGAGCCAATAAACACAATAAGATACTAGTATATTTTGTAAACATTAATTAATACACAATATAAAAATTATAACACATAACTTCTCCTTCATTAAAATTATTCTTTTTTTTGTACTTTGAAAGAACAAACCGAAATAAAAACAAACAAAATTATCAAACATTTAAAATTTGTTCCAAATAACTCACCTTGTTTAACCGGCACAGACACTGCTGTCCCTACTAAATACAGCAAGACGCATACTAGGACCTTCATCTTTGTTCAGTTTACTGAAAAATATATTGAAATTATGAAAAAAGATGGCATTTACAACAGTAGTGGGGTCTCGGAAAGAAGCTGTCTTGCCTAATAATAGCATTTCTTATAATATCTAGGTTAGACTAGTATTACCTAGTAAAGCTAAAGAAATAGCAAAATTTCTTACTTTTCTATGCACCTTACCGCAGGATAATTATTTTTATAACGAAATCGACTTATTACAATTTTGGATTTAAGTCAATATCTACTGCGATTTGAAATTTAAGATTTTTAGGGTCGCTCATATTGTGTCTGTCTGTCCGTCTGTCACAGCTTATTTTCTCCGAATCTACTGGACGAAAAAAAATCTATTTTGGAGCAAAATTTAAAAAAAATGCATAGTTTAACTTTAAATTATATTAAAGAAAATATAGGAATATTTACAGTTCCCCCCCCCCCTACTCCCCCTTATCTCCAAATCTACTGAATCTATTTTTTTTAATAGGAAATATAGGGCATTTCTTGTAGTTTCCAGGAAAACGTAAACGAATTTTTTTATTATTATCCTTCCCAAGTTCAAGCTCTCTCCGTGTCAATCCGTTCATCAAAATCGGTTCGGAGGTTTAGCCGTGAAATACTAACAAACAGAAATAATTACTTTCGCATTTATAATATTAGTATGAATATGGAAGGAACCTAACACCGCTCAGATTCATGTAATAAACCTGTTTTGTTTGTATAATATTTTTCCAATTTAAACATTTTTGTACCTGAAATCAACTGTCTATTTTTTTAAAACGCGGTAGATAGAATTTTAACCCTATGGAGGGCGTTGGAGTTTAATTGGAGGCCGGGTTAAATGATAAGTACTAATTAATTTTAAAACTTTTATCGACATTTGTGCTTCAAAGGGCACGTATATTCTGAAAATAATAAATATATAAGTAGATAATATTACTCTACTGTACCTATACATACTAATATTATGAATGCGAAAGCAACTATGTTTGTCTGTCTGTTACGCTTTCACGGCTAAACCACTGAACCAATTATGATGAAATTTGATCGGTAGCCTTCACATAGGTTACCTTTTTTTAAAAACACTCCTCTAGACAGCTAGTGTTAATGTAATACTGAAAGCCTCAATAAAAAAAAAATATGTGAAATAATGTAAATAAAATACTTATACACTATACAGCCATACTAACTTTCATCCCCTAATATACCCCCTTAAGGGATGGATTTAAAAAACCTATCCTATGTCCTTTCCTAAGGTTCAAGCTTTATCTGTATCAAATTTCATCAAAATTGGCTCAGTGGTTTAGCAGTGAAAGCGTAACAGACAGTCATACATAGTTGCTTTCGCATTTATAATATTTGTATGTATTATTATATTTTATTTGTATTATTTATTATTAGTATGATTAGTATTATTTTCAGAATAAGTGCGGACGTCAAATGCACGTGCCCTTTGAAGCAGAAAAAGTCCATAAAAATATTACTCTTAAAATTTTTGTTACTAGTATTTTATCATTTAACCTGATTTTAAACTCGAGCGTGCTCCATAGGGTTATGTTTCTAACTACCGCGTTTTAAAAAAATTGACGGTTGATTTCACCTGCAAAAATGTTTAACTTGGAAAAATATTAGTGGTTTAGCCCTGAAGTTTCTCTAGCAAAACAAAAAATTAGAATGCTGCTACAAAATTAATTTACATTTTGAATTTATATTATAAACAAATGATAGCATTCATGAAAATCTATTACTTTCTTCATAGAAAGTACTACATAATGGGTAAAACAAATTGAAGAGAACGGGTCGACTTGGGCGTTGAAACTTTGGGAGTACTCGGATCTGAAGCTCAAGATTTCCTCCAAGAGCTTGGAAGACGAGTGTTCCTAGAATGTGGTGACTCCAAATGCCATAGTTATTTAAAACAAAAAATCAGCATTGCCATTCAACGAGACAATGCTGCAAGTGTATTTAGGTACACTGCCAAGTGGTGTCCCACTTATGGACTCTTTTATCTAGTTTAGAGTTTTAGTTTAAATTTTATTTTAATTTTTGTTAAATTTATATATTCAATTGTTTTTTTAAATTGTTGTTAATTTCTTGGAATGGCGACATTTCATAATCATTTAACGGAAAAAATTGTACTTAGAGCATTTTCCATCTAAATATACCTCACTTGTTTGCCCAGAATAGGTTACGAAACATCTGAATGGATTTATATGATTGTTAAGCTATTTTATTCTAAAAAAAAGTATATATAATTGTCGCGCAAAATATTGTGAAGTTCTTGTATATTGAAAAATCTATGAGGTTAAAAAATTATATAAGAATTTGTTGCTGTCCATTGTATTTTTTTTTGAGATTAAATTTGATTCCTGACACTTCAAACTAAGCGTCGAAAAATGCCACTTTCGTGTTTGTTACCTGCCTTAAAATAAAGAAAACTATTACCTATTATGTTTCAAAACAGACAGACAAGTATACTTATAGATAAAAAAACATAATGAAGAACTTACCCAAATCACAATCACTTCGGCACTGCTTCGATCACACATATTATTATCAATTTTAATTAATATAAGTACAACTATATCATGTGATTGTTTGTTACGATTTTATCTTCCACTGTACCCTCAAGGGTACAGCCAAGGGGACACAGGAAAATAAGTGGAAATTTTTGAGTCCCGTAGTCAAATAATGAATTTCTCGTAGTTCAAAATGTAATCATTTTTTATTATATTATACTAGAAGCGCGTGCTGGGTTCACCCGTGGAACCGTGAAGAAGAAAAAAAGTTTGTCCCGAAGGATTTTCAGGATAAAGAGTCACTCTATCTCTTCTAAAAATACAGATATTTTCGTCTGTTAGAGGAGTGACTCTGGCCACATCGCCAAGGTAAGAAAAGGTGCGAGAAATATAGAAGTTGGCCTTAAAATATTGAAGACTTGAGAGTATGATAGTACCTTTGCCTTCTAACGGAATTTACAAAACAAAAAAAAAAGAAAATGGATTACATCCCGCCCAGCGGCCGCGGTAAGTAGGTAAAAAAGGTTCCGAGATTCACAATAACAACATATTTTACGTCATAATTTTATTGGTTGCATAGATTCCAAGTTATCTATTTCACTTCAATGCATATTTTAAATTATTATTTTCTCCCTCACACGAAATATGATTTTGATCCATTTTTTTAACCACTTGCATATTTAATACATCTACTATATTGACTTCATAAACTTATTTAATAATTCTGGTACTTTCATATTTAAATAACTTGATATCTGTTTCTGAAAAAATAATATAGTTTATTATATTGTAGGTATTTGTATTGTAAAAAGTTTTATATGGCTAAAGTGAAAGGAAATGCTGGCAGAGTACGACCTAGGTGTGCTTTTATTGAACATATAAAAAAATTATTGATCGACGGCAATATTAAAAGTATGAAAGGTATGATGAATATAAAAGAAACAAAAGAGGTATGTCAGGATCGTAGCAAATGGCATTCGATAGTCTCTGCCTACCCCTCTTAGGATAAAAAGCGTGATGATAGATAGATAGGTAGGTAGATTGTATTGTAAGTATTAAAATCTTGATTCTTTTTGATTCGATCGGGGTTTAAACCCAGGTCCTATAGTTCAAAGCCATATTTTGCGCTATGTATTGCGCATTGACCTTGGGCTGTTACATTGATAAAGCATTTTCTATATCTTCATTTTCATCTAATTCCGTTTATCTATCTAGGTATATAAAATATGCAATTGCCTTCATATCGTAATAAATATCAATTAATTGATGAATTATTTCCTATATCTATAAAAAATCCATTATTACTGACTGACGTATGAAAAAATACAATCTGAGAAAAATATTTTCATTCTAACATTGCTTTGCTCATTGAACTATATTAGACTAGCTTTCTGCCAGGCTTCATCAGGTCTGGGGGCCGATTCTCGCTTTATCGATATTTAGTCGATCTTCCACTGGCTATCCTAGGACCGTATAACAAGGGAGAATGCAACCCGTGAAGAAAGAAAAAATATAAAATAAATCTCTACAGCAAAATATTACTCTGTCGTATATCATATTGGAGTGCTTATTTGTAGTCGACACAATAATATTATGTCGTAAGCTGGGAAAAAAACATGGCGGATCTCAAACGGCGTAGTTTTCAACATCTTGCAATAGTTATAATATTTAAACGTGTTTATTCCTCGACATACGACATCCTTCTATATCGTTACTAAGAATTAACTGTTTTTCAATATTATTAGATTTTTTGTGATATTTTGTCGTAGAGAGTTCTCTAATTCCACTAAATATCGAAAGAGTGAGAATCGGCCCACAGACCTGATAGTGACATAGGTTAATTTCCACGGGCGAAGCCGGGGCAGAAAGATAGTCTAATATAATTCAATGGACAAAGCAATGTTAGAATGAAAATATATTACATATATAGAGACCCAGGGGACACGATGATATTGGGAAAATTCAATATTCGTCTGGCTGGAATCTAACGGAAAACTAAAATCAGCCGGGGTTCTACGGAAACTCATCTGCAGTGAAATCTGCCCCATTTTCATAGTCGTTAGAATTTCACAAAAGGAGATCCCTACATTTGGGCCATTTTTTTTTATCTTCGCGAACAGAACCGATAATACCCACAGTTGTTAGATATAAGATATAGAACTTAAAAATCGTGGTCCAGTATTTTTAGCTCTTGAATTAATAGTTTTCAGATTTAGATTTTGAACACCTATTTCAACATTATTTGTTGCTGGCAATAATTATTTAGCTGTCACTTTCAACTTGACTGACATTGTTTGACTGATTGTTTTGTTTACCTTTTTTAGTAGGTTGTTTTATTAATTATATTTATCTATTTATATTGAATAACATAAGAAATAACGAGAAAAATAACAAAAACAGAAGCTAGCTAGCGAACTGACAGTATTATAAGTTACTCTATGAGCCTGACTGAACTGGCTGACGACGGCTGACTTAAGGACCCGTGGCTCTCAGTCATCTTGTATCTGTCAAAAATATGACAAATCTAAGTTAATCCTGGAAACGTGAGTTTATTTATACAACATCTCCTCACCCCAAAAGGATTATTATTATTTGAAATTGGATTGAGCCATATTTTTATTATTGAGGGTTCTAAGAGCCATATTGTTCGATACGCAAAGGCACTGCTCATATCGAATAATATGGCTCTTTAGAACCCTGGATAATAAAAATATGACTCAATCCAATTCCTTTTGGGGTGAGGAGATGTTGTATAAATAAACTCACGTTTCCAGGATTAACTTAGATTTGCCATATTTTTGACAGATGCAAGATGACCTTGACCAACGCCCCTTAAGTAGATACGTTCCGAAGCGTAAACATTTTATATTAGTGTTGCTAGGTGTTTAAAACATTATAAGTAAATATACGGTAAAATACAGCCGCTAAAAATATAAGATTAATTTATTTTGGTTCGCCCATTTGTGACCTGTTATTAATATATATATTTCATGTCGGCACTCGGTTGGTGCCAGAGATTGCCCGACACTAGCCCAACTATGTATGGGAATATGTTGATCTCCTTTGTCTAGATAAGCAATATCACGTCGATCAAGCGATAAAGACGTCGAATAATATAAATAATACAGACAAATCCACGTGGACAGGACCTAGGATCCTAAATAATTATCCCAATAATCCCACTAATATTATAAACGCGAAAGTTTGTATGGATGTTTGTTACTCAATCACGCCAGAACGGCTGAACGGATCTGGACGAAATTTGGCACAGAGATAGATTATAGTCTGAAATAGCACATAGGCTAGTTTTTATCCCGGAAAAATGTATGGTACCCGTGGGATAGATTTGTTTTTGTTTTTCACGGGATGTACATGATTTTTTGCATAGTGGTAGTTTAGGGGTCAGAGAATGACATACATTTTTATAACGCGAATAAGCGGGCGGGGGAGGGGCATTTTGGATCTATTTCTACGTGGGTGAAACCGCGGACAGAAACTTGTAGAATATAAAAGTTTATTTGTCCTTCTTTCGAGTCAAAACAGAGCAACTGATCGACGTTTTTTACACAGAGAGTGACAGCTACTTTTTTATCCCGGAAATCGTTAGTAATTCTTATGGGTCCGTGGCTGTCGGCCATCTTGTAATTTCAACTCAAATTGTTGATTTAATTATTAAGACTTCTAAATAGCCATCGTTTTTAAAACGCAATAGCAATGTTTGTTTTAAAAACTACGCCTATTTGATACCCTAAATAATAAAAATATGGCTTAATCCCATTTAAAATAATAACTATCAGCAATTTGAGTTTAAAATGTTGTTTATATAAACTCATTTTTCTAGGATTAATTGAGAATTGCCATATTTTTGACAGAAATAAAATGGCCGACTGCCAAGGACCCTTAAGTCACATTTCAAAATTTTCCTCGGCAAACTAGTAAAATATAAAGTTAAAAATGCAATTACCTCATAACTCTCGATCAGGTCAGGTATAAGAGTCTCCAGAAGTTTATTGAACAACTCACTTAGCTCGTCGTCGTTTAATAATCCAGTTATGTTACTCTGAAATATTTCAAACGATTTATTTGCAGTAACTACCTACTAAAGTTTCTTGAAGTGAAAACTTATTTAGGCGCGTTGAGCGATTTCTTGGTAGGGGGAAATCTTATGGATTCGCGACATGTTTTTGGCACAAGACCATTAATTGTATGTCTGGGTCGGGCATTTTTGGCTGGGCACTTCTGGCCGGGCACAGTTACATTGTGAAATGATCACTAGATGGCATTATTATACGTTATAGATTTTTTTTTTAAATCTGTAAGTCCACTGGTTTAGACTGTGCTTGTTCCTGTCAGTCAGTGTTAAGATTTTTATTATGTAAATAATCTTACAAATTGGTTCAGCTGCTATGACCCAAATAATTTAAAAAAACCAAAACATCCATTTTTTTTTCATTGGTTTCCTTACAGCTCCCGGGGAACCGTTGTCGGCCCCAGGGTACCCAGTGGAAGACAAAGTCTTCCTCATTTAGCCAATTTTTTTTGAGGCTATAACTAACGAGTGGCCAGCTCTGTTGATGTAGATGTAAATCCCTCTTTGTATAGTTTGTCGGATAATGTAGGTACATAGTTTCTTTATTATAATAAACCCATTGGTACATGGTTGGATGTAGGAATCGAACCTGAGACTTTTCAGTTGCGAGCCGACGTCTTACCAACTTGACTACCGACTTTGTTTTTTTTTTAATAAAATAAATATTTCATCTTGAAAGATAACCTTAAATCCTTCCAATAAAAGTTTTATGTCAGCTCCTGTAATATCCACATAGAACCCTCTATCGGAATCCATTTTTAAAGCTAAATCAATTGAACCAATCAATTCTGGATTCACAGCTGAAAACCTAAAAATAATTATTCATTGATAGACATAGTGTAGTGCAGGTGCAAAATTATCGAGACGCATATTGGCAACGAAGATGTTAAACGTATAACTGTTACGATTACTTATTTTCGTGTTATCATTGTTTTGTTTTTGGGCATTTATTGTCGACTCGGCCGGATTGTGCATATTATTATAAATAATACTGCTTACCTACGGTGTTAATTTTGGGGTAGTATTTAACCCTACGTGCTAACAGGGTCGTATTTACAACAATTTATTTGATAAGCAATAAGTATTTTCTGATGTGCAATTAAAATGGATTCCTATTACAAATAAATTTATATTTATTTATATTTAATTTAATTAAGTTTCATTTCTTACGCATGTACAGTAGTGTAATCCACTTGTAAAACTTACTTGGCATCTCCATCACCAAATATAATGACATCTTCAACCAAAGCGTCTAAAATGTAGTTTTCTGAAAGAAAGTTCATTTCTTTATCATTTCGGATTTGAGGCCGATATTGGACTCAAGATTTTCTGATGAAGATTTTCAGTAGAAATATTGACGCACATAGATGCCTTCCGGCCGCGTGGTCCGATCGTGATAGGAATTTCAAAGTCGAACCAACTGCATACTGCATTGCATTGGGAGTAATTGGGCACATCGCATAGTCCATAACCTTTATCCATATGCTTGTTTTTAAACTTTTTAATTATTATTCATGAAATATCTGTTTAAACTCTAAAAGAAGTTACAGCTTCAATTATCTCACCAATATCCAAATACAGCAAAGGAATTCCTATATGGAAGTCGATTTTATATTTCCTTTGCAATAACGACATCAACTTTGCATTTAACTTGTGAATCACGAAAGTACTCATGTGTTCCAAATTTACATTCTCAACGAACAGCTTCGTCCTATTTCAAAATAGAGAAACAAAATACATTATTTCAATGCAGAGCGAGAAAACATTATGGAGAAATGGAAAGTATGAAAAAGAAACATAGATATAGTTTTCCCCTCTTAGTCTAATTGGCTCCAACTTGTCACCAAGCTTAATTTGACAGTTTGGTGGCAAAGTTATAATATCTGAACTTTAATTGTTCTTATATAATATTTAACGAATTAACATTATTTTTATTAGTTCGACGTATCATTTAAAAACAAAGTAGGTACCAGACACATATTTAGAGACCATTTCACGGGACCCAGACGCGGCGCTAGGTTCGTCCGACGGAATGTTGTTTTCATAGTGTTTTGGACTAGTTCCGCTAATAGCCGCGAGACTTCTTTGGTGACACGGACTCTAACTAGATGACCCATGCAAAAACTTCGCACAAGTATTCTCCAACAGATGGCGTCTTGGCATCAAATAAAAAATAAAACATTTAATTATTTTTCGTCATCTTCAAAATAGCGTATGATACATTAATTTTGATGAAGGGAGATATGGCGTACAGGCAAAAAACACCCTTGAGAAATAATATATAGAGATAAAACCCTAAGCACTATTAGGTGCTTATTACATGAAGTAATATGGCTTAACGAATTTGAAATAAATTCCTCACAATCCTAGCTTATAAAATTTGTAAATATTAATTAAATATTTAGATGTTTAATAGAAATTATCTTGGAGTACGATTTTTATATAAAAGAAGCCGCAAACTTTATTTGATTTGACGTCTTATCATAGTTCTAATCGATTTTATTATATTGTTTATCTTTTGAAAAACACTACACATTTTATTGATTACTAGCTTATCCATATTAACATAATATTGTGGTCTTGAGTTCATGCAAAAATCCCATGAATATTTTTCTTTCCATTAAAAAATTTGAAAAACCATTAACCAAATCGGTTCAGACGTTCTCAAGTTATGCGCTTACAAACAAATAGCATTTTATTTTTATTTATAAGATTTTTAATTAATTTCCTTCAAAAAGTAATTTAACGTTATACTTACTTGGGCAGACCAATGTTTGTCCCATCCAGTTCATGTTCATCTAGAAAAAAGGGATCCAATATTGGTACATCCTTAGAGCCTTGAAGCATTGTCACCCGAAAGTTCTCCAATAGTTCTCTAATTTTATTTTCTATGATAGAATTAATTACCAATGGTTTTATCACTGTAATTTAACAATAGTATAATTTAGTTAATAATTTCGAGTTAGTTAGGTACCTACTTATATTAATTTTTTTTAAACCCTTAAAAAGGATAAAAATAGAAGCCGAGATCCATAGTCCATACACAGGCACTAAAGAAACCTGAAGATCTTAGAAACCGCTAACCCGATTTTCATGAAATATAGCTAAGAACTGAAATTCCGACTAAACTAGCCTTGACATCGGTCAATGCGTTTGGGAGATACGATGCCACAGACAGACATACAGACAGATATAGGCTTAAAACAAGGTAACTTGGTCCTAAACGAAGCGAACCACTCAAAATTGAGATCTTAATGCCATCAAAGAACATTGTACACACAATCGCCGAGCATGTATAAAAGGTATGATGAATATAAAAGAAGCGAAAGAGGTTTGTCAGGATCGTAGCAAATGGCATTTGATTGTCTCTGCCTACCCCTCTTGGGATAAAAGGCTTGATGATATATAGATACATAGATATTAATCTAAAAACTTTGTCTTAAAACTTACCATAACTTTTGTCAATGTCTCCTTTTAAATGAAAAGCTATTGCTATTTTAAAAACAATTACTAAAACAATTGCTTTCATATTTAAACAGAATACACAACTTTATAAATAGTTCTGATTTAAATGTGTGATACATTATGATTTATATAAAGTACAAATGAAAACAGAATGCGATAATATTTGTTTAACAATTAGGTACCCACTCATTCGTATTTAGTTAGCGAAACTACAATAACCGCTAAAGTAATTTCCAATATTTGTTCAAATGCAATAACATTTGTTGAACAATCTATGATTAAATAAAGTTATATGTTATATATTTATCTGCAGAAATACCGCCTATAATTATTTATGAGCCATTTTATGATGCTTTTAAAAAATATATCGGAGACAAACCTAAAGCCCGTGGGGTAGGTAGAAAGTAAGGACGCGTCAGATGCGTCGACGATAGGCGTTGTTCAGCCCATTAGTTTTTCACTTTATAGATTAGCCTGTAAAGGAGATTGCTCACAAATCAAACAGTCCTGATTTCAAATCTCTGGTTGTCAGGTTGTTTTGAACACTCGTATCAAAAATTGCAGGTAGAATTTGGTTTCTAGTCATCTATCTACACTATAAAGAAATAGTGTGTGTTTGTTTGTAAAAAACTACTGTAGATTTAAAAACAAGCTTTATTACAAGTTATATACCTACAATGGCCATTAGGCTAGGTATATTTTAAATCAAAGTTAGGCTTGCGTCATAATATACATCTACATTAAAAACTACCTAAAATCATATTTCAAACACTTGCGAAGCTAAGTGGATATTGTTTGCCTGTGATGTCGTTGCCGTTGCCGTATATTTAAAGGGTTTCTATACTTTGGGGTCAAATCAATGTTTGTTTCCATCTTGGGCAAAGGCTTTCTCCAACTTCTTCCACGACTATATATTATTACCCAGGTCCATCGTGTCTTTTCCATCAAAAACATAAAGCAGAAAAGATGTTAGATTAGTCTGACCACTTTTAGTAGATTTCTACTTTTTAATAGATTTCAGTAGTAAAAATTCGGTCAAAACGCATGAATCCAGGCCAAAAAAACTGTTAAATGTAATGAAGATAACATAAGATAAGTATAGAAGGAGATTCCACGTGACGCCTTTGTGATAAACGCACGCGTCCACCAGGACGTCATAGGGGATCCAGTTTAATCCCGCCCGCGCTGTAATAGTTGTGATTAGTCAGTGATTAATAGGACATATTACGGCCGGCGGGAACATCTTACCTACTAATTAATCGGCTTATTGTTACTGTGACGTCTATAATACTTGACATTGGCGGAATCATCTAAACCCTGATGGAGCCATTTTGAAAAAAAAATAGAATAGAAGAAAGTATAGAAGGACTTGAAGATAGCAGAAGACATTTCTACAACGGAAGAAAAATTTACTTTTTAAGTCTGTTCTTTCACTTTATTTATATAGATTTTATAGATATCAATGGAAGAAGATATATCACTGTAAAAATAAGTATAGAATCTACGTAGTTGTCAGTGTAGCTCCAGTAATCTTTTGGAAAGGTTTTGTATTTTATAAAATGTCTGATAGCTTCAGTTTTCATAATACATAGACCCAAATCGTATTATACCTAGATTTTTTTATTCACAGGTTGCATTACAACTCACGAAACCGTGTTACGGTCCTAGGGTACCTAGCGGAAGACCAAGTAACCCTTCTTTTAGCCGATTGTATTTGTGAGGCTATATTTAACGAATGGTCAGTTCAGTTGAGGTTTAAAAAAAAAGTGTGGTTTGTCGGATTATATAAAAAACCTATTGACATGGCCAGGATCTGGGATCGAACCCACATTTTTTCTAATAGTTTCATTTAAATGGTCTAAAACCATACCAGACTATTTCATATCAGGATATCTATAAGATGATTAATCAACATTAAGCTGTACAGCACTGCGCTAATTCATTTCTCCACTAGCATTTCTTTACAGGCGCCTTAGGTCGATGATATTTTTAAAAGGCAACAAGTCAGCCTGGTAGGGATGTATAATGGACAACATTTCATTTTTTTAATCACCCATTTTTATTACTTTAATTAAAAATATATTAAAAAATAAGTTACACGTATTTTTCTATTTTATTTTTGGTTGAGTTTTTATATTTTTAATTTAATTATGAATTTTTATAAATTCTGAGGACTTATAAACTAAAAACCATAGCTAGGACTAAAATTAAGAAATATAAACTGTCATCCAAAGAAAGTGACAGATAGTGTCAGTCAAGCCACAGAGTATACGTTATAGAAATGCAAAGAGTATAATATACCGTGTTCCAAATAGGTGTTGCCGTAGCCGGAACTCAAATCGCCTACAACATTATTCATAATGTATATAATAATACTAGCTTTTGTCCGCGGTTTCACTCGTAAATATATTTCCTGTGATAGCCCATTCGAAACTAGCAAAACTTCCAAAAAATATTATATGAAAGAAGAATTTTTATAATTATATTTAAAGAATAATTATTAATTTAGCTTTAAATGGAATAAAAATGGGTAAAATTAATAGAGGGCAACACCTGAGTTCAACTCTGCCACAGACATTAGTATTTTTAAATTAGAGGGTTAGCACAGATTAGGGCACCTATTAATCCTTAATTTTCAATATTTCAGTATTTTTAAAATAACTCGAAAATTAAAGGATATAAAAAATAAAAAAAATGAAAAATAAGCTTTCTAGCATGTAATCTCCAAACGGTTTTCGAATTTTGGTACCTTACGAAAAATGAAATGTTGTCCATTGTATATACAAGATTTATATGTTTGGTTAAATTAAAATATATTAATTTACAAATTCAAAGTTCTGTGTGTTATTCCCCGAGTTATTCCTATTCGTATGCTTGTCCTATAATTAAAACTTTGGATACCTAAGCGACTTCTTTCTGGATTGGATTGTTAAAAAATATTACACTTTTATATACAAGCATTTAATTTTATAATTAAACACAAACTTTGCAAACATTCAATAATGCAATCATAGCACTATAATATAATTTGAGTTACATTTTAGTTCGATCTTTTTATTCTGGATTAATATTATTAGCCGCTGCTATACGTTTTACAATAAGTATTTCTTTTAATGTAATATATCCCCATCCTCAGTTTCTATGTATTTCTGCTAAGATAGTAAAAGAAGTTTCTTCCTATTATATATTAAAATAGTAAATATTTTAAGAAATCATAACATATTCTTGTAGGCCTCGAAGAAATGTGTATCCATTAAAGATCATTAGGCCATTTTGAGACTTAAATATTTCGTTTTAAAAAGGCAAAATAATTTTTAACATACGCCCATTAATAAAGCATTTTGAGTATTAATAAAATTACTTATAAAGCTTGTTGTAATGGTGGTCTTAGCAGTGAGAGAAGCATACATAAACCTTATTGTCTTGTCATCCATATTATTCATTCTCTCTAATGTTGAAAATTTTCTAAATTATAATAGATTTATCAATAAAATATGTGAAAATATAAATAAATGGATGCAATTTAACAATTAACCAATGGTATGTTAAAGTAACGAACACATTATAAATTGTAACAATAAATAAACAGATATGAACACTCTAAATAACACTCTCTGCAGTAAAGATGATAACCGGCTATATTTTGGCACTGCACCACATTCGTTGGCCTTTCATATCACTTCGTTAACAATATATGAACCACCCCTTTTAATAGTGAAAATTATTCTCTAGGTATTCCAAAATACTATTCCAAATTATTTAAAACAAAGCGTAGGGATTTTTGTAAAAGTGGAAAATCGATCCAAAGTCAATATAGATATTAACCCTATGTGCATAACGTAAGATTCCAATAAAAAAATTGTTTAAGAAAATGTAATACATACTATCTATGTACTTAATTGTCCTATGTCATAGTGTTTTCATATCAATATATATAAAAGTGAACAAGAGGCACTCTAAAGGTTTAAATACGCAGGTTAAAATTAAGCGTAGTTCATAGAACACTGAGTATGACCTAAATATTTACTAAATCTCTATGTTACAATAACTAACATACATTTAACATTAAACTAATAAAAATAAAAGGCCTACTATTTTTGATATTTAAAGTAAATTTCGTGTAACACAATATTATATGAAATAATATTTTAAAATAAGTAGAAAGATATTGTCAAATCCATTGTGTTCGTTGCGTTAAGAATAAACATATAAAAATTATAATAATAACATACATAATTAACATATAAATGAACACAATATAATATAAACTACTGATATCTAACATGAATACAGCGAAATATTTACATAAGAACCTATTCTGTCTTAGACGATGCGATTAATCAAGATACTTTAGTTAATATCAATAATAATATTTTACTATTTAAATTGCAAACATTCATCTAAATATTTCGTTACACCAATATTCGAAAGCTGAACAAGTGGTTTAAGTCTACTTGATGCTAGGACAACTATATCGATTCTAAACATTAATTCATTTACTATACACAGAGGTTCTACTCGTACGACACACACACACTGTACAATCATTATCTTCTCTTTGCAGCATTTCCGCCTTTTTAATGGCATTTCTTTCACATTTTTCGTAGATCTAATTTGTTTTTACTTCTTCTTAGACTCTAGATTCGTGTTCCAAGTTTTCTTTTTTATACCACACAAGAGCATTCCTCGCGTCATCTTATCCAAACAAAACCGTCAGTAACACGTACAACTTTCTAATATTGGTCCACTACAGAGTTGTGAAAATTCCTAGCTTAAGTACTTACAAACTATGGGCAAGTTCTATGCTTTGCGTGATATGTATTTGTAATTTTAGAGGCGCGTTAAAGCTTACCGACTCACGTACGCCCACCATAACCACACAACGCAACGATCTTATATAGCCCGACTTCTTAGCATTCCATCAAAAAGATTATAATTGGACTTATAAATAAATTAAGAACAACTTTGTAACATAAAACTACAGAACAGTTTCAGATTACAGATAAAACGTGTGTCATTCTACTGAAATAAACATTTAACAAGATGAAACAATATAACATTTGACTTAGTTCTCAAATGAATGACCTAGTGTCAAGAGATATGTAAAGACTTAAATCTAAACCTAACATAGACCTACACAATTTATCAATATATTAACATTTGATATGTTTTCGGAGACAGTCCTCCATTTAAATAAGTGGCATTGATCTAGAACGAAGAAAACAATTTACAACACTAAAAACAAAGACATCTACCATACAAAAATATTTAAAAGTTTACATAAATGTAAAGCTAATTCTTAAAATTATGAAATTGAAGCAGTTTATTCTTGAAAGTATTAAATAAACGTTTTATTTAATTAAATTTAAACACTAATTAGGTCTTATATAAATTTAATAAGCGCCTTCCACGTGAGAACTGTGGACGTGACAATACTTAAATGAATAAGGTCAATTGACACTCGTTGGACACTAGATGAGCTGGTGCAGTTCTTTCTCTCAATCATGTCGGTCTTACCTGAAATATTTAATTACAAAAAGTTAGAAAAGCTTTATATTAAATAATCATAACAACTATGGAGTGTTATTTGGTTATTTTTATCGTCATTACTATTAAACAAATTGTGGATTAGACCTGAGTTTTATGGCTTACAGTTGGTTTCGAGAACAAAAATTAAGAATCCCCAGTCGATATAATTTTGATAATAATTAACCACAAAGAATATTACAAAATTGTGATGCGATTGGTAACGATATTAAATCTATAGAAATATGTCCCGAGCGAGACACGTAAGTACCTATAAATGTATAGAATTATTGTCTTTGCCTACATATTGACATTTTGAATTATTTCATTTATCCTCCTCCCATTTACTTGGTGCAAAGGTGATTCAATCCAAAAGGATTATTTATTATAAACATTTTTAACTTACTTGTTGCAGCAATTAACTGAGGCAAATGTTTCTGCCAAAAAGCGCATTCTTTAACACGCAGCCCTCGTCCGACCGTACTCGAGTTCACAGCAAGTGATAAGTACTCTCTTCCATATGCTGTATGTACTGGCCAATGAACACTTGTTAATTCTCCGTTTGGAGACTGCGATGGGTTCCTGAAATCACAAAAATTAAAGTTTAATATGGGAGCTATTGGCTTAGACATTTTTATTGCTTTTTATATATATTTGTATTATATATATAGAATATTTGGGTATTTCTAGAAACCTTATAAGCATTTGATCTCAACAAACCTTTAAAAACTATACACTCATTAGGTAGTCTTAAAAATACCGTATATTAGCTAAATGAGGAAGACTTTTCCATGCATGTGATACTCACCCAGTTCTTGCAAAATTTGCCCAATATCTCATAATCGTTCTGCTAAACTCTATTTCTTCCGGAGAGTAATTTTTACCGGGGTTTATCGGTTCACCGAATACGTAATTGATCTCGTCCGCGTGCATGACTCCGGTCCAGGAAGGCCAAGGGTTATTCTTGCTTCGATGTTTGTAGTAATATGTGTACACGTTATTCCCTGTTTCAGCGTACCGATGTGCGAACTCATTGACGCTGCACGTGAAATGGTAGTCTCCAACCATCTTGTCCAGAGCGTTGCGGTTTTTAATAGGATCCTCAATACCTAACCAATCCGTGTACTCAAAGACAATAGCTTGACGTGCCACCTCGTTCACATAAGGGTTCAACTCTTTCACTGCTTGCAGAAATTGTTCTCTGGAAATTCCTACATTTTCTTCTTTTGGAAAGAGTTCAGTTAGATAATAAAGAATGAAATAATAACCCTCTTCCGTGTTAGACCCCATTAGTAAATTCGTTTTTTTGAAATTTTGATGCGCTAACGATCGAATCGGCATTTCATCGAGGAACGATCCATCTATAATGGGAACAAAGGGAAATTCACAAATACCTAATGTCCCCCATTCATTGTTCACCAGTTCTTCTGCACTTCTTTTCCTCAAGCAATCAATCATCGGTCCTACATCCGTTCTGGAGTGCGGGCACTGTACAGCTTCGGCTAAACGAACTCCCCGCAAGATACTCTCCTCGCGCGATATGATGGCCCAGGGCGCGGTTGCCGCTCCAGATTCCATTATAGCTTGTGAAAATAAATTTCGAGATAATGGTGACAGTAAATGTAAAGACACAGATACAGCACCTGCTGATTCCCCAAACAATGTTATGTTATTAGGATTTCCTCCGAAGTACGCAATATTATCTTTTACCCACTCCAAAGCCATCAATTGATCGAAAAGTCCAGCATTACCAGGAACATCCGCAGTGTCAAAGAATAGAAAACCTAAGGAAGCTACTCTGTATTGCATGGACACGTACACAATATTTTCTTCAGAAACCAATATTTTCGGATCATAAACGTCCAAGGTTGCTGTTCCAGAATAGAATCCTCCTCCGAAAACCCATAACATTACAGCTGCGTTTTTTGGTCGAGGCCTGGGGCTTACTATGTTAATATAGAGACAATCTTCTTGCATGTCCGTATTAGGATTCCACATAGCAGCACCGGGGAAGTCTCCAAACACAGTGTCTACTATTTGAACACAAGTGTGTGGCAGTACAGTCGTATTGAGGATTTCATCTCCCCAATGTTCTATCGGTCTAGGGTGTCTAAATCTCAAGTCTCCTAGTGGTTTCTGAGCGTAAGGTATTCCAAACCAGGCGTCAACTTTCTTTCCCGTCGCAGCAGTTAATGTAATGCCTTTAACTCTTCCCTTCTTCGTGCGAACGACGAGGGGGTCGTCATCGTCGGCGCCCATGCGTGGTTGGTCTGCCATTTCTGGGGTTTCAAATTCTCCAAAATCGGGTCGGTCATGGTTGGAATGGTATTTTTCATCAAACTTTGTTCTCTCGGAAGCATACTTTGCGCGCCTGGAAGAAGTTTCCGGGAGCTTTGGAAGGATGGTGTCTAATTCGGGGTTGTAGCGGACCGCCTCGCCGTGCCCGAGATAGGGTGGGGCAGTAGCGTCGACAGGTTTCCGGGGCTGATCGGCGAGGTAGAGTGAGTATGGAGGCTGCAACGCGTGGTGGCGCGCGCGGTGGTCGGGCTGGCCGGTCGCCGCACATCGCGCCGCCAGCGCAGCTAACGCCGCGAGCACCACTCGCATGCCGCCCGGCGCTCACCACCTGAAATCGATATATACACCTATTTTATATGGTGCTATTATTGGGCCTTTTGTTAACCATTCCAAGTCCAAATGGTAACCCATTACTGAACTTACAATGTTTATATAAAGAGGATGTATTACAAGCTCTATCCGCTCTATCTTTAAGTGGTAGGGATCTATAACAGATTATCTGCAATGTGACATGAATATTTATTTGCAAATAAGAAGAATAACTGTCATGCCAAAACACTTCACCTTTATCCATATATTTAGCAGTTTTCCGCCCCGGCTTCGTCCGTGGGATCCATACTAATATTCATCCCCTATTATACCCCCTTAGGGGTGGATTAAAAAGTAGCCTATGTCCTAGAGATCAAGCTTTCTTTATATCAAATTTCATCAAAATCGGTTTAGTAGTTTAGGCGTAAAAACGTATCAGACAGACTAGCTACCTAGAAGTTACAATTTACAATGTCTTTTGTTTTGGTTGTTTAGACTCTATAGTTAAAAAACAATTAATATTTCAGAAGGCAAGGCATGTAACTTGTGTGCGAGTAGGTATGTCTCGCACTTGGCAAGTCATTTCAAACCAAGTAAAACACGTACTAAAGAAAAGTCATCCAAATCAATTTACAATTCATACATCTCTATTAAACACTTGGTAAGCTTTGATCCAAAGTTCAGTATGAACAGGTAATTCTAGTTATGTTAAAAAATAATAGTATCTGAAAGACAAAATCGCAACTAGCGGAGCACACAATAGGAGTCTGTCATTCCTTTGTGCCTCTATTAACAAGAAAAATAATTCCCTTTCCGTTATTAATGGATCCATCCATCTGTCCACTCTATTATAAAAGTGTTCGATGTAGACAGTATCAGAGAGGTTGCCAACAATAGCCGTCAAAGCGCCTCCATTAAAAATACATCTACTGCAGAGTTTTGGGACAAAATGAAGTCCACATAATGGGTTTTGCACGTATTTTCTTTCATATTATTATTTTTACCCCAAAGAGTACCATGAGTTACCATATACTGAGACATATAACATTGATTATATATTCCCAATAAATATATCTTTATATAAAATACTAGCACGGTATTTTATCAAAGATTCCATTTTCTCAAAGAGATATGTCATTATCAGTCTACGAACTATATCTGTACAAGAAAGCATGTTGATCCATTTCTCTGTTCTGACATGAATTCTTGTATTACAACAAAAAAGAGTCGAAAAATCTAAAAAACATTGTTTCGTACATTCTAATTGATATAGTATTTGCTTTGATTTATTGTACAGTAAATAATAATATGTACATAATATTTGAATATATAAATTTAACAAAAATTAAAATAAAATTTAAACTAAAACTAAAAACTCTAAACTAGGTAAAAAAGTCCATAAGTGGGACACCACTTGGCAGTGTACCTAATACACTTGCAGCATTGCCTCGTTGAATGGCAATGCTGATTTTATGAACACTCGTCTTCCAAGATCTTGGAGGAAATCTTGATTAAGATCCGAGTACTCCCGAAGTTTCAACGCCAAATGTCACAAATTCATAATTTTGGGTCAAGTCCCGGTATTTCGTCCGCTTGCGTGACTCTGCCATGCAAGCGGCTGAACCCGGAACTGACGAGGTAACCGAAATAAATATTAAAAGACATCTGAGAATCAATTAGAATGTTAATTGACAGAGCCATCTTCTCAATTCCCTCAAACCATTTTTTTAATTAATTATTTATATCTATACTAATATTATAAACAGATAAGTTTGGATGTAGGTAGAGGCTTATCTCTGAAACTACTATACTACTGTCAATATATTTTCAATTGGTAATTTAGTTTTCTTATAAAGAGCAATTATTTGATACGTCGTTCGTAGTTTTAATGCAAAAGTTTTAACTGTCTATTCGTATAATGCATGGGGATGCATGCATGCCTCACTTTAGCGTATTTCGTAAATTTGTAGTGATGTATTTTGGCAAGTGCACCGCTCGCTAAGCCTAGATCAATGTTCCGTCGCAACATGAGGCACCTGTATGCGGAGTGCGGACCCAGAAGCGCACTGCGGATTCCCGCCCCACAGTATATCGTGCCTAAACAACTTGGAATTCGGAATGAACGTTGCAATTTATATGCACCATGTTTACAGCTATTTTATCGTTTGGCCAACTCGCAAATACGACTATTTATAGAGTGGGGAATTTAACTTTCTTTGACTCTATTTTTCTAGCGTAAACTTATTGGAATATCTATATAAATAAAAATTGTATATTGTTCGTTGGTTATCGCATCATTTTCATTCAACTTTTTTATTGATTTATTTATTAAGGAGAAATAACAATAGTAGACATACAGATATTATATAAGTACATAAAGTAATAATAAAAAATTAAGTTCTGCCCACCACCTCTACATTCTCTCAAAGTTTTACATTTCCAATACCCACAACAACAACAAAAAAGAAAAGCAGTAAATAATAAGTAGGTACAAACAAAATTAATACATTAAAATTAATCTAAACTAGATTTTTTTACAGATTCCAAAAAAATCTCGTTATTGTTTAAATGTTCGTACAAATATTAGTCTGAATATGGTTTTTAGGAAAAAAAATTTTAAGTTCCCCGGGTAATTGGAAATTTCTTAAAAAACTGAATTTCTATGGGATTTTTTAATGAACTCAAGACCATAATACGGTATGAAGGTTAATATGGGCTCTACAGACGAAAGCTTTAAAATCTACTACTAAGTACTAGATAACTTGTATGATTTTGAAATAGGCCATGGCAAAAACTTAATGGTTGAAGACGGTCGATTACCTAATCATACCCTATTAATAATATATTATCCAATTATACCTCAGCCTCAGTTTTGTGATCTGACCTAATTTGCTGGATTACTTTTGGCTGACTTCCGAGCGTCGATAGCTCAATTAGAGCATTGGGATTAGGTACAATGCTTATTTGTTATTATCAAAATTAAATTAGTAAAATTGGGAAAAGAGGGCGGGCTGCGTTGTTAATATTCTTTTGTACATAAACTATTAAAAATAACAAGTTGTAGTTAATGTATTCCTAAATTATGTGAAATTTTCTATGTCATGGTAGCGATAAAATTGCACATTAGCACAGAATATGTAATGAAAATACGCGTGAAATTGAGGAATTTCATGACACTTACCATATTGTTATAGCTGCAGTATATGGGAAAAATGAGGCGGATTCTGAATTCGCTACTAAATCCCCGGCTTTTGATATTTAATATCGTACTTAATTGCCTTTAAAAAAAAGTGTACCGACTTCAAAAAATATGCACTGAAAAGTGTGCTTTCCGAAAGCAAATGCACAAGTCACTATAAAAAAAATACCCAAATCGCTTCAAGTGTGCCTATAAAATTTGAAGAATTCTCGATTTTCCAGGATCCCATCATCAAAGACCTGATGACCATGGGACCACCTAAAAAGTATACCCTTTCAAACAAAAAAAATCCAAATCGGTCCAGGCATCTTCAAGTAATCGGGGAACATACATAAAAAAATATAAAAGATTCCGACGAATAAATACGCGTGAAATTGAGGAATTTCATGACACTTACCTAGGTGTAACTTTGATTTTTTTTTCATGATTTTCATGAACATGTTTCATATATATTATCTTTCAAAAACTATGTCACAGATGCAACAGGAAACAAGCTTCCCTAATGAGTGTATAGTATTGTTTAATATGGAGATGAATAGTACGGTAACGAAGTTGTAACAAGCGACGACGGGAACAATGAGGTCTGTCGCCGGAACAGGAAACTGAAATACAGCCTTCCTCATCTGTCTCGTAGCGGATGTTGATAGGAGGCTGTGTAGCTTCTACGGGATGCTTCGTTATTACTTTGAACAATATAAGTATTAACTAGCGATTGACTTCGGTTGTGTTTGGATTTCGTATGACGTGTACCTTAGCAACATTTTTTACAAAATGCAAAAGTTTTCATAGCCTAGTTTATGTTGCAAATTATGTTGCTCTAAAAAAATATATAATTTCAGAAGCTATAATTTTAGTTCCTATAAATATTAATTTTCTATAAATTTTGATCCTGTAATTTTAAAAATCTATAAATGTGTTTGGTATAATTTTTTAAATCTATAATTTTAATTCCTATAACGTATTGTTTTCTATAATTGCAGTTGCCATAATTTTCAAAATCTATAATTTCAAGTCCTATAATTTTTATAATGTCTATTTTCAATTGCACTAATGGCTACTTTTCTATAATTTCTGTTACTATAATTTTGAAAATATATAATCTCAAGTCTTATAATTTTTATAATCTCAAATTTCAATTGCACTAATGGCTACTTGATTGTTAAAATAAGTGTACTCACTATATTTTTAAACGTATAACTTCATTCTATTTACATTTACAAATATATAATGATAAAAAATAATTTTCTATAATGAAATCAATTTAAATAAGTACTATTATTAAAATTTACAGTAGATTTTGTTAATGTTAACCTGTTGCAGTAATTTTCGATTCATATTCCCCTAATTTGTAAACAAAAATAGGTTAGCGAGGAGCGAAGCGACGCGCGTGGTTCGAATACCGCTAAAACAGAGCGCGAGCCGAGCGAGCGAAGTGAGCGTTCCGCGGCAGCGCACGGCGAAGCGCCAGAAACTCATAACTACCTAAACAACCATCACTTGTTGATAACGGATATGATACCTATATATATATATTATTTATAATAAGAAAGGAAGATTTTATATATTAATAAATATTTCGCAAAAAAATATATATAGCAAATTAATCATTAGACAATTAAATTTTGTACCTTTTGATAATTTAGATATCTTGAAAATTATAGAAAACAATTTTAGATAAAACGAAAATTATAGCAAATTATAAATTAGATCATTTAATGTTATATATTTTGATAATAGTGATTTTGAAAATTACGGTTATCGATTTTAGACAAAAGAAAAATTATAGCAAATAAATAATTATTGAATGTAATTTTATATATTTTGATAATAGTGATTTTGAAAATTACAGAAATCGATTTTAGGGTAAAAAAAATATAGCAAATAAATAATTATATAATTTAATTTTATATATTTTGATAATAGTGATTTTGAAAATTACAGAATTCGATTTTAGGTTTTAAAAAAATTATAGCAAATGAATAATTATAGAATGTAATTTTATATCTTATGTACTTATATATTCTAAAATTATATCAAAACATTTTAGAGATAATGTAGGAGACCCGCTATTCCACGTACTGAAACATAAAAGACGTTTTTTTAGATTTTTTTCTCTAGAATACTTTTAATCTGCTTTTTGTTTTATCTTGACTCACAGAATACAGCACAACCCAGAATACAAAACAGAATAATAATAATTATAAGTTTGGGATAATTTCTTATTATGAAGAGATAGGATATTAATAAATAAAAAATGACACCTATTCTACTTTCCTTTTCATTTTTCTTATATTGCCTTTTTATCAGGAAATACAACAACCGTACACTACTTTTTATTTCTAGCCTTAGTTTGAAGAATTTATGAGGATTCTGGTATCTTCATATATTAAATGGTACCGATGACAAATAAAAAAAATCCCGCAAGAAATTAATAGAATTAGAACTAACTTGGGAAAAATAATATTGCCATTAAAAACCACAAAATTAAAACATTAAAATAAACTCATTTTTTTCCATTTTACTGTAATTACGAACTTCGGGTGATTTGTATATCTTGTTAATAGTATTGGTACCACGAAATACATTCGGACCTGAAAGTGTCGGGCTCGAAAATGGAATTTTCTGACAGAAATGTATGGAAAGTGACGTAAAAGCTACCAAGCTAGCTGACAGTTAGATTGTCGTAAAATGGCGGCAAATTGCACGATAGCTCGAGAGGTGAATATGAAATTTAAAGTTATTAGTGTACTACCTACATATAAAAGACATAAAAGTTGTTTTGTTCATAATGTATAAAAAGTGAATAAAATTGGTGTTTAAAAATTACAAAATGAATTGTTTATGTTATTATTTTATTGACTTAAAAAATACGTATTATTTTGCCTGTAATCGGTATTGTTACGAGCTAGGGTTCGAAGAGATTTAAAATACCGATTAAATAGACACACTTTACTTTAACACCACAAAAATACAGGTAAATAAATGAACACTATAGAATAACACTTATTCGCACTGTGTTACTCCCGCAACGATACTCTGCTTTTGTTGTCCGTCGAATATTCAAGAAAGGCTGAGATTGTTGTACAAAGTTGTAGACGCGCCTCAGCGTTAAATACCTACACACTGACCGCGGCCGATTTGGTACTTATGGTTAGTTACATACGGTCCATTTTCGTTTGTAGTTGATTCTTACTGGATGTTTCTAGAGACGTCTGTCGACCTTGATGTGTTTATGTATGTGATTTAAGTAGGTACATACTCGTTACAGTATAATCGTTAAAATTTTAAAAACTTTTGACAATAGTAACATTGTACACGATTTATTTAAAGAAATCTTATTTATTAGGTATAATTATATGAACAAAATACTATTTAAATTGTTCGCATTATACCGCTTCACTAACTAATAAAAGACCATCAATATTATATTTATGTACTACACAATAAAAGACCTCGCAGTTTCCAACTTCTTTCGTGGCAGCTTTTTACGTCTGTTACGTATCCGGTTCGAAATTACGGATATTTTTTTCATGTTAGCTCGGTATAAGACATTTGCAGATTGTAGGTCCATTCCGACTTTCTGAAATATAATAAGGGGCCATAGAAATTCTTTGGCAAAACTAGCTGTGAGCATGCCAAATTGCAGATGTCGGTCGGTATGCCAAAACCTATTCAGTAACCGATAAAATTATTCTTGGAATGATTTAAATATTACAACGTACACTTTCCAAGTAGAAGCTTGTAAATGATGAAGTTGCTTCCCATTTTGTAACTGCATTGAAATAAGTCTATGTTGCAGAAGAAAAAATAATATATTATTATAACCGTCCAAGTGCGTTTCGGGCCACGCATAGAGAATTCCTGATTTTTTTTATATATTTTTTTAATTTTTGCAGTGATACGTCATACTTTTTAATGATACCCCACTCAATGTGTTGCGTTAAAAATGTGCTCAACTTATTTTGTTACGGAACCTTAAAAACTTTAACCAGAAAATTGTCATACATAATTCCCTTTAATTTCATCTAATTTGTTTAGGAAATTATATAAACCCTTATCAGAAAATCCCTGTCCAAAATAATATCATCTATAAATAAACACAAACAGGAAACCCGTGTATATTTTTGGAAAGACGAAAAAGTGATTTCGTATTCCGCTCCCCTTGGGTGGTTGTGGGACGTTTTATTATTATTTGTTCACAAACAACAAGGTTTGCGAAGCGATTTTATTAAAAGTGGGATTCAGTGACGTAGTTTCAAAAACAATAAAAAACATCTATTGTACAGAATTTCACTTTCAAAATTAAGAGTTTTTAATATACATTAAAAATCTTAAAAACCTTAAATACCTTAAAACTAAAAATAAAAAGAAAAAGGATGGAGGAATCAAAGATAGAATACCTCCTCCAGCTCTGAAGACAATCCAATCGTGCCAAGAACACTCGCTGCGTTACCCCTTTGAATCTCCAAGCTTATGCGGCGAATGAAAAAACTCTTAGCTCGGTGATCACCAGACTTTTCGATGAGAAGTTTACCAATTTTATCAGCAAACTTCTTGGAGTCTGATGACCACGGACCAAGAGTCTCAACCGCAAAAGCAAGAAATTCAAAGTGATCTAGCAGCGAGGAATATTTTTGAATTTTTAAATGTGCCGCCTCAGAAGCTGCGGCACCTGCAGAGCTGGAGGAGGCGGCGACATGACTTGGAGCCAGCGTGTCCACGCATGTGGCGTCCCACGCCAGAGCGCGGCTTCGAGACCATGGCACCAGGGTCATGCCGTCCGGTCTTTTGCCGTCCGACCGGCTAAGGCCGGGGGGTTCTAGTAGACATGGAGTGTCAGCCGAACTCAAAGAACGTTTTATTATATTATTTATTGCTATATGTCTTGGAATTCGACCGGCGCTCCTTCTACAGGATAGGCCGTGGTGTCCATTAGCCTCAACATTTGAACCACATACACATAAATGTGGTTGACACAGCTGTGCCCCTATGCGTAGCCCCACACAAATTCGCAGAGTATTTTTGTCTAGGAGTGTGCCTAAATTTTGTGAAGGATACACTTTTAGCCATGCGCCTGATTCCAGTTCACAGGATGCTATAATTCTCGCCCTGTGTGATTCAGAACTAGCGGCTATAATTTATTTAGGGGCGGCAAATATCAATAATTCAAAAGGACGACCAAATATGCGAAATATCTTTGGTAAATACGCTTATAACTACTTAACTATTAGAGATAGATATATGCTACTGCAGATTTTTTTGTAGATCATTTTATTCTACGTAATTATTTCCTACATCATTTTGTTATATCTCTGACGGATTAGACAGCATACGCCATGAAAACTTGTTTGCTTTTTTTCCCTACTTGATTCACTTACATTGTGATATGATATGATTATGATATATAAAATTCTACATTGGCACCATCGTCTTCCCAGTCCCCGAAAACGGCATTTTATTTGCAATTTTACCATTTTTTGCAAGTATCGTGTGGATGAATTTGAAAAAATATCTTTATGGTTTTTAAGTGTCTGTAACACTTAAAAACCATAAAGATATTTTTTCAAAAATTTAGTTCCTATTTCACAATGGAAAATTACACTTGAATGTAGAAGTTGAAATCTTTTAATAACTCAATTCAATGATACATAAAAATACATTTCTGAAAAAGGTGGGGGCGCTTGTTGAATTATTAATTCGGTCAAACCCTCACTCTATTTGGTTGAACTTTATGTAATTTATGATTTTTAATTAGATGACAGTCACATAATATCAGTTATTAGATTATGTACTATGTAATATATATGTTTTATTTCTAATCCCATGCGAACGAAGCCACGTAAAATATCTTGTAGAATATATAAAGAAATATAGATTTTCCCTCCATTGTCCACGCTAGCTAACCTTATCATAAAAGCTCTAAAGCTTCAAAGCTGTTAAAAGCTTTTTAACTCGACATTTCTGTTTCGTACCTCTTTCAACTTCACTCGGCATACAAAGTGCAGTTTATACTAAGTATCGCTCCCGACTTTAGCTGTACAAAAATACCTATCGCCCTAATAGTATGTCGACGGCCGATTGATCAAAATGCCATCGGCTAAATATGGAATGGAGCCTGTAAAAGAATTTCGATAGTTTATTTGTTTGTACGAACTATACTCAAAAACTATGAATTTAAAAAATTTAAAGCTACATTATTCCAGATGAACATAGGCTTTATTTTATTTTTAAAAAATTGGGTTCCGTAAGATTTAGCAATATTTGTAGCTAAAACAGTGGGTCGTTAATTTTCTGCATTGTGAAAATTTCCGCAGGCGACTCTTATTTCACGTGGAAATTGGCTTAGTATACTTTTTTAAACAACTTTTTTCCACAAATGTCAAATAATCCATACTTATTATCCATCCAGTTACTTCTTTCATACATTCTAATGCTTGATCTTGATAAGACGATAATTTATTCGATTTGAAAAACGGAGGGAATAACAAAACATAAAATTATGTAAATCCTCTTAAAAGACAACCATTAGTTACTTATGAAAACTTTTCGCATCGTAATGAGTATAATAACGGTTTTCTACGGCAGAACTTTTTTAAGGTTCATTTCTTCTCTTTTTTCTTCGTCGATTAATGTCAGAAGGCGAAACTCGACCAAGCGTACATTGTGATTCCTATAAAATGGTTTACAATTTTGTTTTAATTACCCGCTCGCGAAGATTTTGCATAAATCTCCATATTCAGTTCCCAACTGGAATTCATTTACTTATGGATGTTTGAAGGGATTTGGCGTTTTTGCGTTAAATTAAATTCAATTTCGATAAGTTAATCTGCTTCAATAAATAATATTATAAGAGATATAGACAAAACTTCCTAACTTAATAAGTTTCTATGAGATATAGATAGAATGGATTATGTGAGTTTCTTGGAGTCGTTTGGTTTTATCAATATGGACAAGACAACTGGCAAAAAGTGGACACTGTTACTATGTCTTCGGCCACACCGCAAGGTATAGGTAAAGGCTGTGTAGGTATGTACCAGAAACATCCGAACTTATGCTACTAATAAAAACATATCTCATTTGTTTTTAGCCAACCAGATTAGTTTTCACGGATTTTTTTGTCATGAAAGTAGAAAATATAAATAAATAATTTTGTCCACTGAAATATATAACTCAATACTTACGAAAATAACGAAAGCATAATCTAGACATAAATAAATAAAATAAAATAAAAAATAATAATTCAATAAGTGCCATACGAATTACTTGAAATTGAGTTCATACTGGGTACTTACTTTAGCGAAAATCTGACGTGGTATCCTTAAACTCCAACGTTATACAATTATTTTTTCTTCACGGGTTTTCTTACAATATAACTTTGTGAATTCACAATTTCACTTTACGTATCTCGAAACGGCAAAACACTTAAAGCACTTCAAACGTCTTCGTGGACTGAACGACTAGATATTCAAGACCGCGATATCGCAATGATCGCGTGTACGAAGGTCACTTTTGAATTGCTTCAAAACGACATATAACCTAGTGGCTACACAATTTCCGTGGTTCTGGATTCGAATCACATCTTTACGGCATTTATACCTTGTGTCGTGGCCAGCGACATCATTAACAGTGTCCACTTTTTGCCAGTTGTCCAATATTAATCAGAACAGGTTATTTTTAAAAGAAGTGACTCCTAGAAGTCAATCAAATCACATGGCATTTTTGGCTCGTAGAATATTATATCTCTTTGCGTATTAAGACAGGAGGTGTGAAGCGGTAAATCACCAAACAATTTTTTCTGCCATTTTGGCGGGGGGGGGGGTGGATTTAGACGCCTAATACTAACCCCTATACCACTGTATATTTTTCTGTTGTATTATTGTCGCAACGGCTTTTACTTTATATGAAAATTATGCTAAAAACAAACATAATGATTGGAAACACTATGTTCTCGCAAATTAGAAGTCCTATATAGATGGCCTTTCCCATTTATTTTCTGGAGCTCTGTCTCGCGACACAAAACGACACCAACGAAATCTAAGGTAACTTATTACCTGGTCAGTTTAACTGGTCAAAGAGCAGAAAATTGGACAAAGGGGGAGCCCGTCTATGACCCTTCCTTAGGCTTAGTACCTACTCTATGTTATATCTATACAAATAAATAAAATTTAAGTCAAGAGGTACCTACATTTGAATCCTACTTAATCCTAAAATCCCGAGTTTAATTTCGTTGCGATATCGACAATAGCGACAATTAAATTGTCTCATATACTATTCGATTTAATTAAATTGTCACTGTTGTAGACATCGCAACGAAATTAAATTCAGGATTTAATTCAAGATTAAGCTCCGAAAATGGATTTTGATGAATATTTCAGGGATCATAATGAGTATTTAGACCTGAATTTGCTTTTTGTTTCTTCTCAATATTTTAAAGGGTTCTGTAGATAAATAAAATAATTGGCCAAGTTTCGAGTGCATTTTTTCGGTCTAGCTGTCCGCCCTGGCTTCGCCCGAGGGTTGCCTTACAGCTCCCGAAACCGTGATAACGATTCCAGGCTACCCAGCGGAAGACCAAGTCTCCCTCGTTTAGCCACTCATTAGATATAGCCTTACACATACCATCGGCTAAACGAGGGAGACTTCGATATTTTCAAACGAAATAAAATATACCGTATAGCACTCAGAGATAATGTAGCTTCCTGTTAGTGAAAAAATTTTCAGAATCGGATCAGTAGTTTCGGAGATTACCCTCCACATACACACAGACTCACAAAATTCGCACTCTCTCTTTATAATATTAATAGCGGACCCGGCAGATAGCGGTTGTCCTGTCCAAACGTTGGCTTGCCAGCACTATCCCTACCCCTACCCATTTCTTTTCTAGCGGTGGCATTTCAATTATTTTTTAAAATAAAAGCATACTTATTGTGACATAACTATAATAGTTAGACATATGCTATCGCGACACTTTTTGTAGATAATGATGTGTTCTGAAAAGTCGTGGTACATTATTTTGTTCTATCATCAATAGTTTTTGCAGCGCACGCGATGTAAATAATTTTAATTTTAAATAATTGTTACATTATTGGAGTCTTAGTAAGGATCCCAATTTTTTGGAAAATATATTGTATAGCCTATGTCACCCGGGGATAGTGTAGCTTCCTAACGGTGAAATAATTTTTCAAATCGGTCCAGTAGTTTCGGAGCCTATTCAATGCAAACAAACAAACAAAAAACAAACAAACATTAAAATCTTTCCTCTTTATAATATCTCTATTATAGAAGTGAAAAATCTAGATCCATTAGGTGCAGCAACATGCTTATCACCAGTTGTATTGGCAAAAAGTGGACACGTTGTCTCTGGCCACACCGTAAGACCTACCAATAAAGGCCATGAAGTTGTGTTTGTTTATTTGTAAAAAATAATAGCTACTGAGGTAATTAATTATACTTATTTAAATTTTCCGTGAGCTCGATACTTGACGTTTTAATAAATTGATGAGCCAGTTACCACAGCGTATAATAAAGTATTCATGCATATATTAAGGCTACAATTAAATCCATTATTTATATCCATATAATAAATATAAATAAAGGTAGTCGATAGCCTAATTGGTAGGACGGTGGACTTGAAACCGGAGGTCCCGGGTTCGAATCCTACCCCTGCCAAAATGCTAAGCACCAATTTTCTTTAGGAATATGTGCTTAAATCGACTCCTCGTGCTTCGGAGGGCACGTAAAGCCGGCGTCCGGTCACCAACCCGCCTGCCAAGCGTGGTGACTATGGCAATTCCTCTCAATGAGCACCACTAAAAAAATGGTGCACTAGAGGGAGACCATGATCCAGCAGTGGGTCTTAAAAGGTTGATGATGATGATGATGATGATGAATAAATATAACCAAAATAACCTCGCGAAAAATCAATAAAATCAATGAAGGTAAAAGATTATTAACTTTTGATCATTAAAATCATAGAGAGGAGAGATCGTGTTCTAAATTATTATTGTATCCAAAACTGTTACGGATTAATTAAGGCAGGGTGCAAACACGATATCTACTAAAAGTGGCATTTTTGGACGCTTACTTTGAAGTGACAGGAATCAATCTCAATCTCAAAAAAATATAGTAGATAGCAAATAATACTACATAAAACTTTAACCGCATAGATTTTTCATAAGTGCTTTGGTCTATTGAAAAAAAATTATGCAAAATACCTCTATAAAAAAACTTTTGTGCGTAAATTCACAATATTTTGCGCGACAACTGTATACTTTTTTTTAAGAATCAAATAGCTTGAATAATCTATTAAAACTTTAACCGATTACTTTCACTGTTTAATTGTTTTTCTTTAACAAATTTTAAGAAAAAGCTAGAAAATAAGTGAAATTTCAAGTGTAGCTGCATGACCCGTAAAATATGCCAAGCAATATTCAACCTTATATCGTCCTACATAAGCATCCGCCCACCGGAGTGCAAATAGTATTTTTTTATCGAGGTTGATCCCTGCCTCAAATTGTTCATACTTTCAAGACCTATAATGTAGTAGTAATAGAATGTAAAGCACAGTGTTGGACTTGAAACCGGAAGTTGCGGCTTTTAAAACCTTTAATTAAGAACATTTACTAATGTCTCTGGCCATGCTGCAAGGTATAAACACCATGATGGTTTTATAGAAAGAAGACTTCGTGTAATAAGATTTTTGTAATATGAATTTCAAAGAAGGGAAGGAAATTTGAAAAGAAATATGTCGATAAGTCTCGGTAACTTGCGGTCTTACCGCACCGCCATGACACTCTCAACTTTTTATATGTTTCAAAGGCCACGACACATACAGTCAAAGGGATGCTCAAATTCTATCGATATCGATAATTTGTTGCTCGACACCACCTGACATAACCTTTAACTTGTAAATGAGTCTATATATGAAGATTGGGAATAAGTACGACAGAAGAACACTGTTCCACGTCTAAAGGTGCCCACTCATTCGTCCAATCGTCGGCGCGCCGCCATACGGTCCACCGAAATCGTCCACAGACTCGTCCAATTCTTGTATCGAACGGTCCGCAATCCGTTTTCAAATCGTTGTATTTGTGGTGATTTCGATGGCCAGAACTATCTGTCACACACACACACACACACATCCACACGCCTTTGTTTAATCGAATCTTGTGAGTCTGTGTGAGTGAGTGAATTGCATGTGATCTAGATCGTATGATTTACTTTGCTAATGTGTGGCCTGTGTTCAATCTCGATTATACGACGGCCGGACCGAACATTTTCGGTGAGATACCGGACCAGTGCGTGCGCTACTTTACAAAGCTAAACAAAGCTATTCATGAAAGACACTTACGGCTCCCAATATCGTGATACCATATTTTACTTTATTCAAAAATTTCCATTTGACATTAAAAAAAATATTCAATATCACAGCTCCCGGGAACCGTTGCAGGCCGCAGGGTACCCAGTTGAGATTGAAACTAGTAGCATATAATTTGTTAGAAAAATGAGTCCTTGACACTATCGATATTATTAATATTATCGACATAAAGGACATCACTAGTGAAGAGTCCATAAAAGTCCCAGCACGCTGCACGCCGTGCTCTCACATACAAACGACTTAATTATATTTTGCAAGAGAGCAATAATAGTGGAAATGAGGGACAGGGTATACTGAATTTTTACCCTAGAACATTCCAGAAAGTAATATCGAGCTTTTAGTTTTAATTTTTCTTTCTATTGTGAAATGGTGCACAGAAATATTACGATTTACTTATTATGCCAATTTATTAAACCCCACCCTCGCCCCGTTTTGTGTTAGTTCAGAATGTCAAAAATATTTATGCCTTCATCTAAATTAGTTTCGTCGTGACTGTTATATTAAAATTTTTGGATTCGTAATAAATAAAATGATCTATTTTTTATATTGGGAATCGTCATGTCCGTTACTTTGATATATATTTCAATGAAGAAAAATTGCAATTATTATGATACCTCTTGACCTAGTAGAAACCATATTTCATTTGTGACCTTGCAATCGATCTTCCATCTAGTTGTTGTGTATTGCCATCTCTATAAGTCTAATGTGTCTAGTCTATAACAGAAAAAAACACATTACCTTTCACTATCTGCGCTGCGACATAGCCAGTTTTCATACGTATGATTCAGAAACGGCCTCACATTCTCCAACTCCTTCTAGAATAAAATATCAAAACATTAAATTAATATAATGTACTAAAAAAAATAACGGTTTTACAGGCTTCAGGGTACCCAGCGGAAGGCAAAGATTTCCTCATTTAGCCAGTTAGCCTATTTTTCAGGTTATGTGGTACTTTGGAATGGAAAAGTCTCTGTAAGAGTGTAAGATTTATTTCCCTAATTCGATAGGCGATTCTATGTATGTCTAATAAATAACTTGTATTGTCTACTGCTATTACATTATAGATTTATGTTCGCTTAAACATTATCAGCCTGTTCGCAGTCTATAATTTTTCATACCCATTTCCAAGTATAAAATGAGATTCACGTTACAACATATTATATAGGTATGAAAGAATGTATGTATATTTATATTTTCACTGATACGGCTTCCAACACCGTGTTACCGGCCCCAGCAGGGTATCCGCAGTTTTTAGGCTATACCACAGGCTATACCTTGTCAGTTCTGTTGAGGTATTTGAGATCAAAATTTTGTCGGCTTATTTAAAAATTCCGTTGATACATGGCCGATCTGGGAATTGAGCCTGTGTTGCCAACGCTGAGAGCTTCTAAATCCACACGCGTTACCATTCGGGAGCATTTTTTTATTTAAGCGACCACTATATTTTTTAAATCCTAATTTAAAAAAAGAAAGAGAGCAAAGTAATTGCTACGTAAACAGCCGCATGTATGTTTTAACGAGACTAATACAAAGAGAACTCGGCTCGTCGCCAACCACCCTCGAGAGGCAATTTAAACAAAGCTTCATTTAAACCGCACTTATAAGAAGAGAAACATTTTCTCATCATATGAGTGCACAGACAAAATTTTTTTTAACAAATTAAATCTAGAATATACATATAAATCATAAATCATACATTCAGTTTTGAAAAATCCCTGAGCGATGATGAGTCAGTGAATCAAGCGACTTTGTCATTAAGTGTACAAATTAAAACTAAGTAACTTAATAAACAAAACAAAATTAAAAAAAAGTTATAAACATAATTACTTGAATATACGTCATTGCCACTTTAAAAAAAATTAAAATTAAAACTAAACTATTCTATCTATCTATCTATCTATCATCACGCCTTTCATCCCAAGAGGGGTAAGCAGAGACAATCGAGTGCCATTTGTTACGATCCTGACATACCTCTTTCGCTTCTTCTATATTCATCATACCTTTCATACATGCTCGGCTATTGTGTGTACTTTGAATATTTCCATCGATCAATATATTTTTTATATGTCCACTGCATTTATTTTACTTTCATGCTTCTTATACCATACCCAAGTCTCGCTTCCATAAATAAGTAAGTAATGGAACTAAAACAGCATTATGTACCTACCTATATTCATTTTACTTTTAGTTGCAAGTTGTGTATTTCTGCTTACATTGTTTAATCCACCAAATATCTTGCGTCCCGCTTTCATTCTCCTTTCAATTTCCTTGTCTAAATTTATCTAAGCTAAATAAAAAAGTCCATAATAGATATATTTATTTACATCCAAACATTTTTAACATAACAACTAACCTAACAAATCAATTTTAATGGAATTCCTATATTATTATTTGACTAAAAGGGATATAATGCGTGTTTGTGAATACAGAGTTCGCGACCTTCTGAAGGAAAAGGGTCAAGGCGACGATTTTATATAATTTTAACATTTAAAGGGTAGGATTAACGTCCTGCAGAGTTCAAAATCTGATAACTGGTTGACAAGCCTCTGTTCTAGGAAACCTATATTTAAAGAGTTTTTTGTTTTGTTAAAAGTAAACTTGAAAACTAATGGACCGATTTGAAAGCTACATTATTTCAGATAGACAGTCAGGATTCCATAAGATTAGAATTTCAAAAATTGGCACGGGAATTACACATTTTCATTCAAGGTGTTATCCTCCTCCGCAGTCAGTCCATCATTACTGAGGATAGTGACTCCGACTCGTCAGCTTCTCCTCAACTATCTTCCTTTATCGGCTGTGGTCCTCTGCCTGATTTGCTAGGATTTTCGGACACTTGATCGGACCATCGTTTGGGGCTTCGACCTCGATGTCTCTTTCCCTCCACCCTGCCCATCACCACAAGCTTTTCCAGGTTGTTGCCCTCTCTTCGTGCAATGTGTCCGAAATACTGCAGAATTCATATCATGCACACAGTGGAGAGACATGGCTTAGACCTGATGTTGAGCTGTGACCGTATGGATACATTTGTGCGACGTGCGATCCAAGGTAGGTATTATACTAGTACACATACTTAAATTTAATTAACGATCAGTAAACATAATAATTGCCATTGTCTTAAAAATAAAATGACATGATCTTACCATATTCTTCCTCTTCCTCTAATCTTTACTTGTCTGTCTCCAAAAATACACTTTAGGTTTTATACCTTGCCTCATATATTCTTCGTAAATAATTCATTGTTAGAGCCGGCCATAGTATAAGCGCATTCTGAACTTTTGCGTACGTTGCGTATTGATTTTAAGCTGTCGTCCCCTCTCCGCTGGAATTATCTCAGGATATGCGGAAACATATTCAATACCAGCTTTCCGCCCCGGTTTTGCCGGTAGAAATTTTTAATTGTTTGACGTTCGTGGTTACTGCTTCGTCTTAGCATGAATTACAACAATTTGAATACCTACATAAATACGCTTATAACTACTTATCTATTAGTGATAGATATATACTACTGCAAACTTTTTTGTAGATCATTTTATTCTATACATTTTTTTACTAGATCATTTTGTTATATCTCTGACGGATTAGACAGCCCCGACTTGATTCACTTATGCTGCAGCTCCTATACAATATAGATCCATGTTTAATACTTGTAAACCTTCCCGCTGAATCAACCTATCTAATAGTGCAAACCGCAACTAAATCCGTTTAGCAGTTATAGCACGAAAGGGTCACAGACAGACAGCCGCGGTGGGGCACTTTGTTTTATATAATATGTAGTGATAGTAATAATGACAATGATGATAATTAACCTTCCTAAAAGATTTTTTCAAATTTATTTTATAAGATTGGCTTATTCCAATTTACTTTCTTACTGTTACTTTACTGTAATTGATTGAGGTACCAATGGGGGTAAGGGGGAGAATGGTATAAGATCTATCCGACCTCAAATGTCATCCTCACCTGCACGCAGAGGGCTGCTAGACAACAAACGAGGCTCTGGCGACCGAGCAATGGCGGTATAACCATACACCCAGCTAGGCAACTGGCTGGAAGTAAATAGCCTCAATATGTCTGGTGCAGAAGGCAAGGGGAAACCACTGCACTATTCTTCCCTAAAAAGTCAACCATCGCGAGTCGTTACAAGGTGTGTCGCGCTGTGGACCGTCATGATTGACCACGACTGCTCTGTCAAGAACACTACGAAGAACCAATGGCTTTACCATTTAAAAACTTATCATAATCCGACTAATCATAAAGGCCTGAAAATTGACAATTTTTTCGCTCGCAATTTTTACTAAAGTGTTTCGGTGGACATTATACAATGTCCTTGGCCACGACGCAATGCATAAAAGTTGTAGTGGTATGGTTAGTTAGGTTAGGCTATGAATACGAAACCAAGAGCATATTTTACTTGCATCTTAAATCGAACTCCTTTCGTCGGTTGAGCAGAAAAATTTAATTCTCCCTTGAGAGGGCACACCTCTGTACCGCGGAGTTAACAAAATCATTAGGCTGGATACATACTACTTATTTTATAGTGAGAGATTATTGTAGAAATTGCATACACCACAACGAGTGTCGCTGGAAAGTTAAACATTAAAAGTTTCATCAAAATCCGCCCAGAAGTTTTTGCGTGATGGAGTAACAAACATTCATCCATCCACACAAACTTTTAATTTGACAAAAATTCTAATACGAATTGATAAAAAGTAGTGTATGTATTCTCCGGTGCGTTATGACAATATCTGTCGATCATGTCGATCCGTTGCTCCGTTTTGACGTGAAAGAAAGTCAAACAAACAAAAACTTTTTCGCATTTATAGTATTAGTTAGCATGCGAAAATTTTAATAATTATTACTAGTCTATCTGATAGCGTAAAATATCGGTGATGGAGTCTTTAGTGTCTGAAAGGTTTTTAATACGATATGAGATGGACTCCGTAACTTGGATGGTCTTCATAAGAAAAATAGAGTTCTACAAAAACATACAGGTTTGTTCGAACACTTATAACTCGGCTGGACCTATTTTCATGGTTTCTGATTTGTCTCCGTCCCGAATACTATAATAACTATTAAAATATTGGGAAAATAAACGAAAAAAAAATTATAAAGAAAAAACATTCCTAGAACATGCAAGTCATAATTTAACCGTATGCAAATCCGTTCACTCGTTTATTATATGATTATTATGTAACTTATGTCACATGTAAGGCTTGCATGGGGCCATATATAGGTCCAATACATTATTATTGTAGGTACATACAAGTCATACAGACATACCTTCTTTTATTTATGTTTTTTTTTTTGAACAATTTTGATTCTTGAGATTTCTTAGGAATAAACCAGAATTAGTGTATACGAGCCCTATCATCCTAACGTAAAACCTTGAATTGTACACGATCGATAGTCCGCGCACTGGCTCACCGACTCGCCGCCGGCAAATTGACTCCTTTCACAGATTTTATTTCAGCGATTTTTCACTTTCTTCACTTTTTTCTACTAAAAACTACACAAGTACCCTTAGGTAGTACCAATGGTAAGAACGGTTCTTCGGTTCTTAAAGAACCTTTTAATTTAGATATTGCTTACAGAACTTCTAGAGCTAGTGTAAAAGGAAGAGATAAGGAGAACGGCTTTATCTATATGTTTGACAGTTTTCACACTTCTCTTGTTTTATCCACATCCATACAGCACAAAATGTAAATTGAGAGATGATTTAATAACAGATATAATAAAGAAACAAACATTTGAGTACTTGTATGTATAATTAATATAGCAAATGGGTTTCGATAGTCTCTGCCTACCCTTCTTGGGATAAAAATTGGGATTGGGATAGAAAACCCGCTTAGTAAAAGCTAGAGTTCCCCATATTTTTATACTGAGCCGAAACGTGGTCAATAAAGCAAGGGAACGACAGAGAATCGACGCACTAGAAATGTGATGCTGGAGAAAAATGCTGGGCATATCTTGGACCCAGCACCGCAAAAATATTTTCATCCTCCAAGAACTTCATGTTCGATTCTTTGGATATGTACGCAACAAGACAAGCGATCCATAGAGCAACTGGTTGAGCAGTGCAGAGTTAATGGCGCCAGATCGAGAGGACATTCCCCATTGCGCTGGACCGACCAAATAAATACACTGATCAACACCTACTTGAATGACTGCAAGGAAGACTTCGCCGAGATAAACTTGGCCCAAGATTGTGAGTCGCGGTGTGGATCGTGCATTTTGTATATAGACTAGCATTCCGCCACCGGCTTCGCCCGTGGATATTTACGAATAAAATAAAATATACCCTATACCTACCCCTACCCCTACCCCTACCCCTACCCTTATCCCTACCCCTACCCCCACCCCTACCTCTACCCCACCCCTACCTCTACCCCTACCCTACCTTTGATTTATTTAACTTTTTTTTTAACTAACACAGATACAGACCCTTTTTATTTTCTTGTATTTATTTGTATTATCACAAGATATAAACAGTGTAGATTAGTGCCTATATTTTGCTGAAATGTTATAATAACTTTTCGATTGCTCAGGGAATTGGAGGCGTCACTCAGTGAGGCATGTTGGCGAGGTTTTCATACGTGTGTGATTAATCATTCATATTATTTTTGCGATCTGTGCGAAAAATATGTTGTTTTATTTGAAATTTTTCACATCGAAAGTTTGAAACCTGCTAATTTAATTCTGATGACACTAAGGTGCGTCGGTTGCTGAGTGGGTATACGCAGATAACACCTGGTTTGAACTCCAGAGCGGCCATGTACGACTGAATGATTTCATAAATTAAATCTTTAATAAAATTAAAAATCTAGATATGTGACCATCACTTATTTGTGACACCTAATTTACGAGTCCACGGTCTCATAGATTGTCCGTCGCATTCATCAACGCTGTCGTTGCACACGTACGCCACTGAGTGAAATCATAAAATTATGTGTGTTTATTTAAATATGTGTTTCGCGGGTGCACAAATCACTCAAGAACGAATACTAAACTAATGTGGTCTAGATGCGACGGACTGGATTTTTTGATGAAATGTTAGGATGTAATCTATATTTTTTTAATTGTATCAAAGAATGGAATGAAAATATTGTGAAAAACTAGTCTAGTTTTCATCACAGGACAACCAATAACATTACGGAAAAAGATATATTATGCAATATTTTGCAGTTATCCTTTTGGCACTGAAAATGTTCTATTTTTTGGCTATATTTCAGGGGAAATTCTGAAGTTGTGCGGAAATCATAATATGCTATAAAAATTGTGAGAATCGTAAATACTTCGCCAGAATAAGGCCATTGTCGGTCGGTTAAAATATGTGTCGAAGTTCGTGGGTACTGCTACGAAATACAAATTAAATCTACGAGTAAACCGGCAGTAACAATGTCATAAACCATAACGCCAATCTAAATGGTTCTACAAGACCATTATTTCATCGTTCGACATACCACCACTTTTTTTTTATTCGGTCTGCGTGTATACATTACACTATGCATGGTCTGACAAATATGAAGTTCCTAGAGTTACCAATTACTTTCTTCTTCTTCAATCCGTATTCACCCATTGTTGAGTGTAGGTCTCCTCGTATGCACGCTATTCCTGTCCATCCTGAGCCTTCCGCGTCCAGTATCTTCATCATCTGATCATCTCGCTGGCTGTCGTCCCACGTTCCTTCGGCCCTATCCACAATCTTTCGGCTCCATCTGCCATCGGTTCTGCTATGTCTGATAGTTTTGTACGCCTGCGGATCTCTTTGTTTTTTACACGGTCTCGCTCGCAGTAATTCCGAGCTTTTTAATAGTTTGCCCCACAGAGCAAGTAAATGTTTGCCCGAAAATATAAGAAGAGTCGAGATAAGTAAAAACATATTTATGCTAAAATACTTTTTAAAAAATATGAAATAGCATTTAGATACTCGTAGTAATTTATATCTACTAGAAAATTACATTTTATTATTACAGTCAAACTGCAAAACAGTTTTGTAGGATTAGGATTACATGAACATTTAAATAATAATAAAAAAATATATGTCTTAAACCTAATCTCAACCTTGAATGCCACCCAGTTGATGGTTCATAACAAAACTAAAATTCGGTCAAATAGCCCCTCATCTCTAAAAGGTTAGAACCTCTGTTCAATGGACTCTCATATATCTTCAAGTATTCTGAAGAGCGCTACAATTCAGGAAATTTAACCAAGCGTTAGTATTGTAACCACTTCTGATGATGAAAAAAAACCGCCTTTAAAACCAAAATGTGCTTTCCTGAAGCAAATGCACAAGTCACTATAAAAAAAATACCCAAATCGCTTCAAGTGTGCCTATCAAGAGTTCTCGATTTCTCCAGGATCTCATTATCAGATCCTGACCTGATGACCATGAGACCACCGGGAAAGTAACTATACCCTTTCAAACAAACGTCTTCAAGTAATCGGGGAACATACATATAAAAAGGTTTCGACGAATTGAGAACCTCCTCCTTCTTTTGAAGTTCGGTTAAAAATGAAATAAATTGGTAACACCAGTGACAGAGTCAATTTTTTGCCAGATCTTCTTCCTTGTCGGTTCACTCTTGACAGAGCGGTCGTGATCTTCAGGTTGCAGCAAGATTCCGGGCTCCCGTGATTCGTCCCACGATGCGGCGCCATGCAATGGGCCACCCACCGCAGATTTAATCTGGTCGGTCCATCGCATGGGTGATCTGCCGCGTGTTCTTGTGCCCTCGACCCTACCCTGCACGACAAGGCGCTCTATGGAGTTGTTGTCCCGCCGCGACACGTGTCCAAAGAATTGGAGTATCCTATGATTTTTCCAGATGTCCATATATTTTCGGCACGAGTGAGATTATGAGGACCCGGGTCTCCCCGGTTTAAAGTCCTACGATCTACCTGTGACGCTATCGGCTCCTAATAAAATGAAAAAATTGCTTTCCGCCCTGGATTCGACCGTGTATTTTTGTGCAATGTGACATAAGAGTTTATCCCGAAAGATTTCCGGGAAAACAAATGTTCATTCTCCAATACAACTATTCCTGTTCAAAATCACATCGATCCTTTGTTCTGTATTTACGTGAAAGACAAACAAACAGACCAGCCTTTATAATATTAGTTAGGATACTCCATAACCTTTGATATTAAGCCAAGGGAATATCTGTGGTCAGGGAAGCTATCTTTAAAAAACTTATGGCCTCCGTACACGATATCTTAAAGGTCAAGTTCATCAACGAAAAGATTGCCCTAAAGACTGGCTATTGAAATCGTAATCAGAGGAAATTTCAATGGTTGGACCTCTAAAATTTCCAGGTTCAAGAGGGGAAATTACGGTCGTAAAGCAAAATGATAAACGTTGACCTTTTCACCTTATATGCCTATTAGCCTTTGTGAGCTGCTTCGTTGGGTTGGGAAACCAATATAACTTTGAAGATTGATATTCCATAGCGTGGTGAAATTTATATAGGTACATATTTTTTCGCTCAAAGGGGTTGAAATACCTATATCAATGGAATAGATACCTCCAAATATGCTGAGCCTTTACAAATTGAGCTGAAAATATATATAGAAAGGCTAAAGTTATTTAGCGGTAATCTAAATATATAAAACTGTTCGTCGCTGACTGACTGACCTAAACCACTGCTGAAGAGAACTGCTAGTTATGCCTATGAAATTTGACAATTTAGAGTACGTTTTCCAAAATTTTTCCATTTTTAGGGTTCCTATAGGGACTTAACTTACACAGTTCGGGACCCTACTGTTTCAAGGGCTCGACACGCACTTGGCTATTATTACACCTAAACCTTCCTAGTAAATCAATCTATGAAATCGCGCAAGTATTTTGAATCTACAAGGGTTGTTTTTGTTCATTATATTTACCTTTCAGATATTGATCACATAAATCCAATTTATTTCGATCGTATAAAACTCAGAGGTATTTCTCGTGAATGCATTCGCTTCGGGCAATGCAAACAAAGATACTAAATTGAATTTCTAGTCCCAGGTTAAATTGGTTTAGCCTATTTCAGTCATTTTTTAAAAGAGGAATGTGAATCACATTGTATGTTTATCCAAAAATAGTATTCTTAGAATCGATCCACGTTTATTCTATTTATCATCACGCCTTTTATCCCAAGGGGGCTAGGCAGAGACAATCGAACGTTATTTGCTACGATCCTGAATATAAATCTTTTAACATTGTTTTCGAACAACAATTGTTTTATATTATGTTTCCTTTCACTTCTGCCATATAAACCTTTTTTAAAATCGTTTCATTTTATTTAGATTTATTTATGATTTTAATTTAGAGATTGAAATTTCTTCTCGTTATCCAATAGAACCGTTCTATCTATCTTTACGGCGTTTATTCCTTGGCCAGAAACAAAAGTAACAGGGTCCACTTTTGCCAGTTGTCCATATTAAACAGTACAGGTAGCATACCTCTAGATGTGTCACTTATATAACAAACTCAGGTACAAATCTTTAGAAGAAGAGCGGATAGGGTTCCCAGATCAAAAAATCGAAATTCCGGAGAAAATTCCTGACATTTAATGAAAATTCCGGACTTTCTTGTAAATATATAATATTAATGTCGTTATGCATCGTGCATGTGAAAAAACGATTCACATTTTCGAATTTTTATTTCACTCTACTTAATTGTAGAAATTCCGGACGGTTTGGAATTCCCCCCGCATTCCGGACGTATGACAACCCTAAGTGCGGACAAGTACCCTCCGAAACACGAGAATTTGAATTGAATTTTTGAATTTTTAGCGCAATGAGATTTTATTCACTATCGACAAATATCAAATTTTGAAAAATTGAAGAATCTAAACTTATATTATAAAAAGGTAAAGTTTGTAAGTTTGGATGTAGAAGGTATTCTCTCAAACTTCCGAACCGATTCTAAAAAATATTTCACTAATAGGAAGCTACATTATCCCTGAGTGCTATAGGCTATATTTGCGTTTGCGTGTCAACTCAAGTCAGAGCGTTATCAAGAACTAATAGGTTTTCACCTCGTAGGCCAGTCTAAGTGAAAACCCAGGCCATGACAACATCACGGTATCGACTCAAGGCCGTAAACTGAAAAGTGGGTTAATTTATTTGGTTTCGCGGCAACTATCTGCACTGCGACGCCATGCGCCATCTACACCTTACAAATATTCAAACTTCTCTTTAATTTATTATGCCCTAACCTACTTAAGGCTCCTATATCCATAATTTTTCAAGGATAAACTATTCCCAATTTCTCTGTAAATATTCCACCTGTGTCACTGTAATTTAGCATATAGTTACTTATTGAATTTTCTTTGAATAGGAAATATGGGTGCTAAAATAAAGGAATATTTTGCCACTGTTTTCTCTTTAATAATCTAGCTTTGTGATAGATTATGAAAGTGAAAACGGGGGCAAAGTTTCACCACCCATATTTCCTATTCAATAAAACCAATTGAAAAAATAACGACTATTTCACTTAGATATATTGAATAAGTAACTATATGATAAATTATTACAGTGACACAGGTCGATTATTTACAGAGAAATTGGGAATAGTAATATCCCCATACAAATTATGGATATAGGTCCCTTAACGTAAAATTAAAATTTAAAAAAAAAAAAAAACGTAAAATTAAAGAACTGTTTCAAATAAAACGTAATTACTGAAGTACCTACCTAGCGAAAACGTCAGCATCAATGCCCATTTAGGTGTCAGAATCAGAAGATATTTAGAAGATATGGCAATCCTGTCGCTGCACAGGGCTAAACGCCCAATTACTAAAAATATAGCTTGATATCTGTGACAGCTGTCAACAAAGTCAATGATATGACTTTATACGAGATTCCACGTCACGCCTTGATGTATAACGCACGCGCCCGCCGAGACGTGAAGGGGAATCCAGTTTAATCCTGTCCGTGCTGTGATGGTTGTGATTAGGGAATGCAATCCCGCAATATAATTTCAATCCCGGTATTTGCGGGACTGAACCATCTTAGTCCCGCGGGATCTAGTTATTTGCGGGATCCCGCAGGGTCAACTTAAACCTCTGAAATCAATCGTAAATAATCGTAATAAAGACCTAATAGAACTACTTTTCATGGTTTTTTTTGACAATCAATATTCAATAAAAAAAATCATTGCATTGCGTCATAATTGCAAGTTGTAACTGGCAAGAAATTATTAAAATAATAATATTATTATTATTAAAATCAAAAATAAAATCCAAATAAAAAAAATAATTTCAATATTCAAAATTCAAAATATAAGTAATCAAACAAGGGGCGCGGGTGGGGAATTCTTTGCCCCGCGCCTTCACACCGTTCCCCTAGGGATCGGCGCCCCGCACCTTAGAGAAACACGTATGTACCACGCTTCTCTGTAATCCCGCCAGTCCAGCGGGATCCTGCAAAATTTTCGACCGAGATTAGTCCCGCAACATGTAGGCGGACTCCCGGTATTTCGGGATCCCGGTATCCCGGTATTGTATTCCCTAGTTGTGATTAGTCGACGACTAATAAGACATATCGCGGTCGGCGGGATTATCTTAAATACCGATTAATCTGCTATAAACACTATAAAGGCTAATACTTGACATTGGCAAATCATCGTTTAACATACTTATAAAATAAGAAGAAGAAGAAGACTTTATACGAGGGTCAAACAAATAACTTTTTGATTCTACGTCATGTCATGGTGACCAACGCACGCGTTCCGTCGTGACATGATAAGGAATCCGGTTTAATCCCGCCCGCGCTGTGATAGTTGTATCACAGTTAGTGGGATCATCTTAGATAACGATTAAGTGGCATATTGAAACTATAAAGGCTACAGTACTTGACATTGGCAAATCATCGATTAACATGTGGCTCCCACAATAAAAGAAGAAGAACTTATTGTGCAATACCAAAAATCACTAATGTTCTGTGATGATACGACCTTATTTTCCTGGCCGCTTACAAGCTGGCCATCATAAATAGCATTTATTTTGATTTTAGAACACGATATTGTTCATTTTAATTCAATAGAACATTGTATGGAACCTAAATTAAAATTTTACTCATTCCTTCACAAACTGTTGACTTAGGCAGTACTCTGCCAATTGTAAAATTTATTATATTTCTATTTTATCAACTAAGTAAATAACTATATAAAATGTATTGAATCAATATTCAAGAACTAATATCTATGTTAATATAAAAGGAGCGCAAATAAGTATTGTAAGTATTTTTATCATACTTTGTATTGTGTTACTTCAATAGCTTAACGCCCTGTAGTAATGTGTAGTTCATTTTTATTACAGTGCGCTCCTTGCTCCTTGCTCCTTCTCCTTTGACGGCTCCTTGGCTCCTTACGGATGTTTTTACTGGTTGTTCTTTTGCTGCTTGTTCCTTCCTTGTTAATTCGACCAATAAACGAATGGTGAAAGTTTACTACGAGTTTTCCTGCTATACCTACCCGGCCTGGCTACCCCACACCCGACAATGGCGCCCAAACGTGATTAAAATGCTGCAGGAAGAAGGAATAAAGAAGAAAGAATAACGAAGTAAGAGAACATAATATTTATTTTAATACAAACTTTTATTTCAGGATATGTAATGTCTATATAATCTCAATATATAATGTAATTCTATTTAAATTCAGTAGAATATTTCTTGGAGATGATGGTTCTGAATCAAGGTTATGTCGGCAAACCTTCGAGGTTGACAAGTCTGATGATCTTGGTCAGATTCCATTATTGAAGAGGATATTTTTAATTTCTATACAAAGGCAGTATTCTTGAATAATTTTACACAAAATTCACTTATTAATTTCGTAAATTCAGATTATATATTCACATTGAATGTATGGTTGTATGTGAGATTTTCATCATATATATCTGAAATCTATAGATTACTTCCCAAAACTTAAACTTATTAATAGTTAATTTAATTTCCATTATCATACCCCGTCAATTCAATATCTCTTAATAGAAAAAGGTTCTTTTTATAGTCGTAATTTTTTCAAGAAAAATAATATATATTATTTTTTCTTATAATTGCTAAAATATCTATTTTTATCCTAAAAGTCTATCGTGATTCTAGAAAATAATACATAAATAAATATTATTTAATTCCAAAATTTCATTAATTGCGATTTTTTTAATACATTTTTAAAAATATCCAAAACAATTTGTCCATTCTTATTTTAATGATTTCTAATATCACACTACAGTTTACATAAGTAAGGCAATTAAAATATTAAAATATTTCCGAGAATAAATTTAATATATAATAATAAATTTCAAATAAATTATGATACATATAAAAGCACCTCGATATCAGAATTTGAACTCACTTGATTTTTCTTTGTTTTACACAATTTGTTTTGCTCGGCAATATTGCATTGGAATATTCGATTTTCAAATGTATCCTATATAATTTCTTTGTCATTGACAAGTTTTTAAATTTTGAATCGACGACGTTCGATTTTCTTTCAATTTTCAATTGTTATTTACTATGAAGTCTATTTCATAGACATATGATTACGCTCTTATTACAACTAGGGGTAGTCATGTTGATTAAATTCAAATATTATTTTATTTCATATACTTATATTATTAGCTTTTCACTGGCTTTGCTCGTGGATAGTTTGAGTTAGCGCATACCTTAACGCATGCGTTGATTTTATTTCATAATTTTTTTTTTCTCTTTCAATATGGATGAGTTACACTTACTTAAACCGAGGAATTTTTTATATCTATATTATTTTACATTTTTTCTTTATTTTATTAACAATTTATTAAATTGTATTTATAACCTTATGGTTACAAGGGAGGTTAAATTTATTTCAATTTCACAATTTGGTTGTAAACATCTAAGTAACTAAAACTTTTACATAATTACAAATTACAGGTTAAATATATAAACATGATTAATAATTACTATTTTCCTTATTTCATTCTCATCATTTCATTTATTGTAAATACTTGTAATTATTTAGAGCGGATTGCGACTCGTTAAAAAAGCCTTCGTCTATTATAAATATTATACCTAATATCTGTGGATGTATTTCCATGGGTGTTTATTAGAGCAAATTACGGCTCTTTAAATAAACATTCGTCTATTATTATTATATCTATGAATATCAGGGTATTCATGGGTGTCTTTTAGAGCGGATTGCGACTCGTTAAAAAAGCCTTCGTCTATTATTACTACTTATTATATCTGTGGATGTATTTCCCATGGGTGTTCGTATGAGCGGATTGCGACTCTTTAAACAAGCCTTCGACTATTGTATTATATATATATAAACTTAAAACAGCGGATGGTAACTGTATAACTAAGCCCTTACTAAATTTGAGAACGTTTTTGAGTCATTCCTTATTAAATGGGAATTACTCTATATTATAAATGAGTTTACTGTACTTACTAATAACAGATTAAACAGATTAAATGAAGATGAATGTTTGTGATTTGTGTGATTGTGGAAATCGTTCCTCTTGTAAAATAATTAGTTTTATTTATAATAAAACTTGTAAATTTATCTTTTCATTTCATTCATTAGTATTTTTATATAAGTCTCATCATCAAACTTTATTTTATTAATTCTCTGAATAAAATCCTTCATTAAGGTCAGGATTTTTTCGGGGGAATCCCGGTATTGTGATGATACGACCTTATTTTCCTGGCCGCTTACAAGCTGGCCATCATAAATAGCATTTATTTTGATTTTAGAACACGATATTGTTCATTTTAATTCAATAGAACATTGTATGGAACCTAAATTAAAATTTTACTCATTCCTTCACAAACTGTTGACTTAGGCAGTACTCTGCCAATTGTAAAATTTATTATATTTCTATTTTATCAACTAAGTAAATAACTATATAAAATGTATTGAATCAATATTCAAGAACTAATATCTATGTTAATATAAAAGGAGCGCAAATAAGTATTGTAAGTATTTTTATCATACTTTGTATTGTGTTACTTCAATAGCTTAACGCCCTGTAGTAATGTGTAGTTCATTTTTATTACAGTGCGCTCCTTGCTCCTTGCTCCTTCTCCTTTGACGGCTCCTTGGCTCCTTACGGATGTTTTTACTGGTTGTTCTTTTGCTGCTTGTTCCTTCCTTGTTAATTCGACCAATAAACGAATGGTGAAAGTTTACTACGAGTTTTCCTGCTATACCTACCCGGCCTGGCTACCCCACACCCGACAGTTCTTGCAATTAGTTCTAGACATATAAACGAGTAAATTAAAAGAAAATGCGTTGACTTTGACGGCTTTCCGAGCACTTTGACAACTGTCACATGTATCATGTAGGTACTACAGTCAAAGTAATCAGTGTATAGGTATACATGCACAATCAAATTGCTTACTTGCTTCCCACAACCCATGAAGATAAAAAATATATACTTATTATTATTCTCTAATTCAGCCATATTCAAAGTGTGCTCTGCAAAGTCTCTGCGGGGCTTCGCGAAAATACTGGCCATAATGAAAAATACTATAAGGTTGCAAAGGAAAGTAAAATCTATCTAAATATTCTAACATAAACTTTAATTTTATTTTATTTATTTAAAATTAAACTAATAATAGAACGCCCATTAGATAAAGAATTCACATAAACCGGTTTTTTATTATTTTAGGGCTCCGTAAAATTTTTTGCTTTCCAAAAGGGTTCCGTCGCCAAAAAAGTGTGAGAACCGCTGCTCTAATTAAATAAAATTAGGTCATCTTTTACGACATGCACAACATCTTAACCAAATCCATATGATATCGGCCAAGAAACAAGAAAGTTTTTGTTTACTCTTGATTTATCGAACACACTGTAGGAAAAGTGGGGGAGGTTTTCTAACAAATGAGCTCAATTTGTATGAAACACGCTTACAAGTTACAAGGGGCCTGTGACCTACTGACTTGCTGACAAAGATATATATCTTCACGGCAATAATACTGCAAATGGTGGGCAGTATTCTACTCCTACTAAAAATATAAACGCTAAAGTTTGAATGTAGTAATGTAATAGTTTATGTTCTGAATTAAAACATAGGCTATTTTTATCCTGAAAAACATTACAAAGAAGGGGCTTGAAATATTTTTACAGCCACGGATTCATTTCATGTTTGTTTGACCTTGTTTTACGTCAAAATAATCGCACAGAAATAACTAGAGTGCCGGAGAGTGAGCTACTTATATTCCGGGAAAATATCGCATTGCCCCGGGAAAATGGAATGGAATTTTCATTTTTTTCTACCATAAACCAATGTGATTCTTTGATTTTTGGATCGGCGTGATTATGTGAGTGACATAGGCAACTTTTATCCCGTAAATCGTTCGGACTAAATTCTTATGTCAGTTCAGTAACATTTCAGTTAAATTCATAGCAGTGAAAATCTCATCAAAATCCGTACAGTGGTGCTGGAAATAGCATATAGTTTTTTGAAACACAAAAATAATATCTATTTCCGCATTAGACCAAGTGGAAGGTAGTTCCCGTTACGTCACCTGATTAAATCAGCTAAATTGAATAAAATCCAACGGCCGCTTCGATGACCAGTGTTGCCAGTGTTCCTATTTTAAACGTTCGACCATTTTATTTTTAAATTGCAGTCTGGAAACGCCTAGAAATACGTTTTTGTGATCAGTTATTGTGTTTTTGTAGCATATAATCGACTTCTCGTGCTTCGGAGACACGTAAAGCGGGAAAGTAGTGACAACACAACACAGTTCTAGTCTTATGACATATCTAATTTGGGATTTGTAGACCTAAATTGATAAAAATAAGCAATACTATTTTAAAAGTTTGCATATAAAAAACCTTTCTTGCAGCGAACTCTGGTATCTGATTATTTACACACTTATCTTCATGGCCTTTATACCTTACGGTGTAGCCAGAGACACCAGTAGATGTGTCACTTCTTTAACAGACGTAAATATCTGTTATTTTTAGAAGATGTGCGGACGACAGCTTTATGTGACATCCAAAGCACGAGGAGTCGATTAAAACACATATTTCTAAAGAAAATTAATGCTTAGCTTTTACACAACTGAGAATTGAACCCGGGATTTTCCGGTTTCAAGTCAACATTCCACCAAGCTATCGACTCCTTTGTCTGATTTACCTTAATTTTTTTTTATTTGCATTATTTTGATTAAACTCTATGTGACTTTAAATAATTCAAAGACTTATAAATATCATAACAGGGCTTGACTGAGGGCCTGACCATGGCTCTATCTATGTAGAGCATGCGTGGCCTATAACATTGCGGTACATATCGGACTTTTGGAGTTTTTGTCTTCTCAGATGAAAATCTTTCAAATTTGTCTCAAAAAATCTGAAAATATAACTTGCTCTCTCTCTTCCTCCCGTTAGAACTTTAGTTAGTGCTCCAAAAACACATAAAACCGAATTTTGAAATAGTTATTCTATTTATCCTGCCGCAGGTTTCCTCAAGAAAATATGCAGACATTTGCCTTGGTTGATAGACAGAGTTTTATGCCACATACCTACATAAATTGAATTGCTGTAAAATACTATGATAGGCTTGACAACTGTCTAATTCAATTAAGACTAGATGCATTCCACGGCTTTACCCGTATTCTTCAAATATCACTGCTTACCTGATCCACCACCCAACTATATGTGCGCAATAAATATATTTTATTTATTTACTGAACCCTTTAAGATATATGCATGAAACAAAAAGCAAATTATAAGTCTAATTTCTCGTTATGATCCCTGAATTTTTCATAAATTTCCATTCTTCAGTTTTGGAGCCTATTCTAGTCAAACATTATTGACACACGTAGAGAAATTAAAAAAAACCGTTATTTATGCTTAATCACAGACTTTTGTATATTTAGAACCTGGCAACACTATTCAGACCAATTGAGGTGTTGATTCGTTTGAATCAGTTGGGCACCGACACATATCCGCACTCATAAAGATGTCACAGCTCAACGGAAGTTGGTATTTGATTGCTCTAACTGCAATAATCCACTTGAAAATAATATAACATATTCAAATTGTTACTGAGAATGTTCCTGGCTGTTTATATAAGAACAGTATAAATCATTGTGTGGTATCAGTTGTCGCTTCTTTAGTCTGTCATAGTGTTTGTTCAGAATAGGCTCCGAAACGGCTAAATGGCTTTTAATGAAACATTCAAGAGTTCATATGACTTAGAATCTGCGCTTTCACATACTTTATGAAAACAATAACTACAACTTGCTATTTCTAATAATTTTGTAAGAGCATAATTATGTTTTAGCAATATCGATTTTTTGTGAAATCGTTCTTTCTTATGATTTCTGGTACGTGAATCTTGGCCTATCTTATCTTAGGATATTTTATCGATTTTTTTTTGCAGTGTATCTCTCTAACAAATTTTTAAAGAGATATCGATATATCCGTTGAGGTATGTAAATGGAAAAGCCTCTTTGTACGGTTTGTCGGATAATGTACTTGTTATTATAAAAAACCCATTGGCACATGGTCGGATGTGGGGATCGAACCCGCGACTTCTCAGTTGTGAGCCGAAGTTTTACCCACTCGACCACCAACGTGCTTATATACTGAAATATAAATAATTAAAAATAAATATAAAATTTTGAGGGACATGAATCTGCTTTTACGATATCAATAACTCTACGGACGAAGCTAGTTTTGTCGATGAATAGTTTAAAATCTGCCCTAAAATTATTGGCTACGCTTTTGAATCTTAACTAACGTTACAAATGCGAAAATCTCCGTCCGTCTTTCACGTCAATACAAAGCAACGGATCGACATGATTTTTGCACAGAGGTAGTTTGAAGGCCGTAGAGTGACATATTTTATGGCTACTTTTCCCGGAAATCCTTCAAGATAATTCTTATGCCACTTATCAAAATTTTCCACAGGCGAAGCCGGGACGAAAATAAAAATGAATTTTCCAAAAATACCTCGTACTATTGCACGTAAAATCAGCTGTTGAGTGGGTGGGGTATAAAACGAACTCTAAAACCTTGGGAGTAACCTGCGTGGGTGTACTACGGACGACGTGCGCCGTCTGGGCTGTGGGAACATTTTCAGACAGATTTTCAGGAAAAAGAAGCGGTGCCCGCGGCTTCTTTTTAGGATAGCTATGAATAACTTTATAATAGGGGTGTTGGAAATATTTTTAACTTATGGTTTATTATAAGTACCTAACAAAATATTTAGAAAATTTTATATTTGTATTTTCATTTTTTGATGATGACGTCACATTCACGCTAACCAACAACATGATGGTCACAAATTATATAAAATATCAAGAAAATAACTTAGTCAGTTTTAGTCAGTATTAGTCTGTGGTTATTTATTTGAAATTTAGATGAATGTGACGTCACATACCGTTTGCAGTCACGTGATCGTAAATATGAATTAAAGATTTTTCATTTAAATATGACAAAAAAAGATATATATAAGTTAAACAAATAAATAAACATTATTTTCGGTGATATATGTTATAGACTAAGTAAAAAATATTATTTTCTTTCACTATCAATACCCTATTTGATTCCAAGTCATTGGATATATCAAACTGGCAGCCTGTCGCTACAAGTATCGGGCAAAGATACACGGATTTGCCTGGACATTTTAGGGTTGGACGTTCTCGGGCCGGGTATTGCTTGGGTGGCCATTGTTCCTAAGTATGCTATCCCCAAGGAGAACTTTGTTTGAATTATGTAGTGAAGAAAGTGTGAGTGCTTTAAACCTTTCAGTTTGAAATATACGCTCTTATCTATTATGCAATAGATTATTAAGTCGTTAACATTTCTTCTTTTCTAGAAATTACAGATAATTAAGTAGAAGCCCTTAATTTCATATAAAGACCGGTTATTTCTTCATAAATGATCAATTCACATTGCATAATAAGGTTCATAATTGCGGATTTGTAATCTATCTATTTATCATCACGCCTTTCATCCCAAGAGGGGTAGGTTAGGTAGAGACAATCGAATGCAATTCCCTACGCGATCCTGACATACCTTTTTCACTTTTTTTATATTCATCATACCATTCATATATGCTTGTGTGTACTTTTAATATTTTCATCGATCAATACATTTTTTATATATGTTCAATAAATTTTTCAAATTTTCATTTTTGTCACATTATTTTCATAAATTTTGGTAGATATTACAGGGTATTAATATTACTAAAATGAAGAAAAGTAGTTTACTCTGGTTTGGACACGTTGAAAGAATGAAGGATTAAAGATTAACTAAAAAGGTTGTATGGCAGAAGTGAAAAGTAGTACTGGCAGAGGCGACCTAGGTGTATCTACTCTTATTGAAAATATAAAAAAAAATTGATTGAAGGCAATGTTAAAAGTGGTGTGTAACACACAATCGTCGAGCATGTATGATAAATATAAAAGATCAGGATCATAGCAAATGTAATTCGATTGTCTCTGCCTACCCCTCTTGGGATTAAATGTGTAATAATAGAGATAGACGTATTCCGCAAAAAAAGTATTTTTTAGCAAATGTCTAATGCTCCGGATAATTTTTCCAACCTTTCATTGCATCAATGTCAGAATAAATATTAAATTAATGATGGGAAAGTTCAATGCAACATATCGATTTCATTATGAGGGTGATCTACATTTCAGTAGATTATGGGAACATTAAAACCATGCAATTATATTACCCCGATTATAACTTCTTTTTTAATTGATTATAAATTCATTTTTTTATCCTTATTTATTAACTCGATGTCATAACGTAAGCAACTGATAGTGAAAAAGTGTTTAATAACGATATGAGTTTTTCATCAATATTACATGCATTGTATAATTACAGTTAATATACAATAAAGGTATTCGAATTTTATTGTTTTTTTTATTACTTACATATTTTTTTATAAATTTTGTACATATAAATCAATTGTCGAGTCTATATAAAATAAATAAATTTTTTTTTAAATAACAGTTAATACAAACCTTATCGATTTCGAATAATTTATAACCGATTAAAAAAAATAAGATAAACATTTGGAAAATAATAAAAAATTGTCCCACTTTTAATTTCAAAATTGTGGTGAACTCAATGTCAGTAGCAAGGTCGAGGCTTCCAGGATATAATGACAGTCTGCACGAAGGTCCCATAGTAAAAAGCAATACAATCAGATACTTTGTTTGAAACAGATTCATTCAATTTAAATTATTGATTTGACATTTTGACTTTCGAACTTAAAAAATAATAAAAAGAGTTTGTATATATTATGTCAAATTTTTTTTTTAATAATATAACAACGATAATTCTAATTTTCAACTAAGTTCAGTGAGATTTCGTAGCAGTATCTACTTATTTATAAACCTCATACAAAACTATTTTCTCTTATAGCACTCTTAGTTCATTGTTGTGAGAACAAAGAAATGCTTTCAATATAATTGTTTCATAATAAAATAATTCTTGAAGTTTTTTGCAATGTACTGCAAAATCTTTAAACATATTTTTGTAAAACCAAAATCGTGTTTTATTAATATTTATTATTTTTTATACAAATACATACTTTGAATGATATATATATATATGACGATAACTAAATAAATAAGTATAATGATACATTAAACAACAAGGCAACTCAACCTGAAAAAAACCAATACAAATCAGATACAGGTGATGCGAATCACTGAACAAAAACAATGTCCCTAATTCTGCAACGTTCCGTTCTACGCATAATATCGAATTTTTCGGCGAAATTAAAAAATGGAACACAGTATGCTTACCTCCTTGAAGATATCAGGTGGTATACAACCTCGTTGGTGTATTCTGGAATCACAAGCACTGGGTTTATTTTAGTATGATGCGCGCCGTAAACGGTAGGTAGGAGCAAACTGACTGAGCCCGGCCGGATAGACGCGAAAACTCCCCTTACCTCGCCCCTCGCCGCACCTCTTTTCCCCTCCGAACCCCTCCTTGCGAATAAACAACGTGCACTGCCAGCGGGATCCTAAGATCCCGAGCGATTTGTTTCTTTTATTCGCCGTACACCGGTACACGGGAGCAAAACTGACCTTGAATACCTATGTCCCCGTTTTATTGAACAACTAGATGATTCCCACGACTTCTACCCTATTTTAATTGTATCAATGCTCACCTGAGTCAATTATCACATCTGAAATAATATGTTGAACGTACTTACGGAACCCTTTAAGATCTATCTATCATCACGCCTTGCATCCCAAGAGGGGTAGGTAGAGATAATCGAATGCCATTTGTTACGATCCTGACATACCTCTTTCGCTTCTTTTATATTCATAATACCTTTCATACATGTTTGGCGATTTTAATATTGTCATCGATCAATAGGTATATTTTTATATGTTCAAGAAAAGTACACCTAGGTTGTCCTCTGCTAGCATTTCCTTTCACGTCAGCCATATAAACTTTTTTAGACAATCTGTCATCCTTAATTCTTTCAACGTGTTCAAACCAGCGTAAACTACTTTTCTTCATTTTAGTTACAATCATCTTTCACTTCGCATAATTTTCTTATGACATCGTTCCGGGTGCGGTCAATACGGTTTCCACTGTATTTATTTTACTTTCATGTGCTTCTTATTCCATACCCAAGTCTCGCTTCTGTAAGTGATGAAACTAAAACAGCATTACGTATATTCATTTTACTTTTAAATCAAGATATCCAAATGAATACGAGGGGCAGACCGAAATGATCGGGAATCGAGTTCTAGACGTGAATACTAGCCATTGACATGTCGTTAAAGAAAATGGAGCTCACGAGCGAAAATTACCGGGCCATATAATTTATCACAACTTTCACCGAGGGTTATTAAGAATGTCTCGATGAGCTTGTTTCTTTTATGATGTTGAAGCACCTATATAGCCAGTGTTCGGTCGAGGTTGTGCCTCACCGGTACCTTCTACCCGAGAACGTCGTTGCTGTGCAAAAAAGTATACGTGATGACCGACATGTGACATACGAGCAGATTCGGGCAGCTATTGGTATTGGAATGACTACAATTCAAACTATTTTGCATAATGAGTTGAGTGTCAGAAAGCTAATTTCCCGCTGGGTACCCAATAATTTGACTGAAGAACAAAAGGCGGCTCGGGAGGGAACTCAAAAGGCGTTTATAACATCACCTCAGGATCATGGATTTATTCGTATTAACCTGAAAGAAAACACCAATCGGCAGTTTGGGTCTTTGAAGACGAGGTCAAGCTAACAAAAGCTATGCGTTCCCGCAGCGTGTCGAAGACCATCATTTTTAACATATTGAAATTATTTTCTAAACAAAACCTTCAAAAGTCAATTAAAAATGTAGTTTTTTTCTTTCTTCACGGTTACGGTCCCAGGGTACCCAGCGGAAGACCCAGTCTCCTTCTTTTAGACATTTGTGAGGCTATACATAACGAGTGGCCAGTTCTGTTGAGGTATATTTAAATGGAAAAGCCTGTAAGTTTGGTTTGTCGGATTATATTTGTATGTACAAATGTTATAAACGAAGCCACAAGCAAACATTCGAGACTAATGTATGAAGAAAACGTACACAGTCAGCCCCTTGTGACCTCAATGTATTAGTTTGGTAAGGTTCTAATAAAGTAAAGTGCTACGACGTAGCCTGTCTACAACATTCGTAGAGCTTTCGTAGCATAATTATTAAAGAAATTAATTCTACGTAATACATTTAATCCCCTTCATACTATTCAGCAGGGAAAGCAGCCAGTATTATTGACATTATTCCACGCGGCCCTGGTTTTTTTGTTATTTTCAATGTTAAGATTTAACAAGCGACCCGCCCCCGTTTTCGCACGGGTACAATTTCGGTTTACAACAACTTGAATACCTACATAAATATTATTATTACTACTTATATATTAGAGATTGTCTATCTATCTATCATCACGCCTTTTATCCCAAGAGGGGTAGGGTAGCCATTTGCTACGATCCTGACATACCTACCTTCCTTTTTCGCTTCTTTAATATTCATTATACATTTTCATTAGAGATTATAGATAATATAGATATAATAATATACTACTGCGGACTTTTTTGTAGCTCATTTTATTCTACACAATTATTTCCAGTCAGCGCCTTGTAACCTCAATACTAGTTTGGTAAGGATTAATAATTTTGTTTAGGAGTACCGGTAGACTTGATTCAAACGCATACCAAATTATTAAGAAAAAAAATTTAATTAATTCTGGGTTAGGAACATATATCCGCAAAAATCGTATAATCCCGTAATTTCAATAAATAAGTCCAAATTTATTCATTAATGCTCTCAGACACCATTTTCAATGTGACAGTAATATTTGGTTTGAGTCAAAGAAAAGAGTGTGCATTGGTTAACGTTTGTTTGAGCCATGAACTCCAAAGACAGGTCGTTTTATATAATTATCCAATTCATATAATTACCTAATAATACAGTAAAATTAAAATTGCTATTAAAAACATAGACCATATTACAATAGATTAGCATACCTACTACGAAAAGTGTCATTTGGTTGTTTTGTTTTTGTATTTAATTTTAATCAAAAACTTCTATTGAAGCTCTTTGAGTTTGATTGGATTAAATAATTATGTGATTAAAGGCGTTTTATTACTAAGTAAAAAAAGTAATTATATAGGTACAATAAAGAACACCCCTAACGAAGCCGGGTTTGTATCTAGTATTTAATAAAGGAAAATGCTACGGCGTAGCATGTCTACAACATTCGTAGCAATTTAATTATACGTAATACATTTAATCCCACGCTAAGTTGAGATTCAATAATTAACCAGCTGCATCGTGTGACATACATTTCGTAAAAAGCACCTCGAATGGATAACATAATGTTAATCATAGATCTATCTATCATCATGCATTTCATCCCAAGAGGGGTATGCAGAGACAATCGAATGCCATTTGTTATCCTGACATACCTCTTTCGCTTCTTTAAATATTCATCATACCTTTCATACATGCTCGGCGATTGTGTGTACTTTTAATATTTCCATCGATCAATAATTTTTTTAAATGTTCAGTAAAAGTACACTTAGGTCGTCCTCTGCCAGCATTTCCTTTCAATACAGCCATATAAACCTCTTTAGTAAATCTTTCATATTTCATTCTTTCAACATGTCCAAACCAGCGTGAACTACTTTTCTTCATTTTAGTCACAACATCACCTTTCACTCCGCATTCTTCTCTAATGACATCGTTCCGGATGCGGTCAATACGCTTTATATCACACATTCTACGTAATACTTCTTATTCCTTACCCAAGTCTCGCTTCCATAAATAAGTGATGGAACAGCATTATTATAGGTACTTATATTAATTTTACTTTTAGTTGCAAGTTGTGTATTGTTAATCATAGAGTAAGATCCTAATCCTAATTCAAATACCACTCGTGCTGAAAAAGCTAAGCACAAATATTTTTCTTAAAGGGACCTATATCCATAATTTTTGTTGTTGGGTTGTTTTGAATGGGTTTTATTGAATAGGAAATATGGGTGGTTAAACTTTGCCCCCGTTTTCTCTTTCATAATCTATCACAAAGCTCTTAATTATTTTTAACGCGCTGTTATACCATTACCCTTCAATTATAAAATAATTTTTATTTTGAATTTTCAATAAGCTACCAAAAAAGCGCTTTAAAAAAATTTAAGACCTTTGTGATAGATTATGAAAGAGAAAACAGGTGCAAAATAATCCTTAATTTTACCACTTTTAATTTCAATTAAATAAAACCAATGGAAAAAATAACGACTATTTTCACTTAGTTACATTGAATAAGTAACTATATGCTAAATTACAGTGACACAGGTGGAGTATTTACAAAGAAATTGGGAATAGTAATATCTCCATACAAATTATGGATATAGGGCTCTTAAGAATACGTCCTTTAATCTTAAGTCTCCTAAAACAACCACCATTTCTGCTGGCAGTAAAACTGGCAATAATTAGTTGGTTTCATTCCGGCCATGTACCAATGTCTTTTTTATAATTAGAAACGTATGTACATAATCCGACAAACCACACGAGGCTTTTCCATCTAAATATACCTCAACAGAACTGGCCACTCGTTAGATATAGCTTTACAAATACCATCGGCTAAAAGAGAGAGACTTGATCTTCCAAGAAGTGAAGAGAGAAAAAGGTAGAACGTTTATGCTATGTTTCAAGTAAATCTGACTTTTGCTCATACATATTCATACCCCCCTTTAGGAGGTTGAATTTGAAAAAGCGGAAGCCGTCATAAAACTAAACTACAGTTCCATAGTTCAAGTTTTGAATATTCAAAACTACTAAATATTAACACGCTGCCACGGCGAAGTAATGATTAGAAAATGGGAGTTATTCGTGATCGAAAATTCACACAATATGGACCTTAGTCAATACAAAATTTAACTAGGGTGGACAGAAAGAAGAAAGAAAGATATTTATTTGCAGAAAGCCTAGGCACTTTCACCAGATTCCTGGTATGCAAAATACAGTAAGTGGCACATTATTACTTCCATATTGCAGATCACTTCCGTAGATGATTCCGTTTATACGAACTTCATGACCTTTGTCAGTGAAGTCCATTCAACTGAAAATACATTAACTTCTGTCGTAGGCTTGTATTTTTTTATTTTATTAATTATTTAGATTTGCCCCTCCCCCCCCCCCCCCTCGTGAAAAATCCTGTATTTATGAAGTATCTTGAGACTGCAGGTATACACTTTTTCACGATTTCTAGAAGCTAGGGGAGCTCCCCTAATATGGAAGTAATAATGTGCCACTTACTGTATTTTGCATACCGGAGCTCCCCTAGCTTCTAGAAATCGTGAAAAAGTGTATACCTGCAGTCTCAAGATACTTCATAAATACAGGATTTTTCACGAGGGGGGGAGGGGCAAACCTAAATAAATAATAAAATAAAAAAATACACTCATAGATAAAATAATTTAATGGTCATAACGCTTTTTACATCGATAAAAACGTTAAAAGAATGAAGGATGAAAGTTTAACTAAAAAGGTTTATATGGCAGAAGTAAAAGGAAGTGCTGGCAGATGACGAATATTGATCGAAGGCAATATTAAAAGTACACACAATCGCAGAACATGTATGAAAAACATGATGATTAAAAAAAGCGAAGGAGGTATGTCAGGATCGTAGCAACTGGCATTCGATTCGATTCCCTCTTGGGATAAAAGGCGTGATGATAGATAGATAGATAGATTCTGTTACGAGACTATAGTAACAAAGTCCACGTGTAGCGAGTTACCCATATTAACAAAATCGGTGGCAAAGTTGTTTTTTTTTTAATCCTAACTAACACTATAAATCCGAAAGTTTGTTTGTTTGATTCTTCTTTTACGTCAAAACAGAGCAACGGATCAATTTATTTTTTTGCGCAGAGATAGTTGAAAGACCGGACATAGGCCACTTTTTCGAAAATCCTGGAAAGCTACAATAAGTATAATTGCCTCCGCGGTTTCTAATCCAACGCTCTAACTACATATTTTTTATCTACCATGGTGAGTCTTCGAGTAATCAATGGGGCCGTGGTGCTTACTTCGCTCAAAGAATTAGTATAGCTGTGCAGCGAAGTAACGCCGCCAGCATTTTGGGCACCATGCCACAAGGGGAACAGTTGTTCATGCCATAATTCTTTATTTTATTTTATTTTATTTTATTTTATTTCGTTTTGTGAAATTTTTGTATATATATTTTAGTTTTTTTTTAATTTTTTTTTTTATTATTTTTCATTTATTTATTTTACAGCTCCCGAAACCGTTGCCGACCCCAGGGTACCCAGTGGAACACAAAGTCTTCCTCAATTAGCCAATGTTTTTTTTAGAGGCTATACCTTACGAGTGTCCAGCTTTGTTGAGGTATATATATGGAAAAGCCTCTTCGTACGGTTTGTCTTATAATGTACATAGATTTTTCATTATAAAAAACCCATTGGTACATGGTGGGATGTAGGAATCGAATCGAGCCGACGTCTTATCCACTCGACCACCCACTCCCCTTTTAGTTAATTTTACGTTATATATGAATAGTAACTTGTGTTGTAAATACATTACTTTTAATAGTACATTATGATACAAGGGTGCTATGCTTGTCTAATGGCTCGCGCTGTAATGACCAATGCAGACGCGTTTCATACGACGTTTTTCAACACACTTGCGAGGGAAAAAAACAAACCTCACGTGGTTTTAACATTTAATTATTAAAACAATTAATAAAAATACAATTCTCAAATGTTTTGCTTTTTCCCGCGTCGTGCTAGATAAAGCACGGATAACTTCGCCAAACAGCCAACAAAGTCGTGGTTAAAAAATAAAACTGTATTATGCGGTTAAATTAAGAATGCTTTGTGGACACACATACAATTTGCAATCTTGCACGAATTTAACTTCATTGGGTTATATTATAACTCTTGTGCTGTAATGTAAAGTAAAAAGCACGCGTGTTTAATATATGGGATTATGGGTTTAAAAGTAAGGTAATAAGACTCACGTTACGAGCAAGTGTGTTGAAAAATAATTAAATCAATCTTTGCATACTTACCTTAAAGTTGATTCACACTACGAGCCAGTTAAGTTATAGCCAGCGATATATGCCAGCTTTACGATCCCAACAAAACCTTTTTCGTATAATACGTCCACTATTCAACAAAACGGTTCCGACATAATAGAGGTTGCTTCTATTGGACTGTCCGTTTCCTTGCGCTTGAAAAATGTATTCAGAATGTTGACCTGCTAGCCTGTAACACCCACTCTTATCGCCTTGCTAAATTATTTATACTCAAAGAAAAATGTGCTCTCGAATGGAAAATTGGTTACAACAATAAGTACGGCATCACGTGGTCTAAAATTGAAGGGAAATATAAGTGCGAGTCGGGTTTGAGAACTTTGGGTTCCGTTCTACTAATAAAATTAAAACGGGCCGGTCATATTATGTCCACTGACAGACGGTGGACTATACAAACTACAAAATGAAAGGGAACAGTAGAAAAAAGGAAGATTTTTTTTACTGGTTGCCTTTCAGTGGGGTTAGCATTTAGCATAGGACTGTGCATCTTTCTTTTTTGCGGGCAAATCCGTGTACTGTCTTTGCTCGGCATTCTAGTGTTGGACATTCTCGGGCCGTGCATTCCTTGGCTGGCCCTGTGCGGATCCGTCGTTTTGGCCTTCGAGTCGAAACGAAAGATGTCGCGATCCTATGGTATGCTAACCCTACAGCTTCCGAAAGTGAAGTGGTCGATGGCAAAATGAGTGATGAAAAAGCAGAACGCATTTATCTAGTATCGCGCGCACGCGAGCAGGATAGAAACAGTAAGCGATAATTTTTGTTTAAAACGCAATTTTTAAAAAACTTATAAAACATAGAAATAATTTTACAATGAATACCATCTATAATATATGATAGCCATAAAATTTGATAAATAAAGTTTTAAATTTTTTTCTATGGAGTAAAATGTTTCTAATAATATTTTCAAAACAATAAAAAGATTTGTCATATCTTTAAAATCAATTTTTTTTTTTAATTTCGTAAATAGAACAGGTTTTCTTAAACATTTGATTAAAAATTGGATTTTGATGACTGACTTCCCCTTAAAGGGAGCCAGTATTTCCATGCTCTGTCTATTATGTCTATATTTGACTTGCCTATCTTTTTATTGCTGGTCCCTTCCATTTTGTAGTTGAAAAAAAAACACTTGTTTTGTTTTGACATGAAAGAAGGTCAAACAAACAAACTTTCGCATTTATATTATTACTATCATTCCGCCCCCGGCTTCGCCCGTGGATATTTATGAACAAAATAAAATATAATCTATACCTACCCCTACCCCTACCCTTATCCCTACCTCTACCCCCACCCCTACCTCTATATCATTTTCGCTTCGAAAATTAGCCTTTATTTGTCGTAAAAAGTAAATGACAAAAAAATGTTATTGTGGGATATACCATCGCGGAGTTTTCTGTAGACCTTTTCAATGTGTACAATACTTAGTACATTATTTTGATAAATCTCGTAGGGTTCAGCCTGCGTTTGCAATGTAAGCGGAAAAAATGTAATTATTTACGACATAACATTAGAAACCTCAAAAATAACAGTATTTCTCCACAATTTAATGGATGTTATTATACATATAAACCTTCCTCTTCAATTACTCTATCTATTAAAAAAAACCGCATCAAAATCCGTTGCGTAGTTTTAAAGATTTAAGCATACATAGGACATAACATTAGAATCCTCAAAAATAACAGTATTTCTCCACAATTTAATGGATGTTATTATACATATAAACCTTCCTCTTCAATTACTCTATCTATTAAAAAAACCGCATCAAAATCCGTTGCGTAGTTTTAAAGATTTAAGCATACATAGGGATATAGGGACAGAGAAAGCGACTTTGTTTTATACTATGTAGTGATATAGTTAGTATTACATATTTTAGTTAACTTTTTAAATAAGTATCTACCTATGTAGTTAACGTATTGATTTTAACTAATTTTCACCCTCTTTCATTCAAGTGTTAACAGGTGCAAAATATGTAGGTTAATAAGATGTATTTCAAGTTTGTATGCCGCATGGATTCTGAAAAAATGTGATGTAACTGCCGGACAGACACGCGACTTCCGTTTTGCCTTTTGTAGTCCCTTTTAAAAACATACTTAGTTTTTCAATTTATTTCACATGTACCTACCTTTAGTATTTCAAGTATAATAATTAAATATTCTATCAACACGCCTTCTATGTCAGCAGGGTAAGGTAGAGACAATCCACAATAGAATGCAATATGTTACAATTCTTATTTATTTATTTTTTATTTTTTTGGCAAGTCTTCATATAAGAAATATTTAAATTAATCAAATATATAAAAATAAATAATTCAATAGACTCAAAAACTACTGGACCGATATGAAAAAAAAATCGCACTTTATCGTTCGCAATTGCGCGAAGGATAAAACCTATTTAACATCACGCTACCTACCCAAGGGGGTGAATTTTAATCCTAATACAACGCGTACAAAGTAGCGGACAATCAGCAGTAGTTAGATAAAAATTCAAATTGCGACCTAAACAGAGAATCTTCATATCTATTGGTACGTACGGTCAACCGCTTGCCAAAATTTAGGTAATATTATTTCAAATTGTCTCATTTTAGTCGACATAAATTTCCCCGACGGCGAAATTGGAAGGCGAAGGGTAGGTTATCAGGAATTTAGGCGAGCGTTCCATTGTCACCAAAGTCGTTACTAAAGAAATTTAATTAGAGTCGGCCATTGAGTCGCCTTTAAAACTTTAATATATAAAGATGTCACCGTTAAAGTGTTTGTCGATTGCAGATACGAACGACTTTTTTAAGAAAATTGTATTTTTAGAGAAAACTCTAATTTCACACGCCAATTTAGACCCGTGCAAATAGTTCGCACCGTAGTAGTATCAATATTGATGTCATAGTTCAACTTATCTCCATTAGATGGCGTCTTTTACAAAATAAATAAATTAGTCTCATTTTAAAAGATACCTACATTTAATTTTGATTTGTTTTTATTTTTCGTCATTAGACGGAAACATAACCTTCAAACATTAACTTTGATACAGGGAGATATTTAGATACCGACAAAAAACACATTTGAGAAATAATATATAGAGATTTCCCGCCACAACTCCATGGATGTGTGAGAGGATCAAAGTGCTTGTTGTTCATAAGATTTTAAAATTTTTGATACATTTAATAAATATTCCGCGATGTTTTACGCAGAGCTGAACTATCCTGATTCTAACCTCCTAACTAATATTATAAATGTAAAAATGTGTTTGTCTGTTTGTTTGTTTTTGCCCTTTTTTCAGGTAAACACATTTTTTTTGCACAGAGTTAGTTGGAGCGCCGGAGAGTGACCTAGATTTTTCTGTCTGTTTCTGTCACATTTCAAAAGTTTTCACGGGCGAAGCCGGGTTGGAAAGATAGTATTAAACCTCGTTTTTAATTAAAATTAAGAGAAATGTGCAATGGGTTCGATTCCTACATCCGACCATGTACCAATAGGTTTTTTATAATAAAAAATATACATTATCCGACAAACCGTACAAAGAGGCTTTTCCATCTATATACCTCAACAGAGCTGACCACTCGTTAGACCATATCCTCAAAAAATCATTGGCTAAATGAGGAAGACTTTGTCTTCCACTGGGTACCCTGGGGCCGGCAACGGTTCCCGGGAGCTCTAAGGAAACCCGTGAAGAATGAAAAAAAATGTGCAAGTGTATGCTAGCAAATGCAAAAAGCAAAATAAAAATCTTGATTTAGTGCAGCTTTGTGAAAACAATATGAACACGACCAACAGAGTGTGCTGTGTTCGTGAAATAGCTAATTGTTTTACAAAACATTTTATGAATAAACCATTCTTTTGATTTGTGAGTACATACGAGTGGTATAATAATAGCAATTTGCTGAATAAACTGCAGAATATTTCCTACTTTCTGTATATTTACTACTACCATGGGGCCCATACTAACTTTCATCCCCTATTATTTACCTTATGTGGATTAAAAAAGTAGTTTATGTCCTTTCTAGGGTTCAAGCTTTCTCCGTATCAAATTTCATTAAAATCGGTTCATTGGTTTAACCGTGAAAGCGTAGAAGAAAGACAGACAGACAGAGTTACTTTCGCATTTATAATATAAATATAACAAGTATGGATTTTTTTTCATGCCACAATAACACATATAACTAACTATTATAGTAAACGTGGTGCCATCTAATGTGCCATTCTAATTGAACAGTGGTACCATGGTTACAATAAAGTAATCTAGGCTGTATGTTTGGTACATTTTTATTTCTAAGATTTAGTTATTTTAAGTTATTTCTTTTTTAATAAAAATTCAATACTTTACAGACAGACGACATAGTGACGTAGCGTTTCTGTCCTGTGTTAGTACTCGTAGTTAAACAAATGGGGCGAAATGGCTCTTTTATCTGAATGATGACATCATTTTGTCGTCTATCGGAAATTGTTTTAATATTTATTATAAAAAAACTACTGCATAGACAATAAAAATATTTAAATCAGTACAAAGTTATACAATTTTTCGTGTCCCTCTACAAGTCAGTCATTCAATATGATAGAGGCACGCACAGTGTTTACAGTTCACTTTGTACAGTATTTATCAGTAAGGGGGTTTGAGTAGGTCTAGGTAGGTATAAAGGTATGAACAAATTCAAAAGTTGTATGTTGTATATTGTTCAAGTAGAACATAAGATCTATCATCTCATCAGTCTTCAAAGTCTCTACATTTCCATAATATACATAATCATCTTTCTTCATGGATTGCTGTTACAGTACAGCTCCCGAAACCGTATTGCCCATTGGAAGACCAATACTGTTTTAGCCGATGGTATTTGTGAGGCTATACCTAACGAGTGGCCAGCTCTGTTAAGGTATATTTAGGTGGAAATTATGTATGAAATGTATGGAATACGCGTTTATATAGGTAATAATTAAACTCAATGCTTAAAATAATCATAGATACAAATGAATAACGCAAGCAGAGACTGCGGATACAGGCAATTAGTCTATAATTATATTTTCCCGCCGCAACGGCCGCCTTTGGACGCATTGCGGTACATACCTACCACACTCGGTGCAACGCGCTCTTTATCATAGTTTAGCAAAATCTCTGAGGTTATTTATAATAAGTATACATTTAGGAGTCGTTCAAACAAATTCAAACAAAAACGAAAAATAAGGCTAAGTAGGTAGTACTTACCTAATAAAAAATACTAGATGACCCGTGCGAATACTTCGCACCATTAGTGGTGTCAATATTTTTGTCATAGTTCAACTTATCTCCAATAGATGGCATCTTTTACAAAATAAATAAATTAGTCTAATTTTAAAGATTTGATTTGTTTGTCTATTTTTCTCATGGAGGGAAAATAATATTCAAAATGGCGTATCAAACATTAACTTTGATACAGTATTAAGGGTCCTTGGCAGTCGGCCATCTTACTTCTTTCAAAAATATGGCAAATCTCAATTAATCCTAGAAAATATAGTAGGTATATTTGTACAATATTTTCAACTCAAATTGCTGATTTATTATTTTAAATGTGATAAGCCATATTTTTATTATTTAGAGTTTTAAATAGACATTGTTTTTTAAACAAACATTGCTATTGCGTTTTAAAAACTATGGCTATTTAGAGGTCTTAATAATGAAAATATGGCTTAATCCAATTTAAAATAATAACTATCAACAATTTGAGTTGAAAATATTGTATAAATAAACTCATATTTCTAAGATTAATTGAGATTTGATTGTTGACAGATATAAGATGGCCGACAGCCACGGACCCTTAATGCCGACACAAAAATACCTTTGTGAAATATTATATAGAGATTAACTAGAGTTAGAGCCAGATAAGTCTGCGTATGGCGCGTTTAATTTTAGAGCTATCCTGGGAGTCAAGATTCGCTTGACCGAGCGTATTAAGCGAGTTAGATTTTATCCTGTCTTCCATTCATATCAGTGATCGGAACTTTATTTCCCATAATAACAGGCAATTTACGAACGTAGACTTATCTGGCGCACTTTAATTTACAAAAACAATAAGTAGATGTAGTATAGTCGCGATACTAGATTGGCAATACAAAAGAGATAGTGCATAGATACGTGTATGTTAAAGTGAGACAGATATACGAGACTGTTTTTTAATAACTCTAACAGCCTGTAACAGCCTAGCGTACTGACTGCGTAATTTTGTTTATTTTTGTAAAATATCCTGTTTTAAAGTATAATTTAGTGTTTAGTAGACGTGATTTATTATGGTTATGTGTGCAGTGCCTGGATGGATCTTAAAAATCCATAGAGTTACACCACACATTTACACACACACTGATGTACCTATATATTTTATGGTCTCGTCCTAATCGCGACAATACCAATCCTTAATATCCGGCGGATGTGCGTTTCTTTTTAAATAGAGTTAACCTCCCTTGTACCAAGAAGACCAGCCGAGTTAGCATACATTTTGACAGCGACACTTTCGTTTCGGTCGAATGGCCTTGAACAGGCCAAAACGTTCATGTCCAACAAGGACCAGCCAGAGATAGCCCGGGGCCGAGAGGTCCGGCCCAACAATGTGCGTGCAAATTTGCTATGCCGGGCAAAGACAAGTACACAGAATTTGCCCGCACATTGTTGGGCCGGACATTCTCGGACCGGGTATGTCCTGCACAAGAATGCCGAGCAATTTGCTTGGCCGGACAAAGACAAGTACATGGAATTTGCCCGCACATTGTTGGGCCGGACCTCTCGGCCCCGGGCTATCTCTGGCCGGTCCTTGTTGGACATGAACGTTTTCGACCGAAACGAAAGTGTCGCTGTCAAAATCTGTGCTAACTCCCCAGATAAGTAAGTTTATTTTGGAAAAGTAAAATATGAATATCACTTTAATAGCTTTCGAAGTCAGTTGCAATTTATGTGCAGGTGATCGAGTCGGTGCAATAAGATCGCAATTTGTATGTCGAGAGCAGACGCCACCGTCCGCAAGTTCCATTCAGCCATCAACTCGAGCGGAAAAGCCTCTTGAATTCAATTTTATTCTAAAATAGAACCGTCTAAAATGTTTCATAGCAAAATCGATCGATTTTCAATACATATTATGTCGAACTCGCATAACATTACGGCATCATCTACAAATATAAAGAGGTAAAGTTTGGATGTAGGGGATAATCTTTGAAACTACTGATCCGATTCTTTCACTTATAGGAAGCTACATTATACTTGAGTGCTATAGGTAGGGTTGCCAACCGTCCCGTTTTCATGGCTCAAACATGTCTGCGGGACGCTAATTGTCCCGCTTTTTGGAAAACCTAGCTAGGTTAGACAGACGTCCCATTCAAATGAAGTAAGAGTACCGTGCGACACACTTGATTGACACGGTGACACCGACACTACTTTTTATTTATGATTAGTTTGTAATAACAAAGTCCTAATTTTGTTAATTGTTATTAATAATAAATAACAATTTTTTTTTTCGTTTCTGTACATTTGTAGGCCGGTCCCGCTTTTTTGGCCATGTCCCGCATATAAATTTCTAGTTTCCCTAAGAGTTGGCAAGCCTAGCTATAGGCTATTTTTGCGTAATAAAATTCCACGGGCGACGCCGGGTGCGGAATGTTAGTCAAATACAAAGTAAGTACAAAAAGACTGTCCAAGCGATAGAAAAATAACTTTCTCTTCTTTCTCCTTCTCTATTTCCCTATCTCGTTCTCGTCACACACACGCACACACTGTTGGCTGACAGTACCAACCTATCAGAAAATGGGTTGGTACAACTAACGGCCAGGTCATACAACCGCGAGCGCTCATTGGTCAAATCAAATAGCGCTTCCCCGGCTTCCTGTTACACACTTCCGTCCCTTTTCACGAAATCACTCCCACAGATTGCAGGAAAGCGAGAGGAAGGATGTTACACATAAAAATTATAATAGAATTTAACGGCTAGAACATGAATCGCAGGTAGACTGCCCGATATACCTACTTTTAATGCATCAAGAGTTGTTAAAAACTTAATCACCTTTCTACCCTTCCCGGACCTGTGATGACAATAAACTTTTATGGCCAGTAAAAATAATGGCGTAGAAGGAAATCGATGACTACTGTGGAACACCCCTTAAGAACTTGAAAGCCTCACGGAAATAAATAATAATACCTACCTTTCTTGAATACTTGGGAATTGCTTCCTTGACCCACTTTCTAGGATCTAAGTAGCAATAACTAATAAGGTTTTTAGGATTCCGAACATCTCCGATGAAAAAAAGGAAACGGATCACTCATAATATGTGCCTGTCTGTCCATCTATCACATCCTTTGAGTATATACCAAAGGAGACGTGTAGCGTGTAAATCACCGAACAATTTTTTCTGCTACTTTTGGGGGGTGGGGGGGAGGTAAACGCCTAGTACTAGCCCCTGTACCGCTGTATTTTTCTGTCATTTTATTGTCGCAACTGATTTTACGTTATATGATGATTATGTTAAAATACAAACGTAATAATTATAATTAATGATTGGAAACACTATGTTCCCGCAAGTTTGACGTCCTAGATCACATTTCTCATTTAAAACATCACAATTAACTAGCTCTAGGAAGCTGTCTCGCGACACAAAACGATACCAACGAAATCTAAGGTTAAACTGGTCAAAGGGCAAACAATTGGCGAAAGGGGGAGCCCGTCTATGGCCCCTCCATAGGCTTAGTACCTACTCTATGACCACAGCTTATTTTCTCCGAATCTAGTGGAACCTCTTTTTCGTGTAGTCTGAGCCCCCCTCTACAAATTCTTGTAGTCGAGTGGGGGTCTAGCGTTTGTCGGTACGCCGCTGAGGCTGAAAAAAACTCTCCTACCAGCTGGCAGAAAATGAGTGAACAGCATTTGTGGGGTCCTCTCGGTTGTCTTGTCGGTTGTTTTTGTAAAAACCAAAAAAGTAATTTAAAAAAAAATCGAATTTAAAGTTGAAACTTGGCAGAACGGTAGATAAGGTGAAAATATTTAATAGATTGGCATATTCTTTTTTACTCTGAGTCGTTGAATTGTTGTGTATCTGTATCATCCTCCCAGTCTATTATTGTTTCAGATAAAGTTCCAGTGCATATGGAAGCGGTAATGGTAATATTTCTTTCGCCATCATATTTCGGATCCGGGTGCTGTACCCAAGCACTGGTTCGGTATCTCACCGAAAATTTTCGGTCCGACCAGCCGTATGATCGAGATTAAACACAGGCCACACATTAGCGATGTAAATCATACGATCTAGTAACACACAGACACACCGATTCGATTAAACAAAGGCTTGTGGATGTGTGTGTGTGTGACAGATCGTTCCGGCCATCGAAATCAACCACAAATACAACGATTTAATGCTATAAGCACTTCAAAAATATTATGTCTGTTTGCTTTACTTGACTTCTTGTACTTCGGAGGGCATTTAAAGCCGGCTCGCAATTTCTTCTAAAAATAATATACTTAAGTACCCACATACTTTTACATCTGGAACAGCAAGACAAAAATCTCAAGTGCACAATAAAATTATAGTACCTACCTACCTACTAAAGACATCAATGGTGAAGACACTGTCTTTTACATTTTCTTGTATGGCTCGGAATCGTGGCAGACAAACAATAGATGAATTTTGAGATGTGTGTTTTTGCGCCGTAGCCGATAGCCTGAAGAGAATTCTACAGTATTTCGGCCATTTTGCACGAAGAGAGGGCAATGCCTCGGAAAAACTTGTGGTTATTATGGACAGGGTGGAAGAAAAGAGGCCTCGAGGAAGGAGCCCTAAACGATCAGTGCCCGAAAACCTGACTGGTTGTATAAAAGCAAAATCTACTCAGATCAATAAAATCTATCAACTGAATTTTAAAAACGATCTCTGATTTGTTCAAAAAACTTTTTATAGCTAGGTAAAAGTCTGGTCATAGTTATAATTATTGAAACATGATTAAAACTCATTTGGTTGGTAGATGTTCTTAAATGCAACGGACACCTCTATTGCAACAGCCCCGCAGCCAATGGAGGAAAATAGTTGAGGCTAAACCAAAAAGTTTCTTTTTTGTTAATTTGTTCCTTTTCAGGATGAACCAAAAAGTATTACTGCGTTTAGTGCTGAATAAAAAAAACAAATTGTCAGTTGGTCAGCTGACCTTCATAAACGTCAAGTCGAATTTGACATTTTACATTCATATTTTGTTAAAATTTTGTCTACGTAAAAGGTAAAATAAACACTATTTTATCCATGGGATAAACCGAAAATTAATTCAATCTTCTAATAATTATTCTTTTCAACAGTTTTAATTATAAAAGATGGCTACTATACCTCTTATGTACGCTCAGGATGACTGCGAACTTGGTGGCAAAGAATCTATTGAGGTAAATGTGTTTACTACTTAATTTCACAATGAAAACATCATCTTCCTTATGAATGGCGTCGATATTTACTTTGGTATCTCTTGTTTAAACTGCGTATGGCATTGGTATTTCATTTGGTATTACCAACCATATACAAATCAATAACATAATGGATTAAAATTGTTACTTTCTGAACCTATATAAATATGATAATATTGATAAATTAATCCAAAATTTAATTTTCCATATAAGTATTCATTGCATATAGGTAGTAAATAAGCCCTGATGCCCACTATTAAATTTAAAAACAAAATAGTATAGGTACTTAGTGAAAGTTTCATTGACACCATTTCAACATTTTTTTATGGCTTTTATACCTCACTGTGTCACTGGAGCCACCGTAACAGTGTTCACTTTTTGCTTGTTGTCCACATCAAACAGGACAGCCTGATGCTGAACTTAATAGACCTAAATGTGTTGCTTCTTTAACAACTATCTGTTAATTTTATGCCCTCCGAAGCACGAGAAGTTTATTAAAGTACATATTCTTAAAGAAAATTGGTGGCTTAGCATTTTTGCTCTAACAATTTTATTGTGCTATCAACTGATATCAATTGATAAGATCAAAAACTAAATATTTATTGTTCTGAGTTTTAATTTCATTTAAAGACTATTCTGTTTTTTCAGAATGACTTTGCTTATCGGAATAATGTGATGAATGCAGACAAGCACATCAGGTTGGCCTTCATCAGGAAGGTATATGGATTACTTAGTGTCCAGCTGTTGGCCACAGTCGCCATAGCTGCTGTTTTTCTGCTTGTCGAGCCTGTGAAGACATTTGTACACACAAAGTGAGATTTTATTTTGTAACTATTATAGATAACTGGTTTATAATAATCTTGTCTAAAATTAATTTTATGCATTTTTGGAAGGTCTTGATTTCCCTATATATATTTCTGCCCCAGCTATACCTGATCTGTTTTAACGTGAAAGAAGGACTAACAACAAGAATCAAAAGAAGCCATGCCTAATGCTCTTTGTGCTTCAAAATTGTTATTCTGTAAATAATTATGTTTATAATATGAATGAAGGACTGCAATGCTATCTCAAACACTCTTCTTAAATAAATAATTTTTTTAATATATAAATAATATATTTATTTAAGATAATCCCGCCAGCCATGATATGTCTTATTAATCACTGATTAATCACAACCATCACAGCACAAACAGGATTAAACTGGATTCCACATCACGCCACGAAGAAAACGCGTGCGTTCGTCGCCATGACGGGATGTGGAATCCTACAAATATATCATACATTATGATGGAGAGCCAAACATAAGCCCAAAATGTATTATGTGCATGTCTTTTTGTTGTATATAATATATTATTATTAGTTCTGCAAATGTAAATTTGGTTAAAATGTTAATTAATATGTAAAATTGTTAATATAATGTCTTTTAAGAATTTTAAATGACAAGGTATTTTAAAAAGACATGCAATATTTTTTTTGTTATTATTGTTAAATTATAATGTTTACCAATTTTCAGTGACTGGATGGTATGGATAGCATTCCTGTTGTCTATAGTGACCATGGTCAGTTTGATAGTGAAGCGCAAGGAGACCCCCACCAACTTATACATACTTGCTGCGTTTGTAAGTTCATATCACAACATATTCTTCTTCTTATTTTATTATGGCGCCATCAAGTTGTCATTGATCAGTGGATAGAAATTATATTTTTCGCTTCCTTCTATATTTATTCCATCAATGTAGAATTGTAGAGTATGATCAGTAACAAGGGTTCTTCCACTGGTAGTATCTGATCAATGTAATAGGGAATAATTGGTAAATTACTACATATTATGTCTGTCAGTCTGTACCCTTTACATGGAAAAACTGCTGTTCAGGATTTTGATTTCTCGAGGAGGGTTTATGTGTATTAAACGTGGACCGAGCATGTTTAGGAGCTGAGTAATAACAGTATAAGTGAATCAAATCGAGGGGAAGGGAAAAGTTAGCTCCTGCATGTTTTAACAAAATGATGTAGAAAAGAATTATGTAAAATAAAATTATCTACAAAAAAATCTGTAGTAGTATTTAATAGATAGGGTATCTGTTTAGGTATTCAAATTGTTGTAACCGGAACACGTGCGTCGGTCGCCATGACATGATGTAGAATCTTGGAGACTGTTCTGAACAAACATAATATTTAACAACTTAATTATTGGTTACTGATATATGATTCTTATGGCATGGAAAAACTTAAAACTATCTTCCGCGTCACGCTGCCCTGCCTGACAAGGAGACAAAAAGAACCCATAAAGGCTACTTTTTCTCTTGTTTTATCTTTATGGAACTGTATATATTTCTCTATCTAACTAAGATTTTATCTTCACATTCCTTTGTGGTCATGCTCGCGGGCATAATGATTAGGATTACCTATGGTGTGGATCTGTCATTTTTGACAGTTTTATTTTTAATTTTCAGACAGTGGTACAAGCGTATACAGTTGGTGTGATTGTGTCTTACTTCAGTACGTTTGTGGTGCTACAAGCTCTGGCAGTGACGTTTGCTGTTGTGTTCTCTCTGACACTATACACATTGAACACTAAACGGGACTTCTCGTTCCTTGGATATGGGTAAGATATTTGTTCACCTTGAGTAACCTAGGTCACTGTTAGTTTAACTGTTAAAGCCACCTGTTCTGTTTAATATGGACAACTGGCAAAAAGTGGACATTGTTACTGGTGTCTCTCGCCACACCGCAAAGGTCGTGAAGATGCGTTTGTAAAATAATTTTCTTTAACTTCTCGTGCTTCGGATGGCACTTAAAGCCGGCGTCCCGACTTCTTAAAATAACTGATACGTCTGTTAAAGAATTGCACATCTATGTCCATTAGGTGTAGCAACAGGCTTACCACAATTCACGAGTAAGGTTTATGAGTATTAAATATGGACTTATATGAAACAAGTCTGGGAAAAAGTTAGTCCCAGTGGTGTTATCATGGCGTATGCTGTCTAATCTGTCAAGAGATATAACAAAATGATGTAGGAAAGAATTGTGAAGATTAAAATTATCTACAAAAAAAGTCTGCGTTAGCTTATATCTATCTCTAAATAGATAAGTAGTTATAAGACTTATAAGCGTATTTACGTAGGTATTCAAATTATTGTAAACCCATGCGAAGCCAGGGCCTAAAAAAATAAGAAATATAGACATGCTCAATGCATGGAAGTGGATGAAGCAGGAGAAGTATGCAAAGTGGCGCTTTATCCTCTCTGCCTACGGCATTAAGGTAGGTATGTCTTAAGGTGCCCACTCATTCGTCCAATCGCCGGCGCGCCGCCATACGGTCCACCAAAATCGACCACAGACTCGTCCAAGTCTTCTACGCGCGGTCCACCATCCGTTTTCAAATTGTTGTATTTGTGGTTGATTTCGATGACCGGAACGATCTGTCACACACACACACATCCACACGCCTTTGTTTAATCGAATCTTGTGTATCTCGTGAATTGCATTTACATCGCTAATGTGTGGCCTGTGTTCAATCTCGATCATACGGCGGCCGGACCGAAAGTTTTCCTGTTTATACAGTTTTCATCCTCACACCGTCGACACGTTCTCCATACGAATGAAAAAATTCAGTGACTCGTTCCTGTGTCGTACAGCCAAAAAGTGGAATGAACTTCCGGCGTCGGTCTTTCCTCCTTTCTACAACCTTGGGTCCTTTAAGCGAAGCGTGAAAAAGCATCTCTACTGGCGGAGACTGTATTACGATCTGCCAGTCGCGCGCATTCATGGACCAGCCACCTATGCTTAACAATCAGGCGGTGGCAAGGTCACATGTAGTCTTTTCTATAAAAAAAAACTCTGGAACACTGTCGCCGCTCTTGCGGTCTCCCTCCATCGGCTCCGGTTGACAGTCTCACGGGAACATTTATTGATGGAATACTTCGTCACAGATTTAATCAGGTCTGTCCATCCTGCCTTCGACTCGTATGTATCTATATATATCTACAATCAAGACTTTTATCTCAAGAGGGGTAGGCACGAACGCCCCTGACATCTCTTTTGGTTCTTTTATATTCATCATACCTTTCATACATGCTCGGCGGTTGTGTGTACTTTTAATATTTCCATCAATCAATACATTTTTATGTTCAATAAAAGTACACCTCTGGTCGTCCTCTGCCAACATTTCCTTATCTTTCATCCTTCATTCTTAATATGTATGTAATAAAGTAAAATTATGATTTTTCCTATTTCAGCTTAGTAGCAGGTCTGAGTGTCCTTATTGTTGGAGGTTTACTACAAATATTCATACAAAATTCAGCTCTCGAGTTTGTGCTGTCCTGCGCCGGCGCTATTATTTTTGGGTTATTCCTGATCTTTGACACTCAACAAATGATGACAACTTTGTCAGCAGAGGAGTATATTTTGGCCACCATTAACCTGTACATGGACATCATCAATTTGTTCTTATATATATTGAGAATATTGAATGAAATGAATAATCATTAAGTTTAGTGCTGTTTTGCATGTACCGATATTGTGGCATGAAAATTTACTTAATTACATATTAATATATTAACCGAAAAGTATCCATCACGATGATGACAACAGGGACAATTTTATTTAAATCGAGTAGCATATTAGACAAATTATTATTTAAATACAATTTAATTTCAATAAAATTGTCGCTACTGTAGCTATCGCAACGAAATTTAACTAATTTTAAGAATTAGGATTGAAAATTTACGCCAAGAGAAAGGACTAGAGCGACGTGGATTAGTTTTTTAAATTTTGACTGTTTTTATCTACCCACTTTTTTGTTTTGTCTTTTATTTTTACTTTTTAATCAATAATGTTGGTGCTGATTTCCATAAAACATCGGTACATGTCAAACTGCTCTAAGTTAATGTATTATTTATTATTTATCATTCCAAATTATGAGATTTTAATAAATGTTGCATTAAATTTTTTTTGTTTGTTTTTATATTCATTAATTTCAATATTTCAACACCTATTCTCAGGTGTGTGTTAATCACTATAATAATGAAGAATTATATCAGTTGTAAAAAAACTAATAAATTATAGGCACAATTCGCCCGTAATAAACTGGAATCTATAAGTTAAAGTAGGTACAATTAAAATTAGAATTCGAGTTTTTGGCCACTGATAACAAATCGGGCTTTAGAAAGAGATTACCGATCGCCTAACTTCGGTTTTGTAGCGTTGTCTCTGTCGCGCAATATCAGACGTCGCTCTACAAATCTCCTTCTAAAGTCCGAAGTGTTTTCAGACTGGTACTAGACTACTAGAAAGAGAAAGAAGCACACAAATATTTCTGTTGTAAATTTTATTTATGTATTTGAATGGCTGTGAATGTATATAAAATTGAGCATTTGCAATATACACTCATGGACAAATTTAGAGGAACGCAAAAAAAAAGTTTGATTTCTCCTGTTGTAATTATCGCACGTACTAGCCACAAACATTGGTAAATGAATTAAAAAAAAATAAAGTCGTGGAATGTTTTTTTTTTCGAATTTCATTTGTTTTTATGTAATTATTGCGTCATACTGGGTTCATTCATACTGTGAAAAAAATTTCTAAACTTTTGAATTTGAGCTAAAATCTAGGGTTTGTTTAAATTTTTGCCTTGTCTGTCTTGTATCGTGTTAAGTGTGAATTGTTGTTGCAAATAAACTCAAAATGCCAGAACTAAACGCCACTGAAGTTGCTAAAGCTGTAACTTTAATAGAAATGGGGTACACCTACAAACATGTAGCCCAAACATTACCAGTATCAAAATCTGTGATACACCGAGTTGTCAAGAGGTATCGACAGACCGGACGGTATACGAGACTCGCAGGACAGGGACGGAAACGGAAGACTGTGGCCAGAAATGACCGGTTCATTGTAACCAGTGTACTTAGAAACCAGACCTTAACTTTTTCTGAGGTAAGAACGAGGCTCCAAGAAGTTCGAGGGGTTGCAGTAAGCACTAAAACTGTGAGAAGGACTGAAAGCTGCCGGAATAAATTGACACTTACCTGCCCGAGGTCCCCTTCTTGCCACATGCCATCGAGTAGCTCGAGTTAATTTTACTCGCAATCATGAAAATTGGAATGACGAAGCATGGAGTCAAGTTTTATTCACAGATGAGTCTAGATTCTGTCTGAAGCCAGATGATGGAAGGATTAAAGTGTGGAGACGCCCGGGAGAGAGATACGCTCAGTGCAACATCATTGGAAAAGAGGCATATGGTGGTGGGTCAGTTATGGTATGGGGAGGTATTTGTATGGGGGCACGTACGGAAGTCTATGTTGTTGAGAATGGGTCACTAACAGCGGCACGGTATATAACTGAGATTTTGGAAGAAATTGTAGTACCATTTGCCCCTTTAATAGGACATGGATTTGTTTTTATGCATGATAATGCACGTCCTCATACTGCGGCCATAGTAATCGAATACCTTCGAGACGTTGAAATCAATGCTATGGGGTGGCCAGCGCGCTCGCCAGACTTAAATCCTATAGAGCATGTATGGGATAAGCTGGGGAGACAAATTCAGAAAAGAAATCCTGCCCCAGCAAATTTGAGAGATCTTAAAAATGCATTACAAGAAGAATGGACCGCAATTCCTCAAGATTTTATTCATAATTTGATTAAGGGTATGCCAAGTAGACTAAAAGCAGTTCGAAGAGCTAGAGAGGGCAACACTATGTACTGAGTATAGTCAAAGTTATAGCCTTTCATATAAAACTACAAAAATGTACAAAAGTACAAAAAGTTTATTTCCTGTAAAATTCTTATTTTTTCTTAATTTGGTTAATTTTTGTCATTTAATAAATTCTTTTGTCAAAATTTTATTTTTAAATTAAGGAATTATAAGCAAAATCCTAATTAATAAACTTATTTGTCACAAATATCTATGATTTTTTGTTTTATACTTGCGTTCCTCTAAATTTGTCCATGAGTGTAGTTGCACCAAATTAGTTTCTTATCTTTTCTCACCTACTTAGGTCTGTCTGTAAATATGCAGCTGTTTTAAATGTTACATTTAATTTTATTTAAAGTTTTCGATAATCTATTTGACTTTTAAAAGCAAAACTGCTATATTATTTTAGACCGAATCTTTCCTGTCTGTGAAGTATGATAAAGTATAGTATAATCCAGGTCTATTGTTTTTTAAACCTGGATTAGGTATTTGACGTCCGTAGATTATTATTGGCTCTTAATTTTTTTTAAACGCATGTGACTCGCTATCCTCTTGATGGAAAGTGGCAATGGGAGTCCCATGAATGGAGGTGACAAACAAGAGTTTATATGGTCCCTTCCACTATACCTATTGTTAACACTGGTTATGCACGAGCCATTGATTGGATTATTTTTTCTCCTAATTTTCTTACCTTCCCTTTCTTACATTTTAGAGCACTGCAGAAAACTTCTTAAAATAAACTTTTCACAATCATAATAATATAATATGACATTTAGCCTTGAACTGTTTCACTAATGTTGAATTATTTTTATCATTGATAAATATATTTATTATGACACAAATATTGTTTATTTTTACAACCTCACACTTCCCCAGTAACAGAAATGGTGACAAAATGTTGATAAAAGAAAATTCAAAGAACAAAATAGTTTTGGTTTAATTATAGTCCCACAAAAAATATTTCAGGCACATCAAAGTAGTTTAGGCAGGTCTGTCTCATTTCGTAAATTTTAACAAAATTAACCTCCGCGCTCTGCCCTGTCAGTGGGAAAATGTAGGTATGGCTTTCTACAAAACACTGCATATATAATATAATAATCATGTGATTGAACTGTCAATTCAAAGTAAGCCTTATATCAAGTCAAGTTAGCGCCATTCGAAATAGTTTCCGATTCATGGTCCCACTAATTTGACCTACTAGTGGGACAATACCTTATAACATAGTGTTCTTAGTTCCACTATTATCTCGTCTCTGAAAACTTATATATAAGTTAAAAATAGGTTAGAGAGGAGCACCAGCGACAAGCGTGGTTCGGATAGTGTGGAGTGGACCACAAACTAATGCGTGGGACCACGAACCCAACATATTAATAAAAATGGGACCACTGTTAGGTGATAATGGGTAGGACCACGAGTCGGACATCTTCGAAGTCCAGACTATGGATTTTAAACTTTTAAAATTGTCCAAAACACCCTAGATTCCCTCTCGACAACTTACAAATATGATGAAACGTTGCGGGACATCACTAATAATCATATTTCACACAGAGCAGACGGATTCGTTACTTTTCGATTTTATACAAGTATAAGTTCATAGCAATAATCAGCATTACTGGGATTGAACACTAACACGTGAGCGAGAGGTAAATATTGCTATTAAATTAAATTACCTAGAGTTAATATTAGGTTAGAATTATATTCGCTAAATTGAGCTAGAACTCGTATGACAGTTTGAAAAACAGAAGGAATTATTTAAGGACTTATAAAAAATAAATACAGCGATGTCATTTGAAAACTTTTTATCTATCCTATTTATCATCACACCTTTTATCCCAAGAGGGGTAGGCAGAGACAAAAGACAATTTTTTTTTTCTACATTTACAAAAATTATACTAGAATAAGCAACACTATATTTACAAAATGTATATACCAGTAGGTACTTATATACAAACATTTTATTTACTTGGATATTTAAACATTTCTAATCTAATCTAAAATAGTACATAATAGGAAGTCCAAAGCGCGTCTGTCTGTATCACTGCGCTAAACTGTTTTTTTTTTTAATGCAGTTTTAACAATTTATTTGCATTTCTTGAGGAATTGCTTTCCACCAACGCGTTCTCATTAAATGTACTGCTTAATAAAAAATAAAGTTTTAAAGCCCGTTGGTAATTAATTACTGTGTGTAGAATCACAGAAATCAATTTCAAGACGTAAAAATTATAGGTCGCTTAACAAGAGTTGGCATACAATTGCAAACATCGAACGTGCCGGCTCAAATTGATAAACCTATACGCAAATAACAAAATGCAACTCTCTTGAATATTTTAAACAATGTATTGTAATTCCTTGATAGTACACATTTTAATTATTTTATTTACTATTCAGTGGGGCCCATACTAACTTTCATGCCTTATTATTAAGGGGGTGGATTTAAAAAATTTCTATTCAATAAAACCCATTGAAAAAATAAGAGCTATTTCACTTAGATATATTCAATAAATAACTATATGCTAAATTACAGTGACACAGGTGGATTATTTACAGAGAAATTGGGAATAGTTTATCCCAGAAAAATTCCCAATATAGGACCCTTAAGACAGAAAACGAAGGCATAATATATCGCAACCTATTGAATGCACTATGCTTTGTGATGTGTAACATTTTAGTTCTCTCTATGTGGCATCCATTTGTAGGCAGTAATTTCGTAAAACGGGACGGACTTGTATAACCGGAAAGTAAAGACTTCCATTTTGAATATTGAAATGATTAGCCATCCGATTTTTTTTATGTTAGACATAATTGACGACTACTCTAACATTCGCTCTTTCTTAGGGTTCCCGTACATCACGATGAAAAAACGGAAACCCTTAAAGGGCCACTCTTGTGTCTGTCTGTCCGTCTGTCACAGGGACGAAAAAAATTGAAACTTGGTCCACAATTTCAATTTTATGGGAAAAACTAGCGTTAAAAAAAATATCGCTCGGCTCGTTATATAAGGAATACAAATACTTTTATAATTTTAAAATGCATAGTTTAAATTATATTAAAGAAAATACATATACGAAAATTTACCGTTCCCCAAAAAAAAATAGGGAATATAGGGTATGTTATAAAAAACGAAAATCCTGTCATAAAGTTCTGACCGAATGAATGGTACGGGACCCTCAGCCCGCGAGTCGTGCTCGTAACTTAGCCAATTATTTTTAAATCAATTAAGTATTTAATCAGTCCGAAAAAGAATTGGAATCACTATAATCTTCTAGAGCCTGAAAGTCGCCCGTGTTATGTTGTATTTCTTTGTGGATCCTCAAGTAGTACTGTTCCGTAAATGTCTCTTCACACATATCACACTTGTGTCCTTTCACTTTAGTTTCCGTTGCGTTATTGGGCAATCTGAAAATTGTAAAAAAAAAATTTTTTTCTTCACGAGTTGCCTTAAAGCTCCCGAAACCGTGTTACGGTTCCAGGGTACCCAGCGGAAGACCAAGTCTCCCTCGTTTAGCCGATGGTATTTGTGAGGCTATACCTAACGAGTGGCTAGTTCTGTTGAGGTATATTTAGATGGAAAAGCCTCTAAGTGTGGCCTGCCTAGTTAATACCAGACGTCTTAACCACTCGGCTACCGACGCACCGAAAATGGTTATTCCGAATCCAATTTAGACACGCCTAAAGAGAATAGGTTAGTGAGGATTTCGAAAATAAATATTTGTTACCTGCGAAATAATAATACATAATACAATAATAATGAAAATTAAAACAACGAAAGAATTTAAAAATAAAAAAATAATAAATAAAACAGAAACCCCGTAGTGCACAAGTAAATGGAAAAGTGAAAAACAAGCTATAGAATCTAGAATGTTAAATTAAAAGGTATCGCAAGCGGGATAAACAACTTTTATTACAGAAATTAATATCTAATATATAAAATTCCCGTGTCACAAGTTGTCATATCTCGTAAAAAATTTTGTTAGAGAGATACACTGCAAAAAGAATCAATAAAATAACCAAGGATAAGATAAGATAGGCCAAGATTCACGTACCAGAAACATGAGAAAGAGCGATTTCACAAAAAAAAATAGATAAGGTTCTTTTTCATTTGAAACTAAGGTAGGTATATGTAATAAATGTGGCTTAGAGGCAAAATAGATGGTCAGAGGATTGCTTGTGATAAACATTTCATGCTTAGGTTTGTCTGAAAATAGTCTCTAGGGTTTCGTAGTTCTGTCGTGACATGATGGGGAATCCAATTGAATCTCGTCCGCGCTGTGAGAGTTATGATTAATAAGACATCACAGTCAGCGGCATTATCTTAGATACCGATTAATCGGCTTATACACTATAAAGGCATACTTGACATTGGCAAATCATCGATTAACATTGGTGGAGCCATAATAAAAGAAGAAGATAAATGATAAAATGAAAAATGTTAATGTAATTTCCACAAAACGGCGTTTAACAAGTGTTTAGCTAATCTATGTTTTATCACTCTCTTACAATTCTGTCATTCAATATGAAAGACTAAGACAGCACTGTTTAAACTAGTGTGTTGTGGTAAGTAGTTTAATTTGTTCATGTATTTATACCCCAACAACCCATTGAGTGGGATAGGTATCATCATAAAGGTATTTTAAAATTATTTAAGTTTTGTTAACGAGAAACTAAACTTCAAAGTGGTCTACATAGTAACTCCATGCTCTTAGTAAACACAGCAGCCAATAGCAAAACACATGGGCAGCGAGACAAATAAACTTTACCAAATACAAAATAAACAGTACTGCATGCAACATTTTGGGTTAATATTCGAGCAGACCCTACGGAACCCTATTCTCTACGCGTGGCCCGGTACTCACTTGGCCAGGTTTTTTTTTTAAATAAAAAAAAATCTAAAGAATTTATTTTTTTAATTAGTTATCCTGCAATCTTTGAGTATTTACCAAAGGAGACGTGAAGGGTATAAATCATCGAACAAATTTTTCTGCCACTTTTGGCGGGGGGGGGAGGTAAACGCCTAGTACTAGCCCCTGTACCACTGTATTTTTCTGTCGTTTTATTGTCGCAACGGATTTTACGTTATATGATGATTATGTTAAAATACAAACATAATAATTATAATTAATGATTGGAAACACTAAGTTTGACGCCCTAGATCGCCTTTCCCGTTTAAAACATCACAATTAACTATTTTCTTAGAGTTCTGTCTCGCGACACAAAACGATACCAACGAAATCTAAGGTAACTTATTACTGCGCACCTGGTCAGTATAACTGGTCAAAGGGGGGAAAATTGGCGAAAGGGGGAGCCCGTCTATGGCCCCTCCATAGGCTTAGTACTCTATGCCTGCAATAAGTAAATAATTAGGCAAAGTGCATGTCGAATGTCGAGCCACGCAAACAGTAGGGTTCCGTACTAAGCAAGTTTACCAATGCTTACCGATTTAAAAAAATATTGTATTAAGTACCCTCTCCGTCTTTGGGCCGCGGTAGTATATTATTATGTGTTAATTCATTTTGTTTAGAAGCTAGAGGCTGTGAATGGCGGTCGGGCGAACAGACAGACATCGTTTCTTCCTCGTGCACAACCCTAAAAAGTAATTATACTTAGAAATTTTTGCTTGCTTGCATAACCTACTAATTTTGTTACTTCTTTAGGCGCGTTGAGCGATTTTTGGTATGTTTTGTTCCTACCTAGTACCTACTTGTTCAAGTTACTCTCTGCCTTTGTGCCGCGGTAATAGGTACCTACATATTAAATATGTGTGAATTTCAAGCCCCTATCTCATTTAATTTTGACAGACATCGTTGACATGGTTCCTAAAAAATTTTTGTATAATAAAATTTTATACTCAAATTATTCGATCCTATACCTCATTAACCTATTTATAGAGGTTACTTTGCAATTGCGATTAGTCTGGTTAGGGGCCATCCATAAATTACGTCAAGTGTGATAATAATATGTGATGTTACACCACTTGGTTTTGGTGGATATTACTGATTTTAATCCTTATCAAAATATTATATTTTAGACAGATTGCTAATTGCATAATGCCATTCGGTGGGGAAAATGTATGGCCAGAAACGAAACGCTGCCCTGTGATTGAACTGTCAACGCAAAGTGAGCCTTATCTGAATGAAATAAGATTTGTATTTTCATTTTCTTTCGAATTTCAAATAAATGTACTATGAAACTTCTTTGTTATAATAACGCATTTTAAGAACTCTAAATGACAACTTATGTAAATATATATCTATATCTGTTGTATATTTTGTGGCAAAACGCTCAGGTTGAGAAACTATGACAAGTCTAATAATAACTATACTATCAATTAATGTTACCTTCTAACATCCTCCAGCGTAATTATTTTTTGTACATCATTACTCCACTGTTTTGCAACTTTGCATTCATTATTCGTGTGCCTCTTGAGTTGGTCAAACGTATCAAACTGTTCATTACAACTGTAGCATATAGACTTATCGTGACGAGACTCGTGCACCATTAGGTCGGTGGACGTTAGAAAATCTGGAAATATATATGAATATTTATATTAAAATTACAAAAACAAATAGTATAATATATTTAAAGAAAACAACGTATATCTTTATAAATTATTTAATAATTGAAAAAGAACAATTTGTTTATAAAGAAAGCTAATACAGTTTTTATAAGTTTATTTTATATTTTCAACTCTTGAGATAAGTCAGAATATTGATATAATAAAATATGCCAGAAAAAAACAGAAGAATAAAATCAAATAAAGAATACTTTGAAAATGTGCAGATTCGAGCCAAACTGTCAATTGGGCTGGAAAGAGGTTCGTTCCGTTTGGTCAATTTCTGACACACATAAATATATCAAGATTACCAAACTTATATTGTTAGAAAATAACATTCTCTGTGATCCAAATGCAGTTATATGAATTCTTACCTTCGTTGCATGTTCCACATGTGAATTGCGGCACCCGTTTAATATCGGGCGACATGGAGTTTGCAGATTTTCTTTTGACACTTTTGTATGAATGTTCAGCAATTACATGCGTCTAAAAATTTAAAATAAATTACAAGTCGTTTAAGAGAAACGTGGTGGGGTCTAACTTAAGAACAGCAAATGCCAGCGCCGACTAATTTTAGCAGCGTGGTCCGATTTGCGTCAATGACCGTTAGCGCTTAGCGCGGCAGGTGCGAAATGATATCGCACTCACGACGCTCACATATTTTGGTTTTTACAGAGCGCTCACAGTGCTATGTTAGAGAGTGCCTTTGAGTATAATATACCAATGGAGTTGTTAAGCGGTAAATCACCGAACAATTTTTTCTGCCACTTTTGGCGGGAGGGGAGGTAGACGCCTAGTACTAACCCCTGTACTACTGTATTTTTCTGTCATTTTATTGTCGCAACGGATTTTACGTTATATTAAAAGTATGCTAAAATACAAACATAATAATTATAAATAATGATTGGAAACACTATGTTCCCGCAAATTAGACGTCCTAGATCGCCTTTCCCATTTAAAACATCACAATTAACTATTTTTCTAGTCTGTCTCGCGACACAAACGATACCAATGAAACCTAACCTTACCGCTCTCCTGGTCAGTTTTATTGGTCAAAGAGCAAAAAATTGGCGAAAGGGGGAGCCCGTCTATGGCTCTTTAGGGTTAGTACCTACTCTATGTAGAGCGCTCATGAACGCTCACCGGCTCTGTTTTCGACAATATAGATATTGGCTCAATTCGTACCACGATCCGTGAACGAACTTCACTTAAAAGCTAAGAACATTTATTAGTACTGTGGATTATGTAGCTAAAATACATGTGTAACTTTAAAATAATATGGGGATCATCTTCACTAATAATAAATGCGAAAATGTGTTTGTGTGTCCTTATTTCGCGTCACAACAGCTGTGACATATGCTACTATTTATTCGGAATAATTCTTTTTTTTCTTCACGGGTTGCCTTACAGCTCCCGAAACCGTGTTACGGTTCCAGGGTACCCAGCGAAAGATCAAGTCTCCCTCGTTTAGCCGATGGTATCTGTGAGGATATACCTAACGAGTGGCTAGTTCTGTTGAGATTTTAGATGATAGATAGGCATAAATCTTGTGTCACATTTCAAAATGAAAATGCAATAAAACTTACCTTAAGGCCTGACAAACTATTAAACACTTTAGAGCACAATATGCACTCTAGAGACAACTCCGAAACTGAATCTTCATCAGATGGCTCTATTTTGATTTCAACTTTTGGATTCTAGAACAACAAGATACAAATATTATAAATACAGTAGAACCTCGATTATCCGAACCAGTTGGGACTGAGACTAGTTCGGATAATCAGAAGTTCGGATAATCGAAACGTGGGTTTTTGGGACAATATCTTATTATACAACACCTTTTTAAGTACTTTTAAGTATTTGAAACACCTGAAAAAAGTCAAATGCTTTTTATATTTTATAAAATCGTCGCCTTGACAGCGAGCAACAATGTATCTTTCGCGCCAACGCTACTAATTCATCGTTCGGATAATTTAGGGTTCGGATGATCGAGGTTCGGATAATCGAGGTTCTACTGTATTATTAATACAAAAGTTTGTCTTCCTTTGATTTCAAAATAGAGCAACGGATTGACGTGATTTTTTTTATTTATTATCATATCTCAATCCTATACAATACATACCTCACATTCTGAGTGATATCCATTACTCATTGGGTTACTTTGTTCGGCAATTGAGCAGGGGTTTGTTAATAATACACCTGAAATTAATTGTAATTGTAAAGATAAAGTGTAGATGCCAAATGAAAACATCCCAGCGCCAAAAATTGGGTCACGATTCGTATTGTAGAAGGCTGGCCGCACACGCACGGTTTCCTTGTTTACAAATTCGTTTTCTGTATTCGGGCACCCGACTGCGTGCATTTTATATTAGTGAGTGTTATACATGGCACACGGACAGAAAGAATTCCTGAAGTCCATAGTAAAAAATCCGGATGGAACGCATCAAACGTCAGCGCTAGGTTCACGCGACGGTTTCCTGGTTCGATTTGCGGATTCGTTTTCTGCATACAAGAATCTCATACGAAGTTCCGCACACTTTCGTATATTTTCCAGACACAATTCCATGTTCATAGAGAACTAGTCGGACTCGCGCACGAAGGGTTTCGTACCATTATCTATAAAAACGTTTTTTGTATGGGAGCCGCCCTTAAATATTAATTTTATTTTAATTTAATCATTTATTTTTAAAGTGAATATAATTACAACTAAATATGTGAATATTTCAAGCGTCTACCTGTTGCCGTTATCAATATCGAGCAAATTCGAGCAAAAAAATCACGTTTGTTGTATGGGAGCCCCCTTAAATATTTATTTTATTCTGTTTTTTAGTATTTGTTGTTATAGCGGCAACAGAAATACATCATCTGTGAAAATTTCAACTGTCTAACTATCACGGTTCATGAGATACAGCCTGGTGACAGACAGACTGACGGACGGACGGACGGATAGCGGAGCCTTAGTAGGTAATAGGGTTTCCGTTTTTACCCTTTGGGTACGGAACCCTAATAAAAACGAACATATGCACAAGAATCGACAGTTTCCTGATTCAATTTCCGAAACGGTAAACAGTGCGTGTGCGGCCGGTCTTTACTATTTGCTCTTTGAGAATTTATTATTATACAATAAGTATACAAACTGCATGGCTAGCATGACGGGTTAGAGAAAGGTCTCTCTACGTAGATAAAATCTACTGCAGTAGACAAAACTTGACTTGTAACCGCGACGCGACACTTTGACCTGCTTTGTTTGTATGGGACATTTAATCTCTTTTTCTTTCTAAGAATATCTCGCGGCAGACAAAACCGCGCGTCGCGTATCATGCTCGCCCGAGTAAACAAAGCAGCCGTGCGAGCATGACGGTGTAGAATCTCTGTACGTAGATAAAATATAAAATATATAATTTCCCATAGTGACAAAGCAGGACAAAAAGTAGCATCTTGCTTCTTATCTCTATGGGACATTATATCTATCTAAGATTTTGTCTAGGTATGTATATCATATATTCAATTAAACTAACCACTTAAAGAATGATCATTATCTGGTACACCAATGAGTTGTTCCGGCTCAATTTTAATCTCAATATCATGTTGATATTCTTCTGACCACTGGGGTGTTTCCTCTTCATTCTCAGACACAATTTCCTCCTTTATCTTGACCGACTGAGCATCAGTTGGATCAATAGGTATAGGTTTGGGCATTGTACTATTAATATCACCATTTAAAGCAACATTTCTAAGCAGTTCATCATTTTTCTGAACAGTGTTGATGAAGTCGCAAGTGTCTCTGAGTCTTTCGACACATATTTCGCAAATCATATTGGAGAAATTCTCTTTTGGATCGACCTGAAATTATTTTACATATCAAGTATGAAATGTTGTAAGCTTCCAATGGGACAGAGTATGCAGGGTGAAATTTTTGGATTTAGAACAAACTGGTGTCAGTACACTTTGAATTTAGAATATTTTGGTGTCAAGTACACCATTTTATAGACATAGTATTAAGGCTCCTATATCCATATTTTTTCTGGGATAAACTATTCCTAATTTCTCTGTAAATAATTTTAATATTTTTGACTAATTAAAAAAATCATAAAATAATTTTTATTTTGAATTTTCAATAAGCTACCAAAAACGCAAGACGTTTAATTGAAGGGTAATGGTATAACAGCGCTTTAAAAAAAATTAAGAGCCTTGTGATAGATTATGAAAAAGAAAACTGGGGCAAAATATTCCTATATTTTACTACTCATATTTCCTATTTAATAAAACCAATTGAAAAAATAATGACTATTTCACTTAGATACATTAAATAAGTAACAGTGACACAGGTAGATTATTTACAGAGAAATTGGGAATAGTAATATCCCCATACAAATTATGATTAATTAATGCAAAATCTGCATTTGTATATAAAAAAATTCTAACTCAATGTATTGTATGACTTTTTACCAGTTTTAAGAGTTTAATCTTAGTTGATTGAATAATTGATTTTAGTTCCTTCAAATAGTATGAGGTTTGTCTTTAAATAGTACTAAAAATCCAAACCTTGTAAGAACATCTTTAACTAATTCCAGAAGTTTATTTGTAATTTTAGAAGTAACTTTGGAATTTTTTTTCCATGGAGAAAATATTGGTTTGTCTTTAAAGAGTACTAAAAATCCAAACCTTATAAGAACATCCTATTTCTATGGTGAAAATATCAAGGCATCGCGTTTTTGGTCCATATGATGCTTAGTACATATCCTTTATTTTATTGTGTATTTACACTACAATAAAGATTTATTTTAACATTTATGTGAATCAATGTGAGGTTTGATACTACCTCTATAAAAAAAAAGGAAAATGATAAAGTGGTTATTCTGGGTAATTCAAACAAGTAGATACTCACAACAATCCTAGTAGCTTTAATCAGATCTTGAGCCATAGTTTGTTCCATGCCATTCCAAGGAATACTCCATGGATTGAATATATAATATAACTTGCGGTTTGTACAGTTTTGGAGACAAGCGCGACATTTTATTTCTCCCCTTTCATCGCTATTATCCTTCTATAAAAATATCACATATAAATGTTTCATAATAATATTTTTTTAATAACTTGGCTCCAGGCTCCCTGACCCACCATGCGTGTGACCATGCACTAAAATACTACATAGATATTGTAACAAAGGATACAAAACATATTTATATATGTATCTATTTGAGTACATGTATAACAATTATTAAGATTGAATTTATTCACATTAACTCAGTTTCTTCTCACTTTAAAGCAAAGTCGGATAAAACTTTTTAAAATAAGTAAGATAATTTATCTTCTATAGACTCTATATCATAGGTTCCCAATGAGGGCAGTACCGCCCCCTAGTGGGTGCTGGATCTTTTCGTGGGGGTGGTATGTTTTTGTTATAACATGTTTTTATATTTTTAACTAATTGATAAACATTAGAGAGAGAGAGAGAAAATTAATTTTTAATTTGAGATTGACAATAGACAGACATAAAATTGGTATAATTAATTATGTAAAAGGGGGCGTTGAAATTCTTTTTTTCTTGTAAAGGGGGCGGTAGTCCATAAAAGTTTGGGAACCTATGCTCTATATGTACAAAAACTGAGTTCAGAGATCATTTATAAGCTGTGTGTTTGAGGCTCCTATATTCAAAATTTTTCTGGGATAAACTAATCCCAATTACTCTTTAACAAATCTACCTGTGTCACTGTAATTTAGCACATAGTTACTTATTCAATATATCTAAATGAAATAGCTGTTATTTTTTCAATGGGTTTTATTGAATAGGAAATATGGATGGTTAAAGTTTGCCCGTTTTCTCTTTTATAATCCATCACAAAGCTCTTATTATTATTTTTTTATTTTTTTTTTATTTATATAAATTTTTGACCAATTAAAAAATCATAAAAAAGTTTTTATTTTGAATTTTCAATAAGCTACCAAAAATCGCAAAACGTTTTATTGAAGGGTAATGGGAAAACAGCGCTTTAAAAAATTTTAAGAGCTTGTATTTAAATTATGAAAGACAAAACAACCCATATTTCCTATTCAATAAAACCAATTGAAAAAAATAATGACTATTTCCCTTAGATATATTGAATAAGTAACTATAATAATATGCTAAATTACAGTGACACAGGTGGAGTATTTACAGAGAAATTGGGAATAGTTTATCCCCATACAAATTATGGATATAGGGCTCTAAGACCAACCACAAGAAGTGACTCGAAAAAAGTATATTGTTGACTAAAACCTTTTTAATTTAATAAACTAAAGATGTGAAACTTATCACTTACTTGTGTAGTTTTATTTTTCTGACAAAATATGGTAGGAATGGCGTCATATCGAAGTCTACATCTTCCATTAGATACACCAATTACATGTTTCTCAAAATGATCTGAACACAAGACCCCTGATCTTGAAAATTCATAACTGCCTACTCCATTTTTCAGTTGTCTAATCCAACTGTGTCTTAATGTCTTGTTAGTGGGAAATCTAAACAATAAAATAAATAATTAATTAATTATGATAATAATAAGTTATTTTATTTGTAGGTTGAGTAAAAAGAGCTGATATATTTGAATGTTTGATACTATAGTCTGTTTCCACCATAGAGTTAGTACAGTCACTCTACTAGATTGGCAATACAAAAGAGAAAGTGCATAGATATGTTAAAGTGAGACAGATAGACAAGACCGTTTTTTTAATAGGTACTGTAACAGCCTGTAACAACCAGTAGCATCAGTTGTAATTTTGGTAACTTTTGTAAAATATCCTGTTTTAAAGTGGATGTAAGTCATCTAAGATGAAAAATCCACAGAATTACACATTTGTCACGCACACTGATGTATTATTTTTTTTAGTCTCGTTCTAATTGTGACATTAATGTAAATTACCAATCTAGTAGAGCTAGAGCACCAGCATACTACATCTATGGTTTACATGCCGATAACAAAAAGTATTGTTAGCATTGAAAATAACTGATATACTATGTACCACTCCATACACATCCCTGAATCTCCCTACAGTAACACTTTCATAATTTTTTTTTACAATTAATTTCTTTGCCCCAAATTCATTAATAATATCAGTGTCAGTATTACTCAAACATTATGAAACTGGAAGATTCTATGTCATGTCATGGCGACCAAAGCACACGTCCCGCCGTGACATGATGGGGAATCCGCTGTGATAGTTGTGATTAGTCAGTGATTACCTAATAGGGCATATCACAGTCGGCGGGATCATCTTAGATACCGGTTAATCGGCAAATACACTATAAAAGAAGAAGAAGAGAAGAATGAAACTGGTATGTAGAGCCAACTTGTGTCAGTACACTGTGGATTTTTGTTTTTGTGGAGTTTTGGTAAGTGGGTGTCAGAGTTAGTGCAAAGTCCATTATGTATATAAAAAAATTATAAACATTGTTTTGCACCAGGTCATGAACCAATCATAACAGGGTTCTATGAAGGAATGTATGAGACTAGATAGTTTTAGTCATTGATATCTATGTATGTCAATGGGACAAAGGTGTCAGTGAATTTATGTAAAATAGAGGAACATAAATAAACATATCTAAAGACATAACCTTAAACCTAATATGGACACTTTTTTAGTCAGGAAGCAAAAAAGAAAAACATTTTACACGCACAATAAAAAAGGGCATCTCTTTATTTATAAATTTGTTAGATAAAAGGTGGCTAAATAAAAACTTTGGTGTTTGCAAATAAGGAATAATAAAAACAATGATAATACTTACTTGTGAAAAGTTACTCCTGTTTGTTTTCGATAGGATGAATTAGTACATTTAAAAACACAGCATTTTTTTCCCATATTGGTATTGAGTAATTATGTAGGTATTAAAGTTTAATAAAAGTTTAATGCACAAGAAGTATGTATTCAAAAAATACAAAAAATATTATATTATAATAGATAGTTTAGATAGAGTACACACAGAAATAAATGCGTCAAATGCGTGTCACAGATTACCAATATATTCAAGTTGGCTGACTGACAGAATGAGTGAAATAAATAAAAAAAACTATGACTATTTCTTTTCTTTCTCACGCTCATTTTAGTTTCTATTTCACAAAAATAAAGCCAAGTGCTGTTTTTTCAGTTTTGTTTTGTCCTCCCTCGGTCTGTTGGTTTTTCGGACTTTCGCTCTAATAAACCACAGACTAAATAGGGATGCTTCCTGAGAACTCTTTATTAGTCTGTGGTGATATTGTCATTCTATTAATTCTCAATCATCTCACAAAATCGGTAACTTCCCTATCTATATTATTATACTCTTTGAGCCTGTCGCATGTTGATGTTGTTCTAACCTAAAATTTTTGTAAAGTAGTAATTTCATTTTATACATTATTACAAGTTAGAAAATGGAAGAATCTGAAAATACGCCCACTGTTAGTTTAGTTTCGTGTATGCATTTTGTTAAACGTGGAGTGGCAAAGCCGGTTCCTGAAAAGGTAAGGTAAACATATTGTAATTTGTAACCAAAGATTCAATAATAACTTTAATCTTTAGTTTTGTTTCATAGATTTGTTTATTTTATTTCTAGATAGAATTCATGCTTGCATCCAAAATCTGTTGTAACATAACCCTTGCTGAATATCTTACTAATAATGTTCTTTTCAGATTGAATTAACTGAGAGTGAACTAGCTAAAATTATCAAACAAACTGCCAATGAATTGAAGTAAGTGAAATATTTGTAAGTTAATAATATTACCTGAATAATACGTACTAGTACCACTAATTCTAAAAACCAATTTTCTTTGGTAGGTAAATGTTTAGATTATCTAATCCTGAGTTTTTCGTGTTTTTTCGACTTTATTAAATTGCTGCACTGTTTTATTGCATACTTTAACTGTTTTCAAGTCTCGGTAAGGTAGGTATAAGTTTTTGCAGGAGGTTACAGGTTTTTGCAAAATTAAGGTTAACTTAGAATATTTTTTAACCGTTTTTATCAGTGTCTTAGACGAAGCTCGAAAATGCAATAAAATTTTCATGATTTTGAAATAAGACTACTACTAAACCTAGAATATTTTTCTTTTCAAATTTTATAATTTTTATTACATTAAAATTTTTACACATAACAATATAAACCTAAAATAATATTAATAATCAAAAATATTTGGTCTGCGTGGCATGGTATGGTGGCAAGAACGCTGGCTGCATTTCCTCCCTATATATTTTTCTTGTTTTTTTTTACTCCATATAACACCCATTTTTTATGATGCCATAAGATGAAAGGCGTCACAAGGAGCAACTTTCATCCAGGACACCAATCCCGGAAGCTCTTCCCGTAACCGCCAGGTCGGTGAAAAGTCTTGTGAAGCGCATATTTTATTTTTAAACATGAAAATCTCAATTTCAAAATTTTAGGTTAAGTTTAAGTCTAATAAACTTGTGAACACCGGCTAAACGTGGTACCTTACCTTACCGAGACTTCAAAATAATTAAAGTATGTAATAAAACAGTGCAGCAATCTAATAGTCGTCAAAACACACATGATAAGCTCAGGATTAGATAATCTGAACCTTTTCTTTAAGAATCTGTGCTTCCATTGACCTCTCTTCAGAGGACCAGTTGAGTCAACTCTGCACTTCTAAGATATAACTTATGTCTCTGAAGTGACACAGCTAGGTCCAATTTTCACAAGCCTATACTTTAGTTTTAATATACCTAAGGAGATACACTAAACTCAACTTACAAATTAATGGACTTACTTATAAATTTAATGATAATTTGTTAAAAAATATACATTATATAATTTGATTTGTTCATTATATGTATTTTAATAATTTTGTATATATTTTGCATAAAATTTTTTTTTGCCTTTTTATGTGCACAAGGGTGGCACTGTGCTCATTTGTCTATCAGAAAATGGTGATATAAGAGCCACTTTTCAAGCAAGTGTATTGAAGAGTATAATTGCAGGTTGACAGAGGATGGTGATGATGTCAGCGACACAGAAGAAGATGCAGCTGTTCCCGACCCTCCTGCTAATGTTAATGATGAATTTAATTTTGAAAACTATGACCAGGATGACAGTAGTAAGTTTTTTTTATACATTCACATCACTTTGACCCAAACTAGAGTACCCTGGACATGACCCAAGAGTTTTTTCAGCTTTCTGGCAGTGTGAGGAAAAACTGTTATTCTATTCTATTCTATTTTTTTTTCAAAATGGCTACATCAGGGTTTTGATGATTCCGCCAATGTCAAGTATTATAGACGTCACAGTAACAATAAGCCGATAATCGGTAGGTAGAATGCTCCCGCCGGCCGTGATATGTCCTATTAATCACTGACTAATCACAACCATCACAGCACGGGCGGGATTAAACTGGATTCCCCAACACGTCTTCGCGGCGCGTGTGCTTTCCACCAAGGTGTGTCGTGGAATCAACTGTTATTCTATAAATAGTAATTAGTTTTATTTTTTACACAGGCAACCCCATTGGCATTGGTACTATTGCTACAATGCCCAATCTGGGAGATTTGGGAGACAATGTCAACATTCGTGTAAGTATGAATTAAATAATTTAATTTACATGAACTCGAAAACGCGACCAACGCACGCGTCCCGCCATGACATAATGGGGAATTCTGTTTAATCCTGTCCGCACTGATAGTTGTGACTAGTCAGTGATTAATAGGACATATCATTTTTCTGTCTACCTTCAAACAATTCATAACTATAAAATATCACTCTTCTTTAAATTATTAATAACCAGTGTATAAGTCTGCAATCAGTGCCCAAACCCACTGCAATCATTATTTCATGTGCCAAATCACAACAAAAAACGTTATCTCCGCTGTCTACAAGCATTTCATGCCAAAATAATCCTGCGCAAAAATTGTGAATCTTGTGAAAGTGACAACTCACCATTAGTGTTGCTGCATCAATACAACAAAAATATATAATAACAAACATACTGGCAGTTTTCTACCATAATCTAGTGAGCTTTAAGGATGGATACGCAAGACTTGGTACTTGGTACTTGGTGATCAGCTCGTTCTCCGCAACTCGACGTCTAAAAGCGCCTATTTTGCGTGAGGTGGGGAAACTACATCACTCCTCCCATCCCAGCTCCTCCAAAAAGCCCAGCAGACCTCCGATGTTGTTGCAGGCCCCCTGCAGCGTGTTAGTGGAACCTAGGTGTCTCACTCTATATACGGCCACTTCCTCACACTCTAGGAGTATGTGAGCAGCCGTTTCTTCAGTCAGCATGCAAGCCCTGCATAACGGACTATCTGTAATACCAATGTTATATAAGTGTTTGTTAAAAGGACCATGACCAGTGATGGCTTGAGTCACCGATCTAAGTTGGGTTCTTTTTAGTTTTAAGATCTTTTGTGAGAGTCTTGTGTTTATGGTTGGTAGAGCTGCCCTGGTTTGTCTACATTCCATAAGGTTATTCCATTCGAGATCGTGCATGTATTTTGTTCTCTGTTTGAGTTGCGAGGCAAACCAGCCGCTAGGCAGGGGCACTAGGGGCTCGGGGCCAATTACAGACATACTTGCGCCGACTCTCGCTAGCACATCCGCCGCGTCATTTCCACGGGAGTTGCTATGACCTTTGATCCATTGTATGGTTAAGGTGTTATTATGGTTACATACCTTGTTTAGTGCTGTATGGCACTCAAGTATGAGACCTGATTTAAATTTATTGCTTACCAGGGCTTGTAGGACAGATTTACTGTCCGACAGTATGCGAATAGACTGGTTGTTTACCTTCCTCTTGGTTATCGCAAGGGCCGCTAGGCAGATTGCCATACATTCTGCCTGGAACACTGTATTGCTCGTGCCCAGCGGTGTGGAAATACTTATGTGTAGGTCTTCTGAGAAAATCCCGGATCCAGTGCCAGACCTAGTTTTTGAGCCGTCAGTGAAAATTCTCAAGTCGGTCATGTTGAGTCCGTCTTCCACTTCCTCAGACAGCTGTATCTTATATTTCTTATCAAATATATACTTTACCGGTATTCTGTCACTTTTGGATTCTGCCAGTGGTAGGTCAGACATTATGGTTTCCAAAAGTGAAGTGTGTGTGGTACCAGTGTGTTTCCATAGTCCAAGTGACTTTAGTCTGTATGCTGAAGCCGCTGCCTCCTGCTGCATAAACAGGTGCAGCGGTGGGATGTTAAGCATAATTTCGAGAGCTGAGGTTGGTGTAGTCCTCATGCAGCCGGTTATGGCCATGCAGGGCATTCTCTGAAATTGTTGTAGTTTGGATATGACAGTGGTCAGTCGTGTTCGTGGCCACCATACAACTGCTCCGTAGCATAGTATAGGTCTTATCACAGCAGTGTATAGCCACATGCATATTTTGGGGGTAAGTCCCCACTTTTTCCCCATCATTCTGCGGCATTGCCAGAATGTTATACTTGCCTTATTTATTTTATTGTCTAGATGCTTGTTCCAGTTCAGTTTACTGTCCAGGATAACACCTAGGTATTTTACATCGCTGGAAAGTTTCAGTTCCGTATTGAATAACGTTGGTAGTCTATACTTACCCAGATTCCGTTTGTTAGTGAACATCACCATCTCCGTCTTTGTGACGTTCACCGATAGCTCATACTTGTGGCACCATTTTTCTACTGTGTGTAGGGCAGATTGCATGACTTCACAAATGGTGCCGGCAAATTTACCTGATATTAGGATAGTGAGATCATCAGCATATCCTATTGTGTAGAAGTGTTTACCATTTAGTGACGCAATGAGGTCGTTAACCACGAGGTTCCACAGGAGTGGCGACAGTACACCTCCTTGCGGACATCCTTTGGCTACTATGGCTCCTCCTTCTTGGCCTGTATTGGATCTAATTACCCTTTTGCTTAGCATGTTGACGATCCAATCTGTGATTGCCGCATCGACATTGTGCCTAGTCAGCGCGGTTTTGATACCAGAGAAACTTGTTTTGTCAAAGGCCCCTTCGATGTCGATGAAGGTACCTAGACATAGTCCTTTATCATTTATCGCCTCCTCAATTTTGCCAACTACTCTATGTAGCGCAGACTCAGTAGATTTGCCTGATGCGTGTTAGGTTACACACAATCGGATCCCCACCCCATTGCATAAGCGCCGGAAAGACTCCGTCCAAGCCAGCAGCCTTGAAAGGTTTGAAGCTGTTGATAGCCCACTTTGTTTTTTCATAGTTTATCACTCTGTTAGCTGTTGACCAGCTTGCTGTGGATGTTGTAGTTAAAACCTCCTCCCAGAGTGTTTTTCTTACCAGTTGGCAGCCAGGAAAATGTGTTTCTATCAGTAACCTTTGTGCTTCTTCTGGTGTGTTAGTAAAAGTATTGTCAGGTTTGCGTAAGGAGCCTATGTCGTGGTTTGTTTGACTACATAGTATTTTCCTTACCCTGTTCGCTTGTTCGTTGGATTCAACATTTTCACAAAATTTTCTCCATGAACATGTCCTCCAGAATCTAATACGTTTTTTATATAATTGTTTTGTTACCTTATAGTTATCCCAGTCGAGCTCGTCGTACGTGTTCATAGCCCTGTTAAAGAGCTTCCTAACCTTTTTCCTGAGTCGTTCCAGTTCCGGTCCCCACCAGTTATATTGGCGGTCACCGCTGGAGTCCTTAGGGTAGGTCAGGGGACAAGCTGAGTGGTAGCAGTCAGTTATAGTTTTCGTCAACAGGATAACCTGTTTTTCAATTAGTTCAGTGCTTACCGCTTCGTCAGACAGACTGTTTAGGAGGAGTTTACGCTCCAGCAGTTCGGCATACCTTTTCCTGTCTGTTTTACGTGGGTTTCTGTTTGGTGTTGTAGTTTTATATAGTACCTTTATATTAAATTGGATCCACCTATGGTCGGAGCAAGATGCCTCATTTGAGACATGCCAACCCGAAATGAGGTTTGTTGCTCCGTGGGTGGCCAAGGTAAGGTCTATTATAGTTTTACTGCGTCTGGTTACGTATGTAGGTTCTGAGCCCGTATTGATTACGTCCAAAGATGTGGTAGATAGGTATTCCAGAAGTGACTTACCTCTAGAGTTTGTGTTTGTGCTACCCCATAGAGTATGGTGCGCATTTGAGTCTGTAGAAATAATAAGATCATACTTACTAGTCTCACAGTGATTTATAAGCCGCACCATTTCCGGTGGTGGTGGGTTTTCATTATCTGGCATGTAGACCGTTGCTACGATTAGGTCCTGCAGGCACGTTCCACGTATATACGGGAGTTTGACTGCGCACAGGTCCCTAGTACAGAAATCGTTTAACGGTTGCATATTTGTGTTTTTTGATACATAGATACAAGTTCTTGGTAGGGATTGCGTGTCAGCTATTAACTTACCTTTGATGTTGGTAAGTCCCTGTATTCTTCCTGATTTGCTAATCCACGGCTCCTGGATTAGCGCAATCGCGGTGTCTGTTACCTCAAGCCATTTCCGAAGTTGAGCCGTAGCGGTCATGCTGTGGTTGAGGTTTATCTGTGTTATTTTACATATAGTGGGGAGGTCCTCCTTAGATATCTGACCCCTCCTCCTCCACTAGGTTTAGGTCCTCCATCACTCCCATCCACCTCTCATCGCCGCTGTCTGGGTTACCGGTGGACATAGTCTCCAGTCTCTCCAGCGGCAAGGCGGATGTCGTTGGTTCTGCCGGGTTAGCGACAGGTACGACCAGTTGTGATGTGGCTGCCTCAGTTGTTGATACAGGTGCGGGTACCAGTTCTTTGCAAAGCTGGGGAGGTGTCGTCACAAACGACTTCCCCGGCCCCTGGAAACGTACATAGACTGGCTCAAGGAGGTAAGTCAGTCGTCTCCCTCTTTCCATCAGCGGCTGAATGACTGCCTCTGGGATACCCACAATGATGAAGGTGGTTTCACCGCACTTGTTTGAGGAGTAGAGCTGCCAGTTTTCGACCTGAGCCCATCGGTTCTGGATCTTCAGGTGCAGCCCCATCTCCTTGAAACTTTCTTCACCCGGCATGAAGATACCACACCTTACTCGTTGGATTAGGTCGCATGGTCTGACGACTTTTAGCTTAACGTCTGGTTGTATTGCCAGACCTACAACCGCTTTTTTGACCCAATCCAGGGTTTGTATGTTCGCGCACAGAAGCTTCAGGGCCCCATCCGAGTATGAGGGTTTGCCCGTGAACTCCGGCTGCGCGATTTCCACTGATGGGTCCTGTTCCATCAGGTTACTTATGCGTATGTTGTCCGCACGCAAAGCCTCATGGAGAGCCTTTTGTGCGAGGGTCGATTGATTCCCGTTTAGCATACCGGTGCCGTCCGTCACGATGCACGCTATCAGATCGTTCTTTAGCGCCATGGCGTAGTTACCGGTCGGTTTTCTAATAAAAGGCTCCACCTTCGCCTTCTTGTGCTCACCTCTAGGGGAACTCGTGTCGTCGAGGCGAGCCCTTTTGGTGTTCGGTTTTGTGGTGTCGTTTTTGGCACCTTCTGTCGCCGACACTGGCTCCCTGTAAACCCTTGTCTGACTCGGGCCAGGTCCAGCATCGGTGCCTTGGGTGATGACCGTATTTTGTACCTTACGGGCTTTTCGGAATCTCTTCCTTTGCTTGGCGTTCGGTTTTTTGATAAATTGGTTTCCGGCGGTCAAACTACCCTCCTGTTTATGGGGTGTACTCTGCCGGATTTTTGGTTTTACCATGGTCCATGATTCCCCTAGATTTTCGTCCAGGGGTTTTGCAGTTTCTGCGGATGTTGATGCAGTGGCTGCTTCCATGGTTGTTGCTTCTTTTTGCAAGTTTTGATGGCTAGGCCCTGCAACAGGAGTTCCACTTTGGGGTTTCCCCTTTGGTTTTCCTCCCGTCACTAGTGACTTTGCCACAGCACTCTGCCCAGGGGCACGAGGTTTGCCAGCAGGTAAACCCGCCAACAGTTTCCCCGTGGTCCCCGGAACAGACTGTGCCGTTTTATCTGTAACTTTTTTGTCGGGTTTGCCAGGGTTCTGAATTCCCGACATACTCCCCGTTTCTTTGTTAATACCTTTATAATTATCCATTTAGGTGATGTATTGTAGATTCGTCAACCAGGCTTCCCACCCTCCATGGAGCCCTCAAATGGGAGTGTCGTATCACTAGGATTACCTGGTCGATATAGCTGTGAAGGTTGGCGGATCAGCGCGACATCAGAAGCTCGGTGCAAGCGACAGAAACGGGTCGGTATATAGCCCGCCAGTGCCCGCCCACAACCTTGCCCCTTCAGCGTGGCCTACCCCCATCCGCATACACATCTTGAAAAAGACGTGAGCGGACCCTCCCCCAGCTCACCTGTGACCCTCTGACGGGGCACTTGGCCATTTCCCCCTCGGTGGTTAGCCGAGGAGGCAACCGTTTAGCCTGAAATTAGGGCCAAAGGAGGCGTGTTACCTACGGGGGGACGCATCCCCTTTTCAGCTCAACCCCCCAGGTTCCCGTCATCCCTGCGTACGGCGTTCAACTGTACAGGTCCTAGTACAGGTAAGGGCTGAAAATTCCTACATCCGGTCGCCCCTACTGAACTGGATGAGGTTTAATCAGGCCACATATTGTGAGCCATAAATACATATATTATAGTGAAAGTGGGACTTACACATAGAAGGCCATAGAATAGATATATAAAATATGTATATATATATATATATGATGGGTAGGGATGTTTAGGTAGTAGGATAGGTGCGGTTCTTAGGAGTGGGAGACGCCAAGCTATTTCTGTTGTACCTATTTCTGAGGGAATTAGGCCTAAAACGGGCAGCAACCACGTGAAGGATAACGCTTGACTTGCACTGGGAAAGTGTGAAGCACTGTTCCCAATGCCCAACGCCAGATTACCTATTGGGATTTTAGGTAAAATAGGAGCAGACCCATTTCATTCTATATTTAGTTGAAAATGGACCCACCCCCGCCCTGGATACGCAAGAACTATTTTTAAAATTAAAAAATGAAATAATAACCCAATTGGAAACACAAACAAAGATCATCACAGAGAACTTAAATGCAAATTTGGATGAAAAACTTCAACCATTATTAGAAGAAAACATGCTATTAAAAAGCCAAGTACAAGACCTAAAAAACAAAGTTTACTACCTGGAGAGAGAAACAAGAAAAAATAATATAATAATTCATGGAATAAAAGAAGATAAGGAAAATAACGAAGACATAATGGGACTTACTTTGAAAGTTTTAAATGATGTCAGTGAAAAGGCTACAATAGAAGGATGGGATCGATGGGAGATTAGTATGGTAAGAAGACTTGGATTGAGAACCGAAGGGCGAAATAGACCTATACTTGTGTTGTTAACACTAAATTGGAGAAAAATTGAAATACTTAAAAACAACAAAAGCTTCCCAGAAAACATCTACGTCACGGAAGATTTGCCAAGAGAGATCATAAACAAAAGGAAAGAACTAAAGAAGACAGTTGAAGAAGAAAAGATAAAAGGAAATATAGCATTCATCCGCTATGACAAAATAGTTATAATTGATCCGAAAAAGGGAAAGCCGAGTTACAAAACAGATAAAGGAAGAAAAGAAGATACAAATCAAGCAGAGAAAAGAAAAAGAACAACAACAAAATCACCCAATACCGAGCACTCACCAGATCCAAAATTAAACAAAATTATAGACTATAGACTTGGTAAGACAAGAAGTTTCTCATCAACAGAGAAACCAAATTGCTGACGAATCGCCAATAATCTGGCTCCTTACCCAAACCAGACTACAGCAAGAAAAAAGGAACAAACCCATCTCAAAAAGCACATAAATACAAAAAAAAAAAAAAAAACATTACAGAAGAAAGAAGGAGAGAAAACCATAAAGACAGCAATAAATATTAACACAACATATAAACAAACTCAAGACCCCAATCCGGCTGGTCACCGTGGGGCATCTGACCAAAACCCTCCAATTCCAAACCACAAACTATATATATATATGCACCCTTCAATGCCAGATCATTGGAAACCCGAGCTGGAGGAGGCCTATACTCGAAAGGGGTCCTTAAAATTTTAAATTTCTTAATAATGTAAAAAATAATACTTAAGGAATGAATAAAGGCTATATTATTATTATTATATTATTATCATGGTTGGAAGGATCATCTTAGATACTTATTAATCGGCAAATATACTAAAACTAAAGGGCTATAATACATGACATTGGCAAATCATTGATTAACATTAGTGGAGTTACAATAAAATAAGTAAATTTTTTCTCTCGTTTTATTGTTGGGATTTTACGTTATATGATGATTATGTTAAAATACAAACATAATAATTATAATTAATGATTGGAAACACTAAGTTTGACGCCCTAGATCGCCTTTCGGTTTAAAACATCACAATTAACTATTTTACTAGAGCTCTGTATCGCGACACAAAACGATACCAACGAAATCTAAGGTAACTTATTACTGCGTAACTGGTCAGTAACAGGCACTAACAGGTAAGTGTAACTGGTCAAAGGGGAAAAAATTGGCGAAAGGGGGAGCCCGTCTATGGCCGCTCCATACCATCTTTAAAAACTTAATCTGAAAAACCCTTTTTTTTACAGACAGAGGGCCCCGACAGTGATGAAGAAGATGACATAATAAAACCTACAGACAACATCCTCCTGGTTGGTCATGTTGAAAGTGATGCCAGTGTCCTGGAAGTTTATAGTTAGTACATATATATTATACAAAACTATATTTCTACATATGTTAATGCTAAAGAGTTTTAATGTTTGTTTGTATGAAGGAAGGCGCAAATCTGATGAACTACCAATCCATACCATAAATAGCCCATTCATTGAAGAATGTTATAGGCATCAGGCCATAACCCAATGGCAGCTCCATAAACAAATGTACACCAATTAAAAAATTTCACAAAGCTTGGAGGTTAGTTTTCGTGAACGGCCATCTCTTATCAATTATGTAGCTTCTTTTTTAACCTCCAAGGCATCAAAAATATTCTTGTTGAAGCGCTAAAATTTTAATCATCATCAACCTTTTAATATCCTCTGCTGGATCATGGTCTCCCTCTAGTGCACCATTTTTAGTGGTGCTCATTGAGAGGAATTGTCATAGTCACCACGCTGGTGACCGGACGCCGGCTTTACGTGCCCTCCGGAGCACGAGGAGTCGATTTAAGCACATATTCTTAAAAAAAATTGGTGCTTAGCATTTTGGCAGGGGGTAGGATTCGAACCCGGAACCTACAGTTTCAAGTCCACCGTCCTACCAATTAGGCCAGTGTTTCTCCTTGTGGGCGCTGGAGGCCTACAGGGGGGCGGTAAGGGGCCCAGAAAAACTAATATAGCATACTATATATAAATTAAAGTAATGAATTTCATTGTGATTTTTAAAATGGGGTAAAGTAAAAAAAATTGGAGGGCGCTAAAAAATAATTGATTTTCAAAGTGGGCGGTAGACAAAATAAGTTTGAGAACGTCTGAATTAGGCTATCAACTACCTACTTTTTATTATTTCACATAATTATTAAAGCTATAGATTACATATAGAAAGTAGATCTATTTTTATTTTGGTCCCATCCAAAATATTTATATAAAAACTTTTTAATTTTCAGTTTACAATAAAGAAGAGGGTTCGTTCTACGTGCATCATGATCTAATATTGCCCTGGTTTCCGCTGTGTATAGAGTGGCTCAGTCACGACCCGTCTGATCCTCAACCAGGTATAGTAGCTGCGCTGTAGCATGGTGCGGGTGACAGCACATGACAGCTGTCAGTCTGACTTTACTAGTGTGGTGATATTGTACAAACCAATTATTAAAAAGTCGATAAAAATATCGATGATCGTGAATTTAAAATTATGTTTTATTCCAAATAATTGTTCATGTAACTAAGTACACTATTATTGCCGTACAATAATATTGAAAATCCCTACAGTTATAGGTTAATGCAAAATATGACTTCTAAAACATATACAAATAAAAATATATAAATTAACGAGTCACGCAAGCGGTTTTAAATAAAAATTAAATGACGTGATGTACGTTATTTTACCATATTATAAAATAAATATCGACATATCCATCATGCTATGACATCCCATCACTAATCGAGACTGTTACGTTTCGTTACACGCATAAAACTTTTAATTTATTTTTTTAAATAATAACATAAATTTCATTGTGGTAGGTTAAGTTTATTTGATTTAATACAGTTAATAATTATATATATTTTATACTGATAAAATTTATTGTGTAGTTGAATTATATTATAATATCTTAGATAGCAGTAACTTTCACACGTGAAACGGAACGGTTAGTCAAACGTCATCCGCACCATGCTTCAGCGAAACTACTATAAATACTGTTATAAAGCAAATTTTCTTGATGCTTGTGTGAATGAGGGATCCGTACCATTTTATCGGTCAGAACTTTAAGACAGGGTTTTCGTTTGGGTTTTCCTGTAAACTATAAGGCCCTACATTTCCTTTTTTTTTTAATTTTGGACTTAGTAGTTTCGGAGATAATGGGGGGAGGGGCTATTGTATATTTTCTTTAATATAATTTAAACTATGCATTATAAAATTATAAAGAAAATGTATTTGTATTCCTTATAAATAACGAGCTCTTTTATTTGATATGTCAAATGATGCACTTGAAATTTTTGCGTTTTAATTTTTTCTCCAAAATCGAAACTGGATTATTTACACGCTATACGTCCGTAATTGGGTCATGAAACCATATAGGTATATGTACCAAGTTTCAACATTTTTCGTCCAGTAGATAAACTATAACTTTTTTTATTCAGGAAATTTATGCGCTTTGGGTGGTATGGATCCAGTGATACAAGTGTGGGATCTCGACATAGAGAACTGTCTGGAGCCGGCGTTCAAGCTTGGTAAGAAACCAAATAAGAAGAAGAAAACTAGGAGAGTGGGCCACAAGGATGCTGTCTTGGATCTCTCGTGGAATAAGAATTTCTCGTAAGTGCACGCATATACACCAACCAATGTTCACTACAACAAAGTGTCCCGCCGCATCTGTGTCCGATTATTCTAAAACGGACGGATTTTGATGCGGTCTTCACGATTAGATAGAACGTCGGCGCCGCGCCCGCTTGTAATTTTGTTGAAAATATTTTTGCAGGAGAAACTTTTTAGGCGGCGTTTCGATACTTATTGGACGAGAATTGAGAGTGAAATTTCAAGGACGCGTCACATTTCGTTACATGAGAGAGAAGAAAGATATAACGTAGGGAGAAGGAGAAAGAGAGCTATACATTGTATATCTAATACACAGTTTAGGATATCCGCGTCTCCCTTTTAAAAAAAACACTTCTATCACGATGCTGCATGCGTATTTTTTTGTAATATAAATTTTATTGTAAGTTACCGAGGTAAGAGGTTTCTTTTTTACAAGATTCGCTTTTTATTTTTAGTCATGTGTTGGCGAGTGGTTCAGCAGACAAGACAGTCCTGTTGTGGGACTTAGATCAAGGGGCACCACATACTAAGCTACAATATTTCGAAGATAAAGTAAGTATTTAAAGAAACACACTAAATGCAAGTTATTACTTAATAATCTCTATATTTTTTCCCTCTAATGACGAAAAATAAACAAAAATATCAAAATTAGACTAATTTATTTATTTTGTACAAGACGCAATCTATTGGAGATCAGTTGAACTATGACAACAATATTGACACCACTAACGGCGCGAGGTATTCGCACGGGTCATCTCGTATTATTTATCTGTTATAAATTATTGAGGTAAGTAGAATTTATTAGAGGATGTGGGCATTATGTATCACTATCTAGAGTATATTTATTTCTGTACATATAAAGATACTCTAGATTAGTCTAGATAATCTAAAGAAGGTAAGGTATTTTTCCCGGGATAAAACTAGCCTAAGTCACTCCCTGGCACTCCCAACTCTCTCTGTACAAAAAGATTTCGTAGATGGTGGCGCCGCCGCCAAGTGCCAAAAGATCCTTGTCAGACTGCACATCACTCTTCTGTCTCCGTCGCTTTCGAACCTCTGTATACTCTGTGGTACAATTGTACATTCTGTGTTACAGGTACAATCGCTGTCCTTCCACCCGCTGGAGGCCCAAACGTTATTGTCGGGCGCGTGTGACGGTGTAGCGCGCGTGTCGGACTGCCGTAGCGAGGACGCTGTGCGAAGTTGGAACATCTCCGGGGAGGTGGAGAGAGTTGTGTGGGACGTGCATAACCCGTTCTGTTTCGCTGTTAGTAACATCACCTATATAATATAAAAGTCGCCCGTTGTGTTTTTTTGTGCGCAATTTTCTCTGTAACTACCTACTGGACAAAATAATAAAAATGTGGACAAAGTACAAGAAATATAATGTCATTATAAATAGTTTTCGTTATGTTAAATTTAGTTTGATTAGATTCTTTAAATTACGCGTAAAATAGCTACAACAGTAGTGCCATTCATTTAACTAGACTAGATGATCCCCCTTAAGTTCAAGTCAATATAGTCTAGATCTAGACAGAACTGAGTCAATTTATTGTTGACATTTTGTAATTAAATTTTGACGTTCTGTAATTTGCTTATGACATTTTGTAACTTATTTCTAAACACTGTATAGTGTATAATCTGTTTTGACAAATATGTTGTATTTTGGTTTTTGTGATGTCGGCATCTCTTGGTGTTTGAACATGTAGTATATTATTAATCTAGTTTCATTTCATTCTTGAATGTCACAATGTTAATTGATTGAGAATATGATTCAATATTTAGAAATGTTTGCACACTATTTTTTCACGGTAGGGTTATTGGAATATGTATGTAATATGCACGCAAGAATGTTGGTCTGAAAAATCGCCCTCTAACGTGGCATTTTATGACTATTTTGACTTTAATATGCTGTAAACGACCAACCATTGTTTAAATAATTATGTAAGTAATTTGTTTGTTATACTTTTCAGGTGAGCAACAATGCAGGCAAAGTTGCGTACGTGGACTGCAGACAAACAGAACCTCTATGGACTCTGGCAGCACATGAGAGTGAAATTACAGGTATTATGATTTGTCCTTGACACCCTAGTTTCACTAGTTTGATGCTAAATAAGAGCTTTTTGACGTGCGCAGTTCACCTATTATGAACCTAATTTGTATTGCGCACCGATTGTCATAACAGTCAATTTATTTGGCAGTATCCGTATCTATAATATGTTTGTATATGGCAAGTTACTCTATCATTACGGTAGTTAAGGACAAGGGGTGGGCAGCGAAAGTTACCAGTTGTAGTGGACAGACTTTCAAGGGATCATCACTTTGTAATTACTCATCCTATCCTAATTTGATGTGCACAGAGCCATGGGCATCCGCTAGTACTTACATGACTTTTAAAATTTTTAAAATAATGCCTCAGGGTACCCACCGGAACACAATTCGTCCTTATTTAGCTGATCTTTAATCTTTTTTTGCAGGTCTAATTCTGAGCGACAGATGCGGCCTTATGGTCACTGCCGGTTTAGACCAAAAACTAAAAACGTGGGATATAGCGAGGTGAGTTATAGTGAAATTTTCATATGATTAGACTCGTTTTCCTTTCACATAAACACGTTTTTTTTTCTTAAATTAGGATTCAACTGTCAATTTAACATTAGGTATTTTATTTATTTGTTTCACTACCATAGGATATAGAAACAAAAACTTTTGCATTCAACATTTATGGAATGACATTCTGTTTTATAACAATTTCTTCTATTCTAGCTTCTAAACTACTTTACGGATTTTCATACAGTTTTCACCCATAGAAAGAAGGATTATCTAGGAAGGTTATAGGCTTTGATAAAATAAAAAAATGTATAGAAAAGGTTATAATGTATATAAAGGCTATAATTTATGAACATTTTGGAAAATAAGCTACCAGTATGATGATATTTGTGAATCAATTGTGGGTATTAAAATTTTTATAAACCGATATTGTACCCGTGCGTAGCCGGGGCGGGTCGCTAGTTTTTTATAAATGTACTTTTTTACACCATGTCTTCCCTGGAAGCGTCTTACCGACCCTAAGGTACCCAGCGGAATCCAACTATTCCTGATTTAACTATATTTTGATGCTCCCTTAAACAGTGGCCAGTTCTGATTGTCGATAGTATATAAGTTTTTATTTAAAAACTACATATAAAATCAATTATATTTGTAATAATAATTATAAACGCGAAAGTGTGTTTCGTTTGTAATTTTGAAATAGTTGGAAGACTGGAGAGTGGTATAGGCTCTTGAAATAATTACGGTGTCTTTTCTTTGGTCTACTTTTCTTATTTTAATGATTAACATTAAATTCTATTCCAGCAACCCGCCAACACAAGTGAGTGAGAAATCAATAAAAGTGGGTCAGGCGCTCTGTATGGCAGCTTGCCCTGACGCGCCGCTGTCTCTCGCGGTCGGCGGAGACAACAAGGAATGTTTCATAGAGCTTGTGGACTTGACTGCCAGCGAAGAAGGTAGAGGGATAATACTAGTATCATTGAGTTAGGAGATAGAAATTTGTAAACCAAAATTTAATTTTTCGTTGTGTTAGTGTACCAATTTTGTTCAATTGTAGAATGTACCAAAAAACATGAAAGCCAAATGTTGACATCTTACATCGTAACAATACATAGTATAAACCTGCTAAATTGAATATTTCGTAAATTCTGAATAACTTTCATTAAATTGCCTACTAATTTATTTAGCCATATTTTACATCATACTCTTATTCTCTCCGTCCAACAAGAATATCCTCTTAGTCCTATATCCTATAAGTTTGCCTTTTTATTTTGTTTCAGTGTCAAAACGTTTCGAGTGTCGTCCGACAGAGAGAGCTAATGAAGATGGTGATGTCGACATGGACAACTCATAGTAATAAGATTATATGTGATAATATAATTTATGTATTATATTGTTATTGCTTTTTTATTTAGTCAGGTTCAAAAGAATAGTCATCGGATCTCCTGTTTACGTCTCACGCGTAGGTACTACCTTATGTTCTCAATAATTCCGAAATAAAGCGGTTGTGTATAGTTTTCATTTTAGTGCGTTCATTCAATACAGGTCCGGATCTGCACGGAGGTTGCGAGCGATTGATTCTGGTCTTAGGGCACATACACAAAGGAAGCCGATTGCTTGTATTCGAGAAACATTTCTCGCATATTACAGCACAACTTTTATTTTCCAATATTACTTGTAAGTGGTATGGCAACTTCACAGACCTGGCTCGCAGCAGGCAACCTGTTTTCGTTATGTTCGTCTGTATATTTGCGCAAAGGAGTATTTGTGTATATTGCTCCTAGGAAAGACCGATAATAAAAAGTTTGTTGGCATGGAGTCAATATAGAATTAAACATAAGTACATGTTGGTATCATGGTATATTACAATAAAAAAGTATTTACAAAAACTTAACAACTTGTTAACTATTTCAAGTTGTAAACAAGAGTAACTCTTCACCACAATACCATCACATACCCAGTTTAAATTGCCATCACTCAAGAAGTCGTCAAGATTACAACTTCGCCATTTCTCTGAAAATAGAAAGGAGAATTAAAACAAATATTAAAAACAATGAAATATATTTAACATAATTATTATCTTAAGTATATAACAAACAAAAGTTAAAAAAGACAATGCCTAGAAATGCTATTGAATAGTTCATAAGACTGTAAAAGCACTTAATACTGATTGAATTTTAATAAAATTATTGTCTATTTTAAAGAAATGTCTTATTACTTCAATGAACACATAAGTTGCATTAAACAGGGCAATTTTGAAAGAAATATCAGAAAAAATAAATTCACAGCCAATAAACAATTATATTAAAAAAATACAAAAATAAATATAGCACATTTACTTTTATAGTCTGACGACTGTGTTCATATAATTTGATGCCCATTTTAGTATAGTTTGTGAATTAGGCTGTCCGCATGCAAGCTATCACTAAATTCTTGTCCAGTACTATCCCATGGTAAATCACCAATACCTACGCTTACTACATATTCTATTTTTATTGCAAAAGCTCCATTAAAACTGATAATTCCGGCAATGTCTATTTGAGAAAGATATCGTCTCAAAGCCAGGCTAAACTAATAGCGACAAAATAAAATAGGATTTTGCGTCATGCCTTTTTTCTTACTTTAAATTCTTAAACAAACATGCCAAAGGGGTAATAGGATTTAGATTTTTGAGGAAGACGCGAAATCCTATATATATAGAATACCTATAGACATGTTTCAAATAATATAGTAGTCACCAAACAACATTGCCTCTATTTAATTTATTTGAATATGGTAACACTTGTGGCGCGAGAATTTCCGCCAACTTATTTTAGTCAGACTTACATTAAAATTTTGTGTTATAAGACTTTCCGTGAACAAAATAAATTCAAATATCTAACCTATATAATATAAAAAATAATTAAGAGGACAGACAAGCCAGCGACCGCACTTTAAAAAATAATAGATTCACATCTATTAAAGAAGCGACAATTCTTGGTCCATTAGGGCAGGACATGCTTCCACCTGTCCTGATTGATATGGACAAAAGCTTACTTGCTGTAATTTGGTGACCACTATATCTTAAATAACAAATCCACAATTACTGTTCGCTGGGGAACTTTGCCACAGCATCATTGATGGCCCGCGCGACATAGGCCACATTTTGAGGGTTGAGCCCCGAGATGCTGATGCGGCCAGATTTGAGCAGGTAGATGTGATACTCCTGCACCAGATGGTCGACCTGCCGCACCGTGAGCCCGGTGTAGGAGAACATGCCAATCTGCTTGATGATGTGGTCCCAGTTGCCGGGAGTGTTCAATCTGGGGACGTGTATAGCAAGCATTAATGAGACTGCCACGGTATTTGGTACTATAATGTATAAACCGCGTCAAATAAGCTGAGCCATGCCGAGGGCTAGTAGCTGACTGAGCTGTCATTTAAGTTACGTTCGGAAGTTACAACATTGCTAATTAGTTTTGCTATAATGCGCAATATTGTAAAATAAAAATTTACTTAAATAAGGCCGCTAAAATTGCATCTCATATTAGTTAGCTTTGTTCAGTATAAGTTACATTTCGTCGGTACTCCAGACTGGCCCAAGTATACATGGGAATTTAGGGATAGCTCTTTCTCAAGAAAATATGCAATTCGGTATGTAAAGTAAAAGTTAAGGTATGCTGAATCCAAAACCGTTTCGAGATATTGGTTTAATAATCCGTATTTTTCAATTTATAACTCTTAAAATCGTGAGATTTACTTAACCTACATTTCACCTATGAATGACGTCATTATATCGGCTAAATAAAAGCAAAATATTTACTTGTCAACTTGTCAACCAATGTTACAACCAAACAATGTGTGTATATATTTTGTATCACAACAACTATGCAGACTACGGTATAAATGCCGTAAAGATGTGTTCAAAGGGGAAAAAATTGGCGAAAGGGGGAGCCCGTCTATGGCCCCTCCATAGGCTTAGTACTCTATGGTTTTGGTAGTTTTTGTAGGAAAAAACTACATTAGAGACGGCAACACTATTGTTTGTTAAATGTCAAAGTCAAAGAACACAGATGTTCTTTTTTCTGTACCAACATATCAAAGGTATTGAAGTATTCAGCCGACAAAATGACGTCATCAGTGCCAAAACTTTGATAATTTATTATAAAAGAACTACTGCATAGAAATGAAAAAAAAAATAGTTTCTTAAAATAGCTTAATCTTTAAAATAAAAATATAAAAATCGTACCTTAGTTTTTACTTTACATACCGAATTAAACAAGTCTTCCTTTCAATAAAAATAAAATTTAGGAGGCTACTTGAGGGTATTTTTAATCGAAAGGCCTCTTAGTAGATTGCATAGTGCGAGTTTGCCTCGAGAACAAACGCTTCGATCGTGAGCGCTTATGTTGTTGCATTGTTGCAACTTTGTATGTACGGCCGCAGTATGTCGGATTATGTACCATAAGTTTTGTTAAAAATATTTATTATAATTATGTCTGTATATCTTAAAAGCATAAAATAAAATAAGTAGGTATGAAAACTAACTTTATAAGTTCAGCTCGCAGCGCCTCACGCATCTCCACTATCCTGGTGGACATTGTCTTGATGTGGTCTTTCCTGAAAAATTTATAACACTTATATTGTTCTATGTAATGGTTTCCATTAAAATAATTATCCTCAAATCTTATAAAATATCTCAATATTATAAAGCGAGAAACTATGCTAACGTAACTGGGAAAATTTATATTGTATGCTATTATCATTATTATGAAAGTGGACTATATGGATCCTATCCAAGTGGAATGACTTAAAACAATTAATTACTACAGAGTTCGTACTATCACCTTATAGGTGTATATGGTATATGGTGTACTTGACGCCAAAATGTACTGACACAAGTTTGTGCTAACATAGAGTACATAGCAATCAACAATGTTCTTTAATAAGAGTCGGGACTGCCATACATTGAAATGAATCAAACTTAGGGCTGAAAGGTACTGCCAACCTAACAACATTAAGGATTAATGTACTGTGGATTGGTATAGAAATATATGCTATCTCTGTCATCTATATATGGAGTGAAAGAGATGGCGATACGACGCCATTAGTATTGGCTCATTTTTCCTAGACCTAATTTTTTGTTCCAAGTTGCGCCAGCCTGTGTGCGAAATCCATACTGATGGCGGTTTATAACATTTTCATACTTTATATGTCTAACGTTATCTCTATTTGTAGTTCTTAATGTTATGGAAAAAGTGTTCCAAAATTAAATGCGTCTCGAATGAAGTTAGCTGCGAGACGCAACCTGTTACATTTCTTGCTCTGCGCAACTACATGGACGAAGTTCAGAGGCATATAGAACAGAAGATAAACTCCCACTAAGGGTAGGTTAGCATCGGCGCGGGCGGTCCTATTCCGCGCTCATATTTATCTTGTTTTTTTAATGCGCGATGCTCAAGTGCTTACATGTCAGTATCAAGCCTAATATCTCACCATTCAGAGAAGAGTTGCGGGTTGTCGAGCACCGTCCCGACGATCCTCGCTCCGTGAGCCGGCGGGTTGGAGTACATCCCGCGGACGATCCACGTGATCTGAGACTTGACGGCGGGCACTACGGCCGAGTGCGACACTACCACGGCCAGGTTACCCACACGCTCGTCTGGGAATCAAACAAAATACGTAAATACTATGAACACCTAGCATTAGTTAAAGTAGCGTACAAAAGTGACGGTTCTGCGAAAAAAGTCGTCATCCTGTTTGGCTCTGTAAATACGACTAATAACGATTTATACCAATTTTATAGGAAATTGTGTCTTCTCTAACTATCTAGAAGGGATCTTTTCTCTAAAACCACAGAAATGGAGTTACATGCCTAAAATTGATTTTGGGCGCCATTTTTTCAAGATGGCAGCGGTATTCGCTTAGGGTTTTAGGGCCACCGAGTCTACATTTCTGCCATGTTTCAAAACTCCTTGACCTTTTGCACCAAATTACCTTTTTATGTTTTTATTAATAACACACACCTTAGAGGCTTTTCCATCCAAATATACCTCAATAGAATGTCACTAGTTAGGTATAGCTTCACAAATTCTATCGACTAAAGAAGGAAGTCGTAAGACTTAGTCTTCTGCTGGGTACTCTGGGACCGGTAACTTAGTTCCGGGAACCGTAAGTCTACTATTTTAGGATACGATCGCTCCCGTGTCACACATGTTGGAATTAGAAACACCGCAAGTACAAAACCCACTCACTATAAAGACCAAAGTTCTTGGCGTAGGACTGAGCGCAGACCAGCTCAAAGCCCCTCTCTACAAAGTACCGCACAGTCCAGGCGTCCTTGTCCAGGTCCCCGGACGCGAACCCTTGGTACGCGCTGTCGAAGAACGGGAACAACTTTCGCTCCTGAAAATAAATTTATAAATTAATTATATATCCTCCACTCGTTATGTACAGCCGTATATCATTTCACGTAAAAATGTATCTGTCTCCGGACCGATGAATTACCGGCCAGAAATGCACAGCCAAAAATGCCCGACCCAGGCATACGTGGAAGAGAGTACACGAATTCCTGCCCGTACATTCTCGGGTCCGGCAACCCATGGTCTTGTGCCGAAAACATGTCGCGAATCTATAAGATCAAAAATCATCAAAAAGTAATCCAAAAGACCAGCCACCAACCTCCATAACATCAGCTACTTTGGTCCACTGCTCACGGGTGGGATCAATGCCGGTCGGGTTGTGAGCGCATGCATGCAGTATTATCACAGAGTGCTCCGGTGCGCTACGTAGATCCTCGATCCAACCGTCGAAGTTGATCGCGCGGGCCTTCGGATCCCAGTAGCGGTAGCAGCGCGCATTCGTGAAGCCGGCGTTTATGAACACTAAGTGGTGGTTTTCTGTAATGCAATATAAATATTATAAACTAAAATTTTATTAATGCGAATATGTTTGCTTGCTAGCTTGTCATTCTTTTACAACAAAACAAAATAACTTATGGACATGATTTTTTGTGCTGGAGGGCTAGAGTGTGACATAGGATACTTTTTAACCTGAGATTTTTTTTTAAACTATTTCCTTATAGTGCATAGCGGGGTTGGCGGTTTAGGTTACATTATATTAATTATAATGATAAGTGTGTAGTTTTAGTGCTTTAAAAAAAACTTATATTCCATTACTTAAGAAACTGTGTCTTTAAATGCTCTCTCAAAACATCAGCTAAATGAGTAAGACTGGTTGGATTAAGGCTGGGTACCAAAATAATACTTTTTTTTTTAGCAAGAAAATATGTATAACTCTTATTTAATTGTTGGTCAAAAATAGAGGAAAAAAGAGATGAGAGAGGATCTAAAGTATTTTTTTATGTTCTATTAACTTTAGTACACTTCTTATCACATTGTTTTGTTCAGATATCATATTTGCAAAAGCAAATCCAAGTCCTACATGAGTCCACATAATATTGTAAATCTCAATCATGTGATTAGTAGATTTATTATGATGAATGATTGACTGATATTGAAATAATAGAATGTGTGCTTATCTTCACACATCTTTGAAATTGCTATTATGATTTAACAGTTTAATCAGGAACTAAAAATCTATCTAGAAACAATAAATACCAGTGCTATCATCCTGACATATGTTTTTGATTCTACGCCATGTCATGGCGACCAATGCACGCGTCCCGCCGTGACATGATGGAATCCAGTTTAATCCCGTCCGCGCTGTGCTAGTTGTGATTAGTCAATGATTAATAGGGCATATCACGGTCGGCGGTATCATCTTAAATACTGATTAATTGGCTTTAACTATAATTGACATTGGTGGAACCATAATAAAAGAAGAAGTATCTTTTTCCTTTCACATCATTCATATTAATCACGCTGGCTATTGTGATTTGAACATTGTATTAAAAAATATGCCTCACCCCATGTTGGATTAGAATAGTAGAAAGTGGTATACTTGAGATGTTTGTTCAGGAACTCAGCACCAATCCTCAGAGCACCAGTACCGGACAAACTTTGTACACCAAAGGCCTGAAATTACCAAAATATGTACAAAATCAAGAAGATTAAATTTTAAGCATATTGAAGAAAACAATCAAAATATTACTCACTCTGCCACTAGCAATAACTGGATTGTCCTGTCCCAATAACATAGAGACTGATGCCGCACAGAACTGTTCAACACCTAGGAAACAATAAATTTAATATTATGTTTTTTGATTGAAAATTAACTATAATAATTAGGCATGTAAATGTTTTTTTATCAAATTATAACAGTTTCCTTTGCATGGTAGTTAAATTATTATAATATGAAAAAAAAACAATCCTAATTTTGGATTTTTCATTATTAGATAGGTTGATTCACTGGGAAGGTTTACGAGTATTAAACATGAACCTATCATGTTTAGGAGCTGAGCACTAACAGTATAAGTGAATCAAGTGAGAAAAAAAGCTAGCCTTAGCAAGTTTTCATTGCATATCTAATCCATCAGAGATATAACAAAATGATGTAGAAAATTGAACAATAAAAAATATTGTGTAAAAATGATCTAGAAAAATCATATGGGATCATCTTAATTACAGATTATTTATTTCCCTTACTAATTCTTATGAAGCAAAATGTATATGGGGGGGCAAATGTGACTTATAAAAAATATTTTTAATGTGGTTATTGCCCAGTTATTTCAAGTTTATCAATATATATTTTGTAATGTCCATATTTAGTTACATAAACACTCAATGTTATCACTGCATAGATAACACACTACTTTAGTTTTGTGTTTGAACTGTGAACAAATTGAACATACATCAATGGCATCTCAAGGAAACTACAGATAATAAAATTTGATAGGTTTATAAATAGCTCGCTCATCTGTTATGAAATGATTATGTTATGATAAGCATTATTAAATATTTTTTGGTTAGTTATCAATATTTTATTTTAGATGTAAACATTTTCAACAAGCCAGAGCATAATGTAACCTATGTTTCTAATAATTAAAGAGGACTTTTTATGTATGAGTCAAATGATTTGGTCAAAAACATCAAAGTGTAAAAAAATATTGTAACCACAAAACAGATGATCCTTGATTCAAACTTCAGATCAAGGGTCATAATTGGAACTACTGAACCAATTTTAAAAATTCTTTCACAAATCATATAAAATGTAAAAATACATAAAATCTCACAGCAGCCTTATGATGATGGGTCACTTATTTAATGTATCTCAGAAAAATAATGAAAATATTTAAATATCAAAATGAACCTCACCAAGTACAGGCAGGTACTCATGCAATAAAGTATCATCAGCAGCCAATTGCTTTTCAGCTTTTCTCACCACAGGCAGCACCCACGGTTTGCCTACCTCATCTCTGTACGCTGAAATGACAGTACAATATCATGTTCAAACTAAAGGAAAATAAAGAGTATTTTTTTAAATAATACCCTTATATTAAGGGTTGATCCTAATGTGTTGTCTTGAATTTCTTATCTGAATCATTCTGGATTGTAATTTTTTTAATCACTAAAAGTACACTAAACAATTGCATAGCAAAAAAATATACCAATTTTAAGTATATTCCCAGATGTGTGTACTTCTACAATTTATTGTGTATCAAATCACTGTATTTCTATCTAAACTAAATAGGTATGGTAAAACCACTAAATTTCTATCAGAAATATTTTAAAATTAAATTGTGTTTTATGTGTACATAATATTAAGCATCAAAGTGCAGTCAAAGATACAAAGGACAATCAGGTCTATTAGGACAGTTGGACATATTCATTGCATTGTATTAGGTACCTTTTGTATACCTTGTGTTGTCAATGTAGGTAGTTTTAACATCTAATTTCTGCTACACTGAAAATCTAGGTTGGAGCAAAGGGGACTTAAATTTCCTTTCAACTGATATGGTAACAAAAATATGGATTATGTAATATTCCTGTAATAACAATAACTTCATATTTATTAATAATCATCATGATACATACCTCCAACTCCAAGACTAACTTTGTTCTTAAAATTATCTTCTGCAAACATTTTATTCAGAGCGAAGACCTCAATAGGAGGCCCTTGCTCAACGGCTTCAAAACGGGAGCCCATGTTCTTGGATATATCAACAAATACACGACCGGTCTGTGATTAGATCTTGCGGCGACTAATTTATTTTATCACTTTTTGGTAATTTATCTGTCTCCGTAACCAATTAAATAATTAAAAGAATATTCAGCTTCAATGTAATCAACTTTTATCAAAATAATGATAAAATGACCTTCACAAAAGTCAAATTTGTCAAAAAAGTTTTTTTTTATCTACAATCTACATAGCGTAGGCAAAGTTTATCTCGTTTATCTAGTCTTTGTCAAGACGACTGATTGAAGCCCATAGAATAAGGAAAAATCATGTACCCCTGCCACACACTCGTCGAGTGGCATGGGAAGTAGCGAGGAAAGGAGCGAGAGACGTAGTGTGGCCACGTTACTCGCCATGCCGCACGCCATACTCCTCGTCATGCCCACTACTGCTCCCTGTTTTGTCGGTTTTTTGGGCGCGAATCAAAGGACCGGCAATATGAGCGCGAGTGGCTGGCCACACACTCGCGCGCACGCAGGTCGCAGACCGCATCAAGCGCTCGATACGAAAGCACGTCACGCGACATTTTTAACCGACTTGAAAAAAGGAGGTTTCTCAATTCGACCGTATATATTATATATATTTTTAAGTGTGTCGTCGTTTATGAACCGATTTTGATGATTATTTTTTTGTTGGAAAGGAGATATCTCAAGGGTGGTACCATGATAAGGAAACCAAGATCTGAGATGGCATCCCAGAGAAATCGAGGGGAACCTTCGAAAATCATAGGGGCGACTAGTGTGGCGCGTTTGTTAATTTTTTTTTCATTAAGTATTTTAAAGCACTACTATTTAATGAAGGTCTGGAGTCGACCTGGTGATGGAGCCGAAAGACAGTCGAGGGAACTCCTCAACGATTTACAGCAATTACCTGGTGTTTGGACTTAATTAATTTCTATTGATGAGAACTTTGCACCCATACCTATGGGTTATATTACGCCTACCCATCACTAAAAAGTGTAAAATATTTTTTTTAACAAAATAAAACCGACTTCAAACAGAAAACTAAAAAGTAAATTTACTTAGCACAAAGTTACTCATATTTTGATTTTGAGTTAATCAGAAATGATAAAATAAATAAATAAATTTTGAAGTAAGAAATTATAAATATTTCGTCGTAGAATTTGAAGATGGTTGGTGCCAAACTGCCAAATTAAGATACAAAATTAAGTTAAAATCTAATGGCCATATTCATAAACACATTTTAGAAGCGTTTAGTTAAAATATGTTTTGTCACTCTCTAACAAATCTGTCATTACAAATAATAGAAAGAAACAAAACACATTTTAACAAAAACGTTGTTAAAATGTGTTTATGAATTTGGGGGTAAGAAGATAAAGACTTGTTCAATATTATCTATGTTTGTATGTACTGATGATCGTAGGTTCCTAATGAATTGTCTAGATTAGTGAATTTGGGAACTAAGTTGTTTCTAATTTGTCTTCAAATTCTTTGACGAAATATTTATTACCGATTTCTTACTTCAAAATAAAATTATAAAATACTTATTTAATCATTTCTGATTAACTAAATCAAAATACGAATTACTTTGTGCTAAGTTTAGTTTCCTGTTTGAAGTCGGTTTTTTGTTAAAAATATTTTATTTAACACACTTTTATTAATTAATCATGTATATTTGTAAACGTATATTTCTTTTTACATTTATATAATTAGCTATACTATAAATGCATAGCGCGCACGCTGCCACAGCATCCATTGTGGAAGGCGAGTGACCTAGTGCGGAGCGACGCGATAATTATTGCGCGAGTAGAGCAGTGTGGACAGACAGGGCAACATCGCGGCAGCGCGAGGAGCATAGTGTGGCGTGAGGTGTGGGTGGCGAGTGTGTGGCAGGCAGGGGTAATAGAAACAGTCGTAGACACTTGCCCGCGTTCGATACTTCGATTCCAATTCAATTTCTTTGGTTGGGCGTAGCTCATAGTCGGTAGAGAGTACTTATATTCCTTGCTCATAGTAATAAAATCACTAAATTATTTTATAAAACATAGCAATAAAATTATTCGTAAATGTTCAATATTTTTATTAATTTATAGTACAGAGATATTTGCTTTCCAGTTTTTGTTCGTGGGTGCTGCTGTCGCAACTTTTAAATTAGCAAACTTATGTAAAAAAATTAAAATTTAGTTCTAGATGGATTTTTTAAAATACATCCTCTGGGATCTCCTGCCCTGACAATACAATATGTATTTTTAAATTCTTTATTGTCTCCATCTAGTTCATAGTACCGTATAACTCCAATTACAGCTAGTGCTATACCAGTAAGCCCAACACATGTCCCAGCAACTATTTCTGGTATTTCCCACCACGCTCGCTTGAGTAATCCAAAAATGGATTTACTAAACTTTGGTGTCGCACCAACAGGCATATTGTGTTGTACTTTGATAATAGTATCGTGCTTTTAGTAATTTTATTTAGCACGTTTATATGAAAAATGTCTTTATCATGACAACACAGCATGACAATTTATTTTTTTCTGTCAGATAATTGCTGGACACAGGTTCTGGAATAGTCTGTTCGTAGACAGAGAAACCAAAGTCTATTGAACATTCAGACTATTTATTATGTAACTAGACTTTCCGCCCCCGCCCGTGGACAGGATATATGTATAGCCTATGTCGCTCAGAATACGCTTTCTATTAGTGAAAGAATTTATAGATTCGGTTTAGTTTGAGACTTGAATATAAAAAAAATAAAAATTTACATCTATAAAATATTAGTTTTTCATAAAAAAAAAGTTTGAATCGACCTATACCTACCTACAAAATCCGACAAACCACACTTGAGGCTTTTCTAACTAAATATACCTTAACCACAAATAGCATCGGCTAAAAGAGGGAGACTTGGTCTTCCGCTGGATAGCCTGGGACCGTCACACGGTTTCGGGAGCTATAAGGCAACCCGTGAAGAAAAAAGGAAAAAAACTAAGGCCTCTACTCTAGAGGCGACAGGCGCGTAGGTCCGTGTTGCTTTATAAATTTTTACTTGCTCTGTAGAAACGATAGGCGAAAATATTATTGATATTCAACATATTCAATGATATACTACACAAGTTACCTTGTTCAAATAATTCGTAAATAATTAAAAAAAACTTGACTGAGTGACTCACAGACATAAGTTACTCTATGTCACAGACTACTATATATGGAGTGACTGACAGCAACTGACATTTGAAAAAAAAAAAAAGTTGGCTGTATGGGTAAACCCCTTTGCCTTCCATGAAAATGGAGAATGAGAAACAAAAAAAAAAGTATTTTATTTTTATTGATTTTATACGTGACGCCTTTGTGATATACGCACGCGTCCGCCAGGACGTCATGGGGAATCCAGTTTAATCCCGCCCGCGCTGTAATAGTTGTGATTAGTCAGTGATTAATAGGACATATTACGGCCGGCGGGAGCATTCTACCTACCGATCAATCGGCTTATTGTTACTGTGACGTCTATATTACTTGACATTGGCGGAATCATCAAAACCCTGATGGAGCCATTTTGAAAAAAAAATAGAAAAAATTATTTTATTATCTGCTGGCTGTTACATATTTATTGTGCTATTATTTTATTGAAGCCTGCACCTGCACAATGGCATCAAAAATGGTTTCTGCTTCTCCTCGTAGGACTTTGCGCCAATTATGGCACCAAGGCTGGACCGAGATACCCGAGATTATGGCAGGTACAGCTGTCGGCATCACTGGTATTATCCTAGCATTCACAGGAACATACAGATATTATCAACATGATGGCGACAATAAACCATACAAGAACACCTATGTAATCATGAGGCCTGACGATCCCAGAGTATCACAAATACGCAAGGACTCATCAATTAAATAATAATCATTTGATGATTTAAGTATATTAGTGAATATTATGTAATACAAGTTTTGTTGTAATGTTTGAGTTTGTTTATTATTATCCTAAATAGTTAGATATTCAGATTTAACGTGATGGTGATAATGATAACATACATACATTATCTTCATAGAAATTAGTGTGCCATCCCTCTCATGTATTGTATACTAATTGTATTGGCACTTGGCAGTGTGTTGAATTTCATGATTAAAACTAAATGTATATTTTTTTTTAAATTGCAGCTCCCACTTCCTCTTCAGAAATTTTCCACATTTAACCAATGACATTTCTGTGGCTTCTATTTTTGTTCATCCTAACCAATATTATAAATGCGAACGCTCGCCCTCTCCCGTCACAACAGAGCAATGGGTATACATGATTTTTTTCACAGAGGTAGTTGGAGGGTCCTAGAGTGACATATCCTACTTTTTGTCCCAGAATTTCTTCAGGATAATTTCTTGTCACAGGTAAAGCCACAGCAGAAAGTTAGTATTCATATAATCCATAAAAAATTGCATCCTGAAGATATCCATATAGAGCAAATACATTAAAGATTCTTGGATAGAAATTACTTTATTTCATAAAGACAGATTTCACAAAAATGGTAGTTATGGCCACTTTCTGTATGAAAGCTTATTCTAAACTTGCACTTAATTTGCTGTAGCAAGTCCCAAATCCCAATTACACAACTAGATGTGCTATTCAAGAGACAATAAAATTTGACAAGGAGCAATTTAGTCTTACAAGTTGATTCTGGCTTGTAAGAACTTACAATGATAGAACATTATGTACAATATTATTAAAGTTTCCTATATCCACTGCTCAAATAAGTTGAATTGTAAAAGGTAGGATATAATTTTATTTAGCAACATACAAATAAAACAAATTTATTCACATTTTTACATAATTTTATGTTGTCAATGTTAGTACAAAATAACAATATTCATTATCACACAAATAATATCAGCTCTAATAATGTCATAATTTATTAACAAAAAAACCCCAGTATTTGATATAAGCATAAACCAATTAACCATGCCTGAATTCATCATGGTAAGCTCAACAAGCCACAACTTTTTATTCTTATATAATATCACCAATTACTGTTTTTGCCAAATTTCTCAATTTCTAAAAAAAATATTAAATTCAAGCACATAATTACATTAAAATTAAAAATATCAAAATTAAATTAATAGGTGGTATGTCAGCCTAGTCCTGTCTTCTATAACTTTACTTTTGGCTCTTACTTTTCTTTCCTTTACTTCCTTTGCTTGTGCTAGGCTTTGCAGACGAAGCAACCTTTTCAGATGATTTAGTTTTTTTCTGAAAATAAAAATTATATAAGGGAATGCTTTTTTTCACTGTGATGCTTAGATGCTTTTCAATGGCCAATATGTATCCGTGAGACTTCAAAGTGTATTTGGATTCCCTATCAATATTTTTATTTATAATTTATAACTGCAACTGCTATGTCCCTGCATTTTAAATCTGTAATATCTTCGAAAATATTAATTTAAATTACATGCTGTAAAGGGCCATATTGATCTATATTAAATGCACAATGTATTTAAGGTACTTAATTGGATAAGGATTAATGCTATATTGCTTAAAATCGCTTCATAAATAAGCCATTATTTCTCGTAAAAAGTAAAGGATAAAAAATGGTTATTGTGGGTTTATCCCTAAGAGATAGACATATACCATCACGGACTTTTTTGTAGACCTTTTTAAGGTGTACAATACTGTAGTACATTATTTTGATCTATCTCGTAATGTAAGCGCAAAAAATGTGTGTATTTACGACATCACATTAGAAACCTCTAAACTAAACCTCTGTTTATTTACTATATTATGCATGTTATATACATATAAACCTTCCTCTTGAATCACTCTATCTATTAAAAAACCCGCATCAAAATCCGTTGCGTAGTTTTAAAGATCTAATAGGGACAGACAGACTTAATGTTATAAATGCAAAAGTGTGTTAGTTTGTTCTTCTTTCACACCAAAACAGCAACAGATCTGGCTACTCGTTAGGTATAGTCTCACAAATACCATCAGCTAAAAGTTGGAGACTTGGTCTTCTGCGGGTACCCATAAGGCAACCCGTGAAAAGAAAAAAACAGCAACTGAACCGACGTGATTTTTTTGCACAGAGATAGTCCTTCAGGATATATTCTTATGACACATTTTAAAAGTAATCAAGTAATTTTTTTCCATGGAACACTAAATATACCTTAATGAGCGCGTCATTTTCCAGATCACTATCGCTATCATTTTCTTCAGTAATTTCCTCGCCATCTTCCAGGTTTTCGTCTGCGTCAACCTTCGACCGCGTCTTCTTGACGACGCCGGGCGCATACGGCAGGGCGCTCGCTTCTTTATTATAGGTACGCGTCATAGCTGCTTTTACCTACAAAACATACATAGAAAAATATATATAAAACTGTGCTTTGAAAGGCATTTCTTCTAAATAATAACAGATACAACATCTGTTAAAGAAGTAACACAGTAACAGGCTTGCCACCTGTTCTGTTTAATATGGAATACTGACAAAAAGTAGACACTGTTACTGGTGTTTTTGACCACACTGCAAAGTATAAAGGCTGTGAAGATGTGTTTGTAAAACTTTCTTTGTACTTTCGACTTTATAAAAATTCACCAGAACTGGTCACTTGTTAGATAACCTCAAAAATATAATTGGCTGAATGAGGTAGTAACCTAGAGCTGGGATCACTAAGAAAATTGTGAACGGGTAAGTCTCGTACTTAGGTGGGCAGGTTCGCAATTCTAAAAATACCACCATGAACAGGACAAATTTCGTACATTGACCTCAGTGACGAGTATGTCAAAAACAGAAAGGTTTGTAATCTCTGTCGAACCCTCCCTTTATATATCGATAATAATCAATCGACAGCTTCGTGTGGCGTTGTCAGTTGGAGTTATACAGGCTGTGTTAATGACCATATTCCCTTCTATCTGCAGCATCTGCTATATTTAAGAATTAGTCAAAACCTTGTTTTTTTCCTTTCTATTTAATTTAAGAGTGTAGGGTACCGCGTCCATGTCCATACAAACGGAGAAAATGTTTTACTACCCCTAAATATTATTTAATTTTAACGATTTTGTAATATGATACTGACATAATGAAAAACTACGTATGTATTTTTTCCTTTTTTCAAAATTCGTAATAGGTCAAAAGTTATAAGTCCCTCAAATCTTGGTTTTTTTGGTTCATAACTTGCTCGTAATAAACCGTCTGTTTAGTAGGTTTAAATCGTTTTCGCCCAAAACGCAATTTTCAACGAAGAACATACCTACGAACACTCACGAGCTGCAGTGCTCTCTGTCGCACTGATGCCCGGGGGAAGAGCGCGCTTGCGACAGAATATGATTTTCTAAATACCTATTTCGCTGCGTACGCTGAGCTACACGATTCTCTTAAGTATCTGTTGTTCAGCCATTTAATGACGATATAATAGAACTTTTCGATCTGTATCATATTAGCTCTCGGTATGTGGCATAACTTTGGGGGGATTTATTTCGTGAAATGCGACGGAAATCTGTAACATGATGTAGAATCAAATTGAAATTATTATCACGCCAACCCTCTATAGCACCTACGTTAAGCACACTACACATGGACCGGCGACTTCCCTGACAAGTTACTGGCCATGCGTCCGTTTTTTTTATTTAAAGAAAAATCTTCTATAGCACTGCTGGTAGTGTCAACATTGTTACAGTATACCTTTTTAGCTACTAACCTTAGAGTCCACCAAGACCATGGGGTCCCTCTGTCCAGGCCACAAAGAGAGCTCCGTAAGAGAGTCCAGATCCTCTCTGAGCAAGTTGTACGCCTGCATAACTTCCAAAGTTTTGGGTATTCCGTCAATCTTGTCCTTAACTAGCGGGGTGACTATTGCGTCGCGCAGTGAAGTGCAGTAGTCGAGATATATTGATGATTTTGATCCCGTTGTGCTGTTGAGAACAATACAAAAAAAATCATTACTAATATTATAAAAGAGTGTGTTTGTTTATAAAGTTTGTTTAGGCCCGTCATGTTTGCACGGCTGATGGACATACCTGTACAGATCAACCATGGCTTTTTATATAAAAACTAAACTTGTCCACATTCATTAGCACTGCGCCTTACAGAAAATAGGTTTTAATTGAACCTAATCCGACAGACTCTGCTAAGAGGCACACTGATCCTGAAATACCTCAACAGAGCTGCCCATCGGTATAGCTTCAAAAATGTCATCAGCTAAATGGGGTTGACATGTCTTCTACTCTGGATGTTCAAAAACCCCCCTAAAGCACAAAATGTTTCCAAGGGCGGGGAACACGTCGTGGTGCCAATTTCCTACCCCGTCGAATTACGCCTAAACGCATAAAACAACCCCTTTTTATGTATGCATGCAATGGACCCTCGAATACGGTGGGGGAATAAATACTGTGCTGCATTCGGCGCAATACTTTTGGGGATTACTTTTTTGTAACTTTCGTATGGAGTAGGGGGCAGGGGCTCCCTGACAGGAAAAAGACCCAAGCTATATATAAGAAATTACTTTTAACGAAAAAAACATTAGATCATACCTAAGCCTGGTGTGAGCGAAAAAACATTAGATCATACCTAAGCCTGGTGTGAGCGTGTATCTCCTGACACAACCTGTGCATCTTGTTCTGGCGGGAGTTCTTACCGAGCCAGCTCGGGAACTGAATCTGTCCCGCGACGTGCCCACTCATCGCGTGGCCGGGGATCACTGAGCTATACATGGCCTGCAATGTAAACGATTGTTGAAATATAAAAAAAAGATACCAAAGCTAGGTTGTCTATTGAGTAAAATATCACGAAATTATAGTTTGGTAAACATGTCAATGTGTTCCAATTACAGTAGGTATATATTATATTACTAATAATAGAAATGCAGCTAAATAATTTAGTAGACAATTTCAAGCAAGATATTAAGAACTTGCGAACTATTCAATTTGGCTAGTTGTGCGACTTGTGCGTCGGTTGCCGAGTAGTTAAGACGTCTGGTATTAACTAGGCAGACCACGGGTTCGATCCCGAATCCCAGTCATGTAATGTACCAATGGGTTTTTTAATTAAAAGAAAAAAATAGTACCTATGTAATTATGGAAATTAATTGTAACGATGACAGAAGTTGTAAACATTTAAATTGCATGTTCTTTATTCAAAGTTGCCATTTAAAATTTTTTTTTCTATTTTACATTTGCTGAACTAATAACAAAAAAAAATAATCATATTTAAAAAAAATTACAATAAAAAGACATGCAAAGTTTGTTTACCAAATAAGATACACTTTACGTTCTACATTGAAAAAAAAATCCTTTGTCCAAGAAAATCCACGAGAAATGTCGCAACCACCTGAATATTTTATCCTGGCGAGTAATTTGCATACAAAGTCCCCCGCGCCGTGTGTATGTGCCCAATTCACTCCGAAACAATTAAACGGATTTTGTTGCGGTTTACACGATTAGGTACATTGATTCACAAGGAAGGTTTACGGGTATTAAACATGGACCTATCACGCAAATTGCACTCCATACGGTATGTATCGGCATCCTCGCCACTCTAACGTTCAATCTGTCTTAAATTATTTGTGAATAAAATAATGAACCTGTAACGGTAGCAAGTTCCATGCTCCCTGTCTGCGAACTTTAGCTTCAACAAGATCACCAAGACTTATACTGTCCGCGGCCATGCTCACTCTGTTCAATATCTCTTCTCTGAAATAAAATTAATGTTTTTTATAAGTGACAATAAAGAAATTTAAGAAACGTTTCGGAGGACACGCAAACCCGATGTCCGCATTGCACTTCTTTTTAAAATAATAGATACTTATAATTTAAGATGACAGCGATGTCGCCACTTTTTTGATATGGGCACCAACTGGATAACTGTGGAGATTTTTACCAATGTTTCTGGGGCAGTGATGGTGCGTTTTGATTAATGTTTCAACAATTCCATAGCGTCGGGGTCTTATATTGTTGTCTATGTATAGTATTCATAAGGAGGTAAGTTAAGTTTGTGTTTGGAATTGTCTCTGAAAAACGGCTAAACTGATTTGGATGAAAAAGGGAAATTATATTTGATTTAGTCAATATAACAGCCACGGGAAGGTACATTCTTTAATCAATTTCTGCGAAAACTTGTAAAATATTTACTTGGGACAATGCGGCGCAACTTGCAAGTAGTTCTCTTGTACGAATAACGGCGCGATGCTGTAGTCGTAGAAGAATAGGTCACTCTTGTCGTTAATGTTCATTGTTTTGTGTTCCTCGGCAGAGAAGACCTTTCTAACAGCTTCCCATGGTCCCTGAAATATATTTGTTATTATTAATATATGGTTATTGCGTTTAATGAATTTTCTGTAGGGTTACCGTTAAATTATTACGAATTACAAAATAACTACATAGAGATTAAAGTCATATAAAAACCAACTGCCTTACAAAAAGATTTTGTTTGCTGTCATTAAGGCCGTCACACACTATGAAGATACTATCTCTCTCTCTATATATTTATTTATCAAAGATGTTTTTTGTCGGTATCAAATATCTTCCTTAATACTGTATCAAAGTAAATGTTTGATACGCCATTTTGTAGATTATTTTTCCCTCTAATGACGAATAATAAAAAAACAAATCAAAATTAAATGTTCTTTTTTCATAATTCAACAAATTAGAAATATTTATTTATTTTGTAAAGTACGCCATCTATTGGAGATCAGTTGAACTATGAGTACTATGACAACAATATTGACACAATATTGATATGATATAATATCTTCATTGAGATTCCACATCCGGTCATGACGGCGAACGCACGCGTTTTCGTCACGGCGTGATGTGGAATCCAGTTTAATCCTGTTCGTGCTGTGATGGTTGTGATTAGTCGACGACTAATTAGACATATCGCGGTCGGCGGGATTATCTTAAATACCGATTAATCGGCTATAAACACTATATAATATCTTGACATTGGTAAATCACCGATAAACATTGGTGGAGCCATAATAATAAAAGAAAAAGAAGAATATCTTCATTGTTTGTTATGGCATCTTATTATTACAAGATGACATCTTGCGATCATATTATTAGAGTTCCGTACCCAAAGGATGCCAACGGAATCCTTATTACTGAGGCTCCGCTGTCTGTCCTGTCTGTCCGTCTGTCTGTCACAGGGCTGTATCTTCTGAAATACATCTATATAGACACTGAAAAAATCTTCTTCTTCTTCTTTTGATATATGGCAACAGTGCTGACTTTCGTCGCAATTCTGCCAGTCTCCAGTGTTTAATCTTGTGCAATGTAAGCCGATAAATCGGTAGCTAAGATTATCCCGCCGACTGTGATATGTCTTATTAATCACTGACTAATCACAACCATCACAGCGCGGCCGGAATTAAACCGGATTCCACATCACGCCATGACGAAAACGCGTGCGGTCGGCGCCATGACCGGATGTGGAATCACTGAAAAAATTACACTCCTTTTTAGGGCAGTTGTGTAATAATTATGTCACGTCACATTACGACCGACCGACCGCCGGTGGAACGAAGTCCATCAGTTTTTATTTGTCTGCCTGTGTGAATTTGTTGGCTCACTAGTTTATACTAATATTATACATGCGGAACTTTGTTTGACCTTATTACACATCAAAGCGGAGCAACGGATCGACGTCATTGTTTGCACAGAGATAGCCAGAGGACCAGACAGTGATATCTGCTTTTTTCATCCTGGAAATGTCGCTAGTTTACTATAATACTCACCAATTTCATATCTTTCTTCGCGTTCTTAGCATCATCTTTGACTTGTTCAGTATTCATTTGCTTACAGTTGATAGACCACATGGAGAGGAGGTTGAGTGTCTGCCGCACGTCTTGGTTGGCCGCCACTATGATTTGCGTCAACGCATCTGGGTGAATTTTGACACCTTCCTTGTGACACACTGACAACATGGCGGACTGGAAATCGAAAATAATTTTAGAAGTAACTATTAATGGGCCAAACAATTAAAAAACAAACACTTCTTCAGGGCCTTTACACCTTGTGACACACCCCAGTAACAGTTTCAGACAGTTGCACATATTGAACAGAACAGCATGTTGCTGCATTTAATAGACCTAGAGATGTGGAATAATTGTGAACGCTGGTTTTCGTGCTCTCCGAAACACGACAAGTCGATTAAAGCTCGTATTTTTGGCACTAGTGAGGATTTAAGCCGGATCTCCTCAGTTTTAAGTCAAACGTATCTACAAATTGAGCCATCGACGCTCTATTGTTATTGACTTGTTTTTTGATAGACAATGTGCGACTTATTATACTAATATGAGCCGTATGCTAAAGTAAATAAAGTTTTTTTTAAATATTGCATTCTCATACCCTTGGGGTATATTATAATTTCCATGACACAAAAAAATGGTTCTTCGAGCTGGATGACAAATCTATTTCAAGAAAACTGAAGCAATCCAAATCCACCGCTCATGAAGAAGTGACCAGATACATTTGTTAGGTTAATTGTAAGGGAAAAAATATAATCACCTTGATAGAAAACCTAATTTTTATTTACTTTCGTTTTCTATTGTTGAAAGTTGTTGTTGTTTTTCATGCCAATCGGCAATCACGGTTGCACGGTGATGCAATCATCGCGCGCTGCATTTTTTTATAGATTTAGTTGGTCAAATTTTAACTTGGAAACAGGTCAAGCCACACAACGAAGTACTAAAGAAATATACAAGTACACATACCTTAATAACCGTACAAAGAGGCTTTTCCATCTATAATACCTCAACAGAGCTGGCCACTCGTTAGGTATAGCTTCAAAAATCATTGGCTGAATGAGGAAAACTTTGTCTTCCACTTAGGTACCCTGGGGCCGGCATCGGTTCCGGGAGTTGTAAGGCAACCCGTGAATAATAAAAAAAAATAAAAAAACATACCTTAATTTGATCAACTCTAGGCCGGCTGAACTTTAAGTCGTAGCAATAATTAACTAGAGTTCGCATCTTCTGGCTGTTTCTGTCGTTACACATACATATGATTGGCACTGCAGCTATTTTAATTAGATTTATTAGCTCCTGAAGTCCACCTGAAATTGCGTAAAAATAAACGGATCAGAAACTATTATTAAAAAATATAGAATACATATAAAGCGTATTGACTGCATCCGGAACGATGTCATTAGAAAATTATTCGGAATGAAATATGATGTTTTGACTAATATGAAGAAAAGTAGTTTACGCTGGTTTGGGCACGTTGAAAGAATGAAGGATGAAAAATTGACTATATATGGCAGAAGTGAAAAGAAATGCTGGCAGAGGACGACCTAGGTGTACTTTTATTGAACATATAAAAAAAAAGGTATGATGAATATAAAAGAAGCGAAAAAGGTATGACAGAATCGTAGCAAATGGCATTCGATTGTCTCTGCCTACCCCTCTTGGGATAAAAGGCGTGATGATAGATAGATAAATAAAATACAACTAAAGCTAGTTAATGACACCATATACTTATGGGCTCCAAATACCGACTCTTACAAAGATAGCCAAACATAACCTAGAAGACTTACCGCGATCTTCATTTCCGGCCATACCGTCCACTTCGTCCATGACAAGCACGTGTTTCTTAGTTACTGCCTTTTTACCTGTTACACCTGCAATGAAAATTACAAATTGACACATTTAACAACTATTTAGTAACAAAATGCTTGAACAGTTGGTGATATGCTCCACAGATGGGGAAAAAACAGGTACTTGTGGCGTAAAACTATACAAAAGTGTAAAAGAGTTTGAAGTTGCGCTTTGCGTAAATAACTGTGTTCCGTTCTAGGGGGTGGTGCAACGTCACAGGTTCTATCTTTTGAGTATCAAGTTCTATAACTACTGGACCGATTTAAAAAAAATATTTCATGATTATGAAGCTACATTATTCCAGAGAAAAATGGGCTATGATTTATTTCAAAATAAGATACGCTCTTGTAACAATAATATTTATAACTAAATCTAGAGAAATACGACCGAATTAATCACTTGTCAAAAAATATTTCCTTGTTCTAGAAACATGTTCTTTGGAAAATACCGCGAATAAAGAAATAATTTGAAGCTTGAATTGAAACTCGAGCCCTATATTTCTGTTATTTATTGATTTAAAATTTTTTTTCATCCTTTTATTAATTTTGGTCTAGATTTTAATTGAATGTAAAATTATATTATAATATCAATATCATAAAACTTGTCTATTGTATCATAATGGTAAAAATGGTCCAGAGGGAGATATATGTCAGATCACTGATACTTAAAGTGTCCGACTGAAGCTTCGGCTTCGGCCACCTTCGGGAAAACCTTTGGCTTCTGTCAAAATGGGCCGAAGTTTTGGCCGAAGCCGAAGGTTTCTAGCAACCACTGAAACTTTTAATAAAGTAAATTAATGTTAGTTATAAATCCTATAATTCACATTACCTATTGCGAAATGTTATTATTTTTGAGAAGTTGCAATTTATTTGTTTTTTATTATATAATTGTATTTTATTATAAACCTTAAATTTAAAAGTTTTTAAAATCATTATATTATTCACTTTTATCCAATTTTGAACTGAATTTCTTAGGGTTGTGGGGATAGCCGATTAATCGGCTTCGGCTTCGGCCGAAAATCGACGTTCGGTCAGACACTACTAATACTAAACGTCACAAAAAAACCTTTAGCGAATCCAGACAGAGATGAAGTAGTGAGCAGTTCCGAGATCTGTTCCTTTATAAGATTCTTGCTTCTAGTGTCAGATGCGTTGAACTCTACCATATCAAACCCGAGCTCCTTACATACAATGGCCACAGTAGTTGTCTTTCCTGAGAAAAAAAAATCATATAAAAGCAGACCGTCGGAGGCGGCAAAGCGGCTAAAGTCTACATTGGCATAACCAGGACTTGTTTCAGGGTGTGGTAACATTTCGGTTGGGGGTTTCCATTGGCGTAAAAGCAAGGATTTTTTTACACAGAGATAGCTATAGGTGAACCGCTGAGAAAGTAGCACTCCCGTGTCCATGAGGGGTGAGGGGCGGGCGTGATTTTGCTATACACGATGCGAGGTTTCGCGCGATGTGTCGGTTGTCGACGCTATTTACCTCGGGCTTTTGCGGGTAGGTTTTGATTTTGATGAAATTTGGTACGAGGATAGCTTGAACTCTGAAATTTTTGAGGTGGATCGCGTCGACAACATATATATCGCGTGAAACTTCGTATCGTGTATGACAGAATCACGCTCGCCCTTCTCACCGGCGCGGACCATGGGAGTGCTACTTTCTCAGTGGTTTACCTATAGTGGCCCGGTTCATTGCGCATCTTCAATTATCTTAGACATTGGACTATTTTAGCCTATTATACTAAAGACTAGACAAAAAGTAATTAATTAATAAAAATCTATTTAAAAGTGAAAATAGCCCATTAAGAGCAGCAACAGGCTTGCCACCTGTTCTGTGTAACAACTGGCTAAATGTGGACACTGTTACTGTATCTCTGGCCACGCCGCGAGCTAAAGGTGTATAATAAAAACATAATTACCTACTCCAGGAGGGCCCGATAGTAAAGCTGCCTTAAAATAAGCACCATTGTCATTTTTAGCCCACGGACTAGGCTTCGTCAATTTTTCCTTTCTACTCACATACCATTTTGTAAGCCAATTCATTAATCTGAAGAAAAAAATCACATGAAAGGGTACTTGAATGTTGATTGCAAAGGTTTTTGATATTAGAACACATCCAAGTATCTGCCAAATTAACGAAATCCCTTTTTTTCTAGTCTTATTTGGTAAACAAACTTTCCATGTCTTTTTTAAATAAATTTTCATATAAAATTCTTAAAAAAGGTTATTATTAACAATTTTACATAGTAATTAACATTTTGAACCTAATTTACATTTGCAGAACTAAAATATATTTTTTTAATTGTTATTTAAAAAATATAACAATAAAAAGACATGTGTTTACCAGATAAGACAAGTCTAAAAGACTTTAATCTCCAGTATTTCTTATTTCCATGCATTAATGCACTGCACCTCCACAGTCAATCCTGATTCTCCTCAATTATCTTCCTCCATTGGCTGAGGTCTTCTAACCTGATGTAATTGACATGTCCAGGTTTTCAAACACTTGTTCGTACCATCACATGCATTGTACACTAGACCCTAATACTTGATTACATTCTTATTCTTCTTCTTTTATATATGGCAACAGTGCTGACTTATCGCCGCAATTCTGCCAATGTCCAGTGTTTAATCCTGAGCAATATGTCTTATTAATCGCTGACTAATCACAACCATCACAGCGCGGACGGGATTAAACAGGATTCTCCATCACGTCATCGCGGGCGCGTGCGCTTTACACCAAGGCGTGACGTGGAATCCTTGATTACATTCAGCTAAATATCTCATATCTCACAAATTACTATACTTACTTTTTGGCATTGCTGGAGTCACCATGTTGGCCAATAATATTTTTTAAAGTCTGTGGCTTGTACTTGTCTACCCACATTAAAATGTTATCTGTAAAAAAATAAATTTTACATAACAGATTTTTTTTTCAAATTAAACAGAAAAGCTGTTTCTGTTAAATTTGTCATCAATTAATCAATATTATATATAACTTTACAACTCCTATGCAAATTATACTTTAGGCACTAAAATAAAATGGTTTTATAAAAAAATAATAGATATTTATATCTGTTAAAGAAGTGACACACCTAGATCCAGCAACAGGCTTGCCACCTGTTCTGTTTAATATAGACAACTGGCAAAAAGAGGACACTGTTACTTGATATAAAGGCCGTGAAGGTGTGCATTAGTTTTGTTTGAAAATTATTAATAAATGTAAGTACTCTTACCATTTATATGACATTGTTCATTACTTTCAGTTTTTTTTATTTCTGCATTTGATTCTTCTAATTTACTGGTTTCGATTTTTATAGATACTTTGTCAGAAGCCCCTTTATTTTCACTCTTGTCTTTAGAATAAAAGTTCTTTTTAATTTTAGCTTCTAATTCCTTAATTTTACTTGGTGATGTTTCTTTCTTAGTTTTATTATCTTTAACTTTCTTTGTTGACACTGGTTCCTCAGATTTAATTTCTAATTTAACTTTTTCTTTTTTCTTACTACTTTCAAAATGTTTTGATTTCTCATTATCAACTGATACTTTATTTGACTTTGAGCCTTTTATTATCTCCAGAAATTGGTCTTCATTTATTATTTTAATGTTAAGTTCTTGAGCTTTTGCCAATTTTGAGGGACCCCCATCATCTCCAGCCAAAACGTGAGTTACCTGAACATTAAGAAAATAATAAATAACATTTGAAATTAACTACATATTTTTTAAATAACTCTAATTATATTTATTTTAATTATAAACATAGGAAATATTTACCTTTTTACTTATACCACTTTTTATTGTGCCACCATACTTGGTAATAGCTTCTACAATTTCCTCTCTTTCAAATGAATCAAGCACTCCAGTGAGCAAGAAACTACAGTCTTTAAGACATCCAGGTACACCCTTGAATTTAAAAAGATTTGTATTAGAATTGATGTAGAATAATAATATAAATTTTGTGATCTATTATTGTAATTTTCTGACTAAAATGAAAGAAATAGTTTATGCTGTTGATAATATTTAAATAAGGATTTAAAATGAACTGATAAGGTTTATATGACAGAAGCGAAAGGACATGCTGGCAGGGGGGCGACATTAATTATTGCACATATAATTTATTTTATTAATTGAAGACAGTATTAAAAGTACACAATCGCCGAGCATGTATGAAATGTATAATGAATATAAAAGAGGCGAAAGAGGTATGCCAGTATCGTAGCAAATGGACGTTTCGTTGTCTACCCCTCTTGGCATATAAAGTGTAATGATAGATAGATATAATTTAAATACAAGATTTACCTCTGGTATCTCCTTTGCACCCAAATGTTTAGGCCCACTCCTGTTTAAATAGTTTTGATACAAAATTGCGGAATGTCTCTTCTTTTCATATCTCTCTTCATCTGAAATAACTGAAATAAAACATACATAAAATTTAAAAAAAAACTGAACATAACACTGGCGTTGAACCTACTAGGTAGGTTTGTTGGTAATTTGTATACTAACCTGATTCATTTAACGTTTTATCATGTTTTCTTTTTTTACTATTTGATTCATGATTATTATCATTAGTAAGCTGTGATTCATTGTCAGTTTTTCTTTTTTTAATCTTTGATTCATATTTCTCATCATTGGTAAGCTGGGTACCATTAATGAATTCAGAAAATCCTCTTTTGTTCTCATTCTTTATTTTGTCTTTGACATCCTTTACAGTTTTTTGTTTTTCAATAATTTCCTTTTTGTTGTCATTTTTATTTTCCCTAGAAGTCTCTTTAAATTTATGTTCGGATGATGTTGAACCATTCACTAATTGTTTCTTCAATGGTGAAGTTTTCTTTGAAATATTTTCAACAAAATGTTTTGAATGAACCTCATTATGGTTTTGCTCATGTGTCACATTGGACTCCGTTTTATCACTTTGTTTGTCTATATCATTTCCAGGATTTAAATCATCAAGTTCAAGCAAACTTTTTTCAAAATCATCATCAGAATGAATACCTGTCTCAGTTTTAAAAGTCTTTTTTTCAGTTTTTACTATTGGTTCTGTCCTTTTAATAGGACCGCCAAATAAATCTGAGGCTTTAACCTCTTTGAGATTCGATGATTTAGGTTTCTTACTTTTATCTTTTGATAAAACCTTATCCTTGCTCTTACTGCTCTTCATATCTTTTTGAACCCTTTCTTCATCTGAAGAATCATTGAGTACTCTTCTTTTTCTTGATTCCTTTTTCTATAAAAATAAATACGTTTTTACTTAGTTCAAATGGTAAAATAAATTATTCTATGATTATTGTATGTAGTTCCAATGATATATGAGTAGCATGGAAAAGCTTGGATGTGAATGCTTATTTCTATCACAACAGGAGCATTTAATTACCTTAGATATTATTTGTACATCTGGTGAATCTGGAATAACATCATCATCACTCAAGTTGACTGCACTCTTTACTTTTGTACTGGGCTTTGGTTTGAAAAATGAACGAATATCCTGAAATTGTAATAAACAGTTTTAACTAGTATTTGATATACTTTGCCTTGCCTGTATATAAGCGAAATGGCTAACTTTGTTCACAAACATCCAGGTTTATTTAAAACAAATGCGGATATGCAATGTAGGGGAAGACGGTATAGGGACAGGTTATATGTACCACCACAGAGACTGTCTTTGTACTCAAAAAATTGCTACTGCATGGCAATCAAAATATATATATATACCATATTCCAGAACACATTAATAAACTTCCCACACAGGTATTCAAAAGGACACTTAAAAAGTTACTACTGGAAAAAATGATTTATTCAATAAATGAATTCCTGACTGATAATGCGCTTTAAGTGCTACATTGTATTATCTTCTGTATATTTATTGTGTTAAACTATATGTTATTTGTTGACATTTTTTTATTGTAAAATAAATAAATAATAATAATAAAGCCTTTATTCATTCCTAAAGTATTATTTTTTACACTTTAAAAAAATGTTTTAAAATTTTTAAAATTTTAAGGACCCCTTTCGGGTATAGGCCTCCTCCAGCTCCTTCCATTTCTCCCTGTCTTTGGCGCGATTGTACCAATTTGGTCCGGCTGTTTTTAATACTTGTTTGTAATTACTTTACTTTTATTCTGCTTAATTTAATAATTGTATATTGAATAATATTTGTACACCGAAATTCGGTAGAATAGGCTAGACAAAGAACTTTAACAGCTGTACTGTGTGTTATGTGCCATATTCTTACAAATAAAGAGTTATTATTATTATATTATTATGTTGTGTGGTATGGTGGAATAAAGCAACTTTCCTTGAATTCATCTACTTATATTTCTTATTTGATATCTATGTAATACATCAGTAATCACTATGTATAGGTAATAAGTCTATTTATACTTTTTAATTGTAAACAATTATGTTGTGGTAAGAATAATACACATATATTTAACATAACCTTAAATTGCTAGTTGTTGTACTATATTTTATTTGTGTATTAAAAATATACCCAATCCTAACAAATATTGTAAATATGAAAGTGTTTGTTTGTTTGCAATGGATCAACATGATTTTTGTACAGAGAAAGTTGGAGTTCTGGATAGGGTAACAGAGGATATGTTTTGATGTTTAGGATTCAATAAAGCAAATAAACTTTGCTTTTTTCCCTCTCAGGTGCTTTGTTCTACTGGGTGAAACTGCATGCAAAATCTAGTTTGTGTATAAAATATAGTCCTCAACTGAATGCCTGTGTGTATTTATCAGGAAAAGTCTGTTTGTACTTATATTATATATCTTATTATATTTTTGTCAAATGATAATTATATATGCATATTGTAAATTATGTACCTAATTAAGTGATCCAACAGTCAAACTGGAAAAATAGTTTTTAGGTCTATTTAAGTATTACATTGTATTAAATAACAATAATAAATAAATAAAGATAAAAGATAGCAACCTATCTCAGTATGAGTGTTGCTCTAATCCAAATTATCTGTGCAGTCTAGTAAATTAATATATTTCATATTTTATGCAATAACCAGCAACCTGTCCCTGGTTTCACACAGGTACAATATTGGTTTACAACAATTTTAGTACCTACACTATAAATATTTTTTAAATTTATACTAATAATAAAGTAAAAGAGTTTGTTTGTTTATTTGCGCTAATCTCTGGAAGTACCAGTCTAATTAAAAAAAATAATTTGTATTTGATAGCCCAATTCTTGAGGAATGTTATAGGCTATATAATATCATGCCACGACCCATTATAAATTAGCTTCTTACTTTACTACATATATAATAAATATATATGCTACTGTGGCCTTTTTGTAGATCATTTTACAATTATTTCTTAAATGATTTTGTTATTCTCTGACGGATTGGCACTGGCGTTAACTTTCCCTCGACTTGGTTCACAATACTGTTAATGCTCAGCACCACAACAAGATATGTTCAGTAGTTTCGGGGTAAATCTGGCACAAACAGACAGACTCAACGGGGCACTTTCTTTCATGTGTAGATTGTGTAGTAAAGAAAACATTGTTGGTTATTTACCTTAGACATGATTAACGATAAACGTATTGTTTAACTATTGCAATTATTGTAAATATTACCAAGGCTATTGTTTTAAAATTACATGCATTCAATAGGCAATTAATACAATTATTTTAGATTAAATAAATTCAACGTCTTGCAGCTTTGCGCGTAAGCGCGGCGTAATTCTATTCTTTGTTGACTTCTTTGACATTTCATTTTTTTAATTTAGGGTTGGGAATTTGGGATTTGGTCTCGCTTGTCTATTCCAGACTTCCAGTGTGGGTCGCACGGGTCGCAGGATGTGGGCCAATAAAATGTATAGAGAAGAAACTTTGAGTACCTATTAAGAAGAAACCACGTGCAACAAACGTCCATTTTCTCTTTGGTCAGCTCCAGGCTCAGATTAAAGCTCTAGGACTAGTCCAGGACATTCGCTTATTATTGATATGGCGGGTATACAGAAAACCGACCCTTAAGCACATACCTAAATATAAAACCATCGTGTTGCCGACTGACTGACTGGGTAAGTACCACGTTTTGGACGTTTTGTAATGTCCTTCTAATTGCTATATCTATACATTTTATGATGGAAGATGTGGGCAATATTATTTTGTTCACGTCTATACATACATTTCGAGGCCGACTTTTCTTAGAGAGAATTTAAATATGTTTTTCGTTTTATGTACCTACTCTTTGTGCTGATATTCATCCACTACGGCACACATACATTTCCAGTTATAAACATTATTTGTCTGGCTTTCGAAGCTATAGACGTGTGTGTGCCAGAGTAAAAGCGAGTGGATATTTTTCGTATCGGTCTATAAGAGAAAAATTGTATACTTACTGCAGTAGGTATAGAAAGAATAAGTAGAATTTATGAAAAGATACTAATTTTTGTAGAATATGAAGACGCTCTTTTCGATTCTCTGTGACCAATTTAAACGCCGGATCCGGATGTCATAATCTGTCATAAATATAGACGGTAAAAGCACCATATCGCGCAAATTTCAAATTCTATTCAAATAAATAAATAAAATATTACATGCTTAGAGAACTTAAAGTAAGTACATAGATTTTTTATTATGTTTAAATTAATAAGTAAAGAAACTGTACTATGAGTGTAATAAAATTAGTGTTGATCATTGTTAACATAGTGATGATTCAAGGAGTGGGTTCTTCCAATGTAGGTACTACCTTGCTAAACTACCGCTCAGCAAGTGCCCAATGCTGGTCTCAAGTTGATTATAATAAATTACGTGCTCGTATGATGTTCGAGGAGTTGTCGCCACCGGCACCTTTACCACATGTCGTTGATGATAAATATATTAAAAATCTATTGAACTATTTCAAAGAGGCAGTAATTTTTGCTAAACGCCAAGAGAAAGGTCAGACGTTCCCCATATTTAGTGACGCAATAATGGATATGATCGGTGGGCATATGAGATATGAAATATTACCCGCAACCAGGTTTGCATTTTATGCTGGCTATATTCCATTGAAAACTGTTGAAAGTGTCGAAAATTTTTATTCAAACGTAAAAAGTACTTTAAACACAGAAGGCGTAGGGTGGAAGCCGCCTATGAAATTTCCACCATTGATGAACATGACTGTTTCCAAAATCATAGTGGCCCCTAATCCTTTCTTCAATACTTGTTCATGTTTGATCACTAAAAGAGATAACCGTCAATGTATTCATTTACCGAATCCGAAGGTGGACGACATCAAAAACCCTTATGCGATTGCATTACCTTTCAAAACTGGCGGCTTGTACAGTATGACCTCACCGATCTCGGAGAGTATATTATTAAAGTATTATACTTTGGCCTCCAAGTGCATAATACGAAGTTCTCCTACGCATTGTCGTCACGCAGATTATTACGCTTTCAATAATGACATGTGGCATTGGATGAAGCGAGAGGTGGCCCCTCATTTGGGTGATGAGAAGTCGTACATAGCACTCGCGGGAGTGTTGCGGATAGCGGCCGCAGTGCAGAACTATGGTAAAGGACTCCGGCGCAGAAATCTCTTCGATACCAATACGGGGTCATCGGAAATTAAATGGCGTCCTTGGAGCTTTAAAGATAATTACGTATGCACAGGCTGGAACTGGACACCGATTCTTTACGTCGGAGTGGTGGTAGCGGTTGCGGTGGCGATCTGTTTGCTGCAAATATTTCAGAACTATATATTCAAGAAGTCGTCTGATATGTGTAACTGTAAGAGATACATGCCAAAGAATAAATGTGACACGGTAGCGTATAGTGAGACCGGTTACGTGGCGGTAGAAGCTGGTTTCCCGGCAGTGCTACCGCCGCACCCGCAGAGCGCTGTTTTTATCGGTCGTAGACGATCGCGGGCGGCGGCCCGAGCTAAAACAACTTCGGTTGCGTCCTTGAAGCCACGTAACCAGAACGTGGAGAAAAAGATGACGGTTATATTGAGTGACGAAGGGGAGTGTACAGAAGGCCGGACGTTGATGTCGACGATAGAGCCGATGGTGTCGGAGTCTCGGACGTTAACGCGGGCGTCGGCGAGTCCGCCGTTGTTGGAGACAACTATGTCCCAGTTGAGGCCGCTGAAGTCGCAGATACCCAGGTTTTTGACGAGTGCTAGCGCGTCACGGTCTGAAATGACGTACGCAAGAGGAGTGCCCGGTTCTAGATCTTGGTCTGAGAGCTGCACCAGTTCGGAGAGTTCCAGTTCGTCCCACAGTGTAACTCGCTCATTCCACTCACAATGGCCGCGTCGCTGCACGCCTTATACCACAACAAAGACCACATCTCAAACAGAAACCACTAGGAGAACTAGACAGACACCCCCCAAGCGATGACATGCTGACGATAAGTGATTTTGTATGTTTAGGTTGTATTTTATTATAGTAACTTTATTTAAGACATGTTTTAATTATTTAAGAATTGTTTAGATATTTTGTAATAAATATACCTACCTACCTATTTAACACAGTTTCTGATTTTGATTTCTTTTGGAATCTAAATGTCCTAGCAGTGTCATGATCATCTAAATGGCCGAAACAGAACTAATGAGACAAAAAAAAATCCTTAATAAATTAAAATGTAATGTGGGGTCTTTAAAATCAAAATACCTACAAATATTTTTATAGCACATAGAATAAAGTAACGTAAGTTATCGCGATTTCATCAGCTTGTCTATCTATCTATCTACACTAACAATAAAGCTGAAGAGTTTGTTTGTTTCAACGCGCTAATCTCTGGAACTAGCAGTCGGATTTGAAAAAATTTTTTTGCATTTGATAGCCCAATTATTGAGGAAGGTTATAGGCTATAACATCACGCTACGACCCAAAGGCCATTAACGCGGGTGCAACCGCAAGGCTAGGCGCAAGCTAGTTTTTAAATATTAAAAAAAGAAACAATAACAAAGAATTTAAAAATAATAAGTACAGCCTGTAAAATATTGCAATATTTATTTATTAAACTTTCTTACTATTAAAATAAACACTTAGGTACTTTTTGAGCTCTCATATTATGTTTATACAAAGAATTTGTTATAAAATTATAACAATCAAATTTAATACATATAAATACTAATAAATAGACATTTATGTTCTTTGTACTCTAAAAACGTAACTTATTGGCGACTTTCGTCAAATTCTTAATTTGTCTAAATACTACATACTAAACTGTCCAATTGTGATGGAAAAACTTGACAAATTAGGATTTAACAAAAGTTGCCTATATTAAAAATACCACGATAATACATAAATTCCGTAAAACAAAGTACCGTCTAACGCTTATTTATCTATAAATATATTCTATGGCCTTTATTCATAAACGTTTATTAGCAACGTTTTTGTTAAAATGTGTTTTGTTTCTTTCTATTATTAGTGACAGGTTTGTTAGAGAGTGACAAAACATATTTTAACAAAAACGTTGCTAATAAACGTTTATGAATAAAGGCCTATAAGTAAAGTGTCAGGTAAATAAGTAAACCTGCGCGCGATCATCCCCAGCAGCAGCGCAAAAACGTGTTAATAATCGTCCACCGATTAGTAAATATGACAGTCTTCTGGTTTATCATACATTACTAATCGGTGGATGGTTACCAACATACTTATCATAAATGTTACTAACATAAATGCTTTATGTAACAGAGATACGGAATACGGATGTTGGTAAGCGTAAGCCAATAGCTGCGCTCCATTTACGTCTCCCTGATAAATCATCTCAAATTATACCCAAAAACTGAACAGGTTTTACTTATTTGCCGATTACCATTAAAAAAAAACTGCAATTAAGTTATTATTATAGTGTATTAAAGAAGTTATAGGAGACAATTTTAAATAAAATAGCAAGTTTAATATTTGTGTGGAAATAGAGACTAGATTATAAGAGAAATAGTATGTAATAAAGATATTTTGATACAGATTAATTATTTAACAGTTAGCCAAGTGGATTTATTTACAAAAAAGTAGATAAGAATTCATGTAAAAAAATAACAATGGATCTTATTTGTATGAACAGTACCATGCGTATTATATTTCGATAATTAATAACCATTTAACAAGATCTTCTAAACGCAAACCATGTCCACCGTGTTAAAAACCTCATAAAATGTTTACAAACACTGGCGTTTTGACGTCTACCTACCCTTGTACGTCCTGGGGTCATGCATATGAAGTTTTTAACACCATATATATGTACATATTTCAATAATACATATTACGCAATTCAATGCGTAAGTATAAAAATATATTAGTATATTTTAAGCTAAACTCTAATTTAGTTAAATCACAGAACATCATGAACCAGTACTGTAATCAAGCAGCATATTTTTGTATGAAAATCCTGTAAAAACCAAGTATCGCCATTTATTACCTTCATACAAAAATACAGTGCTTTCAACCTTGGGTATACCTAAGAATCAAATACACGAATTAATCACATTTTTTCAAATTAATTTTTGCAAATTTTTATCAGTAGGTACAATGTTATAGGTAGAAATTGACAAAAAAATATCACAACTATTACTGCACCAATTATCTTGAAAATACTCATCAAAGTGATGCAAAAATGAAAAAATAAATAATATAAATAAATTTATCTAATAAAAAATATTATTTTTACAATATCAACATCCAACGTAAAGATTTCACCTCATATATTTTCACAATATAATATATATAATTATATACAGTATATTGTCATGATACAAAATTAATTTTATATACATATATAATGAGATACTGCTTGCTAAATAAAATTGTCATTTGACGTTGCAGTGTTTTAAACAATAATTTGTACCAAAGACATTTAAACTTATTTCTTAATATACATAACATAATCGACACATGAATACGTCTAATAACACTGATTTCACTAACTTAGTACTTCAAGCACTCCAGGCATTAAAAAACTCTTTAAAGCCATAATATTAAAGTTCTAAGGAGAACGAGAGAATGAACAAACTACACGAGAAGCTAGAAATTATGTAAACTAACGTCTATCCGTCCGAGAGAATCTATCTACGTAGACAAAATCTCATTACAAAGAGAAAGATATAATATCCCATAGAGATAAAACAAGACATAAAGGACCGGTTTCCGCGGCGTTACATTTTGTCCTGCTTTGTCACTATGGGAAATTATATCTTTCTCTTTCTAACTGAGATTTTGTCTACGTAGAGATTCTTTCTACACGCGTTGCTCGCACGGCAGGTGTTTGACACACTTTTCAATTTAAACCAATATAGACAAGTGGAATGAAATTCAAATGTTGATACGTCCTGTACTCGTCGCAATTAATTGCTATAATCCTACTAATATTATAAATGCGAAAGTTTAGATGTATGCTCACGGTTGAACGGATTTGGATGTACTTAACTTGAAATATCTATTTCTATCTATCATCACGCCATCTATCCCAAGAGGTGTAGGCAGAGACACTCGAATGTCATGCTACAATCCTGACATACCTCTTTCGCTTCTTTTATATTCATCATACCATTCATACATGCTCGGTGATTGTGTGAACTTTTTATTAAACTTGAAATATTCATAGTTTATTTCCTGCATTACAACATAGGCTACTTTTTATTGCGGAAAAGCGGGCGAGGGCATAAATTGACTAAATTATACTCGATTAGACCTCTAGGGACCTGGGCCGCATCACGAACTTTATATTCGATTCAAAACTCGTTCAGTTACATAGACAAAACGATTTAGCGATTGTCGATACACACAATAAGCTATCATTTATACTTACAATATAATATTACAGCTATGGGTTTATTTCTTTTCTTGGTTCTATTTCCACGCGGGAGAATTACGAACAACAATCACTGTTGTCACTTTTTGTCAGTTGTCTTATACATGTATAAATCGGCTAATCAAAAAGTTTTGACCTACTATTTCCTTATTATACCTAGCTTCTCGTGACTTAGGAATTAATATAAATCATGCATCAAAGATTTACTAACAAAAATAATCCCATACTATTAGCAATATTTAGCTGCAGGCGCGGCAATAAAACGTGTGAGCAGAGCTAGGTATGTGGCGTGCTCCCTCGCACTCATAGGTCTTATGGCACATGAGCGGTGTACGTCACTGTGCGTTGTCGTAAGACCTGTAAGTGCGAGGGAGCGCCACATAATCCGTTCTGCTCGCACATATAATTGCCGCGCCAGCAGCGAGATATTGCGAATAGTATAATACTTATCGTTAATATAAGTAAACAATTCTGTCAACGACTAAACACACATTCTTTACTTTTCCCTTGAAGGCTATGCGGTGGGTTGTCTCCTCATATTCTTGTTCAGTCTTGCTAACCATTTCCAGTGCATGCACTTGACAATGCACAGTGGCAGACACGATACAATAAATATTATTGTCACTTTCCACCAAAAACTCCACTGTTTTATGAATTCCGCGTCTGAAAAAGTATAAAATAAAAATTATTTCTATACTATTATAAACTGTGCGTCGATAGCCTAGTGGTTAAGACGTCTGGTATTAACTATACGGACGACGGTTTGATCCCTCAACAGAACTGGCCACTCGTTAGGTATAGCCTCACAAATACCTAAAAAAGGGAGACCTTGTCTTCAGCTGGATACCCTGAAACCGTTTTCGGAAAAAAAAAACTTTTCGGCCCCGGCTTCGTCCATCGAATTTTGATCTAACTGATCTGACTCATCCGATTCCATTAACACCACCGTATATGGACAATTTCTTTTATTTTTCTATAAAATCCTAACACCCGTAATGAATACAACACTTAGCGAATGCACAGTGGACAAGTAGTGAAAATTTCGTTTCAGAACTCTGACAAGTTGTAAGGAGAATGATCACACTTTGCTAAGTGTTGTTATTGATCTATCTATCATCACGCTTTTTATCCCAAGAGGGGTAGGCAGAGACAATAGAATGTCTTTCGCTTCTTTTATATTCATCATACCTTTCATACATGCTCGGCGATTGTGTGTACTTTTAATATTGCCATTTTTATATGTTCAATAAAAGTACACCTAGGTCGTCCGCTGACAGCATTTCCTTTCACTTCAGCCGTATAAACCTTTTCAATCAATCTTTCATCCTTCATTCTTTCAACATTGTTATTGTATATGGGTGTAAGTCCATTCTAATGCAATTGAGCCCTTTCGGAGCATATTAAGGACAAAACGTTGGCGCAGACAGGCAAAAATTATAAAAATCGTCATTTATGCTTCAGTATGGCATATCTCACTTATATAGATTAACTATAGGTGATTCGAGGGCGAGCGTGATTCTGCCATACACGATACGAATTTTCACGCGATATATCTGTTGTCGACGCGATCCACCTCAAACATTTCAGGGTTCAAGCTATCCTCATAACAAATTTCATCAAAATCAAAACCTACCCGCAAAAGCCCGAGGTAAATCGCATCGACAACCGCGAAACCTCGCATCGTGTATAGCAGAATCACGCCCGCCCCTCACCCCTCATGGACATGGGAGTGCTACTTTCTCAGCGGTTCACCTATAGCTGTGCCTTGCGGTTGCACCAATGTTTATGGTTACTGCTCAGCTCGTTTGGATCGCAGCGTGATGTTATATAGCCTATAACCTTCTTCAACAATTGGGTTATCAAGCGGTAGTTCCAGAGATTAGCGCGTTCAAACAAACAATCTCTTCAGCTTTATTATTAGTATAGATAGATAGATAAAACCGAACTTACCGAAATAACTGGTCAATATAAGCAAGGTGCCTATATACATAGCTAAGCTTGTCAACTCCGCGACGACCATAAGTCGGTGCCAAGTGACCACCGTGAACGCAATCATAATCAACTCCGTCAGTATCAACGCGGTGAAAGTAATCTCCACAATGTGAATCAACTGCTCTTCAAACAGAACTAGAGCCCCGTACATTATGACGCCACCTGTAAGCATTTAATTAATATTTTTATTTATTTAGCTTTCCGCTCCCGGTTTCCAAGTTTTTGAGATCTGACATAAGAATTTAAATGTAATCCTCAAACTACATTTGTGCCTTCGCTCCTTTTTGTCGTGAAAGAAAGACAAACAAACAAATCCACTTTTATATGTCTCTTCACAGCAGTGGCGGCGCTAGACCAAATGTAGACGTCGGCGACTTTGCGAGACCTCTTTCATTTCCCAGTCAAAACAAAAACGATAAATAGATCTATTTCATCTAAAGTAGGCAAATCGTCCTTTTTTATAGCAGAAAATTCCTGAACTTTTCTTCTTATGACTCCCAAGTCAAAATCGTCAATGACAATTTTACCACTAAGGAGTCTTCACTTACGGTAAGATAATTATTACGTTGTTGTCTGTAAAAGAAAGCAGGAGAGTGCGAATTTTGTAAATTTTTAAACTATTTTGCGAGGCCCCCGGTCGCCGACGCCTAGCGCCGCCACTGCTTCACAGCCGGCCCCGTTAACACGGCTATTGGACAACATTTTTAAAGTGAAAAGTTCTTTAGGCGCGTTAATCGATTTTTGGCGGGGGAAATCTTATGGATTCGCGACATGTTTTCAGCACAAGACCATGAAGCAGGAATTCGTGTACTGGGCTGGGTGACGCATTTTTAGCTGCGCATTTCTGACCGGCAGTTCTCGGACGGTTATTTTTAAAGTGCAAACTTCTATAGAGGCACGCTAGATGGAGCGTTATTGTACGTTATATACTTATAAATTAAACACCACTGTTATTCATAGTTAAATTTTTCCTATTGTGGACAAAAAATCTAATAATCGTCCTGTATGCTGCAGTATAGTGTAAATGGCACAACATGTATGGCCTTACAATAAACTAAATATTTTTTCAGCATTACCAAATTAATGGAGCATTTTAAGCTTTTTACCTTGATAAATAGATATTATAGTCCATATGAAGAATGTTTTATATGACAACTCTCTGCCTTTAGTTACTTGCTTGTAACGTTGTGGATATCGGAGACAGGTCGAACTAGGCAAATCTTTATCCAAAACCTATAAAATAAAACAGAAGAAAATATATTACTATATTTTATAAACAAGTTTTTTCGAAGAGTCTGGTATCGAAATAATGTTTCACAAATTGTCGTATAACGTTATAGATATCAATATAATACGGGCGAAACGAGTAGTGGACAGCTTCTAGTACAAATATATTAACACTAGTAAAAACACACGTTGGGCGCCATTTGTAACAACTTTTATATCAGTCCAATTAGTAGCTATAAGTTTTCTTGGGAGAAGGGCTAGATGGATTTAGATGAATTTCCAGTGGGGTTTATCTAAAACACAATTGGAGAATTTCGGTTCAGTAGTTTTTGATTAAAGCCTCGGCTAACAGTCATGACGACTCTAACCTCACATCTCAGGGTATCTGACCCGTCTATACTAGTTACCTACATGATACTACTAATAACTAACTTATTAACTATATATACGATAACCTAGTCCTACTGCAGAAGAAACTTTCTCATTCATAGGTGGTACCCGGTGGAAAACAAATCTTCCAGAATTGACTAATGCCATTTTGTTTTAAAAATAATTTTGCAATATCTTGGGCCTATTTATATTTGTCAAAGTGTATTTTGAAACCGAAAAATTTGGTAGTTAATACACAATTTATAAGAATCTCATGTCTCCTATTAAAGAAGTCACACATCTGGGTCCATTAAAAGTGGACACTGTTACTGGTGTCTCTGGCCACACCGCAAGGTATAAAGGCCGTGAAGGTGTGTGTAAGAATCTCACCAATGAAAATACAGGAAGCGCTGTGTATGCGGTACCATATAGCACCATCAAGAAGCCAGGGTAAAGCGACACTGACGAGAAGTAGAATACACAAGAGAATACTGCCTGAAATTATACAGAGAAATATAATATATTAGCTACGAACGAAACAAACGATCACCGACAGAATATTATTGATCGCATCCGGAACGATGTCATTAGAGAAGAATGCGGAATTAAAGATGATGTCTTGAAAGAATAAAGGATGAAAAAATTACTAAAAGAGTTTATATGGAAGAAAAGAAAAGAAATGCTGGCAGAGGACGACCTAGGTGTACTTTTATTGTACATATAAAAACATTGACCGAAGGCAATGTTAAAAGTACACACAATCGCCGAGCATGTATGAAAGGTATGATCAATATAAAAGAAGCGAAAGAGGTTTGCAAGGATAGTAGCAAATGGCATTAAATTGTAGGCACCTCTCTTGGGATTTAAGGCGTTACGATAGATATATATATATATATAAAATGTAAAAAATCTGTCCTTCCAATTATATTCACGTTTTTATTAGTACGCCACTGGGCCTCGGTCAAATAGCATAATCTTTTTTAAAGATTTTTTCACGTAACTTTTGAATCGGACAGTTTACATTTTAATTAATTACATTTGTTTATTTCTAAAGTGCTCTTTATGTGATTAGTGCACGGTACACTCGCTCTCGGCCTGCCATATTTACTAATCTGTGGACGGCATAGAGTACTAAGCCTATGGAGGGGCCATAGACGGGCTCCCCCTTTCGCCAGTTTTTTTCCCCTTTGACCAGTTAAACTGACCAGGTGCGCAGTAATAAGTTATCTTAGATTTCGTTGGTATCGTTTTGTGTCCCGAGACAGAGCTCTATGAAAATAGTTAATTGTAATGTTTTAAACGGGAAAGGCGATCTAGGGCGTCAAACTTAGTGTTTCCAATCATTAATTATAATTATTATGTTTGTATTTTAACATAATCATCATATGACGTAAAATCCGTTGCGACAATAAAACGACAGAAAAATACAGTGGTACAGGGGCTAGTACTAGGCGTTTACCTCCCCCCCGTCAAAAGTGGCAGAAAAAATTGTTCGGTGATTTACACGCTTCACGTCTCCTTTTTTTTTACGTTTTTGTTAGCAACACAGACACGGAACAGGAGGGATGCAATTTACCGCATGATGTCTAGATTGCACTTAAGAATATATACACCCTATTCTTCGTTAAACTAAATTTACCTGTATAGTAGAAACAATGAGTCCTCGATGTATAATAAAGAGACTGAGCGCTGCAGACCGCATGGCCGCTCGTCGTCCGTGTACCAGCAGCAGTCGTGCCATGGAAGAGAAACTGCGCACACTGACGTCGCCCGCTAACGACGCGGCGCGACCCTCCGCGCCTTCTATACCGATGCCTGGCGAATAATTTATTGTAAAAACATTGTATAGAATAAGAGGCATGCAATGGAAATACGGTGTATACCTCAAGGCTGTTTATAAGCTGTTCCGGCGGTCTGCTCTGCAGCAGTAGAGAGCGCGAGACCCAGGGAACTGACTATCAAGGTAGGGTAGGTAGGTAGACTGGGAAACTGGGAGACTATTGAAACTGCACGATGTAACTTCAATCTAGCCCGGGCGGCCACTGGACGGCTGAGCTCTTCTTGGTTGCTGGGAGGTCCTCTTGTCGCGAGATCTTGACGCAGACTGACGATCGCTCCGTTTGCTCGCCATTATATAGCGGGCAGCGCACGGAACGTCGCCGCGACAACAAGAACCTCCCACGCGGTCAACGTCAACCAATCAGAGCACAGTTCGCTCAGTGAAACACAACGGGTATAGAATCGTTTATTATTATTTTAAACAAACATACATGAGTTTACCACCATTTCGGAAATTATATCTGTGGAGAAGAAATGGCAAGAAACTCCACAGATTTAAATACAAACAAGTCTTATAAATATTATATTAAATACAGGGTTATAAACACATAAGTCTCGTTGAGCTGTACACGATAATCCAAATATAAATAATGTAAACATATGTATGTAACATCATTAGGCTTTACATATTAATCCGAACATGAGTAATATATATGCATCAATCCTCGCCAAACTATATTAAATCCGAACATGAGTAATATATATGCATCAATCATTACTATATCTCTTTGACGCTTTTACCCTTCTATTAGGTGAAACCGAGGTTGTAAGGCTCGGTTCGAGTGATCTCAAACTATTTCACGACGAAAGACTCACATCAACAAATATGAGTGTGTCCTCTAAACTCCGAATATGAGTTTGGGAGGCTCCCTTGTGGAACTCTCCTGCCAAGAGGACGTGGCTTCTATCAAACTCCGAATATGAGTTTGGCAAACTCCGATTATGAGTTTGACTGCTCCCTTTGCACCTACATGTCTCGAGGACATGATTTCCATCAAACTCCGAATATGAGTTTGGAGGTTCCCCATTTGGAACCCTCATGCCAAAGGTCATGGTCTTCTTCAAACTCCGAATATGAGTTTGGCAAACTCCGAATATGAGTTTGTAAAGCTCCTTCGGGCGGGGCGTTCCCGAAGGAGGCGAACAAGTCAAGTCAGTCGTTCCCTGGTGGAACCTTCACGCCACAAGGACATGGTAACCATCAAACTCCGATTATGAGTTTGGAGAGCTCCTCCGGGTGGTGCGTTCCCGAAGGAGGCGAACACGTCGATAGTCAAGTAGTCATAAGTTTATCCTTGGGAGTTGATCAGGCCCTCAAGAATAGTCAAGTAGTGTTAAATACTATTTCACATCAATATACATTATTTTAGGGACATAGTCCCTAACGATAGCATGGTCGAACGAACCCTTCGACCGCCTCGTGGTAAGCGAGGTAAGTTTACACATGTGTAATTCCGAATAATAACATTAGGTACAAATGGCAAGTTAGTTGCCGTTCCAATCTGTAAGCAAGTTATACAGTACAATATTCCGAATCAATTTTCGTCTGAAGCTATACCTTTTCAGAGGAAATACGAATCTATGCCAGTCGCTGCAACAATCTCTCCGTCTTAGACAGACAACGGGTATTGGTCAGCGGATGCCTTTCGAGCCTACGGGTTGACATAGCTCGCGGTGCGAGCTTGCCTTGGGGGTCTACCCCCGCCCTCGCGCAACGCAGTGCACTCGCTCACTTAGGCCTATGTCTAAACTCTATATTGATAGTCTATGTTTCACTATTTTAAGCACTGGCACTATGAGACATTAATTCACTGATTCATTTTCGAATTCTATTTCACTTTCACGGTCACTGATCACTTCGTCGCGAACATTCTCCCGCCGTGCAGCGTTGGTCGTCACGACGCTGCACCTAGCCCGTATGAGCGACGGGGTGCTCAGCGGCCGTAGGCAGCACGACGAGTTTCTTAGTGGCACGTCGCAGCACGCCACCCGCGGTCTTTACATCGACGACTCGTACTGCGCCGTCGGGTCCCGGGTAGAGGGCGACGACTTTTCCTCTCGGCCACGTATTTCGTGGCAGGGAGTTGTCCACTATGAGCACGAGGTCTCCGACGCGCGGAGTCTCACCCCGCCCGCGTGGCTCCCGCCGGTGTTGCAGTAGCGGAAGGTATTCCTTCAGCCATCTCTGCCAGAAAAGATCGGCGAGCCTCTGGCCTCGTCTCCACCTCGCGCGTAGATGTAGGTCGTCGTCGGTGAAGATGCCTGGTTGCCTCACTAGTCCCGAGCCGCCCAACAGGAAGTGGTTAGGTGTCAGGGCGCTCGGGTCGTCTGCTTCTGTGGACACATGTGTGAGGGGCCTGCTGTTTACGGTGTATTCCACCTCACACAGCAAGGTGGCGAGTGTCTCGGTGTGCGGGTGCTGCTCCGTCAATATGCTGTACAGGGCGGTTTTTACCGCGCGCACAAGTCGTTCCCAAACGCCTCCCATAAATGGGGCGCCTGGGGGGATGAAGCGCCATTTGATGGCGCGTGTAGCCGCTTCGTCGATTAGGGCCTCTCGTAGTTCTCTGTCGGCTCCCCGAAAGTTCGTCCCGTTGTCGCTGTATATTTCTTCGGGGCAGCCACGTCGGGCGATCATCCTCCGCAATGCCATGATGGCGGAATCGGAGCTGAGGCTGTCTGCGATTTCTAAGTGCACGGCTCGCGTGGTTAGGCACGTGAAGAGGGCTACATATCTTTTCTCTCGTCGTCTCCCCACTGTTACTGACAAGGGACCGAAATAGTCTAGGCCCGTGTAGGTGAAAGGGCGCTTGTGGTGGGCGAGACGATTGCGTGGGTGGTCGCCGGTGGCTGGGACCGCGGGTTTTCCTTTGCGTATACGACAGCGCAAGCAGCTCGTTACTATGCTCTTAACTGTGGGTCGGAGTTTGATGATCCAAAAATGCTCTCTGACTTCGTTGACTATTATCTCCGTCCCCCCGTGGTGTAGTTTCTCGTGGACCATTCTTATGTACAATCTTGTCAAGTGATGATTTCCGTCGAGTACTGCGGGCGACTTCTGCTCTGTGCCAACGTTCTCTACTTCGGCAATCCTCGATCTCAGTCGTAAAGTAGTTGTGTCGTCCAAGTGCACCGCGAGTTGATGGAGTCGGCTGTCATGCGGCAGCTCCTTTCCCCTCTTCAGCGCCTCGATTTCTGTCCCGAATGTGGTTTCCTGTGATGACCGTACCAGCAGTTGTTCGGCGGCCCTTACGTCGTGAGCCTCGAGCGGTAGGTATTTACTGTTCGTGGCGGCCTTCTTGTGTTTCGGAGGGGTGGTCTTCGCGACCTTCTTTCCCCACGTCGGGTCCGCTTCTTTATTTTTGGTCGTTCTTTTATAATGACAGCTGGTTTTTGACTGCGTTCGATTTTTTAGTAGGTTTATCCATTGGAGGACCCTAGCGGTCGCCCTCACGAGCCTATGCCAAGATGAGAAGCGTTCTATGTTGGGGATTGCTTCGTTGAGCGTAGTCTTATTCCTCGTCAGTGCGTGGTTCCGCTCTTCCCCCGTGGCTTCGGTTACTGTCGCGTTCTTGGTGGCGGGCCACTCTTCTTGGTCCTTAAGTAGAAACTCTGGCCCGGTGAACCATCGGTGAGTAGACTCGAAATCTGCTGGAACTTGTCGTGTGGAGTCGTCGGCGACGTTATGTTTCGAGGGTAACCATCTCCATTCTTTTACATGGGTGTGCTCCTCGATTTCTGCAACCCTGTGGGCGACGAAGGTTTTTAGGGTCCGTGGTCCGGCGTGTAACCATGACAGAACTGTCAATGAGTCCGTCCAATAATATCGCTGATCTATGTCTGCTTGATACTCTGTCTCGGCGGTCCTTGATAGTCTACTCCCGAGTAGGGCCGCTTGGAGTTCTAGTCGTGGGATGGAAGTAATCTTCAGCGGGGCGACCCTTGCCTTGGCTGCGGCGAGGCTAACGTGGACGCGTCCGCTGTCGTCGATGGTGCGCCAATACACCGCGGCCGCGTAGGCCGTCTCACTGGCGTCGACGAAGGTGTGTAGTTCTCTCCGCCGGGCGTGCGTCCACCCGCCATGGCATCGGGGTATGTTCAGTCTTCTCAGCAGGGTCAGGTTCTTTAGCCAGGTGCTCCAGTCGGTCTTTAAAGGCTCTGGTAACGGCCGGTCCCATTCGACGCCCCTGCGCCAAGTTTCTTGCAGTATTTTCTTCGCCTGTATCGTCACTGGCGAAGCGAGGCCGAGGGGGTCAAACACTGACATCATCGTGCTTAAAGCTTCGCGCTTGGTCGGAGTGCGGCTTCCGTCGACTACTTCCGGTGCGACACGAGCCATATCTAAGTTAAAGCTCAAGGTATCCGTGCTGGGTTTCCAGGCGAGACCGAGTACCTTTTCCTCGGAGGTACCGTCGTTGAGCTCCACAAGCGTATCGGCTGGCGGAGGGGGTGTCCCTTGTAGGGCCGTCACGGCGTCGACGCAGTTGGAGGCCCATTTGTGGAGTCTAAAGTTAGCTCTCTCATGTATAG